>CM050889.1:65885401-68285401 GCA_027725995.1 Rhynchospora tenuis | reverse complement strand
ATGAAGCTGCAATGTTCTTTAATCTCACCAGTACCAATTCTGACCAAAACTTCAAATCTAAAACTGACTAAGGTTTGATCCAATTATAATCAAACTTTTCCGAAGAAGCTCTAGAATACCTCATACCAAGTTTCATTTATTTTGTCGCGCATTTGCTTAAAGATGAATTTATCGAAGAACAGAATCTCATTATCTGAACAGCATTAGATTAAAACCCAAACCAAGCGATATAAGTATATAACTAATCTCAACGAAAATTTTCTGGCACAAAATGAATGTACTCCTGAACCTACTTTATTTTGAGGTGTCCATGCTGGTTTACAATTTCATATTATGTACAAATACTTAAAGAAATATAAAAGATGATTAAGACATTTAGTTTTTCCTTAAACCACTTGCCAATCAGTACAGGTTAAGGTTAAGTAAATAGTGTTGCTTTAAACATGATGTAATTCTCCATTTCCATTTATTTTTCAAGTGAAAATAAAAAAAAAATGCCTACAATATTTTTTTTCGGCCTAAATTTCAATATCTAGTTCAATCTGCCAATTTTACTTTAAAACTGTGGTTACAAATTTTATCATCAACTCATTCTTTTGTAACGGTCTTTTCCACAATAAGAAATTAAACTGTTCAATGTTGTGCAAATTGCAGTTCTTGGGCATTTTGCAACTTGGAAAGCCCTACTGTCACAAAAATAGAGTTGTATGGCTTCAACAGCCCTTCCTCATGGCAATTTCCATGAAGATGGGAACAATGTACATATACCATGCACACCACAGCCATTATTGGAATCTTATCAGACAATAACCCCAGCCTTTTCGAGTGACAACAACAACCAAAATGCCGCACCTAATCAATTGTTAAGCGATGCTAAAATTAACCATGAGGTTTGTGACCTCACATCCAATGCTGTTATCAATTACATAAGCCAAATTCTGTTAGAAGAAGATATAGATGAAGACATTTATCAAGAAGAGGCTGCTCTTCGAGATACTGAGAAATCCTTCTATGACATCCTCAAAAATGAGTACCCACTTTCACCTACCTCGACCCAATTCAATGCAAATAAAAGAAGTGACATTACAGATAGTGGTTCCCGTCATACCACATACATTGTCTCAAAAAATAATATGCAGTCTTACAGTAAATCAAAAACCCCCTCCATCAATGCCGACCCTATTTATGCTTTATCTGTAGGGAACCTTCCAGCTACACAAATCCAAAAAGGTGCTGAGCAAGCATTGAAGTTTCTTCCAGCCATTGGGAAGTTGTTTATTGAATTAGAGCCAAAAGGAATCGAGGTCGATGAAGAAGACAAAACATGCTATGTCAGTGAGAACAAAGCCATATATCATGAGTCTCATACTAAAAAATGCGCTCTTAATGATAGAGGATCGGATCTATCAGAGGGTCAAGCTCACAAGCAGCGAGCGGTTTCCTCAGATGAGCCTGCAAGAAATGAGCATTTGGAACAATTTCTCCTTTTCCGTGACGTAGAATATGTCAAAGAGATTACCTCAGTTCGTAAAACAGTGAAACAGGAAATAAAAAATAATTCATGGGAACATCAAGACAAACATAGTGAGAATGAAATAAGAAAGAAGGAAACTAAGAAGGGCTGTGTAGACCTGCAATCTCTGCTTATTCATTGTTCTGAAGCAGTGTCAACTAATGACGATAAACGGGCCTGTGAACTCATCAGCGAAATAAGGAAATACTCATCCCCTAGAGGAGACTGCTACCAACGTTTGGCACATTATTTGGTGTATGCACTCGAGGCACGCTTGGCTGGTACAGGAAGTGACATCTATCGTGAACTACTATCATGGCAAGGAAATATTAGTGATACATTGAAGGCAGCCCGCATTTATCACGCTATTTGTCCTTTCCTGAGGGCATGGTATTATTTTTCTAACCAAACAATTCTTAATGCCTCAAAAGGTGCCACAAAGATTCATATAATTGATTTTGGGATCCAGATGGGATTCATGTGGCCATCTTTCTTTGAACGTCTCTCAAGCTTAGGAAGTGCAGCACCTAAAATCCGTATAACTGGCATCGGATTTCCTGAAAGGGGTTTCCGTCCAGGCAAACTAGTTGAAGCGACAGGTAGGCGACTGTCAGAATATGCTCAGAGATTTAACATAGATTTCAAGTATCAAGGTATAGCATCAAAATGGGAAAACATTACAATAGAAGATCTTAAGATCAGTAAAGATGAGGTTTCAGTGGTAAATTGCTTACTTGGACTTAAAAACATTACGGATATTGAATCAATTGGCAGGGACAATCCTCGGGATAAGGTTCTAAGGTTGATAAAGGAAATCAAACCATGTGTCTTTATTCATGAAATACTTAATGGCTCTTACGGAACACCGTTCTTTACTGCCCGATTTAAGGAAGTTTTAAGGATGTTTTTTTCATTCTTTGACATTTACGAGGCAACTATACCTCGAGAGAGTGAGATGAGGATCCACATAGAAAGGAATATTTTAATTCCACAAGCAATTAATGCAATAGCTTGTGAGGGTTCTGAGAGAGTGGAAAGGCCAGAGACATATAGGCAGTGGCAGGCCAGGACAATCCGGGCTGGTTTCACACAACTTCCTGTGGATTCTATGATCATGAAAAACATAGAGAACTATGTGAGGGATTACCACAAGGAGTTCTTTGTGGATGAAGATAGGAAATGGCTTCGATTGGGATGGAAAGGAACAATCTTGTTTGCATTATCTACATGGAAACCAAATGAATACGAGAGTGTTGATAGCAAAGCAAAATAGCATGGGCAAGAAAACTCATCATATTTTTGTAGAATATTTGGATCGATCAATTTCAGTATTTTCTTTTTTCTTTTGCTAATAATTTGGAGATTGTAACTTATCATATCATATAAAGTCTGTACAAATTAATGTCAGTCCATATGTTTCTATTGATTTCGTTATATGTTATTTAGGAATTTTTGTTTGGTCACAGATGCATTAGATCGAACACTTGGTGCACACGAAACCAAATATACAAACTTACCGACGTCAGAAAGGAACAACACAACATATGATTTAGCTATGAAAAAACAAACAATTCGTCATTCCTATTTGAGTAGAGGTTAACCTAGTCATTCTGTTAGTTATATTTTCTCCCCTTCCAAAAGATTCTTGCTTCCTCTCCTTTCGCATGTTCTACTGTACCAAACCAAAGAGCAATGGCATTTCTATGAGACGTCTGCTAGAGACAAACCAACATAAGGTTGGTTTCGGATGTGTTTTACATGGAATAAGACAGGATCCGATCTTATAAAATGAGGACCGTCAAAGCCGAAATGTATGGGTTGGATCAATGGTAAAACTGTGTGAATTAAAAAGTAGTAATAAGTCTGGCGGAGATTCTTCTACAGTTCTTTTCAAAATAATAATAAATAAATAAATAAAAGAAATACCCAACCCAACTGTCCCTATTTACTTGTATTTTTGTTAAGAATATTTATAAACTATGGGTTGTTTTTGACAATACAAAAAATTAAAATTTATGTAAATGCGATTATCAATATTTATGTTGTTTTACATATAATAAGTTATTATAAATGCCATTTTTTTAATTGTGTTATTAAAACTAGTATAATTTCTGAAGAACATATTGAAAGTGCTAAACTTAATTTTTTTTAAGAGGCATTCTTTATATACTAATTGCGCTGTATTTTTTTTAAGTAAAATGAATGAATGTCAAGAATATCGGCTTTCCCAAACATTAGTTCTTCATCTGTTAATGGAATAATTCAGTTTTTGGTCTTCCAATTTTTTTTTAAAAAAAATGATCAAATTAATATTAAACTTTTATTCATAGAAAATTCAGTTCTTAAATACCAAATTAAAATTTAATCCTTGCAGAATAAAACTCTTTAAGACAAATTATTTTTTTCTGAATCGAGAAACTAAATACACATAAATAATAAGAAACAATTCATTTTTTTTCAAAAAGAAAATTAGAAACAAGGCTTTTTTTTTTCAAAAAGAAATTTAGAAACAAGGCTTTAGGACTTCAGTAGTAAAATCCAAAGGATCAAAAGTTCTATTGATCTTATTGTCAGTAGACATAACATGCAAGGAGTTGGAAGCGAGAGAGCGAGAGGGATGGAAGAGATAACCACCATATTCTTTTGAATGGTACGGTTTGATCTGTTTTTTTCAAATCTTTCTTTGTATCTGCTGTTGGTAAAACCCTCTCTTGTTTTAACTCTGTGGGGATCACAGGTTATTGTGCTTTGTGGTCAATTGTACTTGGATTTTTTTCACTAAAGGAAAACGGTGAGTTGTTACCTTTCTTACTATGCCAGTTGCTTTTACTTCATTTAGGGCTTGTTTGGATGGGGTGGGAATAGGATGGGAATAGGTGGGAATTGTTAAGTTTGTATGGGGAAGTGTGTTAGTGGGGGTGAAAAAGTAAAAGATGAGTGGTATGGGGAAGAGTGTAGGAATTGTTAAGTTGGGAATAGCTAGCTAATCCAAGAAGGCATCCAAACAAGCCCTTAGTGCACATAAGGTGTTTGTTGAAAAGCCTGTTTGACCAAGCAAGATAACCACACATATATATAATAAAATCAGAATGTGTATCACATAACTCTACTAGAATTTGTTTACACGTACAATAGCATAAACCTCAAATTAACAGTAAAATATATAAAAGATGCTGACCTGCTATCAGCCTATTATGATTTATCATGTGCTTCTTATTTGGATTGGTCATTCTCATTTGGTTTCCAAGTGGACAACCCAAACATGATCCTTCCTTTCCATCCCAATAGAAGCCATTTGTCTTCTTGAACAGCAATGTACTCCTTGTGGTAAAGGCCTCTAACAAAACTATCTATGTTTTTCTTGATCAGTGGATCCACCGGCAACTGTACAAGGCCAGCCCGAAGTTTCCTAGCCTGCCATTGCTTATATGTCGCTGGTCTCTCTCTCTCAGAACCTTCACAAGCTATTGAATTAAATGCTTTATGACCTACAATGGTCCTTTCCATATGGAGCCTAATCTCACTGTCCCGAGGCATATTTGAGTCAAACATATCAAAAAATAATGAAAACCAGCTTATGTTTTCTTTAAATTGGGTTGCATAGGATGACATACTAATAGGGCCATTTACAATTCCATGAATAAAGATGCATGGTTTGATCGCCTTTATCATTCTTAAAACTTTGTCCCGAGGGCAGGTCATGTCAATTGTATCATCGGGTACTTTTTTAAATCGATACCAGCAATTTATTATTAAAGTCTCATCTTTCTCAATCTTAAGATCTTCTATTCTAATATTTTCCCATTTAGATGCTATACCCTGATATTTGAGACGGATATTAAATCTCTGAGCATATTCGGACAGCCGCTTTCCCATCTCTTCAACTAACTTTGCTGGACGGAACCCCTTTTCAGGAAATTCAATGCCAGTTATACGGATTTTAGGTGATTGACTTCCTAAGCTTGAGAGACTTTCAAAGAAAGATGGCCACATGAACCCCATGTGTATTCCAAAATCAATTATATGTACTTTTGTGGCGTTTTTTGAAATGTTGAGGATTGTTTGGTTAGAGAAGTAATACCCTGCCCTCAGAAATGGGCAAACAGCATGATAAACCCGGAATGCTTTCAAAAAGTCTGTCACAGTTGCTTGCCTTAACATTAGTTCGTGATAGGCATCACTTCCTGTACCAGTCAAGCGTGCCTCTAGTGCATCCACCAAATAATGTGCCAAACGTTGGTTTGGATCTCCCTTGAGGTCTGAGTATTTCCTTATTTGGTGGATGAGTTCGCTTGCCCTGCTGTAATCGTAATTAGAAACTGCTTCAGAACAACAAATTAGGAGATAATTAAGATTCACCAATCCTTCTTCGCATTCTTTCTTACTCCCTATGTTCACATGATGCTCATCTGACTGACATTTTTCTTGTTTCATAGTTTCACGTACTGACATAACCTCTTTCACATATTCCTGGTGACAGCTAATGAGAAATTGATACATGTTATCAACTTTGGCATGCTCATCTGGGGACACTGCTTGTTGCTTGCGAGCTATCTCCTCTGATAGATCTGGTTCTCTATAATTAACAACAGATTTTTTTGTATGAGACTCGTGACTTATTTCTTTGTTCCCACTGACATTGTTTATTTTGGCGGCTTCACCAATCTCGACTCTTTTTGGTGCTAAACCAATAAAGAACTTTCCAACCGCTGGAACAAACTTCATAGCTTCTTCAGCACCCTTTTGAATTTGTGTGGCTGAAAGGTTCTCGACCAGAAAAGAAGATATAGGGTCAGCACTGATTGAGGGGGTTTTAAATTTACTGTAAGATGGCATTCCATTTTTCGGGACACTTTCCAGGGTATTACTGCTTGTAGTTATATGGAATTGGGTCCAGGTAGGTGAAAATGGGTATTCTTTTCCGAGTATATCATAGAAGGATTTCTCAGTATCTCGAAGAGCTGCCTCTTCTTGATATATGTCTTCATCTATATCTTCTTCTAACAGAATTTGGCCTATATAATTGATCACTGCATTGGATGTGAGATTACAAACCTGCTGACTAATTTTACCATTGCTTACAAAATAATTAGATGTTGCATTCTGGTTTAGGTTGTCACTCCGAAAGATGAGGAGTGTTGTTTGGAAACATTCATATAAGGGTTGTGTGTTTGGTGTATCTGGGGCTTTGTTACCATTTTCATGAAAATTGCCGCTTGAATTCATATGAAGCTTTAATAGTAAAAATTGTCCTTTATGAGTCGTAATCTGCCCAATAACTGCAATTTGCAGCAAATTTAATTAACTGTTAAATTGCACAAGAGTCAACAGTGGAAAAACGGAGAAAAGAATGTATACGTAAAGTTTAAAGTAAAAATATGACATGAGTGAACTGTCTAACAAATTCCTTGATAATTTTACCACTTGGGTTCTGGATCGGAAACTTGGGGTTTGGTGGGTGGGTGCCTGTTGCAGTGGGGGTGGTTTGTGAATTGTAAAAGGACAGTTTATTGCTGTACCAGTAGGTTTGTTGTGTTGGATTTGTATGTTATTATGTGCCAAAATTTATTATTATATGTTTACTGTTTCCAGTTTTCCACTGGATAAGATAGGTACTGAGTACTGACGACAAGGACTTCCACTGAATGGATGTGGAATTCTTTACAACAAACCTCATCTGCCTTGGTGCTAAGAAGCAACTGCCAAGAAGATGCAAAACAAACTAAAAAAATAAAACTAAGCTAAACTAAACTAGAAATGTTTAATGAAGAGCCTGTTTTGATGACCAATCCAAAGTACTCGGGAGTTGGCCTTCATGGACTCATTCTGACATATTCTGTTGTTGCATTCCGGCCAAAATCCCCACAAAGAAGTTAACAACAGAGTGAGAAAGGCCTTCTTATTACTACCATGAAGGCTTGACAGGGTATTTGTGCGTTATTGTTGCTGTTAGTACAGTCCTGGTATGATGTGTGATTATGTAATTGCGGGTGATATAAGATTGGTACTGACAAAAATATCAGAAAATAAATTAAAAGAATGAAAGAGTAGAAAGTATCCTCTTCTTGCTCCCCTTACTCTTGTTGAGAATGCAGAGAATACTTCACTTGGGAGCAGTGACGGAGCCAGAAAATTTTATAATGGGGTTCACTAATTTTTAGAGCTAGCAACACAAGTCGAGGTCGAACGAGCTGGCCATGACCAAAGCTTGATTTGAAATAATTCAAATGTTGTCAAATCGATTTTAATTGAACACGAGCCGTAATCGAGCCTATACACCATCAATTCTTATTTTTTATATATTTCATACTTTTTAAGCAAGAAAAGTACAAACTAATTAATATTTATTATCTTCTCGATTTTTTTACATAAAAACTAATTTTTATAATGATATTTAAAAAAAACTAGAATTTATATCTAAAAAAATAAATATATTATATATCAAATTGGGTATCAAATGTTATAAATAAGATAATAAAATTACATATCTAGTTATTTCGAGTAAAATTCGAGTGAGTCAGATTAATCACGAGCCAAAATCGAGTAAGTTAATTTGGAACAAAAGTTGAATCGATCTCAAGCAAGTCACGAGTATGATTTTTTTCCACCTCTAATAATTTTTCCAAAAAAAAAACTCACAAACAATTCATCAAAAAAATATGTATGGGGTTCAACAATAGAAAATCACATAAATATTATGGGATTCAAATAGAATATACATATCATAAATTTTATTTTATAACTATCAATATTCATCTTTAATAACATTATTTTAAAAGATAGGGGTGACATTGACACCCCTATGTTGAACTTAAATCCGTCCCTGCTTGGGAGGACCTCTTTTCTTCTATATATCTACTTTTTGCTTCCTCTCTCCATGTGTGGTTTTTCTTTTGTTTTTTTTTTTTTAAGGATAATTAGAGGTCAAGTGATGTAACTTTATGCTAAATAGGTGGGAATGAATTTGTGGAAGAATCAATTAGTTCAAAAGGGACATAGAAGGAGTCAAAATACCCTCCGTCCAGTGCTAAAAGTCTGTGGAAAACAACATGGACGAGCAGGGTATTTTGGTCGTTTTGAAAAAAAATTGGGAGTGACTGAATAAGGCGTGCCCTGAGCAATTCCCCGTACTTCGAAGCAAAGAACCCAGATGGCCAGATGTTCCAGACCCAGAGTGTCAAAAGACTTTGTACTTGGATGCTCCACAATAATAGGAGAATTCTACCCATATCAGGATCCGTGTATTTCATGAATCACATCAAATGTTATGGTAACTCTGTAAATAATTTGAAGTTAATTAACACATGTATGTAACTATTATATTTCAAATAAAAACTAATTAATTATTTTACTATTTGAGAATAACATATATATCATATTTATGGGCAAAATTAAAATTATATATCTAAATTAACAGTTTTATGGTATCTTGAGAATAATATATACACTTACTATTAATTAAGGTTCTCCTTAATCAGATGAAGCATTATGGAAATTCATTGTGTGATTAAATAAAGAAACAAATCTTTGATTAGGCCGCCGACTTTTAGCATTTGACAGCCGAGATTAATCACTGAAGTCTGTAAAATCTCCATCATATACATGATATACTGCACGATTTACGACTGCTACGCTGTCAAACATTTTTCTAGAACACTGCTTCATCCAACAGCTTTTAAACAAGCAATTTTTTTGGGTTGAAAAGAATTCCAACCGTATGTTGTGAAACGCACGGTGCACTTCTCTTCTGGAGCCAACTTCAATATCTTTTAGCAGTGGGTAGCTGATTGTGTTGGGAGCGAGATGATTTTTTATTATTTACGGATAAATTATTTTATGAGAGAGGGTAATTTCGTTTCGGTGATTTTTCTTTTACAAAACAAAGTCCGATCGAGACATTTTTTTTTAATAAATTTACCAGCATTTAAGAGTGGAATGTCGTTTAATTAATGGAATTGTGATGGAGTGACCAAAATCGACTACTTGAAAGTTTAGTGGTTCTAAGAGGACAAATAGAACTTTATTGACTAAAATTTGATTAGAGACCTCCGAAAAATTTACTCGCAAATTTTTAGACTTAATGACATAATTAAATACCAATTCTAGATTTTTAACATTGTAAATTACAATTTTATAAAATTGTAAACTAGAAGAATGCTACGGAATCTAAGTTTTTGAAACAAAATAAAACCGATATAAGAAACTTTTCATTTTTCAAACTAATAATTATATATAGTTCAAAACTACAAACATTAAAATTAATTAAATTCTTTTTGTAAACCAAAATTATTTTTTCATGCGTGATCTTCTCAATAATCAAAATTTCATTAAATTATACTTTTAAGACAACTTAATAGGAGAGTCAAAAATATTTCTTTTCTTTATCAAGTTAATCGTTGTTTAATCATACATTCTAAAAACTTGACCGGAACGGACACAGTTTGAAACCGCCATCAGCGCTGTAGCTTTGACCCTTGACTTCCTAATATTGATGTGATGTGATGTGATTGTAACGCTTGTTTTGGTTTAGCATGTCAAGCTGGGCCAGTGCTGGTAGCGATGTCAAACATTAACAACGAGCACGAAATATCACTGTTCCGTTTTCGTTCTGTTCAAGATAAAGATATAGAAATGGTGTTTCATTTTCGTTTCATTCTGTTTCGTTCCATGGGAATTCAGTTTAAATGAGGTTCGGTATCAATTTTAAATTGAAATTTTTCATTTCGGCGTACCGCGAATCAATACCGTAGTTTCGTTTCCGTTCTGTTTCGTTTTATTAACGAACCCATATACCATTCCATTTTCGTTCTGTTTGGATAGAACGAAACGAAAAACGTACGAAATCAGTGTTGACAGCTCTAAGTGCTTCCATGACCAAACAGGCAAACATATATAGCTAAGTTAATGACTTTACTGAAACTGAATTACTAGTTTACTACTTATCGATCCCAATTCTAGACGAGCATGACTGATCGATCCCAATTCTAAACGAGCATGACCTAGTTTATGCCCGAACCAATTTTGTAACTCACCAAATTTTACACTTCATGCATACAATTTTTTATCATTAAAATTGTTAGAGAACGAAAAAGGAAAAACTGGAAAATAAAAAATAAATTGTTATCTTGAACAAAACGTAATCATAACTACCCTAATAGATTGTACTCTCATTATTTTAGAAGAGAAGAATTCTAGTGACAAATTTTGTTTTTCAAAAATAAACGAATCTAATAAACTAGGAATGAGTGCAAACACGACTGTTCGTGAACAAGAGTTAGTTCACAAACTCTTGTTCACACAAACCAAACGATGAACTGCAATTTAAGAACAAGGAAAGTTTTGCTTTTATTGCTAACTGGGAATAAGCTTTTCAACCTTGTTCATGCACGGAATCAAACATATCCTAAGATATATTAGTTTTAACATGTTAATTTTTTTTTAAACTTATGGATCAAATATCAAATAGATTCTAACAATTATAAAATTTTATGACGATACATTCGTTAATATTTCAATTTTAAAATTTGAAATAAAAAAATAAAAAGAGAATTGTGACATTTGTGGCATCCTAAAATTGTGGCACTAGAATCTTCCTCATCTTAGAATCCGTTAAATTATATAAAAAACCAAGATGGTCTGATTGATTCATAAAATATTAATTCATTATGTGGATCATGTAAATTTTATTGATTGCTTGTAAAATTCGAAGTATTCATGTTATAGTCATTGGTTCAATATTTATTCAAGTTTAGTTTGTTCACTCCATAAATTTTCTGTCACATCACGAAATGATAGGTCGCGGGACACGAGGAGAAACGATATCTTATTTAATATTGTAAAATTCAATATTACAAATTCTCTATGCTTATTCAATATTGCAAAATTCAATACGATCAGATTAATCCACATAATACTATTCAATGCAATCAATCAATTTGAACCGCGAATCACCTTATCTGAGGGTTACCAACGACTTACTATCACACCACGAATCACCTTCGATGAGGGTTGCCAACGGTTGATAACACAATTAAGATAATTAAGATAATCAAATGTACCAATCACGATTGCAATAAATAAATTCAATCAAAATCAAATAATAATATAAAAATCAATCAATCAATCAATACAAAATTAATCAATACAAAATTAAATAAGAAAAATCCGATTACCTGACTAAGCAGTTCAGAAATCATAAACAAAACATATCAACAATCCAATGCGACTGTGACGTAGACTCCAACTTCGAACGAGCCGGCAAAATCAAATATCAATCGGATTTTCAAACTATAATTCTCACTTTATTTTGATTTTCTCAGTTTCTTTCGGATTTGGGTAAGATGGAACCATCAGAAATTTCACGAAATAATGTGGAGTCAAGGCTTCGACCGAGTGAAAAAAAATGAAATGCAGTGTTTTTAATACCTTACCGGATATCAGAAAAACCGAGTTCCGAGTCTGGACCCTGTAGGAAAAGACACAAATATCGGTCATTTAGTGAACCGGGAAAAACCGGTGAAATTTCGATAAACCAGAATGTTTCGGTGTAAAAAATGGCCGGTTCAGTGTGAAGCACTATAAAATATTGTTTGTAGGCATGGTGAATCGAACACAACTAAGCAGGGTGGGAAACAATAGGTCCATCCACTGGGCCGACAGGGCCTTTTTGTCTTGTTACTAGTTGAATAAGTATAGTTTCTTCAAACTAACTACTAACCGATACTGAACCGGCACAAACTGATAAAACCGGTAATACCGTCTGCCGCAATCCTCACCGGTATGATGGCCGGTAGGGTATTAAAAACATTGATGAAATGGGACACAATGAAAAGAGGTGTCAATAGGTATATAAATATAATAGTGCCACGTTGAAGAAAGAACATAGGACATGTGACACACATGAGCATGTGGTGCCCTCTTTTTTTTTTTCCCATTCGGTGGTAAACCACAGCGAAATATAAGGCAGTACGAGGTCCTCGGTAGGGCTGTCGACGGTATGCCGTTCACCGTTTTTCGTGGACGTTCTGTCCAAACGGAACGATAAACGGTATAAAATTTTATTTCGTTCCAGAAAACGAAACGGTAAACGAAATGGGAGAGCATGCCGTTTCCGAAATGGAACGGGTCATTTCGCTTCTGTTTCGATGTTTTGTGCAGTTTTTAATGTAAAAACACATTGTTCTGTTCTGTTCCGTCCAAACGAACGAATAACGGAATGAAATGGCATTTCGTTTTCTCAAATGGAACGAAAAACGAAATGCAATGGCGGACGGCAAACCACTACTAGAATTTCGCTTTTCTGGGTGGGTAAGCAGAGCCCTCTGCGTGCATAAATAAAACAACGACGCTGAAAAGAAAATTTAGACCAGACTATTTATCATTGTGTCGGTAGACGGACACACCTCATTAAGCACGCAAACATAATTCCTATATGGACGCTGAAATTTTTTTTATACCGACTCAGAATAACATAACTTATTTGGTATTTATTCCCTGCGTCGCTAGGCAGACACACTTTAATAAGCACGGAAAACTCATTTCATACAAAGACGCTAAGTTTTTTTTATATTGACGCAGAATGAACGAATTATGAACCTGGTGAAAATTGTGTTGGTATACCGACGCATCTTGGAATTCATTTCCTTGTTATGTACAGCCCCTCCGCGTACCATCCTCTGTGTATTCATTTCATAGAGCCCTCTACGTACCATCCTCAGTACCATTAAAAAGCCCAAACCCAAATCCACAACAAATGAAGCATGGCACAGAGTGAGATGATAATATTACAAAACTCTGCTTTCATTTAAATATATACATTGAATATAACATCCAGAGTAAGAAAAATTGTAATTAATTAAAGTGAAACACAAATAAATTGTGGATTGATCATCATAATACATCCATAACATTACAGTATAGTGCAATTCATCCATGACCAAAGGGGGTCCTTGTCAGCTCCTAAAACAGAATAGAGCGATTCATCCATCACAACACTATCGGAAATTTTGACCTGGGGCACATTTTCAGGCACAAAATAAAGAATATGATTTATTTCAAGAATCTCATACCTGAAATGCATTAAACTATAACCAATAAATCAGAACATTTCAAACACAGAGAATAAAATAAAAATAAAAATAAAAAGAGAAGATCAGTAATATGCTTAACCCATATTGTTTGCCAAAATATGCTTAATCCATATTCCAAGCACAAGTATAAATATTTTGGTTACCTAGACTTAGCCTGACCAAAATGCAAACTACTCACCAGGCATTACACAAAATCAGTCACATCTTATCTTACACTGACCCTATCCAAAATATTACAACAACAGTTAACTATGCAGTAACATTACAATAACAGTTAACATTTTCTGATCTGGTTCACAAGATATCACATGTAATGCATGTCAGTCGGGGGGCACTCCCGTGAGAATGATCGATACCCAAATCCGAACAGCCTCCCTCCAGCATCTCCACCAGCTTCCCACCATAGTTCCATATCATCTTTACCCTTGGCCTTACACTTAGACTTCTTCAGCAGTTTATACTTGTCCTATGCAAAAAAGAAAACATAGCCTTATAGTGAGTGAATATAAGAGCAATGATTAAATTAAGGTGCTAAGCTGAAACTTCAGTTAAGATGCTCGGTAAACCATTTAATTTCTAAAAATCCCACTTTTATTGTTGTTTCTCATTTCATGTTCCCCTTCAGCTATATCTTCCAATTCTTGGACAAACTGCCTATTAACTTTTCTACATAATACTACTCCTGTCTTCGTTATCCCTATTATTGCTTTCCCTCCCCTTATTATTACTCTCCCTGCCATCTTTGTTCTCCCGCTGGCTGGGTTTTTGGCTGATGAATTTGCAATCTTCCGTTCATGTTGGCGGTGAACATTAGGTGGGTTCTTCCCCAAAAAGATTTTTGGATTAGTTGCAGAAGTAATTGGAGAAGTGGTTTCCTGTTCCATTCTTCTCGTCATAGAACGAGTTTGTCCCCTTCTTTGCGCCATTTAAATCTGTCATTGATTGACAAAAAATAAGATTAGTAATTGGAAAAGATGTAAGCCAGGTGGTCAATAAGAAAGGGGAAGGCTTTTAACTTTCATTTTATAAACAACATATATTTTTTGTTTCCTTTACACATAGCTTATAAGTTATCTGAGTGCAACTATTGCATGTATGAGTCCTCAATAATTACTTATAATGCATCCATATCATACTTCCGCTCATGATTTCCCTCTCTGCCTGAGTATATACGTAGGTATATTATTTCATATTTAGTAAAATTTTCATACAGCTAACACATTGTATAACATCACTTGTTAGTCTATAAAATTATGAAGACAATTTCCAAGTAATATATCATATATGCATGTCAAACTATATACTTATGTTTATGGATATATGCAGTGTGCCAGTGTAGATGTACATATGCCTAATCATCTTATAACCTCCCTAATTACACCTAATTGCCTTATATATAACAGTCATTTCATCCTAAAATTAACCCACAGAGATTGTCATTCAACAACCAACTAGTAAATTAACCCACAAATATTGTGTATATGCCTACATTTAATCTCAAGGAACAAGGTTGATAAAATTAACCCACTCAATGAAAACATGGTTTACTTTACATTTTTTGTCACAATGGACTTATAGCATACATCGACCAATTTCAATACTTGCATTTCAATATTTACATTTCAGCTACGACTGATGATTCCAAAACTAAGCACTAATATGAGAAATAAACTATACTCTTAAAAAAAAGGTTTTCAGAGAAGGGAGAAGCAGATTTGACCTTTCAGGAGCGTAGCGAGAGTTGATCGCCTTCTCGGTGAAATCTTTGCCTCTTTGCCTTCTGAGAGAAATCGACAAGCTTTCCTCTTTGCCTTCAGAGAAAAATCGCCAAGCTTTCCTCTTTGCCTTCTGAGAGAAATCGCCAAGCTAGAGTTTGCGAGAGGGTTTCTGAGAGAAATCACCGAGCTTTCGGAGAGAAATCGATTTGCGAGAGGGTTTCCTCTTCGCCTTCTGAGAGAGGGGGGCTTGGAGATTTTTGAGAGAGAGAGAGAGAGCGATACTGTCGAAGAATAAAAGGGAGGATTTATTTCTATAAAGTATATCAATGTTTATTTCTATAAACTTAAAAAGTATACATATATCCATTATATATTATATATTATATATATCTCATGATATATCTATAATATGCGCACGTATGAATGATGGATGTACAAAGAAAATCAGAGTTTATTAAATGTAACAATTTGTTATGTTAAGATTAGAATGACATTTCATATATTAGTTATTTTTTTTATAAAAAAATCATGACTTATGTATATAGTGTTACTTGGATATATTATAGTTTTGTTGCATATATTATTCATAAATTACTTAGATAGTTAGACGTAATGTAGAGTAAGTCTTTAATCTTCCAGAGTTCCAGTATGAAAGGTCAAGGGTTCCAAATCTATATATCTACTATTTTTTAGTGTGCTCAATTTTTATTTTGTACCTATGCAACAAAACTATAATTCCACACATATTTAATTGTTAAAAGTTATATATTCAAAAGAAATATGGGGTATCTTGAATTATATATCTCATAATTCCAAACAAGGTTACTGCTTTGCAATTGATAATTTGGGGACATCTCGAATTAAATATTTTTGAATGGTTTAAAAAGATATAAGATAATCAATAAAGTGTACCACATTTAAGCTAGATTCAATGAAATTCAATATTATCTACTTCAATGATATATGCATGATATAGGTCTAATTGACATCAATAATTATTTAGAATTCTTTGGTTCAATTGTAGTGGTTATGTCATATTATTTTTATATGTTTGTTGACAATTAATAATAATGTAATATTTTATTGTATAAATTTTATATTTGTTGCCAAAACATTCGCTCACTTAATTACATCAAAAGTATTATGAACCTGTCATATAAGTATAAGTGCAATTTCAATACTCCCATGCAATTCGATTATATTTTGTAAGGATACAAACTTGTTATAACTTATAATTAATTTGCAAGTCTCGCTCTGTTTTGCATTATAAATTTAATAACTTATAATATGGCTTGACACGTTTAACATGTCGTGTCAACACGACACGACACGACTCGTTGAAAATATTAACTCGTGTCGACACGACACGAGTTCTAACACGCGCATGTTTGACACGACACGACACATTTCACCCTTCAAAACATTTCGCTATATATTATTTCCCAAATTCTTTCCCTCCGAAAATTTATTCCCCAAATTCTTTCGCCAATGGAATAATTTCGCGATTCCCTCCAAAATTTCGCTACTCCAAAATTTGATGATCAACCTATCTTGTAATTTTTCTAATTTATTCTATTTACGAGATATTTTATTAGAATATATAATGTGCGCTAACTTTATAGAATGAAAGAATACTTTGATGGTCGGATTTTATTTCGATTGGATTTATATAATATTAATATAATATCATATGAGACATATTATTATTGATCTAATATCATGCGACATATAAAATACGTTATTGCTTTTTCACGCTTCAAAATCATAGATATATTTCCTATACAATATTAAACCAAATTATTTGCGATCCTTGAATAATTTATTACAAAAATTAAAATATTAAATCAAATACAATATTATTTTATTTGAGCAAGCGCATTGACTCTGCAAAAGGATCTAAGATATTTTATACTGGAGGAGGGTTCTAGTGCCCACAAATTTGGAAACCCAAATGTCCAAAACTCATTTTTTTGTTACTTTTTAAAATATAAAATTCAAATCTTGAATCCAAATCATTGATATTATTCGATGTATCGAGCGATGCATTTTCATATTAGTTTTATAAATTTTAAAATTTATTTAATACTTGACCAAGAGGCTAAAATATGAACATATTATAATTAATCTATCATATTTGACTAGATTACTTCAATATTTAATCTCTTGATCAGGTATCATATAAACTTTAAATTTATAAAGCTTTATATGAAATGCATCGCTCGTTAAATTGAATAAGATCAATGATTTGGATTCGAAGTTTTAATTTTACATTTTGGAAATGTAATTAAAAAGTGAGTTTTTGAATTTTTAGGGGAATTCAAATTGTGGACACCAAAACCTCCTCTATATACTGACACGATACATAACCCAAAACGGAATTACTATACACTCTTGGATCTAAAGAATTGGATGAGATACATAATATTTAATTAGAACATGATTCTAGTACACTCTTATATCAATTAATTGGTGACATATATCTAATTTTAGAATTTAATGATGACATAAAAATAATTTATCGTTGGGTGATGGATTATTCCTACTTTTATTTATTTATTTATTTTGAAGTGGCATAAACCTAAATCATCAATTTAGAAATGTATACAAATGTTAAATTTCAACGAGAGATATTATCGATCTAATATATTGAAAAAAAATTAGCCAATCAAGAAATTTTTTTTTAAATTTTAGTATATAGTTTACTAATAATAGCTATTATACGCTTCCCTAATAATGTTTAGAAAATGATAATATTTAATAATAATATGATTTGCCGTTATATATATATTTTGGTTAATAAAGGGAACATAGCATTCATTGTTAAAATAAAGAGATACATGAGTATTGTTCAATATTTGAAATTAAAAAGAAAAAAAAATCTGAAATTGCACACTAAAAATGAAACATAGAAAATATTTGAAATGGCTAACTATGTGAATTCGTTCTACATCGTGACTATCAACCGATTGAAATTTAAAGCCGTGATTGTCAATCATCTAAACATGATCTTTGACGTATATTTTTTATTCAAGTTTCATAAAAATTCCAATATTAGATCAATTATAAAAATTCCAATTCAATAAAATAGAAGTACAAATATTCATATAAGACACCAATTCAACTATATTCATGAAATTGAAAATCACACAACTGAAAAAATTTCAATGAAAATTTTCGGCGGACTCTAACAAAGTATTCCCTCCAAGACATTATTTTCATTGTATCTAGAATAGAAACTCTACATTGATAATTTTTGACCATTGGATTTTAATCGAACCATTATTAATCAGCAATACCCTAAATCGGTAGAATTAGGTCGAATGGTGAAATTTGATCTCCACGGCGGCTGAAAATTTCGCTTCCCCCCAAATTTTATGTTGCATATTTTGCTTCCCCCCAAAATCGTATCTATCCCCAAATAATCTTCGAAGATGGCCTCCTGAGCCCTACTAATCCTCTCTCACAACCTATCCCCAAATAATCTTCCAATATTTTGCACCTACGCTGCCTATTTGTGCCGCCTCAAGATCGACGCCTCGCGCCAGTGCGCCTCTTCTCGAACTTGTCTTCGTCGCTTGCTGACCTGGCTTCGCGTGTCGGATCTGACGAGGATTTGCTGCGCCCGATGGAGAAGCAGGCGAAAGATCAGGAGTCAAAGAAATCATGGTTGTGCGCAACTCCTACCCACCACTGCTGCCGTCGTCGTCGTCTTCCTTCATCTAATTTGTAGAATTTCTTTGATTTTTTCTGATTTTGTGGAAATTGGTTCGAATTAGGTTGATTTTGGACTTAGTCCTACTATGGTCTGAAAAGTATACTGTAGCTAATGTGGCTGTACAATGAAGTCAGAGAAAGTCTTATTATTTACTATTAAATTTGACAAAATAGGTGCAAAAGAGAATAATTTGTGATATAACCAACCTAGAAAAAGAAACTCAAGAATCAAATCCAGTGGGAAGTAATTGGTTTAGTAATGAAAATACTTTTTGACTGAAAGTGAAGTAGGAATTAGTCCAAACATTAGCTTTTTCTTAAGAGATAAGAACCAATTTTGGTAATAAGACAATAAGTAGGTGAACTCTCACCAAACTCCATGGCAATCTTAATTAGGTGTTTTTTGAATTTGTTTTAATTTTTTTTTTATATTTCGTTTGTATTTTCATTTGTATGTTGAACTGGAGACAGGGGCTTTAGTGATACAGGTCCAGAAGTTACTGATGATGTGTCAATTTTATAGGCGCTTTTTGCAAATCTCAACCTTTGTTTGTTAATTCTTTTGCTGAAACAAGATATCAAACTTAAGATAGCTAATATTTTATTTCATTTTCTTTTTTTCTCTTACAGTCAGAAGTTGACAATCTTACATTACATGAACAAAGCCTAGATGAAGGCATCAGGTTTGAATTTTATTAAATTACTTCATTCTGGTAAGCAATTTTGACAATCTACACTTCTCATATTCAATATGTGTAGTGAAATGCGTGAAAGGTCAAGGGAGTTCACTGAAGATGAGGATAACCAAAAGTATTTCTCCATTTTCTTATTTCTTTTATGATTTTCTTTCTGTTATATTCATAGAGAAAACATACTCCCAAACTATATTAATATAAATTCTTCTGTAGGTGGCTTTATGTAGCTGAAGATGATATCAAGGGATGAAGGGATTATCATGTTTCAGGTATTAGCATTGCTCTCTAAAAAGATTTTTTTTAAAAAAAAAAATGAACATGAAAAGACTTAATCTAACTGCTTGCTTTTTTCTCGAAATGAAACCCTTATTGCAATAAAAGAACCTCATGGTACAACCATGGATGTCCTTGACCCTAACAAGGTGACACATAATTTTTCGAACTTGTTTACTAGGGATAAAAACTTTGCTATGATTTTTATTGTATAACTGTCTTGTGTGTTTTTCTCAATCCTTATACATATATAGGCTAGAGATTATCTACAGAGGAGAAACATAATCGTACTTCAAAGCACCTTGGGCTCCATTGATGTCTACCTTGTCGGGTAACTAATGGCACTAATATTTGTGAAAACTTGAATTGCAAAATTTATGAGAAAAGTCAAGACAGGATCTGATTTTTCAAAACCATTAATACTTTCTCTGGTTGTGCAATTTGAGTAAAGAGTGCACAACTTTCACCTAACTTAGTTTCAGCATATTGGTTCTTCTTTTAAGCTGTGTATTTGAACTTGACGTGAGAATGAAATACCATGCTATTGTCGACGAGTTCTTGACAGGATTGCGGCAAAAAGATATGCCGAGGTACTCCGTCGGTGCCGAGAGAAGTGTAAAGAGCAGTTCGGCTGGGATGTTGACAATTGGAAGAAGATGGTTCCCGAGTGGTGCAAGAATGCTAACCATTGGGCTGCTTTGTGCAACATTTGGGGTTCAGAAAAATGGAGAGCTCTTTCTGAGAAGAATAAAGACAATCGCTGCAAGTCTGGAAAGGTACCGAAGCACTTTGCAGGAAGTGCAAGTGCCTATAAACATAGGAAGAACCTGGTAAGTAGATTAGCACCAACTTTTTTACATCGCTTGTTTTTCAGTTTTATTGATGTTGTAAATTTGAGGGTTTCTCTTAACTTCAGCTACTGTGGCTGAATCTTGTAAAAAAAAGCTGACATACATTGAACTTCTTTGTAGAAACAAAAGCTGCTTGCTAAAGGTTTGACGAGGGATCCAACCTATGGAGAACTGTTCATTCACCTGCATGTTAAGAAGAAGAAGATTTCTAAGAAGGGTAAGAAGAAGCAAATTGCACCTGGCATTGCATCTCAAGGGAATGATGCTTCAACTGAGATAGAGGGGATGGAGGGAGGAGAAGATACTGCAATGGAATTTGCTGATGACAAAGCAAGAAAAACATGGGTACGTATACCTTTTTGGTTCTGTCTCTTAACTAATGTAAGAAAACTAGTTGGTACTAGTAGGTATCTTGTACCAGTCTCAAGTAGAGCCACAATCAAAATGAAAAAGTTTTGTTAGGGATTTTGGATTTCAGAATATGCTTGTATGTAACCAGAGAAATGTATGGGCCAAAATAAACCAGATAGGGATTTTTTCATATTAGTACATAGTACATTGCACAATTATATTTTTTCCTAGTTTCTTTTTATTTAAACTAACTTTTTCTGGTTCTTTGCACAATTAAATAAGAGCGCGTAGAGGAGTTGAAGAAAGATCCACAACATGTGGATAAACCAGAGAGGGACTTGTGGTTGATGGCTGAAGCCGAATTTGGAGCTGGATCCAGTCAGAAGCATGGAAGAACATATGGCTTTGGTAGCGTGCTAGATGTTAGTTTGGCTCCACCAGGAAATACAAGAACTAGAGCCTTCAACTATTCCCATGATGCAAATGATGTACTGATGGACCAGCCACAGAATTCTGCTCAGGTGTACACAAGAGAAGAGGTGGAGAGGTTGCTAGAGGAGAGGGGAAATAAGTTTGCTGAACAGCGTGCTCTTGAGCGAGCAGACCAAGAAATAAAGGAGGCACTCAACCAAGCCTATTTCAGTCAGATATTTGCAGCACTCAATATGCAACAAGGACTCAACGTGCCATTTGTAAGTTATAAGACTTTGGAACACACACTTATATAATTGTTATCTCTCTGAATTTATTACTTTTTTTTTTGCACCAGAGTGTCAACTTATTTTTGCTTAAATTTTGCATTACAACTTTTTATTAATATGTATCAATTAAATGTGCTTATTAGGTGCATAGAACCTATGCCATGCCATCTACCAGCACACATGGAGGATCTGGTGCAGGACTAGGAAGTGCAACCACACTTGGATGTACTGTGGAATCACCTGGAGGGCCATTCATTGCTGCATCATCAACAAGTGGAAACACTGGTGGGGGGACATTCACAAGTCTACTAACTAGAGCCTCAGGCGACCATGATTACGCAAACTTTTATTAAAAAAGGTAACGTACCTGCTACACTACAAATGTTTGTTGTTTCTCAATCTGAAATAAAGTGATAAGAAGCTTTGTGAGCTTTTGGATCTGTTTGAGATTAAGAGGTTGCTCATTAGTTCCTGACTTTTATTATTCTTGCTTCAATTGAAATAATTAGTAAATGACAAGTTGAAACTAAGGGGTTGGCTTAATAATATGATAGTGCCATGTTTCCTTTGGATTTCTTTAATCTAAATTTATTTTGTTCTCTGTTTTGTTGAATAGGTTAAGAGTTGGAAGCTCACTACTTAGAAGCTCACTACTGGCTTCTCATGTTCTTTTACTTTTGTTACTCAGTTAGTCTTGTTTGTTGAACATGGAATTTTCATTATCATGTTTCAGAATTATTCTTTAGAAATATGTAGTTGTATGTTTGATGTATGTTTGAGAATTATGTTTTAGAAATATGTAGTTGAATGTTTGATGTATGTTTGAGAATTATGCTTTAGAAATATGTAGTTGTATTAAATGATATTTTCTTTGGATTTCTTTAATACAAATGCACTGTGTTGGTTTTTTATCAAATGCAATTATGGTTGTCAAATGCAATTATGCTTGTTTGATTAAGATATTTCCAATGCAACTTAATAAATATTATTGAATACAAATAGAAGTGAATTTTAATCAAACTTATTGTGGTACGAATATGGTACCGGGAGAATAAAATAGAATATTAGCAATTACAGGTTTAATAAATTACATGCGTCGGTATTCAAACACAAAAAATACGCATGCTAATGTTACCATTTGTGGGCCCCGATTGGTTCTGATTAGAGTGGTAAATATTAGCATTCAAAATTGCACGAAATGGATTACGTGGGCCCGGATTGGTTTTGATCAGGGTCGGTAACACTAGCGTTCACAATTGCACGGAATGAACTCCAAATTATCGACACAGATGATAAAATACTGGCGTCGCTACATGGATAGTAATATACCCACGATTTATCTTAACTGCGACGCGGGCACGCAGATAATAAAATTTAGCGGCGCCATTATTAACGACGGTAATTTGGGTCGATAGGGGAACGCGAGTAGCTTTCTGGGTCGATTTATGGACGTAGATAATCGTAGCTGATATTCAAGATTCTAGTAGTGAACGGAACGACCCATTCCGTTGTCGTTGTAAAAGTTAAACACCCTAGTCCTCGGTGAATATCAAGTCAAGACTTTAACGGGTGAAACGGGTCAATTATGGTCAACTGTAGTCAAAGTTTGGTCAAAGCCGGTGGGTTGTCATATTTTCGTTATCCAAAACACTAACAAAAATAATGATCAAATTTGAATAAAAAGGTTTGTATGTGGGATAAAATTAATGAAGTGATTAAGTTTTGATAAATATTACAGCACGGTGACATAATATGGGTAATTCAAAATTCATTGATCAATACAAATTATATCAAGTTTGCTAACCTCCAAATAAATTTTAACCTTTTTATTAATGATAACTAGCTTTTGATACGCGCTTCGCGCGTGAAGCATTGTTCTTGTAGTTAAACAGTAAATGTTGTGTAATTTAAAGTTAGGGGATAGGGTATCAATGGTAATTGTTTTAAGACCGACATATAATTATAATAAGTGCTAGAATTATAATTGTAGTTATTTGAATAAATGCCAAACTATTTTACAATTGATATCTTGTTATAATTAATTGAATATTTTGTTATGTGTGTCATTTTTCCTATATTTGCCATTTATGTCATTACTATTTTTTTGGCGTTAATTTGTTTTTAAGGGATCTTGATTGTCTCTGACATTTTTAGTATATGGAAAGTGAAGGAATGTCTTGAGGTTAGGATGTAATCATTAAATTTTTTTTTACGAAAAAATGTTAGAATTACGAGAACAAAACAAACTGTATGCATCTTGGGCAAAACCAATTGCCTTGTGATTTTCTAAGTTTTAAAAATTTGATCAACTTTTAATTTTTCAATTGCCAATAATCTATAATTGAATACCAATAAAACTGAATATAATCTCACAAATAATATAAAATACTTGACATCAATGGATTTCTCATAATGTGTTACCATTAATATAAAGTTTGGTGAAAAAGTAATTTAACAAACTGTCAAATAATTTAAAAATTATAACGCAATGATACAGAATTCGTAAAAATAAAAAAACCATGAAAACTATTGTAAAAATTGGAAAAAAAATTAATATCATTGGATAATATATAATTCGAAAGCATACAAATAAAATAAAAAAAAATCTAGGAACCTCTATCAGAAACCTAATATTTAGCAACCCAATATTTAAAGTACTGTTCGGAAAATTTGTAGAAGTAAGAAATTATGTAAAATGTTTTGAAAGCATAAAATAAAAAAGTTTGTATCATTATTTTTTTATAATTTTGTTATTACTTATATAAAATTTTATACATTATCAAATTCCAAAAAGACTTGAAAACAATTAAAAATAGAATTATATTTCTAAAATAATAGAATTAAACCATTTGATTTAAAAATTTGAAAATAATATGTTAAAACTATATAATTATTAAAGTTTATATTGCTGGGTATTTCATAGTTTTGAAATTAAAAATATAAAATATTTATACCCAATTGAAGTAATAAATATTCTCAAATAATTTCTAAAGTACTGTATATTTCATACTTCACAAAATTATATGATTAAATTTAAAAAATTGTGTTGCATGATTAGCTTTGTTATAATTTTGGAAGAATTTATATAATATTTCATGCAGAAATAAAATTGTAAATTACTTTGCAGAAATGAAAATCTAATGATATTTATGAAATTATAGATATTCAATTTTATGAGATTCAGAAAATTATTGCAAAAATTTTATAAGTCTATAATTATAAAATTTTATATCACTAAATTCTTCTTTTATCTTTGAGTATGCACATAAATTTTCATAGCCAAATGATTTTTTCAAGTCTTCAAAATAATTTAAAAATAAAACTCTCATGTAAATGAAAATATATGAGATTTAGAAAATTATTTAAAATATTTTATAAGTCTATAATTTAAAAAAAAATTATATCACTAAATCCTACAAATTTGTATGAGCATGCACATAATTTTTCATAGCCAAATGAATTTCTCTAAGCATATTAACAATTTAAAAATAAAACTATATTTATCTGAAATTTAGAAATGGAGGGTCCATTAATCTGGAAAATGATAATTGTTATTTTTAAGTCTTTAAGATGATTTATTATAGTGCCAATTTTTTTTAAAAAAAAGTAGACTAAAAGTTAAAAGTTACCATTCCATTATATGAAACCTAGTTGATACAAAACAACAAAAAAAGAAAAAAAAGATTGCCGACTCATGCAAAAAAAAAATTTAGAAAGCCATCAAACATCTTTAAATCAATAAATTTATTAAATTATAGAAATAAAATACATTTCTTAAAATATTATCAAATCTTGTTTTTTTTTTTAAAAAAAAAGCTTTCTGGTTGATGGTGTCATGGATGCTTATACAATTTTTATCAAGTTAATTTTATTTATAATTTTGGGCAATGAATTATTATTTTTAAAAATAGATAATATATTTGTTCATATTTTCTTGTTTGTATTTGAAGTCTAAGTTATCAATGAAAAAAGTACTTATGGTCATGATGGTGTGAAATGAAAAATATATGAGAATTGAATTGCCAAAGCCCAAAAAAGAAAAAAAAATGATGTCATGCTGACATCACAAGTGTTACGGTAGCAAAGGCTCCTCACATTGTATATTACTAGCTATAATTTCACGCTTCATGCAATAAATGGTGTAGTTAAACCTGCTCTATGATTTTATTTTAATTAAGAAAATATTGCTCATTGAAATTTGGTAGGGAAAGCATAGAGATTTAGTATTATACTTGTTGAGATAAAGAAATTAAAGAGAGGATGGTAAGAAATTTATACATACCAATGTATATTGCTCTGTATATAATTTCTAATTATTGAGACGTATGCAATGTAAAAATTAATGTGCTATTGTAAAAGATATTTTGCGATATAGTTATAATGATCAACATCCATATATGAATATAAAATATATTTATTCATGATTATTTCTAAAACAATGAAGTAAAATTTTGTTTGAAAACATATGATATAGCTGATAGAATAATATTTTTAGACATAAAATTTTATTGAAAAATGATGTGAACTGTCTTGCAAACTATAAATCAAAAGTAAAAATTGACCCAAAATTTTTTTTAAAAAAATCCAAAATAAAAAAATTATATAGCTTGATTTCGTGTAATTATGTCGGTTAATATGCTGTTTTAAAAAATATATATTCTGATAGAATAATTACAATTAATGACAGGCATATTAAAATATATAAAGAAATAGTATCTATATAATATTTTTTTACAAAAAGTATAAAAATTACACAAGCACTATACAAAATTCTTTGTAATATTCAAAGAACGTCCATAAATTCTAAGAAAAAAATACTTGTGGAGAGACTTTCAAATAATTAAACAAAAGAAGTAAAATTTCTAAAAATTTGATTATTTAATAAAATAAATTAAAAGGTCTGCGATAAAAATTACATAAAAATTATAAAAAGAACTGGGGAGCAAAACAGAAAATCGCATGCGTGGCCTGTTCTTCTTATTTCAATTGATTGTTTATATATCTCATGCAGCTTTTTTAGTGTTGCAACTTGCAAATAAAAACAGATAATTTAATAAAGCTTGTTGCATAGAACAGCATGGGGATTTCGCCACAAACCATCTGAAAAGCATGCACATGGTTGATTGGCAGCCCATTTTTTCCTCATTTGTATGTTGTGGAGGATTTCGAGTAGAACATCGTGTTGCATATTAAAAGGAACTATTATCATAAAACCTACAACCCATTGCATGTGAAACATAATGTAAACTTTTCACAACATATTCTATAGTGACACTGTAGAAAAGTTTCCTGAAGTTGTAGTATCTTTTGATGATTTTGATGATTAGCACTTTATAGCAGCTTTTGTTGCTTTACCACAAGGAGATATTTTTTATTGTATGAAGATAGAAAATGTCTTCAATTGGGATCGAAAGGAACATCTTATTTGCATTGTCTACGTGGAAACCAAAATGATTGTGAGAATGTTAAAAGAAAAAACAAATAACATCGACATATTAATAAATAATAAGACGTCTTTTCTCCTTCCAAATCTCTCTATCTTCCTCTTTGCTTGCGCATGTGATGTGAATCAGAAAAAAAGAGCCTGCGCATTGTGTCCGTGAGTCTGTTAGACACCAGCTGCACAGAGGCACAGAGTACAGAGTTGGTTTAGAACTTTAGGAAGCGTTACATCTTACATGGGATAAACCAGGATCCAATCTTAAATACGGATCGTCAAAATCGTAACGTACGGATCAGATCTTAAGAACTTGACTAAATTGTAAATATCTGTACCAGAGGTTCAAATTTCCTTGGTTGATTCTCTTGACAGCTGCTGTAAGGTTTGGGGGAAAAAAAAGCAAGTTTCTTGGTTGATTTTGAGAGAAGAGGGTCTCTCCTCTTACAACTTGCCACCAGAACACTTCTCCTAGACCAATGAGCTTGGCCCTTTAGTCTGGTTCCCACGCACGGTCGCGGAGCCAAAGTGGAGGGTGAGCGTGAGATACTTGGA
This sequence comes from Rhynchospora tenuis, assembly GCA_027725995.1. Classification (NCBI taxonomy): domain Eukaryota; kingdom Viridiplantae; phylum Streptophyta; class Magnoliopsida; order Poales; family Cyperaceae; genus Rhynchospora; species Rhynchospora tenuis. The sequence continues at coordinate 68,257,504 of CM050889.1, read as the reverse complement.
GTTTGAGTGGTGCGGTCTGATTTGGTTGTTCAAACCTTTCTTAGTATGTGTTTTTTTTAGAACCCTCTTATCTCCTCCTTGTAATTAAGCTTTACATGAGCGGGGATTACAACTCACAAGTCATTGTGCGTTGCTTTGTGGTCATTTCACTTATGTGCAGTTGGGTTTTTACTTTTTTTGAGAAAAGCACTCTTAAAGAGCGCCTGCATTCAATTAAGTATGCAAACAAGTCTTACAGTTGGGTTTTTACTTTTAATCGCCAAGCAAAAACGGTGCGTTGTTACCCTTCTTCTTACAATGCCAGTTGCTTTTAATTTATAATGTGCACAGAAGTTGTTTGTTGGAATGCCTGTTTGACCAAAGAAATAATCATATATATGTGTAATAAAATCAGAATATTGTCTCCAAGAACTCTAACAGTAAAAATCTATTATTATTAAATTCATTATTATATCAATTTACTTGCAAGTACAATAACATAAACCTCGAATTAACAATAAAAAAGTAAAAAAGATTCTATTTATATTATTTCCAAGATGGGATACCAATTGGATAATCTTGGGATATCCAAAATCTATTAAGTACAGCTTAGTTCATCATGTAGTTCATCATGCACTTATTTGGATTGGTTATGCTCATTTGGTTTCCAAGTGGACAATGCAAACATGATCCTTCCTTTCCATCCCAATAGAAGCCAGTTGTCTTCTTCAACAGCAACATACTCCTTATGGTAAAGGCCTCTAACAAAACTATCTATGTTTTTCTTGATCAGTGAATCCACTGGCAACTGTACAAAACCAGCCCGAAGATTCCTAGCCTGCCATTGCTTATATGTTTCTGGTCTTTCTCTCTCAGAACCTTCACATGCTATTGCATTAAATGCTTTTGGACTTACAAGGTTCCTCTCTATATAAAGCCTAATCTCACTGTCTGGAGACATATTTGACCCTAACATATCAAAAAATATAGAAAACCAGTATAAAACTTCTTTAAATCGGGTTGCATAGGACAATGTTCTTTTAGGACCATTGACAATTCCATGAATAAAGACGCACGGTTTAATCTTGTTTATCATTCTTAGGACTCTATCTCGAGGGCAGCTTGTGTCAACTGTCTCATCGGCTAGGCATTTAAATCGATACAAGGAATTCACTATTAAAGTCTCATCCCTTTCAATCTTAAAATCTTCTATTCTAAGGTTTTCCCATTTGGCTGCTATACCCTGATACTTGAGATGGATATTAAATCTCTGAGCATATTCTGACAACCGCCTTCCTGTCTCTTCAACTAGTTTGCCTGGACGAAAACCCTTTTCAGGAAACTCTACGCCAGTTATACGGATTTTAGGTGATCTATTTCCTAAGCTCGAGAGACTTTCGAAGAAAGATGGCCACAGGAATCCCAAATGGATTCCAAAATCAATTATATGAACCTTTTTGGCATTTTTTGAGACTTTGAGGATTGTTTGGTTAGAGAAGTAATACGTTGCCCTCAGAAATGGGCAAGTAGCATGATAAACGCGGAATGCTTTCAAAAAGTCAGTCACAGTTCCTTGCCTCGAGAGTAGTTCGCGATAGACATCACTTCCTGTACCAGCTATGTGGGCCTCAAGTGCATCCACCAAATAATGTGCCAACCGTTGGTAGGGATCTCCCTTGGGGGATGAGTGTATCCTTATTTGGTTGATGAGTTCATATGCCCTTGTATAATCATTAATTGAAACAGCTTCAGAACAACAAATTAGGAGAGAATTAAGATCCACCAATCCTTGTCCACATTCTTTCTTTTCTAATGCCTTCCTTAATTCCACCTGATGCTCACCCGACGTGCTTCTTGTTTCTTGTTTCATGGTTTCACGTACTGACATAACCTCTTTCACATATTCCTGACCACGACAAAGGAGAAATTGATCCAAGTTATCAATTCTCGCTGGCTCATCTAAGGAAACTGCTTGTTGCTTGCAAGCTAGCCCCTCTGATAGATTTGGTTCTCTATCAAGGGCACATTTTTTAGTCTCAGACTTGTGATATAATGGTTTGTTCTCACTGACATTGTTTATTTTTGCTTCTTCATCAATTTCGAATTTTTTTGGCTCTAAACCAATAAACAACTTTCCAACAGCTGGAAGAAACTTCATTGCTTCTTCAGCACCCTTTCGGATTTGTGTGGTTGGAAGGTTCTCTATTGATAAAAAAGATATAGGATCAGCACTGATTGAGGGGTGTTTAGATTTACTGTAAGATGGCATTTCATTTTTAGGGAAAGTTTCTAAGGTATTAATGGCACCACCATCTGTGCTTTTAGTTGTATGAAATTGGGTCCATGAAGGTGAAAATGGGTACTCTTTTCCGAGGATATGATAGAAGGATTTCTCAGTATCTTGAAGAGCTGCCTCTTCTTGATAAATATCTTCATCTATATCTTCTTCTAACAGAATTTGACCTATGTAGTTGATCATTGCATTGGATGTGAGATCACAAGCATCTTGACTTACCTTACCATTGCTTACCAAAGGATTAGATCTTGCATTTGGGTTTAGATTGTCACTCTGAAAGGCAGGGAGTGTTGTCTGGAAACATTCTGGTGTGTTCAGTGCATGTGGGATTTTGTTACCGTTTTCATGAAAGTTGCCATATGAAGCCATATGAATTTGTTCTTTCAATGTTGTAATATGTCCAGTAACTGCAATTTGCACCAAATTTAATTGTTTAATTTTCTTATTCCACAAAAGTCAGTTACAGAGGAAGAGTAAAAACAAAAAAAAAAAGGATGTATACCAAAGTCAAAGTAAAAAATATGACATGATTGAACTGGCTAAAATAGTCCAGGCTCTGGATAATACCTACAAAAAACTTAAATAACAAAATCTGCAAGCAACATACTAATTAGTTATTGAGCTGCTTGCAAGTACTTTAAGGGTAAAGAAAATGTTGAATTGCCTCATCATTTGTTCTTTCAATATCCATATGATTAGTAAATGCAAACTGTCATAGCCGCTCCGATAAATTATGGTTCGGGATTATTTTTAATTGAGGTCACTTAAATTTTCTAGAGATTTGCACCACTTGAGTTCTGAATTGGAATCTTGGGGTTAGGACTTTATGATTCTTTTTTCTGGTATTGGATAATTTCAGGTTTTGGCCACTTAGCTAATTTGCATTAAATGAAAAAACTTTATGTCTTGTAGGCTTTCCTGCTAATTTATGATATTGTGTCCAAGAGAAACTGGAGTTGATACATTAAATGAAAAAAATAAAAAGAAAAACAAGATGAAGCTGAAAAACTCGTTTTGAGGATTTCTCAAGCTTCTTTGGGTAAGCTAGATTATAATTGGATCAGGTCTGATTCAATTTAGATTTATAGTTCTGGTCAGGACTCATATTAGTGAGACAGAAGAATAAGCTGTCAGGTTCTGCTGTTACGTCTTCACTCAGTTTTGGGTAAATTGGTTCTGATTGTTTTATTACTTTCCATCCCAAGTTGGTTCAGATGAAAATTAAGACAGATGATGAGTAAATTTCAACTCACAGTAAACTTTTTCTATTGCAGAACACAAGAAACATAGTAGGACATGCAATTATGACATTACATGTTAATATGTTAAATTTTAGAGGACTTGATTGTAATATTGAAATTGTGTACTGTATGGTTTGTTATAGGACATGCAAACTACTTAATTGTGGTACTGGCATGATCTGTTGCGTAATGTTTTTTATATGTTTGTGTTTATGTGTCAAAAAGCACTATTAAATGGTGACTAGTACCAGCTTTTTAAAGATTTTTACTGGACTGAAGTGGGTTACTTATACATATATCCTGAGGAGGATATATTATTGAAATCATACAGCTAAATTCTGTGGGATATAGTTTCGTTTTTGTTGCTGTTAGTACTTAGCCGAGTCTTTGATTGATGCATGACTATGTAACTGTGCGGGAGCTATAAGACTGGTACTGACAACTATAACGGAAAATGAATTAGAAGACTAAAAAGGTACATAAGAGGTAATAAGTTTTCTGTGTTAAATGTTAATAGAAAAGGGGTGGACTAAGTCCACTTGTTTCAAAAAAAGAAAGAAAAAAAAGAAAAAGGAAGAGGTACCATACATAAAGCACGGTGATCCTTCTGGTTGCTCTCCTTTCTCTTCTTTAGAGCGCAGAGAATACTTCTCTCAATGGGAAGACCTCTCTTCTTCTATCTACTATCTGTTTACTCTTTGCAAATGGTGGGGCGTGGAAGAATCAATTACTTGAGAAGTCAAGTCAGACACTACGATTTGAAGAAAAAGAACCAAGATGTAGCACAGAGTCAAGACTGATAGTGCTTGGATACTGCACAATTCTAGGAGATCAGGATTCCTGTATTTCATGAATCAGAATAGATGATATGGTAATTTTGCAGATAATTTGACGTTCAAATTAACATATAATTGAGCAATTATATTGCAAAAAATTTAATCATTTACATACTTAATAGAAAAATAATATCGTTTTATTTGAGTAAGGCAAAATAAATATTATATATCTAAATAAACAGTTTTGTGGCATCTTGAGAATAAATAATACACTTAGTAGAGCATTAATTAAGGTTCTTTTCAATCAAATGAAGGTTTTTGGAAATTTATTGTGCGGTTAAAAAAAACCTAACAAAAATTAGTGATGTGGCTACCAACTTTATAGCTTTTGACAACTTATCGGATGACTAATCGATCTCGGAGGTAAATTTTTACAACACTAGTTTCTCTACTGTAAAGTGGGCACACAGTTGAAAAATATAATTCCGACTGTTTGCTCGGAAACGCACGGTGCACTTCTCTTCTGGGCATTTCATATTTTTAAGTATTGGGATGATTTTAATTATATAAAGTGGATACTTTCGTAGCCTATTTCTATATTTTTTAAAAACTGGGTAACTGATAGTGTTTGGGAGAGAGATTAATCTTTTATAATTTAATCTCAAATTATTTTTATGAGCAATACTGAAGTTTATCCCTGTAATAATTTTTTTCAATAAAAAAAAGAGTCCAAGCATAGTTTTGAAAAGGGTTAGCGTCATTTAATAGTGGAATGTCATTTAACAATCTGACAATTAGGCAAGATAAAGTTCTTTATTTAGACCAATATTTTTTAACAAAAATCCATTTTTTTTCTAGATTTGTTCTGATCATAAATAACAAATTATTATTTTTATACATATTAACGTAAGTAAATACTAATTCTAGATTTCTAGCATAGTACATTATAATTAATATTTTAATATTGCAAACTAGCACTCAAATGCTACAGAATCTTAACATTCGAAAAAAAAAAGCTTAATTTGATAATACTGATATCAAAAAATTTACCAAACCAATAAATATAGTTCAAACTACGAACAGCGAAATTAATTACTCGAATTCATTTTTTGCACTGAAATTATCCATTTTTTCCCTACGCTCGATATGTTTAATAAAAAAAATTCATTTAATTCTTCTTTTTAGATAACTTAACAGGAGAGTGAAAATATTTTTATCAATTTAATCGTTGTTTTATCATTGTGTTTATAAGCTTGACCGGAACCGAAACAATTTGAAACCGCCATCTGTCCTGTAGTTTTGACTCTTGACTTCTAAGTTATAATTAATGCGATGTGATGTGATTATCAAGCATGTTTAGGTTTAGCATGTCAAGCAGGACCAGTGCTGGTCTCCATGACCAAACATATGTAGCTAACCTAATGACGGTACTGAATTATTAATGTCAGTCCTATCGGGTCTGACTAATTTTATTCCCGACTCTATTTATTTACTCAGCAAACTTCTGGCTTCATGCATACAAATATAAACGAAAATCTGCAAAGTACAAAAATTATGATCATTGATACAAATATAAACCAGCATTTTACATATGGCAGCTGGACTACAGATCTTTATTTAAATGACTAGGAAACATCCTCGTCCAATAGTTGAAAGCCATTTATTTATATATTCATTCTTTTATATGATATATATCCAATAATCGATTACTCTGCCCTAATTATCATGCATGTGCAGTGATACTTATTATTTCAGATTAAAAACCAATAATTTACTATCTTCTCGTCTGGAGATTACTATCTAGCAACGGATCAAATAAAGTTTTAAAAATTAATAATTCAGACTATGTTTAAAGAGATGGAAAATCTAAAAAAACTGTTTAAAGAGATGGATACATTATTAATCTCAAAATTTGCACTCTGAATTGATTATTTTGTAAAGAGTATATGGATTATGATTGCACTCTGAACAAGTCTTTCTAAGAATTCATATACATAAATGTTAGAGTTATGTTCTAGAAGCCAATAATTATCTGGCTACTTCTATGATTTATGTTATTGATGATATTTGATCATTTGTTTCTAGATTTATTTATTTATCTAAATTATAGATCTCTATGGCTCATTTATAATTAAATGATAATAATAAATCTAAATTGTCTATAATCTTGATGATTAACAAGAAACATTAATGATTAGATAAGATTAGTATGCAAGTTGAGTGATAATTAAGTTCTACAAATCATAGGTAACGAGTTACCAACTTAATTGCATATGTATACGTTGTGGAACATAGACATGACATGACCCAATGAAATAAACATATGGATTGTGTTATGTGTCATTGTTTATTTCATGTGAGTTTGATTCTTAGTTTGAGATGTTTAACTTTTACATATGAGGATATATTCTATAAATATCGTCTAACGTTGATTCATAATAAATGTTGCTATACGGACTTTATTTATGCTCCCTTGAATTGTCTGAGGAAAAGTTTTTCATCAAGAAAACTGTATGTCCCTCATTAGTATACCTAGTGAGTGATGATATCTGTTTGGGCCCCTTGATGGAGTTGTTGTTTGGCCAACTTGTACAATCGACTCTAGATCGAGAAATGTATAATCTGCAAAAAATGATACATTCCTACCTTGGATTATTCAATGATATTATGTGACATAAGAATCAGACAAGGAAATACTTTTATTTCTTATGCATGATTGAAATATTGTAACAGTATATTATTTATGCAAATTGGAAATCATAACGTGTTGCTAGATACTGCTTATGATTATTGAAAATAAATAGTGATTTATTCTCCATGATTAACATAACATAAATCCTCAAAGGGTCACACAAATAGGACTTTGACCAAACTTGCATTATTTATTTGTATTGGAGAATACGAAACTTGATATGTTGATTAATTAATTATGTACCGTTATGAACCGTTATAATTAATTATAACACATGGATCATGTTAGAATAAATTAATGCATATGCTAATTCATTAATAATTATCAATAGTTGATAGTTATTTTGTTCAACAATATTTATTATAATTATAGAAATTATATTGAATATATATAGGCTTTTATTAATTAGTTTATTTGTGCCCAAATAAGAAGCGAGTTAATTGGCCCGTTAAATAGTTGATTTAATATGTTTAATTAAGAACAAATAACATTTGAAATGGCCCATTTTGAGCCCATTTCGTGGCTGTTCTAAATGTGGCGATCTTGTAATTTTGGGAAAATTTGAATGAGGAGTTGTTGGCTATAAAAGGGGGATAATTTGGAGAGGTAACCTAGCCACCTTTCTCTCTTCTCCTCTTCTTCTCCCATGCGCCTCCCTCTTCTTTGGATGAAATTTTGATTTCACCATTGAAGCATTGTCAAGCTTGTTAGAGGTTCATGTGTTGAACAATAGATCCATTAATTAAAAGGTTATTAAGAGAAGATGATTGTATTGCTCTTGAACAAGCTAGCACTTGTTCTTGAGCTTTGGTTGAGCTCCTTCGTGGATTCGAGGCCGAGCACAAGGTGGTGGTGGTGGAGAAGGCATGCCACCGATTTCCAAGCTTAGGATTTGAGCCTTCTTATTACTATACAAGAAGAGGTGAAACTCCTCCCTTTTTCTCTCTTGATTGATTGTGTTGAATGGCTATGCACTAGATCCTTGATGTTTAATGTTAATTAAGACTAATTAGTAGTTAAAAATTAAAATTGAATACTTTCTAACAATAAAAAAAAGTGGTCTGATTGATTTATAAAATATTAATTTTTTTATTGAAGGTCCACTACACTTAACTTTATGTGAAATTCATTTTTATATACTAAATTATTCATTTATAGTCACTATTTCTATATTTATTATAATTTGATCACTCAATAAACTTTTTTATCCGAAACACTAATAAAAAATAATCAAATCTGGATTAGAAAAAGCTTATATTTGGATAATAACGGAAAGATACGGAATACCGAAAATTCAAAATTCAACTATCATAAATTTAAGTCAAGAGCTAAAATGAGGTGGCATTTAAAATTTGTCAATATAAACCTACTATCTAAAATTATATTTTAGAACTTTTAGACCATTTAAATTTGGGAAAATTAGATATGTGCCCCTTTAAAATTAAGAAAATAGAAAATTGACACCCTTTATTCAATTAAATTAGAAATTTGCCACAAAATGGATATAAATAATCTTTCTCCATATCTAATTTTTCATATTGACCAAAATATCCTTCCCTTCTCTTCCTTTTCTCCCCCTTTTCCCTCATTTATACGTTCTTTTAGTTCTTTCCCTTTTATCCATTTAATTTAACAGAACAAAGCAACACAGAGAGTTCACACTATTAATAATTATTATATATTTATAATAGATTTGAATAATTTACTGAATAAGGAGGTGCGCTGCAATTATGCAGAACTAAGATATACAAATTCAGGGTAAACTATAATTTAAAAATTAATGACACCTGAAGTTCGAAAGCGGTTTGGTGAATTCATCACATATGGTCGCTAAATCATATGATCCTAAAATTTTTTAACTACTTTAAATTATTTTTTTAACGCTGTTCCTTTTGCCCATTGAAATGGCATTGAGCTTTTATTTCATTGATTTTTTTTCAACATCTTTCTAAATGTCGGATCAGTTTTAGTACTCCAATCTTATCAATTTCTCTAAATTTCAAATGCGAATTTTCAAGTAGAATATCCTGATGCAAATTAATTAATGGAGGCAAAGGACCAAAAAAAAAAACTTTAAAATATTGTGAAACAATGCAGCGGCAAGTTGGACTGGTTATATTTTACGACCAGATATGTGCCGTGGAATAAACTTGTCTCGTTACTATCAACAGAGTTTGGTAGCTGAGCTCAGTGGACCTCACGCCAAAAAGCACCAAGGCCACGTGGTGGGTCACCAACTCGCCAAGCGTGCTCGACCAATAAGACACGGACGCGCGGCACAGACTGATTAGTAGATGTTTTCTGGATTATTACGTAGATATTGACTTTTGACTAAATCTGGATTATTACGCGCGGCACTGACTGTTTTTTTTTTTTTCAAATATTCAAGTTAATATCGAACTTTTAATTATAGAAATTCTGTTGTTTAAACATTCCAAAAAATCAAATAAAAAATTAATTATTGAACCAAATAAGTTAATTAGAACTTTTTTTTAAAAAAAAAACGTTGTAAGAGTATTGAAAGGATCAAAACTTTTTTATTTATCTTTCTATCAGTTGTCACTAGAAAACTCTTTTCTCGGGTCCACAGGCATGAGCCAAAAGAGGAGTTGGAAGCGATCGAGAGAGGGATCAAGGATGGGAATAATTACCACCATAGTCTTATAATTTGAGTGGTACGGTCTGATATGTTTTTTCAAACCTTTATTTGTGTCTGTTTTTAATTGTAGAACCTCTAATGTACTTTTTGTAATTGACACATCTACATTAGTGGGTATTGAACAAATGTGAAATATTTGGAATGAATTGATTTGCTGTCTCTGTTTGATTACACGTTACAACATATATATATATACAACATACCCTAAATTACATACCAAATTAGCACAATTATCACAATCTTACACAATCTGATGCAATCTATCACATTTAATTTCCTACACTCCCCCTCAAGTTGGAGCATGCAAATTTGAAATGCTTAACTTGCTCAACAAATAATAAAACTGTTTCTTGTCTAATGCCTTGGTAAATAGATCAGCTCATTGTTCAGAAGACCGTGTATACTGAGCAATCACAGACCCAATCTTGATCTGATCACGTACAAAATGGTAGTCCAATTCAATATGTTTTGTCCGTTCATGGAACACTGGATTTGTAGCTACGTGAATGGATGCCCGACTATCACAATGCAGTTTCATTGGCTTGACATGATCAATGTTAAAGGAAGACAGAAATGATTTCAACCAAATTAGTTCACACGTAACACTTGCCATTGATCGATATTCTGCCTCAGCTGAAGATCGAGACACAGTAGGTTGTTTCTTTGTCTTCCAAGACACAGGAGAGCCTCCAATCATCGCAAAATATCCAGTCACTGATCTTCGAGTTAGAGGACAACTAGCCCAATCCGAATCGCAATATGCATTCAACTGCAACTCACTATCATCTCAAAGAAGAATACCCTGACCCGGGTTGCTTTTCAAATAGTGCATGACTCTCAGCGCTGCTTCATAATGAGCTTCAAGTGGTTCTCCCATAAATTGAGCCAGTGTGTGAACAGAGAAGCTCAACTCGGGTCTTGTAATGGTAAAATATATCAGTTTTCCAATCAAATGTCTGTACCTTTCTGGATCTTTCAATTTCTCACTTTGGCATTCAGCCAATCTATGATTTTGTTCAAGAGGTGTACAAGCAGGTTTTGCTGCCAGTAAACCGTACTCAGCCAACAAATCCAAAGCATATTTTCTCTGAGACAGAAACACACCATCTTCTCTCCTTGCTATTTCAATGCCCAAAAAATATTTAAGTGTCCCTAAATCTTTCATATGGAACATTGTACTCATGTACTTCTTGAAATTGCATATTGCTTCACTATCATTGCCTGCAATAACCAGGTCATCAACATAAATCAAGATTGCAAGAAACACTTTACCCTTTCGATAATTGAAGAGTGAATAATCTGCCTTAGATTGAACAAACCCGTATGTTTCAAGTGTACTGGTCAGTTTGTAGAACCACATACGAGGGGCTTGTCGCAGTCCATAAATCGACTTCCGAAGTCTACAAACCTTTCCTGACATTAAGCCGGAGAACCCTGGTGGCAAACACATATACACTTCCTCATGCAAATCTCCATGTAAAAATGCTATATGCACATCCATTTGGTGCAATGCCCAACCTTTTATTGCTGCCACTGCTAGAAATGCTCTAACACTGACCATCTTTGCTACTGGTGCGAATGTTTCAGCATAATCAACTCCTTGTATCTGTCGGTTGCCTAGAGCAACCAAACGTGCTTTGTATCGCTCAATGCTTCCATCTGTATGATATTTGATACGATACACCCATTTGCAACCTATTGCAGTCTTACCATGTGGCAAATCCTCCACTGTCCAAGTTCCATTTCTTTCAAAAGCATCAATCTCGGCTTTCATTGCTTCACGCCATCTATCACATTTAATCGCTTCTCCAAAATGTGCCGGCTCTTTCTCTTTTGTGACTGCATTCAAGAACACTCGATGAGCTTGAGAAAATTTCTCACATGTAACATAGTGTGAGATTGGATATTTTGGTTCTGTACTCTTTGCCACAGCTGATTCATCATCAACTCGAGCTGTGTAGCAAATATAATCTGTAAGACGTGCTGGAGGTCTCCGCACTCGCTGTTCATGAACAATCACTTGACTTTGTGTGTCATTACTCTGTTCGATTTCATTACCTACATCATCAATCAGCTGCTCTACTGTCACAGCTTGTTCTAGTCTTGATTCTGACAAGCCGACACATTCACTGTCCTCGCCACCAGATTCACAGTCAGGGCTCTCCCTCTCTACCAGCGCCTCTATTCCATGTGTAGGCTCTCCTCCACCAACTACTTCATACTACCTCATCAAATTCTCATTAGTTTTGGGACATGGAGCTGCTATGATCTCAGCAAACGGAAATATCGTTTCATCAAATACTACATCTCTGGACACAAGAAATTTTCTTGTGTTTAGGTCATAAACCTTCCATCCCTTTTTACCATATGGATAGCCAACAAACACACACTTTTGACTCCTCATCTCAAATTTGTCCAGTCCAGGAAGTTTACTAGATATATAACACAAACATCCAAATGTTTTGACAGCATTATAAATGGGTGTTTTTCCAAATAACAATTCATATGGAGTTTTGTTGTCCAAAAGACGTGTAGGTGTTCTATTTATCAAATACACAGCAGCAAGAATTCATTCACCCCATAATTCAAGAGGCAAATTTGCTTGAAATCTAAGTGCACGAGCCACATTAAGTATATGTCGATGTTTTCTCTCAACTCGACCATTCTGTTGTGGTGTGTACACACATAATTTCTGATGCAATATTCCATTTTCAACACAAAATTGCTCAACCCTTCTATTTTGCAAACTCAAGCCCGTTATCAGTTCTAATACATTTAACTGATTTATCAAATTGATTCTTTACCATTGCACAGAAAGAAATCAACAATTTTGTTGCCTCTTTCTTTTCAGCCATTAAGAAAACCCAAACTGCTCTTGAATAATCATCAACTATGGTAAGAAAATAATGAGCTCCACAATGAGATGCAACTTTATAAGGACCCCATACATCACAATGTATCAAATCAAATGAGTCATCTGCTTTATTAAGACTAATAGGAAATACATCTTTGGTCTGTTTAGCTTGTAAGCAAATTTCACACACAATCTTTGAATCACAATTACACTCTTAACAACAGGGAAATGCCAAGTTATTTGAGTCGAAGGATGTCCCATTCTCCTATGCCACAGCATACAATCCTCCTTCTTCACATGACTTGCTTTAGCTACTGTCATCGAATGATAGAAATAGACACCATCTTTCATCTTACCCACACCAATCAGTATCCTCGTAGTGAGGTCCTGCACAGCACACATGGCGTCAGCAAAGGTAACAAGGCACCGAGTGTCTTCAATCAATTTACTAAGTGAGATCAAGTTACAACATCGACATATACTTAATGTCGAAGTTCTGAGAGAAAACAGAATGTGGCTCGTGTCTGAGGGATTGCGAAAACAGAATGGTCTCCTATCTTCTCAGAACTCCCTTTTTTTCTCTCAACATCGACACATGCTTCTCCTCGGAAGTCTGAGGCTGACATCTGGAAGGTGCTCCAACCGAGGGGTAACCTAGGGGATGTCTCTCTCCCCCCGGGCAGAACCCCTCTGATTGATTTCTACATGCCTGCGACTGCCGACTCCATTGACGACCTCCGCTATCTTGACAAAGGAGTTGTCTTCGATGGCCGCTTCAAGCCTGGATGCTTCAATACCTCTGCCATCCAAGCGGCCCTCCTCCTCTACGCCCCTTTTGCGGCACCCTTCCCTATGTTGCACCTCTCAGGAGAGCGGTACCTCCTACTCCTCAATGCCGAGGTTGACCGAGCTATGTTCATAGCTGCTGTCAGGTCCAACCTTGAATCCCTTGGTCTTGTGGTTTACCCATGGAGCCCGGCTTTGGATGCTTCGCCGGTGGAGTATCGCTTTAAGGTTTGGCTTGATCTTTTGTACATGCCTATCCAAGCATGGAACAAGGATCACCTCCTGCCGATTATAGGTCAGTTTGGTCTTCTCCTGGAGCACGCTCCCTTCCACAATACCAACAGCCTCGAGCGCCTGCGTGTCCTAGTGGCGGTGCGTTACCTCGAAGATGTACCCGTCAATAGTCGGATCTTCTTCCGAGGACACAAGAAGCCAATCCCGTTTTCTGTTCTTGGCTGGATAGAGGAACCGCTGACCATTCGACCTCCGCTTGACCCCACACCTTCGCCCGACTACTTCGCAGCTCTTGAGAAGCAAATCAGATCCAACCCCCCGCCTTCCCACCCAAACTCTTCCCCGCTGCCCCTATCTCACTCGGTGGAGCTCGATTTCGAGGCGGCCTTTAAGGCCTGGGCGGCTTTGCCACCTTCGGAGCAAAAGAATGACTTAGCGCGCTACCTCCAGCGCTCTCCATTCTGGACTATGGCGAAGTATCAGGAGAGGTTGCGCCGTCATCCCCAGCCTCAACTACCACTACCCGTGACTCCGGCGACCCAGCCATCACCTCCCTTGCCTAACAGCACACTTGGCAACTTTGTGGCCGCAGAAGATCCCACCTCTTCTCTGCTTGCCACAGAAAATCAACAGCTTGCACAGCTGGCTGTGGACGAGCAACAACGGTCCTCTTTCTCTCCAATGGGAGCAGGCCATGTCAACCCTGCCTGTGAACATCACGACACTGGAGTACCTTCCCCTCTGTCTATAGGGTCAGCTGATCCTCTGCAGCACAACAGAGACTCTTTGTTTGAAAGGGAACTTGTCATTACCTCCTCCGCTGCCTTGGTTCGGGATCCTCTACAGCGCACCACTCACCCCACCCCTCCTTCCATTCCCTCTCCTCCTCCCACCAACCCGCAACTCCTCTGCTCGGATCCGGGTCCAGACGCTCCCTTCAACCCAAACCCGTTACACCTCCTATTGGGCTCTAACCCGATACCTTCTTCTTCTCCCTCTTGTGCTGTGGGCTCAGCCCTTTCTGCTGGCCCAACTATCCCCCAAGCTATCACTGCCGCAGCCCACCCAGACCTCTCATCCCCTCTCCAACCTTTTGCTTCTCCCTCCCCGATTCATTACATCCGCCGAGTAAGGGCTGCTGCCATCTCTCCTTCCGACAAGAGGAATCCTAGATCGGCAAAAAAAATTGAATTCTCCCCCCAGAACACATCCCGCCCTCTCTCTGTCTCTCTACCCCCGCCACACCCCCCCTCCGCCTCCCCACCGCACCCCTCTTCCCCTCCACATCCCCCCCTCCGCCTGCCACCGGGCCTTTCTCCCCCCTCCTCCTGCCACCGGGCCTTCTTTATCCCCTCACCGTCGGAGAAGCGGCCCACTCAGTAAGCCAAACAAAGCCCTCGCAGGCTTTGTAGTGGGTCCCACAAAGAGAAACAAACCCACCCGACTCTCAGCAAGTAAGAAGGCGGTTCAACAGGCTATCAAGGAGGCTGGGCTTCACCGTTCTCTCTCCACTGTGGGTGCCGAACCAGCTCTAAGTGACTTAGAGAGGGGGGCCCTTAAAACCTATTGCGGCATCCTTCCTCCGGTTGAACCTGGAGACAACACCACCCCGATTGGCACCTCACCCACCTTGGCTAATGCAGGCTGCCCTACTAGTACCGTCGCCTCGCAGGCAGGGCCTTCCTTGGCTTAGGATGTTTTTGCTTTCCTTTTGGATTGTTGTAATTGCCAGTTTGAGGCAACTTTTGTTTATGTTTAATGTTATCAAAACTCTCTTTTTTGTTCTGGAATGTAAGAGGTATTTCTGATCCTCTAAAATGTAATTTGATTAAGGATGCCGTGAGAGACTCTAAATGCGATATTATGTGTCTCCAAGAGACCAAGTTATCTTCTTGTGATTTTTTCAAAGCTCGTTCAGTTTGTTGTTTCCCTTTCAACAATTTTGCAACGCTTGATGCCAATGGCTCAAGAGGAGGGATTTTAGTTATTTGGTCGCAGCGTCTGGTTAGCTCTTCGATTGATCACGGACTTTACTCTGTAACTGTCACTCTCTCTCTCGGTAACTTCTCCTTCTTACTAACTATGGTTTATGGTCCGACTGATGAGAGACTAAAACAGTCTTTTCTTGACGAGCTCAATCTGATTAGAGCTTCCTCTGACCTTCCTTGGCTAATCCTAGGCGATTTCAACTTGCTTCGGGACTTGTCCGAGTCCTCTAATGCCTCTCGCAATGTTAATCCCATGCTTCTTTTTAATAACTTCATCTCCCACGCTGGATTGGTAGAGATCCCTTTGGAAGGCCGCCGCTTTACCTGGTCGAATAAACGTCCCACCCCCACCTTTTCTAAAATTGATCGGGCTTTTTTCTCTCACGACTGGCTCAACCTAGGGGTCGTTTTCTCCTTGATTGACTTACCAGCAACTACTTCTGACCATGCACCTCTTCTGCTGTCTCTTCGGCCTATTACCTCCACAAGCAAGAGAATTTTCAAAATGGAACCCTTCTGGCTTCGCTCCTCACAATTTGACGATGTTGTGTCACAAGCTTGGGTTCAGGCACCCTCAGTACCCGACCCGGCCAAAAATCTAGTGGGTAAGCTCCGCTTTCTTGCGAAGGCTCTGTCTCTCTGGGCTTCAACCAAATTCGCAAACTACAATGTCAACCAACGCCGAACTAAGCTTATTATCCGTTTTCTTGACCTCATTGAGGAATCTGGGATTCTTTCTTTCGAGGAGTTCAACTTAAGAATTTCTCTGCGAGAACATGCTTTCACTTTAACTCGGTTACAGGAGGAAAAGTGGAGACATCGTAGTGGAGTCACTTGGCTCAAACTAGGCGACAAAAATACAAAATATTTCCATGCCGTAGCTACCAAAAGGTTTGTGGGGAATACCATTAACTCTGTCTCCTTGCCGAATCGCCAAGTTACCTTGCAGGGAGAAATTTCAACAGTTTTCCTCTCACACTTCAAGAACCTTCTTGGCACACCGCCTACCCACCCGCTCCCCTTCGACCTTTCTGGGAAAGTCGGCCCCAACTTTGACTTATCTGCTCTTGACTAACCTTTTTCAGAGGTCGAGATACTCAAGGCCATTAAAGAACTGCCGTCAGGGAAAGCTGCAGGCCCGGATGGTTTTCCCATTGACTTCTTTAAAAGATCTTGGGGCACTATCAAAGGCGATGTCCTCTCCGCTTTCTCTGCATTCCAAGCTGGAACTCTCAACCTACGCCTCCTAAATAAAGCGGTTATTTCACTAGTTCCTAAAAAGCGAAACCCAAGGGAGATCTCTGACTACAGGCCTATCAGTGTCATCAATACTTTCTCCAAAATCATCTCCAAAATTCTTGCCAGCAGATTACAACCTCACATACCCGCCCTCGTTAGCCCGCTCCAAACTGTTTTTACTAAAGGTAGGTCCATCATGGAATCGTTCATGGTGGCAAGAGAGTTTCTTTCTTTCTACCATAAAAACAAGTTATCGGCTCTTCTCCTAAAAATCGATTTTGCCAAGGCGTTTGACTCGATTTCTTGGACTTTCCTCACCAACCTACTTATTGAGCGTGGGTTTCCTCCTCGCTGGCTAAATTGGGTTCTCTACCTGCTCTCTTCAGCTTCCTCTTCTATTAAAATCAATGGTGAATTTACTGAGACCTTTTCCCACAAGAAAGGGCTTAGGCAAGGAGACCCACTCTCACCCTTGCTTTTTATCTTAGCGGTCGATGCCTTGCAATCTTTCATTTCCAATGCGGCCCCTCTGCTAACGGGTCAAGTAATTATTCCTCCAAGGGCCCTGCAATACGCGGATGATACTATAATCCTTATGGAAGCAAATATGCGCAATATTTCTGTTGTTAAGGATATAATTAACCACTTTGCTTCAGTCTCGGGCCTGCAAATTAACGCGGCAAAATGCCTCTTTGTACCGATAGCAATCCCTGATGAATCGCTACATGTCATCTCCCAGACCCTTGGCTGTCAACCCAAGAACTTACCGGTTACTTATCTTGGCCTCCCTTTGTCCTTTCGTCGTCCAAGGAAGATACATTTCAAACCGCTTCTTGATGCTTTTCAACGGAAACTTGATGGCTGGCAGTCCAAATTCCTTTCTCTCGGAGGTCGCTTAACTCTTATCAAATCGGTCCTCACTGCCCTCCCTCTCCACTACATGCAAGTAATAAAGCTACCTTCTTGGTTAATTCAACATCTTGATAGTATTCGGAGAAGTTTCCTTTGGAAAGGCGATGCTAAATGTCTCGGCGGTCACTGTCTAGTTAATTGGGCAAAATGTTGCCTCCCGAAGAATTGTGGAGGATTGGGTATCCTTAATCTTTCCATTCAAAATCAGGCTCTTCTAATGAAATGGCTCTGGAAACTGCAGAAAGAACCACTCTCGACCTGGGCAACTACAGTTAGCCTTCTCTATGGAACACGAGATATTGCAACCTTACTTGCTGAAAATTTGACCTCCACTGCTTTTCGTAAATCCTGCAATTCAATGACTTCTTCTCTTTCTCAGTCTGCAACTCTGGCCTACCCCAGGGATTAACTTGGAAATGGTCGACCTCGGGTGTTTTTTCCTCGGCCAGCTCCTACCGTATCTTATCAGACCCGGGCTTGAGATCACCTTACCATAAGCTGCTTTGGAAAATCAAGGCACCGCCAAAGGTGCGGATCTTCTTATGGCTAGTTCTACTTGATAGAATCCTCACCCAACAAAACCTAGCTCGTCGAAATTGGCCCTCAATAACAGCTTGCCAATGCTGCTCTCAAGGCGCTGTGGAAACTTCAACACATCTCTTTATCGAGTGTGCTTTTGCCAAAGAGATTTGGACGCTTTTACAGATCAGATTGAACTTGCCGTTAATCTCCTTCACTTCAGACCTTCAGGATTTCTGGTTACTTAATAGAGCTCCAATTGGTCCCTCTTGGGATATCATTTGGGCAGCAACCTCTTGGGCAATCTGGAAAGAGAGAAACGGTCGTATCTTTGGATCAAACAGATTAACCGCACCGCTACTAATGGAGGAAATTTGTACCACCATCGATGCTTGGAAAAAATTGGCTTAGTTAGCGTAGCTTCTTTTGTTCTGTTTTTTCTGTTTTACTTACTTTGTCTTGTTTTTTACTTTGTTTTCTTTTTTTGGCTTTAACTCCTTGTACTTTGTAACTTTTTCTTCTTAATGAAATTTGCTGGCGTGGCGATCGCCACCTAGCCTTCAAAAAAAAAAAATTCAAGCATGGTACATACAATACTCTGTTAAGCACAACTCCTTTTTCAAGTCTCACAGTACCTTCTTGATTAGTCATAATTTGTTCACCATTAGGTAGTGTTACCACGGATGGATTCACTTTAGACACATTTTCCAAAAAAACAAAGCTACCGGTCATATGATGCATTGTGATGGTTATTTGTAGTTGGATTTTATTCGCCAAACAAAAATGGTGCGTTATTACCTTTATTACTATGTTAGTTGCTTTTACTTTATTTTCTGCACATAAGGTGTTTGTTGAAAAGCCTGTTTTACCAAGTAACATAATCATATACATATATGTAATAAAATCAGAATGCATCAAAGAAATTTATAACAACTTGCTTACACGTACAATAAAGCAAACCTCAAATTAACAGTAGAAAGTAGAAACTTATAAATATGCTATTATGATTCCCAAGATGGATTACCATTTGGATATCCAAGGTTCACTTGGGACATCCAAAATTTTATGAAAAGTATAGCTTAGATCATCATTTGCTTCTTATTTGGTTTGGTCATACTCATTTGGTTTCCAAGTGGACAATGCAAAAATGATCCTTCCTTTCCATCCCAGTAGAACCCATTTGTTGTCTTCAACAGCAACATACTCCTTGTGGTAATGCCCTTTAACAAAACTCTCTATATTTTTCTTGATCATAGAATCGACTGGCAGCTGCACAAGACCAGCTCGAAGATTCCTAGCTTGCCATTGCCTATATGTTGCTGGCCTCGCTCTTTCAGAACCCTCACAAGCTATTGCATTAAACACTCGTGGACCTATAATGTTCCCTCTAGATAAAGCCTCATCTCGCTGTCGCGTGGCATATTTGACTCAAACATATCAAAAAATAATGAAAACCAGCTTAAAACTTCTTTAAATCGGGTTAAATAGGACGACATACTGTTGGGGCCATTAACAATTCCATGAATAAAGACACATGGTTTGATCTCCTTCATCATTCTTAAAACTTTATCTCTAGGGCAGCTCATGTCAATTGTCTCATCAGCAACGTGTCTGAGCCGATACAAGCAATGTACTATTAAAGTCTCATCTTTTTCAATCTTAAGATCTTCTATTCTAATATTTTCCCATTTAGATGCTATAGCCTGATATTTGAGACGGATATTAAATCTCTGAGCATATTCTGACAGCCGCTTTCCTGTTTCTTCAACTAATTTTGCTGGACGGAAAGCCTTTTCAGGAAATTCAATGCCAGTTATACGGATTTTAGGTGATCGACTTCCTAAGCTTGACAGACATTCAAAGAAAGATGGCCATATGAATCCCATGTGGATTCCAAAATCAATTATATGTACTTTTGTGGCATTTTTTGTGATATTGAGGATTGTTTGGTTAGAGAAGTAATACCCTGCCCTCAGAAATGGGCAAACAGCATGATAAACGCGGAATGCTTTCAAAAAGTCTATCATGGTTCCTTGCCTTGAGAGTAGTTCGTGATAGACTTCACTACCTGTACCACACAAACGTGCCTCAAGTGCATTTACCAAATAATGTGCCAAACGTTGGTTGGGGTCTCCCTTTGGTGATGAGTGTTTTCTTAACTGCTTGATGAGTTCACATTGCCTATTATAGTCGTAAGCAGAAACTGCTTCACAACAACGAATTAGGAGGGAATTAAGATCCACCAACCCTTCTCCTAATTCCTTCTTCCCTAACACCTTACTCCATAAGTCTACCTGATGATCACCTGACTTACTTGCTGCTTCTTGTTTCATGGTTTCACGTACTGAGATAATTTCTTTTAAGTATTCCTTAGAAAGGAGAAACTGATCCAAGTTATCAATTCGTGCCAGCTAACCTTCGGAAACTGCTCGTTGCTTGCGAGCTATCCCATCTGATAGATCTGGTTCTCTATAATTAAGAGCACAGTTTTTAGTGTGAGGCTTGTCAGATATCGTGTTTTCCTTACTGACATTATTTCTTTTTTCTTCTTCATCAATCTGGGTTCTTATCAGCTCTAAATCAATGAACAACTTTCCAACAGGTGGAAGAAACTTCATTGCTTCTTCAGCACCCTTCCGAAATTGTATGGCTGGCTCTGTAGATAAAGCAGATATAGGTTCCGCACTGATCGAGGTGGATTTATTACTGTAAGATGGCATTTCATTTTTAGAGACACTTTCTGGGGTATTTCTGCGACAAATAACTGCAGTATTATTGCTTTGATTTCTATGGAATTCGGTCTCGGTGGGTGAATATGGATATTCTTTTTGAAGAATATCAGAGAAGGATTTCTCGGTATCTCGAAGAGCTGCCTCTTCTTGATAGATGTCTTCATCTATATCTTCTTCTAACAGAATTTGGCCTATATAGTTGATCACTGCATTAGATGTGAGATCACAAACCTCCTGACTAATTTTACCATTGCTAACCAAAGGTTTAGATGTTGTATTTTGCTTTTGGTTGTCACTCTCGGAGGATGGGAGTGATGCTTGGAAATATTCAAATAAGAGTTGTGGTGTGTTCCGTGTATCTGGGTCTTTGGTACCATGTTCATGAAAATTTCCTAATGAACCCATCTGAAGCCGTGATATATGATTTGTGCTTCAGAGTGGTAATCTGGCAGTAACTGCAATTTGCAACAAATTTAAATTAAACGTTTAAATTCTTATTGCACCAGAGTCAGTTATAGAATATCCAAAAGAGTAAAAATATGACATTATTGAACTGTGTTATACAGTAACTGGAGATATCCAGCGCATACAACTTTGGAGAACCTCAGCAGCTTCTGATAACAACCTCTAAGAATAAGACAAGCTTCACTGGACTTATCTACAGCTGTTATCAGCAACGTGTACAAATGTAATTAGCTAGGAATGATTGAGATAAGACAAAGGAATATCTGTAACTCAGTTATATAAGCATGACCTTCTTCATTCTGTAATCAATTAATCAATCAATGAAATCAAATACAATATCTATCTCTTCTCTTACATTTTATCTCTTCTACTGTTAAGAATATTTCATGGTATCAGAGCATTAGAGGCTTACGCCATGCCTGATTCTTCTCCCTCCTCTACTCCATCTATTATCTCTTCTTCTTCTTCAGACTCTATTGTTCTTCTTAATCTCCCCATCTCCACCAAACTAACTCGAAATAATTTCCTAGCATGGCAATCTCAGATTGTTCCCCTTCTTCATGGTTACGATCTATTCAAGTATGTTGATTCTCCTACACCACCAGATCCTGTCCTCACTTCTGGTTAGACTATTCTGGTCAATCCGGAGTACCTTAAATGGCGGAAACAGGACCAGCTTTTGCTGGGATGGCTGCGATCTTCCTTGTCGGAAACTCTCCTTGCTCAGGTGGTATCATGCACTACTTCTGACGCCCTATGGACCATGCTGCATCGTACTTTCAGCGCCTCTTCTCAAGCTCGTCTCATTGAGCTTCAACAGCAGCTTCAGGGCATCACCAAAGGTGGCTCAACATGCTCGGAATACATTCAGAAGCTCAGAGCACTCGCCGACGAACTCGCTTTCATTGGTTCACCGGTCTCTGACACCGACATGGTTAATTACACTCTGAGAGGCTTGGGCAGTGATTTCAACCCGCTTGTAATGGCCGTGACAGCTAGATCTGAACCTATTCCCCTTCCTGACCTTCATTCCTTGCTCCTCACCAGTGAAACTCGCCTCAATCAGCAACACCACACAATTGCTCCCTCTTTACATGCCGCATCTGATCCCGCAGCGTACTACACTAATCCCAGGCCGCGCTTTCCCAACCCTAGAACCCCTTTTCGTTTTCCTGGACCTCGCCCTCAGCAAAATAATAGGCCCATTTCTCCCCGGCCCAATACATATCAGCCCAGGCCCTATTTCCCTCCACAGAATACTAGACCACCTCTTCTACCCAGGCCCACTCCCCCTTTTCCCCGCTTCCCTGCTTTCAACAATCAACCTGCCTTCCCTCCTCCACCCAACTCCACTCCCTGTCAGATCTGTGGGCTCCGTAACCACCAAGCCAGACAGTGCTACCACCGCTTCAGTTCTGATGCACGTTACAATGATCCTCCGCAACAACCTCTTCCTGCTCCCGTTACCCAACCTCCTTACCAAGCGTTTGTAGCTCAGCCTCATTCACTTCCATCTCCTCATGAATGGTGCATCGACTCCGGCGCCACCCATCATGTTACTCCCGACCTCAACAACCTCAGCTCCTTCGTCGCTTTCAATGGTACCGACTCTCTTCATATCGGCAATGGCATGGGTATGAAAATTGCTCACATTGGCTCTTCCTCTCTCCATTTTTCAAATTTCACAATTTTACTTAATGATATTCTACATGTTCCTTCTTTCTCCAAAAATCTTCTTAGTCTTTCCAGATTATTACTTGATAATTCTCTACTTATTGAGTTTTCTTCTCACTTTTGTGTTATTAAGGATCGAACAACCAAGATAACTCTACTCCAAGCACCTCTTACTAAGGGTCTTTACATTATTCATCTTCCCTCCAATTTCTCATTTCCTCAAGCATATCTAGGAGAAAGAGTTTCGGCAAATATGTGGCATGCGCGTTTTGGACACCCTTCTTCTTCCACTACCTTGCAACTTTTACATAAATTTAGCCTTCCTTGCTCTTTACATAAAATGACTCTTTGTAATGAATGTTGTATGGCTAAATCTCATAGATTACCGTTTAATGATAGTTCTTCTTGCTCTAATTATCCTCTTGAACTTGTACACTCCGATCTTTGGGGTCCTTCTCCAATAATGTCAAAAGACGGTTTTCGTTATTATGTAATCTTTGTTGATGATTTTACTCACTACTCTTGGATTTACTTTCTCAAAACTAAAGATGAACTACCTCATGTTTTTACCTTATTCAAATCCAAGATTGAAAATCTCCTTGGTCATACAATAAAAACTCTAAGAATTGATGGTGGAACGGAATACAAACCTCTCTCTCGCCTTTTTCCTCAAATAACAATTCAAACCACATGCCCCTACACACCTCAACAAAATGAATTGTCCGAACGCATGCATCGCCACATTGTCGAGCTCTCTCTTGCTACCATTAATAAAGCTTCCATTCCACTTAAATATTGGGACGAAATTTTTGCTAGTATTGTTTATCTCATTAATCGTCTTCCTACAACTTCTAATAACTCAATTCCTTTCCACAAACTCTTCAATAAAATTCCCGATTACAACTTCTTAAAAGTTCTTGGTTGTCGATGCTTCCCCTATACTCGTCCTTATAATGATCATAAAACTACAAAATCGCTCTCTTCCTTGTGTTTTCATAGGCTATGCTCATACTCAAAAAGGTTATAAATGTCTACATCTTGCCTCTAATAAGATATTCATATCTCGTCATGTTGTGTTTGATGAATCCACTTTCCCCTTTAGCACTTATTCTGCTCAACAGGATGCAAGTTGTTCTCAGGAAATCAATTCTCTGCCATTGTCTCTATGGATTGCGCCAACAGAGCCTTTACATGACATAGCCGTTGAAGAGTGTGCTGCCCCCATTTCAAATACACCTACCCGCCCTCTCCTTCCTGAGACTGCGCCTGCCCCCATTTCAAACAATCCTGCCCCAACATTTGAAGAGGTCGCTGCCCGTACTTTTACACAAACTCCTGACCGATTGCCATCAAACACTGTCCCTTCTGACCTATCTACCCGTCCTGATACTGATTCTATCTCCACCCCAACAGTTTCAGCTCACTCACTCTCTACTCATCCCATGACAACCAGGACACGCGATCATACCCGCCGACTCAAGGAGTTTCCCGACCATGTTGCTCACTTCACTTCTGGTCCCTCAGAAACAGAACCAAAGACATTCAAACAAGCTGTGCTCTCTCCAACTTGGCAAACTGCAATGGCTAATGAAGTTCAAGCTCTTTTAGCTAACAACACATGGGAGTTAGTTCCAAAACCTGAAAATCAGAATATCGTCGGTTGCAAATGGGTTTATAGAATCAAGAGGCATGCTGATGGCACCATTGAGAGACACAAAGCACGCTTGGTCGCTAAAGGATTTACTCAAGAAGAAGGTATCGACTTTTTTGAAACCTATAGTCCCGTTATTCGACCAACAACTATTCGCCTTGTTCTCTCTCTTTCTCTCTCTCTTGGCTGGTTTACAAAACAGTTAGATGTTCAAAATGCTTTCTTGCATGGTGATTTACATGAGACCGTTTATATGGTTCAACCACCCGGGTTTGTGGATTCAACAAAACCCGATTTTGTGTGTCGTCTAAAGAAGGCTTTATATGGTTTAAAGCAATCCCCTAGAGCTTGGTTTCACACTTTAAGTTCAGCTCTAGTTGCTTATGGTTTCAAGTCATCATTTTATGACCCTTCTTTATTTGTGTACAACCATCATGGCTCCATAATCATCCTGTTGGTGTATGTCGATGACATCATCGTCACAAGCAATAGCAACTCAGCCCTTCAGTCAGCTATTCTTCACTTGCAATCTCAATTTGCCATCAAGGATTTAGGTTCACTCTCTTTCTTTCTTGGTATTGAAGTCTCCAAGACAGCTCATGGCCTTCATCTTTCACAAACCAAGTATCTTAAGGAGATCCTAAACCGTGCTAATATGTCAGAATCTAAGCCTTGTGCTTCCCCTATGGTTGTACATACCTCTCTCTCGGCTCATGAAGGTGATCCTATGGACAATCCAACTCTATATCGCACGGTTGTTGGTGCATTACAATATGCAACCATAACCCGACCTGACATTGCTTATGCCGTCAATAAAGTATCGCAATTCATGCACTCTCCCACTGATTCTCATTGGATGGCAGTGAAGCGCATTTTGCGCTACATTAATGGAACACTCTCTCATGGCATTAATCTGTCTCCAGCCTCTTCCATTGTATTACATGCCTATAGCGATGCGGATTGGGCGGGTTCTCCCGATGATCGTCGCTCAACTTCTGGTTTTGCCATATTTTTGGGACCCAATCTCATCTCTTGGAGTGCTAAAAAGCAAATAACAGTGGCTCGCTCTAGTACAGAAGCCGAGTATAGAGCACTTGCCCTGGCCAGTGCCGAACTAATTTGGTTGCAGTATCTCTTGCGTGAGTTGCATATTCCTTGTTCCTCTCCTCCTACACTGTATTGTGACAACATTGGGGCGACTTTCCTGGCTTCGAATCCAATGTTTCATGCCCGAACTAAGCATGTCGAGATTGACTATCACTTCATAAGGGAAAGAATTCAAAGCAAGCAACTTGACATCAGCTTCGTCTCTTCCAAGGATCAGCTAGCTGATATTATGACAAAACCCCTAACCACTCCTCGTTTTCTCACCATTTGTGACAAGCTAACGGTTGCTCCAGCACCATTAGCTTGTGGGGGGGCTGTTATACAGTAACTGGAGATATCCAGCGCATACAACTTTGGAGAACCTCAGCAGCTTCTGATAACAACCTCTAAGAATAAGACAAGCTTCACTGGACTTATCTACAGCTGTTATCAGCAACGTGTACAAATGTAATTAGCTAGGAATGATTGAGATAAGACAAAGGAATATCTGTAACTCAGTTATATAAGCATGACCTTCTTCATTCTGTAATCAATTAATCAATCAATGAAATCAAATACAATATCTATCTCTTCTCTTACATTTTATCTCTTCTACTGTTAAGAATATTTCAAACTGGCTGGAAAATTTGAAGTCCTGGGTAGAACCTACAAATAACTTATTTTTTCACTTCTACTTGCAATAAGTAAATAGAGGACGAGAATGACAACCTTCGAAAGCAACATGCTATTTATTTATTAAGCTACTTGGCAAGTAATTTTAAGGGTAAAGGAAATGTTGAATTACCTCATCATTTGTTGGTAAATTTATAGATACATTAAATATAAAAGAAAAAGAAAAAAAAAAGAAAGAGGAAGATGAAAAACTCGTTCTGAGTATTTCTCGTGTTTCTTTGGTAAGTCAGATAACCGTACATGCCGTATTAATCGTTTTCACTGGATCATGGATCAGGTAGGGGTGTCAATGTAATCCGTTTATCCATTTATCCTACCCGTATTGCAATCGATAAGGCGGGTATGGATAAGGTTTTTTTTTCGTTAGACTAACGGGTATGGGTACGGGTAAAGAAAAATTTTCGTTAACTTATCGGGCACGGATACGGGTAAGGACTATTTCGCACCCATTATCTAACAGGTAAAATTTTACAAAAATATATGTATATATAATCATGTTATTAACTTATTTCATAAGATATGTTATTAGTTTTGATCTACATCCAAATTAATTTATGTTGATGAAAAAATCAATTTGTACTCTATTATATTATAAATTATAATTAGTTATATAGATTTTTTTTTTTAAATTCCATTGATATGGGAATAAATTTCATGATATTATTTTATATGTAAAGTATTATTTAAATGTTATACTTTATCCATATTTTTATTTGATATTATTTATTTAGCACATTATATATTTTTTAATTAAAATAATTATATTATTATTATCCATTATATACTGTTACTGTACCCTTACCGTTAATTCTTAACGGGTACGGGTAGGGTACGGGTAAAGTTAATTTTTAACAGGTGCGAGTAGAGTACGGGTAAAGAAAATTTTAATGGGTGCGGGTATGAAAATATCTTTTACCGTACCGTACCGTACCGTACCAATTGACAGCCCTAGGATCAGATCTGAAAGCGATTAGTATTGTCAAAACTCACTATAACTGGCATGTAAGGTTTTTCACCAAAGCGACGTGGGATTCTTTAGAAATTATCTTACCGCTGAGGCGCGCGAAAGGTATATTTTTTTTTCAATATCATGAGGCGAGTTGTGTGTGTGGTATAAGATTGGGACTGACAAATATAACAGAAAATTAATTAAAATTAAAATTCATAAAAAAAAAAAGATAAGAGGTGCCAAATTAATATAAATTCCATACATATCGGTGATACGCTGATCCTTCTTGTTGCCTTCCTTTCTCTTCTTTAGAGTGCAGAGAATACTTCCTCAATTGGAACTCTTCTTCTATCTACTTCTATTTCTCTCTACAAATTGTGGCAAGTGTGGGAAAATCAGTTATTTAAGGAAGGAGCCAGATAGAGTTAGTCATCAATTTTTTTTCTTCATCAACTTTGACAATTTGAAGAAAAAACTGCCTTCAAAAAAGACAATTTGAAGAAAAAGAACCTAGATGTTCCAAAGATTGAAGACCAGCTGTATGCTCTTGGAAAACTGTACAATTCTAAGGACTAAGGGAATCCTACCCAAATCAGGATTCCTGTATTTCATGAATTTTAATAAATCATATAAAAATTTTGTAGATGATTAGACGTTCAAATTACATTTAAAATAAAAATTAATTATTTACCTACTTGAGAATACAAATATATGTATCATATTTTCTTCGAGGAAGGGCACAAACAAAATTATATTAGGCATGACAGGCGCAGTTTCGCTACGCTATGTTTTTTAGATGACAAGAATTCAGCATGAACTATCTTAGATTTCCAATATATATTTTTAATTCTATTAGATATCTTAGCTAACAGTTTTTGCGGTATTATACACTTTAGTATTAACTAAGGTTCTCTTCAATCAGATAAAGGTTTTTCGAAATTCATTGTGTGGTTGAAACAAAGAACTAAAAATATTAAAATATTTATTGATTTGGTTACCGACTTTGTAGCATTTGACAACTAACCGGTAGATTAATTGATTTTCGAAGCAAGTTTTACAACACTGATATAAAACAAGCAAATTTTGCACTTGAAAATGTAAGTAGAAATGACAGTCGTAACTTCGTTGCGCTATGCTTTTTAGATTTGATCAAACTTTCCAAAATTTCCAATGTAAATATAAAAAATCTTCCGTAAAAAACTTATCAAAATTTATAGACAAAAATTTGTAAGTTCAAAATTAATAATTTCTTCCATTAAAATTCGCTATATACATGACAAAAATTTGTAAGTTCAAAAGTAGTAATTTCTTCCATCAAAAGTTGCTATTAAACTTAACATAAATTTTATGTCCAAAAAATCTTACTAATATTAATGATTAATACGGCTATTTTTAATTTATTTAAGAACTAAAAAATAAAAAAGAGAAAAAACTATTTTTTAATTAAAAGTCATGGCCAAAATCGAATAGCGGCTACGATTTTTAATATATATCTTAGATTCCGAGTATTTGCTCTAAAAACCCCACGGCTCACTTCTCTTCTGGGCCTTATATGTTTTTTTTTTTTTTTTTAATTAAAGTGAATACTTTCGGAGCCAACTTTTTATATTTTAAAATTATATATTTTTTAAACGGGTCTAACAAGAATAATCACCGACTTTTATTATCACTGTCATCATAATGATGTGTGTATTAGCATGCTGATTTGGTAATTTTTATTTTAAGTATATTTCTAGTTTTTTTTTTTTTCTTTTTTTTCCTTACCCTACCATCGTCCCTATGTCCCTTACCCCACTGCAGCTCCCTCATGTCGACCACCTTCCCCTTTATGACCCTGGCACCCTTTCCCTGAACGAGATCCTCTGGTCGGCAGATCACCTAGTCGGCATTGATCGGGCCATCTTATTTAATCTCAACGGATAAGGGATGCCCCATAAATTATACCAGATTGATAGGTCCGAAAAAAAAATTAACTGTTGAGATTAAATCAGACGGCTCGGATCAAATGCCGACTAGGTGATCGACACTTTTCTGCCGACCAGAGAATCGGATACACCCTTTCTCACTCTAGCCGGCCAACCAACCCCTTATTTATCTATCTATATCCTATATTTGTCTTACTAATTATTTTTTTTTCACCTATATATATTGTTGAAATTATGTCCACCTACATTGTACATTTATCTTACTATTTATTTTATTTATCCACTTATATAATATTATATTATTATTAAAATTATCCACCTATTTGTTTTATTATTTGTTTATTTATCCATATTGTTGTTGTATTTATATACACTAATAATTTTTTATGAGTATATTTTTTTTTTCTTACTATTGATCATATATGTCTACCTACGCATTTGGCAGAGGGTGTGATTTGGGGGAGAGGAAAGGCGTAGTGGCGACGGATCAACGGCAGAGGAGGGAGGTCAACAGGGTGGGGTTGGGTTGGGTTGGGGTGGGGGGGGGGGGGGGTGGGGGGGGGTGTCAGGGGATGAGGCGCTTTGAGTAGCAGTTCACATCCTCTGGACTGCGGAAAGAAGAAGTTCACTGGACTTCGTGAGATCTGAACCGTCTGATTTAATCTCAACGGCTATAAGGGAGCCCCGTGCATTCCACCACACCCGAAAAAAATATTGGCCCGAAAAAATTCAACCGTTCTGATCAAATCGGACGGCTCGGATCAAAGAAGTCCAGAGGATGGGGTTCCCTTTGAGTAGGGGTGTGAGATGAGGTCAAAAGAGGGTGGAGGTAAGGAGAAATAAGAGTGGTGGTGGTGATGACTCTTAAATTTAGAATTGGATAACTGATGGTGTTTGCGAGAGATAAATTTAGAATTTAATCTCGAATTAGTTTAGAAGCAACGGTGATGATTTTAATCTTGTAATAATTTTTTTAATAAAAAAAATAACAGTCCAAGGTAAGTTTTGGAAAGAGCTAGCGTCATGTAATAGTGGAATGTCATTTAACAATCTAACAATTAAGCAAGACATTTTATTTAGACCAAAATTATTCATTACAAATCCACTTTTTTTCAAGATTTGCTCAAATCACAAATAAATTTTTTATTTTTATACTTAATAACGTAATTAAATACCAATTCTATATTTTCTAACATAGTAAATTATAATTTATAAATATTGAAAACTAGCACTCAAATATGCTATAGTCTTAACATAAGGAAAAAAAATTAAGTACTTAATTTAGTAATTACTGGAAGATATAGAAAAATAAGAAAAATAATGAATATAGTTCAAAACTCCAAACAACAATTACTTGAATTCACTAGTTTATAAATAATTATCCATGTTTTTTCTAAGAAGCACCAATCACAGGCCGTAAATTAAAGTTTTAGTTGGTATCTCTTATATACAATCTCCATCATTGATATTTGCACTTTGACTGAATATATGGTACAACGTTAACTCTCAAAGCAAGTCCAAACTTTTAGATTCAAATGTAAAAACTTAAGCGTGCATTCATTTTTCAAAAATAAAGAGATAAATTATGATCAATATTATTAAATCAAAGAAAAAAATCCATTACAACTTGCATCATATCCAAATACAATTACCATTTTTGTTAAGTAATTTCATTCGGCATTCGACATTACGTAGAAAAAAAAAAAAATCAATATATTTAATCATTTTTCTTACAAAGCTTGACGTCTGATGTTGTTAGATGTGACCAGAAAGTTTGTTCAGTTTTTAGCATGCATGCCAAGCTGGACCAGCTCTGGGACTCTGGCCTCTAAGGGTCCGCTCCAGACGAATGGACTCGGGAGAGGAGTAAAGGAACTCGGTACATCCCAAATCGGAGAGTAACCGATCTCTCCCTCTCTGTCTCTCTAGTACCCTTCGCTTCCGCCGATTTTCTCCCTCTGGAGCAAGGTAATCGCGCTCTCTCTCCCTTTCCTTCGCTCCGAATACTCCCCTCTGGAGCGGATCCTAAGAGTCTGCTCCAGAATCCTTGATGGAATGGAGTGGGAGAGGGAGGGAGAAACAAATCTTGATCCCCAAATTTGGGGTGACAAATTTTGCAAGAATTCTATATAAGATTTTCCTCATTTCCATGCTTTAATCTCCATTTCCACTCTATTTTTTTTTTTTTTTTTTGAATCTGGAGCATGTTAACCCCATGGGCAGATCATGGGCAGTGCCACTCCATCCCATTCCCCTCTTTCTCCCTTTCTGGAGCAGACCCTAAGGGGTCGTTTGGATCTACTGGGAATAGGCCTATTCCTCGAATAGCCTATTCCTGGCGTAAATTTTTCATCCAAACGCAATTACCAATTTCAGGAATAGCACTATTTCCAATAACACTCTTCCCAACAACACTTTTCTCTCTACTTTTCACACTTCCCAACGCTATTCCTAAACTCACCATCCAAACAATATTCTTATTCCCGGAATAGCACTCTTCCCACGCTTCCCGAAATCTCACTTTTTCCTTAAATTTAGTTCCGAAATTACTATTCCTACCTATTCCCCATCCATCCAAACGACCCCTAAGAGACTAAGACCAAACAAAGCAAAGCTATTGACCGTACGGAATGTTCTTTTTTTTTTTTTAAAAAAAAAAATGACATACTGAATTACTGATCCCAATTCTGGACAGGTCTGACCTAGTTAATGCCCGAAAAGATTTAGTAAATCCGTAAATTTTTGGCTTCATGCATACAATTTTACTATCATTAAAATTGTTCGAGAACGAAAAATGAAATTTTAGTAATTACAAAATAAGTTGTAATCTTGAAACAAAACTTAAACCTGCTTTTTCCAGATGGTCCTCCAGTAAGTTTTTTTTTCAGAATACTAACAAAAAATTGATAAAATTTAGATAAAAAAAACTTTGTATTTTTGTATGATAAATTAATGAAGCGATTAAGTTTTGATAATTATTGAAGCACTGTGACTAAATACGTGTAATTTAAAATTCAATTTTAACCGACTATCTAAATTCTACTTTTAAAAGTTTTGTACTTTTAAATTTTCCTCGTAAGCTTCCAAAATAACAGAAAGTCATAAAAAAACAATAAATATAAAATGAAGTGAAATAATTAATAATGCGACCAGTTCTTTGTCGTCTGCTTAACACTAACAACGATAATTGGTGTAGTGGCGGTTCCCAACTTGACTTCGATTGGCAGCCAAGACCCAACAGACGAGTTTGATTCTTATAGTCAAATATGTGACGGGTTAGAAAAGGAGTTTTAAATGGGTGGAACGTACTTGTTTTGTCATTGTCCACAAAGGTTTATAACTCAGGGGATCTTACGCAGAAAAACACTGTGACCGCGTCATGTCGTCAAAGCGTCCTGGACCAATAAGACCCGAACATGTGGCGCAGACTGATGGGTAGGTATTGACTGTTGACTACCTTAACAACATACTTACATACAATAATTCCAAAAAAAAAAAAATCAAAATAAAACATTAGAACATACAAACAAAATAAAAAAAAAACACAACTTTTGTTCTCTTTCCACGTAAGTGAGAAACAACAAAATGGCCGGAGTCTTTTTCAAAGTTGGACTAATTAAACCGAATTGAGTGGCACGTGTGTAGCGCACCTATGTGGGCCGTCTGATCTGAATCTGATGGTTATGGGAGCTCCGTGAATCTAATAGGCCCGAAAAAAATGAACCGTCTAATTAAAATCGAATGGCTCGTGTGCCGCACTACACATGTGCCGCGCGACACAGGATCCGGGTCCAATTAAACCACCTACTCTTTTCTTTGCATTAGATTTTATCTTTTTCTTTACTTGCTTCCTAGTTCAAGAGAGGAAGAAGGGCGATTGAAAAAGAGAGGTTTTCCATTTTCGTTTTCCTATCTAGGAGTATAACTCCGTTATCAAATAGAGAGCAAATAGAATAAGCTAAGGGAGAGAGGTATGGCTTCTTATCTACAATTTTTTTTCTTTTATTTTTCTTTAAAGTAGATCCTTGGTATGGAAGCATTTATATCTCTATAAAACTATTGTTGCTATAACAGAGCAAACCAAATGTCTAAGGCCGCAATTAGAAAAATCTATGGGTCTTGACCAACATTTACCTGATACCAAAAACATTCTGGCTTTACTAGGATTCAATCTTCACTGGCATCAAATAGTAGCACAATCATTTAGTAAAACAAGAAGTCACCACAATAATTCCTAATCCGAAGTTCAGATAAAGGTACCAGTGCCATCAAATAATAATAAACCTAGTGGGCACTGGTACCGTTATCTAATGATACCAGTGCCCCTATATTAATACCTCCCTTTCCAATTCTAGCATGTATAAAGATTTCTTATTAAAAATAGGATGAAAAAGGAATTACTTGAAGTCACCACAATAATATGCCTAATCCGAAGCTGCAAACAAGTAATTACTATTGTCATCTACAAAAGATGGTCATGTTTTGATCGTGTGTACCAAGCCCCCTTCAGTGGCTTAAGTCTGGCCACGTTACCTATATTTTTAAACTTGGAACATGCTGCCATAATTTGTCAAAAATATGTGTTTAGATTAGTCTCTTTGTACAAAAGGAATGGTGTCAAGGCATTGTCTATGTTTTTATCTATTTCGTATTTTTTTTTGTTATTATTTTTACTTTGTCCTCCATACACAACATTTCCTTTCCCAAAAAACGGAAAGAAGCTAGTGGTATTACTCAGAACACTTGATCTACTTTTATAATAGTTACTGTATTGTTTGTATAATTTATGAAATTTACCTGGTAAGTATATAAGTTAAATCGGGCTACAGAAACAACACAATTTCAACTCTCTTATAACAGGGATCTGAACAAATCACTTCCTGTAAAAACTACATTTACATAGAGAAATGACTACTTTATCATTAATCTCAACCCTGATTCTAAAGTCGTCACTATATATGGATTAAATCCTTGATGCTGTCATACAATAATGAACAAATAGAAAAGCTTGAAGTTTAAGAACTCCCAAAATAACTTAAAAGAAAAGATGGCTACTGATTGTACCATTATGACTTTTGTTTAATTCATATTATGACCTTGTTAATAAATATAAACTATTGTGAGTATGTTGAATATCGAAAAAACACATCATGGATAAATTGTCACCTAAATCAGGTTTCATTTTATATTTGTATTGTATTTTCCATTCTTTAATAATCTCATATCCATCATAAAATTATTAAGCACTTAAATTATTGTCAAAAATTGTAAGCTGGATAGTTTCTGCAGGAGGGTACTAAACATAATCTACTGTACCAGGTTCATATGGCTTCAGGAGTTCAAAAGGGGTCTAACCCAATAGACAGGATCTGGCACGGAGATATCTACCAAGATGGCAACAATGTTGCAGACACTTTAGACAAACCAGAACAGTTAATGTCATCTAACCTCACAACAACTCAAGCTTTTTCTACTGACAACCTAAATAGCAAAATCACACCTAATCTTTTGATTAGCAATTGCAAAAATACCCAGGAGGTTTTTGATCTCACATCCAGTGCAACCATTAACTATATAAGCCAGATTCTATTAGAAGAAGATTTCAATGAAGAGATCTGCATTTATCAAGAAAAGGCAGCTCTGAGAGACATAGAGAAATCCTTGTATACTATCCTTGAAAAAGAGTACCCTAAATCACCTAACTGGCCCCAATCCCAACATACTCAAAACCAAAATTCAACCGGTAATGATTCAAGTAATACATCAAACTATGCTTGGGGTAACAATGTTGCATCTTATAACAAATATAAGCCACTCTCAATTAGTGGTAACCCTATATCCGCTTTATCACTAGAGAGCCTACCAGGTGGTATTAAAGAAGCAATGAAGTTTCTTCCAATAGAACATAATAGAATTAAGTTTCACCAAGAACCCAAACACAACTGTTTCAGTAAAAATGAGGCAACTGGCTATGAGTCTAGTTCTAAAATGAGTTCTTTTAATGAAGAACCAAGTTTATCAGGGGCACAACCTCAAAAGAAACAGGCTATATTTCTAGATGAGCCGGCTAGAAATAAGAGCTTTGATGAACTGCTCTTGTCACATGACGGGGAATATTTTCAAGATGTTATCTCTCTACGTCAAATGTTGCAAAAAGAAATGAAGGATAAGCCTGCAGGAGACCATGTCAAAGACCAATCCATTATAATGGCACCAGAGATGATAAAACCAGAAGAGGTCTTGGTAGACCTTTGGGCTCTCCTTATTCGTTGTTCTGAAGCTGTTTCTGTTAACGACATTAACATGGCCTATGAACTCATTAAGCAAATAAGGACACACTCATCACCTAAGGGAGACGGCTACCAACGAATGGCATATTATTTGGTAGATGGACTTGAGGCACGCTTGGATGGGACAGGATGTGATATCTATCACAAACAAATTTCAAACCAAGGATCTGCATCTGATCTCTTGAAAGGATTCCGCATTTACCATGCTGTTTGCCCTTACCCGAGAGCATCATACTTCTTTGCTAATGAAACAATCCTCAACATTACAAAAAATGCAACAAAGGTTCATATAATTGATTTTGGAATCGAACTTGGATTCCAGTGGCCATCGTTTTTTGAACGACTTGCTAATTTGGGCAATACACAGCAAAAGATTCGGATAACTGGCATCAGCTTTCCTGATAAAGGTTTCCGGCCTGCCAAAATTGTTGAAGAGACTGGGCGGCGGTTGTCAGAATATGCTCAGAGATTTAACATCCGTTTCAAGTATCAGGGCATAGCATCAAAATGGGAAGATATTCAAATAAAAGATCTTAAGATTGATAAAGAAGAAGTTCTAATAGTGAGTAGCTTATATTGCTTTAGAAACCTTGGGGATGAGACGATTAGCATGATCAGTGCACGAGATAAAGTTTTGAGAATGATAAGAATGATCAAACCATGTGTTTTTATTCATGGAATTGTTAATTCTTCATACAGTAACCCGTTCTTTACTATGCGGTTTAAGGAAGTTTTATCCAGCTTTTTTTCATTTTTTGATATGTTGGATTGGACAATGCCCCGACAGAGTGAGGGAAGGCTACTCATAGAAAGGAATTTTCTGGGCCCGAATGCATTTAACACAATAGCATGTGAAGGTTCAGAGAGAGTGGAGAGACCTGAGAAATATAGGCAGTGGCAGGCTAGAAATCTTCGGGCTGGTTTTGAACAGCTACCAGTGAATTCAATGATCAAGGAAAAAATAGAGAGTACAGTGAGAGGGCTTTTTCACAAGGAGTTTGTTGTTGATGAAATTAATAAATGGCTTCTCTTGGGATGGAAAGGAACGACTGTCTATGCCTTGTCCACATGGAAACCGAAGGATTATGACAGTGTCGAACTGCAAAACTAAATGATCTATGCATAATTACAAAAAGGATAATTCGACATTTTGTAATTAGGAGGATTTGTACTTCTTTTAATCAGTATTACCTTTTCCTTTGCCCCTTCTTCTATGATTGACGGTTTTGTAGTGACTTTTCTGTCTTCTCTTTGCAAAGCTATAGGTACATTTTGTATGTATTAATAATCTCATTATGCACTGCTCTGAACCAAGACTTCAATTTGAACAAGTATATTAAATTTCAGCTAACGTCTCCAAATATTCCCGACCCTTTCCAATGTCCATACCTTAGGTAAATAGATATGGAATTAATAATTGGAGCACCAACACAATTAACTATAATCAAAAGTTCTCGTTGAAATGCTAGTAGAGCAACACGATTAAAATAAATGCTATTGTAATTAAGTACAAATTTACCACTCAGATGCGGAAATATATATAGAAGAACATACTCGCATAAATGGGGAAACAAAACAATGTTGCGTGTTGCATCATCAAAGCTAAACTATTGTTTCCCCTTTTATTATTTCATTTAGTTAAGATTTTTATTCTCAGGAAGAACATTCTTCGAGCCCGTTTGCTGAATCAGGCCTACAAAATACGGCATTAATACTGACTAGGCAAGCTAAAATTGGGTCCATTTCCTGATAATGACATCACAATCATCATCACAATTAAAAATTGAATAGTGAAGGCTTGTGGTTGTGTCGAACTGCAAAACTGTTCAATATATAGATTGGATTGGTTGATTTAGATTTGTCGATTTGCGAAATCACCGATCAAATGGTCATGGTGCACGGGACCCTCTATGCATCATGGTTCACAATAGATATTCTCTCTCTCTATATATATATATATATAATATTTTATTAATTTTTATTTTTCTCTAATACAATTCCGAGCTCATAATATATAGAGCTTTCTAAAATATGATAACATAGCAATTCTCAATCTCAGCCGGCTAATATAAATAGAAAAATATGACAACATAGCAATTCTCAATCTCAGCCGACTAATATAAATAGAAAGATACATAAATTTGAAATCAAATAATATCTATTAAATCTAATTTTGATGCAAACTAGAATCTTACTATATCCTATTATATTATTTCGTTAAAGACCTATAACACCACGTTGACAAAGCATCAAAAGCCCTCCCATTCCAACCTTGAAGCAACCAGTTTCCATCTTCCTCGATGAAGAATATCTTGTTTTTGTAAGCTTCTGTCAAATTTTCACGGCATTCTTCAACAATGGCAGGATCCAAGGGAACATGTTCAAACCCAGCCCGTAAGGTTCTTTGGTGCCACTGCTTATAGGTTTCTGGTTTCATTGTCCAATCAGAACCCTCACATGCTAAAACATTAAGGATGTCTCGGGCAAGGAAATCTCTTTCCATGATTTGCCTCTGCTTGTTGTCCCGTGGGATCAAAATATCCAATAATTCAAACAGTGATGCATAAAGGTTCAAGCATTGCTTGAAGCGTGGTATGAAAAACGGGCTAAATGTCTGGATACTCAAAACTCCTTCGAAGAAAATATGTGGTTTCATCTTGTATATCAGCTTGAGAACTTGGTCCCTTGGGCTATTTAAGGAAACTGCCTCGTCCCCAATTTCTCTAAGGCGCCAGAAGCAATTAACTATAAGCACCTCATCTTTTGTAATTTTCAGATCATCCAGAGAAATAGTTTCCCAATTTTTTGACGCCATCCCACTGTACTCAAAGGGAACATTGAAACTTCTTGCATAATCTTCCAACCTCCGACCAGCTTCTTCTACTATTTCAGCAGGGCGAAATCCTGGACGAGGGAAATCCACTCCTGTGATGCGAAGCTTTATGCCTTTCATATTCTGATCAGACAAGGCTTGTATTACAGATGGCCACTGAAATCCAAACCCAATGCCTAAATCAATTATATGCAGCACCCCAGTTTTCTTTGCCATATTCAGAATAGTTCGGTTAGCATAGTACATTGTAGTCCTTGGGAAGGGGCAAACAGTGATGATCAGTTGGGCAATTTTTAAAACTTCTAAGGTGGAAATTCTTTTTGCCAACAACCAGCGCCAGACCTCACTCCCAGTGCCTGTCAAACGTGCCTCGAGGGCATCAGAAAATATAAAGGCTATCCTTTGGGTCCAATCTCCATCAAGAGAAGATTGGTTCCTTATTTGCTTTATAAGATCTTCAGCCATTTGATGGTCATTAGCATATACCGCATGAGAACATTGGATTAGAAGTTTTTTAAAACCATCTCCTTCCTCTTGATCATTCTCAGAGAATTTGCTTGCTTCCCTTTGAACAGCCTCTCTTAAATTAGAAAGTTCTTTCTTGTAATTATCATGTTTAAGAAGCACTTTGTCAAAGAGGGTATTTCTTCTGGCTGTTTCTTCTGAGCAGGGAGCACTAACTTTGTGGTTTCGTCCCTCCAAGTGATCCAAATCATCAATATTTGACTTGTTTTTATCCCTTACCTGATTTCTTACAAAATTCTCATCTTTTTCTTCCTCACCTTCAAAACCAACCCTAACTAGGTCATCTCCTTGCTCACTTGTTGAAGCAACATAGAGTTTGCTTGCTTTGAAATTTACAATTAACTTATCAATACTGGGACGAAACTTCTTTCCTTTTTCCACTCCCTTATCAAACTCAGAAGCTTGTATGGTAACCAGGTTATCAGAACCAGATTGGTATGAAAAATTATGAACTATGGAATGAGGATATGCCTGTGTTCCTTCCCGATTATCTGATTCATCCACTGTATGTGGGTAATTTTTGCTAAGAATATCATAGAATGGTTTTTCCATTGCACGTACAACTGACTCTTCGTGAAACAAGGTATCTTTTGTGTCTTCTTCCAACAGTATCTGGCTTATAAAGTTCAAGGTTGCTTTTAGAGCAATATCAGAATAATTGCTTGAGATAAGGGTCTTCTCTTGTTGGTCTTTACCTGAAAGAACTTCTAGTGTGTCTTCTGTTGGTAACATTTGGTTTTCTGGCATTCTGCCCATTTTTATGCCAAATAAAATCCACAAATGATCTGCCAATAAATTAAAGTACGTTTAAGAAATTATATGAAAGAGTTATAAGTTATGGCCTTATTAGAGAATACTCTACTCAAAAAAAAGAAGAATTCTGACATCAGTCCAATTCAATTTTTACTGAAATAATAAAACAATATTGAGCAAAGTCAGAATAGAATCATAACTCATATGATTTCTACCACGACAAATGCAGAAAAATTTTTAAACAATGTAGTATATATCCAAGACTAGTTGACCATGTAATATCAAAGACAAACATAGCCACTAAAAAGTACTGACAAGGGCATGCTTATAGGGGAAAAAATAGGGAGTTGTTTTTCATAGCTAATCGAACTCCTACAATAACATCCTCCAAGAACAAAACTCACTGCCATGATCAAAAACAGGTACTAGTAGCATTGACACCAAGTCTAGGCTTTCAGTTAGTTTCGTTATCAGTATATCAGATATCAGACACAAAATTGTCCCCATTTAACTTATCAAATTGACTCACAAATTTACAGTATTGAAATAAGCAATCTAATTCATACACTAGAAATACTTATATAAACATATAAAATTGTACATTTAATACCTGAAACTTAAAGTGCAGAACCTTGTGCTGTAAATCACAATTGGGACCTGTTCTTGGGCTAGACATTCTCCACCACTGCAATAAGTAAAACAAACTCTAAATACAAACAGCTACAACTTTTGACTCTAAATTTGATATGTAAGAATAAAATTATGTGCTACTAGTCTACATCTCTAGATTGCAACATCTTATTTGACCAATGACCATTGTGCTTTGAACTGGAAATTTGTAAGGAGAATTTATTTTCCCTTTTCTGGAGGAGTCGCTTTGGGGAACAGTTATCAGGCCTACAAGTACTTAGTCAATTCTTCCAACTTTACATATCAGCAAAGCAAGGATTCACTAGTGGGGTTCAAATTTACATATCAGCAAAAACTCCCCATCAAAGAATAAATAAATAATTATCAATTTTTAGCTTTCCTTTTCGAAAGATAGAAAAAATATTGGAGAGCGTTCATCCATATGTTAATGAAGAGCACACGGATGCACTAGATGAACTGATGGATAGACAGAGAGAGAGAGAGAGAGAGCATGATACCTGAAAGGCTGGAGTCGTTATTTGTCCGATAAAATTAGGGGGGCAAACTGTAAAAAATAGGAGATGCAGGAGATGCAGCAGAAGGGAGTCTTGCTCGCTCGCACTGGTCTTGCCTTCTCTTTCCCAACCAACAAAAGTAATTTTGTTTTTCTCCGAATTCTTTGCTGGTGACAAGTGGCAACTAAATAAAAATATAAGAGTATCCGAATTCTTTTTTGACCCTGGACCTTGAGGAGTTGAGGTGACATTTAGCATTTTCAGCGTTGAAAGCCAACTACTATTTTTTTTTTTTTTTTGACTGAATTATGTAGTCAAACTACCTTGGGTAGAATTCTTCATTTCTTCTTCCATTCCTTTTTTTTTATTACTTTTCCCTTCCGAGTAGACGTAAGGTGAACAGTATTTAATTGTCAGGTGAAGTGATTATTACGATTTTTTACTGAAGAAACGTGTCAGCAAGGTGTCAGTAAGGTGTCAGCAAGTTTATCATATTACGAACTTTTAATATCACTCATACTATTTCAAAGCACAGATTACCAAAAAGAATTTATTAATTACTTTTACAAATTAAAAAAATATATGTATATATCGACTTTTCTTCTCCCGAACAAGTTTGAATTTATTTTACATCATATCGCAAAGATTTATAGAATATTAAATTACAGTATTAATTTTAATTCATAAAATCATCAAATCATCAAATCAATTTATCCGCTAAATATAAGTAATTAGAATCAAATATTCATTTTTTTTATAAAATTTATAGTATCCAATTTTTATTTTCTTAATTAATTACTCATTTTTCTTCTGTATAATGTACGGCCATTTTTGTTATCAAAAAGGTTGCTTTCATTTTCTCTTTTTTCTCATGGGTTTCCCTACGGCAGCTTTATCATGTCTGTGCTTGCGGTATACTTCTCTACGGCAGCTTTATCATGTCTGTGCGTGCGGACTTTTCTACGGCAGCTTTATCATGTCTGTGCGTGCGGTACACTTCTCTACGGCAGCTTTATCATGTCTGTGCGTGCGGTACACCTCTCCATTATTGTTTTCCCCTATACTTCGAGCTCCTTCACTCTACTCCTGGCTTTATGCCATACAAATGTCCCCACAGTTCCGAAAAAAATCTCTCTTTATTTGTTTTTTTCAGGAGCTGAATCGTTCTGAATCTATTGATTCTCGTCTACAATCCCCTTTATAATTGGTTGCCTGTAGGTTATTATGAATTTATGATGGACATTAATCGATTTGGGAAATGATTTTTGCTTTTTATAAATTGTCAGATATTAAGCCATGTTCAAGGTCGTTCGAGCTGAACTCACCTCTCAGTTTTCACTTTTCATTCCTCACGAAGTTTACTATTGATCCTTCTTTTTTAACAATTTTGTGGAATTGAGAAATTTTTGAGTCGCTCGATAAGGCAGGTACTAACTTTTGGAGAATAGAAAAGGAAGTGACATTTCGCTGAGAGTCAGTGTTTTCAATACTGGATCGGGTACCAGAATACCAGAACCCAATCCTGTTTGAAAAAGCCAATATACCGCTCTCTAAGCCTACCGGGACATATCGGCAAATATCGACGAAACCGGAAAATACCGATAAATCCAGCAACATTTCACTACCTTTTCATAATTCGAGCAGGAAAAATTTTTTAAGTTATCATTGAGGAAAACTGGAAAAGTTAGATGGAGGCTCAGGATCCAAGGAAGTTTTTTTTTTTTAAAAAAAAAATTGCTTCTCCAGTCACGTTCCCCAAAGAAAGTTTTATACATAGTAATAATTAATAAATAAAAAATAAAAGTTGCAGCCTACAATTTAAGAAAATTGTAAAAAATAAAAAAAAATTGATCCAACTTTTTATTTTATAAGTTGCAGCCTACAATTTTTTTCTAAGTAAAATAGCGAGCATAGTAATAAAAAAAGTTAATTATTGACAATGATTTATAAAATCATACAATTAAAATCTTACTTATATTATGAGAGAATGTTTTAATGTACAAAACTTATTTATAAAATCAAAAAATATATATATATACATATATACGTCATCCGGTTTTAAGAACCGGTTTAACCGACAAATCAGTAAAATCCCGTACCCATTGCTTCACCAGTTTGATGTCCGGTAAGGTATTCAAAATATATTTTTTCAAGTTCGAAAATTTTGACCAGTAGAATCTTTCTTACTGTTTAACATACGTACTAGCTTTTGGAGCTTAGTTGGAAACACAAAATTCCGAATTGGTTGGGTCGAAACTAATTGTTGAATTGTTCTGAACTTCTTATAATGAAGCAATTTAATATTGCGATATTAAATATTTTATCTCTATTTAATGTATGAAACTATGAATGTATACTTTCATATTATCTAATTATATGTCCTTTTTGTACCATAAAGTGAGACACTGTGACTGATGGGTAGATAGCTTTGAGAAGATTCAATCGCGCGCTTTTAATTTCTCGTTATGAAGATCACTTGTTTTAAACATTTCCTCTGGAGTAATCTGTATCAAAAGTATGTAAGCTCTTGTCGGTTGAAAATTTGTCCAATGATATATACTTATGCAGTTTCCTCTCTGAACTTAATTTGTTCATCCTAATTTTTATTTTCATCCAGAGTTGTGGCTGTTGCAAAGTTATATTCTGCTTCTGAGCTTCTACTTACAGGTGATTTTCCTCCAAATCTGCTGCTATTAGTCCTTCTCAACTAAATTATATTTTCTTCTTCATCTTACAAAGAAGCACCAACACATCTTATTGTCTTTCTTTTATTATTATTTTTTTTCAATTATCTGGGCCACTAGTATGTTAAGAAGCACCAACACATCTTTAGTCCTGGTTTGATATTGCCAATTTATAGTATATTAAGTGCAAAATAGGACACGCCAGAATGGAATGTTTAAGAAAAGTATCTCTCATATATAGTACTGGGTATGAGTCTGTGTATCTGTTGCCATAATTGCTATGGAAGAAAATCTATGGCACACATTTTCAAATGTCCAATTGTTTTTAGCAAGGATGGACTACCATAGCCGAGGATGTGTATTTGTTTTTATATGAAGTTTTCAATTCTCTGATTTCAATCCTGTAGATTTGGGTTCTATTGACAATTTGACATGCAGATGAAAAACCTCCTAAATAATTATCATTTTGCTAATTCATTCTGTAATTCAAGATTGAATTTAGAGAGTCTGCCCCTGTAATTCAAGATGTAAATAACTTCTAAAATGTTTATTTTTTGAATTAAAACTATTTTTATCATGAACATCTTATAAAAGTTGTTTAAAGTTTAAACAATTAAGGATTCATTACACACATATATAGTTAGGAAAAACTACCATTTCAAATATTACAATTATATGTAGCCACCACTTCCGCAGAGCTCTTGACTTACCTTGTTCTAAGTTATAATCATATATGGGGATTTGAATTAGAAGGAAAA
Source organism: Rhynchospora tenuis (assembly GCA_027725995.1). Classification (NCBI taxonomy): domain Eukaryota; kingdom Viridiplantae; phylum Streptophyta; class Magnoliopsida; order Poales; family Cyperaceae; genus Rhynchospora; species Rhynchospora tenuis. The sequence goes on along the minus strand of CM050889.1, from coordinate 68,213,166 downwards.
TGCTATTAGTGCCCGTGTGTACCTGCAGCATGGTGATCTCAGGCATATATTGTATATGATAAATTGATAAAATACAACTGCTGTAATTTATTTAAGAGCAATATATTGCTGTCCCTGTAACAAAAGAGGATTTTTCTTTCTTGTACTGGAACCAAAAGTCTCAGTCATGTCCAACTCATCTGGCTTCATCCCGCCAGGAAGCTCCCAATTGAAATGGTAAAGAAGATTTGCCAATGCTAGCTCAAGAATTGCTAATGCGAAGGACATGCCAGGACAACTCCTACGCCCGGCACCAAAAGGTATGTATTCCATTGCATTCAAACGGTCATCACTGTTCATGTCTGCAAACCTGTCTGGTTTGAACTCATCTGCATCCTTCCAATTTGTAGAGTCTCTTCCTATCAAAAGTGAAAATAAATTAAAACAAATGGTTTTCATTGCTAAGTCATGTATTTTGCTAATTTTTTACTTTTATTATTTCAGATATAGAGAATTTAATCCATCAAAATTACCAATGGCCCATATGTTTACAAGCACACATGCCCCCTTTGGAATGTCGTAGCTGAAGATTTTACTCGCCTCCCGGCATTCCCGTGGTATAAGTGGACCAGGGGGATGCAATCTCAATGTTTCTTTTATAACAAGGTGCAGGAAGTTCAATTTGTTAAGATCTGATTCAGTTATGTAATCAAGTCCTTGAAGCTGTTGTCGAACCTCGGTTTGTGCCTTCTTCATCACTTCTGGATTTTTCATTAGTTCAGCCATGGCCCAATCTAAAGTCACTGCAGTTGTATCCGTGCCTGCTGTAATAAGATCCTGAAATTTGGATCACAATGAAATTGAAATTTTGCTCGGGAAAAAATAGTTTAAAGCACTGAACATTAACGTCGTTTAAATGAAGAAGATAAAGATGTTAAAGTGAAAACATCTATAGAGATGATGGATTCTCTTGAATGTAACTCTTGTGAAATTTTCAGGTTAAATAGGCCATAACCCCCAATTTATCTTAATAATAAAATAAAAAAATAGGCCATATCTTTATTGTAATTGGCGTAAAATAAAATCGTGAAGTTACGGAAAGCATGCATGCATTTTGCATCCATACACATATGTGGTGCTTGGTGAGGTATAAGAGCACAAATTTGATGGGCTCAACGAATAGCTCGGAACATCACATATGGTCATTCTATCCCCAAAATACAACGCACAACTTATGAGTGAAGGAAATATTCTAAAACAAACTACAGAAACAAAAGTTTGTTGTATTAAGATTAAGTTTACATGTTGTAGGATAATTGAGGTCTAAATTAAGAAAATATGATGAGAAGACTTACAAGCAAAACAGCTTTGATGATATCTGGACTAAGTGAGTTATTCTCTGAATTTTGATCATGTAGCTTCAGGAGTATTCTGAGCAAATAATCCACCTCTCCATCTGATTCCCTTGCCCTATGTTCCTGTATTATGCTGTCTAATAATTGATCAAGGGTCCAATGACACTTCTCAGCTTTGCGCCTAGTTCCACTGATCAAGTTTACAATACGGGATGATGGGAACAGGTCACCTAGATTGAACCCTGTGATAAGATCAAAAACTTTTAGTATATCCTTTAAAACCTTCTTTTGATCCTGGAATTTATTTCCCATAATTGCCCGTAACACGACATTATTTATCAGGACCAGCAGTCCTTCACTGAGATTGACAATCCCTCCATTGGATGATGCTGAGGTGGAGATCCATTGGATCATGTTCCTGACCTCCTCCTCACGGATGTATCTAAAGGACTGAACCTGCTTGGAGCTCAGTAGCTCTAAAACACAGATCTTGCGCAGCTCCCTCCAGTGCTCACCGTATGGTGCAAAACCTATGTCCTTTCCATCATAGAATAAGATTTTTACTGTGGAATTAGCAAATCGAGTACTAAAAGTTAGGTCATTGGTTTTCAAGACCTCTCTGGCAGCCTCTTTCGAGGAGACTACTACAGTGGGGATCTCTCCAAACTGGAGATACATGAGGTCGCCATATTGACGAGACAAGTCACGGAGTGCATGGTGGGGATGGCCCGCACCAATGAGGTGGTGGATGCTTCCTATAATGGGGATGGTCCATGGTCCTGGGGGTAGTCTGTATTTGTGCTTTAGAGAGGTTGATATGACTTTTAGGAAGAGAATTGGAAACAGCAAGAGAGAGAGCAAGAGATAATAGGAAGCCATTGGAGGCACTGGATTGACACAGGATTGTTGTTAGTTTATTTAAATTGGCAAAAACCAAAATATCTAACATTTAATTTAGACGTGTACAAACTTGTGTAGTTTTATATCATCTTAGAAATCTATATATGGGGTCAAAAGTTGATTGGTTGTGAGGTTCACTTTGATGGTGCAATTAACCGGGTTTGAATTCCCATTACTATGTTCTGTGTGATACATTATTTATATAGCTTATTCCCATTTTTTTTATTTTTTATTTTTTTTGTAATTAAGGCGTCAGGGACGTATCGCACCCTGATTCGAGTGCATGGGAGGAAAATTTTACTCAATTTAGGTATCAATACCAATTGTCGCTATCTGTCAATGTGGCAACATATGTAACGTATGGTTTGTTTATAGATCAAACCATCTTGTTAGCATTTTATTTTATTTTTTCAGAATTGTACTTTTGAGTCTAATTCAACTGTTTTAGTTTTATCAGCAAAGATTTTCAGCCTCAGGATGCGTGCATGTACCTACACCATACAACTCTTTTACTTTCTGAATAATTAGACTAGAAAATTAAATGGTGTTCTGTTGTTGTACCCAGACATCTACAGCATTATTGAATATCTCTTTGGAATGCTTGCCATTAATATTTTTCAGGATATATTAATGCTTTGTATCTTTCTTTTTTTTGTTTTTTTTTTCTTTTACTGTTTTACCATACTTCAGACGGTGCTTATTACTGTTTTTGTTGTCAATGCTTGATACCCCTTTCTAAGATGCTTGCCACTTTAAGTTTTATATCCATTTTTTTTTTTCCCGTGAATGTTTAGTTTTGGAATTTAGATCCATGCTTGACACCTTTGTAAATGCTTCGGCACCTCTGTTAGGGGTGCCAACGGGATAACCGTTGCTAATTTTTCTTGGACGTTCCTCATACGGAACGAGTGACGGTACGGAATTTTATTTTGTTCCAGAAAAAGGAACGGTAAACGAAATGAGAGCTCATAACGTTACTGAAATGGAACGGTAAACAGAATGACCCATTTCGCTTCCGTTTCGACATTTAGTGCAGTTTTTAGTGTAAATAAACGTTGTTCCGTTTTGTTTCGTCCAAACAAAACGTATAAGGGAATGAAATGACATTTCGTTTTCTTATACGGAATGGAATAGCCATACCATTGTTGGAACAGATCGGTAAAAGAAATGGCCCATTCCGTTACCGTTTTAAACATAAAAATGCCTAACCTCTATACCATACAAAGATAACATTGAATTAAGAAAAAAAAAAACTTACTCAAATGATGACAAAGAATATCGTTAATACATTTGTGAGCAGTTAATGAAATGATAGCTAAGCTTAGGGCTGAGATTGTCCGTGTTGTCATAAGTCAGTTTTGACACCATAAAAATCAGGATGTGTTATTCCAATTCAATCCCTGTTTGGAGAGTTTCTAATTTGGACCATCTCGCTGAATATTCAATTCAAACAAAAAATGTCAGTTCAAATTTGACATATCAAAATCTCGCCACTGTTGAGATAAAAATTTAGAACCTTAATTACGTGCAGCACGATTGAAATAAATCTCCCCACTATTTTTGCATTATTCCTTAAATAAAAAAAAATCATCAAAAAAATATTTCATCTTGGAGGCGATTTTCTACGGTAAAATTTTATACATCAGCATGACATCAGCATCAACTTTAACCTCTTTCTCTAAGTCTCTAACCGATGTTTTGCGCTAATTTCGCGTGATCTTTTGTGCAACACCTTCATCAGAGAATCTGTTTCAAAGTGTAATGCAAAAAGGTCGTACGGATTCAGTTAAAAAAAAAAAAGACAACCTCATGCCCTCATGTGAGTAATTTTTCGGTTGTTTGTGCTCACTCTCATGCTCCTCTATGTGATGAGTCACATGCAACTTATTCTTATCATACAATATGAAAAGTTGACCGAAATATATGTTGGAGTTATGTCCTAGAAGTCAATATTTAATGACTTATTTTTTTAGTTTATGTTAATGATAATATTTAATCATTTGTTCCTAGAGTTTATTATTGACAGATCATTCAGGTTGAGGATCTGAATTGTAGATCTCTGTGGATCATTCATTAGAATGACAATAATAAATCTAAATCGTCCGTAATCTTGATAATTAACAAGGAACATTAATTATCGGATAAGATTAGTATGCAAGTTAAGTGATGATTAAGTTCTACAAATCATAGGTAATGAGTTACTGTAACATAGTAGGATTACCAAATTAATTTAATCTAATTAGAATCAATTAATAAAAATAATAGGAGAATTAATTGATAAGAAAATTATAAATTTTAATGATTATCCTATTTATAAAATACAAATAATATACAATTAAATCAAAAACTAACATGAAAATTAACTCGAATTCGAAATTTTTGACTTTGTGTAAAATCTATAATTAATATAAAATATTCTAGCAAAATCAAAGCTTGATTTAATATGAAATCCAGTGTTAATTCGATTAAATAGTAATGAAATTCGAATTTAAACTAATTAAAAGCAGTCGCTACACAATTGACCACAGAATCTCGCCACAGAAGATCTGAACGAAGCCAGTTGGCGAGATCCCCTTCTTCTTCTCTTCTTCTCTTCCTTTCTTTCCGCTCCGTCGGATTTCTTCGCCTCACCACTCCTTCGTCGCACCGCCTCGCACGAAAATTAAAGGGGATTTTGTGCGACCACCCAATCTTCGCTGGCCACGAGTAAGAAAAATCGGTTTCCATCGTAGCCGTGAGATGCTACGATGGAGGCATCGGGTAAGTGGGGAAATTTTGGGAAAATTTTACTTTAATCATGATCGTTGATTTTTTCTTTCCCTTTTCTCCCTTCTTTCGTCTATAAGTACCTCGATTGAGGTCGAATTTGGAAGGTGGCTGGGTGAAAGACAATTCCAGAAAAGAAAAAAAAAAAAGAGAAGAGAGAGAGAGAGGAACTGAGGTCGGGAAGAAGAAAGAGAAAGAGAGCAGTAGCTAGAGATCAAGCTTAAGGTATAGTTACTGCCCCAATCTTTGTTTTGAGTTTAGGATTAGTGAAATTCTGATTAGTGGAAATTGGGATTTAAGGTTAATTACGAGTTAATAACCTTCTGCTAATTACTGATGTTGAGACAGAGTTGAATCCAGTCTAATTGATGATTTAGTGAGGGATTTGGTCGATTTCAAGTAGTAGAAATGAAAATTTGAGGTTTTGGAATCTGTCTTGATGAATTTCAATCAAAAATCGATAGAAATTGAGTTGTTTAGCTTTATGTTAATTAGGGAAAGTCTTGGGAGGGGTTTGGCAGCGATTGGGGGTCTGGTACCAGCAGCTGGTACGATAAACGTACCTCTGGTACGCTGCTGGCAGGGTTTTGGTGGTGATAGGGACTGGGATGTGAGAAAAACTTTGGCCAGGGACCTAACTGCGAAGAAAAAGGACCAAAAAGATAATTAAAAGGACCAGTTCATAAAGAAAAGGACCTAAAAATAAATAAAAAGGACCTGTTTGCAAATAAAAGGACTGAATTGTAAATAAAAATGATCTAATTGTAAATAAAAAGGACCAATTCGTAAATAAAAAGGACTAAAAAGAAAAAAAAATTTCGGAAGTGGGCCGCTAGTTTTTGGGCTCGATCTAAGGAGAAAAAGAAAAGAAAAGAAAGAAAAAAAAAAAGAGAGAGAAGTGGGGTGGGCTTTATTTTTTCGGCCCAATGCAGAAGTTAAATAAACATCTAATTATAATTTCAGAATTTAGTTAACATAGTTAATTAATAATTAAACTAATCAAATCTACTAATTTATAAGATTATAGTTAATGATTTTATGATTTGTTATTTTGAATTTATATATATGTTCCATAAATAATTTAAATTTCTTAATAATTATATAATAAATATTATATTAAAAAGAAATTATTTAAAGTAAACATAAATTGATTTAATTATTAACAATCAATTAATAATAAAGAAAAATACTAAGATTAATATTATAAATATAGAATTATTTAATTAAATGACTACTTAAAAATAAAGAAGGAAATAAATAAATAATTAAGAAAACAAATTAATTAAAGATAAATCAAAATAAACTCAAATAAAATGAAATTAAATAAAATAAATTAAAAATAAAATAAAATAAGATAATAGTAAATAATAATTAAATTGTTGAAAACACAAGCAATTACTATAAAATCTAAATAAAAGACTTCAGTCAGTCTGGTAGCATAAGCCGGACCACCTTTTTTAAATAAATAACCGTTAGATAATTAATAACGGTTTTTATTAATTACAGGGGACTGGACGGAGGAGTCAACTGACTTAAACACAGGTGCGGATACGTGGATTTCTATAGAAACTTGTTGGTAATTTTAAATTAATGCATAAGCATGCTGATTCCCGTTGATATGCATTTATGAATTTATCATATTAGAATATAGGAACAGATATTACAACTCATGTTGTATTCATCTCCGTATTCATTGACTTGGAATATAATAGGCAAGTTTGAATGTCAAATTAACGGAAGAGCTAAATCCGTCTAGCTCAACCCAGTCTTGCCTAAAGGTATCAGATCCGGATTATGCAAGTGATATGGAATAAGGAAAAAGGACATGAAAATCAAATCACTCTCCGGAGTCGGTCGGCCACCGGCTTCGGCCAGTTCGGTAGCGCTATTTGAATATGGAATTCCCTCACGTGCCCGGGATTAGGGATACGTCCCTCACGTACCCAGTGGGTTAGGGAAAAGTTTCCTCACGTGCCCAGCCGGTTGGGTTAGGAAACTTGGGTGTATTATGATTTAATGTGATATGGTATGATATGGTATGGTATGGTATGATCTGATATGGTTTATTTGTGATTATTTCTAATTCATTTTCATGCATGGTTGTACAGATGGTTCTGATCGGTCCATATTTACTTCATTGTGCGGTATACAGATGGAAATATATTTTGCTTCATATGATATTTATGCTTTCATTTATATTATTTTATTTATTATTATATTTTATATTCATGTTGTTTATTTATGGGTATTAATTCTAGACAAAGATTTCGACTAGAAATCCACGTCTGGAACTAAAACTCGCACTGAGAAATATTCTTTCTCACTTGATTTTTGGTTACATGTTCCTCGGCGGTTGGGGGTTCCAGGGGACGCACAGGCCAGTGAGGGGCCCACTGATAGCTGTTTCTGATGAGACGTACTTCTATCAGCGGGTTTTCGTCCCGCATCTCTATGCTTATGTTACTCATCTTATTTCTTTTTCTTCTTCGAGTGTTTATTTCTATTTTGAGCACAATGCTCCTGTACATGCTCTTGTTCCTCTTTCAGCCCCTGCTCCTCAGGAGCCGCCTGTTTTAGTGATCAGTTCTGACTCCGAGCAGGAGCCATAGGAGGAGGAGGAGGTGGCCATGGAGTAATAGTGTTAGTTATGTTTTGTAGTTTGGTTTGATCGACTAGAGTCAGCTTTTGTGTTACTGGGATAGTCTTTGTGTAGATATGAGCTATTCTTGGTATTGTATTTAGACTCTAATTCGAGTTCTGGATGTTCAGTTTGTGTTGGACAGTTAGCCACATTTTGTTGATACTGGTGATGTGATATACTTATACTATGTTATGTATATATTTTTATTTTGGTGTGGCGTGATTTATTTTACTTCTATTTACATTTATAAGTCTTACCATCGTCATGTTGATAATATTCGATTATATTATTCAAAAGAAAAAAAAAATATACACGGATTTCATAGGTTAGATTATGACTTAAGCCTTACGGGAGTACTAGAATTGGTACTTCCGTGGCGGGAAACTGTCACGTCAAGCTCAGGATGTGACAGTTACCAACTTAATTGCATATGTGTATGTTATTGGAACATAGTACAGGACTTGACCCAATGAAATAAACATATGGATTGTGTTATGTGACATTGTTTATTTCATATGAGTTTGATTCTAAGTTTGAGATGTTCAACTTTTTCACATGAGGATAGGTTCTATAAATATCGTCTAACATTGATTCCTGATAAAGGCTGCTATACGGACTTTATTTATGCTCTCTTGAATTGTGCGGGGAAAAATTATTCATCAAGAAAACCGTATGTCCCTCATTAGTATACCTAGTGAGTGATGATATATATTTGGGCCCCTTGATGGAGTTGGATAGTATGCATGCAAACTAGACGATCAACTCTAGATCAAGAAATGTATAATCTGCAAGAATGACACACTCCTATCTTAGATTATACAATGATATCATGTGACATAAGAATCAAACAAGAAAATACTATTATTTCTTATGCAGGATTGAGATATTATTTATACGAATTGGGAGTCATAACGTGTTGCTAGATACCACTTATAATTATTGGAAATAAATAACGATTTATTTCCATGGCCAACATAGTATAAATCCTCAAAGAGTCACACAAATAGAGCTTTGGTCACACAGTGCATTATCTATTTATTCGCAACAGTGAGTATTGCGGAAATATGATAAGTTGACTAATTAATCATATACCGTTATGAACCGTTATAATTAATTGAGTCAAAGGGATCATATAGAAATAGAGTAATGCATTATCTAATCCCAAAATAGTTATTAATGAATTAATAATTATTTTCAAATCAACACATATTAATATAAATTGTTATATTAATTAATTGGGCCGTCGTTCCTATGTACCAATAGGAACTCTCTGATTTTAAATAGTTGGTACCAGACCAACTTGCTCTTAAAAAAGAAAAACAATAGGCTAGCCAACTATTAATGTCTTATGAGCCAAAGAATAGGTTGGAAATTAAAATCCTCGTTGAATTAAGAAGTAAAAAAAAATCACTGGAAATTATGAAAATACTACTGATACTTGAATCACTAAATCGATTTACAAATTCACATGCTGGATCGGTAAAACTCGATTTACAAATTCAATTGACAAAAAAAGTTGCTTAGATGAGAGAGTGCTAAGAGAGAGTAGTACCTGTTAGCGCAAAATCAAAGTCGTGCAATACGAGCTGAGAGGAGAGAGGAGGCGATGGTGGAGAGGAGAGAGGAGGCGACGATGGAGAGGAGGCGTAAAGTCGAAGTCTTACTCTCTGCATTGATGCTCCGATCTTAGTTTTTCTAGGATTTTAGGGAGGCGCTAGAGTGAAAGCTTTGTTTTGAATCTGTTTCGAGAGAGAGAGTAGGAGCAAAGAGGAAAGAGACAAAAACGGAGAGAAATACAAACGGAACGAAAAAATTAAAGTCCATCAGCGCTCAGCAATCTGCACGAATCTTAAAAGGGATCGGACGGTCTAGATGGCGACTCACCATAGCCCCTGTGAGTCGCGACTCATCATAGCAAAACTCTATATGTGTATATATAGAATTTGCTATGGTGAGTCGCAATTCAGACCGTTGGATCCGCATCAAGAATCGTGCATATCACTGAGATGGATTTGTGTTTGATCAAAATCAATTTCTTCGTTCCGTCTCTCTTTCCCCTTTATCTTCTCTTCTTTCTATTTCGTCTCTCCCCCTCTCGTCCAAATCGTTCAGATCTGAGAGACTGAGCGAAAGCTAAACTGTGAAACCCCACAAAATCTAAAAGGGGATCGGAGCCTCAGGAAATTTTGCATCCCACGGTGCATACTAGCGATCTGAGAGCGACTCCTCACGGTGGCCTCCTCGCTTCAAATAGCCTTTGTTCTCCTCCGCTGACTTGCGACTTTATCAAGACACCAGGTGTGACCCAAGTATGACTTCATTAATACAGGTGTGAATTAACCAAAAATTTTGCTTTAATCTCCTCCGAAAATGAAATTTTAACTTGAAAACCAGTACATTGATAAAATGCTTTGCCAGAGCACCTGTGCTTTAGACTTCTAGTCCGTCGGATTTTATCAGGATTCGTGTCATGATCGTATTTGGAGGGCTTCGATTAAGAGTGCTTCCTCCTCCGTTTATTTGAATTATGTTATTATTTCCTTCCGTTAATTCACACATCCTCCGTTTATGTTTCCTCTTTGAAACGATGCAGCGCTAGACTCCTCTCCTTTCACTCTCTCCTTCGAACAAAGAAAGTGAAAACCCTAGACCTCACTCTGTCTGCCTCCCCTTCTCGCGAGTATCTACTCTTCTCCTCCTCGTTGCTCTCTCGGCCTCCCATTCTCGTGACTCTCTCCTTAAGTGCCTTAGCGCCTGCTTCTACACCTCCCCTTTTCGCCAAAGAAAACTCTAGCTTCGTCAAATGTCCCAATCATCGGTGGCGACAGGTACTTTCGGTCCTTCATTTCCCCTCACTATTGTCAATTTTTTCATTTATGAGTTTGATCTAGTTTAATTTTCTCATTTATGACTTTTTCTCCTTTTCACTTTGATCTGATATGTTGCGACCTGTAAGCTCTACGGGTAGAGCACATTTGATTTCTGTACTTTTTTGGTCTTTTTAATTGTTAATGGAAAAAAGTGGAGGATATCTACTAGTTTCAAATAAATAAAGACTCACAAGCCTGTTTGACTTTCCTTTGGTATGAACTAGCAATTAGCAATTAATTTGAATATACTAATACAGTAATACTACTACGAACAATGGCCTCTTACTTTACTGGCAAAAGGCTTGCAAGCTTTGCACCCCTTTACTGGTACCGATTGTCAATACATGCTGATGTCACTAGATTATATGTTATTAGTCATGTCAGAACAGTGCCATTATTAACAATCATGTTATTTTTTATTTTCAATAAGATAATTTATCTCAGAACAACATTACTATTGACAATCATCTCATTTACAATTGTTAAATTAAATTGAACCCACCGATGTTTTAATTTTTATTTTGTACAAATTAATTAAAATGTTGCTCTAACACTGACCATTTATGTTCTTTTGACTTTCATTAGAAAACGAAGATGAAGAAAATGTGAAGAAAGAAGAATAAATGGAGCAAACTGATGGATGAAGAAAGGGGTCAGGCTTTTCGTAAATACAGATTTGAACTGTACAGATCAATGGTCTATAACGATGTTAACAAATATTTGAATCTCTTTTTGGGAAAAATTTTTATGACCAGGTTTTAGGTGCTTTTATAAATAGTAGAAAAATAGAGAGAATAGATATAGAACACTAATGTGCATTCAGGCCTCATACACAGCACTTCATTATCGTCGGATCCTTTTAAAATTCGTGCGGAGATTTTAGATGGTTGGTCCAGATGGAGGTGGTGAAGGATCCCGATTTCTCCATTTCCATTAAATATTTTTGTCCCTTCTGTATAATGATCTCTGTCTCGTTCGTATCCTTAGGGTCTACTCCACAACTCAAACATTAAATGAATGGAAGGAAGAGTAGAGAAACGGTTGCCCGAAATTGTTTACCTTCCAGATCGAGGTGTAGAGTTTGAGAGTAAACTCTTCACAAAAACACTCTATCTCTCACCTTCTCTTCTTTAACTTTCTATCCTGAGTTTTTCCATCTTGAGCGAGTAGAGTAAACTTTTAAATTGTTTCCGTCACCTCTCTTTCCTCTCCCTTCAATTTTGTTCAACATTTTATGAACATTGATTTTTTCTTTTTATTATTAGAGATGTATGGATTGTAATTGCTAATCTTAATGTCTTGTATTAGTATAAAAGCCAGAATTTTATTTAAATATTTTTATGTTAATTGTGCTATTAATGTTATCTTTCATGTACTGTATTGCAAATGTTAATGTCAAACTATGCATTATACACTGCATAGATAATAAGCTAGTACCATTTGAAATTGCTGTTAAGGTACGTATTATATACTATATAGTTGAGGCTTGATTTCATTTGCTGAGCACATGAGAACATGAAATAAATAAGCTCGGTGTTTTCTTTCTATCTATTTCAAGTTTGTTTATATTGCCATTAATAGACTTGAGCTTATAAGCTCTGACCTGCGATGAAATAAAAAAAAAAAGAAGTAATATTTTTAAGGACAAGTGTGGTACTGTAATTAATCAAACAAACGCTATCTAGATCACACCTACAAAGCATGGACGGTACCAAGTACCAACTTTGAGCTAAGCATCATTTTGCCCACGGTGGTACCAAACTGTAAAGAAAAAAAAAAGAGGAAAATAAATAGGAGAAGGTGCGGTAACCTACTACAGACCAATTAAATGCAAAGTAAAAATTGCTCCAAAGCTGTGCTCCTCACTAAATCGCTGAGAGAGAAAGGATTTGATTTTGCGATATAGAGAGAGGGGTTTTAATTTTGGGATATATAGAGATTAAAGGATTGCGCATGAGAATCTCTGATTTTGACGCTGAGGTACAATTTGGCTTCGTGTGTTCCTATAGGGTTTCTCAGAGAAATCGACGGAGAAGATCGATATAATAAAATTTTGTGCTTAGGGTCTGTGCACAAGAGGAAGAAGGAAAAGACGGAAATTAAAATTTAAAGACTTCAACGGAGAAAAGTTAAAATTCGCCTCACCTAGCGAACTCAATCTGAGCCTCAGATCTAAATCTCCAGCACGAATATTAAAGAAAACATACGGCAGAAAAGTGGATGGCACATTAGCCATCCTCAATTCAGAGGATATATCTCGTTTATCTAATTAGATTTCCTTTTTTTAGCATAAAGTGAGAGACTGTGTGACTGATGGGGAGATTCAATTGCTTTTCTCCGTGATGAAGATCACTTATTTTAAGCATATCCTCTGAAGTAATCAGTATCAAAAGTATGTAAGCTCTTATCGGTTGAAAATTTGTCCAATGATACTTATGCAGTTTCCTCTCTGAACTTAATTTGTTCATCCTAATTCATCCAGAGTTGTGGCTGTTGCAAAGTTATATTCTGCTTCTGAGCTTCTACTGTTACAGGTGATTTTCCTCCAATTTTTCTGCTATTAGTCCTTCTCAAGTCTCAACTAAATTATATTTTCCTCTTCATTTTATGATTATTCTTTTTCAATTCTTTGGGTCACTAATCTCTACTACTTATAAATGCACGCATACGAAAGGTGTAAACAATTCAGATAAAAAGAGTTAAACATTCAGATTAAAAGCCATTAAACATTCTAAAATCAAATATGGACCATTGATTTTGTTAATCTACGGTTCAGATTTAAATATCAAATAAAAAGCTGGCTTTTAGACTGAAAGAGCCAATGTCGCTGGTGGCAATCGCTATCGTATCGTTCAGTAGAGTATACGGATTCGATTCTCCGTTTTTTAATTAAGACCTCTTTTGTCTGTCGTGCACAAGGGGTTCAGCTCCTTTCAGAGCGCCTCCTCCATTCATTTCCTTTTCAATTCCATCGCTCTCTTTTCCCCCCTGCTCCCTCCTCCCTTCCCCTATCGGCAGAAAAGTAAAGATTTTAGTATTTCGCAACAAATCAAGACGGCGCAATGTAGGAATTAAATCTAGGGTTTTATTGTTCTCCTAGCGCCTCACCCCATCTTTTTGGCCTATATAATAGATTTCATTGATTCCGCTAACAGCCGCCGCTCCCCATCTTGAAGATTTCTTTGTTTATTTTTTCCCCTTAAAAAAATTCAGATTGCTTTTACTGGGTCAACATAAACCGATAAAATCATACAACTGGCAGCAAGAAGCAACTTAAAGCCGGTGACGCTAGATATTGGAAGCAAATCTCCTTTTATTATCATGGACTATGCCAATGTTGTTGGTGCATTGAAGAACGGAGTCAAACAAGGCCCCCAGGTTTGTTTATTTAGAATCTCCTAAATCCTAAGATTGTGTTACTTGAGAGTTTGCCACAGTTGTTTTGACCTCACTAGCTTTGTTTTGTTTAAGAAAGGGAAATTTGTTATTCTCTCTGATGCAAAATTTGCAAAGTCACCTCATTAATTGGTAAAGGCCAGCAATGCTCAAAATCAACATAATAGTATGTCAATCTCAAAACTGTGCAATTAGGACCTTTATTAAGCCTATCAGATTCAATGTAGCCTTTATTCAATTGCTTGAAGACACTAAGCTGGACTCCTGGTGAATTTTACAAAGAATCTTTGATATTTACTTGCTTGATGACTAGCAGTGATCAGTAAGGTTTTGCGGTACATCAGGTCAGGTGTTGATTCTGGTGCCACACTCGTGACAGGAGGAGAGAGAAAGTAGCAAGGGCTTCTACATCCAGCCCACTGTATTTTCTGGTTCAAGTTTATTATATTTTTGAACTCTTATCTTATTTTCCCATTGTCAAACACTTAACATATAAGTGGTTATTTTGTTAACAATTTTTTTTTTCTTTACAGGACAACATGGCCATAGCACAAGAGGAGTTGATCAGTCCATTCTCAAGTTCAAGCGAGTTTGATGCTTATATATTGGAAATTTTTGTATAAATGGATAAGCCCCTTTTGAACTTAACTAAGTGCATGCACTGTCTATAATTCTTTGTATATGCAAGAGTTGTAACTATTAAGTTACTCTTAAAGAAAGCATAGAAAATAGATAAACTTAATTTAAAATATTTTATCTATTGTTTCTCAAGGGCGTTTATGCTAAAGTATCGTTTTTTTTTGTCTTAATTTCAGGGAACTGTTGCAGCTGGTCTCACTCAATATAGGGCTTTCTCCACTGATAAGATTGTGCCTTTGTAGTTTATCCAAGTAAGGCTGTAAAGTTAGTGCTTTGTAGTTTGTTTTACTAAATAGGCCTTATTTGACAGGTGATGACTGAAGCTGGTGATGATTAGTTTCTTCATAAAATGCTTGTGTGGGCTGAAGCTGACAGTACCTCCAACGGTGCCATGGATTTTAATATATTTCCAATGAAATAATTTCTTTTTACTGAAGTGTGTTTGACCATGATGTAACTTTAGTAAAAATTTACTCAATCCCATTTTAATATATTTTGAAACAATTTTTTTTGCTAACATACTTTTCCTAATTATTTGATTATTTCAGGTTGAAAATCCAAAGATATACAAGGACAAGATGATTTATTAAGATCTGCCGTGATTTTTTTCTGGGATGAATAATTATATGTTAATTTCAGACGTGTTTAATAAATGCACAGTAGTGATTTGTTGCACTGTACCGCTGGGATGAATAATTCTAAAGTTTAATATTACTATCCTGACAATTTCCATAATAACTTATTAGATGTTCTTTTATAAGTCCCTACATATATTAGAGGTTCTTCTTGAAGTTGCAACTATCTGCATAATAGAAGTTGCAACTATCTGCATAATAAATAATTCCATCAATAAGAAATTCTAATTATATTCGTTTGAAATTTCTTTCCGAGCTTCAAAATTTAAACATTTCATATTAGTTGGTCCGAATACATATCGACCATTTGCCTTTACATAAGTTTTATTATTTTTTATTGTTAATAATTAATATGCATGATCTTCTTCGTGATCTTTGATTCATTTATTGGACGAATTAAATTTGCATGAACTGGAGGTAACTATCAATATCACATATTTCATATCCCACTTATTTTGTCTTGAGTACTATTTTCCATTTTTACCTTAATTCCATATATTTTTCTCTCGATTTAAATTGGCTAAATAGGAAAGCATGATCATTAAAACGTATTACATTTTGAATTCTTCCTTGTTTACTGTGCGCATATATTGCTTTCTCTCTCACGATAATTATCTTGGCTGATTAAAATGGAAAACATTTTTAATTACAACAATGTAAAATTCGGATTGGACACATTCACCCGAAATTTGCTATTGAGATCAATCTCATTATTCCTTGCTATTTTAGATGTAGCCTTCCTATTCAAATAATGTTATATACTCTAAATAATTGGCTAAATAGTTTTCCTTTACTCTATCCAAAGACGTGAAGAAAACACGTACATAGATGAATCATGAAATAAAAAGGAAGGTTGTAGGTATTTAGCCAATTTTTGTATTGCATCTGAATATTTTCAATCAAATTAAATATTCAATTAGTCATATTTAGAGTCAATCAAGGAGTATATGTTATGACTTGGATAAGGAGATTTGATGTAAGGAAATACTTGGCTGTAAAGAAATTTGGATTTTGGCAATATGCATCATTCAATATTAGCTCTAATATACTTATATACACGTAGTTGGCATGGCACATGAGGCAAGTTATTTGTATCAATCAAATATCTCTACACCAATCAATATGATGGCGTGAGGCACATGGTAGATTTAATAAGAAAGTATGCGGTGATTAAAATTTCAAGATTTTCTTTTTATAATCAGTTTCAAATTTTTATTTTGCCGCTCAACCAAACGTTACATGGAAATAATTTTCGTTTTACCGCTCAGATGGATTTTGAAATTTGGAGACAATTCCATCTATTTAAACGAACCATTGTGTTGCAACTTTGGCACTGGTATCGTTGAATATCCAAGAGGTGAGCAAAACATTAATACTAATTTTTTTTTCAATAAATCTCTCTACTCAATCAATTAATTTGATTCATTTTTGTTATTTTTTTTTGTGCTCTAGAAAATTTTGGTGTAAGAGAAGAATTAAGGTGATCGATTATTGCTTCCATAACTAACTTTGAATTTCAGTCAACAAAAATCCTAATAGTATGAATTTCATTCAAAATGGAAGAGGCGGGTCTCAGCCTTTGCAATCCAATGGACGTAGAATCCTTCAAGATGTATCACCAAACCCAAGATATGTTCCTTACCAGTTTTAGCTGAAAATTATTAGTCTTTTCTAGCTTTCTGTCTCATTAATGTTTTTCATATATTTAAGGGCTAGGAGATTTGCACTTAACTTCGATCAAGTGGCGCAAAAATTCAATGTGCCAATAGGTAAAGCTGCAAGAGAGTTTCAATTATCCACGTCTACTTTAAAGTTGCGTTGTCGGGAGCTAGGATTTGAAAGGTGGCCTTATCCGAAGCTAAAGAGTTTGAGGAATTTGGTGAATGATTTGACAGAATATCGGGTTCGAAACTTTCAAAATATTGCAGAAGAAATTTGTGAAGAAATTAAATCCATCAAAGAGAACCCATCCCTAGATATTAAGGTTGAAACCAAAATTCTTAGGCAACAAATGTATGAGCTGAAGAAAAAGAAGCGCCTGATAATTGATGCAAGTGCTTCTTAGTGATATATTACTTTCAAAAATGATTGTTAAATTAGGTATGGGTACTGGTTAAAAAATAATTATATAATAATTTGGGTAAATTCTTGTTACTATTTTACTAGCATTAGTCTTGTTTGTTTGTTTTGTTTCTCGAAAGGATTTACTTCTACTTTGGATGAATAAGACATGTTATGTTGTATCTACAAAGGATTTATAATTCCTGTTTTATTAATGTAATAATAATCAATTTGGTGGACAATATTTGAATTCCATATTAATTTGATATTGATATTGATATTGATTTGATGTTGATATTAATTTGATATTGATATTAATTATAAAATCAGAATTTGGGATACCTAGGCACACCGAAGACGTTGGTTATCTTATTTTGTAATTCTTTGTAATTCTTTCCATATACTCTAAATCTCACTTTATGCCATTTGGATAGAATAGGAATGACATTAATTATAAAATCAGAATTTGGGATAGTCACATAGATAAACTTGCATGTATAATAAAAAGTTAAACAAAAATATTAGCCTAATTACAGGATTATGAGTACATTGCATTACGAGAGTGTATAAAATTTATACAAATATATCAATTGGTTTTTTACATTAAGCGATTTAAATAATTAACACTCTATAACTATCAATATTTGATGGATAATTTAATGGTATTTAAATTATACCAAACTTTATGCATATATCATATTCCAAAATGGTGGTCTTTTTATTTTTTAAACTAAAATAATAAAGTAACATTAATTGGTCTGTTCATTTTCTTTTATTTTTTAATCAAAATAACAATCTAACTTCAACCATTTTGTTCATTTTTTTTCTTAACCAAAATAACAATCCAACTTCTTATTAATTTTCTCTTTTTTTAAACCAAAACAACAATTTAATTTCTGTTGGTATATAAAAAAATTAAAAATAAAATAACAAACTAATTTAAATTGGTTTTTTCACGGTTAACTTTTGGTTTGATCAAGACAACATTGACCTTAAATATTAAAATACACAACATATCCATGTCAAATAAATTTTCATTTTCACATATCACATAGTAAAATTCGCCCACACATTGGATGAGCTCTGGTATGTAATAATGAGAGAAGTCACATGTGTTCATATGTCCGGGCATAGACTTTATGTTTAGAATATAGGAGATTTGTCTATTGAACATCTAAATCTCATACATGCATTTGTAAACAACTAGCAGCAGTGCACGCTCAATGTCCGGGTAGACTTTGAAATGTACGTTTTGTCTCATCCGCCCGCACATTGAGCGGGCACTGCTGCTAGTATGTTAAGAAGCACCAACACATCTTTAGTCCTAGTTGCCATAATTATCTCTCATATATAGTAATGGGTATGAGTCTGTGTATCCGTTGTCATAATTGCTATGGAAGAAAATCAATGCTACACATTTTCGGATGTCCAATTTTGTTTCAGCAAGGATGCACTACCATGTCCGAGGATGTTTTTGTATGAAGTTTTCAATTTTCTGATTTCAATCCTGTTGACTTTTCTATTGACAATTTGCACATGCAGATGAAAAACCTCCTAAATAATAATCCTTTTGCGAATTCATTCTGTTCTTTATAAAACACAGATTGGATTTGGAGAGTCTGCCGCTGTAATTCAAGATGTAAATAACATCTAACATGTTTATTTTTTAGAATTAATACTAATTTTATCATGAACATCTTATAAAGGTTGTTTAAAGTTTAAACAATTAAGGATTCATTACACACATATATAGTAAGGAAAGACTACGATTTCAAATCTTACGATATATATGTTGGACAAGACCCCGTATAGTGGTAACGACAGCGGAAGCCAAATCAAAGAAGACAAGGAGGGTAATTTCGGTTGACAGGTTATGAGCATAAACATACACCTTGATCACACAAAGCATACATGTTCGTTTACATAAACATACACCTAGTGCGGTACCAGCAAGAATGAAGCTAACACTTGAGAATCAACAAACCACAGCACAATCAAGCAACAGCACAAGAAAATAAAGAGAGACACAAGATTTTACGTGGAAAACCCGAAAGGGAAAAACCACGGGAGCGATCGGTGCAAATCCACTAAATCAAGAGTTTCTTACAAGTACATGGAGATCAATCAAGCTATCTACCTTCCTCTTACTCTCACTCACACTCTCTCTCTCACTATTTGTGGTGGAATTTAACAAGAGTTACAAAGAGAAATGTAAAACCCTAGATAGCTTCACAGGGAGACAAGAGAGCTTCAGTTCAGGAGATAAATTCGCGATACAGGGAGAGACCATCGCTGCCCCCTTTTCTTCACTTCTGCGTACTGGGCCAAAATGGGCCAAGCCCATTTCTTTGGCTTCGTACACAACAACCTCCCACTCGAAGACAAAGCTCCCACTGGATCACAGAAGCATACACATTTGATCTCACAAACATACACTTTGATCACACAAAGCATACACGTACACCTCTGGTCACATAAGCATACACCCTTGATTATACAAGCATACATCCTGCACCTCGCTCCAAACACATCCAAGTTATTCAACCAACCCAGATCGCCCCCTACAGAATATTACCTTGTCAGGAGGCACCACCTTCGTGAACATGTCAGCAACGTTCTCCTTCGTGTGAACCTTTCTCACGACTAGTTGCCCATGGTCTAGAACATCACGAATGAAGTGGTATCGCACATCAATGTGCTTAGTTCTTGAGTGATATGCCGCATTCTTTGAAAGATGTATGGCACCTTGATTATCACAATGCACCACATACTCCTTTTGCTTCAACCCAAGTTGTGCAAGCAACCTTTTCAACCAAAGCATTTCTTTCACCGCCTCGGTCAATGCAACATACTCCGATTCCGTGGAAGACAAAGCAACAATGTCTTGTAGTCGAGACATCCAACTAACGGCTCCACCACCGATAGTAAACACATAGCCCGTCGTGGACTTTCTAGTCTCACTACAACCCGCATGATCGGCATCAACATACCCTTCAATTGTCAATTTAGAATTTTCTCCACCAAAGCATAATTGCAAGCCACGAGTGCCTTTCAAGTACCGAAGTATCCACTTCACCGCTTGCCAATGCTCCCATCCCGGGTTAGACATAAACCGAGAGACAACTCCCACTGCATGTGCAATGTCCGGCCTTGTGCACACCATAGCATACATCAAGCTACCAACGGCCGACAAGTATGGAATCTTTTCCATCTTCAATCTCTCTTCATCATTCTTTGGAGAATTCTCTTTACACAACTTAAAATGACCGGCCAAAGGTGTAGTCACCGGTTTGCAATTCACCATGTCAAACCTCTCAAGGATTTTATCAACATATTCCATTTGACTTAACCAAAGCTTGCCTCTCCCCCGATCCCTATGAATCCGCATGCCCAAAATTTTCTTTGCTTCGCCAAGATCCTTGGTTGCAAACCTCTTAGACATATCAAGCTTAAGAGACTTAATCTCATCATGATCATTACTTGCAATCAACATATCATCCACATAAAGTAACAACAAGGTAAAAGAACCATTCACCTTTCTTTTCATGTAGACACAATGATCATAGCCACTTCTTTTAAAACCTTCTTCTTGCATAAAAGTATCAAACTTCTTGTACCATTGCCGAGAGGCTTGTTTCAAACCATACAACCCCTTCTTCAATCTACACACAAGATTAGGGTTTGATTGATCAACAAAACCCTCTGGTTGTGACATATAGATTTCCTCATCTAAGTCACCATGCAAGAAAGCCGTCTTAATATCAAGTTGCACAAGCTCCAAGTCTAAATTTGCCACCAATGACAAAACAATCCTTATTGAACTATGCTTCACAACGGGAGAGAATATCTCATTAAAGTCAACACCATGTTTTTGTCCATAGCCCTTGACTACTAGCCTAGCCTTATGCCGTTTAGAACCATCGGCCTCATTCTTCAACACAAATACCCACCTATTTTTCAATGCTTTCTTTCCTTTTGGAAGCTCAACCAACTCCCAAGTCTCATTCACATGCAACGAGTTCATTTCATCTTCCATTGCTCCAAGCCACTTGGCTTTCTCCAAGCAATTCATAGCTTCTTGAAATGACTCGGGTTCACCCGCATCCGTGAACAAAGCATAAAATAGGGAAGGTGAATACCTTTGTGTAGCTCTAGAAATCCGAGTTGACCTCCTCAACTCTTGTATTGGGGTATTAGTGTGCTCTTCTTCAATGATGCCTTGAACATCATGCTCTTCCACCGCATCACTCTCATCCTCTTGATCATAACCACTTGATTGAGGATCCGCTAGCATTCTAGGTGCAATACTAGCATCAACATGCTTCTCCACATGTCTTTCATCATCTTGCTCTTTCTCATGATTTTCCATGAACATCACATTTTCACGGAATATGACATCTCGGCTTCTAATTGTCTTCTTCTCAATAGGATCCCAAACCCTATAGCCCAAATCATCACCGCCATAGCCAACAAATGCACACCTCCGTGACTTGACATCAAGCTTATTCCTTTTCACATTTGGAATTTTCACATAAGCCTCGCATCCAAAAATTCGTAAATGGCCATAAGAGATCTTCTTGCCACTCCATACGACTTCCGGTATGCCACCGTCCAATGCCACACTAGGTGATCGGTTTATGAGGTAAACCGCCGTGTTAGCCGCTTCGGCCCAAAATGATTTTGGAAGACCCGAGTGAGACAACATACTTCTAATCCTCTCCACAATGGTCCGGTTCATCCTCTCAATGACCCCATTTTCTTGTGGAGTGTATGGAACCGTCTTCACTCTCCGAATGCCATGTCTCGCACAAAAATTATCAAAATCATTAGAGCAAAATTCACCACCATTATCGGTTTGTAAACACTTAATGGATTTTTCACTCTCTTTTTCAACACGAGATTTAAAATTCTTGAAGGTTTCAAGAACTTGATCTTTTGAGGCTAAGGGATAAATCCAACACTTCCTAGAAAAATCATCTAAGAAAGTAACAAAATAACTAGCACCACCAAGGGATTTGACATTAAATGGACCACACACATCGGAATAAACCAATTCCAATGGTTTCACCTTTCTATGGGACTCATTCCTCTTAAAGTTCACTCTCTTTTGCTTTCCCATTACACAATGAACACAAAATTCAAGAGATGAACAATCAAAAGAAGGAATAAATTTTTCACCTTGTAACACTTTCATACCTCTTTCACTTAGATGACCAAGTCGGTTGTGCCACATGTGCATATCTCCATGCTCACTTGCCATGGCCGCAACACCCTTTCGAGGCGCTCCATGAAGAGTGTACAAACTCCCATCTTTGTGTCCTTTCATTAATGTCATGCAACCCTTTGATACTTTCCATGATCCCTCACCAAAAGATATAGCAAATCCGCCATCATCAAGTTGACCCACCGAGATAAGATTCTTGGTTATCTTCGGAACATACCTCACATTGCTCAATCTACATCGCCTTCCATTAGCTTGCTCAAGCTCAACATCACCAACTCCAAGAATCTTGCATGGCCGACTATCACCAAGATAGACATTCCCACCATCTACATCCTTGTAGTTGACAAAATAAGAACGATCCGAGCATATGTGGAATGATGCACCCGAATCCAATACCCAAACATCCATGTTCTCTTTCTCGGAACTTGTCACACTTAAAGTCACCGCATCTCCAATCTCATCGGAAACTATACTTGCTTCACCATCTTGTTTCTTCCCTTTTTGCTTGCCTTTCAAGAGAGGACAATCTCTTTTCATATGACCCTCATTCTTGCAATGCCAACAAGAAAGTTTTCGGCCTTTAGACTTCGATCTTCTCTTGCCTTGAGATTCACCCTTTCTACCCGAGGAATTGACCCTAGTCACCGGCCGTCCCCTATCAACCGTCAATGCCTCACTAGGCCCGGTTTCCAATTGGGTAGTAGCCTTCCTAGTTTCCTCATTCATCAATGAAGCAACAACATCACTTAATTTGAATTGATTGCCCATTGTGTTAGCAACGGTAGTCACAAGAGTATCCCAACTTGTAGGTAAAGAGCTCAAAAGTAGCAAGCACAAAACCTCTTCATCAAGGTTTACCTTCAAGGACTTCAATTGAGCCGCAATTGAGTTGAACTCACTTACATGCGTTCTCATTGATATGCCATCCTTCATTTTCAAGAGAAATAACCGCTTCATAGCATGCATCTTGTTTACACCCGAAGGTTGCTCATATGATCGCTCCAATGTGGTCCAAAGCTCATGAGCGGTCTTACATTGATAGACATCAAACAAGATAGATGGTGAAATACACGGCCTTATAGCCGCCAAACACTTCCGATCTAGCAACTCCCATTCATGATCCTCCATATGGATAGGTTGTGCACCCGGTCCCATCAATGGTAAATCCAAATCTCTAACCACCAAGTAATCTTACATTAACATTTTCCAAATTGCCCAATTGCTATCATTCAACTTCTCAAATTCCATAGCTTTCTCCATTCTATTACCACACGTGCAAACCACCGAAATACACAAGAACTTAGGTCTAAACCGAATCCAAGTCTCAATCTCCTATTCTTAACACCAACGAGCCAACACGCTCTGATACCAGTTGTTGGACAAGACCCCGTATAGTGGTAACGACAGCGGAAGCCAAATCAAAGAAGACAAGGAGGGTAATTTCGGTTGACAGGTTATGAGCATAAACATACACCTTGATCACACAAAGCATACATGTTCGTTTACATAAACATACACCTAGTGCGGTACCAGCAAGAATGAAGCTAACACTTGAGAATCAACAAACCACAGCACAATCAAGCAACAGCACAAGAAAATAAAGAGAGACACAAGATTTTACGTGGAAAACCCGAAAGGGAAAAACCACGGGAGCGATCGGTGCAAATCCACTAAATCAAGAGTTTCTTACAAGTACATGGAGATCAATCAAGCTATCTACCTTCCTCTTACTCTCACTCACACTCTCTCTCTCACTATTTGTGGTGGAATTTAACAAGAGTTACAAAGAGAAATGTAAAACCCTAGATAGCTTCACAGGGAGACAAGAGAGCTTCAGTTCAGGAGATAAATTCGCGATACAGGGAGAGACCATCGCTGCCCCCTTTTCTTCACTTCTGCGTACTGGGCCAAAATGGGCCAAGCCCATTTCTTTGGCTTCGTACACAACAATATACCCACCACTTCCACAGAGCACCGACTTACCTTGTTCCAAGTTATAATCATGTATGGGGATTTGAATTAGAAGGACAATGCTATTAGTGCCTGTGTGTACCTGCAGCATGGTCTCAGGCATATATTGTATTTGATAAGGCACAACTGCTGTAATTTATTTAAGAGGAATATAATGTTGTGCCTGTAACAAAAGAGGATTTTTCTTTCTTACACTGAAACCAAAACTCTCAGTCATGTCCAACTCGTCTGGCTTCATCCCACAAGGAAGCTCCCAATTGAAATGGTAGAGAAGATTTGCCAATGCTAGCTCAAGGATTGGTAATGCGAAGGACATGCCTGGACAACTCCTACGCCCAGCACCAAAAGGTATGTATTCCATTGCATTCAAACGGACATCACTGTTCATGTCTGCAAACCTGTCTGGTTTGAACTCATCTGCATCCTTCCAATTTATAGAGTCTCTTCCTATCAAAAGTGAAAATAAATTAAAAAAAAAGGTTTTCAATTGCTAAGTCATGTATTTTGCTAATTTTCACAGTTATAATTTTAGATATAGAGAATTTAATCCATCAAAATTACCAATGGCCCATATGTTTACAAGCACACATGCCCCCTTTGGAATGTCGTAGCCGAAGATTTTACACGCCTCCCGGCATTCTCGTGGTATAAGTGGACCAGGGGGATGCAATCTCAATGTTTCTTTTATAATAAGGTGCAGGAAGTTCAATTTGTCAAGATCTGATTCAGTTATGTAATCACGACCTTGAAGCTGTTGTCGAACCTCAGTTTGTGCCTTCTTCATCACTTCTGGATTTTTCATTAGTTCAGCCATGGCCCAATCTAAAGTCACTGCAGTTGTATCCGTCCCTGCTGTAATAAGATCCTGAAATTTGGATCACAATGAAATTGAAATTTTGCTCAGGAAAAAATAGTTTAAAGCACCAAACATTAATTTCGTTTAAATGAAGAAGATAAAGATGTTAAAGTGAAAACATATATAGAGATGATGGATTCTCTTGAATGTACTCTTGTGAAATTTGCAGATTAAATAGGTCATATCTTTCTCATAATTGGTGTAAAATAAAATCGTAAAAGTTACGGAAAGCATGCATGTGTCTTGCATCCATACGCTTATGTGGTGCTTGGTGAGGTATTAAAGCAACAAATTTGTTGAGCTCAATGAACAGCTCGGAACATCACATATGGTCATTCTATCCCCAAAATACAAGGCACAACTTATGAGTCAAGGAAATATTCTAAACAAAACTAAAGAAACAAAAGTTTGATATGTATTAAGATTAACTTCACATGTTGCAAGATCATTGAGGTCCAAATTAAGAAAATATCATGGGAAGACTTACAAGCATAACAGCTTTGATGATATCTGGACTAAGTGAGTTATTCTCTGAATTTTCATCATGAAGCTTCAGGAGTACTCTGAGCAAATAATCCACCTCTCCATCTGATTCCCTTGCTCTATGTTCCTGTATTATGCTGTCTAATAATTGATCAAGGGTCCAATGACACTTCTCGGCTTTGCGCCTAGTTCCACTGATCAAGTTTACAATACGGGATGATGGGAATAGGTTACCTAGATTGAACCCTGTGATAAGATCAAAAACTTTTAGTATATCGTTTAAAACATTCTTTTGATCCTGGAACTTATTTCCCATAATTGCCCGTAACACAACATTATTTATCAGGACCAGCAGTCCTTCACTGAGATTGACAATCCCTCCATTGGATGATGCTGAGGTGGAGGTCCACTGGATCATGTTCCTGACCTCCTCCTCGCGGATGGATCTAAAGGACTGAACCTGTTTGGAGCTCAGTAACTCTAAAACACAGATCTTGCGCAGCTCCCTCCAGTGCTCACCGTATGGTGCAAAACCTATGTCCTTTCCATCATAGAATAAGATTTTTACTGTGGAATGAGCAAATCGAGTACTAAAAGTTAGGTCATTGGTTTTCAAGACCTCTCTGGCAGCCTCTTTCGAGGAGACTACTACCGTTGGGATCTCTCCAAACTGGAGATACATGAGGTCGCCATATTGAAGAGATAAGTCACGGAGTGCATGGTGGGGGTGGCCCGCACCAATGAGGTGGTGGATGCTTCCTATAATGGGGATGGTCCATGGTCCTGGGGGTAGTCTATATTTGTGCTTTTGGGAGGTTGATATGACTTTTAGGAAGAGAATTGGAAACAGCAAGAGAGAGAGCAAGAGATAATAGGAAGCCATTGGAGGCACTGGATTGACACGGGATTGTTGTTAGTTAATTTAAATAGGCAAAAAGCAAAATATCTTACATTTAATTTAGACGTGTACAAACTTGTGTACAAACTTGTGTAGTAGTATATCATCTTAGAAATCTATGGGGTCAAAAGTTGATTGGTTGTGAGGTTCACATTGATGGTGCAATTAACCGGGTTTGAATTTCCATTAACATTATACTATGTTCTGTGTGATACATAATATATAGCTTATTCCCATTTTTTTTTTTTTTTTTTTTTTTGTAATCAAGGCGTCAGGGACGTGTCGCACCCTGATTCGAATGCATGGGAGAAAATTTTTAATCGATTTGGGTATCAATTCCAATTGTCGCTATCTGTCAATGTGGCTACATGTAACGTATGGTTTGTCAATTAATGTACTTTTGAGCCTAATTCAACAGTTTTAGTTTTATCAGCAAAGATTTTCAGCCTCAGGATACGTGCATGTACCTACACCATACAACTCTTTGACTTTCTGAATAATTAGACTAGGAAAATTAAATGGTGTCCTGTTGTTGGACCAGACATCTACAGTATTATTATTGAATATCTCTTTGGAATTAATGCTTGTCATTAATATTTTTCAAGATATATTAATGCTTTGTATCTTTTTTTTTTTCTGTTTTACTGTTTTACCATACTTCAGACCATGCTTATTACTGTTTTTGTTGTCAATGCTTGATACCCCTTGCCACTTTTAGTTTTAGATCCATTTTTTTTTTCCCGAGAATGTTTACTTTTAGAATTTAGATCCATGCACCATGCTTGACACCTTTGTAAATGCTTCGGCACCTCTATACCATACAAAGACAACTCAACATATATGCTAATATAGCAACAACAGTGGTCACGCCGTGACGGATAACATTGCACCTGGGCCTCACCTGTACTCAATCCTCACAAAAGAAATGTCATAGTCGTACGAGATTCGACTTTCATTTTTCATTTTCCCATCAAATTCAATGGTCATATATACGTTGTATCGAAATACCTGAATAAATGATAATCCAGAAAAGTCGCTTCAGTTATCAAGTTTAAACATATCTATACAAACCAGTACTTTTCTATCACTGTCCACAATCTTATCTGATTATTGACAGTGCTGTCACACATATTATTATTATTCAATAAAAGATCCTTTTTTAATTTTCTGGTATTTGTTAAGGGTAAAATAGTCGTATTAAAGTTTTTTATCCTTTTGACCGCCCAAAAGAAAAGCATAAGAGTAAAAAAATTAATCTCTGGAAGGTCTGCCGATTGAAGATTATAGGCCGAGAAAGTCTTCATTTTTCAGTAAGAGGCGTAATTGAGCAAAGGACTCGCTGATCAATTGAATTAAGAAAAAAAACCTATCTACTCAAATGATGACAAAAAATATTGTTAATACATTTGTGAGCAGTTAATTAAATGATAGCTAAGCTTAGGGCTGAAATTGTCCTTGTTTTCATTGGTCAGCTTTGACACCATAAAAATCAGGATGTGTTATCCCAATTCAATCCCTGTTTGGAGAGCTCCTAATTTGGACCATCCGCTAAATATTCAATTCAAACAAAAAAATGTCAGTTCAAATTTGACAGGTCAAAATCTCGGCACTATTCATGGTAATGACTAATGAAAAACAGTTGAGATAAATCTAGAACCTTACGAGTAGCACGATTGAATAAATCCCCGCACTGTTTTTGCATTATTCCTTAAATATAGAACGTTCAATTCCTTATTTGTTCTACACAGTCTACAGCTTTTCTTACTTTTACTACGTTTTTACTTGGAATATATATATAGAACACTGATGTGTACGGATCGTCCCTGTACACATGAGTCATTTTTCGAGATCCAAAATTCAAATGGCCGATCCGAACTGTTCAAGTTGTTCTCCATATTGAAAAATCCTAGGAGACCAAATTTTACATTTTTTTCGAATTTTTTTACTATATATTATGATATTTTTAAAAAACACTACAATTAGAGTATTTCAGGCCCTCCAATTTGAAAATATCATAATATATAATAAAAAAATTCAAAAAAAATGTAAAATTTGGTTCCTAAGGGTTTTACAATATGGAGAACAACTTGAACGGTTCAGATTGGCTGTTTGAATTTTGGATCTTGAAAAACGACTCATGTGTACGGGGACAATCCGTACACATCAGTGTATTTTATCCATTCACTATATATATATAGAGAGAGATTGGCTAAAATGCTTTTTAAAGCATAGAAGGGTTATGCTTTAGTATTTTAAACCGTTGGATCGAGTTCAGATTTGTGCGCTTGATGGAATCCAGTGGTTTAGATGGAAAGCGCTGTGCTTTCGTTCCTCCGTTAGTTTTAAAATTTTCCATTTGTTTCCTTCTGTTAACTCGTGCGCTGAAGCGTTATCTTCGTATCCTATCGTCCCCACCCTCTCTCTCTCTCACAATTATGTACGGTAAAAGTTACCCCCTCTCTCTCTCTCTCTCTCTATTTTCGTCTCACAATTATGTCTAAACCAATAGTGAATTTCCGAAATCATTTTGAAACTCCAACAAGAACTCAATAAAACCAGTCATTCAGTTATTCATATAAAATTGACAGCTCAAACAATAGGGAAAAAAAATAACAAGAAAGGCAAAAGCTGCTGCACATTTTACAAATCAATCTTCTTTGTTAATACAAGTAATCATCAATTGTGTGAGCCTCCATTAACAAACACAAGTAATCATCAATTGTTCAAAACCCTGAACCAAATTATATGAAATATTCAGAAGCACTTTAACTCATAGCACATACACACATAATAGTATTTTGTTTTACAATGTTAACTCACATGCACATAAACACAGAATAGCAAGTTTACAATCGAATGATAATACAAGAATTGCACAAAAAATGAAGAATCACTTAATCCCATGTAGTACACAGTAGAATAAAAAATTACTAAGCTGTTGTTAGCATTCAAACTAGCATATCTTCAATTGCTGACATGCCTCATGTAATATTACCTACTGCTTGTGCCAAAAAAAAAAAATCAATAAAATATTAACTTCTGGGCTGCCTTGCAATCAATTGTGACAGATACCTGGTTAGTCTCTCTCTCTCTTTGACTTCTTATGCTAATCATGGCGTTTGATGAAATATTGCATAAACTCAAATTGAGAATGGTTGTTAAAGTGTTGCCTATTACGAGGGACCTGTACTGGTAATTTAGTTCAGGTAGATGAGACTGGTGTGAGCTTATATGTGAGATTTCTTTTAGGCAACCAGATTTCATTTTAAAGAGAGGACTATACTGGTAGCGAAATTTTGGTCAGCTAGCTGAGACCAAACTGTACAAACTAAGTCACTGCACCAGCTAAACCATAAATCAATGGAAACTAAATCATCATAAGCAAGCTGGAAAATCTAAGCCATACTTTACACAAGTAAAAATTATTGTTTAACAATTACACATGCTTCATTAAAGCTATCATAATAGTTTAGAAACCTATTACAGTTACTAGTAAAATTCACTATAGTGAATAGAAATACAAGGCAATAACACAACCAAATCGATTTAGAAAATAGTTTCAATTATTGGCATATACTCCATTCAGGGGGGAAAAAATAACAAAAAGAAGCTCTACATCTTCCATCCTTTTGACATAGCTCGAAATAACCTGCCCCATTTATAGCATTAAAAAAAATAGAAATACTGTCAGAATAAATTGAGTTGGGAAAAGATATCAAAAAAGTCAGAATTCACATGAGGTAGTATTGGATCAGGTTGTACTTCATCAAGCCCAATGTACAAAATCGATTAAACATGATTGTTTAAGAAAAAGGTAAAATTCATGATGTACCTAATTTGACGAGCTTTGAGCCTTTGAGGCTGCAAATTAAATTGGAATAACAAGGCTCACCAATCGAGCTGTGTCAGGGGATCCTAGAGTGCATGGAGAAAACGAGGGTCGGTCTAGGATTTCGAAGCGACAGTCAAAAGAACTGAGGAGGAGAGAGAGCCTTAGGGTTTCGAGTCCGAGCAGGGGATGCGATCGTCCGTCCAGGGTTCACGATTTGTCAGGTGCGAGTTGGGAGAAAAGTTTAGTGGCGCGAGTGGTGGACTGAGAGAGTCGAGATGTGTTCTAATTTCATGGAATCGGTACAAGGAAAGAGCCATCAGCAATGCGAAGGAAGGAGGAGAACTTTTTTTTTATATTTCTTGATGAAATGTGCTAAAGGAAGAAAGAGAGCTAGACGGAAAATTTAAATTTGACGGCTAAACTTGAAAATCTCAGCGAAGGAAAACTGAGCCATCCGATTCGATCGCTGCCCTAATCTGAACCCTGATCCAATGGACAAAAACTCTAAAGCATACACCCACTATGCTTTAAAAAGCATTTTAGCCAATCTCTCTCTCTCTCTCTCTCTCTCTCTCTCTCTCTCTCTCTCTATATATATATATATATATATATATATATATATATATATATATATATATATATCTAAAGATTAGTTATCTTAACCCGATCAAGCGATAATTTATATAATATTTAAGCCCTGGATCATAATATAAGTGGTATCCAAAAAGAATGAATTAGTTTGACATTTTTTATAACCATTAAAATATGTTACAATTTTGAAATCTAACTCCAGAGATTTGATATATACTATATGCACACCATACATATAAAAAAATATATAATTTAATACAAGCAACACAGTTCATCAAATAAGCTAAATTTTCACAACTGCCATTATTTAGGACCTTAATGAAATAAGTAACACAGTTCATCAAATAAGTTAAAATTCACAAGTGCCATATTTTAGGACCTTAACTAGCTTGCTCGTTGCAGCGAACGCCTAGCCTGATCCGTCGATTGGGTAGATTAGATGATTAGTTTAGAAGTAGCTGATGAAAAAGTGAAAGTCTGTATCACAAAAAGTATATAATACCAAGAAGTTGACTATAACAGTACGTACCTGTTCTTTGCAACTATATACTTCTAAATATATGTACCAGAATATATATCATCTCCAATCTCCAAACTATATAAGCATCAATGCCATAATTTAGGATTTACGATATATATAAAGGAGGTTGACAACAAAAAATAAGAAAACATTAAATAACTAAAAAAAAAAAGCAGAAAGCAAACCATTTTTGGCTGGAAAGCCAATGAAGCCCTTCAAAAAGACTTTGCCAGACATCGCACATGCGCTCTGGATGTACCTGAATCATAAAAAATATTAGAAATAAATAGTTAATTAAATCAATTGGGAATACAGCTTCATGCAATCTTCAAGTCCCAAATCACATTTGGGAAAATTAATTTCTATGAAAGCCTGATGAAACTCAAAAGCATTCTGATTCAACACCATGATAGCACTATTTATTTATTTAGTCTCAGGTATACCATAAAAAACCTTTAATGGTATACAAAAATTTTATCTGATGATAAAATACCTCTGGATAGGTTAACAAATGCCACAATTAACCAATCTCAATTGAACAGATCCATTGTTTGCAAATACAAATAGCACCTATCAAGCCCGTGACTTTCGAGTGATTTTAGTACTTCTCTCTTTTAACCAGCACTTCATGTGCCTTCTCCAGTTTAGAGCTGTTCAGAAAACAAAACAATCCAAGAATTAATAAGGAAAACAATCCAAGAAAACAAAATAAAGTTTTAAACCAATTTACCTTTGATAAGGAAATTTGTCAAAATTTATTAATTTGTCAGAATTTACTAAATTTCCAAAAAGACCTTCATACATAGCAAATCTATTAGGGAAAACCGTAAATGATTAAACCAAAGCGAAAATGCATAAATGATTTATTAGGAAAATTTGCGAAGGAGAGGAGAATATTCAAATTTTATAATTGGATTGAACTGCGAGATAAATATAATTGAAATACTTCAATTAACGCAAGCGCTTCATCGGATGGGTTCCACAGAGAATCGAACTGAAAGAGCAAAGAAACATAATAAGCGACATCCCACTCAGTGACTAGTTCATTTTTTATACATATGAAATGTCAGGGGTCAAATGACTCTCCATTTGCTCCAGATTGACGCTTACCATCTTGCTCTAGCTTGGTCCTAGCAAGATAATTAGTTCCCTGCCATGAGGTCCCCTTCACAGATGCCAAAATTTCCAAAGGAGGGTCAATAATCCACTTATACAACACCATGAGCCGAAATACAATGAATTAGATAAGAAAATTGCAAGAATGTGGTACCAAACTACCGCATAGTATATAATACATCCCTTAGCAGCACCAGTTAATATATAAGTTAAAACTCTGTTACAGTAGTTGACATCCAGATATTATTATCAACCAGTGCATAACATGGTTTGCAAGGAAACAATTCGTTTTTCCAAAAGGATTTTAGTTTCATATAACATGTAATATCATTCTTATGTTTTGATATTTCTGATCTCCCTTTTTTTTCTCTTTATACAAATAGTAAAAATGCTTTAAAGCATTCTTGTAATTAAAGGCTGTTCAGGGGCATTTCAGGAATAATATCATGAAAAGTCTACATAATTTGGTATACATGATACAATAGGGTATATACACATGAAGCATGTCAATCACTTTAGCTACCCTTTTCATTTTTCTCAAATTCATACTGTGGGTGAAATTTGTCTCTTGTAAAAAGTTGTGAACTTGACTTAGTCTTTTGCATGAGGTCTGTATGGTTAGATTATAAAAAAATGTGTAATTTCTTGGTAAGTACAATGACAGGTTGTGCTTTGTTTGAGCTAACTAATTTCTGATAATTAGATAAATGATAAAAGAATCATTAAAGTTGACTATTGTCAAGACAAGTTAACTAAAAACTCCAGTTTAATTAAATCTACTTTCATATTCCATATTCTGATATGCACTCTTGTTGTGTAAATAGAATATGTATATGTTGTACTATTGGAGTGGAGAGCTTATCTTTGATCTTTTTCTATTACTGGTATGAATGATGGTCCTTGAAATCTGTTATCGGGTTGTGATATTGAGAGAAGAACAGACATGATTATCTACAATAAAAAAAAAAAAACGAATAGTCAATTTTAAGGCCACTACTATAAAATTTATTAAAAGAAGGGAAAAAAATTAACAAAAATATATTTTTCAGAATACAATATATAAAGAAATAGCAACAATGACAGAATAAAAAAAAATATGCTCCCATAAAAACCTATTATATATGGACAAAAGAAGAACATAACAAACCAATAATTAATATTTTGTAAAATATTCTATATTAAGTACACATTTAATTGAAAAATAGAGAGAACTCGCTTCTGGAATGAGCATACCTATCTTGCGAACATTAGTATTGGTGAAGAGGTACATAAGGAGGTGCATCGTCCTCGTACTGATGCTCTGATTGCAGTCGGACAAAGCCAGCCATTTATCATCCTACTCCCATCCCTTCAACAAATGACAATCCAAAATTATTCTCAGAAACTATAGATAATTACTGTTTGCAATTTAATTATCTTTTACCATTTTGAAATTTTTAGGTATCCTATCTATATTCATATATTAAAAAAAGGCTACATGACTCAATAATTACCAATTTAACTATGCACATAAAACTATGAAGCCTAAAATATGATACAGCCTGCTCAAATTAAACTCTTTCACATGCAAGTTAATAATTAGTATTGATTTGATGAAAATTCAAAGAACTGCAATGTTGCATGTACTTTTCGATTAAACAATGAAACTACCATATTGCGCTTCCAATAAGCCATAATATTTTAGGAAAAGATATATCATGTTTCATCTCGTATATGCATCAATCACAAAAATAAAGAAGAGGGTCTATTCTTCAAGCTCATCCTATCAGTTATCACCTTCAGGTACCTCTTGTCAAACACCGAAATGGTACTACATCTAATCATTCATTTTTAGTCAATTTGATCATTTATTCCCATGACTAATAATTCTTAATATTTAATGTTTTGTTCTAAATCAATACAAAAAATTCTTAGTCAACCTAACTATCTAATGTTCTTGTAATACCAGTGTTGTGGTTCCATCACTTAGTTTGGTCGATATTAGAATTTTCAATTGCACGCAAGAATACCCTTTATCCTATATTGTTGAGCTTCTCTTATCACCATGCTATAGTCAGCTACCACATATGGAGCAAATTGAAAGTCCCCCTCTCAATCATCTGTACATCATTCATGAAAAGTAACTTATATACCAAATCAGTCCTAAATTAAACTTAAAATAGAGCAACAAATAACAAAACGCTCTTCGTTGTAAAGCTAAAATGGAGATGTTTTTGCTCATGACGGTTAACACATGTAAAATTGAGGCAAGTTCTCTGAGAAAAGGGTAACGGGCTAACCTTCTTCCACCTCGGTTCTCCTCCCTTTTCTCTGGCAGTCGAAGGAGATGGAGGCATGAAGGCACAACGTCGATCAAGAGGAATGAGAGTACGGTTTTGAATCTGGCACTTCCTCTAATCCATCTCCAGTGTTGCCTGGATCTGCGAAGCAGGCGAATTCATGGCCACATCCGGTCCATGGAGAAAAGTGATTTCTATGTGGGAATTATACCAAAAAAAATTGGAACAGAATTAGATGCAGAGAACCAAAACTTTCGCTCCAGAGGGGAGTACTCGGGAGTACTCGGGAGAGGGGGACTCTGGAGCGGAACCTCAGTACCCTCCGATTTTGGGGGTAACCGAGCTTATCCGTCGATTCGCCCCTCTCCTTCCTTTCCTGAGCTCCGATTCCCTTCGTCTGGAGCGGAGCCTAAATATATATGGAAAAGATTGAATAAAGGGCCGGTGCAGATTTATGACATTACACCCGGTCCACCTCAGTACGTACACCATCCTCCAAATCCAACCGTGCGATCACAGATCAAGGGGCTAAGATTATTCAGATGGATGGAAGATCGGAAAAAATTTAGAAAAGATCAAGTGACATTCATAAACGTACAATTTGATACACAGCGGTTTAATAAAGCTAACAATACACCTAGAGTAACACTTTTCGATTTTTCTTCAAAAAGATTTAGCTTCATTCGAGAAAGTATTTTAAAAATTATTATGATAAGATATTGACTATTCCTAATAAAACCTAACACAAACCTAATCCATTATAGGTGAGTATCATAATATACATGGACGAACGGACCTGAAGAACTCATGGTTTTTTTTTTTTTTTTTTTTTGAAACTAAGCGGCCCGAGATGGGCATCCATTGAAACATAAAAACAGTACATCAAAGAAAAGAACTTAAAAAAACAAACAAGAACTCATGGTTAGGAGGCATAAATGCATTCTACAGTGACTAACAGGCTTTTGGGTTGAGCAGCTCCAGTAGATTACGAAATGGAGGAATCGGTCATTCGAATGAAAACTATTCTTCAACCGAGTTATTTACAAATGCAATATAAATACAAGGGGCCATGAATACAATACTAATAACAATTTATTGATAAAAATACCAAAATAAAAAAGGTTGTCAGATGGGGAAAACTCGAACAACTGAATTCAGATTCACTCATGCAAACTCAATATAGTTTCCATAAAACATAATTACACATTAGTATTGTATAAAATGACAACAAATAACTAAATCCGTAAATATCTAGTCAGCTGCAGCAGGATCATGCTAGCTTTGGTTTCCATGTTGAAATACCATAAAATATCCTTCCACTCCAACCTTGAAGCAACCAGTTTCTATCTACATCGATAAAGAATATGTCATTATCATAAACCGTTTTTATTTTCTCCTTGCATTCTTTCAGTAAGACAGGATCCAATGGAATCTGATCAAACCCAGCCCGCACGTTTCTTTGGTGCCACTGCTTGTAGGTCTCTGGTCTCATTGTCCAATCTGAACCCTCACATGCTAAAACATTAAGAATATCCCTTGCAAAAAGTTCTCTTTCTATGTATTGCCTCTGCTTATTTTCCCGCGGGATCAAACTATCTATTATTTCAAACAATGCTGAGTATAGTGGCACAGCCTGTCTAAAACGTGATATAAAAAACGGGCTAAATGACCGAATACTGAGAATCCCTTGGATGAATATATGTGGTCTAATCCGCTGTATAAGATTGAGAACTTGATTTCTTGGGCTGTCTAAGCCAACTGATTCATCTCCAACCTCCCTAAAGCGATACATGGTATTAACTATAAGCACCTCATTTTTATCTACTTTCAGATCGTCCACAGAAACAGACTCCCAGTTTGATGCTATACCCTGATACTCAAAAGGAACATTGAAACTTTCGGCATAGGCTTCCAACCTTCGGCCTGTCTCTTGTACTAGTTCTGCGGGGCGAAATCCTGGCCGAGGAAAATCTACACCAGTAATCCGAAGTTTTGTGGATTTGCCATTTTTATTGGATAAAGCTTGGATTAGAGAGGGCCACTGAAATCCAAACCCAATGCCCAAATCAATTATATGCAATTTTGATGCTTTCCCTGCCACATTAAGGATAGTTTGGTTGGCATAGTACATTGATGTTCGTGGAAATGGACATACAGTCATATACAGCTGGGCAACTTTCAAATGTTCAGAGGTTGGAATCCGTTTTGCAACAATTTTGCGCCATATCTCGCTCCCAGTGCCATTCAACCGGGCCTCAAGTGCATCAGCAAAAAAAGAGGCCATCCTTTGGGTTGCATTTCCATCTAGAGATGATAATTCCCTTATCTGATTTATCAGACATTCTGCTAAATGACAGTCATTGGCAGACACCGCAAGAGAACATTTTATTAGAAGAATTTCAATCTCAGCAATTTCCCCTTGATCTTTCTCAGAGCATATGCTTGCTTTACTTTGAATATTTTTCCATATATTAGTAACCTCAGTGTAGTTATCATGATTAAGGAGCACTTCATCAAACATTGCATTCCTGGGTGGTTCTTCTGGACATGACATGGAAATTTTACGGTTCCGTCCTTCCAAAATATCAGAATCTCCATTTGACTTCTTTTTACATTTAGACCCACATTCCATAAGACTTATACTTTTTGTGTGCCCGTTTTCATCAGCATTGAGCTTAACCAAATCCTCTTCTTCATGCACCATAGGAAGAGAAAGCTTGCTTGCTTCCAAATCTAGAATCAACTTATCTAGCCTGGGAAGAAACTTGATTCCCTCAGCCACTCCTTTGTTAAATTCAGAAGCAGATAGTGTTCCAAAAGTGGAACCAAGTTGATTGAAAAAATGGTGATCTGTGGAAATAGAGGCTGATTTCTTATGGTTTGATAGTTGTGGGTCTTCCAGTGGAGGGTACTTCTGGCCAAGAATATCATAGAAAGGTTTCTCCATAGCATGAAGGGCTGATTGTTTGGTGTACAACAAATCTTTTTCATCTATATCTTCCTCCAACAGTATCTGGCTCAAGTAGCTCAAGGTTGCATCTAATGTAATATCAGAAGAGCCATTTGAGATAAATTTGTTATTTGGGTCTTTTTTAGGGTTTATATCCAATGTTTTTCCTTTGGGCAAGGTTTGTTGATATGAACTCTTCCTCATTTATTCAACCTGAGAAAAAGGAAAGGTCGAGTAAGAGATCAACAACTGACAAAGTCTACAGAAACAGTAAATTAAGTTTGAAGATAAGACAAGTTCAGTGACAACATCATAGTTATTGACCCTAGTACCCAACATTATAGTCAAAAGGTGCCTGGGTTCAATCCCTGACCATTATCCCAAAGAAGGTACGTTACCGGGAGCACCTTTGTCGGTTTCTACACATGTGTTTTTGACTTAATACCGGGTTTGACTAGCTAACAGGTTTGCTTTTCCATTTTTAGTACTAGGGAGAACAGTTTGCAAAATTTCCTGTGTATTTTTTTTTCTTTCCTCACCTAAGTTACTGAAAGACTGATTTTATTTAGATATAATAATTCAGTTGGTGTGGTCATCACCACATAACCTTCCAAAATAAATAAACAAACAAATAGAACATAATAGTCAACAGACCCAAATTGGACCCTCAGAAAAATTAAAAAGACCCTCAACAGACCCAAATTGATAGCTGAAAATACTGTAACAAGTTACTCTGGCTATGCAAAAAAATAATAATAATAATAATAATAATATCTCAAATTAACCAGCATCCACTATACTTGGAGTTTGCCAAACTAATCAACACTTCAAAATCACGCATCCACTCTTACTACTACTTTGATGATCACTACTTGCTACAAATTTTAGAGGTCAGAATAAAGAATTTTAGCTCTGATGGAAATTAAATCACTTGTCATTTTTTTGTATTTAATTTGGGGCGCAGCAGACTTGTAGGTTTATTATTGGGAAAATGAAAGAGAAAAAAAGACGACGTTTCTGATTTAAACAGTTCTTAGGAGAAATAATGGAAATCAACTAATCAAGCTTTTCTTCCAGGAAAAAAAGATGGAGAAGAATCTCTTGGTGGATACAAGAGAATAACCAATTACTGATAAATTAAGGAAAAATGATGAGAGGAAAGGAAATCGCTTCAAAAGTAAATGAAAATGAAGAAATTAGCGCCATACCTCGAAGAAGTAGAATCCAAATTTCTTTGATTGATGCGATGAAGAAGCACAGAATGAAAGAGAGGAGAAAAGCAGCGAACCAGCGACGGTTTTTTTTTGTCTTTTTTTTTTTTTTTTTTTGCCTATATAGTTTCTTTTTCAGTAACGGTAGTTGTTCATCAAAAAAAAATAATAAATAAATAAATAAAAAAGGATGTGTAGACAGTAGTTATCCACTCGACGAGGAGTCGAGGAGTCAACAATGGGTGACCTTTTTTTATGGGTAAATTTCTAGGCTACCCATAAATATTCTATAATTGTGAACTACTTAAAAATTATTTTAGTGATCTTACTGATTAAATAATAAGTTCGGCCCCAATAAAAATAAGAATTTCCTTGTTAACATGTACACTCAATCTTGAAATTGTAACAGAGAATACAATCTAAAATATAGGTTAAGAAGTAAGAACTAAACCATTTAGGGTCTTAGGGACCTTAGCATTTCTAATTCTAATGTAACTAAATTAGTAAATGGGTTGTATTTTTGCCCTCTAAACCTTGCTTATGTAAATTTTGCTCATAGTAAGCCGTTTAACTAATTAATGTTGCAACTGTGTTGAATCTGCTGAAGTACTTAAATGTCTATTTCTGTCTATAACTGGGACACCCTATATTGTTGTACCTTAATATTAAAAAAATAATCATAAATAAATTATATGGCAACGTGTCAGCTTCCCTAAATCACATACCAATATTATAAATTTTAAAAAATAAATAAAATAATAAAAGGACGATTTTCATCTTCTTAAGGAGAATAAAAATGTATAAAATATTTGAATGATCATTAAATTAGTAAATAATAAAAACAAGAATAATTTACGCACATTTGGGAAAGGATATTTGTTTTAAACCTATTATGATCGAGATATAATTTCGAAGATAGTATGGGCCTAACTGAACTGTTGAAAGAACAAAAAAAATTCGCATTAGTGGCTTAGTGCCCACTAATGCCCAGGGAGATGCCAGGCGATATTCTGTGCGATAGTATTTGTAGCTATTCGGGTATCAAGTCATATTTGTTTAGTAAATTGATCCGAAATTATCTGCCACATGTTTACCGCACGATGTAAAAAAAATTAGGTACTGTAGTATTGTAGATGAACTATAATCCTCATTTGGCGTAAATATATATATTTATGATAGTAAAATTTTTAGTAGAAACATATTTACAATGGTTTTAAAACTTTTGGTTCAATATAATTTTTCAATGACCAGGATGCTAGTCAATAAAGAAAGAAAAAAGTAACTGGGTGACGTTAACTATAGAAAATTAACGGTCCCAAGAGGTGGTGCTTTTTTGAATAATTAGTTTCCTACTCAATGGGGATGATAGCTTGAAGAGCACAATTGGAAAAGCTTTTTTTTTTTTTTTTTTTTTTTTTTTTGAAGTTTAAAGCCCGTAGGCACACAATTGGAAAAGCTCGCCGCATAATTGGGTTTGAATTTCAAATTTAGGGGTATTGAAAGGATAGTGCGTTCCCAACTTCCCAATTCACGGACTGGGTTCCTCAGCAGTCAAAAATTTTGTTTTTTAATTTTTAAAAAAATTAAAATTCAAATACCGAATCCAAACCGTTCAACTTGTTCAATTTTACGGGCGATGCGTTTTCATATAAGTTTTATAAAATTTGGAGTTGATTTGATATTTGATTAAGTGCTTAAATTATGAACGTATTAAAATTATTCAAACCAGGTTCGTTCATTTGTTGACCATTTAATCAGCTATCA
This sequence comes from Rhynchospora tenuis, assembly GCA_027725995.1. Classification (NCBI taxonomy): domain Eukaryota; kingdom Viridiplantae; phylum Streptophyta; class Magnoliopsida; order Poales; family Cyperaceae; genus Rhynchospora; species Rhynchospora tenuis. The sequence goes on along the minus strand of CM050889.1, from coordinate 68,172,229 downwards.
AATCAACTCTAAATTTTATAAAACTTATATGAAAACGCATCGCCCGTAAAATTGAACAAGTTCAACGGTTTGGATTCGGTATTTGAATTTTAAATTTTTTAAAAATTAAAAAACACAAATTTTGACTGCCGAGGATCCCAGTCCCCCAATTCACTGGTTTCAATAAATGATTTGGATCATTTTCTCTTATGAAATGCTAGGGCCCACGGGCCTGGGGGAATAACAGGGTAAAAGAGGAAAATATTACTTCGACCCTTAGACTGTAACTAAATTACTAAAAGCAGACTTTTGCTACAAACTTTGATTGTTTTTAGTTATTATATTTTTTTTCTCCGTCTGGAGGTACCAATCTCGGTATAATTAATTATTTTAAATTTCACAATTAAGCTAGGGAGCAGTTCTAGTATATCTTGGAGTGGAGGAATCACGAATGCTAAGAATTTATTATTGTTCGGCCTATTTAACTACAATCTAATTACCACAGAAAAGGAGCAATTAATAGGAAAACGAACAAAACTCAAACTAATGCGATTGCAATCAATGTAGACTCAATCTAATTTGAAACATTTGTTAGAGAAAAAAAAAATCAAAATTATTGTATAAAATGACAAGAAGTCACAGATATTAAGTCTACATGCATCTTCTAATGAGCTGAATCAGGATCATGCTAGCTTTGGTTTCCATGTTGAAATAGCATGAGTAGCCCTTCCACTCCAACAAAGAAGTAACCAATTTTTATCTTCATCAATGGAGAATATGCCATTATGATTAACCTTTTTTACTTTATCCTTGCATTCTTTCAGTATTACGGGATCTAATGGGATCTGCTCAAACCCAGCCCGCAAGTTTCTTTTGTGCCACTGCTTGTAGGTCTCTGGTTTCACTATCCAATCTGAACCCTCACATGCTAACACATTATAAATGTCACGACCAAGGATATTTCTTTCTATGAATTGTCTCTGCTTGTTGTCCCTTGGAATCAATATGTCGAGAATTTCAAAAATAGATGAGTACAGTAACAGACCCTGCCTGAATCGCGTGATGAAGAAGGGGCTAAATGAAGTGATACTCAAAATTCCTTCAATGAATATATGCGGTCTAATTAACCTTATCAGATTGAGAACTCGATTTCTTGGGCTATCCAAGGCAATTGACTCATCCCCAACCTCCCTAAAACGATACATGGTATAAACTATAAGCACCTCATTTCGATCTATTTTCAGATCATCTATAGAAACAGACTCCCAATTTGATGCTATTCCCCGATACTCAAAAGGAACCTTGAATCTTTCAGCATATGCTTCCAACCTTCGGCCAGTCTCATGTACTAGTTCTGCGGGACGAAAACCTGGATGAGGGAAGTCTATACCAGTGATTCGAAGTTTAGTGGGTCTACCACATTTATTAGATAAAGCCTGGATTAGCGATGGCCACTGAAATCCAAGCCCAATTCCAAAATCAATTATGTGCAACTTAGGTGCTTTGCCTACCACATTAAGGATTGTTTGGTTCCCAAAGTATATGGAAATTCTTGGAAATGGGCATAGAGTGACATTTAGCTGTGCAACTTTCAAATATTCAGAGGCAGGAATCCGTTTTGCAACAATTCTGCGCCATGCCTCACTCCCGGTGCCGTTCAACCGAGCCTCAAGTGCATCAGCAAATACATAGGCCACCCTTTGGGTCCAATCTCCATCTAGAGAAGATAGCTTCCTTATTTGATTTATAAGATCTTCAGCTAAATGACGGTCATTGCCAGATACGGCATGAGAACATTGGATTAGAAGAGCTTTAAAATCAGTACTTTCCACTCGACCTTGTTCGGAGTATATGTTTGCATTATGTTGAATGCCCTCCTGTACAATTGTAACATCTGGATCATGATCAAGGAGCACTTCGTCGAACACTGTATTCCTGGGTGGTTCCTCTAAATTAGACATAGCTATTTTACGGTTCCGCCCTTCCAAAAGATCCAAATCTCCATCTGACTTATTTTTACCCTTGGACCCATATTCTGTAGGACCCTTATATTTTTTGTTCCCATCTTCATTTGAATTGACCTTAACCAAATCTTTTCCCTCATCATGTACCAAAGGATGATTGACCTTGCTTGCTTCCAAATCTAGAACTAACTTATCTAATCTTGGAAGAAACTTAATTCCCTCTTCTACCCCTTTGTTAAATTCAGAAGCAGGAAGCATTCCAGAAGTGGAACCAAGTTGATCAAGAAATTGGTCATTGGTGGAACTAGGGGATGATCTCTTATGGTTCAATAGTTGTGGTTCTGTTGGTGGAGGGTACTTCTGGCCAATGATATCATAGAAAGGTTTCTCCATGGCATGAAGGGCAGATTGTTTGATATACAAAATATCTTTTTCGTCTATATCTTCTTCCATCAGTATCTGGCTTAAGTAGCTCAAGGTTGCATTCAATGCAATATCAGGATAGTCCTCTGAAACAAGTCTGACATATGGATCGATTTTGGGGACTATTTCGAAGGAATTTCCTTCAGTCATGGTTTGTTGGTATCAATTTCTCCTCTATATAGAACTGAGAAAACAGAAAACCACACCAAGATTTAGGACATGCTCAGCATTCTACAAACAAGTAAATACGATGCAAATGTTAAAAACAATGTAATATAAGAGTCTGTTAACTGACAAAACTGTACAGCAATATTAAATCGAGCAAAAGACCCAATTGATAGCAGAAAATTCTGTAACTATTTACTCTCTCTGGTCATTTAGCTTGCAAAAGCTCAAATTGAGCAGCACCCACAATTATAATTTGTTGCTCCTTGCTACAAATGTTAGACCAGAATATACAACTTTTAGCCATGTAGGATTACTTATAGTTGGAATTTTTTCTACACCCCTGAAATCAGTTCCCAAATTTTTTGTTATTTAAAAATTCGTAAGATGAAATAAACAGTGGAGTAAATAAGACCTTTAAGGATCAAACGGAAAGGCCTATCATTCAAAAAAAGGATAAAATAAATAATAAAGTCAATATTTCTTATGAAAAATATAAGAATTAACTTACAAGCTTTTCTTCCAGGACAAATATAGAGAATAATCTCTTGCAGAGACGAGAGGATAACTAATTACAGGTAAATATAATGTTTTTTTTTTAACTGCAGAAAGACGCTGACTCGCTTAAAGGGCTTTAGCGCAATGCATAGGAAGGAAGAGGGAACTAGGGCAAGGGAAGTCTCTAACAGCAACAGCGGCGGTAGTTTCTTTTCAATTTCCTCTCTCTATCTCTACTGTCATTTTAAGAATTACATTCCAAGTGGTAATCTTTGTGTTTTTTTTTTTTACATTTGACCCCCCGGATTCTCTGAGTGCTTCAACCTTTTCAATTAAATCCAAGATCTTATTTCCTTCCTCCAATCAACTCTACTCAACCAGGATGGATCCTCAGCGGGACTCGCATCCTCGGCGGTCAAAAAAGGACTGCCGAGGGCAGTGGTTTTCCTTTTTTTTTTTTTTGATATTTAAAAATTTTAAAATTCAAATATCGAATCCAAATCATTGGTCTTGTTCAATTTAACGGGCGATGTATTTTCATATAAGTTATATAAAATTTGGAGTTGATTTAATATTTAATTAAGTGCTCAACAAATGAACGAACCTGGTTTAATTAATTCTAACACGTTCATTTGTTGAGCACTTAATCAAATATCAAATCAACTCCAAATTTTATAAAATTTATATGAAAACGCATCGCCCGTTAAATTAAACAAGATCAACGGTTTGGATTCGACAATTGAATTTTAAAATTTTTAAATATAAAAAAAAAAACGACTGCACTCGACGGTCCTTTTTTGACTGCCGAGGATGCGAGTCGATCCTCAGCGGTCTTTTAAAGGACCGTACCAAACAGTCTTTACTCAACGCATAGACACAGTGGATCCTTAATTATATAATAAATATATTATTTAAGGGTAGATTAAATTGACGCCAAGTTTATTGACATTTATGACAATTGATCGAATTGTTAATACTATAAAAATAATAAAAAATACATAATTTAAAGCTTGATAAATAGTACATTTGGCACAATTTGAAAATTAATTGTTTATCCATAGAACAGATTGAAAAATTGAGTATTCAGTTTACTATGGTGGTTGAAAATGATCAAACAACTCAATTATTACATTGAATTTCTGTATATCTTAACTACAGATAATATGTATATAATTTTTTCACTTTTAATAATTTTTTTTACAGATAACAAATAAACTTTAGTACTATCATATCCCTATCTTTTAGTAATCATATTTACCCTTCCATCAGCGTATAACATCGGATGTAGCATTTGTCAAATATTATTGTGACAGAAATATATGCTCACTTAATTATAAGATATTTTTGTATGACATGTTAAGCTAATATAAAATTAGCATTAATATATTATTAGATCATCATCGCTTACTAAAAGGACGAATAAGGGCTCAAAAGACAAACTTTTCCATCTGAACGAATTTATTTTTTTTTTTCTTTTCTGAGATTTCTTCTGTAACAAATTGCTTTGGTATTTGCTACTGACCGATCCCATTGTCAGTATAAGGTTGTAACAATATTCCTGGAAGGTACAGTGAAACCACTGAATAACCGAATTTTTTTCAAAAATTTTTAAAATAAAAAACAAAGAGATTTATTGTATTATAGTTATTTATGTATTATGTATTAGGGAACAGATCCCTCTCCAAGTGGTTAGAAATTTTGGAACTTGTTATATGGTCCGGAAGGTAAAGCGAAACAACCTAGTAGTCGCCTTTTCTTGCAAATATAAATTTAAAAAAATTATGTAGTCTCACTCTTAGTACCTTTGGCTTTATCCAAGTTGGTATACATAATTCTTGGGACTATTGACGATTGGCCACCGTTGAATTGAAAGTGCTTACAACTAAAGCATTTTTTTTTTTGTCCCAAAAGGCTTTGAGCCTTTGACTATTCCTAAAACTATCATTAATTATTTTGAGACTACTTAAGTTATTAATTATAAAAAATTAAAAAAGCAGCAACAACAATAATAAGTGATAGTTCTAATTAATCAATTTTTTAACATTATTTACATTGTTTTGTTTAAGTGATAGTTCTAATTAAAAAAGCATCTATCAAACATGCTTATAAAAGCTCTGAAAGCTCTTTAATATTTATATTCCTTTTGTTGTTATTGTAGGTCATTTTTTTTATAAGGCCTTGATCAAAATATTTTTTACCCGGGATTTCATTTTGTTTCATTTCATTTCAATTGATTTCTTAAGATTTCGTTGGAGCTAATAACATAGAAATTCCAAACAAATAACACCAGATCCGTTCATTTTTATCACAAAATTTCCAATAAAATGAAATCCCAATTTAAGAAAGAGGATTTTGATCAGGACCTAAAAGTGCTTACAACTATATATAAAAGGACTAATGAGAGCATTATTTTGTTACTACTTTGATCGTGGGTTATTTTCTTCAATGAAAGGTCCAAAAAGAGCATTATTTTGCGCCCTTGAAGTCTTCAATAAGTCAAAAGCAGACTTTCGGAGCTTTTTTTTTTTTTTTGGGTAAATGAGGTGGCAAATTGCAATTTGAGGATAATGTATGTGAATATGTGATTATTTAAAATTGTTAATATTATTTTTTTTTTTCAGATTAGATAGGTGCTAATGTTTCAGATTTGGTGCAATTTGACACTCCATTAGTTATTCTTCTGCCAGTTTGAAAATTTACAGCTCGTTTTGCTATAGTTCGTTGATGTCCAAATAATTTTTTAATTACCTCAAATTTTAAACAACAAATCAATATAAGAATACACTACAAATCTATTTTATATAAATAGCTGTTTGTTGGTTGTCGCCCCGCTCAAATACAAATGATTCTCAAGAAATCCCTTTTCTGTTGTTATATATACTAGCAGCAGTGCCCACCCGATGTGTGGGCAGATTTAAATATGCGATATGTGAAAAAGAATGTCTTATTTGATACAAATATGTTGTCCATTTTCAATATTCAATAGCTAAGGTTAATGTTGTCTTGATCGACGCTGAATGTAGCAGTAATATTCGACGGTTTAAACAAATAGAATCAATAAAAGTAGACATGTGAACAGTCCAAAAAAAATAAATCGATGATAAAAAAAATAAGTTTCTCAATAATACTTTGACATCTAATTTTTTTTTAAAAAAATAGATAAACCTACGGCAAAATCTTAATACTAATGTGACATCATAAATATTTTTAAATATTTAAATATGTCTATGAAATTGGATCAGTTTTGAAGAATTTTTACCCCAAAAAGAAAAGCTTTAACTGCCCTTGACCTTTGTTTGCCGAGATGAGGAAAAAAATGAATTTGACTTTTTGTTATTCTGGTCAAAAAAAGAAAATGAACAGAGTTACCCAATGTTGTTTGACTTTTTGAAATCTTATTACAACCAATTAATATCACACGAATAAATTTGCAAACATAAAAATAACAGAATTTTTTTTTTTCAATAGAGGTGAATGGACGGATAATTCCGAATCAATTAATAATCAGAACATAGTTATCTAATTAAACCACAAGTAATATACACGTTAATTACAAACTGTCATGTATAGACTCAATGGATACATAGTTTTTTTTTTTTTATATTACATACAACAAAATTAGGAGCTTTCAAGTTCTTCTCAAATACCTAAAACAAGGAAACAAAAAAAAGGTTTAGTTAGTAAAGCATATGAACCAGATTGTTTCAACTTCAAGTTTGGAAGTGTTCATAACATATACCAATTGGTGACTGGTACAACAGGTTTTCTTGTCTAAATATAACAAAATCAATATAATGGGAGGCCATTTGAATCTTACCGACAGAAACAAGTCAATAGATTATATAATGGTGTGTCATGCAATTCTACTCTGCTCATCTGTTTTGAACACCTAAAGATTTGTACCATGTGTTTTTTACTTTTTTCATATAAAGCTCAGGTACCATTACCATCTATGTTAACCCATCAGTTTGTTTAGCCATCTCTCGGGTTCTAATGTAACTCAATTCAACTAATTAATCTTTTGAAATAAAGAACATATATGAGGCAAAAAAAAAAAAAAAAATGGCATGCCTGCAGACATTTGATAGTCTTTTGAACTTTACCAAAAGGCCCCTTAACCTTTAACTTATAATTATATGCACAATGCTCAATGTTGTCTTTAGGACTTTACCAAAAAAAAAGACCTCGCTATTTTGGAAAGAACACATAAACAGTCATAAAGAGATACAGACAAGAAGAAAGTTCATGAGCTTCTCAAGTTACAAACTCTGAAAGGCAACAGATTCTAGTAAGCAAAGGTAACATAAGATTTATTCTTCCAGAAATGCCCTTATTGACTCCTGCTATCATCTAAATCTCTATAGTCACCAAAGAGGTGCTATTTTATGCCGAGAAAGACATGAACATAAAAGACTTTAATCCATAGCTTTGACCATCATGTTAAGCCTTCTTTTCTCATTATTACTAACACTTAGTAAATAACTTCAGGGTTATTAGGTTTAACTGGGGTTAAGAAAGCCCCAAATTTTAAGGAACTGGTGTAAAACTATAACAGTATAGAATTATTTTGCCCACCACTGGTAAAAATTAACTTAAATCAGTAGGCGACTATCCCTACAACAGTCTCATGCAAATCACCTTGATTTGTAAGTACTAATATTATTTAAACATACATTAACTATTGAAGTTGATGTCACCTATCGATTGCAAGTATCCAAGGAAATAATTCATAAATAAATTTGACAAGAGAAACAAAAGAAAAACCAGTCAAATAAAACGAATGTTCATTTATCATGATTGCCTTATTTTGAAAAAATTCCCTTGGACCTGAAATATAAGACCTAAAAGTTAAAACCGGATGATTTCTGCATCTTTTATGTATTACTTGTTTTGGTACTCACTATAACTATATATATATAAGAAAAGAAAAGCAATAACTATAAAATATGATTCCAGATGAAAAAGAAGTTTTCTGTGAATTATGTAACACTAAGTTCTAATGTTCATTTATCATGAAAGAAATTCTATACTATTAATTGTTTTTCAAAACAGATCCAGTACACAAACACAGAGAGAGGGAGGGAGAGAGGGGGAGAGAGAGAAAAATGTGTCTCGAGGTAAGGGAAGCCGACTGTTCGCAATTGATGGATGTTCAATGGGGGGAGACTGGCACAAGCACTGTCTTTACCTGAAACAAAAGGGTACAGAAAAGTCAAAACAGGATAACTTCATATACTCCTTTATTTATTTACTTGTTGTGCGCTTCACGCAATTGGTGTACAATCACGAAGCAGAATCTGAACATTCTGAACATTGTAATAAAAAAGAAGTAAACTCGTAAGAAAAAATAAATCTCCAAATTGGAAAAGGCATGTTTTTCTGTGTTTAGAATGAATAAATTAATTAATAACAGCAAAACAAAAGTGAGTGCAAACAAAACCAAATTTTGAATTTCAAAATAATCAATCTGGCAATCCACTGATGTGCGATAAGCTTGCATTAAGTACAAGACTCCTGTAACAGATTTAAGTGCCAAAAGCTTTGACCCTAATGTACCAGTTCACATGGCATGGTTTTTCTAATAAGAAAACTAAAGCCATCCGAAATTAAAATTTAAAACTCTGAGAAAGGACACACCAGACTCCATTGATTAATAACAAACGATTTCTGGGCTATGCATCTTCCTTTGTCTTTTAAATAAAACTAATTAAACTTAAACAAACAGGATCAAATTGAATAAATAATAAAATATCTAATGTCCTAATGGAACTAATCTAACTTAACACAACCTTCTCATATGTCAGACCTATTGAAAATTAAGATCAGTTCTGAATGAAATTGCAAATTCAAAATTTAACTATTTCGATCTGACCTAAATCTAGATGCATTATCACAAAAACACTGCTACAGACTTTACATACTTCAACCAATTTTCAGAAATCCTTAGTTACAGATCTTTGTGAAAACTTCAATTGAATGATCAATGATGTTCTTGTAGAAACCGGTAAGAATCCAGATTAGTGTCAAGAAAGGAATTACCTTGTACAGATCCAAGAAGATGTTGTCCAGGGCTTCTTGGGCCTGATCAGAGCAGTGACTTCTCAGGGATTTTGATGACGATTCACCAGTCCTTAGTTAATAATAATGAAAGCACATCATTGTGGTCAGATTAGAATTCCAGTAAGATTACCTTAAAAAAAAAATACATTACTAACAAGTAAAACCTCAAACTTACTTGACCAAAAAGAAAAAAAGGAGCCAGGATAGGATTGTAGAGAAAGGCACGGTTGAAATTGAGTAGCAGATAACAAAACAATAAAGTTTAAATAGGAATTAAGTTGTAGGGAGGGATCTCAGATTTTGAATTTCAAAATCAAACTTAAAAGGATGCTTACCTATTTCGAATTTCAAATCGAAACAGCGGTGCTGCGAAGGGGGGCCATGCCAGTTTTGTTGCCGCCAAGGAAGATTGTATGCGCAGTCTGGCCGGTGGGTCCCACTAAAATAAGGGAGGCTGGGTTGTTGGGTGTGGCAATCCTTGGCTGACCTATGCGCATCAGGGCTGAGTAGACGATCCGTGGGTCGTTGGGGCTGAGGTGGCGATCCGTGGGTCATGAGGGTGGCGACCCGTGGGTCTTGGGTGAGGGTGGGAATCCATGGGTAGATGGGTGGGGGTGGCGATCGGTCGTTGGGTGAGGGGGTCCGATCGCTGGTTCATCGACTGGTTCAATATTCGACTGCTGTTTTGGGTTTTCAACGATGGCCCAGAGACTGAGAGTGATATTCAAAACAAAAAAAAAATAATAATAAGAGAGCCGCTGAAATAAAAAATCGTTCGAGGAAGGAATCGAACCGAGGGCACGCAGTATACTAAGCGATCGATCGTTCCGCTCGCGTTTGCATCTAGCGAAAGTTTAAAACGTAAAAACCTGTTCAGTCGGAGATTACATCTGATCCACTCATCAATCTAATGTTTTACAATCAATGGTTAAGATTATAAAATAAAAGATAACGAACGGTGCAGATTGTCAAACCAAGGTTGTATCCTTAATTCTCACACTTTTGCATTAGTGCATTTATAAGTAGTAAAGATGTATAACAAATTAAAGGTGAGGGTATTATAGTACCAGAAGTAACGATTCAGAGGAGAACCCGAGATACATAAGGAATTACCAGGCAATGAGGATAAAACAAACAATTGAAATTGACTCACTGATCCAGCCTCGAGTTATTATCAGTAAACAGGACTACTTAGAAATACAATTAAATTAAGGAGCTACCAGGACATAAGGAAAAAACAAACAATTGAAATTGACTCACTGATCTAGCCTCAAATTATTATCGGTAAACAGGACTACTGAGAAATATAATTAAATTACAACACAGAAGTATAAAATTGTTACATCCTTAAATATCTAATAAACTACATCAGTATTATGTTAGCTTTGGTTTCCATGTGGAACTAGCATGAAATATCCTGCCACTCCAACCTTGAACTAACCAGTTTCTATCTTCCTGAACAAAGAATATGTTATCATTATAGCTTTTTTTCATATTCTCCCTACATTCATTCAGAATAACAGGATCCAAGGTAATCTGTTCAAACCCAGCCCGCAAGTTTCTCTCATGCCATTGCTTGTAGGTCTCTGGTTTCACTATCCAATCTGAGCCCTCACATGCTAACACATTATAAATGTCACGAGCAAGGAGACTTCTTTCTACGATTTGTCTCTGCTTGTTGTCCCGCGGAATCAAAGTGTCGAGTATTTCAAACATTGCCGAGTACAACATCAAACCCTGTCTAAAGCGTGTCAAGAAGAAGGGGCTGAACGGTCTTATACTCACAATCCCTTCTATGAATACATGCGGTGTAATCTGCCGTATAAGATTGAGGATTTGATTTCTTGGGCTATCCAAGGCAACATATTCATCTCTCACGTACCTAAAGCTATCCCATGTATGAGCTATTAATATCTCGTCTTTCTCAATCTTCAGACTGTCTATAGAAACATCCTCCCAATTTGATGCTATCCCATGATACTCAAAAGGAACACCAAACCTTTCAGCATAGGCTTCCAACCTTCGGCCTGTCTCTTCTATCAGTTCTGCTGGGCGAAATCCTGGTTTAGGGAAATCTATACCAGTGATCCGAAGTTTTGTACTTTTACCATTGTTATTAGATAAAGCCTGGATTAGAGATGGCCATTGAAATCCAAGCCCAATGCCAAAATCAATTATATGCAATTTTGGTGCTTTCCCTGCCAGTTTAAGGATAGTTTGGTTTGCATAGTAAAGTGAATTTCTTGGAAATGGACATACAGTGATAAATAGCTGGGCAATTTCCAAATATATAGAGGTAGGAATCTGAATCTTTGCTGCCGCCATTCTGCGCCATGCCTCGCTTCCAGTGCCATTCAACCGAGCTTCAAGCGCATCAGCAAATAGATAGGCCATCCTTTGGGTCCCATCTCCATCTAGAGAAGATAGTTTCCTAATCTGATTTATTAGATCTTCTGCTGACTGACGGTCGTTATTAAATACAGCATGAGAACAGCTGGTTAGGAGACTAACAACATCAACTATTTCCACTTGATCTGTTTCTGAGCATTTGCTTGCTTTCTTTTGAATTTCTTCCTGTAATTTAGCAATCTCTGTGTAATTATCATGATTAAGGAGCACTTCATCAAACATTGCATTTTCGGGGGATTCTTTAGAAGAAGACATGGATATTTTGCGGTTCCGTCCCTCCAAAACATCTAAATCCACATTTGACTTCTTTTTACCCTTAATACCACATTCCATAAGACCTTTACCTTTTTTATTCCCATGTTTATCTGAATTTAGCTTAACCAAATCCTCTTCATCCTGTAATAAAGGAAGAGAGAGTTTGCTTGCTTCCAAATCTAGAATCAACTTATCTAGTTTTGGAAGAAACTTGATTCCCTCTGCCACTCCTTTGTTAAATTCAGAAGCATATAGTGTACCACAAGTGGAATCATGTTGATCGAGATGGTGATCGGTGGAACTAGGGGCAGAGTTCTTATGGTTTGATAGATGAGGGTCTGTAAAACATAGAGGGTACTTCTGGCCAAGGATATCATAGAAAGGTTTCTCCATGGTGTGAAGTGCTGATTGGTTGGTATGTAATATATCTTTTTCATCAATATCTTCTTCCATTAGTATCTGGCTTAAGTAGCTTAAGGTTGCATCCAATGTAATATCAGAAGAATCTTCCAAGACAATTTTGTTAATTGGATCATTTTTAGGGGTAATTTCCAGTGTTTTTCCTTGGTATAAAGTTTGCTGGTATGAACTTGTCATTTATTCAAACAGTGATGAACAAAACCTGTCAATAATTTGGGTTCCAAAAATAAGACAATGACAAGTTCAGTAACTAAACCATAGCAGTAACAGAAATGGCTACAAAAGGCCCTAATTACTCTGGCCATGTGCTTTCAAGAGTTCAATTAAAAGTTTGCTGGTTGTATCTGATGTTGACTAATTTAATGTTGGAACGTTACAAGAGTAGAATTGAATTTTTTAATCAAAGCAATATTCCCAAATTGCGACTGTACAGTAAACAAGGTTCCGTATTAAACAACGTTCAACCACTAAACAACAGATACTGGAGAAAAGAGATACAACACACATCATAAGAAATGAAGGAAGAAAGGAAGCAACAAACCTGAAAATGAAGTAGAAGCGGTTTTTAGTTTCGTTGATGGTATGAAGAAAGGAGGAAATGAGATCTCTCTGAGAGCGAATTAGCTTTATATTCTTTTTCCTTCTCCAAATGAGATCTCTTTGGCAAGTGAGCTACGGGCGAAATTGGCCAACAAAACCCTCATGCAATTTAATTAGTGAACCTTTATAACTGTCAGCAGTAATTTGTTGGTCAGACCAGTAGGTATATAGTTGAAACTTTTTTTTAAAAAAAAAAAATATAAGGCAAAGTATAGCGTTTAATTTCATTTTCTCAGAAAAAATAACAATGATTCCCATAAAAAAAGGGGTATTCTATTGTAAAAGATTGGTATCAAATTCAAAGTTTTGAACATATTCTATTAAAAGTTTGGACGGTAAAATTATCATGGAGTGCATTTGTTGGTCAGACCATAAGCCTTGTACGTAGTTGAAAACTTTAAATATCGAAGTACTGCGTTTTACTTCATTTTCGAAGAAAAATAAAGTTGTTACTCCGAGGCCTCTCTACACCAGAAGGGGAATTATCTAAAGAGTGGTAACCCCTAATTTGGGAAAAGAATGTTTGTTCATCCTTTACAGAAACCTAATTGATCATAGATACACAGCAATAAAAATATAAATAAAGCAGAAAGAAGTATCATATACCTCGAACGATATAGAAGAGAGCCTTTCTTAGGTTTGATGGGATATAGAAGGAAGAGAGGTGCCTCAGACAGCTATGAATTAATTTTGGTAATAATTCGTTTTTTATTAAAAAAAATTCAATCTTCTAGTCTCCAAAATGGACTGGTCTTTTCATTGTCTTGCGCTTCCGGTTCGTCTTTTCTAGTGGCCATTGGCCAAGCAGTCAAGCACTGCCACTTGTGTAGATTTAATGCAGCCATGTTGCAATGGCATTTATTGTACTAAACAGCAAACACGCAACAATTCTGATGGTGATGTGTCAATGGTGTATTACTGACGTTTGGTTGGATCTGGGATTCATTGTGGCGGAGCTTTTGTAATGATGTACCAAATAATAAACACTTCAGTCGGCATATCTAATTTGAATCTGGTCATTTCATTTTCATGATGTATTTCTTTCTATTTCAGTAACAATCTAACATATTCCCTTGAATTACTTAACATATTTCTCTTTTTTTTTGTTAAACAATAATTTGCTACATAATTTTATTAAAAGATTTAAACAACTAGCCAACTGAAGCAATAAAGACATTCACATCCTCCATTCCTCATACGGAGCCATTAGAAATTTCCTCTTCAAAATCTCCTTCTTGGCTTCTTGTCACATAGAAATCAATTTTGTTCCCGTTAGGCTAAAAGCAAAATATTTTGTTCTCGTTCTAAAGAAAAACGATGCCAAAAGGTAAATAGCAGCATTCCTTGAAGGATGTAGAAGAGAATATTCCTAATATTCATTAGGTTTTAGAGATTTTGCATTGTTGCCGTTGCAGCAGGTTATTCAGCATTTCGTTAATAGAAACTTGTTAATTAATGATCGTCTAAACCATTTTCATCCTAAATTGTCCACTAATACAAGGCAGCCATGTCACTCTTCAGTACCAATCATCTGTTTTGTTATCGGTTCCCCACTTCAAAATAATAGCAATTTTATTTTTATTTATATTTTTACACAATTCGATAGTTTGGTCCCTTATTAGAATATAACCTATTCGGCTATTTCATTAGAATACAAATAGGTTACTATAGTTTTATTTCAAAAAGCAAAAAAAATAAAAATAAATAAATTCGTGACAATCGCTTTTGTTTTCGATTATGCTTATTTTTTTAATGGTTACATTTTAGATTTAAATAAGCGTACTATTTTAAAATTCTCCCTAATTTTCTTCGTCACCGACAGCTGTATCTTTTCTTCTCTCCTGTATTTTCTTTTATGCAGTCGTGTTTAATTTACTTCTGTGCTTGCATCCTCTCTCTGGATCCCTTATGCCAGAAACTTGGTGGAGATGAAAGCTGAATAATTGCTGTTCATATTTTATAGATATACTAGCAACAATGCCCACCCAATGTGTGGGCGGACTTTAATACGTTAAAATATTATTTGACATGAATATGTGGTCTATTTTCAATATCTAATATCTATGTTGTATTGGACGAAATAATTTGGAATAAAAAATAGTGACATATGGTACAAGTTTGTTTGGTATTTAATGGAGTTTTACATCTTGCTTTTATCAGTTATACTGCGCAAAAAAGCAATAACGACTAAACATGGAACATATAAACAAAAAGGAAAAAAACATTACTTCTTCTTTATTCGCTTTTTCTTTATTTTTTCTAAAATTTCTTAAAGCCTACTAATAATATATTAACAATGGCAGCTTTTGATTTACACCTCTCTAACTGCTCTATTTTATACAGCACAAAAAAAAAAAAAATTCCAAGTAAAATTCACACGATCAAATTTTCCAAATTTTATCAAATTACTGATAAACAAAAATATTTTCATAACCTAACGGGAAATCCATAGTTATGGAAGGACCTAATTATGTAATCATGACCTGCTGTCATAATACCTGCATTACACCCACCCAGGTCACGATTTACAAAACTACAATATTTGTAGGGAGTTTCTCATCTATCCATGTGACGGTGGGACCTAGAGGAAAAACCATGCTTTAAGAGAGACACCGTGGGAATTATAGGTCTGATGATTCTGGTAGATCTGGCTTGACTCGGCAAACACCTGGCTACGAAACAGCTATAGTACATTGCACAGCAATTTTAGGGCTAATAAACAGAACACGATTCGCCATTAACTGATGGTGCCACTGGAGTTCCAAGAACCACAGCTCCATCTCAGGCAGATTCAGAACCGGGTTGCCTTACTCTGTCATTAGCATAAGCATATCTCCCTGTAGGTGATCTTCCTAATTGACTGTTTACAGAAGCTGCAGCAGGTGGCAAGACTATTCTTTCAACAGTGTATCATTTTTGGTGTAAATAGAAAAGGCAAAATATTATTTTTATACCTTGACAAATTTTATTACCGAACTTGCTCCGATGCTGTTACTTAACAATTAACAATTATTTTACTCCTAATCGTTGCAAGAAAGATCAGAAGAGATATATTGAGTACTAATACTTAAGCCGCTATTTAACTTAGATAACACTATTCAACCTGTCGATTTCATCCAACAATGATATTATTTTTGCAACATACAAGTTTACCACATGATATTCACATGGAACAATGACACTTTACTACAAAAGACATAGCACATTGCAATTCCTTGTCCTTTTTCTAGTTACATCCATAAGAAAATAACCAGCACACTCACAGCACCAAATCCTAAGTCTCTAAATTGCTTACCCCAAGAAGTAAGAGGCTTCAACTATTACTGAGCGGAGATGGGCTCCATCCCACATACCGGTGATGACTCTGGTGCCTCAACAGCAAAAGCCCTAGCAATCCTCTTGGTTGGTACAAAATACTGGTATGAAGCAACCCTTTACCCTTTCTCAGCACCATCACAACCTGCAAGAACAATAGTCTGTTACTACAAAAGACATAGCTTATACCTCTGAGACAAATTGGCTGTAGTGGGAACAACTACATGTGCCACTTGGGGCACAAGCGGGAGACAATTAAGGGCACACCACGCATCAACAGCACGTTTCTTCGCGTCAGGCTCGTATTTGGTGTAGAGATCCCTTCCCACTGGCTCATACTTGGTGTAGAGGTCCTTTGCCACTGGCTCAACGCGTGAGACTGCATTGCGGACAAGACCAGTTGCGGTGTCGACCACACCAGTGCGGTGCACCTCTTCTGCAAAGGACCGGGCCACATTTGGTGCTTCCTTTACTATGGTGGGTACATGCTTCTCTATCTCCTGGACCGACTCACTAACCTAAAAATTGTCATGAATAGCAAAGGGTTTAGTTCATAATTCATTCGAGTACCAAAATAGAGAGTTATGCAGGTCACCAACAGTACAAGTTCAGTATGTGACACTTACAAATATTCCTGTAGTTGAGCAACCGTAGACAACTAAATCTTATACTTCATTTTGTCACCAGACAATAGCTATCAGCTATTAATTTAAGAGCCTTTCAATATCACTTGAATTATGTCGTATTTCTTAAAAGTGATCTATGCAATTCGGTTTTATAAGCTAATTAACCTGAGGAAATGTGGACCTCAGAGGATTTTTTTATCAAAAACCACCAAACCATGTGATCTTATTATAAAGGAAATATACTGAATCTCTATTACAAAACTGTCAACTTACCGGCACATGCATCAAGAATTAAATCAAATCCGCAATAATTAATAACAGAAGTTAAAATACCTTGTGATCAACGAACTTAAGGAGGTGGAGGGGAACATAATAGAACTTGTCATAGACATGATCCATGACAGTCTTCACAGTCCCCTCAATAGTCTCTACTCCCGACTTGAGTGGGCCCATTGTTCTTTACAAATACATACAGTGCAGCCACACACACGTTTTTTCACAGCTGCTGCATGCACTACTCCAGATACCTCACCCTCCCCTCCTCGCCCTTCCTGCACATATTTAAATATTATTAAAAAAGTGCAAATAAGTGTGAACAAACTATCCTTGCTTAACTAATATGATAGTCATAAATCCTAAAATCTAATTAATGACGATATCATTCAAAAAGGGATCATGCGAATAACAAGGACAACCGTAATCCAAAACAGAAATAGTCTAATTTAAGAATACACCATCAGACAAAAGGGGGGAAATCGATGCCCCTCGAAAGACAAATTGAGAGAGCAGTCCAAGGTTACAAAACGAACTCATCTCTCTTAACATCAATATGACGACTGGAGGAAGAATATTGTGTGTATATATATGCACATGAAATCCCTACGAACTAATAAGCTCCCAATAACAGTTTTGGTTTGGAAAAAACAAATTCACTCTAATTAATTGGCTCAAAACCTTTGAATAATTTATCTTTAAAGAAGTCTCGAAAGTCAAAACATTAATTCAACTAAAACGATTAAAACAAAGGAGAATTTCGAAACAACAATAGAAAAATCAGAGAATGATGTGTCGAATTAGATCTGACTGAGTTCATAAGACAAAATTCCTTATCAAAATCTACAAAATCAGTAGAGAAGTCACTCACCATTACTTGTTCAGTGAACCCTTGTCTGATTCAGCCATTTCTTGATCCAATTGGGAACGAAAACAGTGGAACGAACCCTTTAAAATCTATCTAGAAACAATAACATTGATATTATAGAAAAAAAAAAGTAAATACCTTTACGATACCAAACCAAAGAAGAGAGAAGGAAGAAAGGCGATTGAAAATTCGAGACACGGAGAAGGAAAGATGAGATTTCACATCGCAGAACACAATTACACAAAAGAGGTCGAAAGATTCCAAAATCCTAGCATGGAAAGTAACGATGAGTTTCTCCTTTATCATCTCTAAAACCGTATAGCACTTGCACAGGAGAAGATTGGCGGCGAGTTTCTCCTTTGCCATCTCTGTCCACAGCGCTTGGGTTCTGGGATCGAAGAGAGGAAGAAACATAAGTGAAAATCGAAGAGGAGAGAATCAAGTGGTGTAGTGGTCTTCTCCTCACAAAGAGACGCAACGAAGAGAAGCGACTTGGATAAATGAAATTTCAAAATGAATACTTAATTTCAGTCGAAGGAGGAAGGGGGTTAGGGTTTGTACGGAGCAACGGAGCATAGACAAAAAATAAAGAGGGATCGCTAAAAAATTTATATGAACTATATAAAAAGAAATGTTGGAAGGAAGAATCGAACGGGGGCATGCCTATGACGGGCGACGCTGTACGTTCCGATTAACCGAAAGTTCAAGAAATAAATACCTCTTCGATCCGAGATACGATCTCATCCGCTCATCAATATAATATTTTAAGATCAATAATTAAGATTATAAAATAAAAGATAATGAACGGTGCAGATTGTCAGACCAAGGTTGTATCCTTAATTCTCACACTCTTGCATTGGTGCATTTATAAGTAGTAATGATATCTTATCGCAATTTCTGGGTTCTGTTGGTAGTATGTTTAAGCAAGTAGCCAAAGTTGATCAAATCTATTTGAAAGGGAGAGGTGCAGTATCTTGTTTAACTTGATATAGGAATCTTTATTTGTTTGCTTTCCCTGTGTAATTATTAAGTTTTTCTTTCAATATATATAATACAGTTCTTTTGTAAAATCTACTGGTACATGGTGGTCGTAGAATTAATGTGCAGGATTTTTCTAACATAATTTCAATGAAAGCTCTAATGCTATGAAAATGGAGCGGACAAGCTAGATATAACTTATAAGGTCACTTCTAATTGTAGCAATGAAGAAATGACAGCTCATCTTTTTTTGCAGTGCTACAATGTCTGTATGGTCCCAAATGGTCCCAAATACAGATACACTTCAGACTACCACCACTAGACTTTACTCTTGAATTGGACGACTTTTGGTTATCTCTCAGACAACGAGCCTTGAATTCTTTGGATATTGTTTAGGCGGCGACTACCTGGAATTTATGGAAGGCCCGCAACAAGCATATTTTCTCGAACTTGGACACTCCATTGATATTTTTACTCAAGGCCCGCAACAAGCATATTTTTTTTGCGTCGACTCTTGGAAGAAGCATGCTTAATATTTTTTTTTTTTTCCCTTGTATAGTTAGGTCTTAGTCTTTCTTTTTTTCTCTTATTTATCCTTTATATTTGTATAGATCTTTTGTAATTATCTTATTTATTAATAAAATCTGTCTGTGCGGTACTTGCCACCTGGCCTTCAAAAGAAAAGGTCACTTCTAATATCATCATCACAAGGAATTTGGGAACCAGGATTACAGATACTGGCACTAAAAAAGTTGAGACTGGTAGAGGTCATATACTGGTGCGCATTTGTTACAGTAATTTTACAACTGCGACTGGTCTCTCATGATACAACAACTGTGCTGGGTTGATACTGATTGTCCTAGTTTAGGGTGGAAGAGATAGTACAGTGAATGGTCTTTCAGGTTAATTTCATGTACTTACTATTTGTTGTTGAAAATTTTCATCGGTTAATTATTCAAGATGACATTCTGGAGTTATCATCTCTCAAAACAAAATGTCTGGACAAAATTTGGTAAATGATAAACCAAAAAAAATTGCCAATAGTACTTAATAAGTTAATAATGAAGAACTGGAGAAGCATTATAATCTAATATCAGATCATGTAATAGAAGCACAATGCATTAAGACCCTCGTCTTGGGATTGCTGATCTCAAATTCTATTTACGGTAATGCCATTATTGATGGAAGTTGAAGTTTCTCAAGTTAGAAGTTCTTGTTTAAAAAACAGAGACAAATATTATTTACATAACCATATCCAGACAATTGCAAAACCACTTACAACTAAAAATTACAACTGTTATTTGCATAACTATTTCCCAATTATGCTGTTGGCTTCCATGTTGAAAGAGCATACCTTATCCTTCCCTTCCACCCCTGAAGCAGCCACTTACCATCTTCCTCAACAAAAAACCTCTTGTCATACCCATATCTGAGCTTCTTCTGACACTCATTCACCACAACTGGGTCTAGTTGTAGTTGTTCAAAACCAGCTCGTGCATTCCTCAGTTGCCATTTCTTGTAGGTTTCTGGCCTCTCCAACCAATCAGAGCCTTCACATGCGATAAGATTAATGATAACAGGAGCTAATAAATCATTTTCAATTAGATGTCTTTGCTCATTTTCTCGAGGAATTAATGAGTCAAATACATCAAATGACATAGAGTAACATGATAAAACCTGTTTAAATCTCATGTTGAAAAAGGAACTGAAGGTTGCGTTGAATATTCCCTGGATGAAAAGTTGTGGTTTCATCTGCCGTATAAGCTGAAGAACTCTATTCCTGGGGCTGTTCGTAGTAGATGTTTCGTCTCGAACTCTTCTGAACTGGCATATGCTGTTAATTATTAGGACTTCATCATCAATAATATTTATATCCTCAATACAGATTGACTCCCATTGCGATGCTATTCCCTGGTACTGAAAAGGAACATTGAAGCTTCTAGCATAGTCTTCCAACCTCTTTCCAATTTCTTCTACTCGTTTAGAAGGGTGAAACCCCCGTTGAGGAAAATCAACACCAGTTATACGAAGTTTTGGGGGACCACCTTGTCTAGTGGCTAGAGACTGGATAAGAGGTGGCCATTGGAAACCAAAATTACTACCCAGGTCAACTATATGAACTTTAGATGCATTCCCAATTAACTTAAGAATATTAGTGTTGGCAAAACAAAATGAGACCCTATAAAACGGGGCTGCCGTAATAAACAAATGATAAGCCTTCAAAACATCAGCAGTGTTAATTCTTTTTGTAACAAGTCGGCGGTAAAGCTCGCTGCCAGAACCGACCAAGCGAGCTTCAAGTCCATCAGCTAAGATAGATGCGAGCCTCTGAGTCCCACTGCCAGTCCGAGAAGATAGATTTCTTATCTGCTTTAGTAATTCATCGGCTAATTGGCGGTTATTGATAGATACCGCATCTGAACAATTGATAAGGAGAGTATTGAGATCTATCTGCTCATTTTGAATTTCCTCATTGAATGAGTTTGCCTCGCTTAGCATAATTTCTCGTAGACCAGAAACTTCTTGTATTTCATGGTTTTCTCCATGATTAAGTAGCACGTTATCAAAGATGTCGTCACGGATTGCTTCCTCATAATATATCACTGGTATTTTGTACTTTACCCCACCCAAAACATCAAGGTCCACACTCCTTGAGTTCTTCTTACCCTTGGACCTATTTATAGACCCAAAATCTTCTTCTTCCTCTAGCCTTAATTCTTCCACTGTCCTATCAGTGGTCTGCTCTAATTCTGATGAAAGCCTACTCGCTTGCAAATCAACTGTGAGTTTGTGGATTCTTGGAAGGAACTTCATTCCTTCTTCCACTCCTTTCCGGAATTCAATTTCTAGTATGTTTTCATCAACATAATTTGGTGCTTGATCTTCCGAAATGAAATTAAAGGAACTCTCTCCTCCTTTTGGAGGAATCAAAGACGATTGGTTTTTTGGTGAAGGTGGATATTTTACCCCTAGAACATCATAAAATGGTTTCTCCATTTCCCGTAAAGCTGTCTTCGTTTGAAACCCAGTAATATTTTCATCTATATCTTCCTCCAATAAATACCGCCTTATGTAATCTAGTGTTGGATCAGAATTTATCTCAAAATGCCCATATAGGTTCAAGGAATGATTGAAATTTGGGTCTTGTATTGGGTTAGTGTTTGCAACATTTATGGGTCTACTGTTGTACTTGAGCCTGGAATCATCCAATTTAATCCAGCATGACTTTTCTATGGGCAAAGCCATGCTAGCTGCAGCCTTCTGATTTATTTAGTTTTAATAAAATTTGACCTGCAAATTAGATTGAATGAATCAATTTAGTGCGAAAGTTTTTGCAAAACTAGATATTATTGCTGTGTATCAAAGTGAAAAGAGTATAATTTTATTAATGATGTAATTCACAGGTTATGAAAGTTTGTCTTGACCAGACGAGATGGAGAAACATGAGATAGTTTTGGGAAAACGCAACAGATCAAACCATCTCATTTAAGTATTGGATTTTACAATTTTAATGAGGTCTGACAATCTCCAAAAAAAAAAAAAAAGGTGAAAGCTCAAAAGTTCATACTAAATTTTTTCAATATATGGCACCATTGGTCACAAACTTCACAAAATTTTTGGTTGGTCTGAAAATTGTGCAAGGTGACCAAGTTCACAAATTTGAGAGAACTCTCTCGATCATTCAGCACCAGTTTCAATAGCTAAGAATTATAGCTAGTTCATCTTAATTTATTCAAATCATATAACTTGTGGAACTTCAGAAATGGTCAATAAATTTTTAATGGCCCCAGATCCAGACCTACGATTCTAACAATCGGGAAACTTATCAGTAATAAATTTTTGTTCCTAAAGCGAGCAATTAAACCTATTGATTTGACCGCTCGAACATTTTCTGAGACTGAAAATAGTGATGGACATTCAATTTTCCTTTTAAATATTACAAAAAAAAAAAAAAAGTAAAAGGGAAAAATACCTCCCAGAAAGAGAACGAATTCCTCTCCGGCGCTTAAGAAGAAGCGTAAGATCTCGCCCCTTGATTTGTATCGTGATTCGTGCTAGCACAGATGACAGAATAGTAGTTCCCAAGTCAAAGAAAAATGATGGAGGCAGCAATCCTTGAAGGATGTTGAAGAGTCCTCAGACCTTCCTTAATTTGTACTTATCTCTTGTAAAACCAGTCAGTGGATTCAGTCTACGAACTCCCTAATGAGTCATTACTAATTGTTATACCATCACTGGAGACATCTGTTGTTACACTACTGGAGAGGATCAACTATCTCAGCAGCTACTAATAACGAATTAATCCAGCTGTATCAGTGGCGTGGTAGCTGTGGATTGGTTACAACTTATAAGCATAGAGACAAAAAGAGAATCTTTGTATTTCATTTATATAACTATGGTTGGGTTTGTTCTTACAACAATTAAATACAACATAGACAATTACACAAGATTCTTCTTCTCTGCTCTATCTCTATTCTATTTATTTAATTGATTTGCATATCACTAATATACTAGTTCTTTTTTGTCCTGCATGGGTCGACGTTAATTTTAGACTTTTGGAACCATCTCTGTAAGACTGAATTACGAACACGGATTTTTCTTTCCCCCTTATAAAAAGATCTATTGTCGTTTTTTCCTTCTTATAGGATGGTCGAGCCTTTAAATATTTTCACAAAAGCTGTTAAAGGATCGCCTTTCAGTTTCAATTTAGCACCGACCAGCCGCCACACACGACCTCCAAATTCCCAGTAAACATGTCATGGAAAGAAATAGTCAATATACTGAAAGGCGACATGAACCTTAATTTCTCCTTTCAAATTTGCATTTTTTTCTCTTTTTTTTTTCTACGAGTGATAGGGAGTTATCGCCTTTTAATTTATAGACTATAGGGCATTATTTTATATTTCAGACATATTTTACTTATGAGATATCAGACTACAGGATTTAAAATGAATTGGACAGCTAAGAAAAATATTTACATTTTTTTTTTCAGTATACATAATTAAATTAATTCTTAAAGTATCACGTGATTGATCATGCGAAAATTTTTGTTTTTAGTGAACGCACAATATTACAGCCGCAAAAGTCAGCAGATGCTATTTATTTTTATTCATCATTTGGACTTTGGAAAACATCAGCATTTTGTATTTTTGTTAATAGAAACTTGCTAGCAATAGTTCCAGACAATTTTTCGTCCTAATTTAACCTCTAACAAAAGGCCGTCATGTTACTCTTATATAAAGTATTCATATCCGTGCCTGTTTTAATTGTTTTATTTATACGGATATAAACCAATATATGGGTACTGATAATTTATTTATTATAGATATTAGTACTATAAATCAAGGCTAAAGTCCAATACTAACTGAAGGCAGATATAAACGTTTACATCGTAATGGTTGTCATACATATATTTACATATGCACGCGCAACTCAATGCGAATTAGATCAGAGTTGAAATGAAAATTCTGTTACGTTTTATTTTCAGCATCTTTTGTGTTATAGTTGGGATTTGGGAGTTAACAAATCATTGACTTTAACATGTTGATACCAAAAAAGTATTAACGGACCCACAAAATCATTGGACTATAAATATGGATAGTATCTTGTTCATTCAAATTATGTAAATGCTACATCAAATTTCGGTGAAATACTGTTCGAAGTAGCATTTCAAGCATCTGTTCCACTAAGAAGAATATGTCCAATGGCTACTGAGAAAAATAACCTTCTCAGAATTACAAATACACAAAATTACATTAAAAAAAAAAAGATAATATCCTTCGTCTTGCCTGCTGCTACCGTATGCCAATTTCAGTAATGTCAAAATTAAGTTTTGCAAATTTTTAAGCTACAAATTACTGTTAAAAACATAGATTCTAAAACAAACTTAATTTTATCGAACCATTCCTTTACAAAATCAACAGTTTTTATGGGCACAACCATTTTCCAACTCTGCTTTTGGCTTCCATGTGGAAAAAGCGTACCGTATTTTTCCCTTCCAGCCCTGAAGCATCCAGTTACCATCTTCTTCTATATAAAATCTCTTGTCATATCCATTTCTCAGCTTCTTCCTGCATTCCTTCACTATGTCTTGATCCAGTGGCAGTTGTTCAAAACCAGCTCGCACATTTCTCAGTTGCCAATTCCTGTAGGTTTCTGGTCTCTCCAACCAATCAGAGCCTCCACATGCTATAAGATTAATTAAAACAGGTCCAATCACCTCTCTTTCTGTGAACAGCCTCAGCTCATCATCTCGTGGAATTAACGAGTCACGTATGTCAAATTCCATAGAGAATTGAGACAAAATCTGGCGAAATCTCATGGTGAAAAAGGGACTGAATGTTGCACTATATATTCCTTGGATGAAAAGTAGTGGTTTCATCTGCCGTACAAGTTTTAGAACTTTATTCCTTGGACTGTCCATGTTACATGCTTCATCCTGTATTCGGCTAAATCGAAGTATGGAATTAACAATGCAAACTTCATCCTCTCTGAGATTTAGATCCTCAACACTAATTGACTCCCATTCTGATGCTATCCCTTGGTACTTGAACGGAACATTAAAGCTTCTAGCATAATCTTCCAACCTCTTTCCTATCTCTTCCACTTGATTTGTCGGGCGAAATCCCCGCTGAGGAAAATCAATACCAGTGATACGGAGTTTTGGGGGACCACCTTGTCTAGTGGATAGAGATTGAATGAGAGAGGGCCACTGGAACCCAAAAGATATACCCAGATCAATTATGTGAACTTTTGATGAATATTTTGTCTCCCGGAGAATTATGTTGTTAGTAAAAAAATTTGCAACCCTATGGAAAGGGTCTGCTCTGATACACAAATGGTAACTTCTTAAAATATCAGAATTTTTTATTCTTTTTGGACAAGTTGGCGGTATAGCTCGCTACCATAGCCAGCCAAGCGAGCTTCAAGCCCATCAGCAAGGATACAGGCAAGTCTTTGAGTACTGTTACCAAACCTAGAAGATAGTTGTCTTATCTTCATCAGAAGTTTTTCAGCAAGATGCTGATCATTGATAGATACTACCTCTGAACAATGGATCAGGAGGGTATTGAGATCAACGTGCTTCTCTTGGATTTCCTTACTGCCATATGAGCTTGCCTTGCATTGCATGATTTCTCGTAGGCCATTAACTTCTTCTTTCTCATAGCTTTCTCCATAATTAAGCAGCACTTTATCATACATGTCATCTCTAATTGTTTCCTCATAACAAATCATTGGTTTTTTGCAGTTTTCACTCTCCGAAGTATCAAAGTCTCCATTATTTAAGTTCTCGTTACCCCTGGACCTAAATTTAAACCCAAAATTTTCTTCCTTCTTCTGCCCAAATTCTACTACCATCCCATGGATTCTTTGCTCTAATCGTGATGAAAGCCTACTCGCTTTAAAATCAACTGTGAGTTTGTGGATCGATGGAAGGAACTTCAATCCTTCTTCCACTCCTTTTTGAAATTCACTGGCCAGTAAGTGCTCATCAATTCTTGAGTTCTGTGCTGAAATATTCTTTGTTGCTTGATCTTCCAAAAGGCAAGTTGTGAACTTGGGGTATACATTTGGTTGACCCGAATGTAACAGCTGGTTCTTTGGTGAAGGTGGATATTTTTCCACAAGGACCTCATAAAATGGTTTCTCCATTTCCCTTAAATCTGCCTCCTCTTGATACCCAATAATATTGTCATCTATATCTTCCTCCAATAGATACCGGCTAATGCAGTCTAGTATTGGATTAGAAATTATCTCAGAACTCTCATGGGTATTAATGTTACAACATGTGTCTTCTTTTGTGTTACTATTTGAAACATTAAAAAGATTAACGCTGTTTCTGAGTTGCTCATAGTCCAATGATTTCTCCGTGAGCAAAGCCATAATGAATCAAGCTTTCTGATTTGTAAGTAAATATATGAACTGAAATTAAATGAATCAAATAATGCAGAGATTGTGCGAAGTTGAATAGGATTTTCTCAGACTTGTTATTGGCAAGTGAGCTACGGGCGAAATTGGCCAACAAAACACTTCCCTCAATTTCATCATTGAGCCTTTATAAATGTCAGTAATTTGTTGGTCAGACCAGTAGGCATATAGTTGAAAAATCAAGAAAGGCAAAGTATAGCGTTTAACTTCATTGTCTCAGTAAAATATTGTAACACAAACGAAGTTCTGAGTATTTCCGACAATTTTATTAATTTAAAATTTTGGACAGTAAAATTATCATGAAGTGCATTTTGGTCAGGCCATCAAGGTTGTAATTGCAATTACAAATCGGAAGGACAGAAGTATTGTATTTAACTTCATTTTCGAGCAAAAAAAATGGTTACTCCTTTCAGGCCTCTCTAAACCAGAAGGGGAATTATCTAAAGAGTGGTAACCCCTAATTTGGGAAAAGGTGTTGTTTATCCTTCAGAGAAACCTTATTGAATAGAAATATAGAATAGATACACCAACAAGAAAAGAAATAAATAAAGCAGAAGTAGAAGTATCATATACCTCGAACGATAAAGAAGAGAGCTAGCTTTTCGTAGATTGATGGGATATAGAAGAAATAGAGGTGCCTCAGGCTTCCAGGCAGCTATGAATAATTTTGGTATTAGTTCGTTTATTTCAAATTTTATGTTTTACCTAAATCCAGCCTCCAAAATGCCTTCATTTCGAGTGGCCAAGCAGTCAAGCACTGCCACTTGTAGGTTTAACGCAGCCTTCGTTTGCAATGGCATTTACTGTACTAAACAGTATACCCGCAACAATTCTGATGTATATGTGTCAATAGTGTATTGTTGACATTTAGTTGAATCTGTGATTCATTGTAGCGGAGCTTTTGTATTGATCTACCAAATAATAAAACACTCCAGTCAGTGGCGAAGCCACGTTGAATTTGGTGGGTCCAGGGACCCACCTGAAAATAAAAAAATTTCATGGCAGTTAGTATGTTTGTATATAAAAAATTATATATACGAATTAATGGACCCATCTAAAAAATTTGAAGGACCCAGCTGGACATGTCGTGTTTGATTTGAATTATATAACGACTTCTAAAATGTCGCACATGGACCCATGTCGTATTCATTCTAACGAGTCACTTTCTTCCTTTCCGTAATGAATCTTATTAAGATAAAACTTATAATAGAATAGGAGATTTTTTGGATGAATGATCTTTAACTCTTGAATTATTATTTTGTATATTAGATATATTATTCTGGATCTTCAGTTTGTTGTTATAATAGATGTCTGATTTCTCATATTTATTTATGTGACATTATTAAGTTGTTTATTTAAAAATTATTGTCATACTATATTTATATTCAAATGAAAGGTTTTCAAATGTGATTTGTGTAGTTTAGCAGTTGGATGGTGATTAAGCATTATCGGTGATAAAACGACGATAAATCGGTTGTGCAACGATAAAATGGTGATAAAACGGATCAAAAGATCGTGTGATATAGACCAAAATCTAGATAAAACGGATAAAATAGAGTTTTTTAAAAGCTTGGTTAGACATTATGTTATTGTCGTACATATATTTTTTCAGCAAAAAAATTTTATGGACCCTGCTGACGTGAAATCCTAGCTTCGCCACTGACTCCAGTCGCATATCTAATTTGAATTTGGTCATTTCATTATGTATTTCTTGCTATTTGACTAATAATCTAACATATTCCCTGGATTCATTAACTGAAATATATTTCTTTTTTGTTTTTTGTAAACAAAAATTTGCTTCTTAATTTTATTACAAGATTTAAACAATTAGCCAACTGAAGCGTTGAAAGACCTTCACATCGTCCATCCTCGTATGGAGCCATAAGAAATTTTCACATATCCCAGATCTTACAGTAACAAAGCAAAATATTCTGTTACCGTTGTAAATTACTCTGAATCATGACTAACGTTTGATGGTTAATTTACCTTATAAATCAATTTTTTTAGATGTCAGCATCATATTCTTCTTCACTGGGTCAAACCGAATGATGCAATTCTTGGAATTAAGTTAACCAAAACCCAGCACGTACAGTTATTTAGGTCATGCTTTGTCTTTTTTATCTTTTGACCGGCAATTTTCTCGCGGCTCCGCGGTTCAGTGTTCCATTAAACCGTGTTAATTGTTAAAAAAATCTCCTTAATTATTACCGATGAGTTACATAAAATCACAATTCAAATATAATTACTCCCGATTTTCATAATCCCTGAGGAAATAAACGAAGTTTCCCTGAGTAAGCGTCGTCTATTTATTTTTTCCCGTATTATTTTCGTAAAGAAGTTAAAATATCTACGGTAATTTACTTTTGATCCCAGGGAATAATCTAAATTTTTGTAGTGTTTATTTCCGTGAATATTAATTTATGGATAATTTTGTCATGAATATATTTTTTTATATAGACAAATCTAAATCATGCAATGAAGCTCTAATTAAATCATAATAATTCATCATTATGAATAAATAATTTATATTTATATCTATATAAAAATGCATGATAAAATTATTTTCCTTTTAAATTATTAAGTTTCTTCTCTTTTCGTGAAAAAATATTAAATTTCGATGTGCTAGGAAATAGCTAAGGTGTAGTGGTTTGGTCAATTGCGGCTCAATCGGCGTATCATTAGTATGGCATGCAGAACAGGATCAAACTAGGCGCTGCCTGTTGATATTTCTTGGCTGCCGTCACAAGACATCTCAAGTAAACATGTGCGTAAGCAGAGAAAAGCAGTTTAGTGCGCAATCTTTTTTCTGTATAAAATATGTGTAACGTTTCCTGAGGCGGATCTTTATGAAAAATTATTATGAGCCTTTATATTTTAGTTATAAAATTCATTTATAAACAAATAAAAATCACTCTTTATCAACAATTTATTTTCATTCAAAAATTTATATACAACTTTTCATAAAGAAAAGCTATTCTTTTGATATAGTTCATTTAAATATTATAAGATTTATGAATAATTTAGTATTTAATCCGCAATTGGAATATATAAAGTAGCAGAAAACTTCAATGTCATCAGGTGTAATAAATAAACTTTTTTTATATATAAATATATAATTATATATAGACATGTAACAATACATAAAGTTATTTTATTTATTTTATGTAACTTTCTCTTCTGCTTGATTTTACAATATTAGACAAATAGTGGGCGAATTTCTGATATACTGGCAGATTAGCACAAATTTTTACCTTAAGTAACTACCATGTATCTTTATTTGTGAAAACTGTGTGTGCTTGGAGTAGCAATTTGTTTGAATAAATGACGCTATCACTATTTGGTAAGGGAAAAAAAATTATGACAACCTGAAAACAAGTTAAATTAAATAAATTCGTACGAAATACCAAGAATGCCTTATAAAACATAAGAAAGTAAGAAACGGAATTACTCTAATTCGGTATGCGAGCTCTCAACAAATATGAATTAAACTTTTTAATCTTTAAACAGTTCAATAAATGACCGATCTGAAATATTCAATATCTCATATTAAAAACTTAAAAGAAACCAAATTTTAATTTATTATTATTGTTTTGTATTGTAAAAAGTCATTGTTACTGAAGGGTTTATAATTTTTATATTGTGAATATTTAAAAATATCCAAAATAGTAACAAAAAATAAAAAAATGTGAAATTTGACTTCTCGTAATTTTTCAATATACAGAATATATTGAACCAGTTAAATCGATTGTATTAATTCTAAAATGTGGGAACAATCATATAGGACAAACATCATCCGTCCCATATATTATAGTCTAGCAATTTTTTTTTTAATACATGTCGCATATAGTAATTTTGAGTACCAAATTCGTAAGTACTTCAACAACCTATTAATTTTTTATATATTTTTTTTCGTATATTTAAAATTTATCACGGTCAATAGAGCCAAGTAAATGAGACCAAAAAAGAAAAACAAGAAAAGAGAATCAGAT
Organism: Rhynchospora tenuis; assembly: GCA_027725995.1. Taxonomy (NCBI): domain Eukaryota; kingdom Viridiplantae; phylum Streptophyta; class Magnoliopsida; order Poales; family Cyperaceae; genus Rhynchospora; species Rhynchospora tenuis. The sequence goes on along the minus strand of CM050889.1, from coordinate 68,141,478 downwards.
ATCCACAGCGGTTTCAGTTTGCAAAAAACAAAAATAATATAAAAAAAAATGAACATGCCTCCGCTTGCATTTTGGATGCAAAGACATCTAGAAATTGCTACCCACAAATTAGAACACAGCATGTGATCCGGTGCATGTTCGTACTACTTTTATTTATTGTCGTACGTACTGCCAATAAAAATTAAAAAATAAGAATTGCTGTTGTACGCCAAATATAATTTTAAATTAATTGTCAGTTTTGTGTAAATCTTACAAAAGATTACAGTGGGATAATAACTCAAATAAATTGAGAAATACCCACATTGACTTATTGTTTCTTCATTTTCTTTATTTACCTTGTAAGATGATTTAAAACTTATGTCTTTTTGTGTCGTTGAATTCACATTTTAACTGGAGATAAAAAGTAGAACAATCCTCAAAGCTTGAGGAAAACCGGTAAGAAGCAAGCTGCAGGTCAATTTTTTTTTTTTCTTTTTGGAACCAGGAATATACATGAAATGACACTTTTTTAAAAAAAAACAATAAAGTAATAAAGTAAATGAGTCATAGGATATATAAATCCCCGGTCCAAAGGCTCAGTATTCACCTGAAAAAAAAAAGACAAAGTAAAATAATCATAGGATCATGCAGTATTTAGAGATTCGGGTTCTTAGTTAAGCCAATTAAATGGTGCTTCTAGAATGACTTTGTCAACTGTTCGAGTAAATTATTGTCTAAGAATTAAATTATTCAATGAGAGGAAGTCGATGATAAATGATTTTGAACAACCATCAACAACGCATCAGAGCCAGAGGGAAACGATTGCGCCTGGTCGGATTGTAGATTTGGATTTTTGTGGTTGGGAGTATTGGTAATATGACAAGCAAGGATAGAAGGTTAAGAAACCAATAATTGATGGAATCTATATAGACTTGTCATGTGAATATTCCCACTTGGCGCTTCAATTATTAATTATATCCGCAGGCGCGGTAGTTTGTGCTGTGGTGAACTGGTGATTCCGTGGTCGCAGTATATGCTGCTCATCAAGCTATCATGCACAATAATATTTCAAAGGTAAATCACTAATAAATTTTATTTATTTTATTATTATTATATATTTATTTATTTTTAGTGACTAAATTTTGAGGTTAGCTACTTTCGTCAGTGTGTATTGACTAAAATAATAATTCAATTTTCAATTTTCAATTTTTTTCCTCTTTTTTATTATCATCACTCTTTATAGTATTATGGCAACGATTAATTACCTCCGCCATATATCTCATTTGTCAACATACAAAGTTACGTGTAATTTACAGAGAAAGTGTTTATCAAAAACTTAATTTATATGACATATTGTGACGGCAAATAAAATACGCATTAAGATAAAATAAATTTAAAATTATTTATATGTTTTCCAGCCCGCACCCACTAAAGTTTCTAGTTGGCACTCGGAAAACTATAGAAAGGTCTAACTTGAGAGTTATTTTTCGAGTTTTGTTACTTCGGGAACCAATTTAGGTGCGTATGAAAGCTTAAGATTAATACTTGAACATATTGAAGGACTTTAATAGTTTTAAAAAATATCTCAATCAACGGTTCGTGTTATATGCTTGTCTTTTCTCAAATAAAATAGCTTATAAAATTCTTAACATTAAAGTTTCTTCTCCGAGAATCATCTCTTAGTCTAGTAGCAAAGAGCAACCTTTCATTAAAGGTCGCTACATTTAATTTGTATTTGATGATCTTGATAACGTAAGTGAAAAAGAAAGAACTAAAAATATTAATAATTTTATTTTAAATAATGAAATGAAATTTAATTAAACAATTTACAGATATATATCATACTTAAATGATGTATTTAAACATTTCTCAATAATATTAGTCAAAATATATCATTTTGATGCGCGATTTAATTATTTATTAAAAAAAATAACAAATGGACAGAGGTAAGTTATACGTCAAAATTAAGACTTTATGACCAATAATCAACGCTTAGATTAGCAAGTGATTATCTGATATTAAAAAACAAATACGGATGCATCATCCATCCATAGACAATATTTTTTTAAAATTTTTTTGTTGCAAGTGCATAGACCATAATTAAATGGTTGCGGCGGCATCTTTGCAAACTGCAGTGCAGAGAACCTAGTCCAGTCAACACCATATTCTTTGGTACCTGTACTTAGTGTTCTAAATTCGTGTCGTGCCGTGTCGTGTCGTGTCAAACACGTCGTGTCCGGATCATTTGTCGTGTCGTGCCGTGTCGTGTCTAAATGTTTCGCGTGTCGTGCCGTGCCGTGTCTAAATTCTAAGAGATGGACACGACACGCCTAAGGACACGGCACGCCTCGTGTCCTCGTGCCGTGTCGTGCCGTGTTTTTTTATACGTGTCGTGCCGTGTCGTGATTGAATATGTTGGAATTTCATAAAATATAGTCATATACTTATGTTTAGGGATGAATTTGAAATTCAAATTATAAAATAAACTTAAAAAATAGATAATATAAGAATTTTCTTTTTATTTTATCAAAATTTAGTATTTTTAACCATCGTTATAAACTTGTTGTGTCTCTTGAGTTTTGTCGTGTCTCGTGTCGTGCCGTGTTTCGTGCCGTGTCGTGTCGTGTCCTAGAAATTCACGTGTCGTGCCGTGTCGTGTCTATTTCATCAAAGTCGGACACGACACGCTTAAGACACGGCACGCCTAAGTTCTCGTGTCGTGTTCGTGTCCGTGTTTTACCGTGTCGTACCACCTTCGTGCCGTGCCGTACCGTACCGTGTTCAGACACGCCGTGCTTTTTTTAGAACACTACCTGTACTCCAAAAACAATACAAACCTCCCGACAAAATCTCCTCTGTCGTTCCCTTTATTCACCAAATCTATCGAGTCACATCCACAACTTCACTGCCTACGGGCTTTTACTTCAAAAAAAAAAAAAAATCCACAACTTCACACAACTCACTACACAACTTTCTATTCAGAAACAATCTTAGAAAATAAAGTTTCCTAAAACAGACACGGCTAAGTAAACGAATCTCAATCTCAATCTCAATCTCCTTTCGTCAACTTGATTTTTCATTTTTCCTCTTTCTATCAGCCAAGAGAAAAGAGAATACTCTATCCACGTGTTATTTGTTTTGGTGCTACTCTCGCTCCTCTCTTGGCGCTAGGGTTTCCGAATAGAAGGTACCCATTTCTTCTCCCAATTTGTTTTACTTTTTCCCTCCCCCACTATTAGATTGTTTCATTGCATCATGTTATTGGGTTTTGATCTAGCTCAGCTTACTGTTTCTCTCGTTCATTGTTTCTGATGCTTATGAGTGTATAGTCCTGTTCTATTCTCAGAATTTGAGAATGCACACGAGTTGTTTGTGGAATTGATTAAACGAGTTTTGGGTGCTTACATACTCTAGAATTGTAGCTGTTTTTCTATCTGAACACTGGTCCTGTATGGTTTCTTCTTGGATTGAAACACCTCGAGCAAACCTGATCAATTTATTCACTTTTGAGTGTTTATGCTGAAATTGATCTCAACTATTTGTAAATTGTACAGGTAGGTTTCTGTCTGAAGCTAATGGTTCAATGGTTTTTGGGTCTGGCCAGGAAGATACCTCTGGTACAATGAATGAACTTACATATGATTCCTTCTTCTTTGATGATAATCCTTTGTATAGTTCATTCAATCAATCACAACCTTTTCTAGGCCAAGGGCTTTACAATAATTTGCCCCAGCCGAACCCAACTGTTGACACAGTCCCTGTTACCAACCCAAATGGAGATTTCCAGTTCAATTTGCCCCAATCTGACTTGACTCCCGACTCGGTTAAAGAAATCAGTTTAGATCATACAGCAGAAAATAAAGGTGAGAGTCCTGAATATTGTGAGATCACATCAAACATATCTTTGGACTATATAAGCCAGATGCTTCTAGAAGAAGGCATAGATGAGAAGATCAATACATATTGTGAGGAGGCAACAATCAGACAAGCTGTGAAACCATTTTATGATATTCTTGGACAGGAATACCCTCCTTCCTCAAGTGGACCTGTTATTTCTAGTGGGCCCCCTCCTGCCGTCCAGCAGAGCTTGAGTAGTCCCTGTGATAGCTACAGTACCAGCCACAGTCAATCTGTTAGCAGTACCAGTACTAATAACAGTAGTGGGGTACTAGAGAGTAAGTGGACCCAATTCAACTCCTCGGACTTCTTTGTAGATGACAAAACATTTCAAGAAGAAACTTCAGTAAATGCAGGCCCACCAGAGGATTTGACGGTTGATGACTTACCAGTCTGGCATTTTCAGAAGGGCATGGAAGAGGCAAAGAAGTTTCTTCCAAATATCAACAAACTTGTGATTGATTTGGAAGCGAATGAGATAACAACTCGGCCTGAACCAAAAAAGGATACTCAACTGGTTAAAAATGCTGTCAAATCAGAAGAGCAAGATCAAAAGAGCCCAATTACAGTATTTGGTACGGTTGGTAGGAAGAACCCATTTGAAGAAAACTTGGAACTTTCAGAAGGGAGGTTCTCCAAGCACTCAGCTTTGACCAGCTCTGATGAGCCGGTCAGGGACGCCATTTTCGATAAGGTTCTTCTTTCGGATGGAAATTATTGTAACGATGAGATCAGTCATTTACGAGAAAGAATGGAGCATGAAGGCGGCAACAGGAGCTCCAAGGACAGTGCAGAGAAAAGGAAGGTACGGAGCAAGAAACAAAGCAAAGGTGATGTAGTAGATTTGAGATCCATCCTCATCAACTGTGCTCAGGCAATTTCATCTGATGACTGGCGTCAGGCGCACGAGCTCCTAAAGAAGGTTCGAAAGCACGCTTCACCTGACGGGGATGGCTGCCAGCGACTGGCCAGTTGTTTAGCTGATGGGCTTGAGGCCCGCCTGGCAGGAACCGGCAGCCAGGTGTACCGCCAGCTCATGGCAAGAAGGACTACCGCCACTGATTACCTCAAGGCATACCGGCTTTACCTAACTGCTTGCCCTTTTAAGAGAGCAACATTTTACTTCTCTAATAAGACAATTCTTAACTCTACAAAGGGGGCCCTGAGGATACATATAATTGATTTTGGGGTATATTTTGGGTTTCAGTGGCCTTCATTGATTGAGCATTTGGCCAAGAGGCCAGGCCCCACTCCTATGCTAAGGATTACTGGTATAGAGGTGCCCAAACCTGGGTTTCGGCCAACTGAGCAGGTTGACGAGACAGGACGACGGTTGAAAGAGTATGCAAACAGCTTCGAGGTACCATTCGAGTACCGAGGCATAGCTTCCAAATGGGACACAATCCGGGTTGAAGATCTTAGAATAAGGCAGGATGAGGTTGTCATAGTAAATTGTTTGTACCGGTTTCGCAATCTTGTTGATGAGTCTGTGACAATGGATAGCCCTAGGGATCGGGTTTTAAAAACTATAAGGCGAATTAACCCACGTGTGTTTATTCATGCAATCGTTAATGGGTCTTATGGTGCCCCTTTCTTTGTGACTCGGTTTCGGGAAGCTTTGTTCCACTACTCTTCTTTGTTTGATATGCTTGATACGACTGTACCAAGGAATGATGAACAGAGGGGATTGATAGAAAAGGGCATTTTTGGAAGAGATTTGATAAATGTAATTGCATGTGAAGGGTCAGAGCGGGTGGAGAGACCTGAGACTTATAGGCAATGGCAAATCAGAAATTTGCGAGCTGGATTTGAGCAATTACCGTTGGATCCTGAAATTTTTAGCATTATAAAAAAAAGGGTGAAAGAACTGCATCATAAAGATTTTGTGATAGATGAGGACTCTAAATGGTTACTGCAAGGCTGGAAGGGGAGAATAGTGTATGCCATGTCTACTTGGAAACCTAGCAATTCATGACAAAAAAAAGTAATCAATTTCCTGCAAACGTAGCAATTATTTCATTCATTGAACCATTAGTTGTTTTAGAGGCAACTAATGTATGGATGTTCATAGGTTATGTACCATTTGAAATGTAAAAATTTTTCTTTAGTTATGTAGTACTGGATGATTTGGATTACTAGTGTTTGTTTTGTAATGGTAGTTTGGTGTATGTTATCCTCCACTTGGGAAAAGACCTGATTAAATTTTCTCGTATCTGGTTTTATAGATTTGCAATTGGCCTTGTTAAAAATAATTTTATTTTTTGATAATTCTTTACATGTTTGTTTAGCTGTCGCTATCGCCAAATGTGCATAATTATAACTATATATATCTGCGCACGCGTGACTTCCGCGTGGGCACTGTAGTAAGAACAGTGCCCTGGATCTTCTGTGGCGCATGATTTTTTGTGGTAAAAATAATATTTAGGATTTTTTGTGACAGTTTTCATATAATATTTGAATAGTATTCTCAATTTTTTATGCCATTTTTTATATAGCATAAAATAAATCGTGCAACCATTTAATAATATATTCGTATAGGAATGAATCACGCAACGCGCGAGATTAGCGCTAGTTTAAATATAGACCTTGTTATCTGTGGGTTGAGTGTAATGTATTCGAATAATATATACGTAAGTGTCAATTGGTTGGGATGTGCCAAGAAATTTTGTTGGTCATGACATGCTGGTCATTTCAACAGATGTTTTATCAACTTTCTAATTATTATTTCTTTATAATTTCGCACTGGAACCTTCCGAGCATAGTTGTATGATCTATTTTATTTTTAATTTAAGGAATTCACAAAGTTAATAGTTACTATATTCTTGTATTGAAAAAGTATAATATTGCATAAGCATTTACGATTGCATTTCTAAAATATTGTTATTTGTTTTTAAAATCAGTAGTCACCCAAGAAGGGGAACTGCATCGTTTACAAAATGCAACAATTGCTTTGTAATTAGAATGGAGATGTTCTGAAGTCTTAAAGTACATAATAAACAAGTATCTCTATCCACAGATATGTATGTCAGTACACATCATGCTACCAGCGTTAGGAAAGAAAAAAATAAATAAATAAAAAATCTGATCAACAACGTCAGAAACTAAAGCTAGACGTTACATTTGAGGTCCAAGGTTACTGTCCAATGAAGTAATCAATCACTTCAAGGGATGATAATTTGAGTCCACCTTGCCTATTAAAAAAAAATGGAAAAAGAAAATAAGCCTGCTCATTTTCAAAGGGAAGGGACCAGGTGAGTGACGTCAACCTCTATTTTTTAACTATTTAGGATACCTTATTGCCAAGTAAGCCTTTATGAAGATTTTCGTCAGCGATCATGCAATTTGGGCCTTCTTTCAGAGTTCAGACCATGTTGGTTTTGTTCAATTGTGCTGTACGTAATTTCGAGAACAAATTTCTCGTTGATTTTGGATTACTTTGATTCTTATGGAAGTGGAATCAAACGAATCTGTAAATTTTTTTGAACTGGACATTTTCTTTCCTATCTTAACTTCTGATAAAATAAAAATTAACTGTTAAAGACAATGCTCCTTGAATAAAGTGAAGGCCACACATTTTATTAATTTAGTTGGAAGATTTTAATAAATATTTAAATTCAGAAAACTTCGCTAAATTTTTTGAAGTTAAAGAGTGGCATAGTCTCTCACAATTTTACATATCAAAATTCCAGCCTTTGAGAATAAATTTAGACATCAAATTTCAACATAGATTGAATTATAATTTTTCAACTTGAAGAGTGTGTAAATAAGATAGATGTGCTAACTAAAATTAAGAGATATTACTAGTTGTGAAATTAATATATGTTACCTTACAAATCTTTAATAAAAAGGTTTAAATGTTTAATAAAATTTTTTATGCATACATTAATATGCATGTGTTCCACATCATAACTCCGCACACCCGATCTCTAATATTAAAATTTCAATTTAATCCTGAACTTGTGTTGAAATTTAACCTTGAATTTGATCGACAAGAGATACATCATCTATCATTTGCTTTAGGTTTGGATACGGCTGTGCCTGTACTCTCAAATTAATCGATCGAATCTTTACTAATAAACACACAGAGGTGTTACACACTAGGTCTAGCTTGTAATATGTTTTTGCTGTTAAATCGATTTGAGATGTGGTTGGATATCAATTGCTAGACGAAACAAAAATATATTTTGATTTTTCGTCTAATAAAGAAACAAAATGAATGACATATCTCTACTTGTGGATAAGTTGAGCAACATATCTTTATTTTTTAATATTATTTTATTTCTTTATTTGTTTACATATGAGGGCATCTTTTTTTTTCCTAGTAACTATTAATCTGGCTAAAATTAAACTCCCTTCTATTATTTTTCAAGAGTAATATCAAGGCCGTTCCATTTGAATCGGACGGTAGCCTAGGATTTACTGCTAGGTTTTATTGTGTATATCGACGCATCGTAAAACCTACTCTAGAAAGAAAGGAGAAAAGAAGAAAGCAAGAAGAAAGAAGACGAACAATCCACCTAGATTATATTAGCGCCGCCATTGCAAGGTCTTTTACCTCAAAAATCCAAATTGTTTATTGCTCCGTCCTGAACTTGTAATTTTTTTCTTTTCATGGATTTAAAATATAAAGAAACAACTGAATATAAGGTCATTTTCCGATCTATTAAGGTTTATATGCATTACAACAAACGTATGATTAAGCACGATTTATGGGTTCTGTGCTCAAACCCAATTCGTTCTCATCAGTTGATCAGGAAAATTGATAATTTTTAGAGCGTTTATACGTGTTTGTAGTTTGCATTTTTCTTTTTGGCTTTACCAAATTTTTATTATTTTTTGGGTTTGCTATGTTGTCTTGAGAGTTTGCGCTGTTGGCGTTACCCCTCTTACACACTATGCATATAAGCCCCAAATTCTTTTTTCATTTTTTTAAAATAGTAGTCAAACTACCTGTTCAGGGAAACAATAAAGTGGTACAAAATTCGTACCAAAGTCTAAACAGTACATAGATAAGTACCACCCATACAATCCATTTCTGAACTCCACTGGTGAAAATTTATGGCTGAGCAAACAACCACTTCATGCATCTGATTTCCTCGTTTTTTGGCAGGTTTTTGCATAAATGTAAATTAGCTGTACATTCCTCAGTTGTGCTGGTCCTTTTCATTGAATAAGAGTAGGTTTAAGGGACATTATAACCATTAACTACAATCAGATGCAACGTGAAAATTCAGACAGGATAAGCAATTTGCCTGATTCCTTACTTACGCACATCTTATCTTTGTTGGATACAAGGGTTGCTGCACAAACGTGCATTCTGTCAAAGAGATGGCACAACCTTTGGACTTTTGTTCCATCTCTTTGCTTCAACTTTTTTGAATTCAGTGGTGATGCAGAGAGGTTCAACAATTTTGTGAGCTCCTTTCTGCGCCTCCGTGATGATGCCTCGAGCTTACACGCATTCCAGCTCGACTATTACTGGGCTTGTACATCTGCTACCGAAACATATGTCAGCATTGCGAGGACATGGATTGTGTATGCATTGGAACACAAGGTTAAGTGTCTCCGGATTACACTACCAGTAACATTCACCATACCGGATTGTGTATTCATTTGTGATTCACTGGAGGAATTGCATTTGCACTTTGTTTCATGGAAAATTACTAAAACTGACATTGTGTGCCTCCCCAAACTGAGAAAACTGGTCTTATTAAATTTATTTATACCAGAATATTTCATCAAAATCATTCTCTCTGGTAGCCCTTCTCTTGAGACTCTAGGCTTGTTGGGTTGTACAATTGAGTCGCACAGCATTTCACTTCATTCTGTAAAGAGTCTGTCTATTGTACAATGCAAGTACATAAATCAGTCATTGCCACTCTCCATCTCTGCTCCTTGCCTTGAATATGTAATGCTTTCTCATCACTGGAGCGATATAGTACTGAAGGACATATCTAAGTTGACTAAAGTAAAAATTTTTTCAGCCGATAACTTTGATTTTCTTAGTGAAATTTCAGGCTGTCAAGTTCTCGAGATAAGCATAGACAATCTGTTATGTGTCATGAATTACAACCTTGCATATACATGGTTTTTTTTTTTTTTTTTTTCCTTTTGCAGTGCATTTTCTCATCCCATTTGTTTGATTGGTTGTGGAACTGGGTTTGGGTTTTATATATTTACGTTGTCGTTTTATTATGTCTAAAGACAACTTTGATGTAATGCTGCATCTACTGAATGCCAACTTAGTCATGCTTTTTTCTTCAATTGCTCAAATGAAAGTTCCCATAATAACTGTTGACAGGTTCATTTATCTTATCATTTAATAAGCATCAAGTATTTATAAAAGTAGAGGCAGCAATGTAGATGCCTAAAATTTGGAATATTTTTTTTATAGTGGTTTTCATGTATACTAATTAAAGTTTTTTCATGCCAGAGCCAAAGTATATCGAAACAGTCATTGGCTAATATAGTAAAGTAATGCTAGAGTCAAATATGTTTGATGTCAAACTCGATTCGAACTGCAATTATTGAAGTTTCAAACAGCAGATCTGAATAACTCAATGTGATCTCCATGTTGAAATCTCCTTGGAGAACAAATTTTATATTTTTCAAATTTTTTACTTATTTTTTTTTGGATTTTTAAAGTTGGAGGTCCATACTGAGGATTTAATAAAATTTTAAAAACCAGCAAAAATAAAAAATGTAATATTTGGTCCTCAAGGAGATTTTATTACGAAAATAATTGAGCAGTTTGAGGGACACACCATTTGACATGTTGAACTCTACTGTTATTCTGTGAACCAGTTAAGTTTGATATGAACATGAGTTTGTAGGGTAATTTATTGGCCAATACATGAAGTTCGTCCAAAGAATGAGTAAGTTAGATGTGTACATGTTAGATTTGTGTTTGGTTAGATATTTCTAGGTTCCTTATTTCTGTTGCTTGCAATTGTGTCAAATATTAAACCATCTCATTTCATTTTTATAGATATCGTTGCAAAGGAAACCAAAAAAATGCTCAACATATTACAATCTCAAGCACCTGACCATCGATTCCATGTGTACATACTGTCATTTTCCTGCCTGGTCTTCGTTTCTGAAGTATTGCCCTAATTTGACAAGTCTATGCTTAGAGCACTCTGATGATTACTGTCAGGTATGTGTTTCTTGTGCCAGTTATATATTGCAGTATTGCACATCCAGTTTTATCCTGCAGAATTTCTAAAATCTCACAGCAACTGGTATATGCCTGGAAAATGAGAAATATTATGTACATCACTTGGAAGAAATTGTGATGACATCTTTTCTGAGCACCATCCACTAATTTCTGTTCTGAAGTCTTCCAGCCATTGTTCCTTTTCCTACTTGTTGCTCCTCATTTATAGGAGTTAGGGAAATTAGGCTAGACAGTTTAACTTTTTTAATGTATTAGATTAATCTGATATTTTGATGCTCTTTGTGGGCACATATGACATTTGAGTTGATTTTATTTGTTCATATTATTAATTAATTAATTAATTTATTGTTTGTCATTTCATTATTTTAATTTATAACTCTGCAGGTAGAGGATGGTTGTAACAATGAAGAGGAACATCAAATTATGTGGCAGGATAAACAGTTTCCTTGTCAGCGCCTTAAAACAATTGAAATAATAAACAGCGGACACAATCAGAAGAGTCTGGAGCATTTGCAACAGCTTTTGTTGGAGTGGGCGAATCAAACTAAAGGTCTTCAGATTATACTTTCCGAACGAAGCTTATCACATTTTGCACTTTTCTTTTGAAATTTCTTCCTGTTCTCTGCTTTTGCTAAGAGAGGAATGTGGCAAATCGCTTCGTTTCTGTACTTCTGGTTGGACATAATATATAATTATTTGTATGGAATTTTTTAAATTTTGTTTGGAAGTTGTAGGACTCTTCGGATGTAGAAACTAGAAAATGTCCATCAAGCCCAACGTATTTGGTCACCACCATCATAGCTGGCTAGCTCATTCCAGCACCTCCACTTTATCCAGTCATTATTTTCCAATCTTGTCCATCACGTGCAATATATCAAAATATGTCTTCAAAGAAATGTATTTGGTCTTAGTATTACTAACTATATAAAGAGATAAAAATAAGGAAATCTTGGGTAAATTGTTTGGGAGGTCACCGAACTTCATCTATAATTCAATTCTAGTCACTGAAACGAAACTTTAAAAAATAATCTAAATTTAATCCCTTAATATATTTCTTTTAATTAATTAGCTTGGGTGCAAATGAGGGCTGGGAATCAGATTTTACCCCTTCTCATCTAGGGTTTTTTTTCTTAAACGGCCATATCCTAAACAATATCTCGACCAAGCACCAAACACTATATGATATTTTCATAAAGAGCCAAGACGCAAGGTGCCAGTGTGCCCAAAAATTTCACAAAACTAAGCCGCAGATAGCCTGCACGCCTATCTTCTTTTTTCATTTTTTTTTTCATATTTCAGTGCATATGGGGTTTTTTTCTTAAAGGGCTACAATCTAAATAATATCTCAACAAAGCACCAAACACAATATAATATTTACTTAAAGGGCCAAGGTGCAAGATGCATCTGCGTCCAAAATTTTCATAAACGCAAGGCGCAGTCGGTCTTTACGTCTTCCTTTTTTTCGCATTTCTATCGAACCAAATAACACTGTTATTTCGTCTAGCAATACACATCCAATCATAGATCAAGTCGATCCAACGGCAGAAAAAATTATTTACTACTTAGACCTAGAGTGTAACACCTATGCGTTACATGCATTTATAAGTAGTAGAGATATAAAAAATTTAAAAAAAAACTATTTTTGGCCACTATCTATAGCGCCCACGACTTTTAATATATACTAGACATGACAGTTGCAGCTTCGTTGCGCTATGTAAAATATAAAAATTTCTAATGTAAAATATAAAAAAATCTATCGTAAGAAACTTGTCAAAATTTATAAACAAAAATTTGTAAGTTCATAATTAATAATTTCTTCTATGGAAAATCACTATTTAAACTTGACATAAATTTTCTATCTAAATAAATTTTGCTAATATTAATAAATGGTACGAATATTTTTAATTTATTTTAAACAAACTATAAAAAAATATAAAAAAGGAAAAAAAAAAACACTATTTGTGGCCGTAGCAGCCACGGCTCTTTATTAATAATTTAATATCTTAGATATCTTAGATTTCGGCAAGGTTTTAGTTTGTACATGACAACTGGGTTACGCAAGGTAGCTATCTTTAATAAACAAATAACACACACAGGGATAGAGAGGGAAGGAAAATAAAGAAGACAAAAAATCACCTGGAACCTATTAGCGCCGCAGTTGCAAGGTACTTTTGCACCGTCCTATGAAAATCCAAATGATTTGCGGGCCCTGATAAGGATCATCCGCTAGATCTATCATTCTCATTATCCGCTCATTAATAACAGAAAAACGCGTGGAGAAAACGCGTGAATCATCCTAGCGATTCCTAGCGCCCTTTCCATTCTGGTCCGCGCTTTCCCCCCTTCTTCGCGCTTTCCCTGTTTACTCGCGTCCTTTTCATTCTGCTCAGCGTCATCCTCTAGCTGTTGAATGTAAAACTATTTTTGTTGAAGATACTAAGTAACTTCAATAGTTAGCTTAGTAACTTCAATAGTTAGCCTAGTAATTTCAACAGTTAGCCTAGTAATTTCAATAATTAGCCTAGTAACTTCAAGTGTAATAGTTTCAACTTCAATAGTTAGCCTAGTAACTTCAACAGTTAGCTTAGTAACTTCAATAGTTAGCTTATTAACTTCAAGAGTAATAGTTTCAACTTCAACAGTTAGCCTATTAACTTCAAAGCTAATTGTTGAAGTCGAAATTATTATCGTTGAAGTTACTAAGCTAACTATTGAAGTTGAAACTATTATCATTGAATTTACTAAGCTAACTATTGAAGATATAAAACTAACTATTGAAGCTACAACTATTGTTGTTGAAAATACTAAGTTAACTATTGAAGATATAAAACTAACTATTGAAGCTAACACTATTGCTATGGAATATACTAAGTCAACTACAATACTTAGCATAAGAGGGTTGAGATGAGAAGAGCGTAGATGTGAATAGAAAATGAAAGATGGGATGGAGGAAGAAGAGCGTAGACTCTGGATGAGAAGAGTGACGCGTTTAATACTTTCCGTACGGAATGGAAACGCTGGATATATTCTTCCCGAAAATGAAAAGCATTAAACGTGTCCCTGGGATGATGAGGATTAATCCTATAGGATGATGGTAAGCAATTCCGTTTGTTCAAATATCAAAAGTGAACAAGTTAAGAATAGGGCATTTTTTGATTTATTAAGACTTTATATAATATGTGATATGTTTTTTTAAATTGAGAATAATTTGAATGTTTTCGTCAATTTTTTCATCTATTAAGGAAAAACATTTGAAACATTAATTTCGCCAAAATGTTCTTAATACAACCCTGTTTAGTGGTTATGCAAGTTAGATTGCTTTTCTCGATATAATTATAAACTCACTTTGTTTTTCATTAAAAGTTATTATTAAACATTTTATTGAATAAAACCAAAAATTTATCTTAACTTGTTCTTGGCAGGAGCAATAAAAGTTTATTAGGATCCCATTGGATTGCTGTATAGGCCTCGATCTTGTTAAGCTAATATTGTTGCGTTTTTAAATCATAAATTAAAATCTCATCAAGGATTATGAACTTATGAGATCGCTTATGCTCTAAATTGATCCACGAAGTTAGCTTAAGCCTGTCATTGGTTATATCATAATTTTTAGTGTCACTTAAAAAAATCTGGAACCTCAACAACAGATGCATACACTATGCCCACCTATGTACCGTTTCAGAAAGCTGGAAAAGATAAAAGGTCATATTCAAAAATAATAATAATAATAATCAGTAAGAAAGAAGAACTATAAATAATTTGTTGTAGAAAAATAAACCTGACTATAGTCAGTGCCCAAGGAAAAATAGGCTATCTGCAAACTTTGACAGGAACTCTTCTTTTTAACTTGTTCAAACCAGCAATCGGACAAACCATCTTAGCAATATTAAGCTTTGAATCCAAATAAATAACATATTAAGTTAGGATATTAGCATATTATATTTACAATATATAATATAATAATTCTTTATATTATACCAGATGATGGCGTCACCAACTGGTACGACTGCCATACAAATATACTTGGTGTTAGGCCTGTCAACGGCAGCGAAAAGAACGTTATGCCGTTCCGTTAATGAAAAACGGAACGAATAACGGTATTGAAATGGGTTTCGTTAACGAAGCGAAACGGCAAACGAAATAGGCCGGTAAATCAGACTCATAAACGAACGATAAACGGAATAGGGTGTTTCGTTATCGTTATTCTGTTTTCGCGTATCGTATTCTATGGATTTAGAATTGCTAGGATAATAGAGTAAAGACGGAGAAAACAAGGGGTGTTCTTATCCCCGTACTTGCTCCATCCCATCGCAAAAACCTAGGTCCCTAATGCCCGAGCCATTAACCCCTCGTTTCTTTCATTCTTTGCCCCTCTCTCTTCCTCCCTTTCTCAATCAATCTAAGAATTTCTTCAATCTGAAAACTTAACAATAGAATCAATATGCCTCTCTCTCAGAAATCAACACCACCCTGTGGTAGGTCCTATTGCGCAGCCGCAAGGACCGGCACGACCCTCGACTACGCGACGGAGGCGATGACAACAGCGGCGGCGTCATCTTCTCTTAGATAGAAGCCTAGGAGGAGCTGGAGAGAGAAGATCTGGTGGCGGAGCCCACATGCCATTACTGATGAGGAAGATGGAGTTTGGCTGGAGAGGTAGAGAAAGGGTTGCTGACGGGGCGGAGTGGGGCCCAGCTCTGACAATGTAATGGGGGTTCAACGATGAAGATGGGGTTTGTGATCTGATTAGGTGAGTCCTCTGTACATTTGGGGGTGGTTGTTCATTCAATTTTATGTGTTTTGTGGTTGAGATGTAGCATGTAAAATTATTTTTTAAAGGAGATTGAATTTTTCTTGACAAATTGTTTGGATGATTTATGAATTTTCTTTGTTTTTCAGCTGTTATTTATAATAATATTTTCTTTGATTAAAAAAAAATATGCGTGTGGTACTATAACGCTCCCTTGCTCAGTCGCATATCGATTTAAACTAATTAATTATTTTACATGATTTTTTTGATTTAAATTTTGTAGTTCTTCATAGAACACAAAAAAGCAATACGGTTTAAACGTGAAATCGTTATGCTGTTTATTTAAACGAAAACGATTAACGGATCTGAATTTTGAACCGTTTGATAAACGAAGTGGTTAATAGCAACAAAATTTGTGCCGTCTACTTATACGGTTTTGTTGCTGTTAACCACTTTGTTTATCAAACGGTTCAAAATTCAGATCCGTTAATTGTTTTCGTTTAAATAAACAGCATAACGATTTCACGTTTAAACCGTATTGTTTTTTTGTGTTCTATGAAGAACTACAAAATTTAAATAAAAAAAATCATGTAAAATAATTAATTAGTTTAAATCGATATGCGACTGATCAAGGGAGCGTTATAGTACCACACGCATATTTTTTTTTTAATCAAAGAAAATATTATTATAAATAGCAGCTGAAAAACAAAGAAAATTCATAAATCATCCAAACAATTTGTCAAGAAAAATTCAATCTCCTTTAAAAAATAATTTTACATGCTACATCTCAACCACAAAACACATAAAATTGAATGAACAACCATCCCCAAATGTACAGAGGACTCACCTAATCAGATCACAAACCCCATCTTCATCGTTGAACCCCCATTACATTGTCAGAGCTGGGCCCCACTCCGCCCCGTCAGCAACCCTTTCTCTACCTCTCCAGCCAAACTCCATCTTCCTCATCAGTAATGGCATGTGGGCTCCGCCACCAGATCTTCTCTCTCCAGCTCCTCCTAGGCTTCTATCTAAGAGAAGATGACGCCGCCGCTGTTGTCATCGTCTCCGTCGCGTAGTCGAGGGTCGTGCCGGTCCTTGCGGCTGCGCAATAGGACCTACCACAGGGTGGTGTTGATTTCTGAGAGAGAGGCATATTGATTCTATTGTTAGGTTTTCAGATTGAAGAAATTCTTAGATTGATTGAGAAAGGGAGGAAGAGAGAGAGGCAAAGAATGAAAGAAACGAGGGGTTAATGGCTCGGGCATTAGGGACCTAGGTTTTTGCGATGGGATGGAGCAAGTACGGGGATAAGAACACCCCTTGTTTTCTCCGTCTTTACTCTATTATCCTAGCAATTCTAAATCCATAGAATACGATACGCGAAAACAGAATAACGATAACGAAACACCCTATTCCGTTTATCGTTCGTTTATGAGTCTGATTTACCGGCCTATTTCGTTTGCCGTTTCGCTTCGTTAACGAAACCCATTTCAATACCGTTATTCGTTCCGTTTTTCATTAACGGAACGGCATAACGTTCTTTTCGCTGCCGTTGACAGGCCTACCCTGAAGTACCAAACGGTCCCACCTGCAGACACAAGGGCTACAGCACATGAGTGTAAATTTTTAGCTTATGTACGTTATAAACGTCGGTCCTTTACCTTTCGTAATATTAATTTTTTTTAATTATTTGACTAACTTGCAAGCTTTGTTACAAATTATAATTTATGTAAAATATTTATATATATAAATTCATGTGAGTTTTTTTTTTTATATTATTGTGAACTTTATGAAATGACGAGATATGAGATTGAAAAATATAAATCTTAAGTTAAATTTCTGATTAAGTCATTAGCCAAGAATTGAAATGCAACACAGAGTAAAAATTTTCTTTGCACGACGTTGCTAATTTCGGCCAAGGTGATACACTTGTCATAAACCCATTAATGATCTCAAATGATATTAGCGATACTCCCCAAGGATTGAAATGCAGCACAGAGCGTAAAAATTTTCTTTGGGACTAAGTTGCTAACTTCGATCTCATGGGGCCACTTGTCATACGCGCACAGAACAATTTTGGACTAAGTTTGGGATGTCGGTTATGTATAAAAATGCATTACTATTCAATTTCAGTGGAACGTCGTTAGAGATGTCGTCTGGGTGTTAAAAATGTATCCATAAAGACGACATTGCTAACTTCGGCCAATATCGAATAAGTCATTATGTGAGATCTGTATATGAAATACCGGACGCAGTTAGAGATGTCGGCTTGGGAAGGCCATATTAGCAATTTCTGAAGTTCATTTGACGCTTTGCGTTCTTAATTTTTCTTTTTGGATTTAATATGAAAAAATTCCGAGAAACGCATTCGGGGAAACAAAATTGCTCAAAATTAGGTAATGGATCAGATCGATCGCAATAAAAAAACGAAGGGCTCAGATGCCGTGTCGGAAGAGGAGACAAATAGCGGACAACGACACCCACGATTTTAATTAATACGTAGAGTGTAGATGAGTGAATGCAATAATTTTGATCACTGATTTTTAACTTATAATACCAAAAAAATTTAATAATCTCAAATTAACGTTGACTTTAATTAACTTTAATTTTTACTAACTTTGAATACTTACTCCAAAAATACTAGCTTTTAATATCTAGCGTCATTAAGCTATTGCGAAACGCTCAAACCCATCCTAAAATGAAAATTTTAATTTTATCTTGAATTTACTCTGACAAGGGAATTATAATTCGTTTCCGGTTTGGGGAGGGCTGTACCTGTACCCCCAAATTAATCGAATGATAATAATTATTCTTACACCTAAAAAAAATAAAATTGGCAACCCCATGTCCCCGGAACGAGATCCTCTGGATGGCCATCCAGTGGACGTTTTTGGATCTGGACCGTCTTATTTAATCTCAACGGCTAAAAGGAGCCCCGCGAATTCTAACACTCCCGAAAAAAATATTGGCCCGAAAAAAAATGAACCGTCGAGATTAAATAGGACGGCTCCGATCAAAAACTACCACTGGACGTTTTAAAAAAACGTCCAGAGGATCCGCGCCCCCATGTCCCCATCTATTATTTTCAGAGTAATATCAGAATCGTTGCAGTGGGATCTGATGGTAATATAGTATTTCGGTTAGGTCTAATTTTGTACATAACAAATTAACAATCTTATTATTATTTTTTTTTTCAGATTGACTAATTAACAACTGAGTTGAGCATGGTAGAACAACTTCATAAATTTGCGTGGAGGGAGGGAGGGACAGAGAAGGAGAGCAGGAAAAAGAAAGAAAGAAAAAAACCAAATTAAGTGAACTCGATAAGGAACGCATTGCAAGGTAATTTCCCAGCATCCCTCTAAAAGCCTTGTTTCTCAAGAAAAAAATATATATTAGAGAATTTTCTGATTTGTAAAGGTTGTATATAATATACATCAAGAGTATGATTAACCTCGAATTGTGGGGTTTAGTCGGTCCCAACACTTGATCATCTGATTTGGGGCTTGGATAGCTAGTTGTTAATAATTTCTGAGTAGTTAATTTATTTTTCTGTAAATAGTTTCTCTGTATATACCATAATGCTTACTTCTTTTTCTTTCTTTCTTTTCTTTTATTATTTGTACGAAACCTTTTCGTTCAATGAAAACGTAGGCGAGACTTTTGTCTCCCTACATTCAAAAAAACACTTGATCATCAGGAAATATAAAAAGGTCTTTAGCTATTATGTATGTTTGTATTTTCCATTTTTTTCATTTTGTTTCAATTAATTTCGACAACTTTCTATTGAGGTCTGAGGATCATCTATAATTTGGCAAGATATACCAGCGCATATCATATGATTGAGCACGTATCTATCAGCAGCATATCGGCATAATATCAGAACGACATATTCAGAAGATCCATTTCCCTTTATATTACATGCAATATTTGTTTTACTTTATTCTATTTACCTTCCTTGTTTGTAATATCTGTAGTCTATAATAGCCTATGATAGGTGCTCAATCATATGATATGCGCTGGTATACCTTGCCAATTATAGATGATCCTCAATACTTTCTGGGTTTTGTTATCTACGAATTTGATAAGTAGCCTCTAATTCAGCTTGTATAAAAGGACCAGAAAAAATTTCCTCTTTTGAAAATAGTGGTTGAGGCTGAGCCACCTATTTCATTGAAACAGCTGTACAATAAGTTGTAGTAAGAACACTATTTATCATATATATTGATGGGATAAATTTTGGCAGGGTTAGCATAAAGGTAATTAAGCTGTGTTTCCTCAGCTGTACACTTTTGGTCGAACAGTTTAGTGTTGAGGGATGGAAATTACTATTAACCAGAAACGGATGCAAGGTGAAAATTCAGACAGGATAAGCAATTTGCCTGATTCCTTGGTTACCCGCATCTTATCCTTGTTGGATGCAAGGGAGGTTGCACAAACATGCATTCTGTCAAAGAGATGGCGTAACGTCTGGTCCTTTGTTCCATCTCTCCTATTTGACTTAACCAAATTCAGAGGGGAAGAGATCAGGATAAACAATTTTGTGAGCTCTTTTCTGCACCTACGTAATACGGCCTGCACCATACACACATTTAAGCTCCACTATCAGGTGCCTTGGACATTTGATACTGAAAAATCTGCCAGCATTGTCAGGACATGGATTCTGTATGCATTGGAACACAAGGTCAGGAATCTTCAGATTAAATTTCAAGCTACGCCATCATCGTGCATGCGCAGCATACCTGGTTGTGTATTCACTTGCGATTCACTGGAGGAATTGCAATTGGAGTTATGCAATTTTATTTTAACTGATATAGTGTGCCTTCCCAAACTGAGGAAATTGGTCTTAAAAAATTTAGTTATATCTAAAGGTGCGATGAAAAGTCTTCTCTCTGGGTGCCCTTCCCTTGAGACTCTAGGCTTCTGGTGTTGTGAAATTAAAATGCGCAGCATTTCACTTCAAACTGTAAAGAGTCTGTCCAATTGTAGATTTTGGCTTTATACATAACTCGTTGCCAAACTCCATCTCTGCTCCTTGCCTCGAATATCTGATGCTTCTTAACGGCTCGAAAGATTTACGGGTAACACTGAAGGATAAATATAAATTGATGAGAGTAAAAATTCCGCAACTCAGTAATTTGGATATACTTGGTCAAATTTATGACGTCCAAGTTCTCGAGTTAAGCATGAGTAATCTGGTATGGATTATTACAGCCTTGTTTTTATGTTTTGATTTTAATTTCATGGAGCATTATTGTCCCCACTTCATTGACGTTGGGTTGTGCTACTGGGGTCAGATGGTATTTAGCTAGCCTTGTCATTATGTCTGAGCTAAGCACAACAAAAATTAACTTCATATGATATTGTCTGTTGAATTCCAAGTTAGTTATGTCTTTAGCCTTCAACTGGTCTGATAAAAATTGTCATATAAATTTTGACAGACTGATTTATTTCATCATTTTGATAAGATGAAGTAGAATAAAATTTGCGCCAGAAAAATGTGTTGCCGCCGAAATTTGGAGTACATTTCATAGAGTGGTTTTCATCTATGCTAAACTTTCTTGTGTCAGTTCAGTCCAGGGACAAATTATGTACAGTAAATAATTGATTAAAAATGAAATTTGTCCTGAGAATGAGTAAGATACGGACTTGCTAGATTTACAGTTTGATTAGATAAATGAAGTCTCCTTTTCTGTTACTTGATATTTGTGTAAAATATTGAACCTTCTCTTCACATTTTTGTAGATATATTTCCAAAGAGAACTTAGGAAGTGTGCAATATATTACAACCTCAAGGACCTGGTGCTCGAATCCTTGTGTGTGTACTGTCATTTTCCTATGTGGTCCTCTTTTCTGAAGTATTGCCCTAATTTGACATCTCTCTGCTTCGTGCACAATGGTTTTAGTTGTCAGGTATATGGTTTGTTGTGCCTGTTATTGGGGCTACCAGTTTTATGGTACACAATTTATAAAATCCCCCAGTACGTATCTCGTATATATATATATATAGTCCAGAAACAATGAGATATATTATGAACATCCCTTTGTAAACAAGTGCGAAGACATTTCAAACTAAGCCCCCCCCCCCCCCCCCTCCTTATTTAGTCCCAAAGCGTTCAAACAACTGTCCTTTCTTCTTGCTCCTCAATTTTGAGAGGGAGGGAGGTAGGGAGGGCTAGATAGTTTAGTGTTTTTTTAGGTATGAAATTAATCTGATTTGATGCTCTTCATAGGCACATATGGCATTTAAGTTGGTTCAATTTATTGACTTTTATTCTTTCTTTTTTTTTTTTTAAGTATTGTCATCTCACTTTTAACTTACATGTCTGTAGGGTGCTCATGGACATCACAAAGAGAAGCCATATGAAATTATCTGGCAGGTTGAGCAGTTTCCTTGTAAGCACCTTAAGACGATAGAACTCATAGCCACACACTACTTTGAATTAAAGCTGTTGAAGCAGTTTTTGTTGGGTTGGGCAAACCAAATTGAAGGTCTCCAGATTATTCCTTCTAAACGAAGAATAACATATTGTGGACCTCTCTTCTGATTAATTCTCTTGTTTTTTCTGCTTTTGATACTAAATGAGTGATGTGACAAATTGCTTTTTTCACTTTTGCATGGACATGATATTTGATTATGCATATATGGAATTTATAATTATTTCTTGCCTCCTTACATGTATTATCCATGCCACTTTTAAGAAATTTTACTTCATTTTTTTTTTAAATTGTTGTGACTAGTGAGGAAAAGAGAGAGAGCGAGCAGAGTGAAATAGAACTGGAAACTGTTAAGAATTTGAGTTTTGGAGTTCGAGGAGGCACGATCCAAGTGCAACTGCACATGAACCGTGCCCCTTAGGGCTAGTTAGCACGAGGATCTCAGAATAAACAATCACACAAATTTAATACAAGACACGAGAATTTAACGAGGTTCAGCACCAACTTGGTGCCTACGTCCTCCACACACACGCACTCCTTTTTATTTATTTTCTTGTAAATTTTCTGAGATACATTGTTTGAGGGAGAAGAGAAGAATAAATAGACATTAAGAAAATTACATAAGGCAACTAGCCAAAACAGCAATAATCCTAAGAGATATCACGTATCTCATTACTAGGAAACAATATCTTCGTGCACAGAGAAATAATTCACACAATCTTGTCTTTATTCTTCTTATTTCCTTCTTTTCTGACACACATCAGATCCTCTTCAATATGGAAATACACCATCCTTCGTTTCTTGCCAAATCTCACAAATATCTTACCAAATATGCTAGGTCGGCATACCATTTCGGTCCGAAATACAACCATTTCGCACCGAAATCATTCCTGTGTTGATCTGTTTTCTTCATACGAACCTCACGCTACATAATTCGGTCTATACACACACATGTAGACCTCATATATTTCAACACTCTCCCTCAAGTTGACATGTACACACTTGGAAATGTCAACTTGCCAAATTACTTGTTGGGCTTGGTATCCGTGATTGGTTCTTTTCCTTATTTTCTAACTTTGATCAACATTGCTCTTTTTTGTTAAGTGTCATGCATTCAATCTAGAGCATGATCTTATGCAGCACTTCTCACACTCCCCCTCAAGTGGACATGTACGACTCGTCATGTCTCACTTGCGTGGAGTGCTGCACACCGGTACACACTGTCTTTTAAGGCACACACCTTTTGTCTTCATTGGTACACACATGCCACAAAGTTCTTATTTCAAATCATCCATGAGTCGTACACACGACGACGACACACACCGTCACATGGACCAAATTCTTTTATTGGCACGGGTCACACAACTTGTGCTAGACCCTAGCGCCTTGCATCAAACACATCTTGCCCGGTCCGTACCTTCTTGGCACGCCCCGTGCACATAAGTCAAGTAATCCTTTACCTCAAACCACCTTCACATTTCATACCGTCACACATGAGAGATATTGTTTTAATTACTAACCTTACACCAAATAGATTACTCATGATCTTCTTCTTTTGGATTAAGGTCTAAGTCTTGACTCGCCTTGACCACTTGACCCAACTTGGACCATATGACATGACTAGAGCCACTTGTCTCACATTGATTATATTCTCTCATCCTTATACTCTTGATATCCACCTTGGACACCAAATATTTCTCTCACTTCAACACTCCCCCTGAGAGGGATATTTGGTGGCTTGCATACTCGGTTACAACTCTTGACTTCACATGCCCTCGACTTGAAGACATCTTGCTCCTCTACTCGAAGAATCTTTCAGACTCGACTTGAGCCTCTTTTCTTGACCCGCCATGGGCCAAGTCTTGATTGATACCAAAGATCTCTCTCAATTTTGCTCTCCCCTTGAGAGAGATATTTGGTTACACATGCAAATTGCTTATTTTAACCCGATTAGGGCCACATTGTTGGACCCGACTTGGGCCTTTTCCTTGGACCCGACTTTGATCATTTCCTTAGACTTGACTTGGGCCTCCTTCATAACCCAACTTGGGCCATTTGAAATTCATTTATTGTCGCATTTATCATACCCAAAATCACAATTTTACCACATAATCAAAAAATTTCTAAACAAGTCACCACAACATTACACCATTAATTGTCTGCTATACTGCACTACACCTATCTGAATCACCATATTTTTTTTCTTTTATTTTAGCATAAAAAACAGTCTCCAAACTATGATTTCGGACCAAATTACCTTCAATTTCGGACCGAACTCCCTTAATTTCGGACCGAAACAACCTCAGTTCGGACCGAATTACCCTGATTCCATACTGAATTCTTTTGATTTTTCACATGATTTGATTTCCAGATGATGCTTGACCCGTATACAAACTTCACAGACAATTATTTTGGTATTCTAGACAGATCATGGTCACACAACCATCAAACTTTGTTGATTTAATCTCCTAGAACATAAAACATATACCTTATTTTGTTGTGGCTTGACGTCTCCTTCTTTATGGCTGCGGTTAGGCTCCAATCACCGCTCATGAGTCACACAACTCGAGCAACACCTCTGCGATAACTTCATATGACTTACTTGGACCCGACTCGGGTTACCATAAGTTTTTTTTTTTTTTTCTTTTTTTCACCCGAAATTTTTTTTCTCTTATACATACATGATACACACCATCAATAACATGGAAATAAACTTCCAAAAAACCAAAACATCTCGGCTTTCCCAAAAATGGCAAATTAAATTTTATGCCAAAAAACCAATTTCACGTTTCCAAAATACATGGAAATACCAATTCGGCACAAATACAACATTTCTTTTCTTTCCTTTTTTTTTTCTTTTTTTTTTTCTTACCACGTCGTTTTTTTTTTTCCTTTTTTTTTTCTTACATGACAAAAACGTTTCCTTTTTTTTTCCTTTCCTTTTTTTTTCTCTCTACGTGATCTTCATCAATTTTTTTTTTCATTTTCTTTTTCATGTTTTTCTTCCTTTTTTTTTTTACTTTTTTTTTTTTAAATCCAGTTACCTTTGCACCATGCACTTGTCATAAATCGCTCGACTCGAACGATACCTCCATGACAACTTCATGCAATTCGGTAGCATCTACTTGATGTAGTCGATGCCCCTGCTCGTGCTCCAAAGTCGATGTAGAAAGCTACTCGAACGGTTGCCTATCTCCATACACCTTTTTGGTTGAAGAAACACCTGCCTTGCACTTGCCTCGAGTCGTTGTTTGCCTTCCATCGCCTTCGTTTTGTCCTCCCATCTCTGAACCTGGCTCTGATACCATGTTAAGAATTTGAGTTTTGGAGTTCGAGGAGGCACGATCCAAGTGCAACTGCACATGAACCGTGCCCCTTAGGGCTAGTTAGCACGAGGATCTCAGAATAAACAATCACACAAATTTAATACAAGACACGAGAATTTAACGAGGTTCAGCACCAACTTGGTGCCTACGTCCTCCACACACACGCACTCCTTTTTATTTATTTTCTTGTAAATTTTCTGAGATACATTGTTTGAGGGAGAAGAGAAGAATAAATAGACATTAAGAAAATTACATAAGGCAACTAGCCAAAACAGCAATAATCCTAAGAGATATCACGTATCTCATTACTAGGAAACAATATCTTCGTGCACAGAGAAATAATTCACACAATCTTGTCTTTATTCTTCTTATTTCCTTCTTTTCTGACACACATCAGATCCTCTTCAATATGGAAATACACCATCCTTCGTTTCTTGCCAAATCTCACAAATATCTTACCAAATATGCTAGGTCGGCATACCATTTCGGTCCGAAATACAACCATTTCGCACCGAAATCATTCCTGTGTTGATCTGTTTTCTTCATACGAACCTCACGCTACATAATTCGGTCTATACACACACATGTAGACCTCATATATTTCAACACTCTCCCTCAAGTTGACATGTACACACTTGGAAATGTCAACTTGCCAAATTACTTGTTGGGCTTGGTATCCGTGATTGGTTCTTTTCCTTATTTTCTAACTTTGATCAACATTGCTCTTTTTTGTTAAGTGTCATGCATTCAATCTAGAGCATGATCTTATGCAGCACTTCTCACAGAAACTAGTAACTATTATTGTGGAGGGATGAATAGAAGGGCAGAAGGGAAGACTTTGACTCAATTTTACTTTCTTTTCTGTTTTTATTTTTCATAGGTTCCGTTTAGATGAGTTAGGAATAAGGAAGGAAGAATTATTCCGAGCGGAAAAATGTTATTTGAGGAAGAGTGAAAAGAAACTATTCCGGAAATAAGAAATGTTGTTTGGATAATAAGTTGGGAATAAGGTTATTGGGAAGTGTGTTATTGGGGTGAAAAGTCAAAGATGAAGTGTTATTGGGAAGAGTGTTATATAGGAAGAGTGAGAAGAGTTGTTATTCTAGGAAAAAGAAATGTTGTTTGGATGAATTTTTTGTTAGGGAGAAGAATTTACGTCGGGAAGAAGCTATTCCACCGCATTCAAATGGAGCCATAGAGCAGAGTAAGAGCACTGGTAGAATAAATAATAAATGATTATTAATTGTTCAATCAGATTAGTTATTATAATCAGAATTAATGTTGTAAATGGTAAAAATGAAAATCAGATAAGTAAATTTGAACGGGCAAACAACATTTTTTTTTTTTTTTTGAGAAGAGGTAATATCTAAAGCAAAGCAAGTTCTACATTTGTAGTGGCTCTATATATTACAAAAAAAAAAAAAGTTATGAAGCAACCTAACCAAAATGAAGTCCTCATTTTAACCTAATATACCATACTCAATAGCAAGTACCAAATAATGCCAATTGCCAATGTCGCAACGGTCTCTATGTAAATGGCCGACGTCTTTACAGTTTACACGGCTCAATTCATAAAACTTGGAAGTGAAAGTCTGGTTGACCTGCCACAGAAGTATTTACTCGGTAATAGCCATATTGGATCCAACGAAAATTCCTAAAATTCATCTCCGTTCCATTTACAACGGCCGTTAATAAATAGCGTTTGACCGGACCAGGATCCTCGGCTGCCGAGCAGTCCTTTGGTTTTTTTTTTATAATATTTAAAAATTTTAAAATTCAATTGTCGAATCTAAACCGTTGATTTTGTTCAATTTTATGGACGATGCATTTTCATATAAGTTTTATAAAATTTTGAGTTGATTTGATACTCGATTAAGTGCTCAACAAATGAACGTATTAGAATTAATCAAATCAGATTCGTTCATTTGTTGAGCACTTAATCGAGCATCAAATCAACTCAAAATTTTATAAAACTTATATGAAAATGTATCGTCTGTAAAATTGAACAAAATCAATGGTTTGGATTCGACAATTGAATTTTAAAATTGTTAAATATTATGAAAAAAAAATCAAAGGACTGCTCTCGACAGTCTTTTTTTTTACTGCCGAGGATCCTGGTTGGCATTTGACCATATTTTATTCTCTTCGCACCACCGCGACTAGGGTTTTGTCTAATCTTCATGTAGAATTGAAATACCACACGAGTCTCTTCCTGTCTTCCGATTTCCCTCATCCTAGGGATGCTCTGTTCGGTGTGATTGTGATTAATTGAGCTCTTTGTTTATTTATTTCGTAACAAGTTGTGATTAAATAACCCTATTTTGTGTATAGATTTTTCTTTCTTTTTAATATTCCAGGAACTTTCTGGGTTTGCTTTTTAGGAATTTGTAAAGAGTCGCCTTACCCTTAGACATGTCAAACGTGGTCGATGGTCACAGAATTGACCCTAACCGTTATCGTTACGTTTAATCATACGGCACATATTTTGTTGCCGTTAACCAAATTATTTATCTAATGATAGAAAAATCTTAATCGTTAACCGTTCCGTTTAACTAAACGATTTAACGTTTAGCCATTTGTTATATTTTGTCAACAAATATAATACAGAAGTATAAGGAAAAAAATGTCAAAATTTCATACATCATAATCTGATCCAACAACATAGGAGTCATGTATTAATTTGATACATCAAAATTTGACACAGTAAGTTGAATAACATGCCCAAATTTCATACTTACATATCCAACCCAACAACATGTGAACATATAATCAAGTATAAATTTGATACATCAAAATTTGACTGAATTACACATATAATTGCCCTATATGTTAACTGAAATACACAATTGAACCTTGAATTTCATCCAGCTCAACCCAGATCTCAAACTTCCTTCTCAGTTATACCAAACTGGCCCAATTGACTAAACAAAAAAAAAAAAACAAAACAAAACACAAGCATCATCATTGAAGATCACTACTTGAGATCTAAGGAGCCAAAGACATGCTGGTAGAACCAACAATCCAGGCTTCAATTGTGTATTAAGGCAGCATATACAAATACAACAAAAGTATCATAACTAAAGTAATAATAGTTGGCTTACTGACACAGCCTCTCATTCCTCAATGCCAACCCCTTCCTCTATGGTCCATAGAGACTCACCAATATGTTCACCAAGCTCTGCAATTAGATAGAAATTAAACAATGAAATATGCAAGTTATATGTTTAAATAAGATATAAGCAAGGGGTAGGCATTTATGTTCAATATGTTCATACCATTTATCGATGCCCGCAACCAATCTTGAGCACGTAGTAGTGCTTCAATGGTCTCATCAGAGAGAGAGCTCCTAACTGGGCTAAGTACTCTACCACTTGTAGAGAATGCAGATTCAGAAGCCACTGTTGATATTGGGACAGCCAATATGTCTCGGGTCATCTGCGACAGTACCAGATACTTAGCAGTCTTCAACCTCCACCAAGCAAGGATGTCAAACTCCTCATCCAAACTTGCTTCATCAATTGCATCATCTATTTTAAGGGAACACATAAATAATAAATTAAAACTTGCAACATATAAGAAAATTTTAAAAAATGACAATTAACAAGTACATTACCTAAATAGTCATCTAATTTAAATTTTGGAAGTTCAGAGCCCTTCTTTCCTTTCATATAATCTTTCAATCCAGCCCTTGTATCACTAATACTAGTAGATGCACCAGTAGTTGTCTTTTTCCTGTAAAAAAAAATCCAAGTTAAAATAACAACTAGGTTGATTATGAGATGTAAAATACTAGTAAAGCACTTGTACCTCTTTGGCATGCTAGCTTGGGGTTGTCAGATAGGTCATTTGCATTTTGCCTCCACATATTCTTTAAACAATTCTTTCATGCACTGTCTCAAGTTGGCAATAAAATTGTCACAATTTCCAGGGCTCATTTGTTTCATGTAGTACTCAACTACATGCAGCTTGCATCTAGGATCAAGCAATTGCCAATAAAGAATTTTCAATTGTCCAATACTTGTCAAACTTGGCAAGCATGCCAACACCCATTTGCACAATGAATGTGTATTGACTACTTGACATTTTCCTATTGGTAAGATAAAACCCATAAAATTCACCGAAGAAGAGGTTTAATGTTGGATATTTTGTGCCACTTAACTTCAATGTGGCATCATAAAACACCTTCATATGAGCAACAAAACATTGTACAGCATCCCAATTAAAATTAGGTGGACATAACTTGTACCTCTTATCAAGGGTACCATACCTACAAATGGCTGGCCTGAGCTCCAAGGCCAGCTGCAACATCACATAAGTGGAGTTCCATCTTGTAGGAATATCCCAAGCTGGCTTTTTTAGGGAACTGGTACCTGAAAAAAAAACACAATACAAAAATAAAATGTTAGCATCCTTAATTTAAGATAGCATGGTGATTGGTAAGAGATATGAAGATATAAAAACACAACCTGAGAACAAGCCAGCTTGAATTTCTCCATCCTTGATTGCGAGTGACGAATGTACTTCATCGTCTCGCGTATATCTTTTATCTCATTATTCAAAACAACAAGCCCATCTTGGACAATCAAATTTAAGATGTGGCAACCACATCTCTGGTGGAAGAGCTAACCATCTATTGGTAAGTCATCTTTGATGGGTGTTGATGCAAAAAGTTCATTGATGCAAGCATCATTGAAAGAGGCATTATCAAGAACCAGACAGAAGGCTTTTTTATCTAAGTTCCACAAGACTAATTTTTCATTGGTATGTCGGGTTTAGCGAGTTTAGTGAGTTTAGTTGGATTCCCTCGAAAATTCCATTCCCTCACTATTCTACCTCAAAATTTCAAAAAGTATCTCGAAAATCCCAAAAAGTACTAACCTTACACCACTAAGCCTTCTGACCTCATCTGCCAAACACAGTATCAACTTCGCTGACGCTGCCTCCATTCTAGAGATTCTTGTCCAAAATATCCTTAGCGTTTTATTTTCAGAGATCGAGCTACAACAAAAATGCGGAGGGTATTTTAGTCAGAGAAAAATAAATGCGAGTGAATGGGTGAGTACAGCAATTTCCCTCGCAGCTCCTCAATCTCTATTCTTTACGCATAGATTAAAAAAAAAATAATATACATTAATACATATTGAAAAAAAAAAACAAGGAAGCTTTTCTCTTGTCGCCCCGCCGCTAGGGTTTTCTCACCACATTCTGAAATTAATTAACATTCCCGTTACCTTCCACACGACATCCTTTGTTCGGTATGTTTTCAATTTACTAATATTTTCCTCGTTTGAGAACAACTTATTATTCGATTTTACTCCAAATTAAGCTTTGGTGGTCGTAGTTGTTTCAAGCTATTTCCTAGTTACATAAACTTATGTATTATTTTTTTCCCCCCAAGAATGTTTAGGTTGTCTAACATTTTGGGACTTAAATGGAACCTTTCCTCTTTATGTCTAACAATTTAGTGTGTACTACGTGCTGATATAATTTTAACATTTGAATATGTCAGAACCAGATTATTGGTATTTGAGTTTGTGAACTAATACCAGTATTCCACTTGTTTCTGAACTCGGCCTTTTTCTTCTTTTTTTTTTTTTTTTCTTTTTGCTTTTTCATTATTTTGCTTGACAGATAGCTATACTGAGATAACATTATGTGGCAGGATTAGAACTAGTTGAATAATCTTTCCTCTGCTGAGTGCCAAATTAGTGCCTGTATAGTGTTAAGAGATGGAAAATCATGGTTGAGAAAAAGATGAGAGCTGAAAATTCTGATAGGATAAGCAATCTGCCAGATTCCTTATTAGTCGAGATCTTATCCTGGTTGGATGCATCGGAAGCTGTGCTGACATGCATCCTCTCGAAGAGATGGCGTAGCCTTTGGACTTTTGTTCCGTATCTGTACTTCGACTTTGCCGACTTTGGAGATGATGCTGAGTGGTTCAACAATTTTGTGAGCTCCTTCCTGCGCCTACGAGATGATGCCACCAATGTGCACACATTCACGCTAAGATATTCTGTGCCACGTGATACTGATGTTGATGACCTTGTCAATGCATGGATTTTATATGCCTTGGATCATGAAGTGAAGAATCTTGAGGTCGATTTATTCAGAAAGCGATGTAGGCACTTGCCCGATTGCTTATTCGCTTGTGCCTCACTTGATTCTTTGCACTTAAATTGTTATAATCACATTGAACCTCACTTTGTGTGCTTGCCTAAACTAAGATTCTTGAGCCTATATGGTGTATTTATGCCATATGATTCCATGCAAAAGATTATCTCTGGGTCCCCCTCTCTCGAGACTTTATGCATGCACCGATGTGCTGTTGTGATGATGAATAGTGGTATCTCATTTCATACTGTAAAAAGTCTGACTATGGAAGATTGTGACCTCTTTAGTCGCTCTGATGTACCAACCTTTGACATATCCGCGCCTTGTCTTAAATATATTAAATTTGTTAAAGGCTGGGGGCCTAGTATAACATTCAAGGATATGTCTAAGTTGACCGAAGCTGTGCTAATCATGGCTATAGATGAAGAAAAAGATAATGATTGTTATCTTCTGAGTGGCATTTTAGGCGTTGAAACTCTCGGTATAGGCAGTATCCGTCTGAAGGTATCTGTTATTACTTGTAAACTTGATTGTTGCTTTATTTGTCTTATATATAGATGTATTTTTCTAGTTAATAAGCCTGGAAGTAGTTAAGTACAATTTGACTGTTTCAGCTTAAATTTTTTTTTTGATGGTCTGCTTTGGCCTTTAATTGGCTTGCATTGATTGGAATACTATTATACTAACCTGTATAGATATACTTAATTTGTTTTAATCTTTCATTGTGTGGTAACTGCCAGAGTTAACAAAACAGAACACAAACTTTACCCACCGAAATCTAGAGAATTTAGTATATCTAACTTATTATGTTGCGGGCATATACAGGGATGGAGCTATGTATAGGCAAGCCCAGGCACTTTCCTGGGCTTGATTTTTGAAAAATAAGGCCCGGTTAGGTATATAATACACAGTGCCTAGGTTTAAAACTTGATTGTGCCTGGATTTGGCCAGTTGACCTGGAATTCTCTTCACTTCGTGCCTGGGCTTAATAGTTTTCTAAATCCATCCCTGGGCACATACAATTCTATTATTATAGTCATAAACTAATCTGCGGCAACTTTATTGGTCAATGTGTAAAATGTTTGCAGAGACAGCAAAACTTAGATTGTTACCTACTAATTCACAGTATGCTTAATTTTTTAATTTTCATACCTTTTTATGGGTCTTATTGGTCTTATGTGAAATAATGAATCTTTGTAATTTCCATAGGAATTCTTGACAAGAGAATTGCAGAATTGGAGAGAACTTAAAAGGCTGAAGTTCATTTTGTTGGGTGTCTGCTGTATGCACTGTGATTTTGGTATCTGTGCCAAGTTGCTCAAACATTGCCCAAATTTGGAGCGTCTCTGTTTAATGCACACTGGAGAATTATGCAGGGTATTTTATTCTTTGATACATCCATTTAGGGGTTTCTGGTCTGTAGGTCTGTTCATGTCAGCTAGAGACCATGATGCAAAAAATACTTCTTACCCTCACTGGACACGGCAATTTGCTACCTGCACTCGATAAATATTCATCCATATCAATCCAATCTGCTAATAAGTTGGGATTTAAACTAAATTGGACAATTACCTAATATTCCAACTCTTGACAAAAATTCTAATAGCATTGAAATTACAATTGCAGTGATTGTATTTTATGTTTGTTTTGCATTAATCTTTTGACTTCTACTGTTTCTCAAGGTGGATCATAGTGGAGAAGTGAAGGCTGAAAATCTTGAGGAGATTGGAGGTTCCTCTTGTCGAAACCTTAAGTTGATAGAAATTGTATGGTACCGATCTCATCACAATGTCCAGCAGTTAGAGCAGCTCATGCTTCACTGGACAAAGAATATAGGTGGGGTGCAGATTAAAGTCTCAGAATATATGTTAAAGTCATTACTTCCATCATGATTTTTTTTTTTTTTTTGGCTGTTTCTTTTGTCATCTCTATTTTGGTTTGTTGATATGGTAGTTTGGTAATTTACCAATATGGATATGTTGCTCTTAATAGTTCTTTGGATCTTTGAAAAAGCCAAAACCATGTAAATGTTTTGGAAGTATGGCTAATTTGGTTCGTTGTGTTTGCACTATTTTTAATTTCTCAGTCCCTTTTGCACTTGCTGCTGCCTGTACAAGGTAGAGGATGTTTCATCTGATATGAAAATGAAGAGCAGTGTAGGTGCATGTACAACTGTTGACAGTTGTTGCACAATTGGAGCAACAGTTGAGCTAATTTTGAGCTGTAGCGACCTCACTGTAGGTGCTACTGGTACCAGTATGACCAATGAAGAACCAGCCCGTTATATGTTTGGACTGGATGTGAAACTGGTACACTATGAGAT
Source organism: Rhynchospora tenuis (assembly GCA_027725995.1). Taxonomy (NCBI): domain Eukaryota; kingdom Viridiplantae; phylum Streptophyta; class Magnoliopsida; order Poales; family Cyperaceae; genus Rhynchospora; species Rhynchospora tenuis. The sequence goes on along the minus strand of CM050889.1, from coordinate 68,107,471 downwards.
GGATTTATATACTGCAGGTTGAACTGTTTTACTCTTCATGACCTGCTGGCACAATTTGATGTACTGGCATGGATTTGATTGTGTCCATTGCCCAAAGTACTCGTTTGTTTCTTGACTCTTGTTTTGCTGTGGGCCATCAATTTATTGTCTTTGTTTGATTTTTTTTTTTTCTCGGTGTTGACAATTAGAATGTAGAACCGAATATATTGTCGCAGGTAGTGTGACGAGAGATGCAAAAAAATTGCTTCATGGAGTGCACAAAAATATCATTAGAAGGCATAGAGATCAGACTTTGCGAGGCACATAAAACTCAAGTTTCTGTATTTTTAAGGTGTGAATGGCAGTAGCTAACGGACCTTGCATCGCTCTTTTATATTTACCCTATTGTAAACTGTCATATTTTGAAAAGAACACTCCATTTTTTGCAGATTGTCACGACCATATATATGCTCTCTCAACGAGTAGTCCATTTAAGCCAATATAAATTGTCTTAACGTACTTTTTTGTACATAATAAAATAATAATATCAACTTCTGCACGTATCTCGCAACAAATAAAATTGTGGTTGAATTCGTTTTCAATATTTCTTGCCATCAGTCAGCAAAATAGTTCATCAACTCTAGGAAATAATAATTTTAAACTGCTATTCTTTTGCGAATTAATTAGTTTATTCTATTATGAATTCGATGGATGCTTTTTTTTTTTTCCTTTTGTATTTTACTCGACAAGAGGTAAACTAGGACGCTCATAGATGATTACAAATAAAAAGACGTATTAAGAATACAAATTTCAAATAATATCGTATAATTAACAATATCATGTAATTAAACTAAAATTAGTTCACGATAATAATATTGAAACTCTGGGCCTTATTCACTTTTCTAAAAGATCTAAAAGTTGTTAAGATGATTCATTGGTTGATGGCTTCATCTAAGTATTTAAGTATGGTCCTAATAATTTTTTAGAGAGATGCGCATGATGCCATATCTAATTAATAAATAAAAAACACCACATTTAATTTCTGAGATAGAGGCGTTTGATATGCATGTTAGTCTAACTTCTAATCTCACTAGCGTGTTGTATTGTATTAAATGTGTTTTAGTTGTCTACAGCGATCGATCATGCTAACACTTTTTCAATATTAAAAGACTAGCATTATGGCAGATATTTGTTTTAATACTATTTGGCTTTGAGATAAAAATCCGTCAAAACAATCCAGGGCATGATCGATTAACTATGTGAACCGTAGCACCTTTTTTGAAATAATACAGCCACATTTTAAAAAACTTGTGTTTTCGAAATAATACAGCTGTCAAATTTAAAAAAAGAAAAAGAAATAATACAGCCACATTAAGGACTTGTTTTTTCGATAATTCGATACTGGTTTATTTTTGCACAATTAGTTTTAGTTTTTATTGTGCAGGCAACGACATGTGGCAAACTTTAATCACCGAAATTTATAAATTTTTATATATCCGGCTGATTTTCTCGGGGGCACTTAAACATACATAATTCTCTTATTGTAGTCATGAACTAATCTTTGTTGCAGCTGGTCAATGTGTAAAGTGTTTTTTTTGTTAGGAACACAGTTAAGCTTAGATCATTACATACAAATTCACGGTCAGCTTAAAATTTCAATTTCTTATTTTCTTTTTGGAAGTGGGGTATTACATGGAGTATTGAAATTCTGTAATTATGACTAGACAATTGAAGAATTGCAGAAGACTTCAAAAACTGAAGATCGTCTCTTCGGGTGTGTGACTGTGTGTGCTGTATGATTTGACCACCTGCGCTACATAGCCTACATATCAAACAATACGCCCATTTGGAGCGCCTTCATTTCGTGTACACTGAGAAATACTGCAGGGTATTTAATCTTTAATATATTTCCATTTAGGGGGTATCAGGTCTGTTCATGTTTATTTAGTAGCCATTACAACAAGCACCATTATTATCAGAATACACAATCAGATTAACTGTTGTATATCTTATTTTGGTTTAATAATAAAGCAAAAGGAGAATAATTTAACAAACTATTAACTTTCTTACCAGATCAATGAATGCCACCTGGGCCTGAATGTAGCAGCCCATTCAGACTTATAGGTTTAAGGGTCGTTGCACAATTCGTACTAATACATTATTGGTTAGGTTAGTTAGCAAAAAAAAAAAAAAAAAAACAACAACTAATGTATATGTATAACCAATAATATGCTAAAATACTTATAATTTTAGGTTATAAATGAAAAGATCCATAATTTTTGCTTAGAATGCAAATGAGGCGTTGCATAATAAATTATCGAGTTAAAAAATAGTTGCCAAAAAAAAAAACATAAAAGTACAATAACAATATTATTTTTAAAACCTTTATTACCGGGCTGATAACCATCATCCCGAAATTCATCATCCCCAAGACATGTGTTCCATTTTTAGAAATGCATTAATAATTTTTTTTCCATTTTCGGAATGTTCTCCCATCATCCCCAAGACTCATCCCTCTTTCCCTCTCTGTTTGGCTCCCTTCCCCTCCCCATCTCCTTTCTCTCCTTTTCCATTAATAACTGCCATAATTATTTATTTTCCATAACAACTAGAACAATTAGCATTTTTTTTCCAGCACAATTATGTTTTTTTTCCAGAACAAGTAGAACAGTTAGCTTACCAACTAGAACAATTAGCATTTTTTTTCCGGCACAATTTTTTTTTTCCAAAACAACTAGAACAGTTAGCTTACCAACTAGAACAATTATTTTACCAACTAGAACAATTAGCATTTTTTCCAGCACAATTATTTTTTTTCTCAGTATAACTAGAACAATCAGCATTTTTTTCAGCACAATTATTTTTTTTCCAGAACAACTAGAACAATTAGTTTACCAACTAGAACAATTACTTTATCAAATAGAACAATTAGTATTTTTTTCAGCATAATTATTTTTTTTAAGAATAAACAGAACAATTATTTAATATTTCAAATAATTGTTCTAGTTGGTCTCTGGATGTTGGAAAATTTTTTCACCTGCAAAAAATCTCTGGAAGGAAAGAGATGATTAATTGCATTCCGAAAAAAGAGAGATAAATGAGGTTTAATTTCATAAATTGCATTCCGAAAAAAAAGAAGGGATGAGAATTTAATGAAGAACTAAGATGATGGGATGATGGGGACCGGGATCCTCGGCAATCAAAAAAATGACTGCCGAGAGCAGTCCTTTGTATTTTTTTATAATATTTAAAAATTTTAAAATTTAATTGTCGAATCCAAACCGTTGATTTTGTTCAATTTTATGGGCGATGCATTTTCATATAAGTTTTATAAAATTTTGAGTTGATTTGATACTCGATTAAGTGCTCAACAAATGAACGTATTAGAATTAATCAAACCAGGTTCGTTCATTTGTTGAGCACTTAATCGAGTATCAAATCAACTCAAAATTTTATAAAACTTATATGAAAATGCATCATCCGTAAAATTAAACAAAATCAACGGTTTGGATTGGACAATTGAATTTTAAAATTGTTAAATATTATGAAAAAAATTAAAGGACTGCTTCGGCAGTCATTTTTTTAACTGCCGAGGATCCTGGTTGGGGATGATGGAATCTATAAAAAGATAGAAAATAATTCCTTACTGCTGTACAACACTGCAGTATCTTGGGTAAAAATGTAAAAAGGTAAAAAAAGAAGTTGGAATTTAATAATAGCTCAATCTTCAAGCATATGTAAAAAGGTAAAAAAAGAAAAGAACTATTCACCGCTTTGGTCTCTTTTCGCCCCGCCGCTAGGGTTTTCTCATCATATTCTGAAATTAATATTCCAATTCCCTTCCCCACAGCATCCTTTGTTCGGTATGTTTTCGATTTACTATTCTTTTCCTCCTTTGAAAACAACTTATTATTTTACCCTACATTGAGCTGATTAAGGAGAAGGTTGTATTTGTTTCAAGTTATTTCCTAGTTAGATAAAGTAATGTACTATTTTTCCCCTTTTGCCCCTTTACTAGCAGGTGCTATTGGTATTTAAACATTCGAATATGTCAGAACCAGATAATTGGAATTTGAGTTTGTCAACTAATACCAGTATTCCACTTGTTTCTGAACTCGGCCTTTCTTTTTGTTTTCTCATTATTTGCTTGACAGATAGCTATACTGAGAGAACATTACGTGGCTGCATTAGCACTCGTAAAATAAATTCTCTGCTGAGTGCCGAATTAGTGCGGGTTTACTGTTTAGTGTTAAGAGGTGCAGGTTAAATCATGGATACGAAAAAGATGAGAGCTGAAAATTCTGACATGATAAGCAATCTGCCTGATTCCCTATTAATCGAGATCTTATCCGAGTTGGATGCATGGGAAGCTGTGCAGACATGCATCCTCTCAAAGAGATGGCGTAGCCTCTGGACCTTTGTTCCGTATCTCTACTTCGACTTTGCCAACTTTGGAGATGATGCTGAGTTGTTCAACAATTTTGTGAGCTCCTTCCTGCACCTACGGGATGATTCCACTGATGTGCGCACATTCACACTAAGATATTCTGTGCCTCATGATGCTGGGATCTTTGACCTTGTCAATGCATGGATTTTATATGCCTTGAATCATAAAGTGAAGAATCTTGCGGTTGATTTGTTTGGAAAGCAATGTGGGCGCTTGCCCGATTCCTTATTCAATTGTGCCTCACTGAAGTGTTTGCACTTGAATTGTTATTATCAGATTGAACCTGACATTGTGTGCTTGCCCAATCTAAGATTCTTGTGCTTATATGGTGTATATATGCCAAATGATTCCATGCAAAAGATTATATTAGGGTGCCCCTCTCTGAAGACTTTAAGCATGCACTGGTGTTTTATAATGATGATGAGTGGTATCTCATTTCAGACTGTAGATAGTCTGACTATTGAAAATTGTGACCTCTTTAGTCACTCTGATTCACCAACCATTGACATATCCGCTCCTTGCCTAAAATATATTAAATTTGTTAAAGGCTGGGGGCTTAGTATAACATTCAAGGATATGTCTAAGTTGACCCATGCGATGCTCATCATGTCTACGGATGTTGAAAAGGACAATGATTATCATCTTCTGAGTGGCATATTAGGTGTCGAAACTCTCGCAATAGGCAGCAACTGTCTGAAGGTATCTGTCATTTCTCGTGAACTCGGCTGTTGCTTTATTTTTCTTATATTATATTTTGGAATAATTAGATATATGCCACTGTGAAAATTGACAATTTGGATTATGCCACTCTTAAATTGCTAATTAGTTTTATGCCACTATTAAATAATCAAAATTAGTTTTATACCATTAATTTCATTCAAAATGGATCAAATTAGAGATTTGCCATCTAAAATCTTGTCATATTTTTTAAAAATACCCAAATTACCCTTTTGTAATTATCAAGAAAATAAATCTTACGAAAAGGAAGAAAAAGAAAATAAAATCGCACCTAACTTCTTGCTCGCAGCTGTCTCTTTTACCCGTCGCCGCCACAGCTGCATATTGTCCTTAAGATAGGCTTTATTCTATTCTATATTTTACTTCTTCATGGCTAGGTTTACATTTTGTAGTTCCGTTTATTACTATCATGTGTTTCTTAGATCTTAAAATCGTGAAAGAGAAAATACATAATCGATTCCTTTCAGTTTGGTCTTTTATAAAAAAATAGAAAAAAGCAAAACGCGAAGTTGTCCCTCGCGAAAGCACGAGGCGAAACCCTGCTTATTTCACTTGCCTTGAAAAATTGGGGAGTATATTTTCGAATTTGTCTTCACCTCCTTTTTATTGTTTTAAAACTTTTAATTATTATAATAAGTTCATTTGACTCACTCGGTTCCCAGTTTTTAATGTATGAAATAAGAGGAGCATAAAATGCAAACATGACAAACATTTTCTTTTATTTAGGACTATAGAATTAGTTTGATTTAATTATTATGTGCCTCGACCAGAAAATTAACATTCAAAATGTTAAGATTTCATTTAATTAATGTAATCGATATTAACAATAAATACAAGGAATTTCGAAAGAAATAAAATTCTTATGGCACAAAACTAATTTTTAGAACTTCATAGTGGCATAGAACTTATTTTTATTGTTATAGTGACGTAAAATAATTTTTTTCTTTTTAGATGGCATATTTCTAATTTTAATATTTTACAATGGCATATTCAAAAGGTCAAAATGGTCATATCAATTAATCGATGGCATAATTCTTATTTTTTCAATTAGTGATGGCATAAAAAGAATTTGTAATTTAACAATGACATATCTCTAATTTCTAATTTTTGCTGTGGCATAAATCTAAATCTCCCTTATATTTTTCTAGTTAATAAGCCTGGAGTAATTAATTTCAATCTTACTGTAACAACTTAATCTTTTTGATGGTCTGCTTTGGCCTTTTATTGGCTTGCATTGATTGGAACTCGGACCTGTATTGATATAATTCTTTTGCTTTTAATCTTTCATTGTATGGTTAGTTGGTAACTGTCAGAGTTTAGAACATAGAACACACTAACCATTGAAATATAGAAAATTTAGTATATCGATCTGATTATGTTGGGGGCACATACAATTCTATTATTATAGTTATGAACTAATCTTAGTGGAACATTATTGGTCAATGCATAAACTGTTTGCAGAGACATAGCAAAGCTTAGATTGTTACATACTAATTAACAAACTTACAATTTTCCTACCTTTTCTTTGGAAGATGAGTTTTATGTGAAATACTGAATCTGTGTAATATATTCATAGGAACTCTTGACAGGAGAATTGCAGAAGTGCAGACAACTTCAAAAGCTGAAGCTCATTTTGTTGGGTGTCTGCTGTATGCACTGTGATTTTGGTACCTGCGCCATGTTGCTCAAATGCTGTCCAAATTTGGAGCGTCTCTGTTTAATTCACACTGAGGAATTCTGCAGGGTATTTTATTTTTTGATATATCTATTTAGGGGTTTCTGGTCTGTAGGTCTGTTCATGTCAGCTAGAGACCATGATGTTAAAAATACCTCTTACCCTCACTGTACACAGCACTTTGCTACCTGCACTTGATAAATATTCATCTATCAATCCAATTCTTAATTTTGGTCATGGTTTATATGCACACATTCTCACCAATCTGCTAATATATTGGGATTTAAACTGAATCGAACAATTCATCTAATATCCCAATTCTTGACAAAAGTTCCAATAGCATTCAATTACAATTGCTGTGATCGCATTTTTTAGTTTGTTTTGCATCAATCTTTTACTTCTACTGTCTTTAAAGGTGGATCATAGTGGAGAAGTGAAGTCAGAAAATCTTGAGGAGATTGAAGGTACCTCTTGTCGAAATCTTAAGTTGGTAGAAATTTTATTGCACCGATCTCATCACAGTGTCCAGCAGTTAGAACAGCTCATGCTTCACTGGACAAAGAAGATACGTAGGGTTCAGATTAAAGTCTCAGAATGCAAGTTTGAGCCCCTACCTACATCATGATTTTTCTTTCTGGCTGTTTTTTTTTTGTCGTATCTATTTTTGCTTGTTGGTGTGGTAGCTTGCTAAATTACTAACATGGTTATATTGCTCTTAATTGTACTTTGCATCTTCTAAGAAGCCAATACCGTGTAAATCTCTTTAAAGTATGCTAAGTTGGTTCGTTGTTTTTTGGATACCTTTTATACTTGCTCCTTGGACAAGGTATATATGATACTGTGATAGATCTGATGGGAAAATGAAAAGCAGTGCTACAGGTCACAGTCGATGCACGATTGGAGCAACATTTGAACTAACTTTGCGCCGTAGTAGAGGTGCTATTAAGACCGATATGAAGAGCAAGTTCATTATTATATTTAAACTGGATGAAAAGCTGGTACACTATGAGATAAATATATATGTTTAAACTGGATGGTACATTAGCTACTGTTAGACTTTGTAAGTCTGACATTATGATAACATTTAAAAAAAATCAGATTTAAAATATCTTTGAAATTATTATTTTAATTAATAACAGTATTAAAATTCTTTTTAATCTTCGATATAGTTCCATTAGGGCGTATCAGGTCTGTTCATGTTATTCAATAGCCATTACAACAAACACCATAATTATCAGAATACAAAGTTAAAATTATAGATATAATATCTATAATCTGGTTGACTATTGTATATTTTATTTTGGTATAATAATAAAGCAAAATGAGACAAATTTAACAAACTATTAGCTTTCTTACCTGATCAATGAATATCACTTGGGCCTGAATGTGGCAGCCCATTCACTTAATCACATACAGCCGTCTTCAATCCATCTCCCAAAAAGATTCCTCCAGTAACTAAACCCATCTCAGCCGTCAAAAAACAACCCTATCCAACCGTCCAATTTCAATACCCACGGATCGCCAACTTGGCATCTTTCCATTTCTTTCTATAAATTCCACCAGTACCAAAACCCTCCCAAATTCCAATCTCAAATATACAAACAAAACATCCCGCGTACTTTTCTTTTCAAATTTCACCTTCTCCTCAACCTCAGATCTAAAATGGATGCCACTCCAGGAGGCAAAGGCAAGAAGGGAGCTGCTGGGAGGAAAGGTGGTGGGCCCAGGAAGAAGGCTGTCACACGATCTGTCAGAGCCGGCCTCCAATTCCCAGTTGGTCGTATTGGTCGGTACCTGAAGAAAGGCCGGTACTCTCAGCGAGTCGGTACTGGTGCTCCAGTCTATCTTGCTGCTGTTCTAGAGTACCTCGCAGCAGAGGTACATTTTGTTGCTTTAATTGAACCTCAATTAGTAAATTATTATAATGCTATTGCTCTTAATTGATGAAGGTTGTTGTTGAATTGATGAAATTTAGGTGTTGGAGTTGGCTGGGAATGCAGCAAGAGATAACAAGAAGAACCGCATCATACCTCGGCATGTTTTGTTGGCGATAAGGAATGATGAGGAATTGGGGAAATTGCTTGCTGGTGTGACAATTGCATCTGGTGGGGTGCTTCCTAACATTAACCCGGTGTTGCTGCCGAAAAAGACAAAGAGTGACACTGCTGAGACTGCCAAATCTCCTTCAAAGAAGAGTACCAAGTCTCCCAAGAAGGATTGAGAGTTTGAGACTGAGACTTAAAGGGTTGTAGGTTTCTGTTTAGGTTGCTTGGAGGGTTTTGGATGAATAGGTATCTTGTAATTAAGTATGATTGTGGTCCTTTGATTCAATTGTAGTTGGATCTATGGATCTTTGTATTGGGTTTCTATTAATGGAGAAGTGAGCTTGATTGTGTTACATCAATATGTTTGACTTTTAATTTTATGATGTGTGCTTGATGATGGTTCCAAGATTTTGATTCTAGATTGTGTTGCATTGGATACAGTATTACATCACATTGAGTCATTAAGGTAGTGATTTTAGTCATTTATATGTATCTACATGTAATGATGGTTTTAAACTTCAATTTACGTGTCAAGAATTTTACTAACAACATTAATTGAGTGTATTAAACAACTTGATAATTTCCCTTATTACAGGTAACTTATTTGGCAAATGCACCAGAACATTGTGTTTGATAGATAATTTGGCAGCCGTCTTACAATGTCAAATTAGCTTTTCAGTACGTACACATGCCTTCTAAATTTTACCAGAATAATAATCTAAATTTTGCCAGAATAATAAATATATCAATTTTTCTCCAAAAAGCAACAATTGTTTTTAGTTTGATTCCAACTTACCTAGACTGCTGTGGTGGAATTGCAAATTCCATAAACCAAAATTAGACTTGAAACAACCAATAAAAATCATATGTTTCCAATTTTAATTTGAACGACTTTGCAATTAAAATATTACATATCTGGAAACCCTGGTACTACCGTTCTGGCTTTCTCCAATTACTGGAGAGAATATTTTGTATGGAATCAACATTCAAAGTTATATCAGCTTCAATCTCACAAGAATAAGTAAATTGCATATGCTCGAGTCGCTAGTAAATAGTCAACTGGGTGCAAACTTGAAAATTTAAATCCACATGTTAACAAAGCTAGATGCTGTACTGTCTGATGGAGAATAATAGAGTTTAAATGTGTGCCCATTGATGACCCCATCACGCAGTTGCAGTAAGAAGCTGACAAAATTGTGGAACCTCTTTCTTTTCCTTCTTGTTGAGTTGAAGTAGAAGTGCAAAGATGGAACAGAGGCCCAGAAATGGACCCTGATCTCGTGTTGCGTTACACGGCGCGTAGCGCACCCACGAGCCGTTCGATTTTGATTGGGTGGTTCATTTTTGGCGGGCCTATCAATCTGGTTACATGCACGGGGCTCCCATATCCATCCGATTTAGATCAGACGGCCCACAGCCGCGCTACATGCGGTGTACCGCAACACCGGATTTGAATTCCCCAGAAATTGAGCCATTTTCTTTGATAGAAGGCATGTTTGCATGACGGCATGACCTCTTCTGTATCCAATTGTGATATGATGTTGATGAGCAATGCATCAGGTAAATTGTTTAGTCTGTCTGAATCTTCAGGTCTCATCTTTTTCCGCAAATTGGTCATTTCTAATTTTCTATCACTGAAGTAGTTATGCAGCAACAAGACACTCAATTATCAGATACAGGAAGTGGTTCTGTTGTCAATTTTAAATTCAAATTTAGATAATAACAAAACTTAGCTTACAACAAAACTCACAACGAAAATTTTATAGTTAGCCAGGGGTGAGGACGATACCGTGATGGATATTGTCACTATCTGAAGCATTTGCGCAAAAAGGTTCTCTAAGTATTGGGCTTTTTTGGTACAAAACTTTATAGGTGCTATAAAGTATATATTTCGACAAAAAAGAATTGGGATTAAGAATTTGACATTTACAGTTTCCAAATTTTTGGATACGAGCCTTATGGCAAAAATTGACAAAACAAACTTGCTAGAACTGTTAGGGGAAGGGTGGTCATCCAGTTGCCCTTATTTGTTTGTTTATTTTTTTTTAGCACTACTTAGTACAAATAAATAACATGCTATATGTCAATTTTTTTTATTAACAACATTAATTATTTTTTCCACCGGAGGAGCAGGCTATCAGAATGGACCTTACGAAAATCAATCAATATTGATTCGTTTCATTGAGAATTTACCAGAATTTGACTCGTATAATTAGCATACCAGCCATGATAAAATAATTTTCTATTAACACAATTCCAACCAAAATAAACAAATTTGAAAAATGGACACGAGCAAATTAAACAATTTTCCAATATCCTTTAGTACTTCAGGTAACTTATATTTGGTAAATGCACCATAAATCTGTTGGAATCGATCACAATTAGGCTGGACAGAACCAAAAGAACAACAAATGTTCCAAAATTTTCAATTGGAACAGAATCCCAACAAGGATAGGACAAATCTGAAAACCCTGGCACTAACTTATCCAACAATTGATAATTTCAATTTAGCAACACTCTTTTTATTTATGTATAGGCAAAATTCTTGGAGGTTTAAGTTTTTCTTTCCATAATTCATTTGCTACAGTACAATGTCAGCATAGCTTAGAGTCTAATACAATTCCCTATCAACCTAAAAATGAATGCAACACTAATGATCATCATCCAAAATTCTGCACACTTTAAAAAGAAAACATGTCAACAGCAACAAAAGAGAAAAAAATAAATTAATCACCAAAATCATCACAAGTTAAAAAAAGAACAAGCATGTCAAAGTAAGGATCACAGACTGTTCCAGTGTTTAAAGACTCCTGATATTTTCTTCGTCCTTTGCAAGAGAAGTTTTTCCAACTGAAGAACACACTGATGCTGATGCTGACGAACTCGGCAACAATTAAATTTCGCTATCTTAAGATCCTGACAACAGAAGCCTTCAGCCAGCCAGGTGTTCTCCAAGGTTTCTTCTCCACAGCAGCATACCTTGAGAAACGTTACTCTAAGTTATTGGTGGGGGAAACAGAACAAATGAAAATAGCAACTAAAAAAAGTAATGATTTGGGGTTTATGTCAAGGCCCTGAGTTGATTTGATTATTTGAACATGTACATCACAGCAGCAACCCTTGTAACATCCAAACAATCGCTCTTAGCTACATATACCAAATAATGATATATAAAAACCTTTGTCTTCAATTAGGTTGATTGATTGGTGTATCACACTCTAACTACATGAATACAAAAAAGATCCCCTTGAATGAATATACCAGAAAGTATGTACCTCACAGCAATACATGGTGTGCAATAAACAGAAGTTCTCCAAATTTGGACAGCACTTGAGAACTGAACACAAGATGCCAAAATTACAGCTGTTCCAGCACAAATCCAATACCAGGTGCTTGAGACTGTTGAATATTGTGCCATTTTTCAGTTCTCCATTTGAAAATTCCTGGGGGATTAGTTAGAGAGATTTTTATTGTTCACAACTTCACATAAACAAAATAAAAAAGAAGTAAAATTTGAATTTTATGCAGACTATAAAGCTCTCTCAGCTAACTAGAAATCTACGGAGAACTTGAAGTGGAATGCACTAGAAATCTATGCTAAATTAAGTAATTAAAGTTTGTGATGCTGTCAGTTTCTTAAACCTTTATACATCATTTACAAACCATGAAACAAAATAAGACTACTCAGATATACCATCCAAACCTATGCATGCAATGGAAATTCTTGATACACCAAAATTGAGGTTATATCCTCTTGTATCGGTCAGACTTTAATGTTATGGTTGTTAAATTAAGCAACTTTCATGTTCCCATAGCATAAGCACCAACCATATAGATATTACTGTATATTTATATTTTATTATATATACCTTCAGATAGTGGACGGTTAGCTTGAGATATTCAACACCTGAAATGCCCTTGAGAAGATCATGACTATTATAATAATTTCTTCCATTGTAACTGTTGCTTATGATGGCATTAGTCACCCTAGACATGTCCTTAAAAGTTATTTTAGACCCGGTGCATTGAGTAAACTTGAGATCCTTAAGGCGAGGAGCACATATGGAAAAGGTCGGCTCTGAGAGACAATAGAAGAAACAACTTTTCATTTTCAAACTCTTTACAGTCTGAAATGAGATACTATTGGTCTGAAAAGTGGCAAACCTTATGCTTAGAGTCTGGAGGTGGATAAAGGAGGTAACAAAATTGTCAAACCTCTCTCTTTCCCATTTTGATGATAAGTGCAGAGATGGAACAGAGGTCCAGAGGTTGTGCCACCTCTTTGACAGAAGGCATGTCTGCACAACCTCCTTTGCATCTAACAGAGATAAGATGTCGATGAGCAAGGCATCAGGTAAATTGCTTAGCCTATCTGAAATTTCACCTCCAATCCTTTTATGTGAATTGTTCATTTCTATCCCTGAACTAGTTGAAATCAGAAAACATACCCACGATTATTGAGGTACAGAAAGTGGTTTTATAATAATCACTTATTGATTTAAATTAATTATAAGAAAATTATCAAGGCCTTGATCATAATATTTTTTACGCAAGATTTAATTCATTTCATTTCATTTCAATTGATTCCTCAGGATTTCGTTAGATCTAATAACATGGAAACTCCAATCTAATGACACAAAATCCATTCATTTTGATAAAAAAATTTTCTAATAAAATGAAATCCCATGTTAAAAAAAATAAGATTTTGATCAGGGCCTAACTTTGTTTAGAACTAAACTCAGACGAAAATTATATGGTTATCTGGTACTAGTACTGTGATGTATATTGTTAACAAGACACTTAATTATCATACAAGAAGTGGCTCTATTGTCAGTTTTAAATTCAATTTTAAATAATAACAAACTAGTTAACTTAGCTGACAACTAATCTGCAACGAAAATTTTTACAGTTAATCAGGGATACTGGGTTGTTTACTGTCATATTCTATACAAAGTAAATTGTTCTCCAGTGCCTGGTGGACAGTAAATTACAAAATCAATGTTCTATGAGAAAATTATTATAAAAAATTCTTTAATAAGTTATTGATTGGAAGCAACCAGTCTGGTGAAACTCTGAAAGGCTCAATTACTCCTTGATCAACTTTGTTGACACAATTGGATTTATACGCAAAATCAACTCTAATTCTATTTTTTTTTAAAAAAAAGGGGAAATTCTAGTTTTTCTTATCATAATTAATGAAATAAACAAAACATCGTTCGTAAATAGGAGTCTTACCAAACGATTTTGGATATAAAATCCGAGACAGGGAGAAGAAAGACACAATTTGGTAATTGCAGGAGGCACGACTCAAAAGGTAGGAAGATTCCAAAACCCTAGCGATGAGAGCAGCGCGCAGTTATAAGGTGCCAACCGCCTTCCTATTTGTTATATAATTGTCGCATAAAATAAAAGTTAAATAATATCTCAGGGGGAAGTGCTCTGGACACTAAAATAAGTAAGAAGCTGCAATTAACTTTTGGATTTTTTTTTTCCTTGTAATTATATCACATAAAGTTTCTTTAATTAATTGAATTCTCTCTTGATCTTTCTTAAACAAACAGTAGAAAAAATGTTGTATAACAACACTGAAAATATTAAGTGCGTAGGCAAAGTTGGACTCGGACAGCTACTAAAGACAGTACTTGACAAAATATTGTTATGTTGATTCAAAATTTCAAATTAGTAAGGGAATAAAGACGTAAGATAAGGATAACAATGGAGAGTTATGAAGTTTCCAAATGAGATTGCCGGTGCTCAAGGATAAATTTGTCATTTAAAAATTATGAGAATGACAGTGAAAATTTGTGTGCCCAAAGCACCTTCCATATCTTTAGATATACTATACACCCTAAAGCACGGATCAAGTGATGCTTTAGATTTTTTTTTTTTTTGTAAAATCCGAAATTCTAATGACCGATTCAAACCATACAATATATTCTCCATATTGAAATCTCATTGGAAACAATTTTTTCTCATTTCTTTACTATATTTTTCAGATTTTACAAAATCGCTATAAATGGAGGACCCGTAATGTTTTAGATTAAGTATTTTGTAAAATATAAGAAAATAGTTATTTTTTTAATGTAAACATTTGTTTCCAATGAGATTTTGATATGGAGAACACATTGTACAATTTGGATTAGTCATTGAAATTCGGATTTTGAAAAACAACTATAAAGCATCGCTTGATTCGTACTTTAGGGTGTACCATAATCGCAATTGGTTACCATCATCTTAGAGATTTTATCAATCCCTCATCACTCATTAATTGATGCATTTTCTCTCTTTCATTTTTGGAATGGAATTAATTTCTCTTTTCCAGATATACGGAATGCAATAAATAATGCTTTGGATTTATCATTTAGAGCGTATTTCCCTCATCTCTTCCCTTTACTTCCTCTCTTCCATGTGTTTCCCTTCTCTGCATCATTTTTTTTTTCTATATGAAATATTTTTCTAGAACAATTAGTTATATAAATTAGAACAATTAGCTATATTAACTATAACAATTACATATATTAACTAGAACAATTAGTATTCGGAACTATACCAATTACTCATAATAACTAGAAAAATTACTTATATTAACTAGAACAGTTACTTATATTAACTAAAAGATTTAGTATTTAGAACTAGAACAATTAGGAAAATAATATATGGGAGATAGAGGGGTGGGGCAAGAGTAAGCATGACGTGGGGAGGGGGAGGGAATGAAATAGAGAGGATGTGGATGGGATAGACGTGCTGGATGAGATTCCAGAAACGGAAAGGAAAGGATGAAGTTACGCTGGAATTCCAGAAATGGAAAAGAAAAAAAAAAACGTGCGTCTAGGAGATGATAGGAATGATGGGTTGATCCTTATCAGCCTTGGTATCATAATCATTCTCTATGTAATATCACATATTACATGACTTACATATTTATTGTCTTATTATTGCCTAAAAAGTATCTCATAAATTACTAATTAGACAATATTATATATAACATGGCAATATTATTGTGAAAAACAATGAAAAATCTGAATTTGTCTTGTGGGGACCAAATGATTGGCTAACTGTATAGTATTGTATTTGTATCTGCTCGGATGCAACGCATCGAGCCGTTAAAGTAGTCACTCTAGTTTAGGCTATTAGTTGAAATGTTTTGTAATTTTAATCTTTTGTACTCCTTTTGTGCAAAAGGACCATGTATATTTGTTTATATATAAAGCCTTAAACCAGGCCTCATAAAAAAGGAATCCAAATCCTCTATAGCCGTTATACAGTAGTGGATCTATTTCGGTCCGTCCGATCGATGATAAGTGCCGCGTGATTAATATAAGCTCCGTCGAAATTTATGCGGCCTATAAAAATTTACTTGTCGAGATGGATCGAACAGATAGAAACTAGTCCACTACCGTCTAGGTTACGGCCTTACGGGATCCAAATCCTTTAAAATCGGCCTTTTGGTAACAAATTAAAACTTGATACGTCCAATCAAATATTCGAAAATAAAAAAAAGAATTGGGCTTAAGAGTTTGATATTTACCGTTTCGAAACTTTAGTCTTACTGCAACATTTAACTAAACAAACTTGGCAGAACTGTTTGGGGCGGGGTGATCATCCAATTGATCTTATTTATTTGTTTAAATATTCTTTTTAGTTGGCACAAATATACAACGTGTATAGTATCTATAAATACTGTTGATTTTAGCCTTCAAATTACCTGTCAAGAACTTTACTAAAAAGAGCTGGACATTTGGAATGACCTTAAACTGTGTTTAATTAAAAAGAGGGGAATGTGAAGAGAGGGAAAATAAATGTGGAAGAAAATGAATGGCATGGAAATGAAAAACATTTGACATCATCTGTTCGGATAATTAAAAAGAGTTTGAAAGATACCGTCTCACTTCATGTCTTGTATTTCGGATACAGAGAGTGACATTCTAATTATTTAAAAATACTTAAATTGGCCTTATCCTTAAAAATTAAATCATCCTTGAGGAAAAGGAAAGAAAATAACGAAGGAAAAAAATTATATACCTGCATGCAAGTGGCATGAAATCCATAATGCAAATTTCACATTACCCGCAATCTCTTTCATCATCTGTGCTTTATAACTAAAAAAAGAAAACACAAGATTAAATTTTATACTATTGCATAATCATTACACCACAGTACCAGTTTTTCTTTTCCATATATCTTATTATACTACTATCAATATGATAAAGTACATAGATTCTTTACAACGTCAAATAACAATCTAGTATAGTTCATTAAATACTCGGATATTTAATTAATCTATTTCATGGTAATTCCTGCGAATATAATTATTTGGGACTAACGCGGAGCACCAATTGCATGCATTACAAATATAATAATACTCGAATACCACACTCATTTCGGGACTAACGTGATTTTTTATTGTTTCAAATATTTTTATTTGGGACTAATAGTAATATTCAGACTTGCAATTACAATAAATATTAACATATTTCGAGAAAATGCAATAGATTTTGAGAAAATTGAAGATTCTAATGGCACATAATTAATTTTTGCAATTTTACAGTGACATAAACTGTTTTCATTATTTATAGGGGCATAAAAATAATTATATTTTTTTGAGATGAATTTTGAATGTTTACAGTGGCATTTTACTAATTTTGATATTAATACTGGCATATTTAAAAGGATAGAATAGTCATATCAACTAACTGATCGCATAAGCCATTTAGTAATGACATACAAATATTTTTTTTTCATTTAATGATGGCATATTTTTAATTTCTAAATTTGCCAGTGACATAAATCTAAAATGGCCAGAAGATTAATACCGAAAACAGTTATTCCTCTCAATAAGTTATATTCTCCAGAAAGAAAAAATAAACGTGTTGATGTTTAGTAGTTAGAATCCTACGTTGTGGCCGTAGGGACAAAGATTCAGTAGTTGTTGTAAACGTGTCGATGTTTATGTATCCATTTGATTAAAAAGAGTGCCATGTGACAGTTTTAAGAAAAACAGAGATGTATAATGTGTTCCAAAATAACTGATAATAGAAGACTTGCACCATCAAATTAGACCTGCCTCAGCATATTAATTACCAAATTCAAAGACTCAATCCGAACACACAAGTAGATATAAACAAAGCAAAATAGCACTAGTTAAAAGGACATTCAAACTAATTCCTTTGAAGAATATGAGATGACAACTCGAACTTCCAACAATCCCTTTGTACACTGCTTCACACGTTCCACTAACTGCGGGGCAGTATCAGATTTTCCGTCTTTCTCGCTCATTATCTGTACCTCCTTAAGGCACTTGCAGTAGTACCACTCAATCTTTTCTCTTGAATTTTGACTCTCATTTTCTTCACAACGGCCTCTTACCTTTACCTGCAACAATCAGAATTTTATTTCATTTAATAACCAAGGAGGCAAACTACAAGTGAAGTAGTTCATATGCATTGTAATAACTAATAAACAGTTACCTCATAGCAACACTTATGCCATAGAATCAGTGTTTCCAACTTGGGTGTACGTTCAAGGAGTGACGACAGAGTACCAAAAGCACAATTCATACAGCAAGTACCAAGGTCGAGCCTCTTCAGCTTGTAAAATATCATCGGATTTTGGATTGTCACTTTTAATAAATCCTATGTTAAAAGACATCCAAAAGTTTAGCGATAGTAACTAATAAGAAAAAAAACATAGGATACTCTGAAAAAGTTAGTAAGCTTTCCCCACTTTTCACAAATTGACAACTTATCTTTAATTTATCCCTTCGAAGCCACAGAACTTTTGATTTATTCCCAATTAGATCACTAGTTTCCCTATTCATCCATAAAATTGAGCAAAATGCTTTCATGAAAAATTATTATGAAATGGACAACGTTTTCAGCTAACATGGACAGATTTAGCCAGTTCGAACATACTTTTCTGATTTCTCTCAGGTGTAATATTTTATGGAAACTCGAAGGAAGCAAACAAAAGTTCAGTGGACTACTCACTAAATCAGACAAAAAGTAGCTATCCAAGAAATTATTTTCAAACGTACCAATTCAAACCAAAAAAAAGTCAATCACTTATTTTTCTAATTGCTTCTCATATCCAACGATATTATATTTCCTTTTAGTGATCCTTATGATTAACACAAAACATTGGATCTGATTGTAATGCTGCATAGGAATTGCAGCCAATGAATCCAATCAGCTCATTCAACTCAAAATTACAATAATGAAATTTTACATTTTTACTGCAAAACAATGATAAAATTAATTTTTTCAATAAAAAATATTAATAAATTAATAATGGAGATATAGTCACATACCATTAAATTAGAAGAGCTCCAAATTTGAAGAACCTCAACATTGACACAACTGCTAAGGACATCCAACTCACGACAATTTGTCATGCTGAGACGCTTCATATTGCCAAAGGAAACATCTTTTGTTACAAGCCAACTAGATTCAACAGACAGACTCTCAAGCATGGGGCACCCATTGAGAATCTTTTTGATGTATTTTTCTCCAATATAAACAAAACATACATTTAATCTCTTTAAGTTTGGTAAGTACACCACCTCAGGTGTAACGTCGAGCCAATGTTTCAAGCTCAAGTATAACTCCTGTAACGAGTCAGAGATGAAAAGTGAGCCGGGGAGTGTCAGATACATGCAATACGAAAACTCTAATTTAAGCGTCTTCGGTTTATACTTCACTGCTTGTGTTATCCACATTCCGACAGCCTCAGTGATGTCATCATAAAAATAGGTATGACCATGACAGGTCAGATGGAACAAATCTAAATTATATGTCTCATCAAATGAGAGGAGAAAAGAGGACACAAATTTTTTAAATCTCTCACAAGATTCTGCTGATAATTTGCTGCTGAATTCTGCATGATCAAAGTGTAGGCACGGAACCGAGGCCCAAAGGTGTCGCCATCTCTTTGACAGTATGCACGTTTGTGCAACCTCTCTTGCTTTTAGAGATGACAGAATCTTGATCAGGAGAAAATCAGGCAAGCCGCTCAGTCTGTCGGGTTCCATGTACGAAACTGATTTCGAAGAGGCTTTTCGTCGAACCAGCGTGCGTTTCTTCTTCGTTTCTCAGGGCGGTTTCCCTCGTTCAAGTAAACACCAGCAAATCCGGTTATAAGTAAGAAATTCAAAAAATATGGTGACCCTGTATGAGAAATTAAAAAAATTAAGTAGATTTTAAGAAAATTTAGAATTCACCAGGCCACCATGCGGCCATGGAGGCGAGATGGAAACAGAAATTTAAGGGGAGACGGACCTTTTTTCCTTTTTCCATAGGATGTTCTAACCTAATTAATTCCTACTAATTATATAGCTAAAGGTTAATCAAGGAATTTTCGAAATTACTGGCAGAACTAAAAATAACAAATATAGAATTTACTAATATTTTGGAAAGAAACAGTGGCATAAAACTAATTTTGATAATTTTACAGCATAAAAAAAAATTGATAATTTTATGGTGGTATATTTTTTTTTTGTCATTTAAAGATGGAATATTTGAAATTGACAAAATTTATGGTGGCATAAAACAAATTTTCCTTTTATCATTGTACTCTGCAATCTGAATTGAGTGCGTAATTAATTGGTTGAATCAATTAACCACACTTCTAGATCTGCTTTAATAATTCAAGGTAATATAAATAGTAGTAAATATTCTATGAAGTCGAAAAATATAAAAAGTTCAAAATAAAATACAAGTTTATTTCTGACAAAAATTTCATATTGAAATTCGTGATTTGAAACTCGAATTTCCATGGAAATTCCTGACTATGATTATTTTGTGATATACACGAAGCATCATCTTTTTAATTTTTGAAACTCGGAACATTTTCGTAAGGTTCAAAATTTTTATTTTAAATTTTCAAGTATATATTGTAACAAAATTATTAATAATTCTAAAATTTCCTAATTAAACGTTGGAAACAGTAATTCCAAAAACTATCAATTCAAAATTTCAACGAACATAAAATAAAAAAAGTAATTTTGTTAGAGATAAAATTGTATGTCTTTAGATAAAAATTTTAGGATTTAATTTATAACTAAACGTTAAGAAAACTATAACGGGATAAGAGGGAGATGAATCTTCTGGATATTTTGTTTAAACATTTGAAAAATATATTTTGCAAATTTTGGAAATTTTCTAAAGAAATCAAATTTGGTGGCAAGGAGTCGAGGAGACTGTAATAATAGAAAGTAAATGCATATTCTTAGCCGAAATATCAGTTTGTTATTTTGTAAAATGATCAAACTTTAGTACTTTACAAAAGAGCCCTCGCATGTTGTTAGCCGAAATGACACCAAATCCTTTCATTTTGATAAAAAAATTTCCAACCAAATGAAATGAAATGAAAACCCATGTTAAAGAAAAGGGATTTTGATCAGGGCTTAAGTCTCCAATAAAATTCTAGTAATAAATGAAGTCGAGACACTTCCACATACAAATTAAGGAGTTATGTTAGAAAGCAACTAACATTCGATTTCAGTTTACCAAAGTTAAGGAGGTTTCATGGTACGATCTGTTCCGAATCACTAGATATGATATATGTCCATTTTTCAAAAAAAAAAAAAAGATATGATATATGTCCACCCCTCAATTAAAGAAGAGCCAAAATGCAGAACTCATTTATGGATGCCAACTGTATTTAATTTCCAAGGTTTGAGTAACATAAATGCGAAGGACAATTTCAAATATATACTGTCAATAATGAAAAGTCATAAAAAGAAAAATCGACTACATTCGTAGACTAAAGTGAATAAACTCTGTGCTACGTACGTCCAGTTTTATAAAACATTAAACATAATTACCGAATCATGAAACAAAAGAAGTCTACTGAGGTCTTTCATCTCAAACAGTGCAGGCGAAACCATGCCGGCAAAAGATAATATATGCGTAATGTCGTAAACTATAAGTAGTATATTTATTTTATTACCTAAAGAGTATCATAAATTACTAATTAAACAATATGATAGATAATATGGCATGTTTAATAAATCTTATGGGAAAAATAAAACACCAAATGATTGGCCGACTTCGCTAGAAAATTGTCCAACTTCAATTAAATTTTTTCTTTTATTTTCTTTTATGATGAAAAGTAGGAATGTAATGAATGTTTTTCTTTTTCCAAACTAACATTTTTTTTTTCTCAAATACTTTATCTTCAAAATTCCCCTTTTCCTCACGACATACACACTTCGCACCTGCCACATAAAATCCGGACTTCAATCCCATCAACTTCCACAAAACTCCTGTTATTCCTCGTCTGACCATTGGAGCACCGTCTCAAATAAAGAAAAGAAAGCCAAGGAATTAATCGGAACTGAACAAACTTCACGATTTCGTAAGTAGCGTACGGTATGATACTATACGCGTGTAGTTTTTTTTTGAAGGTAGGGAGACGACTGTCTCTCCTACAAATTCATTTAACGAAAAAGTTATTCGTACAAGATAAAGAAAAAAAAAATAAATAAATAAAAGAACCGACTATAATTACATCGTCACACTCAAACTAATCACCAAAATTAACTAGCAGTTTCCAATCCAAGCCCTAGCGTCTAAGATTGATTTGCGTACTGTGTCATGACCATTTGCCGCCCTCCCTTCAAAAATACGCGTGTAGTTGGTTCGTATCGGTATGATTCCTATTATACGCGTGTAGTTGGTTCGTATCGGCATGATTCCAACCACACTGGAACGATCGACGTGATGAGGCATTGAATTGTAACGAATCGTATGATTACTATCTTCAGTCGTACGATACTAAAATCTAATGCAATTATTTGATTTAAAAAATTTAATACAATTCTCTATGAACCCGAAAATGAATAAAATAATAGTGATCATCAATTACGAATCTGCTTGTTGTAAAAAGTCAATAAGTCAACAGAAACAAAAGAAAATAATAAAATAATTATATCAGCAAATCAATAGAAGTGGAAAAAGAACAAGCATTTTAATGTGAGGATTACAAACGATTCTGTTGCAAGACAATTTTTTACTGTCTTACAGAGAAGTGATGTGGACTCCTTATATTTCCTTTTTCCGTTGCAAGACGAGCTTTTCTAACTGATGAGCACACCGACGCTGATCAACTTGGCAGCTAACAACTTTCACTATATTAAGGTCCTGACAAGAGAAACCTTCAATCTGCAGCCAAGTGTTCTTCAAGTTTTCTTCCCCACAGCAGCACACCTTGAGAAAAATGACTCAAATTATTAATGACGGAAAAGCCAAACATGAATAGACCAATTTAAAAATTACAAAATAATATTTTGACAATAGAAGCTTTCCAACCTGCCAATTGTTTCCCAATGTTTCTTCTCCACAGCAGCAAACCTTGACAAAAAATATTAAACAAATTGTTGGTGAGGAAAAGCCATAGATGCAAAGACCAACTAAAATATATTACAAAATTATGATATTAGAAGTTATGATGAGGCAACATCAAGTTGCTCTGCTCTGATTTGAACACATATATCCTATATAAACTTTTGAGATTTTCTGCAAAGTCTATCACAGACGCTATTCGTCGAACATCCCAACAAGTGCTTGCAGTTAAATATATACCAAATAAGGATACATATATACTATGTCTCTAATTGGATTAATGGGTTGATGTATCAGGCTCTACGTATCAACATGAATACAACAAATCTTCAAGAATCATTAAATGCCAGAAATTAAGTACCTCACAGGAATAAGTGGTGTGCAATAAACAGAATTTCTCCAAATTTGGGCAGCGCTTGAGAAACAAAGACAAGATGCTAAAATTACAGTTGTTCCAGCACAAATCCAACACCAGGCACTTCAAACCGTTGAATGTTGTGCCATTTTTCAATTCTCGATCCAAAAATTCCTGGGATATCAGTTAATTAAGGAGATTACTTATTTTTGACATATATATATGAGTAATGCTAGAATTTTAAGGAGAGTAGAAATTTAAGCTTAACATCGTTTCTGCACAAAAGAAATATATAAATTAGATCGGAAATTCAATAATAACCAGAAAAAGACACAAACCAACAAGCAATATGTACCTTTGGATAGATGATGATTAGCTCGAGATATTCAACACCTGAAATGTCCTCGAGAAGATCAAAATTGTAACCTTTTTTACAATTTTTCCGCCAGCTTATGACGGCGTCAGTCACCCTAGACATGTCTGTGAAAGTTATCGTAGTCCCCGTGCATTGAACAAACTTGAGATAATTAAGGCAAGGACAAGATATGGAAATGGTCGGTTCTGAGAGACTATAAAAGAAACAATTTTCCATTCTCAAACTCTTTACTGTCTGAAATGAAATACTGTTGGTCCGAATAGTGACAAACTGTATGCTTAGAGTCTCGAGTGTGGGGTATCCAGAGATAATCCTATGTATGGAGTCACCATTCATATTTACATTGCGCAAGGACAATTTTCTTAGTTTAGGGAGGCACACTATGTCAGCTTTAACTTCAGAAAAGCAAGTCAAGTGCATGTACTCAAGCGAGTCACAAGTAAATAGACAATTGGGTGCAATTTTGAAACAATCTTCCCATAATTTTAGCACAAGATTCTTCACCTTATGCTTGAATGCATATAAAATCCACATTTCGTCAACACTAAATGCTGTGGTATTGCTTAAGACAGAATAATGTATGCATGATGCAGATGTGCGTGATGCAGATGTGCGTGATCCATAATAACAGAGCTTAAACGTGTGCAAATTAATGGCCTTGTCACGTAGGCGCAGAAATGAGGTCACAAGAATGCCGAACCTCTCACTTTCTTTACTTAGAAATTCATAGTTGAAGTGCAGAGATGGAACAGAGGTCCAAAGGTTCTGCCATCTCTTTGACAGAAGGCACGTTTGCACAACCTTCTTTGCATCTAACGAAGATAAGATGTGGATGAGCAAGGCATCAGGTAAATTGCTTAGCCTGTCTGAATTTTCACTTATCATCTTTGTCTGTGAATTCTTTATTTCTATCCCTGAACTAGTTTGCCGCTGCAAAAAATATGAATATCCAGTACAGGAAGTGGTTCTGCTATCAGTTTAAGATACAAATTCAGATAATAATTATAACTAAACTCCAACAAAAATTATATGGTTATCCAATGATTGTTGTGTATATTGGCACATGCTATCTAAATTTGCAAAGCTATATTTACTGTTCTACACTGCCTGTCAAATACTGGATTACAAAATCAACATTATCTAAGGACATTGTCAACAAAGCATTGATTTGGAGCAACTTGTGAGCTGAAACTGTGAAAGGAAGAAATGCATCTCTCCTTGAAACAACTCTAATTCTATTATAAAGAAAAGAAATAAATGAAACTTCACTGTTATTGGGTCATAATTTATCAAATAAAGAAACAGTTTTCGTAAATGGGAGGATTATAAATACCTTATAATTTTGGACATTTTAAATCGGAAAACCAGAGAAGAAAGAGGCGATTTTGCATCTCAGTACTGGAGAGGTAGGAAGATCAATTCCTGAACCCTAGAGAGAACATGAGTAGTCACGCAGATATAGGTGCCAACAACCACGGTTAAGGAACGAATCGCAGATACAAATAGAGCTAATTATCGTAAAAAGAAAAAATAATACCTTAAATACATACAACATATATAAGTTATAAACTATAAAAAAATATATATAAATAGCCTCATTTAATTACTTTAAAATTCATAAATCACGCACTAAACAAAATCATATATGATATTATTATATAGATCGATTCCTCTATAATTAGAAGTCCCTGAGAACATTACTGCTAATTTTTTGCTCTCATTCTATAATTGGAAAATACATCCAAAAAACAGTAATTAAACAATGATTAAAAATTGTTGTTGTCAATCTATAATAACTCAAATTGATGCAATATTTATTTGGCATATTATTTTTTTTAGATATATACTAGATAGAGGCTATCCAGCAGTATTTTGGCATACTATTGCAAGAAAGCATTTTATTTTTATGGGCCACCGTGATAGAGGAAAAAGCAATAAATGGTGCAAATTATTGTTGCCAATCTAGAATGAACATGATTTTGCTTGAATTTGTGTAGTCTAATAATGATTGATAAATTATGATTTTTCCATACGGTGATTCAGGCGAGTATCCCTGCATTTTCCCACTCCTCTTTCCGACTCCACTTTACCTCAGCATTCTGTTTAGCGCTGCTAGTGCAGCTGGCTAAGACACTTGCCTGGCTCCATGGAGACCAGGATTCGATCGAATTCCAGCATTTTGCTGGTTGACAGTGTGTGTGAGTGGGACTACGGACAATTATCAAAAAAAAAAAAAAATCTCAGCATTCCAGAAAATCTTCTTAGATTTGGAAATGATAGAAACTTTGTGATGTTCAATTAGTCTGTGTCATTTTGTTATACCGACTAAAAATCTATTTGACAATGGTAACAAGTGATAGATAGTTATCAACATTGAAGAGGCAAAGTTATAATTATGTTCTCTATATCTTGGTAAAATTGTTTACTGAATTTTATACAACGGAAAAATCAATCATCTATTAAACAGTTTGAAACTCTAATATATAGTTCAATTGCATCACTACTTGATTAGTGAACAAACAATTTTAAAATTGCACAAATTTAAAACAACACATCCTCTTTAACTGTAGAGAAAAATTATCATAAATTATTCACAAAATTTTGACCATCTTTTTGTTGGTTGTTAAGGTTATCATGGATAATCATTGTGGCATTTAACCCTGGGAATTTTTTTTTTCTTCAGCTCCCATATCTTTTAGCGTTTAATACTGAACAAAAAGAGTAATGTCGATAACTTTTATTTCTTATCATAAGTTATATCATCGCGAAAAATTTAAACGTGATGATCATAATCGGTGTGACTGTATATGTAGAAAAAGACAGATATGTTTCCAATTAACTGAAAATAATAATTTAAAGAAACGTAGTCTAAGTCATTTCAATAAATAGTTGCTTACATTGATGGAAATCCGGACTGGGGTCTTTCATAGACATTTAATTTAAAATAAGTTGGAAGGATTGATTTCAATTTATCTTAAAAACAAAAATAAGTTGCTTACATTCTGCACTACTACACAAAATTGTCCCGCCTCAGATCACCAAATTCAAAGGAATCCTAAAAGTCAAACACACAGAATACGTAGACATGAAAGAGGAAATTACATAGATTGAAAAGCATATAAACTTGATTTCATTCAACGGGTTGAATAGACAACTACCACTTCAGTCAATCCCTTTTTCATCCGCTTCACACGCTTTAATAACTGCCGCACACCATCAAATGTAGGGCAAAACATCTCGACCTTCTTAAGGCACTTGCCATGAAATAGTTCAACCTTTCTGTTGAATTTTGATTATTGTCTCCACCATGGCCTACATTTACCTTTCCAAGCAACAACCATAATTAAGTTAGCTGATCACAAAGGAGACAAATAAATTGAAAAACATCATACGTTGGGAATCAATTACCTCAAAACACCCCCCTCTATGAAATATAGTCAGAGTCTCCAACTTGGATGTCTTTTCAAGGAAAGAAGACAAACAACCAAAAGCACAAATCATGCAGCAGTCACCAAGAGAGAGCTTCTTCAACTCGTGAAATGTTGCAGAATTTCGCAGTGCCTTGTTTAATACATCCTATATTAAACAACCTGAAGTTTAGCACTATATAATAAGAAGATAATAAATAGGATAATCTGAAAAGGGAAGTAAACTGTACCCATCATCAAAAACTGATCACTAAGCTTTATTTTTTGCCCTCCGGAGCCGCAAACATTTGGTCTTTCCTTATAGACATTTAATTTAAATAAGTTTTGAAAAATTGACCCCCAATTTATCTTAAAAAAAAAAAGCCTTTTGATCTTCCCTGGATGGAACATTACTTTTGCCTTATCATCCATGGCATTGACCAAATTGCTTATGTGAACATTCCTTACGAAATGATGTTTGTTTTTTATTATTTTTTTTTGTTTTTTGGACCTGGACAGGTTTTGCCAGAAAGAACATACATGTACCAGAGATGTACGTCTTTTATGATGCCTCCGAGGAAGCAAACAAAATTCAGTGGCCTATCACATACTAATTTAATCCGAAAGCAGATTTACTTAAATTCAATGACCAGCTTTCTAATTTCTTTCTTATACCCAATATAACTATGAAATGATCATTTTAATTAACTCCAAACATGTGATCTGACATAAAAGCTACATAGGAATTGCTATCAATCTGTCCAATAGAGCAATCCTAAAGCCAAATTTAAAATTACAAAGCACATTCTTTGTAATTTTTTTTTTTCATTTTTACTACTTAATCATGTTAAATATGATCAATTCAATAAGTAATCATTAAATAACTAATTATAGTTGCATACCATTAAATCAGGGCCTCTCAATTCAAGAACCTCAATATTGACAAGGTTTCTAAGGACATCACAGCCAATTTCTCCCTATAAATTATATTCGCCTTAGTCACGTCATGCATTTTATTAAACCTAATGCGAGGAATGCAAATGCCATGGGCAACAATGGACAGACATAAATACTCCAGCTCAGGAGCAGAAACCGACAAATTGAGACAGCCAAAAAAACAGCAGTGTTTCATTCTGAGACGCTTCACAGCACCAAAGGAAGCATCCTTCACAGCACCATAGGAATCATCTTGTGTTCCCAGTTGACAGTATGTAAGTGACAGGCTTTCAAGCATGGGGCACCCATAGCAGAGCTTTTTCATGTCATCTACTGTCAAATCCTGAATCAGAAATTCATATGATGAAAGGGGTAGTTGACTGGGTCAAACTGCATAATTCAAAGGAGATGGCGTTGAGAAGAGTTGGCGTTAGAGAACCGTTGAAGGTAAGACAGCTGCAGCTGGGGTCCATGATTAATTATCTTAACGGTGTTAACTCTGTTAATGAAGGGGTCACTCTCTGTGATAAGGCCACGTGTCAGTGGGGACCTGAGTGAGCTGTGGATACGAGAGACAGGCAGAATTACTCTGGTAAAAAGGAATTGAGTGTAATTTCTAATTTTATCTGAAGATCTTTTGTAAGGAGGTATATAAGCCGTCTGTGGCAGGAGATTAGGGTTTTTCTTATGCTTGATTTAGATCTGAACTGACATTATGTAGCTTTTATCATTTTCCTCCCACTTTTTCAATTTCTAGTGTAATTTGAATTCTTGTAACGGATTAATATCCGATTAGGTGCTCAATAGCATCGTTTTATGTTCAATTTAGTCTATTAGCTATCCATTTCATCTTTCTCTTCATTATTAGCTAATCTCTTCTGGTCTGATAAACCATTTTGGGGTCGACTTCGGTCCGAAACCAGTAATTCCTGAGCTCACTCTTAACTCAGGGACATTACATCTACACTAAGGATCACACCATATAGATGCAACCTCTTTAAATTAGGTAAATACACCTCAGATTCAATTGATCGTACGTCTGTGTAATTGTCCACAATAATGTATAACTCCTCTAACGACTCACAGAGGTAAAACGAGTTCGGAAGTGGCAGCCCATCATTATACGGCCACTCTAATTGAAACTTCTTTGGTTTGTGCTTCACAGCTTGTGCTATCCACATACTGGCAGCATTACAAATGTCATTCTTTAAAGATTTAGCACCACGACAGCTCACATCAAATACGTCTAAATAAGTTGCCTCATCAATAGAGAGGAGAAATGAGGTTACAAATTTTGTGAACGTCTGATGAAATTCTTTAGAGCATCGGCTGTTGAATTCGGCAAGGTCAAAGAAGAGATGAACCAATCTGCACCACCTGCTGGTTGAGTGGATGTTTGAGCAACATGCGCCTGAGGTGTGCCAGAAGAGGAGGCATGATTTTGAGGTGCTTGAAATTCATCTGTGTACCTCATGTCACATCTCCACCAACATATTCTGGCAGTGTGACCAGGCTTGAAGCAAATTTGACATATTTCAGTCTTGGTGGAGTCAGTGTTGTCATTGTTGACAGTTTTACCAGAACCATTGTTGTTGACTGGTGCAGACTGAGAATTAGGGACTCTTGGTTTGTAGTTGTTGTTAGGAGGCCTGAAAAGGGAACCCCCTTGATCTGTTTTGTCTGAACCCTCTTCCTTGATTTCCTTGATTTCCTTGATTTCTTGATCTGTTTTGATTCTGAGCATAAAATGCTGAAGGGTTTGATGCTGAAGGAAGTGATGTTCCTTGTGACAGTTGACCTTGGAGAAGGTTCTCATGGCTGAGAAGAAGAGATTGTACCTCCACAAATGTAGCTGGTTCAGCTCTGGAATTGATAGCTATCACAAAAGAATTGTATTCAGGTCCTAAACCGCCTGTGACAGCTAATACCAAGTCTTGGTCAGAGATGGGTGAACCAATAAAGTGTAACTCATCAGCAATTGCTCTAATCTGCTGAATGAAATCTTCACAGGAACCACCTCCCTTTTTGATACTCTGAAGTTTTTTATTTAGTTCTGTCAGACGGGCTCGAGTTGATGATGAAAACGCTTGTATGAGGTAGCGCCAGAGATCAACCGTTGTTGTATAAGAAACCACTTGAGCTAGAATTTGCTCTGACAAAGATGCACGCAACCAAGCAAGAATCATCTGATCTTGCTTGTACCAAGTCAAATAATCATGAAATTTATTCTCATATAAATTGAATTAAAAATATTTCCATAACCAATTATAAATTATAATATAATCGAGTGCAAATTAATTTTTTTCATCAACATAAAAAATTGGATGAAGATCGAAACTAGTAACAAATCTTACAAAATATGCTTATAACATAATTATATATACATATATGTTTGTAAAAATTAACCCGTTAGGTAATGGGTACGAAATAGTTCTTACCCGTATCCCTACCCGTACACAATAAGTTAACGAAATTTTTTTTACCCGTATCTATACCTACTAGAAGGGCATATCGAGCTTCGCTCGATATAGATATCTATAATAAGAATATTTTTATTATGTTTCTATAGTTTAATTATGTTCATTTTTTGATATATTGTGACTATAATTTATCTTTAGAAATATAGTTTAGTTATAGTACGTACTTTGATTTGATTAAATTTAAAGAGTTTGATCAATTTAAAGAAAAAATTATATGTGTGTAAATATAGTTATAGTTATCTGAAATAATATGATTTATATTATGGTGATATTATTCATGAAACACAATATGTTATAAATGACTTAAATAAAAAAATATATATCATAAAAGATATAATGTTTGTTATATTTTCAATTGAATGAATTTGATTTATATTTTGTAAACAAAAATTAAGAATGATGATGAAGAGAAATTAAGGTGGAGAGCAACACAAAAGAGAGATGAAGACATGATGAAAATGAAAATAGGAAGGAGTCACAAAAAACAGAAACAAAATAATGTGATGTCAAATTATTGTCTGCGGGTGAACCGAGTCAGTTTTATAAACAATAATACCCGACACACAAATAGTTACATATTATCATATTACATAAATCAGAAAAATACTCTCTCACAACTATTTCACAATGTGGAGTGTCGAATGACATTTAACTAAAAGATTTCGACACCCACACAAATTTATTTATAATATTGATTAGTCTAACGAAAATAAATTCTTATCCATACATGTTTTATCGAATACAGTACGGGTAGGATAAACGGGTAATCAAATTTCATTAACAGCCCGACCCGCATCAATTTTTTTGACAATTTTTTTCTTTTTTATTTATAAAACCCGCTAAATCGACACATGGGATGAGGCATTCGTTTGCGTAATTTACCTGTGACCGGATTACAATCAGTCTAAACGCACCAAAGACTAATTGCGTTTTATTTCACCCAAATAAACCTCTTTTCCCCTGTTCAGTTCTCATAAAAAAACAAGTAAAATAAAAAAAAAAAAATTCTCCGCTCTGTGTCTCCTCGAGTCCTCGCTTGTGGGATTCTAGAAAACCGTAACCTTTCTCCAAAATCCCACTGAAGCGTTCGCTCTATATAAACCCCATTCTAATCTTAAACCTCTTTCTCCCAATCATTTCTCTATTCCCATTCTCTCAAGAAACCAAGATT
Source organism: Rhynchospora tenuis (assembly GCA_027725995.1). Classification (NCBI taxonomy): domain Eukaryota; kingdom Viridiplantae; phylum Streptophyta; class Magnoliopsida; order Poales; family Cyperaceae; genus Rhynchospora; species Rhynchospora tenuis. The sequence goes on along the minus strand of CM050889.1, from coordinate 68,075,523 downwards.
CGTCTTTCTCCATCGAACTCTTGAAACTACCTCGTCAGATTTCGCATGGCGTTGGGGCGCTTCTTCTCGCGCCTGTTCGGATGCTTTGCCAATGGTGATGACAACCCCATAACATCAATTCGAGGTTTCAAAGGCAACAAGTATAACCACTATCATTGGGAGAAGAAGCTGGCTAGGCATTTGTATGGCCAGTATTCCATGGCTTTGGCGCAAGCTAATGTTCAGTTTGAGGATCGCTGCCAGCTGGAGTCTGGTCCTCTGTCGAATATTATCCCCAACGGACCGACCGGAGTGTTCGTCGGCGTCTACGACGGCCATGGTGGAGACAGATGCTCTCAGTTCGTCCTTGACAATCTCTTCAACGACTTGAAGAGTGAGTACCTATATGGTTCCTTTTTTTAATTTCATTTTCTTTCCTTTCCTTTTTAGTTGTTCTAAAGGAGTTTTTATGTTTCTTGAAAGAATTACAAGAAAATGTAGCTAGTTTAATTCGGTTTCTTGGTTGAATTAGAGTTTTTAATTACCCCTCTCTTAACAAGAACCTAGGCAATTCGGCAATTAATTTGTTCTTTTTAAGTTACATTTTACCTCTCTGTTTCTTGAATAATTAGTTGCGCTTTTTTTTTTTTTATCTTTGGTCTGTTGTGCAGTTAAGTGGCAAACATGGGATAAGTAATTCAAATATCTTAAAATATACTTTTCTTGACTTTATAACATTGCTAATGTTCCATGTATAAGACTCTGAAGTCTGAATCTTTTCCAATATTTTACCTTTCATTTGATATTTGAATAAATATATATAATCATATTTACGGAGCACAATTTTCATTTCTGAAAGTCTTAGCGTTTTTCTCATAACAAAAATAAAGTAACACAGCTCGTAAATTTATTTTAACAAACAAAGACTAATTTTTTCAAACTTTTTAACTGTAGCTGCTATTACAAATCAACATGGCCATGAGGTGAACTCAGTTGTCATCCAACAGGCATATCTAAGAACAGAGAATAAGTTCCTGCGACATGTTAGATTAATTTGGCAACTACTAAATTATTGGAAAATGGCAACAATGGGTTCATGTTGTCTTTCGGGGGTCGTGCATGACAATAAGCTCTATGTGGCAAATGCTGGCGATTCGCGTGCAGTTGTTGCTAGGTGGGCAGATGGAGAAGAACAGCCCCAGGTGATCCAGTTGTCAACTGATTATAATGCTAACGATAGAGATAGGCGGCAGGAGCTTCGAGCAGAGCACCCGAACGATCCCGACCTCTTCAGACTTTCCAATGGAAGGTGGCGCGTCAGGGACAGAACTGAGGTTAATTTCTTTTATTTTATTACCAGATCACAACTGGTAGGGTACTTAACTGCACTGCTAGCTTTGTAATTTGAATTGTACATGTGGCTGGAAATCCCACGGTTGAACTGTTCTCCTGAGATCTCTATGCAACATGAACCATGTTGTTCCATGTTTTAAACTATTTCAAAAAGGTCAAAGTGCGCACTAAAACTGACAAGTCTTACCACTTCCATCCTGAAATGCAACTTGCTAACCACACAAACTGAAAGGAAAGTGAAGAAACCAGCCAGTATTACACAAGAATTTTTTCCTTCATGTATAGTAAGTGTACCAACCAATCATTGATAATTTTAAATTTGAAAAATTCAGGTGACAAGGTCCATTGGGGCTGTATATCTAAAATACAATGAATTCAATCGTTTTCCCCTAGAAGATCGATTCAGAATGCAACAGCCGATTGTTCGACCAATTTTGAAGGCTGAACCGACAGTTCAGACTCATGATCTGGAACCTAATGATAGATTTGTGATTTTCGGCTCTGGGGGACTTTGGAGAGAAGTTACAAATGAGGAAGCTGTCTCTATTGTGAAAACCTCTTCTCGCTCTGTAAGTGCACCACCACAACCACTACCAACACATGTGCACACCCCTCTCTTCATTTACATGCATTCAAATGAGTTGCCTAGGATTATCCTAGTATGTAATGTATCATAATTTTGTATTGCACTTATCAATTCTGGACCTACTGACAGTTATTACCGCTAGCCGCCAGGTACTTCCATCCTGACATATATATGAACTATGATTTTCAACTACAATTCTCTTAAAAAAAAAAAAGAAAGAAAGAAGAAAACTAATTGTTTCAACTTTATTAGTAGTAAAGTCCAATTTAGTAATCCATAAAATTTATATGGTAAACATAATTTAAAGAACTTAAGTTCGTTTTTCACCTAACTTATTGAATATTTTGTGTTATAAAGGGTGCAGCAAGAGCCCTGTTGAAAGCAGCACTGGATAAAGCCAGCAACAGACACAATTTGGAATACCGGGACCTCATAAATCTGCCGCTTGATGTCAAGCGGTACCATCATGATGACATCAGCATTGTTATTCTTTTCTTCGATGAATTGCCAGAACCAGTAATTGACCAAACAGTGTCTCTTGAATAGTGAATTTCTTTCGATGTGATTTGTTTCAGGGAATGTAAGTTCTTAGTTTTTTGTTCTTTTTTAATTATGTCGGTTGAAAACAAGGTTGGTTGGTTGTAATTATGTCCGTCTTATGTTCTTAATTTGCTGGTTGATCCTTAATTCGGTTTTGGAGTTTCGGTTAGCTCTGTATCTTCTTCTTTTTTAGGGGGAGTTCCGTTTTCAGTTTAAAATTGGAAGCTGGATTTAGTATGGCGTGTGGAATCAGAACTAGGCTGAAGGGTTTAGAAAGATTCTCTTGTAGCTCTGTACAAATTTTCAATTTTGGAATTTCTCGTCGTGTGAATTGAAATCTAGTATGCTTAATTTTCATTTCTTGAAATTGAACTTTTATGCTTTTGATTTTTGTTAGGTTCTGTATTATATGTATTTTTATCAGCATGCATGCTTGCTGTGTTAAAATTGTTGCTCTGGCTTTGAATTTACAACTAATTCAAGTTAGTCAGTCTTTACTATATAAGTCGGTCAAATCTAACAATTCTTATTTTTAGATATATTCATCAGTACCCGTTTCTTTCTTTCTTTCTTAATTAAACTTCTATTCAAAGAATTGCCATTATCATTCCGTAATATTCTTTTTACTGATTCAATTAATGTTCTGGGGCTAATTTTGTTCAAGCAAATCTTCTTTAGGCAACTTTTCTTAAAGAAAAAAATAATAATTTAAATTTTTTTAGGAAGAGAAGATTTAACTTGTCGTCCTTTTGGCTTTTTTGACAAGCTAAAAGATCAACTTAATATTATTTGGAAAGTTTAAAAAGTAATTTGGTAAAAACAAATGTTTAATAACGAGAAATAAAAGTTGAAAATTAAATTAAATTTTCTGGAAAAATTTGACTATTTTGAGGATTGATTCAATAGCAAAATTGTGCCGAAAAATATCACTATTTTGAGAATTTGAAAACAAAATTTTAGTTTCTTTTACTTAATTTTAAGCAAAGTCAACTTTACTGTTTTATTTTAGACATATGTACTAAATAGAATTTTATACAATTGCTAATTTGCTTCGAAGCTATATAAAAGAAAAATTAAGCGATATCAGCGATAGGAAGTAAAATCAATAGAATTTTGTGGACTGAAGTTTAAGAAAATCAAGGCAAGAACCATGCATCAATTTATTCGCACCATATCGAAATAAACATTTCATTGAGCTAAACAACAATAAAACAGTTCGCAATTTTCGTACAACTAGTGGAGAAAATAGAAATGAAAAAAAACTCTTACTATTTTTTTTTTTTAGGATAAGCAATTTTCTACCTATTTTGTGACATTTTTTTTTTTTTGTATTTTTATGTTTAGCACCTTGTCATAAGTTTCCACTTTCCAGGCTTGACATCTTGAAAAGTTTCACGAAATGTTATAGTGAGAATGACTTCAGTACAGTCTAAAGCACATATCAAGTGGTGTTTTAGAGAATTACATCATTATTATTATGTTTATATATTGTAACATATCAATATATTATTACAAAATACTAAAAAATTAATTAATATATTAATATTTTATATAGAGTAAATATATTACAATTTTATTATTGATTTGTTTTTGACATATGATAAACTAATATGTTATATTTGTGGATCTCATCCTACAATAAAATATTGTGATACAAGGTGATTTAAAAAAAATTAAAAAAAAGGAAAAAAATTAAAAAAAAGAAATGCAAAAAATAGGTTTCTAAGGTGATTCAATATGGGAGTTATATATATTGTATGGTTTGGTTCAACCGTTTGAACTTTGGATTTAGAAAGACAACTCTAAAACACCAACAAATCCATGCTTCAGGATGTACTATAGTCATTTTTTATATTGTTATATTATTATGTGTTAATATTATAATAAATAATGACATGTAAACTAGGATTTATGATATACTTAACAAAATGATAAAATACAGCAATTATTGAGTCTTTATATTGAGTTATTTAATAACAAAGTATTAATTAACAAAGGGCGATTCTGCCATGCGGTCTGATTAAGAACGACTCAAAACCCGGATAGGATAGGATATGGTCATACGGAGCAATGAAAATTGACTCTTTTACCCTTCACTTCTACAGAGATAATTTTTCCTGGTATGTGATCCGTCCGATTTATAACAAATCAACGGTCAATAAAAAGCATTTACATGGCATAATTTGCCATTAACAAAATCTATAGTATTAATAACATCTCGTGGCCGCTATTGTTTGCAGTAGCGATGCGGGAATCTGAGCTGTCCGCTACGGTTTTTGTTAGCGATAAACAATCTGAGCCGTACAATTTTCTTCGCTGATCTGATCGATCTGATCCGTTCACCGAACTAATTTTTTTGCCTCCTTCCTTCCTTTCGCTTCTCTATTCTCTCTCCTCTCTCGTCGACGGCAGAGGAACAAAAAATCGCTGCCGCCGCCTCCTCCGAAACTGTTATCCTAAATTGAATCAGAGAATCTGAATTCAGTTTCCATCACATATAACTATTTGATGGAATTATTCATACTGTGCAAATCGAAAATTTGATGAGGCCATGGTGGTTTTAACAGATTTGAAGAGAAAGATGTGTTCTGACTTCTGAATTATACAACATAGCAAAAGGGGAAAAGGATGCACGAGAGGTGTTTGTCGATAAGCTCCAGAGAGGGCCAGTACTAAAACTTGGCATAAGGTATGTGAAAATAGGTAATACTACGTTAAAACACATTCTACAGTAGAAATTTCCTCTCTCAATTTGGGACAGGTTACAGGGTAACTTTGGCCATTAGAGTACCTGTATCTAGACTATGGCAATTCTATATTGTGTTGTCGGTAACAATTTGAATTTAAGTTAGGCTTAAAATCTAGAAACAAGTCAAAAATTCAATTAATGTTTCACACACAAGAGCCATGACTTTTTGCTAATGAAACATTGGCTTTTTGCTAATGAAACACTAATTGAATTAATGTAACTTCAATTAGTGTAACTTCGCTCTTGGCTTTTTGCTAGCCTCCAATAAAGATTGTCAAGGAAAGCAATGTATTGAGGCTACTAGCATGATTTTGTTGATTTCAGGCATGCCAATAGCAGCTATGGATTTATCAAAACTAGGAAGCATTCTCTACCGGTGATACTAGGCTGTGTTGTACTGTTGTGGTTATTCCAATTGGTGCAATGGTCACGAGGTACTTCAAGAGCCATGACCATTTACAGTGGTTCTGGCCACGTTTCAATCCAGATGGTTGCGTTTGCACTGGGCCTTGCTGAAATTGTCATCAGGTTCGACTTGGATAAATAAATTAGGGGTTGACCACTATGACCCGCACATTTGGCATTGCCGTATTATGTCTTGGATTCTTCCAGGTCAACACTTCGTTTGATTCTAAATGTAGAAAAAAAAATTGATAGTTAGTCCAATAATCCTAAAATTGGTATTTGCACTCTTTATTTTGTACTGGTCCCAAATACTTCAAGTCATAAAATGTAGAAAAATAAAAATAAAACCAACAGTAGTGATGACTTTTATTAAAAAAAAATTTCAAAATTGACAATATTTTAGGAACTATTGGCGGTTCCTCTAAAATCATGAAACATTATTTTCTCTGATTGTGCAATTATGTTTCGGTCAGTTATTCATGCAATATTGAATCAACCCCAAAAGTAGAAATTAATTTTATTATAAACCATTTTTTATTTGTGCTTTGATTTAACTTTTTGTCTTAATTAGCAGTTAACAAGTTCATTCAATTAGCTCAATTTATTTGCAGACCTTTTGTCCTATTATGTGCTAATGTGATTGGAGACTAATCATGATAATTAAAAAGAAGTTTTTAATGTTGTATTTTTTTTTCCTTTTTAATAGGAAATATGTTGAATCAGAGATGTAATTGGATTCCACAAGGTAACTTGAGATAATCAGTATTGAATATGTTTCTGAATAGGAGGAATTGATTAAGTGTAACACTAAGAATTTTGATTAACAGATAAAATAAGTAATTTTAATTTTGATAAGAAGTTTAGCAAAAAAATTAATAATAATCAATTAATTAAAAAATTATGAATATTACCAAAATATCGATAAATAATAAAATAACCAAAGTTACAAATTATAAAATCAGAATCATAATCAAATTCATAAAATAAAAAATTGTCATAATATAAAGACAGATAAATTTTATGGAAATAATATGATTAAGAAATTTAAACAGATACAATTATAGACAATTTTAAATTTAACATACGGTAAAAGTTGATTGAAATTATGTAAATTAATCTAAAAAAATATCAAATAACGGAAATCCAATTCTTGGAGTGGAACCGAATTAAATTCTGAAATTTTACAACCTTAAGCTCAATCGAGTTTAAGTTCTTGATTAAATTGGATCGTTGGATGGAGAGCATTAAGAATCAAGCTGGGCCATCCGATCTCTTTTGATCTAATCCATTGGACCCCAAACTCTTACATGCGGGACCCACTAAAAGTTGTTCTTATCCAACTAGCTACGTGAGTTGTTTTGATTGGCCAGCGTGCCCTATAAATAGGTTTCTCTCTGCTCTTTATTTTCATTTCGGACTTTCGGTACACACAATACCTTGTTCCTCTTCTTTCTCTAGTTCAATTAGGTGGGTGCTGATGGTAAGGTGAAGGGAAGAGGGACTGATTAGAAATGGAGGTAATTCCTTAGATTCGTTGCATATTCCTTGATTTTTCTTGTGATCAAGATGACCTCTGTACCGGCTCACATACCTATTTGGTACTTGTGTTCCTATGTGTAACGCCTCGAGACCTTGTTACAAGGTTGTACCAGCTCAATGTTTTCCTTTTCGGTTCTGGTATGAAACCATAGCTTCAAGGAGCCTATCCATATGCTGATATTATCTCACTGTACACTAAATTCATTGAGTTGTACACGGTATACACTCTAAAATTAGAGAGCTATATATCAGGAAAGACATCTAGTTAATGTTTTGATTAAGACAGACAATTCTATTTTGTGCTAATTTGGTGCATCAAGAAGACAAGGACAAAGTTTCTATTGTATATTCTTAAGCATCATACACATAACTTGAACCATAGGACTAAGAAAAAGAAACGTAAAATTAAAATGGCTTAAAGATCATGTTATGATACAAAGATTAATTGGCAAACAATAAAGAATTTCATGGTAGTTTGATAACCATAAAGACTAAACCTATATATAATTGAAAGTTTAAAAACTAAAACACACTATAACTTATCTTGGTGAAATCAATGATAAAGCTTATTCCAGGTGATGAACGCCATTAAAAATATATAATGCTTTGTATATTAATTAATTAAAGGACAAAGTACAAGATTCACAAGAAACAAGTAATCTTTTAGTCATGAACTACAAAGTGAAAAGCTTAAAAGGTTAATAATATAAAAGTATAACTAAACTACGAGACCTGTGTGTTAATGTTTATGTTGGTTATAAATTTTCAGATTAAATATAAAATACATAATCATGCATGGACCTTTTATTTTATTCGAACCTAAACTTCTTTAATTCCCGTTAATATGTTGATTCTAAAATTTTCCAGGCCAAAACTCTTATGTTTAAATAAGCTAGCTAATATGGAACTTAATAGAAAACTAACGAGAACCTATGCAAGAAGATTACAAGAACATGTACTAGATATAAATATAAAACGTAAACTCAATTTCATAATATAATTAAATAATCAAATAAATAATATAAGGCTCTGATCGGAAAGTATATTAATGGGATTTGATTTCATTTCATCGGAATAGAATTGATTGGATATGATTTTTCTATTGAAATTCTGTGATCGGAATAGAGATAAAGAAACGATTTCAACTTTTGTATTTTGATCTTTTTGCCCTTGTCACTGTCTTTGCTTTTTCTCCAAGTATGAAGAAGCTATTGAGAGAAGGTACTACCGCCATGGCTGCACAAGCTTGAGAGAGAGAGGATGAGAAGAAGGGACTCCTTGCCAAGGCCACACCAGATCTCTTCAAACCATATCTTTTCCAAGCTCTCCTCTTTAATGGCGAGCTCTCTTCTTCAATCGATTTGACAAGGAGAGATGAAAGGACAATTTGATCCGAATTTATAGCGCGTCGCTCCGTCAGAAGAAATTGCACCAAATTTCTTGGTTTTTGACGGGAATTCACAAGACATAAATTTCTCACCAAATCGCATCAAATGAAATCAAATCTGGTAGCCATGAAAGTTCCGATCAGAAGAACGAAAGAAATGGAATTCTGATTCCAATTCCAGCGTCGATTTTGACCTTTCCGATCAGAGCCTAATAGAGACAAATAAATAATAAATAAATGAATATTTTATTTTCAAATAATTCTTAAAGAATAATTTCAGAATTTTTTTAGAAATCATAAGACTAATATAATCTGCGTGATTTTTTTGCGCGAGTTTTGACGTTAATCAATACGCTAATCAATGCGCATATAGTCCCTTCCGAGTTTAATCTGAACCGTCCATTTTTTTTCGGAGATCGACCGATTGATCAGCGATTCAATTTCTATCTCTTTTTCCTTCCTTCGCATCTATATTCTCTTCTCTCCTCTCTGGTCAACGACAGAAGAGGAAAAAAAACGCTGCCCCCTCTCTTTCCTTTCACCTCCGACACATCGCTATCGCCCTCGTCACCCCCAGCACCTTCTCCTCCAACCGCTCCCTCCTCCTCTCTTGACTTCCCCCAACCCAACACCACCATTCCCTGTATCTATCGCAGCTTCTTCCATCCTCAGAATGCTCCGATCTCGCCGCCGCTTCCTCCTTCACCATCCTTACCTCACATCCACCTCCTCTTTTCCACCCTTTCTTCTTTCTCGCAAATGAAAAGGAGAGCCAGAGTGCGACAAGGAAAAAAAAAAATCTCCAGACGGTGATCTGAGCTACTGGAATGTTTAAACAATGAGTTTATTGGTGGGTCTGATTGTTCTGAGAGAAAATTAATTGCGTTCATAAGAAGAACTCTCGCCAAGGTATTAATCTAATTGGTTGTGAAGTCGATTGCCATTAAGTGAAGTTTATTCTTATCGTTTCTCATTTAATCTCAATTGTCATGACATAGCTATGATAAATTGGTTAGTTCCTTCGTTTACTGAGCAGACAAGAGGACGTTATGGGCGCGATTGCCGGCGATTTCTATTTAGGTCAGCACCAACACCTCTTCTCCATTCCTAAATCGCCAGTCCACTACACTTCATTTCCTCCTCTCCGTCTTCATCATCTCTCTTTGGCCTCAACAGCAACCCCACTTCGCCAGCGATTTCTATTTGAAATGAGCGATGGCAGGAAAATCGATGACTGGCAAGGGAGGTGAAAAAAAAAAAATCGACGCTTTCTTCCGCCCAGTTGTATCTCTAGGCGTTTTGCTCCAGTGTTGAGCTCACCACCGTCGAGTCCATCTTCAAGGGTGATGCCAAGGATTCCTTCTCTGATCCCATTGCCCATCTGTTAGAAAATTGGCTGGAGGAGTACAGTAAGGTTTGCTACTTTTCATCTAAATGTTTTAAGAATACAGATACTTAATTCGCAAAACAGTTTACGGAAAGATTGGATTCTATGTTTCAACTGGTAAAAATTTGGACCAAGGCTTCATGTAGAGAAAAAAACTTCTTAGGTCTAGGCTGAATTAAATCCATGTAAACACCATCAACATATTTGTACTATTATCCCTAGCTGTAAAATTCATCCTAAACAACCAGATCAGATTTTTTTTTTGTGAGCATGATCTGGCCTGCACCTGAATTGACCTTAACCTCCCAATCCACAAATTGGATAGCAATTACTTTATTTCTGTTTCATATTCTTAATCTGACCCAATACTAGAGAAATTGATTAGACATAAAATCTACAGTAGCCCTCCCAGGATAGGCATTTGAATCCAAAATGACCTAAATACTCGCTAGAATGCAATGCAAACCTGATTAGACCTAAATCTAAATATACCAAATCTGAAAAAGAAGGTGAAACCTGAAATTATTTGAATCCGAAAATGACTGGTGACACAATAATCTTAACTATGCAGATTATGTATACTGTCCATACATTCTGGTACTACAATGTGAATGAGTACCTTTTCACAATTATAATAGCACTTAACATTTCGTAAAACATATGCTATTATGATAGGATGAAAACTGTTATACTGGTAGAGGGGCTCATCTTTCCCTCAAGCGTGCAGAGAAGGCACGTGCTATGGTGAACAAATTTCCTGGTGAGTGACTAAAATTTTTGGATTAGAAAAATTGCAAGAATTATTTACTTGAAAGTTGCACCTAATATATTACTGTAGTTGCAAGATAAACCCATTCTCATATTATGCAGTGCATTGAACGTACAACTGATTGTGAGCTATAATTTTATTTTATAGTAAGTTCAATAGAAATTACAATCATAATTAATAATATTTGCATTTAATACTCTCCTTACATTGCAGATATCATCTGCTCTTTTTAACTGCAATAGGACCAAAATATGTAATAAGTACATCCCATAGTCAAGATCATATTATAGACCTTTATTTGCACGGATAGCATAATGACAGTAGAGAAATAGTTGCGATTTGGAGTAAGGGACAAAGGAAAAAAATCAGGATGTTTACCTCAAGAAAATTGCTTCTGCCAAAGAGCACACTTAGGTGACGAGATATTGTAGTTGTAGCCTTTTATGTTTCCTCTTTTTCTGCTGGATTTTTCTTTCGTCCTTTAAAGCTGATTTATTTTGCCATTAATTTGGTTTAGGTACCAAATATTTCTTTTCTTTGTTTATCATTATAACATAATCAATTTGAGATTCTTTTATGTCCTTTTTTGTGTTTTTAGGCAGCGACTGTCATGCAACATAAATATGGAGGGTCTTTAACAGAATTCCAAACGTGCTATTTGTTACTGGTATGTGCTAATCCAGCTTGAGCATGTTTATATAATATATATATAGAGAATGACTATGGTACACCCTACAGCACAGATCATGCGGTGCTTTAGAGTCATTTTTCAAGACTCGAAATTCAAATGTCCGATCCAAACCGTACAATATGTTCTTCATGTTGAAACATCCTTAGAAATAAATTTTTATATTTTTTGAAATTTTTATGCTATTTTTTTTCATATTTTACAAAATCACTGTAAATGAAGGGTCCACAATGTTTTTTCCATTCCTTTTTTTTCCATCTCTATCTGGCCTCAGATGAGGAAGTCCAGTTGTGCCAGCCACTGGAGATGATTTGGAGATCATCGAGGTACGACACACCTTCCTAATATGTTGTTTCTATCGATATTGAATATAAGATTTGGAAAAAAACAATTGTATTATTTTTGATAAGGATATTAATGAGGCTTGCTTTTGTAATTCAATAGGGGTTTGGTGCCTTGCAGAAATGTGACGGAGAGAAATCTATTAGGTGATGCATCAGGTACGATGCCACTGTGTGCAAGTCCAGATGGGAGAAAACGTCTTCTATTCCAGCTGGTAACATTTTACAGCCTAATCTGATTTACCTGCGGATTGGGTGCTTTAACTGGCTGATACAGGTTTAATTTTGTAAATTGTTATGCAATCTCAAATAAAAAAGGATTATTTTTTCCTTTTTAAATATTAGATAATTTCTAGGTTTATATCTTCATAGATACTTTAATATTTTATGTATTATTAAATCATGACGTCATAGGTACTGATGCATCTACCAATATTTTTTTCCCTGAAACCTGATTCTTCAAATAATTGTATGTTATAACATCTTATTTAATGTAGTATATAGCAATTTTTTATTTGAAATATCTTATATGATGTCAGAAATGATATGAGAACAGATTGTATTTATCAATATATAGGAAATAAATTCCAAATTTATAAAGGCAACTGCTCATTTTGGGGAAACTTTAAAGGGGCTGAGATTATTCTGATCTATAGGAAATTTGAATTTATTTGATATATCAACTGCTTGATTAAGGGAAAATTTAAAGGGGCAGAGATTATTCGGTTTTATTCTTTTGACACATCAAGTGATATTGATCCAAAAAAAAAAATAAAGGTAATATGTAAATTATTTTGTGTCTTTGGCTGACAATGATCCCATGATGTTGTATGCCCTTAAAGAAATAATAATAGAACACAATTTGAAAGCCAAGTTCAGAAGGAGAGGCTAATATAGGAACCTAAAGGTAGATTTAAAACCACAACTACAATGAAATTAATTTGCCAAAGACAACCAGCAATTTTCCCTTGGTAACTGGCACCCATGGAGAATATCTATAGTATAAAGTACATAATATAAGTTAATTTGAGTCTTAGCTTAGTGAGGCTCAATCAGTTAAGCTACAAATCTGAACAATTATTTAATTATTTTAAAAATAATTTTGTAGGCATTTTGATGATGATGGGGGCGGCGTACCAGTTGGTAAAAAATAAAATAAAATTGTAGAGAAAACTTATTCTTGGTGGACAAAATGATGGGGAAAGAGAGAAGTTATTTTTAGATAATTATTTTATCTCCTTTCATGTAATTTACACATAGCAGTTTAAATCTTTAGCATTTCGATATTAACAGATGATTCCTAAATTTATTGTTTTTGCAGTGATAGAGAACGTGCTTTTCCCTGATTTTAGATATGGAAGATCGTGTGGCAGGACAATGCATGGAATTCTATTGTTTATTTTGTTATTTACTTATTTGGACTAGAAATAAGAATTTGTTTCAATTCTTGGTTATTGAGGCGTTCTTTTTTTTTTTTTAAGTAAGCAAGAATGGCTGAGACAAATTAATGTTTGATGGTTAAAGCTATATATTAGTGATGTTTGCTTTTACATTTTTTTTATGATTTAGCATGTTATTATTACTAAAAATTTTATTATGTTCCATTCAGATATCATTAAAAATATATACCGTTATTTTCTGGTAACCCATTGCTATTTTCAAATATGGAATTTATACAGATGTGAGAACCTAATAAAACTTTGGAGTTTAGTATGTATATACCAGCTTATCTGGAAATTAAATAGATCCATGATAGAAATATGCAGACGTGTCCTCTGCAACGCCGGAGGATTTTGAGCGCTTGGCGCTCCCACAGTTCCACCTCTGTAATTGAATTTTTAAAGAGGCATTTGTATGGTATAATAAATATTGATAGTTTATGACTATCAACGAGATGATACAAGATATGCAGTGTGACTTTTTAATGTTGGAAATAAATATTAAAGTAATAGTTTAAGCGATCAAAATATATTTAGGTTTTATAATATATTTTATATAATATTAAATTAACTTTCTGATATTTGACTCTATGATAGTTAAATGAGCAAAAAAAAAAAAAAACAGTATGTACGGCTTTCATAAGTTTAAATTTAACTACTTTCAATCACGAACGCCAAAAATTATAAAATTAAGGGGGAAAAACTGGTTTTGTATCCTGATTTTTTTGAAGCAGTAACAAATTTTGTATTTTTATAAAATCATGATTTTTTATTTTTTAGGAACGAAAATGTTTATATCTAAGAAAAATGGATATGAAATCATAAATGTGGCAATTAAATCATGATATCGAAAATGTAGATGCAAAGAAAGCTAAAAATGAGACTTCAAAAAAATTTTAGGTAAATTCATTTTATTATATAGATGACTCACTGTATAGCATAAAGTGTTAGGACAGAACGTTGTGGAATGACGAATCTCCGTAAAATCCAAAGTTTTCACCCGTTTTCGTATAAGAAAATATATAGATTAATAATTGATACGTTAGTCTTATGCTTACAAAATTCGTAATAAAACTTCATGAATGAAAAGCGACGGGTATATAGTAACGCCTAAGCTATAAATGGACCTGAGTTTTTAATAGTTATTGTGGGAAAAAATTATTAGTATATCATTATATTTATGACTCATTGTATTATTGATATTAAAATGAACTTTTGCATTAAAATATTTTGACCGTTTGAGTATATTATTAAATATCTAGACACTTCCTTCTAATCTATTTGCAATAACTTATATTCATATATAGAGAGAGAATTGCTAACGTGCCATCGATGGCATAGAGGGTTTGTGCCATCCACTTTTCGGTCGTCTGATTTCTTTAATATTCGTGCATGAGATCTAGATGTAAGGCTCAGATTTAGTCGCTGGGAGAAGGATGTTTTAATATTTTCCGTTAACTCTCCTCTGCTATTTATTATGATATTTCCAAAAAAGAAATATTATAATCAGAGTATTTCATGCCCTCCAATTTGAAAAATATCATAATAAATAGTAAAAAAAATTTGAAAAAAATGTAATTTTTGGTCTCTAAAGATATTTCAATATGTTGGTCAACTTGAATGGTTTGGATTGACTGTTTGAATTTTTTTATCTCGAAAAATGACTCGATCCAAAATAGGTGGCACGTGTCATCGATAGTGCATTAACCTTTCTCTGTATATATAAATATAAATTTATATATAAAAATAAAAAGTACAATATCGAGCGAAGCTCGATGTCCAACCCTAGTACCAATTATGACCCGTATAATAGAAACAAACAGAATTTCATCATTACTTATTAATGACTGGAAAGTCAAAACCAATCATTAAATAAAAAAAGAAAATACTTAATAGGATATTTCAAAATAGAATCTCATCAATCAAGAATCTGGACCTAATCACCCAAATCCAGACCAGTGTAGTTAACCAAGTTTGTCAGTATGGTAACCAAGAACCGCTTGACAATAAATTATCTAGGTTTACTTTAAGTATTCTACGTCATCATTAAATGGTTGTTAAGATAATCACCCTCTTCTTATTAAGGAACCGATCTAGGATCGTTAATGCGAGGTTATTGAACCTAAGGATGGTCAAGCAGGAGAATCCCGGATGAGATGATCGTCAAGCTCTCGAGTCATCATAAGAATGTCAAGGAGCCTCGCTTAAGTTCGCTATTCAGGTGCAGAATTACGTTGGATTTTTGTTAAAATCTAAGTGATTATTAAGCTATATATGTATATATATTTTGAATGCATGTTATTTTACATGATTTTATGTTTAAGAAAATACAACATGTTTTACTCATGTGCATATTTGGAACTCGTTTGCCTGCATAGTTATGTTCCGCATCTTTTGAAATGGTAGTAAATGTTGATAAAATTGCATTTTGAGATGCACAATCTCCGTTTGAGAAATTTATGAAAATAGTAGCCAGATCTTTGGATATGCCTTAGCTATTGATGAATCTGACTTATGAATGATCTGACTGAAAGGAATTGAATTGATAACTGGGATATGTTATGAATGTGCGTGATATGTGTGAATTGATATGCAAACTCTCCGGAGTCGGTTGGCCCCTGGCTCCAACCAGTTCGATAGTACTATACGGATATAGAATCTCTACCGCCTGCCGGGGCGGGAGATTATATCCCTACCCCTTGCCCTGTGCGAGGGAAGGTCTCTTACTGCCTGCTCATACTAGTTGAGCGAGGAGACCTGAGTGTGTATTTGATGATATACTGATGTGACTGTATGCTTGAAAGAGAGATAATATGTCCAGATTTATGACATGAGCAGTTTCGGTAATGCTCGGAATCCTTGACACGCTCCGTTTCTGTCTTGCTCAGACATGTGTTGTTTGTGATAATACCAGACTCATGCCACGTGTCCAGCTCTGTCATGCACCGATTACTGTTATGGTCAAATTTTGTTGTTTCACCCGGTTTGATTACATGCATATGATAGGTATCATGTTTATTTGTGACAAGGTGAAGTGAAATTCGTATAGGTTTTTCCTAAAATTAATATGCGCATATTATTCAATTTTATTACAGAATTTAAAAAAAAATACAATCCTCTTTTGAGTTTGAAAACAAGTTATTATACTTACGGGTACTATTTCTAGAACTTAATTTTAGCTTAAATCTACGTACTGCAACTAAAACCCGCACTGAGAATTTATTTTTCATTTCGTGTTTTTGCATGTTTTCCACAATGGATGTGGGTTCCAGGTTACAGAGACGGGCTCGATCAAGTCAAGCGAAGAATAAGTCAAATATCTTGTCATGATGACTCATTGAGTCACATGATCTAGAATGGTAACTCATAGTAAACTTGAACTTGTACCTTAAAAAAATAATGGTAGGAAAACGTCTTGCGGATATACAAAAATTATGTATTCGCGGTGGGATTGTTACAACCTAGGTGTCAGGATGTGACATTAAGCCTCTCTAATTGGTCTATGTGTAACCAGAATGAAATCATAATTCGTTGATTTACTGAACTACCCCTTCACTCATATGATTTGGTATTGCCTAATAAGACCTCAAAACATGTTAATCGGTTTGATATGCAAGATATAGAAAAATTTTGGTCTTGCTTGGAATAAACACAAGATAAAACAAGCTTTCTAGCAGTATTTAGTTCTTTATGTTGGGTGATATGGAATATCAGAAAAAGTAAAATTTTCAATAATACATATATATGTTATATTCGGATAGTAATCATGTTAGACCAGGTGAAGAATAAGATAGCAGCTTGGATCCTAGGGAATGGAACTTAATGCTCCGGATGAGATGTCCTGTTGCGATATTAGATGACCCAACTAAAAACATGGTACTGATTCTTTCCACCAATATGACTGGAACAATGCATACCCCAAAAACACAATTTATGACAGAAGCTTTGAATCTTTCTTTGCTTGGATTTACATATGATTCATTTTGATAGTGTTGAAAGTTTGTTATATTGTTTGTTTGCATTAGTTTGTTCTGCAATTTTTAGATATTTTTTTTTTAAATCTGGTATAAAGAATTTACCAGTATGACACTGGGCTATTTGAGATGACATGAGCTATATCTGGTTGTCTTTAGATTTATAAACTTTGTTTCATGAATGAGATAAGGTGACCATGTAACTCAAATGCAACTTCATCTTCTTTTTCTTTCTTTATTTATTTCTCACAAGGTAATTGGAAGTAGGTGATTGGCGTTTTACAAATTTTCTTTCTGAGTTTTGTACAGGGAAAGGGAACATCTTATTGAAATAAATTAAATTCTATATATAGCATTTTGTGAATCATTAAGTTTGGAAATTTTATCAGTGGTCTCTTAGTAAACAAGGTTCTTTTATTTATTTATTTATTTTTACTGCACTCCACTGTCTACTTTATGGGCAGCATTGTGAACTTTTTAGCAATCCTCCATATCTTTTTTTATATTTGTAACTCTAAAAGGCAGCTGATTTAACTTTAACTACAAGTATACGCAGTTGTAGGGCTGTATAAAAATGAATTGATAGAAATATACTAACAAGCAGGTAGAAGATTTTTTTTTTTTTTTGGATATATTCCAACTTCATATGCAGTGATAATGTCCCCCCCCCCCCCCCCCCCCCCCCCCCCCACCCCAATTGTTGTTTTTTTATTTTTATTTTTTATTTTATACTTAATGGCACAATTATTATATTTCTACCTTTGTGTTAACATTGACTTGCATCATCTGATTTATAAATACTAGTTCTTATCTCGCGCGTTGCGCGATTCGTTCTTATCTGAATTTGTTATTAAATGATTTCTTAATGAGTGTGAATATGTTCTGAAACTTTTTGCAAAACAGGCATGCAATATTAGGAATCATTATTACCATAAAATGAAATGGACAACCTTATGGTCAAGATTGATAACCATAGAGTGAATCTCGTGCGTTGTGCGATTTATTCATATAATTTTTTGACGAAATCCAGAACATCATATAAAAAATGCCATAAAAATTGAAAATACTATTCAAATGTTATATAAAAGCTGCCACAAAAGCGTGCATTGCGCGACCTATCTTTCTTTCTTACTTTTTTCTAAAAATTTATAGCTATTTTTTTAGGTCCAATTAATGTATACACAATACAATAAGAAATATCAATTGCATAGTATATAAATTACAAAATTATAATTATCTATTCTTTTGTATGAGCTTTGTATAGGATATAGGATTGCTAATAACATGGCACCAGTCATTCTTTAAAGGGCTTCAAGTCATTCTTCTTGGATGCTGAAATTTACAAATGGCAACAGTCTTCTTCTGAAGCAGTAGGTTTTTTTTATGTAAATAGATACAATATGCAAAAATCAAAGAGCAAGATATTAAGATGAAAGCTTGGAACATAAAAAAAAAGCTATCCAACATATTCAACGGAACTGTTACAACCCTCAACCTCTCACACCTTGTTTCTTCATCTTTTTGTCTCTCTCTCGCATATCTTGTAATATGGCCTCAGCTACTTGTTTCTTGAAAGAAAGCAGCCCCAGAAATTTACCGGAATCTGAAGCAGATAATGATAGAATTTCACCTTGTCGATTGCTAAGACCTTATATTGGTATGCCATCCATTTGACGAACCGTATTCATCAGAATCTTCCTAACAACAGTTGGCGAGTTTGATATATTGCATGACCAAAGAAAGATAGGCTTCTGCCAACAGAACTTTGCAAGAAGAAAGAGGGATTAAAATGGTAAATAGTATGAGCTGGTACAATTTTGCACATGCAAGTTAGCTTTTTTATATAAAAGCACAAAATAAAATATTTATATTTCAATTCTATTCCAATTAAGGTCCTTCGCCTTGAGTCCAGTTATTTACCTCCTTCCAAATTATGTTCTAGGTAGCTAATTTTTATATTATTAGATTGATAATAATTAAAACTATTTGAAAAATTAATCGGTCTATTTGGTAACATCTATTTCCTTAAGAAATGTAATTTGACACAATTTAAAGATACAAAATTGTAAAAGAACAATACAGTTTCCATTTGATTGCACGTATGGTCGAAATGTTGCTTAAAAATAAGCAAATGCCGTAAATTTAATTTCAAAAGGAGCAATTTATTAAAGCTTCCAAGGATGCCAGCAACCAATACTTCTCAGGTACATCAAAATATATGAGCGAAGGTTATAATATATCCAACGGCAAGGAACAATTATTTAAGTAGCCTACACGTGTTGATACTTGATACTGTCGATCTGAGTTGCTTAATCCAGACAACCAAATGAAACTTAGACCAAAATCGAGGTATAGTAAAAAAAAGGGGTACACAAAAGAAAAGAATTTAAGTACGCATTGGCCGTCAGCTCCATGATGGAGGGCCACATACCGTATCAAATAGTGCTTTTTAGTTCAGAAGCCTTCCTCTATAAAATAAATAAAAAATGGACCAAAATGCTTTTTTTACTTTTGAAAGAAAATGTCATTAACAACATCAACTGGTAAAGCATAAGCTGGATCGATGGGCTTCAATCCTGGGTATTCCATTAGTGATAGTCCTGTTGATCATCATTAACCATAAAGCCAAATATCTTCTTATCTAGTGAAAACAGAAAAATAAAGGCAGAGGAGGACAGAGAGAGGGTACCAGCAAACCCCAAAATAAGTATGAAACATGTCAACTGCATTATCTGGTCTATGCATTATCTGGTCTATCTGAAATCCCTCCTTTTTCCAAGTTCTGCGATATATAGTAATATTAATAACACTAACTGAAAACAATATGGCACCGATGATTATCATACCAGTCACTCAGGCAGAATAGGTACAATGCCAGGACATGAACCAACCAATATAATAAGCCAGTACCTGAACCAACCAATACAATACTAAGCTGCAACGGCTTAACAAATTTTCTTATGCTTCAGATGACATTGCATTTTAAAGGCCTAATAAAAGGAAAAACAAAAAAGCTTGCTGGTTTGGTAGAAAGAATAAAAACACTTGTATAAAAAATCCATGTTGTTTTGGTGTTGAGCTTAGTACTGTAGTGCACTGTTCAGTAAATAAAGGTCCAGACCTGGCAGTAAAAAATAAGGTTGGAGAGCTTATTCTTGTTGATCCAATGCACTCTTATCAAGCTTGATACAACCCGCCAATAGTAACACACCTGCTCATTCCAAAATTCAAACTTAGTTGTGAAATACATAAAACCTGTCAAGGAACAGTTCCAACAATGGAAAAGAAAATGCTTACATCAGTGAGTTTTTCTGGTCGACCATTTAATCCACCATCTTACATTGCCACTCACAAAGCCACCAACCGAGAAGGTCTCAGTCTACGTGACGAAGTGACCCTGTTATTGCAGGAGCACCGACATAGCAAAATACTACAATACCACCAAGAAATGCAAAACAGAGAAAATATAAGCATAATAATATGGGTCTAGATTCAGTTTAAAATGAGGGAAAAGATTTAGCAAATATATCTGCCATTATCTGCATTCACAATGATTAAAACTAACACATTTTTCAGCAATCATAAAGCAGATTTCGTCCCTTTTTATCTAAAAATATTTACAAATCAACAGTTGCGTAAATATTTCGCAAAATTTA
This sequence comes from Rhynchospora tenuis, assembly GCA_027725995.1. Taxonomy (NCBI): domain Eukaryota; kingdom Viridiplantae; phylum Streptophyta; class Magnoliopsida; order Poales; family Cyperaceae; genus Rhynchospora; species Rhynchospora tenuis. The sequence continues at coordinate 68,054,731 of CM050889.1, read as the reverse complement.
GGCTCTAATATGAGGTTTGAAAGTATAAAAAAAAACTTTAAAATTACGAAAAATGGAAAAATCAGTATAACTCATTGGGAACACTGCACTCCTAGACTCCAGTTGGTTCATACTGTAAAGAAAGAAAATAACAGTGCCAACCTTTTCACTTGATAAAATTAATTTTCCCTACTAATATCAGAAATGAAGGTGAACTTTAGAATTTGTATTGTGCTGCATTTAAACTAAAACTTAATTAGATATTTATCAATGTTTGCAGCAAGATCCCTTTGATGTCGGCCTCTCAATTGGCAAATCAATGCAGACAAAAAATTTAGTTACAGCCATGACAGAAGCAAAATTTAGATGTTTGCAACCACAATTGTTTCGAAAAAAGGTTATTATGTACCTATTGACACTCTTTAGAGATGAAGTATCATAAAAATGAAAGCCCTCAAATCCCTTTTTGAAGGTAAAGTTCCAATACCTGAAATAGACAAAGAGAAAAGGAAAAAAAATGAATGATGTACTGATTTTTTTTGTTTTACATTAAAATCAACCCAATACGTAGCCTATGAAAACCATCAAGTACTATGACCATACATGTAAATTAGGTTAAAGAGCCAATTGGCCAAACAGTACCAATGAACTCTACATTTGCTATTTGGGTGACTTGTTTACACAAACCAGAGAAAATCTCAAAAATCTATGATGTATACCAGTATCTGTAGATAGATTCTCTAATGAACTTTTACTGACGTATAACTTTGACGACATTATTTGATTTTCTTTTTGTTATTTTAGATTGGTCAGTGGCTAGCTTATTTTCATTAATTAAATGTTCCAATAGAAGGATCGTAATTTAAATAGATTACCAATTTGAAATTTTATTTAAGTAACTTATTTCTAAATTACATCTCTTAGTGTTAACGCCTTAATGATAAAATGATTAGAAGTCATTATGCTATAGTATTTTGTGATAATTGAACAGCTATTAAAATTATGATTCATAGTTCAAAAAAAGGAAACCCCTAAATCTGAAACAGAAGAGTCATATAAAATTAAGCCAAAACAAAGCTAACCAATCCTCAGACCTGAACACCTGCAAGCTAAATTGAAAGAAAAAACAGCAAAATTGGCACGTGGATTAAGAGGAAGCATACCTTTCTTAACTCAGGTCATCGGGTTAAGAAGTGCCAAAAGTGTGCTCAGATGACCAAACCTACGAATGAGAAAGGAAAAATCAATCCAATAGATAGCCAAACTTCAAAGTTTTAACGTAAAAAAAGAAAAAGAAAAATGAGAAGCAGAAATGATATAAATTAAAAACAATGAACAATAATCAACAGACGATCAACACCAAGAGTCATGCCTCTAAAATTTGAGAGGTGATAAAGGAGCATTGTTTCTGGTCGATTCCGCGAGCATGTTTCTGGTCAAATCATTGTCAGGTTAATTTCAGCAGGTTTTTTCTTAGATCATGCCGGTGTCTGTTAATTTTGTCATGATATTAGCATTTCATTCAATATAAAGATGCAACTCCATATTAATCTTTCATGATCAAGTTGTATGTAAAATAACATAAATTACACACCAATGAAGGTTTACTGACAACACCAAATATATCCAGTGAAGTCCTTTTGGGTGTTTGCATTCTTTATGAAAGTAAGGACGAAATTGAAAAGAAAAATGGTGAAAACTTTTGATGTACAAAGTACTCCAATCAGCAATAACGCAAGCAATAGAAAGGCATAAATTGACCTATGGGTGTTGATAACTTGATCACGACTTCGATAGACATATTGGATGTCTTAGATGCCTTCGTCTCTAGCGTTTTTCACTATGTAACAATGTAGTATTAATTTGACAGAAAAAAAAAGAGTCAACCAAAAGCCGAAGAATAGATTGCTCACCCAAGACAATATGATAAAAAGGAATTGGCCTATTGTACAGGAAAGTAAGGAGTAACAATTCTCTTTCTACCACTCTATTCGATTAGTTGGGGGTAAATTAATGGAAAAGATACACTGCAAAATTAATCGAAAAGGAATAATTCATAATACCTTCCGCGCCCCCAAATAAGAAAGGAGTACAACATGATGGGAACGGGAGAAGGAAGGATAAAGGAGCACAACACCAGGAGCATGGAGGGGAGAGGCGAAGACGTGCGTGGGCAACGGCATGGCGCTGGCCGCACGGATCCATCAAAAGATGGACAACGCAGAGAGAAAAGGATGATGAGCAGGATTGATGGTACGGAGGAGTTCGAGAGAGAGAGAGAGAGAGGCATCGTAGGGAAGTATCTAGAGAAATGAATCCAACGGCTCAGATCAATTACGGAAAACCAACGGACCAGATTAAATTACTGTTCTTACCACAGTAACTCTCGTGAGATGCACAACACTCCAAATTTATATATGTATAATTTAATGCCCATCGACAAGTGTACAAAAGTTCAAGTCTACGTCATTTAAAACATTAGTCCAAAAAAAGCATTTATAGGCTCATTCTTTTTGTCTAAAAACCTAAAGATAAAAAGACGTATGCTTTGCAAACCAATAATATATAGCAGCGAAGCCGTTACTATACACATATTCATATATAGTATTATTATATTAAATCGCTTAATTACATGGTCAATGTGGTACAATAAATATTTCATGAGAATATTTTTTTCTCGAGAACCTTTGTGATATAAGTATGACATACGATTTTTAAAACAATTTTTTAACGTTAGTAGTAATTTTGTATATGTAGGTTGATCTTGCCACATGTTTAAGATTAAATTGTGGAATTGAAAAGTTCGAAATTCCATAAAGTAACAATACGTAACAACAAAATATCTGGCTGCTCTCCAACAATGAAATTTGAGATGAAATAAAAGAAAGTCACAAACCGCAGTCCCGCACCATAAAGCCCCTATGGATCCGAACGCACAGGACAACCCGCAGTTCCGCACCATTCGCCCCTCAATTTGTGAGTCTATTATCGGAAATCGCGTATCGGTTACACTTGCGATAAGCACCAGATACGGCCCCTGACGTATTTGAATATTTCAATCAGTCTTAACTGTTGGATACGGTCAACGATACGCTACCGACAAGCGTATCGTCACTATTGAGTGCCGATCCAGAAATATTTAATTTATTTGATTTGATATAATATAAATAATATATATGGGTAAAGTAGTCCACAGCGCACAAATACTAGAACGTGCCACTCACAAGCATGTTCGATATCACATCCACACCCTTGTGGACTAACATATCATTCAAAAACCGGACAAATGTCACTTCTTATTGGGCCGCCTGGGTCTGGGTTCTATAAGTAACAGTTTTTTTCGAAAACTTATTCTACAAGTATTTGTTTTTTGAATCACAACTTATTCTACAAGTAGAACACGATTACACGAGCTGTTAGCTGTTAGCCTGTTACACTGCCAACTCTCCGCTCTTTATCTTCTTTCTTTTCTTTTCAACTCTGTTGGAAGGAAAAGGTCAACTCACAAGCAACAAACATACCGTGTGCATCGTTTTCATTAATCTTTAATTAGTTTTTTTTAATTAATTACAGAAATAATTTTTCAAAAGAGATGGCTGGAACCTCCATCATTATTACAAAAATATATTGTTTTTAATTATTTTTACTGTTTTATATATATTGCCGTATTCTAGTTTTTGAAAAATGACATATCCCCGCGCCCGCACCCAAGCAACATAGTTATGTGATGACCGGAGCATGGTTGTATTATGTTATCATATTATATGGAATGATTAATTGAAAATTACCTGTGATATCTTATTTAATATATAGCATGATATATGGTTGGCGACATGAGCTCGCCATGGCGAAGCGCGCTATATCTAAAACAAATATAAATAATTTGCATCGGTTTTCTTTCAAAACTGATTCTAAAGTACTGAGGTATATGAAAAAAATATATATAATTTAGTGCCGGTTATATATAAAAACCGGTTCAAAAGTACACAGTTTGCACATGTTTTTATATCAAAACCGGTTCTAACTGTAATCTTTAGCATCATTTGTTATAAAATAACTGGAGCTAATGTTCGTATTTGCACCATCTCATTTGACACCCCCCCCCCCCCCCCCCCCCCCCCACCCCTCATTCACACCGCTTAGGAACCCGGTGCTAATGCAATGTTAAAACCGGAGCAAATGAACTTTTTCCTAGTAGTGAAAAGAGTCATTTAATGGAAGTAGGGGCATTTATGATCATTTGCAAAACGCTTCAGTTGATATTGTGCTTTTGGATATTCTCAGTAATCTGATTGCTGAGAAGTAGAAAAATAATTTCATCTTGCTTTTGTCAAAGAAGAATTTGGCTGTGTTGTTGACTTGTTGTGCGACTACTGAATTAGAAACCTATCGTTTTTTTTAAAAAATAAGTATTAATGCTCTATTAATTAACAAACATATTTAATTGTAGACAACATTTCACTACACCACATAACATTTTTAGAGGCGGTTTTTTAAGCATTTTTAGAGCCGGTTTTGCACCGTCACTAAAAATAGGCGGCGTTAAAAATGGCAAATGGCTAATAAACCGTCTCTAAAAATGGCGTGGCTAAACATAAGCCAGATTTGAAAAAAAAATTCTATATCTTTAGAGGCGGTTTTTAATAAAAAACAGCCTCTAAAGATATATTTTTAGAGGCGGTTTTTAATAAAAAACAGCCTCTAAAGATATATTTTTAGAGGCGGTTTTTTATTAAAAACCGCCTCTAAAAAGATATGAATTATTTTCAAAAATCTGTGTATCTTTAGAGGCGGTTTTTAATAAAAAACCGCCTCTAAAGATAGCAGATTCGAAAAAATAAAAAATAAAAATAAATTCCATGATCTTTAGAGGCGGTTTTTTGTTAAAAACCGCCTCTAAAGATATCCTGAATTAAATAATTAAAATAATTAAATGAATTTAATAATTTAAATGAATTAAATATTTAAAATAATTAAATAAATTAAATATTATTAAATGAATCTTTAGAGGCGGTTTTTAATAAAAAACCGCCTCTAAAATAGCAGATTCGAAAAAATAAAAAATAAAAATAAATTCCATGATCTTTAGAGGCGGTTTTTTGTTAAAAACCGCCTCTAAAGATAAATAATTAAAATAATTAAATGAATTTAATAATTTAAATGAATTAAATATTTGAAATAATTAAATAAATTAAATATTATTAAATGAATCTTTAGAGGCGGTTTTTAATAAAAAACCGCCTCTAAAATAGCAGATTCGAAAAAATAAAAAATAAAAATAAATTCCATGATCTTTAGAGGCGGTTTTTTGTTAAAAACCGCCTCTAAAGATAAATAATTAAAATAATTAAATGAATTTAATAATTTAAATGAATTAAATATTTGAAATAATTAAATAAATTAAATATTATTAAATGAATCTTTAGAGGCGGTTTTTAACAAAAAATCGCCTCTAATAATAGATCAGAATTAAAAAAAAATAAATTTAAATTTTGGGGTAAGCCCTATTTTTTGCTAGCCAGAAATAGTAGCATTTTGTACCAATTGGTACCAGCACAAACAATTCATAATTAACAATCACACAAACAAAAGTCATTGAAAGTAATACATGCATAAAAGTCGTTCAATTAATTTGCCTAAATCGATTTTGCCTGAACAAATCCAAAAGACACAATTAAACAAACAAAAAAAACATAAATCAAAAGGGGAAAAGGGAAAAGCAGCGACTGTGCTCAATTTGCTTGTTCTTCTCTTCTCTTGTGCTATCTGATTTTCCCATACTTCAATCATGGACTTGGCACATCCGACTATTTTTCTCATCATCATCTGTTACATATATATTAAATGAATAATTAGTATCTTTTTTACAAAATATGCCATTAATAATTTTGACAATCAAATCATGTCAGAGGTACAAACTTGGATAGTCGGCATATAAAAGGAATGCACTAAGAAGCTTGTATGTTGTAAATATCAACATAACAATTCAAATATCAATGCTAACCTCAAATTGTAGGTTATTTCTCATTGTACTCAGCATATCTTGCCAAACTCCAGCTTTTACCTGATCACATATAATATTTAATAATTTATCAATTCATAGTTCTGTCATTTGCCCAAACAATAAAAGTAAAGTGACCAAAAGAAAAACAACACAGCATAGAAAAGTAAACAATAGAGAAGACTCACATTGGTTGGAAAATTATCCAAGGAAAATCCTGCCATTCCTACCAAATGCATACAAAATTTTATAATAACTGATTATTAATTATTTATGATGCTTTTATTACAAATAAATGAATATTCTAAGAAATTTGAAAAAAGAAAAAGAAAAAATGTAAGCAATCAAAGAGTACTAAAAAGGAGTACTAAGGAGTACTAAAAAGAAGTACTTGACGGTCTTTGTTTCAAGCTTAGCCGAAACATATCATAACAATTCTCTATGGTAGGAGCACGCCAAGTATAACAATGCAAATGAAAATGAAACGCAGTTTGATACTTATTTGTGAAAGGAAACAGAGGTCAGAGAGAAATGGAAGATATGTGTAGATAGATAGATGGGGCATCAGTAGAGAATGGAGCTCAAATAGGAAAGCATAGTTATTTATAGAGGCGGTTTTTAAGCTAACAACCGCCTCTAAAGATAACAATTGGTTTTTTTTTGTTTGACCTTTAGAGGCGGTTTTTAAGTTAAAAACCGCCTCTAAAGATCAATTCCATTCCGATTTTTAATATACTTTTTATTTTCTATTTTTTAATTAGTTAAATATTATATTTTATATTTTAACTATTTTTAACTATTTTTTTATTTTCTGATTATTAGAGGCGGTTTTTAGTTAAAAACCGCCTCTAAAGATCATAATCCGATTTTTAATTTATTTTTTTTATTTTCTGTTTTTTTAATTACTTAAATAATTTATATTTGAACTATTTGTAACATCAAATATTTTTTAACATCAAATATTTTCACTATTTATAATAGTTAAATATTTTTAAACATTTTATATTATTACTATTTTACATAATTGAATATTTTTTATCATAAAATTTTTTTTAAATCGGATTATGATTATTAGAGGCGGTTTTTAGTTAAAAACCGCCTCTAAAGATCATAATCCGATTTTTTATTTATTTTTTTTATTTACTGTTTTTTTTAATTACCTAAATAATTTATATTTGAACTATTTGTAACATCAAATATTTTCACTATTTATAATAGTTAAATATTTTTAAATATTTTATATTATTACTATTTTACATAATTGAATATTTTTTATCATAAAATTTTTTTTTTAAATCGGATTATGATTATTAGAGGCGGTTTTTAGTTAAAAACCGCCTCTAAAGATCATAATCCGATTTTTAATATATTTTTTTTTATTTTCTGTTTTTTTAATTACTTAAATAATTTATATTTGAACTATTTTTAACATCAAATATTTTTTAACATGAAATATTTTCACTATTTATAATAGTTAAATATTTTTTAACATTTTATATTATTTCTATTTTACATAATTGAATATTTTTTATCATCAAATTTTTTTAAAAATCGGATTATGATTATTAGAGGCGGTTTTTAGTTAAAAGCCGCCTCTAAAGATCATAATCCGATTTTTAATTTATTTTTTTTATTTATTTTTTTTATTTTCTGTTTTTTTAATTACTTAAATAATTTATATTTGAACTATTTTTAACATCAAATATTTTTTAACATGAAATATTTTCACTATTTATAATAGTTAAATATTTTTTAACATTTTATATTATTTCTATTTTACATAATTGAATATTTTTTATCATCAAATTTTTTTAAAAATCGGATTATGATTATTAGAGGCGGTTTTTAACTTAAAAACCGCCTCTAAAGATCATTTTCTGATTTTTAATTTATTTTTTTTATTTACTGTTTTTTTAATTAGTTAAATAATTTATATTTGAACTATTTTTAACATCCAATTTTTTTTAACATTTTATATTATTACTATTTTACATAGTTGAATATCTTTTATCATCAAAATTTTTTTAATTATTTTTAACATCAAATTTTTCACTATTTTAGATAGTTAAATATTTTTTAACATTTTATATTATTACTATTTTACATAGTTAAATATTTTTTATGATTCACGACGAGTAGCTCAACATATTATATATACATATAAGAGAGATGAAAGAAAACAAAACACTTTAAAAATCGATGTTTTGGAACACTATAACTTCAAGGAGGCTTAACTTTTGATAGGAACGTCCGTTTTGGGCATATGATGACTTTACCCCGTAACGACCATTTTCGGGGCCAAAAAACGCTGTCTGAACCTCCAAAATCTACTTTGAAACTTTTCAAACCTAAACATCACATAAAACTACTTAGAATTTTGGACCATGTATTTATAATGATTGGTTAATTATTTCTTTTTATATCTTTTATGGAAAATGATATATTGAGATTACCTTAAAAAGATTTATACAACATGTCAAGCAAAGTACAACACGTCGAGCAAAGTTCATATACATGATTATGTTTTCTTTGAGTTGTTCTCAAATTTTATACATGAATCCTACAAGTATATTGAGGGCCATGATTGTTTAACAATTTAGATTTTTATTACTTTTTTAAATCAAAATTAATTATTGCTAGCTTGCGTCATTATGCATGCATATATAGTAATTAATTTGACTAGCTAACCTTACATGTAGAACTAAAACCACAATAATTTTATAAATAAGAATACACTATTTATAATGTCATATGATGTTGTCTCATTTAGAAAGAGTTCTATTAACTATAATAATTTCAATTTTTTATTTAAAAATTTTTAAAATTCATTTCTTATCGATAAGTTCCTTTTCATTTTTGTAATGATTTGATCTAATGAGAGAAATTTAGACTTTTGAAAAAGAAAATAGAGTGCCATTTATCTAACTAGAGTGGCACATCTATAATTTTGAAAAATATTAATGACATAACACTACAGTTCTTTTATTTTCCACATAAGGACTTTTTAACTATTTTTAATGGTAAAAAATTATTAAACATCAAATATTTAAGTGTTTTTAATAGTTCAATATTTTTTAACATTGTATATTTTTAGTTAAAAAATTATTAAACATCAAAACAGCCTCTAAAAATCAATTTCTGATTTTTAATTTAATTACTGTTTTTTTAATTACTTAAAATAATTTATATTTGAACTATTTTTAATATCAAATATTTTTCAACATCAAATATTTTCACTATTTATAATAGTTAGATATTTTTTAACATTTTATATTATTACTATTTTACATAATTGAATATTTTTTATCATCAAACTTTTTTAAAAATCGGATTATGATTATTAGAGGCGGTTTTTAACTTAAAAACCGCCTCTAAAGATCATTTTCTGATTTTTAATTTTTTTTTATTTTTTATTTTTTTAATTAGTTAAATAATTTATATTTGAACTATTTTTAACATCAAATTTTTTAACATCAAATATTCTCACTATTTATAATAGTTAAATATTTTTTAACATTTTATATTATTACTATTTTACATAGCTGAATATTTTTATCATAAAAATTTTTTAAAAAAAATTGGATTATGATTATTAGAGTCGGTTTTTAGTTAAAAACCGCCTCTAAAAATCATAATCCAATTTTTTATTTAATTACTGTTTCTGTAATTACTTAAATAATTTATATTTGAACTATTTTTAACGTCAAATATTTTTTAACATCAAATATTTTCACTATTTATAATAGTTAAATATTTTTTAACATTTTATATTATTACTATTTTACATAATTGAATATTTTTTATCATCAAACTTTTTTAAAAATTGGATTATGATTATTAGAGGCGGTTTTTAGTTAAAAACCGCCTCTAAAAATCAATTTCTGATTTTTAATTTATATTTGAACTATTTTTAGCATCAAATATTTTTTAACATCAAATATTTTCACTATTTATAATAGTTAAATATTTTTTAACATTTTATATTATTACTATTGTACATAATTGATTATTTTTTATCATCAAAATTTTTCTTAAAATCGGATTATGATTATTAGAGGCGGTTTTTAGTTAAAAACCGCCTCTAAAAATCAATTTCTGATTTTTAATTTAATTACTATTTTTGTAATTACTTAAATAATTTATATTTGAACTATTTTTAACATCAAATATTTTCACTATTTATAATAGTTAAATATTTTTTAACATTTTATATTATTACTATTGTACATAATTGATTATTTTTTATCATCAAAATTTTTCTTAAAATCGGATTATGATTATCTCTAAAAATCAATTTCTGATTTTTAGTTTATTTTTTAAAATCAAATTCAGCATCTAAAAATATGTATTTTTAGAGGCTGTTTTTTGTTAAAAACCGCCTCTAAAAATACATATTTTTAGAGGCTGTTTTTGTTAAAAACCGCCTCTAAAAATGGGAATTTTAATGCAAAAAATTCAGCATTTTTAGAGGCGGTTTTTTATAAAAAACAGCCTCTAAAAATACATATTTTTAGAGGCTGTTTTTTTTAAATAACCGCCTCTAAAAATGCTCCATTTTTAAAGGCTGTTTTTTCTTAAAAACCGCCTCTAAAAATGGGATTTTTAGAGGCGGTTATTTATAAAAACCGCCTCTAAATATAAACAGGCTTTATTTTATTTTTTTAATTTTTGGAATAAAAAGTTTAGAAACGGTTTTTGTTAAAAACCACCTCTAAAAATAATTGACAAAAATTTCTAAAATGCCACTGGTAATTTTTTGAGACGGGTTTATGGAAAACCGCCTTTAAAAATGGCGTCTCTAAAAATAATTTGTGTTGTAGTGTTTCCAAAATTGTAGACAGCAACACAATATTGTTGGAAAAAAGACCTGGTGCACCACCATTTGGATGGCTGTGGTTTGGTCTACCTGATCTGGAAGACTAGAAATTCTGCTGTCTTCAACGGGACAACGGTTTCAATACCGAAGATTATTCAGGATTTAGAAGATGTAGTTAGGTTATGGCTTTTACATACCTGACTTTCCCTTTTGAGTTTTGACTCTTTGGCTGTCTAGGCCAAGTCCTTATTTTTTATACAATTTTTGGCGCAAGCCAAACTTCAAAAAAAAATAATCTACTTATCAATTTCCATGGTTATAAATAAAGTCAGTGTTAATTTAGTTATTTCTAATTCTAAACAGAGTGCTTTTGGTGATATTTATTTTATTTGTCTCTTATATTCTTTTAGTCTTTAGCACGGCAAAAAAAAAAAAAAAAGTAATATCGAGAACATTTTAATTTCTCTAAAGAAGTTATATCCACCCTAAAAATTAAACTTGACTATGGTTATGAATCCATTTGACAGCTAACGCATTAATGTAGCTTGCATTCTGCAGTACCAAATTAGAGTAACCTCAGCATATAACTTATTTCAACGACTTCGTCAATTCAAACACACAAAATAAGTAGACATAAAGGACTCGTTTGGATTGGGGTGGAATAGCCAATTCCTAGGAATTGACAATTCTATTCCTAAATTTTTCATCCAAACGGTTTTGGAATAGCCAATTCCATTCCTAACACAATTTTCAATAATACTATTCCCAACAACATTTTTCTCTCTACTTTTTCACACTTCCCAACGCTATTTCTAAACTCACCATCCAAACAACATTTTTAATTCCCGGAATAGCCAATTCCTCCACTCTTCCCACTCTTCCCACTCTTCCCACTATTTCCAACCCATCCAAACGAGCCCAAAAATGTAAAATGGCATCGTATTTCCTTCAATAATCTGAGATGACAACTCGAACTTCCTTCAATCCCTTTTGTACTCAGCTTCACACGTTTCACTAATTGCAGCGCGCACGCCAGGTGTGTATTTATCACACAATATATGTACCTCCTTGAGGCACTTGCAGTCAAACCATTCAACCTTTTCTATTGAATTCTGCGCGTTACTTTTTCTCCAACAACAGCCAACTACCTTTGGCTTTAATAGTTTACTCTCATTTGGTATACAAAAACAGTCGACATCTTCCTTTCAAACAACAATTAAAAGTTTATTTAGATGAATAACCAAGGAGACAAACTAAAAGGGAAGTAATTCATGTAGTGGAACTGGAAACAATTACCTCATCACAATAAATGTGATATAAAGTCAGAATTTCCAACTTGGATGTACGTTATAGGAGAGAAGTGAAAGTACCGAAAGCACAATTCACACAGAAGTGACCAAGGGTGAGTCTCTTCAGCTTGGGAAATATCAGAGAATTTTGTAATGCCTGTTTGAATAAACCCTACATGAAAACACAACCAGAAGTTACACATTATTTAAGTAAGAATGGAACAAGTATATATAGGATATATACTCTTGATAAGTCAGTAAGCTTTCCCCAGCATCATAAATTGGTTATTGATCTTTAATTTGTCCTTTACGGGCACTAAACTTTCTGAGATGGACAGATTACTCCAACAATAATATACTTTTCTATGAGGTATACATATAATTCAGTATCCGGTTCATTAAATAAAATAAAATTATTGACATCCCAAAAACTTATCATCGAAAGGATAAAAAAACTGAAATAACGTAAATCGTAAGCATACTAATTTAAACCAACAATATATCTAATTAAACTCCACGAATAATTTTCGAATTAATTTCTCATGCCTAATGATACTATATTCCTTTTAAATAATTCTTTTAATTTTAACACCGAGCATTTGATTTATAGTAAATCTGCATAGGAATTGCGGCCAATTTAACCCCATTGAGCAATATTGAATCAGATCATCCCATTCAACTCAAAAAAAAATTACAATGCATACTCTTTGAAATTACTTTTAGTTTTTACCACACAACCAAGCTAATTTTGATTCCCTTGAAGAAATACCATAATAATTAAGTTATAGCTGCATACCGATAAATAGGGGACTGTAATTTCAAGAACCTCAACATTGAAAAGGCTGCTGATGACATCACACGCAGTTACATTTTCTCTATTAAAGATTATGCTTGCCTCAATCACCTTAGGCATTTTGTTAGAACTGATGCAATCAATGCTGCATTCATTAATGAACAAATACTCAAGATCAGGAGATGAAACTGAAAAATCTAGGTAGTCAAAACAGCAATGTGTCATGCTGAGACGTTTCAAAGAACCAAAGAAAATATCTTGTGCTTCCAGTAAAAAATGTACAAGAGACAGGCTCTCAAGTACGGGGCACCCATAGTGAAGCTTTTCCATGCCATAATCAAAAGCATGAAAACCACTCAAATGTAACCTCTTTAACTTAGGTAAATACACCTCCTCAGGTTCAAATATATGTTCTTCTGCGCCACAGCCCAATCTTATGTATAATTCCTCTAATGAGTCACAGATGTAAAGTGAGTCTGGGACTGTCAGCCCTTGGTAATAAGAGAACTCTAGTTGAAGCTTCTTCGGTTTGCATTTGACAGCTTTTGCTATCCACATGCTGGCAGCATCAGAAATGCCATTATCTAAAGTGTTACTACCATCACAAATCAGATGGAAGACATCTAAAGAAGTGAAGAGATATTTGAGAAGATGATATTTGTTTTATTGAATTGTTATTTACATCCAGACGAAACCCAGCTTATATAGCTAGCGTTTCAGTAAGAGACAAATACAGAGAGTAGCATTTAAACGCTTAACAAACTAATTAACAAACTAACTAACTGAGTCTCTCTAAACTAATATACATCCAGTACACCAATAACTGGAGGCCTCCATTATACTCCTAATACACCCCCCTCAAGCCAATGTGTTTGTACACACATTGAGCTTGTTAGGAAATGCTCATATTTTAATTTTTAGATCAATTACAACTAATTAATCTCCATTAAACATCAAGCAAGACAAGGATCTAGTGGTAAAGCATTCACACATCAAATCAAGAGAGAAAGTAGGAGAAATTGTACCTCTCATGAAATTGTATTCATGAGGCTCGAATCCATGGCATGGGAGTCGATGGGGTGCGTGCTCCACCACCTCCACCATCTTGATCGCCTCTAGCCCACCAAAGATAGCAACCACGACTTGAGAGAGATGCTAGTTTCTCTCAAGTCCAAGCTCTCCCCTTTTCAAATCCAAGTTTCTCTTTCTATTAAACTATTTTAATGGAGGAAGAGAGATGGGATAGGGGTGCTCAACACATGAGCTCAAGAGAGAATGAGAGGGAGAGATGGCGCATGGGAGAAGAGGAAGAGAGGGTGTGGTGGCTAGGGTTTGCTCTCTAAAAGAACCCCCTATTTATAGACCACCCATCTCTCATCCACACTTGTAGCTATTTACAAGTATGTCATCCACCCTAAGAGGCCACCTAATGGGCTTTCTTGGGCTATCTCAATAAAAGGTCTTTATTCATTAATTCACCAATTAATGAAACCCCTTTAATTCTCTTTAATTTGGGCTTTTAATTTACTAACTAAATAAAACCCATTAGCTCAATATAATTCTAGAAATTATATGTGTTGTATATAATTAATTATTAACTTATTAATAATTAATTCTTGAAGAGCTTTATGCATTAAATTATTTCTAACATGATCCATTTGATATAATTAATTATTATGGTTCATAACAACATATAATTAATTAATCAACTTATCATGTCTCGTATTCTCCAATATGAATAAATAATGCACGTGTGGTCAATATCTTATTTGTGCGACCCTATTTGAGGATTTATACTATGTTGGCCATGGAAATAAATCGTTATTTATTTCCAATAATCATAAGCGGTATCTAGCAACACGTTATGATTCCCAATTCGTATAAATAATGTACCGTTACAATATCTCAATCCTGCATAAGAAATAAAAGTATTTCTTTGTTTGATTCTTATGTCACACGATATCTTTGTATAATCCAAGATAGGAATGTGTCATTCTTGCAGATTATACATTTCTTGATCTAGAGTTGATCGTCTAGTTTGCATGCATACGATCCAACTCCATCAAAGGGCCCAAACAGATATCATCACTCACTAGGTATACTAATGAGGGACATACGGTTTTCTTGATGAACAACTTTTCCCCGCACAATTCAAGAGAACATAAATAAAGTCCTTATAGCAGCCTTTATCAGGAATCAACGTTAGACGATATTTATTGAACCTATCCTCATGTGGAAAAGATGAACATCTCAAACTTAGAATCAAACTCATATGAAATAAACAATGACACATAACACAATCCAAATGTTTATTTCATTGGGTCAAGTCCTGTACTATGTTCCAATAACATACACATATGCAATTAAGTCGGTAACTCCTTACCTATGATTTGTAGAACTTAATCATCACTTAACTTGCATACTAATCTTTTATGATAATTAATGTTCCTTGTTAATTATCAAGATTATGGACGATTTAGATTTATTATTGTCATTCTAATGAATGATCCACAGAGATCTACAATTCAGATCCTCAACCTGAATGATCTGTCAATAATAAACTCTAGGAACAAATGATCAAATATCATCATTAACATAAACTAAGAAAATAAGTCATTAAATATTGACTTCTAGGACATAACTCCAACAGAGCTTGCTACAAAGAAATTGATGCCTAGCTA
The DNA here is from genome assembly GCA_027725995.1 of Rhynchospora tenuis. NCBI lineage: Eukaryota > Viridiplantae > Streptophyta > Magnoliopsida > Poales > Cyperaceae > Rhynchospora > Rhynchospora tenuis. The sequence goes on along the minus strand of CM050889.1, from coordinate 68,039,172 downwards.
ACGAAAGAGGCTTGGTGAAAACATCTGCTAGTTGGTCTGCAGAACACAGAAAACGAGCAGTAATGTCTTTATTGATAATTATCTCTCGCACAAAGTGATAATCAATCTCTATGTGCTTAGTTCTTGCATGAAAACTCGGATTTGAAGCTAGAAACGTGGCTCCAATGTTGTCACACCACAATGTTGGGGAATCAGAAACAGCAATGTGGAGTTCTTTCATTAAGTTCTGAAGCCACAAAATTTCAGCACAAGCACAAGCCTCAGTACTTGAGCGAGATACTGTTGGCTGTTTTTTTGCACTCCATGAAATCAAATTGCGACCAAGAAAGAGACAGAACCCTGAGGTTGATCGTCTGTCATCAGCTGACCCTGCCCAGTCAGCATCACTATAAACATGCATTGTGAGGGATGAATTTCTGTGTATGACTAAGCCATGAGCAGAAGTGCCTTTTAAATACCTCAAAATTCTTTTTACAGCTATCCATTGATTCTCAATGGGATTGTGCATGAACTGAGAACATTTGTTGACAGCAAATGTAATGTCTGGTCTAGTCAAAGTTGCATACTGCAATGCACCAACCACACTTCTGTACAAGTGTGGATCTTCACAAGGTGCACTGTCAGTTTGAGATAATTGTAGATTAGTAGCCATAGGGGTAGCACATGATTTTGCCAAAGCCATGTTTGTCTTTTCCAAAAGATTGGCAATATACTTTGACTGTGTCAGAAGCAAACCCTGATTACATTTGGTAGCTTCAATTCCCAGAAAGAAATGAACATCACCAAGATCTTTGAGAGCAAATTTTGAGCTCAGATGGGATATGCAAGCTTCAATTAGTTGTGGTGAGCTGCCAGTCACAAGGATATCATCCACATATACCAGTACATAGAGGCACTGACCTTGTAGCTGAGTGATGAACAAAGATGGATCATACTGTGAGGATTTAAAACCTGCTGCCAATAGAGTATTACTCAACTTCTGAAACCAAGCACGTGGAGCTTGTTTGAGGCCATATAATGCTTTAGACAGCAAGCAAACATGATCTGGTTTTGACTTATCTACAAACCCTTGAGGTTGTTGCATATACACTTGTTCCAGTAAGTCCCCATGCAGAAAAGCATTCTGCACATCCAACTGTTTAATTGACCAACCTGAGGAAACAGCTAAAGAAAGAATCAATCTGATAGTAGCTGGTCTGACAACATGACTGTAAGTCTCAGAGAAGTCAACTCCTTCAACTTGACTGAATCCTTTTGCTACTAAACGTGCCTTGTATCAGTCTACAGTGCCATCAGCTTTTCTTTTGAGTTTATAGACCCATTTACAGCCTATGACACTCTTGTCTTGAGGTGGAGGAACAAGTGTCCAAGTCTGATTCTTTGCAAGAGCTTCAATTTCAAATGCCATTGCCTGCCTCCACTCAGGGATAGCATTAGCTTTGGAGAAAGAAGTGGGTTCACTGTCAAGTGAAGTGAAGAAACTGATGTGATTTGGGAAAAGTTTTGGCTTTCTGGTATTGTCCTTGTTTCTTGTTGTCATAGAATGAGAAGAAGAAATGGTATGTACAGTATTTTGAACAGTAGTGGAGGGAGATCTGGGACATTGTGCAGAAGATGTAGCTGAAGGTGATGCAGCTTGCACTGATGGAGGTTGCTCTGGTGCAGCTTGCACTGATGCAGGATGCACTGTTGCAGGTTGTGCTGGTGCAGATTGCACTGATGCAGGTTGCACTGTTGTAGGTTGTGCTGGTGCAGCTTGCACTGATGCAGATTGCACTGTTGCAGGTTGTGCTGGTGCAGCTTGCACTGATGCAAGGTGCACTGTTGCAGGTTGTGCTGGTGCAGCTTGCACTAAAGATAAAGTGGAGGGTATGAGCATCTGAGGTGAGGAATTGTCAGATGAATTAGTCATAGTTGAGAAAGGAAAGATGTTCTCATCAAATATAACATGTCTGGAAATATATATTTTATTGCTGGGTATGTGCAGACACTTGTACCCTTTTTGATCAGACGCATAACCAAGAAAAACACATGGTAAGGCCCTTGGTTCCAATATGTGTGCATTGTATGGTCTTGTATAGGGAAAGCACAAACATCCAAGAACTTTTAAGCTGGAATAGTCAGGTGATTTATTGAACAGCTTTGTATAAGGGATGAAATTGTCTGAATTAGGTAATCTGTTAATCAAATAAGCCACACTGGCAACCATATCATCCCAGTACTTGGAGGGTATGTGAGCATGATTCATATTGGCAATTGTGAGCTCAATTAAGTGCATGTGCTTTCTCTCTGACATGTCATTTTGTTGGGGAGTGTAGGGGCACGATTTTTGATGTAATATTTGTGGATGCTGAGCTGTAATTGGCTTGAATTCTGTGCCCTCATTTGTTCTGAGAACTTTGATGGTTGATTGCAAAATGTTTTCTGCTTGAGCTTTGAAGATAGAGAACACCTGTGGCATTTCACTCTTGCATTTCAAAAACTAAACCCAACAGAACTTGGAAAAATCATCAATGAAGACCACATAATATCTAAATCCTTTATTTGATAAAATGGGAGATGGGCCCCATACATCAGAGTGCACTAATTGAAGTGGTGCAGTAGAAACAGAAGTAGAAGAGCTAAATGGCAGTTTATGTGCCTTTGCTACACAACAGTCATGACACAGTGTCATTTTATTTGAATTACAAGGCAAGGAAAATTTTTTTACTACATCCAAAGTAACAGAACTTGAAGCATGGCCTAATCTAAGATGCCATTTATTTGCTGAACACTTCACACCCAGGAAGGCTTGAGCTTGATTTGTAGAAGACTTCAAGGTGAATAAACCCTTTTGATTAGGTATTTGCAGTAGAGTAATCATAGTGGGGAGCACCTTAATGCAACAGAAAGAAGTAGAAAATTCAATAATTAGGTTAGGGTTGTCAGAGAGCAGTTTAGACAAGCTAATCAAATTACAAGAAAATGAAGATACATGTAACACTTCAGTAAGATGTAATTGATAGTTGGAGATAGATAGAGTTGTTGTACCAATATGCTGAATTGGAGTGCCAGAACCAGTGCTAACTTGAAGAGTATCAGATCCATTGTAAGCACAGAAGTTGGACAGATTATTTATGTCATGAGTGACATGATTTGTAGCTCCAGAATCCAACACCCAAGAGGTTGAATCAGATACTGTAGAAAAGGGAGCTTGAGCAGCAAATACCTGAAACCTTGGGTTTGGTTTCCATGCTGGATCAACTTCATACCTGAAATAGCATAATTTTGCAGGATGGCCTGGTTTGGTACAGATCTGACAAACAACTTTGGGTCCTTGTTGAGCTTTAGGAGGTACATTGGAGTTATTTGTCTTTGGTTGCATAGGTGGTTTACAGTTCTGAGTACCAGTGGGGTTGTAATTACCAGTATTGGTATTACCAGTATAAGGTCTGGAATGAGGGAAACCAGAAAACTGATTAGTACTAGATTTGTTCTAACCACGACCATTAGTGTTAGATCTGACAGTATTGAATGCAGAGGAAGAAGAATCACTGACATGATGATGTTGAAGAAAAGTTTCATGAGTGAGTAAGAGACCTTGAAGATCAGTAAAGGACAGTGAATCTGACCTCAGAGAAGTGTGAATTGCTGTAACAAAGGGAAGAAACTCTGATCCCAAACCATTGAGTGTTGCAGTGACTAAATCGTCATCAGAGATAGGTGATCCAATGAAGAGCAGCTCATCTGCCAACTGTCGCATGTGTTGAAGATAATCAGAGCAAGATGAGCCTCCTTTTGAAGCAGTCTGGATCTGACGGCGCAGATCTGTCAGTCGTGCTCGAGATTTGTTGGAGAAAATGCTCTGAAGAGTTGACCAGAGCTCAATCGTTGACTGACAAGAGGTCACTTGAGCTTGAATCACCTCAGTGAGAGAGGATCTGAGCCAACCCAGTATAAGTTGATCCTGACGATGCCATGGCAAAAATTCAGGATTTGGAGAGGTTTGATTGTTGTCATTGGTGAGAGTGGGGTTTGGTGGGAGAGAAGCAATGTATTTCGTGAGGTTATAGCCATGGAGAATCGGAAGAATCTGCGATTTCCAGGTCAGATAGTTGTTTTGAGTAAGTTTAGTAGAGATGGGAATGCTGAGAGATATGATTGAATCCATGGTTGTTGTATCGATTGATGGGGTTGTAGTTGTTGAAGAAGACGAGTTGTTGAGGATCGAGTTGTTGAGTGTCGCCATTGTTAAGCTCCTGATACCATGAAGAGATATTCGAGAAGATGATATTTGTTTTATTGAATTGTTATTTACATCCAGACGAAACCCAGCTTATATAGCTAGCGTTTCAGTAAGAGACAAATACAGAGAGTAGCGTTTAAACGCTTAACAAACTAATTAACAAACTAACTAACTGAGTCTCTCTAAACTAATATACATCCAGTACACCAATAACTGGAGGCCTCCATTATACTCCTAATAAGAAGCATTCTCATCAATTGAGAGAAGAAATGAGGTTACAAATTCTATGAACCTCTGATGAGATTCTTCAGAGATAAGGTTGCTGAATTCGGCAAGGTCAAAGTGTAGACAAGGAACAGAGGCCCAGAGGTTTCGCCATCTCTTGGAGAGTATGCAGGTTTTTGCAACCTCTCTGGCTTTTAGAGATGAGAGGATTTTGGTAAGCAGAACATTTGGTAAGTCGCTCAGTCTGTCAGGCCCCGTGTAGGTGACTGCTTTCCGGGAGGAGGCATTTTGTCGAACAAGTGGTATGCGTATGCGAGTTGTCATTCCTCAGATTCTGACTTGAAATGGAGAAGAGTTCAAGAGTAGCGATACAAAAAGGAGCTTCAATTTTTTCACATTTTTACAGAGAATTGAGTGAACGCACAATTTTTGTGTAGATTTGCTTTAGTCGCCGGAGAAAAGGGAGGAAGAGAGAGAGGTTTAGGGTTATATTTAGGCCTGAGATAAAGATATCCTTCGGAATAGGAGAGTAGTTCGGGCACGCAAAATATATTTTCCAAAGCGGAGTAAATTTTGGATCAAAAATAGAAGATAACTTTTTGATAACTTTAAATTTTTTCGTTAATGAGTTTTCCAATTAACTAGCAGTACTTTACAGGAACGTAATGCCCGTACGTATCTTCTCCACGAGGAGAACGCTTCCTCAATTTATTATTCAGGATATTAGTTATTGTGTAAAGGCTTGGAATAAAAGCTGCGAGTATAGTGTAGGAGTTGCTTGTTGGTTCTAATTTATTTTCTCTTGTTTTCTTTGTCATTTACTTGTAATTATATATTCCATTTTTTTAATGAATTTTTCTAGACTGGCAATTGCCATCTAGCTAGCCCTCAAAATTAACAGCTTGTTTTAAAAAGTCCATCAATAACATAATTTCTCAATTAACTACTTGTCAAATTAGCTCCTTAAATTAGATCTAGTGTTGAAAATGAAAATGAACAAGAATCAGATGAAAAATGCTGAATCGTGTGAATTAATCCCTATAGTATACTCGTATCGAACCAGTATCAGTAATCTGAGGCTGGTACACAATACCGGCCTAGATGTGAAGTATAAAACAAAAAGCAAGCGACTTGGGCTGTAAAACTAATAATAAGCTAAAATATTTTAATAAAAACGTCATCTTTTTCTATTTTGTTATCGAGTGAAATAGATCATCATATCTACCGTCATTTTGTATGATTTATACAAGAATAAGGATTTCATGTGTCATCGCCTAGACGAAGGATCTATCTGTAATTTTTGTTTTGCTCGCCAGAATTGCAAAAATAATTTTAAAAGACATATTTATATGGTTCTTTTGGCTTCAAATCTTTCTCTGAAATATTGTATGCATTCAACTTTTACCGATGATTTTGCTTAAAATATACATGTTTTTTGGAGACACATTGATAATTCAAGAATATAATAGACATTTATGATTAATTAATATGTTGTTTGTCAATTTGACGTTCTTGGATTTTAATAGTATTAATATATTGCTTTTGCAATCTTTAATTTTTAGCATTTTATTATTTGAATATCCAGATATAGGTTGAAGGATATAATGGTCATTTGTGATTAAATTATCTAATTTTACCTTTGTTAAAATAGATAATCCAAACAGAAGTGAGGATGGAAGGAAATTTTTTTTTCTTTCCCTTTCATTGATCATCCAAACAGACAATTAATGTATCTGTATTCTATATTTTTTAAGAAAAGTTTAACTCCAAAGTGAATTGTCTAGTATTTCATTTTTTTAAATTAAATAACATGACATTATTATATATTCAATTTTTCCAAATTTCAACCAAAAAAATGTATCCAATACATATCCAAGAATGAATCTAGTGCGTATCTTGACAAATTCCGACTGGGTCAACACATTAAAATAATAGAATTCATTACATGTATTGGATGAGAATCGCAGAGTATAGCATACAAATTGTTAACGGATACATATCTGATACGGGTGCCGGAGTATTTTAGAAGTGTACATGTAACATAGCTTCTAACTAATATGTGGTATTGCCAAACGCTTCCTAAAGGGTCATTTAATGAAAGTGAGGCATTTATGATTTGCAAAATGCTTCGGTTGTGGATGCTCTCAGTAACTGAGAAGAAGAAATATAATTTCATCTTGCTTCTGTCGAAGATGAATATTGGCTATGTTGTTGTGCGATATTGCTGATATAGAACTCCATCGTTTTAAAAAATAATTACTAATGCTTGATTAAATAACAAACTTTATTCAAATTATACCAAGTTTTAAACGGAAATTAAAGGTGCAATTAATCTCTTCATTTGTAATCCCGTACCATCCCCAATCGAAAATGAAAATGACATTAATCTGATCCTAAGAGTATTTTTTCTTTTTTTGGCGCCATGATTAATTTCTCCCTTTTACTTCCGCTTCATTCCTCTCATCCTCTATGTCTCACGCGCATCTCTTGCCCTAATTTCATTTTTGGTGCCGCACTAGGTGCATCTTTCCATTTCTGACGCACTCCCTCTCTCTCCTTTCCTCTGTTCCTCGATTCTCGTTTGCATCCTAATAAGATGATCACTTATTATAACTAATTGAGTATTTATGATTATAAGTTGATCCCTTATTACATCTCATAAATGCACTGATAAGGTAATCTTTTGTTACTTCTAATTTAACATTTATGCTTGTAAGATGATCTCATACTATAATAATTGATCATTTATATTTATAAGATAATTTCATATCGTATCTAATATGTAATAGCTTTAGGACTAGAAAGTTGGATGAGAATGGAACTGGAACAGAGGTAGTCTGAGTTCGAATGAGGGTTTCTCAGTAGGTCGGGTTGAAGGAGAGAATAAGAGAAGGATCTACTCGAGCGGACCAACAATCTCATGGCCATGGCAGAGATGCTATACAACGAGCGGTAGGCTTGTCAGAGAATCTGAGATGGAAAGGTTTTATTTTTAATAAATTTAAAATTATAACTAAACTCACGTGACTTGCGGAGAGAGCACGCATGAGATTGCTCGTCACTAGGATGGTGTCCAAAATTTCATTTTTAATAACTTAGGGCCCGTTTGGATCATATGAGATTAAGGGTGAGATTAGTTATTTAGGATTAAATTTTTAAACCTAAATTGTTAAGAATAAACTTATTCTCAAAATAAAACTTTTTGTTTGGATGAAGAAAGAATAAATAGTAAGCTTTTTCTTTGACCGTTAACTTTTATGTGGGATTTATCTTTGACCAAATTTTAATTCTGACTTTCTTATTCTAGCATTTTGTAGGATTAACTAATCAAATCCTGATTCCGAATAAATCCTTAATCCTAAACTGTTCGGATTATTTTTAATCTTGAATAGCTATTTAATCAGGATTAACCTCTTATTCATATCCATCCAAACTCACACTTAGCTATTTGTTAGTTTTCATAGTTACATGTAAACTTACTGTACTTGTTATGATATTTATTTTATTCGGCTCTTATATATCTTCGTGTCTTTATCACGGTACAAAAAGAGTTATATCGAGATATTTTATCTCTTTTAATAAGTTATATCCTCCCTAAAATTAAACGTGATGATTGTGTTATGAATCCATTTGATAGCGAGAACCATCTGACACAGTATTGCGAAAACAAGATCCTCGTTCCCAATTAACTGAAAAAAGAGAGAGAGAAAAAAAAAAAAAGATTTCATAATCCTAAGTTATTGCATTAATGTAGCTTACATTCTACACTGCCAAATTAGACCAACCTCAGCATAATACCCAATTCAAAGACTCCTTTTCAAACACACAAAATAAGTAGACATAAAAAAAAAAAAGCAAAATAGCATTATTAAAAGGATATACAAACTTATTTACTTCAATAATATGAGACAATGATTCGAACTTCGTTCAATCCCTTTGTACTCTGCTTCACGCGTTCCACTAACTGCGGCATATTAACATATCTTTCTTTGTCTTCATTGCACAATATCTGTACCTCCTTAAGGCACTTGCAGTAGTACCACTCGATCTTTTCTCTTGAATTTTGACTCTCATTTTCTGCACAATGGCATCCTACCTTTACCAGGAACAATCAGAATTTTATTCAATTGAATAACCAAGGAGATAAAAGGATAGTAGTTCATATATTGTAAACAGTTACCTCCAAGAGATACCCATGCCATAGATTCAGTGTTTCCAACTTGGGTGTACGTTTAAGGAATGAAGACAAAGTACCAAAAGAACAATTCATACAGCAGGTACCAAGGTCGAGTATCTTCAGCTTGTGAAATACCAGAAGATCTTGGAGTGCCTCTTCTAATAGATCCTATATATATTAAAAGAGAACCAAAAGTCTAGTGATATTAATAAGAAAAGAAAATGTAAGATACTCTGAAAATTTTGGTAAGCTTTCTCAGCTTCCAAATTGATAACTTATCATTAATTTATCCCTTTAAAGCCACAAAAGTTTTGATTTTTTTTCCCCTAATTATATCACTAGCTTACCTTTTCATCCATAAAATTGACCAAAATGCTTACTTAAAATTTATTGCAAAATAAATAAACGTTTTCAGCTAACATGGATAGATTAAGCCAGTTCAAACATACTTTACTCTCTCAGGTGTAATCTTTTTGTGATGGCTTGGAGGAAGAAAACAAAAGTTCAGTGGCCAATTCATTTATAAAAGCAGATAAAGAGCAATGATTTCCCAAGAAATTTTATCCCTAAAGCAAAATTAGTAAATGTACTAATTCAAACCAAAAAAAATCAATCACTTGTTTTCTTCTAACTGCTTTCTCATATCTAGTGATTTTATATTGCCTTTTAAATGATCCTTTCTATTCATAGTAATGCTGCAATATATAGGAATTGCTGTCAACTTGTCCTGATAGATCAATTTTGAATCCCATCAGCTCATTAAGATTCAACCCAAAATTATAATAATGAAATTACTTTATACTTTTATTGCACAACTATGGTGAATTTAATTTGTTCAACAAAAAATAATATTAAGTTATAACCACATACCATTAAATAAGTGCTCCAAATTTTAAGAACCTCAACATTGACAAAACTGCTAAGGACAACGCTCTTCAGGTCAGGTTCTCTATAAAAATGGCTCTCTCTCAGGGTGAGACGCTTCATATGGCCAAAGAAAACACCTTCAGTTTCGAGCACACAATCTCCAACATACAGACTCTCAAGCATAGGGCACCCATTGAGAATCTTGTTCATGTCATCTCCACTAATCTTAACAAAATATAGGTATAAGCTCTTTAACTTAGGTAAGTACAGTACCTCAGGTTTAAGTTTGACATCGTCGCAATTTTCCAAGCATATGTTTAACACCTCCAACGAGTCACATAGCTATATAGCGAATTTGGGAGTGTCAAAAACTTGCAATATGAGAACTCTAATTTAAGCTTCTTTGGTTTGTGCTGCACTGCTTGTGCTATCCATATACCAGCAGCTTCAGAGATGCCATTATCAAAATAGGTATTATAACCATAACAGCTTAGTTCAAACAAATCCAAATTAGATGTCTCATCAAATGAGAGAAGAAAAGAGGATACAAAATTTATAAACCTCGATTGGCTAGAGAACTCATCAAGATCAAATCGTAGGCAAGGGACCGAGGCCCAGAGGTTTCGCCATCTCTTAGACAAGATGCATGTTTGTGCAACCTCTCTAACATGCAGACAGGACAGGATTTTGATCAGGAGAACATCTGGCAAATCACCAAGTCTATCAGGTCCCGTGTACGGAACCACTTTCGAAGAGACATTTTGTCTAACAGTTGATGTGCATGCATAATTCATTCTCAGGAGTGTTCTTTTCTTTGTTCCAACTTCCAAGTAAACCCTAACAAATCCCGCTATTTATGATCCTTCGTAAAGAGTCGGTTGATATAACTAGAGACTGGAGCCGTCCATTTGTTAGGGCTGCAGAAGTAAAGTCGTCTGTGGAAGCTTCGGTTCTAATTTTATTTTATACAATTTAAGTAAAAAAAAATCCCTCGAAATTCCAATTTGGTAGCAAAGATATCGCCGAGGGAGAAAAAGAGAGAAGAAATTTTTATCATTTCTAAATTTACGATAATATAGCCATACAGGGTGTAAAGTTTTGATTTAAGGGAAATAGATGCTCAAAATTGAAATACTTAATTCAGAATTTAATTCCTCCCGTCTATTGTTTCAAAAATTCAATCGGTTAAACTAACTACTCTGCAAATTCCAAAAAAAAATTTAATAATAATAATAAATAATTTGTGACATTTTTTTTTAATTCTGAACATTATTTTTTTGTGACAAAAAATTTTCAAGTATATATAAATAAATTATTGAGAAAATTAATATAATGTTGAAATATTCAAATTTAAATTTTAGAGATAACAATTCCATAAATTATCATTTCAAAAATTTAACCAACACTATACAAAATTGAATATGCAACTAAATTATTTATTTTAAAATTTAAATAATATTTTTCATTTTTGTATTGATGAAAGAAACATCAATTTTAACATGTTGAAAATTAAATATATGAACGGAATAATAGAATTTTCAGGTTTAGATTTAAGCCGTTATATAATTTAGTGGATTTCAGCAGTGTGCATGCCTGGTAATTGTTCAGGGGCATTGCTTTATACACGGTAGTACGGTACAGATTGGCAATACACGCTAAAATGTTCAACTAAGACTAAAATACCCTTCTGTTATTTTAGGAGGGTCGAGAGTTGAGGCCGAGTGGTTTTTTTAGATTAGAGTAAGAAGGAATCGAAGAAAGGGCGTTTGTTGGCTCCGAGAAAGAAAGAAAATGGGAAGATAGAAAAAGTAAAAATTCAGTGCGGACTGGATGGAGGCGAACCGTTCAAGGGAGGGGTATTTTTGTCATTTAATTAAATTTTGCCGTGAATTGTTAATTGATGCCGTAGGAAAAGCAACGCACATTATTCAGACTATCAAATGTTCTGTTCTTAAATTAATACAGGTGTCGTTTGGATGGGTTAGGAATATGGTAGGAATAACATAAATTTAGGAAAAAATACTATTCATAGGAATTGTGAGAAGAGACTATTCCGGAAATAGGAAATGTTGTTTGGATGGTGAGTTTAGGAATAGCGTTGGGAATAGTGTTATTGAGATAAAAAGTAGTGAGAAAAGTGTTATTGGGAAGAGTGTTATCGGAAATTATATTATAAATGAAATTGCCTATTCCAAAAGTGTTTTGATAAAAAATTTATGAATGAAATTGTCTATTCCGGAAATAGGTCTATTCTCGGTCATCCCAAACGACACCACAAGGAACAGTTATGAAAGTATTTTTAAAAATGGAGATAATATATTTGTAGGTTGTTATTGACTTATTGTTATGGAAAATCAATGCCGCATTTAAATCCTTTCCTCGTTAATGCTAAAAGCGTTACTTGTGTGATATAGTGTTCATTTTTTTCGGCTCTCATGCATATCTCTCCGTCTTTAGTACGGAAAGAGAGAGAGAGAGAGAGAGAACGTCGACAACATTTTATTTCTTTAATAAATTATATCCTCGTGAATAATTAAACGTTGACAGTAGTCAATCTATCTGATATACAAAGAGTGACACGTAAAAGTAACACTACATATAAAAAATAATAATAAAAAAGACATGGATATGTTCCCAATCAACTGAAATTAATAATAAAAAATTACATGAGACCAAGTCATTTCATCTAGATAAGTTGCTTATTCTCCTAAAAGTGCAAGCAGGGGACAGGCCCGGAGGTTTCGCCATCTCTTGGAGAGTATGCAGTTAATTTTGTGCAACATCTCTGGTGTCTAGAGAGGACAGGATTTAATTAAGCAAGCAGAACATCAGTCAAATCGCTCAGCTAGCCTAGCTTATCAGGTCCCATGTAGGAAACTGCTTTCAGAAAGGAAGCATTCTGTCGAACAGCTCGATTGCGTGTCATAGCTAGGGCTGTTTAACGTGTCAAACGGCAACGGAATCACCCTTATACGCTTCCGTTCCGTTAAAATAACGATATGTAAATTTTTTTTCGTTTGACGTTCCATTGAATAAACGGTACAAAATTTGGTGCCGTTGCTGTTCCGTTCTATGAACGTTCATAAACGTTTCTGAACGTCCAAATTTGTGAAGTACAAAGTACCTTAAAAAACTTGGAATTTTGCAAAGAAAAGCATTACACAATTATAAAAAAGATTTTCAAATACTTTGAAACTTGAAAGGCTGAAAGCATTACACAAATGTTACAAGCATTCATAAATCATAATCAGTCCTTAATAACAGGATTTATTACAAACAAGTCTTAGGATAGTTCAAAAATATTTACACAGAAGTCCCTACAACAAGTTTTAGCTATAGAACAATCCTAAAAACTCAGAAACTTCACACAGTTCAGTCCCTGGCTTACACAAACAGCGTACCAGTAACATGACAGAGGTACAGCAGCTGGTACCAAGCTTGTACCAGCCTGGTAACAGACCCAAAGAAGCAAACAAAAGGGATATAGCACAATGGAGAGGCTAACTACAGACCTAAAACTTTATAAGAACTATTCTAACCCAAACCAAACAATCACAGATCACATTGAGCAACATCACAAGCTATCAACCATGACAGACCAGATTAAAGCATTTCCAAGCATGCCCAAAAATCAATTTGAAATAATCCTTGTAATTTTAATTTTATTTTTTTATTGTTCTTTGTAGTAAAAAAAGAAGAAATAAAGGAAGAAAAGAGAGACAGAAAGAATAGTATTAAATTCTTAATTGACAAAACATTACAACCAACTAACCAAGCACTGACCCACAAAATGGTGGTACCAAACAGTGGTACCAAGCCGTCATAACTCATAAGCAATCACACAGATTTGTGCTTCTGCCTCTGCCATTCTTTCAGCCTCAAAACCTTCAAAATCACAAAAAAAGGAAAAAAAATAAATGAGACGAGAATAAACAGAAATCAAATCTTAATCAAGGAAAATTAAGGGAAAATAAACAACAAAATTACCTTTGCTTTGTTTTCTTCTCAGTTCTTCCTCTCAGTTCCAGACTCTCTCTCTTTTCTCACCCAGTCACTGGCTCTCTCTTTTCTCTTCCTTCGTATAGTCAGAGAGTGACCTGAGCTCTGAGACAATAGTACTTAGCGTGCAAGGAGGAGTGAGAAATTGAGACTTGAGAGTTGAGAGTGTGACTGAGTGAGAGAGTGACCTGAGGTCTGAGACAGGTTAGGTGCTCAGGTGAGGGAGGAGAGAATCGAGGTGAGGCGCCGCGCAACGACGAGTGAAAGAGGGAAGAAATTAGGGGAGGAGGCGGAAAACCCTAGGCATTTGACACTTTCTAGAGAGTAATAATCCCCTCTCTTTCTCTCAGCTCCCCTCATCTGCAATAATTTTATCATAAACCCATACAATCATGGACGAAACGTATATAACACGTGGACGGAACATACCAGTTCGTTTTCCGTTCCGCTCGTCTCAACGTTACCAGACTGTGTTCCTTCTTCCGTTCCGTTGCATACGACGAAACACCAAACCATTCCGCCACTCGTTCTGTTGGAACGGAACGTCCACGGAAAACGAGTGACGGTATACCGTCGGCAGGCCTAGTCATAGCTACTAACAAGAGTTAAGCTTAAAAAGGGTTCTGTTATTTAGTAAAATCTAAGGAAACATGATTAAATAGGAAAAAATAGTAGCGGAATAAAGGGCTTGTTTGGATGGGTTGGGAATAGTGGGAAGAGTAGGAAGAGTGCTATTTCGGGAAGAGGAAATATTGTTTGGATGGTGAGTTTAGGAATAGCGTTGGGAAGTGTGAAAAAGTAGAGAGAAAAGTGTTGTTGGGAAGAGTGTTATTGAAAATTGTGTTAGGAATGGAATTGGCTATTCCAAAACCGTTTGGATGAAAAATTTAGAAATGAAATTGGCTATTCTTACTTCATCCAAATGAGCCCAAAACGTTTGATGCATGCAATTTGCGCAAATTATTTTAGGGAGCAAAAAGTTGATGCAATTTGCTCAAATGATTTTATAGATAATTGAGTTCCCGTACAAAATTTGTGGAAATTTGAGTCGCCGGAGCTGAGATGCAGTGTACTTTTCTCATTTACGAGTTCTAATTTGTGGATAAAGCGTTAGGGATGGATATTGGATTGACGTAGTTGAAACGGAAAATAAATTTGTGTCATAAAATTCTTAATTGGTTTAAATTACTCTAAAATGATCTACTAATAAATATGTATATTTACTAATATATGAGAACAATAATTTTCCTATACTAACAAAATATTTACTAATATATGAGTACAATATTTTTTTTTGCTTATAATTAATAATATTAATATACCTTATGTACTACTATGTATATGTTTACAATTCTAACATTTGCTAATCGATATTTGAATTGTCACAATGTAAAAAAAATAAAAATTAAATTATTACAGTTTTTAAACCAAACCAAAAGCTAAAAGGAAAGTTTTACATGACGGCAATTAGACCTGCGATGTTGTATGGCGCTGAATGTTGGGCTACTAAAAGACGACACGTCCAAAAGATGAGTGTAGCAGAGATGCGCATGTTGCGGTGGATGTGTGGGCATACGAGGAGGGATCAGATTAGAAATGATGACATACGGGATATGGTCGGGGTGGCACCGATAGAGGAGAAGTTGGTCCAACATCGCTTGAGATGGTTTGGGCATGTCTAACGTAGACCCCCGGAGGCACCCGTGCGTAGCGGAATTCTCAACCGCTTTGAAAACACAAGGAGAGCCAGAGGTAGACCAAGATTGACATGGGAAGAAGCAGTAAAAAGGGACTTCAAAGAATGGAACGTTTCCAAGGAATTGGCATTGGATAGGACAGCATGGAAGCTAGCAATTCATGTGCCGGAACCATGAGATGCGAATTTAGGGTCAAGTGTTGTCTTAGATTTGTAGGTTATAGTATTAGCTTACGGCTTAGGTGTAGGTCTCACTACTACTACTATTTATCATTATTATTATTATTATTATTATTATTACTACTACTACTACTACTACTTTATTTTCTCTATATATATTTTTTTACTATTATTAGCCCTACTTTTGACGTATACTTCTTTTTTGATGACTTGGTGACTTCGTTGGGTTTCTTTTCTAGCCTACCCCAACTTGTTTGGGACAAAAGGCTTAGTTGTTGTTGTTGTTAAACCAAACCAAACATAAGAAGCTGAACAACGTAACTATTTTAACCAGCATTTTTTGTTCCATCATTATAAATTAATCAAATTATTTGAAAATTACTGTTTGGGTTTATTAGATAATTATTAGTTTCATTATGTGTAGAAGATGTTAAACATGCTGAAATGGACAAGTCCAGTGACGAAGGAAAGGAGGAGACTGAATCAGAAGTGTAACAAATTCAGTTAGAGTGTTCAGACAATTAGTGTAGTGTAGATAGCGTATGGACACACAAGAGCTGTATTATAAATACATAGTTATGTAATCTGCAATTGATTGATTGAGAAATGAAATTCAATCCCAATTCTTAAAATTCATTCATTATTTGTTGATTAAAATTGAGTCACTAGTCCCTTCTTTTTTTTTTTTTATCACCTGACTAATGAACTGTACTGCAGATTGCATCCTATTTAATACACGGCCTCAATATTAATCAAAGAAGCCTAATATTGAATTAGCGTAATATATAATTTTGAACTAATCCAATGTAATTAGTTTCCGCTATACATAGCTGACCACTGAGATAAACCATTTTTTTTATTTATTCTACTATTTTAAATTTTCCCAATTTGTTTGGGACAAAAGGCTCAGTACGTTGTTGTAAAATTTTTAATTTTGGATCGAGGATACCAATTCGTAAACATCGCCTAGCATCTCCTCATCTCCTCAAACATTTGATACGGACAAGAAAAATAGAAAAACAAATCATCCTTGCGCCATTTATTCCTTTCTGATGCACCAAATTAATGCAAAGAGAAAAATTAAAACAGCACTTTGGAATAGACATTCGAATAACTTTCGAATAGACCCAATATATCATGCATATAGCCATTTTTGCTTGTTCTATTCAGAATCAGCCTCCTCCCTAATAACTTTCGAATAGACCCAGTAAATCAGTCTCTCTCTCAAATTCTCTTATATTTTCAATTGGAACATAATTCAAACCATGGCCAGAATAGGACAAATCTGAGATCCTGGCACTAGCGAGTCTCGCAATTTATAATTTCCATTTTAGCATCGCTATATAGGCAAACTTAGAAAAGACAGTAAATAGATATCAACACTCATCAGCAACAAAAGAGAAACAAATACGTATATTATATATATGATAAGCAAATCAATCCAAGTGAAAAAAGAACAAGCATGCCAAAGTAAGGTCTGTGTATAACAGAACATTCCTGTATGTTAAGAGAATAATTTGGACTCATGTTTTCTTCTTCCGTTGCCATACAAACTTTTCAAACTGATGCAGAGTGTTATCCAGTGACAGTATTAGGGCCCATGCAATGAGCAAATCTCAGGTACTTAAAATAATCATAATAGTAACATTATCCATATATATCAGTCATTAGTACGGAACAAAATATCGTCGAGAACATTAATTCCACTTCTTTTAGCAAGTTACACCCTCATGAACAATTGATGACTTTTGTTGGGTTTTTTTTCTAGCCTACCCCAACTTGTTTGGGACAAATGGCTTAGTTGTTGTTGTTGTTGTTATTTATATATCAGTCATTCCAAAGAGTTGACGTTCCATGAACTCCATGAGTTCTTTCACGACTTCTGCAATCTCTTCTTCTAAATAGGGTCTTCCAACCGGCTCAATGCTCTACATTTTAGCAATCAAACCAAAACATGATTTACTGGATCAAAAAAGAAGGGATATATAATAAATGCAATATTTGAAATAAAGTTAATTTTCGTACCATAGGCAATACATGATTCTCGTCATGGAAAATAGCTGCTAAGATGCCCTTCATGTAAAGCATGGAGAAATAGCCACATTCGAAATCACCTTTTTGTTTCGAACACTAAAATTCAATTCAATTGCAAAAATTAACGAAAATGTTGATAATTTCACAAACTATTGACTCTAAACCCTAATCTATGAGTTTCGTACCAAAAGTTTGGTCCATTTGAACGTAGGGTTGTTTCTTTTGATTTTCATGTCGCTCACATAATGCCTAAGTGCGCTGCAAACAGATAAAAATGAATTAGACTATAATATTCTTTAAACCTCAAAAATTAGTATTATAGATTCATTGTTAATTTAGAAACTGGAACTTACATATTTAATATCTCCCTAATACTATAAATAGGACCACCACTCCTTGTTTGGTCGATAGAATTCGCGTAGTAAAGAGTGTAATCTGCAATGCTAACAACCATAACGGTCCAATGATTCCTACAATACAGATTAAATAATTAGCAAGGCTAACAACCATAACGGTCCAATGATTCCTACAATACAGATTAAATAATTAATTCATCCTGTGATGAACAAAAAAAATAGTCTTTCAGCTAGTTTAATTATTCTTACCCCTCATTGTACGGAAAAAGAATATAGGATTTTGAGTCCACACTTAGGAACGACATCTTCAAGTAATCTATCACTCGTCCTTTATCAATCTGGATATTTTGTGAGCTAACCATATCTGGGTCTAGAACGATAACACTTTTTAACCCCCATTGGCGCGTAAGTTTCTCCTTCCAAAGCCTGCATTAATGGATATCATATTTCGATATAGTCAAATAAAATGGAACATATAAGGAAAAATATCAAGGCAAAAAATTCATACCACGAATACATCTTAAGGATCGAGATGTTCAGTCGCTCCCTTTTCAAGTACTCTAAAATGTCCTTCACATTCATGGAGAACTTAACCTCACCAGTGTGCATACCCCAAGGATCGACATCCTTGAGTGTAAATACGTGGGTATCTCCTGGTTGGAGTATCAACATCTCATACACGGATCGTTCGGATTCATAAAGTCTATCCAAATACTTCTTGTCGAGAAGCGGTTTGCGACCGACATTAGACGTCTCACTTGGCACCTTCTCCTTACCTTTGAGCTTCAACATCTCATACACAGATCGTTTGGATTCATAAATTCTATCCAAATACTTCTTGTTGAGAAGCGGTTTGCGACCAACATCAGACGTCTCAGTTGGCACCTTCTCCTTACCTATGGGCCCACATGGCCTTTGTGGTATATCATTCTACATCAAGAGCATTAACTAGTCACGAATAAAACTAGAGAAGTGAAAAGGACTTCATGAATCAAAGAATTATATACCTGATGTAGTACATGTACTTCCGGCCACTTGCAGTTAAACCAGTACTCAACCTTTTCTCTCGAAATTTGACTCCTAGAATTGCATTCTCTTGTCTTTGCAAGAAACAATTAGAATTTTCAGATAAATAACCGAAGAGATAAACCAAAAGGGAAGTAGTTCATTTAATGAAAGCAGTTACCTCGTAACAACAGCCATGCCATAGAGCCAGTGTTTCCAATTTCGATGCACGTTCTAGGAGAGAAGACACTGCACTGGAAGTACAATTCATACAAAAGTCACCTAGAATAAGTCTCTTCAGCTTGTGAAATATCAGGGAATCTCTTAATGCCTCTTTTAATAAATCCTATATATATGAAAAAACAACAAGAAATTATGCACCAGCCAGTAATCCTTCCGGACCATTAAAAATTGTTCACTGATCTTTAATTTGTCGCTTTGAAGGCACTAAAATTTTTATCTTTCCCAATTGAATCACTACTTTACCAAAAATGCTTACATGAACAATTTTTATGAAATAAACTACTTTTCCTGCTAACATGAACAGATTGTTCCACTAAGAACACACTTTTCTATGAAGTGTACATCATTTGTATTGGTTCAAAGAAAGCACACAATGCTCAGTACCTGATTCGGTAAGACAAGATTTAGTGATCCCCCAAGGAATATATCCATTGAAAGGATAAAAAACGATGAAATTAGGTAAACATACTTTTTAAAAAAAAAAATCTAGTTACAGCCAATAAATAATTTTCTAATTGCTTTTGTGTGCATAATGTTATACATATATATATATATATATGAAGAACCATGCCTAATGATATTATTATATAGTTTAAAATTAATGATCCTTTTAATTAACCAAACATTTTATCTGACATAAAGCTGAATAGTAATTGCAGCCAATCTGCCCCGATTGAGAAATCCTGAAGCCAACTTCACTCAAATTTACAATCCACACACTTTGTAATTTCTTATTTTTACGGCACAACAATATAATTCATTCAAATAGAAATCTTAATAAATAATTTAAAGCTGCATACCATTAAACGAGGGCCTCTTAATTCAAGAACGTCAACGTTGACAAGGTTGCTAAAACTGATGCGATCAATGCGACCTCCGACAAGGGAAAAGTACTCAACCTCAGGAATAGAAAAACCTAAGTATCCAGAATAGCAATGTCTCAGGCTGAGGCTCTTCAGCGAACCAAATGTAACACATTGTTTATCCAATACACAATATTCAAGGGATAGGCTTTCAAGCATGGGGCACCCATAGCAAATCTTTTTCATAGCATCTGGCGAAATGGAAGCATTAAGTAGTTGAAGCCTCTTTAACTTAGGTAAACACACCTCATCAGGTTCAAATGGAATTGTGTCTATGCCAAAATTCAAGCTTATGTGTAACTCCTCTAACGAGTTGCAGAGGTACAGCGAGTCGGGAAGTGTCAGCCTTTCGTAATGCGAGAACTGTAATTGAACCTTCTTCGGCTTGTGTTTCATTGCTTGTGCTATCCAGATGGTGGCAGCATCGGCGATGCCTTTATGTAAATACCTACGACCACGACAGCTCAGATGGAACGAATCTAAACAAGCCGCCTCATCATACGAGAAAAGAAACCCATTTACCAATTTTATGAACTTCCGACAAGATTCTTTAGAGAATGTCCTGGTGCGGTCTGAAATTTCAAAGTGAAGGCAAGGAACAGAGGCCCAAAGGTTTTGCCATCTCTTGGAGAGTATGCAGGTTTGTGCAACCTCTCTGGCATCAAGAGAGGATAGAATTTTGTAAAGCAGAACATCAGGCAAGGCGCTCAGCCTGTCAGGTCCCGTGTAGGAAACTACTTTCGGAGACGCATTTGGTCGAACGGGTGGTGTGCATGTCGTCATTCTAGGGAGAACAGCGGCGCTACCACAAGGAGCTGCGATTTTTTTTTTTTTTTTTTTTTTTTTTTGTGGGGGGTACTAGAAAGCGGCTTCGTAGTGGAAAGGAGGTGCGTTTTACATTTTTACTACGGAGAATTGAATCGCAATAGGGTTCAGGACGGAGAAAGAGCTTTTTTATATTCGGATTTCGGAATAACTCGCAACCACAAAATTAGAGAAATTTTAACTTTTTAATTTAATACAAGTCCGAATAGGTCGAGCGAAAAAAATAAGAAATATTTTTAGTATATCCAACTATGTATACAACTATTTCGACCTAATCATTTTTAGTACTTACTAGCAAAACATACCCTCAATATATGGACAAATAAGAAAATAAAATATTGCTATTATTTTTGTTACATATAAAATTTTACATGTTATAGGCAATAAAAATATGGTAAAATCAATAATTTATTAGTCTTTTATTTTAAATAAATAGCTAATTTGATAGTTACTTACTTACTTAATATTTTCTAATAAAAAATATTGATGTTTTAATCTGAAATTAAGATCTAGAGCACTGATCAGATCAAATTCTATAAATCAATGGTCCATAATTGATATAAGAATTGTTTACACCTTTTTATATACCATGTTTACTATTTTTTTAGGTGCTTTTATAAGTAGTAGAGATATAATATAATGTTCCAAGTCATACCACACCTCGGTATTGTTGAAGAAAACTATAATTTTATTGTTTCATTAATTTTCTTTATAAAACATTTATTCCGGACCTCAGTTCTTTTCTGAAATTAAATTCCTTTATCCCCATCTGAAATTCTTTTTCGTTTGAAGCAACCAAATTAAAATTCACTAATCTCTCAATATATAAGTCGGAATAGGTCGAGCGAAAAAATAAGAAATATTTTTAGTATATCCAACTTTAAATCCAACTATTTCGACCTAATCATTTTTAGTATCATAATATTATGTCCCAAGTCGTACCAAACCTCGATCGGTATTGTTAAATAAAACTCAAATTTTATTGTTTGATTAATTTTCTTTATAAAACATTTATTCCGCACCCCAATTCTTTTCTGAAATTAAAATCCTTTATCCCCATCTGAAATTCTTTTTCGTTTGAAGCAGCCAAAAAAATTCACTAATCTCCCATACTTTGGAATTGTTTCCTATGCCTAATGACCAATTCAATATCACAATTATGTTTGTATCAAAACCTTGATTGCTCATTTAATTTCCACCCGTTGGTAAGAATAATTAGGCTAATCTATAGTATTAATTAAAAGCCGTGGTGCTATGATATGCGGTAATCTGAGCCGTTCATTCATTTACACTGAAATCTGATCGTTCCTTTTTATATTTTTATAAATTAAAAATAGCCGTATCGATTAAAAATAGTCCTACCAATCATTAATATGAGGAAGATTTTTTTTGGGCAGAAAATTTATGTCAAGTTTATATAGTGACTTTTTATAAAAGAAATTACCAATTTTAGACTTACAAATTTTTGTCTATAAATTTTGACAAGTTTTTTAGGCAGATTTTTTATATTTGACATTGGAAATTTTGACAAGTTTGAAGAAATAAAATTAAATTATTCTTTAATCTAAAAAACATAGCGCAGCGAAGCTGCGACTGCCATGTCTAGTAAGTATTGAATTCAATTAGGCTATTAGCCGTTAAACTAATTTGCTATAAATATAATCCCATTCGATCATATTATTATAAGAAAGATGGTCTTTACATAGATTTTTTTTATAGACTTTTCTATGTATGTTGCATTTTGTTATATTGCTAGATTTACTTGATGCACTAAATCTAGTAATTTTTTAGTAAGACTCGAATTTTTACTAATATGTCCTTAAAAATCTAGCAATTTATTTTTGATAGATTTTTCCAAATCTAATAATATCTAATGTAGCAAGTCTTTATTTGATAGACTTATCGAATCTATTAATAGCTAATGTAGCGAGGTGCTACTCATAGACCTTTTTTATGTGTTGGTATAACTAAAAAAAAAAGGTGATTTAGATTTATGTCACTTCAAAATTTTGAAATTGGAGATATGACATCACTAAACGACTAATTATTTTTATGCTATTATAAAACATTAAAAATTAGTTTTATGCCATCATCCAATTAATATGACCATTATACCCTTTTGAATACGCCATTATTAAATTTGAAATTCTGAAATAACCATTAAAAAATAAAAAAAAATTATTTCTATGCCGCTACATATATCAAGAAAATTTTATTTTTTGCCAAATAAAAAATAATAATAATCAATTTTATGATCCTAATGCATAAAAATAGTGCCATATTTGAAATTTACAAGTCACTAGCAGCAGTGCCCGCTCAATGTGCGGGCGGAGTCTAAAATGTGAAAATATAATTTTACGTGGATGTGTTATCCGTTTTCAATATTTAGGTCAATGTTGTATTGATCGACGGTGAAAGTAGCAGCGGTATTCACCGATTTAAACAAAAATAGCAGCAGTGCCCGCTCAATGTGCTGGCGGACTTTAATATATGAAAAATATTACTTGGCATAGATATTTTATAACAAGTTATTTAATTAGTCTATAATTTTTTACATATTATATTTCTAATATTTATTAAGGTGTATTTCCATATCTCTAGATATGGCAATGCAAGTTGAGAAAAAAAAAAGTGAGAAGGGTTTTTCCAATGCACATGTCCAACTTTTAAAAAAAAAAAAACGATTGCAAGCTTCAGAGCAGTCAATTCATGCAAACAACAACCTAAATTCAAAAGAAACAAATATGATTAACAACCTAAATTCAAATAAACAAATATGATTTTGTAAATCGTTAAAAGTATATAACATCTAAAGTATTCGGTGAACTTTAATCAAACAATATATCTGAGTTATTAACTCATTCAAAATTACCTTTGAAAATTACATCCAACATGCAATATATGATGAAATATTACTTTCCATCCACTTCAGATAGCAGAAAGAATATGTATATGGTGCCATAATTCTAAACCTCTAAGTTGTCAAAGTTTCCCTCCAAATCATTATTATTAATTGGTAAGTAATCACCTTCACCTAAAAAGAGAGCCTATATTTGGAATTAGACGGAGGAATAAAAGCAAATATTAATTGCAAAAAGAAAAAGTTTAATACACCTAGTGAAACCTTCCATTTAATTTATTCTTTTTCAATAAGAAACAATCTTCAGAGATATATAGGATATTGCGCAAAGAAATAAAAATGTGGAAATCATATGATGGAATCGATTGCGAAAAAAGATATATTTAAGGATCAAATTAGATGTGTAAAGGTTTGCTTTTCTTGAATAAAAGGAAGGGTGTGTTACGGATCCTATCAAAGGTGCTCAAGTTTGTGAAAATTGCATTTGTAATAATTTTTCTCATCCAGCTGTCTCACCTTAGAAATACAGAATATGATACGACAATAATTTGTCAATTCACTGAAGAAGAGAAATATGAATTACTCATTGAAAATTAAAAACGGCAATAATTTGACTAATCAAGTAATGAAAATCAATCAAAGAAATATAGTCCTAGACGATATATTAAAAATAACAAATCATGGCATATCCATTTTATTGGGATATGTTGAAGACCAAACTATTTTTTTAGTCGATCCAAGCTCTTGAGGATCAATTCACTAATAAAAGTTATACATAGTTACATGGACATCGTTTCTGAAGAAAATTAACAGAAAGTAAGAAACATTGGACATGTAAAGCCTATATAACTATCCTGTTAATTCTGGCAACCTTGGAAAGATGATCAGGTACATCATTTTCCTCTCTTGATATATGAGTGCATCCCCACTTAGGCTTCTTAAGGAGGATATAGCACAAAGTCTGGGAATAACCACCAATCACAGCTATCCAACCCTTGGCCATTCAATACCTCTACTAAATACTAATGTTTTGGCAATCCATCCTTAGCATGCAGTTTGTTAAGCCCCTTTCTTTTATAGCATGCATTGCGAGCACTACGGCATTGAGTTCTGCATGAAGAAGGGAGATTTTTTTTTCCGAAAAACTTGACAGCAGCTGTCAAGGGACATGAAGAAGGGAGGTTGCCGACCCGGATACCAGATTATATTCAATGAGTTATTGTCCTGACCATAAGACTAAGTCCATCCTGCTTGTCCATCTGAAGTAAAAGATCCATCCATGTTGCAAGTAAACTGGTAACCATGTCCACAAGTACTTTGAGCCCGCTGTACTGCTCTTAATCCTGAAGATATAAATGGATATGAAATGCCAATTTCATCTTACTTGTTGAATGTAACTTTCATAGGAGTGGCAGTGCCTGTTATTGTGTGCAGTATCTTGTTCCTCTTTTTCTTATTCTTTCCTCCACCTGATAAATACAAACACACACATAACAAATCCATAACATGCTTAAATACAACAGAATAATAATGAAAAAAAGAAAAAGGAAATTCTGAGAGTTTGGTACCAAATGCGAATCAGTAATGAAAAAAGAAAAAGGAAATTTTGAGAGTTTGATACCCAGTGCGAATCAGCTTCCAGCAATATCTGAATATCGATGTTGATCTTGTTCACCTAAAAGTAAAAAAGAAAAACATATGAATTAGTCTAATGTCTACTAATATAATGGCGTCTACCAATCTTTGAATGCAAAAAACATATGAATACGTTGACTGTCACATGGCATTTGTTCTTATCTACCAGTAAGAGCTTAGATAGAGAAAAAGAGAGAGTTGATGGTACGTGTATTGCAGCGCAAAAGTTCTTCCCTCCTGAAAATAATAAAAAAATAGTGAAACAAATTACAATAATTGCTTATTACTTAATGAACTTAAATTAGTTCAAAGATGATTGAATAGATCAAATCAAACAGGGAAAAATATATACAATCGCTCACCTGAACCAATGCAAGAAGTATCGTTCGAACATGAGATTAAATAGGGGAGGAAAACTCATTCAAGTGGGAAAACGAAATTTCATAACTTGTGCTGGATCTTCAATTTCGCTGCCAGAAATAAGAAAATAAAAGTAAGCGGAAATGAAATTTTCGAAGTCAAGTGAAAATTTGAGAGGAAATTATAAACACTAACCCTAGTTTGAAGAGAAGGGAGCGGCGCCATGGATAAGTAAGGAATATCAAAGCAAAGAGGAACGGGATCCAATTTTTATGTGCTTTGTCCAACATGGAAGGATATCAGTAGAGATTGGTGAGGGTTTGTCTATTCCTCCATTTCTAGCACAACACAAGAAAAAACAAATAGTAAATAAATAAAGGAATCAAACCGAGATAGCCTAGAATGGAGGAGGAGAACTCGAGTGGGTACGGGGGTCAGTCAGTCAACCACCAAACGGCACCCATGCGTTGGCTTTGCTTCAATCACCACCTTCATTGTTGCTTCGGACCCATTAAGATAGAGAGCAGAGTAAGAGAGAAGGGCAGTGAGAGAAAGGAGGAGGTGTTGTCTAGGGTTTAGAGAGACAAAGAAGAAAAGGGAGAGGTGGGGTGCTACTGTCGTCCAAAGAAAAGAGAATGGCGAGAGGCAGTGAAAGAGGTGGTTTGGGACCTTGGGTTAGGGGCGGCTAAGTTTGGGTTATAGAGTAGGCGGCAGCAAAAGAAATTAATTAGGGCTCAGCGAGAGCGCCAGAAAGAAATAAATTTGCTCTTGTGTGGAAAAAAAATTGATTTCGTGCAGAATCGAGCTCTCGTGCTTCAGCGAACAAAGCAACGTCCTGACCACCCAGCGCCGAGACACATTTCAGATAAAGAGTCGACCTTTTATCTGATATTTAAATCTGAACCACAAATCATATTAGATTAACAAAATCAATGATCCACATTTGACATTAGAGGGTGTTAACTCCTTTTATCTGGAATGTTAAACAATTGTTTATGACCTTTGGATGGATGCATTTATAAGTAGTAGAGATAGAGATATTTTTTGTAAAAAAATATTTCTACGTTCACCTTGGTTTTTGTTTGCCAAGTAAGCTGCTAATTACTTTTTTCAAGTAATATATTAAACAACAACGTATATTGTACTATCTATCTTGAGTTCTTGACTAATACATATTTCCGTCGTACAAAATCATATCAAACATTAAGCACAAAACTGTGGATATTCTCAGTGCCGCCCCTATTTTATCTTAGGGTTAATTTTCAAAAGGTTAGCTGTGGAATTTTTAAAAATAATGACAATTTGAGGATGATATTTGTAGAATTTATTCTGTTTTGGGAAAAAAATAATGGCATAAATCTAATTGTAACAATTTTAGAGTGGCATAAATATAATTAACGAATTAACAATGGCATATATCTAATTAGCAAATTTTCTAATTGTTATAAATGATATGAATCATATATGGTTGTCCATCTTTATTATTCCCATTAATTACATTAATTATAGAAGATCTTTAGCATTTATTAGGAGATTCATCTTTGGCTTATAAATAGAGAGATGTAACTTGTGTATTGTATCCAACAATTGAGAATAGAAATACAGAAGAGAAATTTGTCTCTCCCTTTTACTTTTGTCTCTTTGTTTCTTCCTCCTTTCTCTTTAATTTCACAACACGTTATCAGCACGAATTGCTCGAAGGAATTACAAAGAAGTTGCAAAAAGGTAAATCACCATGCGGATAAAACCTGAAATTCAGATCTTGTTTTTTTTTTTTTTTTTTGTCCGTACGGTAAAAGTTTTGTTTGAGAATAATATATATATATTTGTTAATTCCGTCTTTTTTTTATAAATATTTAGATCTGATTTTTTTTTTTTTTTACTAATCCGTGACTTTCCGTGACTGTAAGCAAAAAGATTGATTGAAATTATTTTTTTTTCTCGTGTCGCAACTTTCTGAGTAGATATATTGATTCATTAAGAATAAGAAAAAAAAATTCTCGCTTCGCAACTTTATATACAATCAGTCATTTGTGTATTTCCATTTTTTTAAATGTTTTCAGATCTGACATTATTAATTTCGCTTTATTTTTGAGACATTTAAATCTGTTTTTTATTTGTTGCTATATTTTGTTTAGAATCATTTCCTGAAGTAAACGATGATAAAAAAAAAATTCTTCAAATGATATTATTCTAATTCGAAAGTTCATCAAGAATCAGAAGTTCTTATTACATGAAGAACCTGAAGTTCATATCTCGATTTAAAGTTATTTAGAACCTGAAGTTCTTGATTGTTGAAATAATTTGTTTAGAACCTGAAGTTTTTAATACTTGATTTATTTGTTTAAAATCTGAAGTTTTTTTTCTAAGTTACTGAATGAGAAAATAACCTGAAGTTATTTCATTTAAATTATTTTAATTGTGTAGTCAAACGATTTAATAACCAAAAGTTATTAAATAAAATTTTCTATAACCTGAAGTTATGATAAAATATGTTAGTACTCTTGAAGAGTTCTTCAAAGAAAAATGTGACCACTAGAAACAAAAGCTCGTTATAACATGTGAGATTACATGATTTCAAATATGATTGTGAGTATAATTCTCCATAATTCATGTCTCAAATTTGCTCCTGTAGTAGCAAAAGATACTCCAACTTAATGCAAAATAAAAGAACGAGTTTCTAATGAATTAATCAATTAGTATGGCTCACGTGAAAATTCATTCCCTGAAGCGAATGTGATTTTATATGAATAGATGACGTTGACATGGTCGCATTATATTGAAAAAGAAAAATGTCTTGAAGATGTTATGGCATATGCGTACAAAATAAAAATTGGTTCACTTAATTAGATTATTTTTCCTGTTTTATTTTTCTTGTACGGGAAGTCAGAGAATAAAGCAATTTATTATTCTTTTTATTTTCCATCTTAAGTCCTGTGTACGGATATGATATTAATGAATAAATAAATTTAGGTTTATTTACTTTAATTTCCTTTTTAAATTTTCATGTACGGCAATTAATTTTGCATCCGAATAAAATAAAATTAGTTAATTTACTTAGTTTATTTATTTTATTTCATTTATTTTATTTCAAGGAAATGACTGATGCAATGTTAAATAAAGAAGATCCATGTGTGGTTGATAGCGGAACTACAAATACCATATTGAAAAGTAAGAAATATTTTTTGCAATTGCATCTCGGTGAGACTAATATCCAAACTATATCTGGCTCAAGTAATATTATTGAAGGCTCCGGAAGAGCTTGTATTTTGTTACCTGAAGGAACAAAATTAACAATAAATGATGCATTATATTTGAGTAGATCCAGAAGAAATCTATTAAGCTTTAAAGATATTTGAAAAAATGGTTATCATATTGAAACTATGAATGAGAGAAATTGTGAATATCTTCACATCATATCTATTAAAAATGGCCAGAAAAATGTTATGGAGAAAATGCAAGCATTGTCTAATGGACTATATGGTACATATATATGTACAATAGAATCAAATATGGTGACTAACCAGAAGTTTTGATCCAAAATTATTTACACTATGGCATGACAGATTAGGTCATCCAGGAAATATAATGATGAGGAGAATAATTGAAAGTGCAAATGGGCATCCCCTAAAGGACCTGAAGATCCTATTATCTAAAGAATTAACATGTCAAGCATGCTCTCTTGGAAAACTAATTACTAGGCCATTTCGAAATAAAGTTGGACCTGAAGCTCCATCATTTTTAGAACGAATTCGAGGAGATATATGTGGACCTATTACACCACCATGTGGAGCATTTAGATATTTTATGGTCTTAGTTGACGCATCAACACGTTGGTCACATGTGTGTTTGTTAGCAACAAGAAATGTTGCATTTGCTAGATTATTAGCACAAATTATCCAATTGAGAGCTAACTTTCCAGATTATCAAATTAAAAGAATCCAACTTGATAATGCAGGAGAATTTACATTCCAAGCTTTTAATGATTATTGCATGTCTATTGGGATTACTGTAGAACATTCAGTGGCACATGTTCATACACAAAACGGTCTAGCAGAATCGTTTATTAAAATGTTACAATTAATGGCTAGACCATTATTTATGAAATCTACTTTACCATCTTATGCATGGGGACATGTCATATTACATGTCGCACTAATTAGATTAAGGCCAACTGCTGATCATAAGTAATCCTCATTACAATTGGTCTCGAGAAGAGAACCAAATTTATCTCATTTAAAGGTATTTGGTTATGCAATATATGTTCCAATTTCTCTTCCACAACGCACAAAAATGGGACCTTAAAGAAGGTTGAGAATTTATATTAGTTTTAACTCTCCTTTTATTGTTAAATATTTAGAACCATTAACAGGAGATGTTTCTTAAGTAAGATTTGCTGATTGTCATTTTGATGAATCAATATTCTCAAATTTAGGGGAAGAAAAACAAAAACTGGATAAACAAATGACTTAGAATTCATCATTATCTTATCTTGATCCCAGAAGTGGTCAATGTGAACTTGAAGTTCAAAAGATTATAACTTTACAAAGAATTGCAAATGAATTGCCTGATGCATTCACATATATAAATAGAGTCACTAAATCACATATTCCAGCTATAAATGTACCTGCTCGAATAGATATAACAAAAATATCAAATGAATCTCATGTGCGTAGAAAACGTGGAAGACCAATTGGTTCTAAGGATATAAATCCACGTAAAGAAAATAGCAGAATAAAGCAGTTGGTACAATGTCAAAAGAAAATACTTTAAAACTCCTGAAGAAGTTGATAAAATCCCAGAAGAGATTAATAACGTCCCAAAAGAAACTCAAATCCCAGAAGAGGATGATGGAGTTCTAGAAGAAACTGAAAATACCAAATGATCATGAGATTTATATAAATTATGTGAAAAATGGTATAACGTTGAATAGGGATGAAACTCAAGTTGATGAAATTTTTGTATTCGCTGTAGCTAATGATGTTATAAGCGAAAATGATAATATGCCATACAAGCTGAATTAAAGTCGCTATCTTTGCGGAACTCGAGATATGGGACTATACAATGAAAAGGATATAAAATCTAATTTAGTTGGATATGCAGATGCAGGATATTTGTCAGACCCGCATAAAGCACGATCTCAATCAGGATATATATTTACTTAGTGGAGCTACGATTTCATGGCGATCAACAAAACAAACTCTAACTTCTACGTCATCAAATCATGCAACAACTTGGTTGATCTATTTACGAAGTCTTTGCCCAAGAGGATTTTTGAACAACTCAGGAAGAAGATAGGTCTACATCGATTTAAGGATATCCAGTAATATTAAAATGAGGGGAAGCATTATACATGCTGTACTCTTTTTCTCTTATCCAAGTTTTTATCCCAATGGGTTTTTCTTGGTAAGGTTTTTAATGAGGCAGTATAAATGATCCAGAAGTATCATATTAATATTGATCCTGAAGTATCATATTAATAGTGTATAATGAAAGATGAACAACCAAGGGGAAGTGTTATAAATGATATGAATCATATATGGTTGTCCATCTTTATTATTCCCATTAATTACATTAATTATAGAAGATCTTTAGCATTTATTAGGAGATTCATCTTTGGCTTATAAATAGAGAGATATAACTTGTGTAGTGTATCCAACAATTGAGAATAGAAATACAGAAGAGAAATTTGTCTCTCCCTTTTACTTTTGTCTCTTTGTTTCTTCCTCCTTTCTCTTTAATTTCACAACACTAATGGCATAAATCTAATTATCTCAAAAAAAAATTCTAGCAAATTAATAATTTATTGAGCCATATCTCCAATTTTTTCAAACTATAACTAGACTAAAATTTGTCTAGCAAGAAAATCTTCCAATATATCTAATTATAAGAGTATGTGAAAAGTCTAGTAAAAAAAAATTATGTAGAGACCACCTTTCTTATAAAGTGGATTGAAAAAAAAATTATCCTGAAAAATGATCAAGCAATAATCAGTACTTAAATTATTTTCACTGGATATTTTTGGCGGCTTTCATCAGTTGTTTTCATGGTCATGCCCTAAAAAGCAATGACCCCAAATTATCTTAGTTGTGATTCTTGTCCCAAGTTGAGACTTAATACGCTTAAGGACAACGCCTAGCAATCTGGATAACTCTATTCCTTTTATTTGTTTTCATATTATCCGATTTTATTTGAATTTGCACAAACAGGTGCATGGTATGTAGGGAATAGAATATATAAATCAACTCCTCAATATAATCAGTCCCAGTGTTAAAAATGAAAATAAACAAGAATCAAATGCAAAACGCTAAATTAATATTCCAAATAGTGATTAATCTCTAAAGAAGAAAGAGCCATGTAATGAAAGTGTGGCATTACGAAGAAGTTCATCTCGAAACTCCGGTTAAAGAAGAAAGTCTGGCTGTGTTGTTGTGCGGTTACTGAACACAAAACAGACTAACGCTTGATTAATGAATAAATAATTCTCAAATTACACCAAATTTATAATACAACCTATATTTAATTGTAGACAGCATTTCCAAAATTTTTTTTTTTGATAACCTATTTGTCAGTTTCCATGGTAATGCATGTAAAATAAGTGTCAATTTAATTCTTTTTTCAGTCTTTATTACGGCATAAAAAGAGTAGGCATAATTAAATATATGTCATTAAAAAATGACAAGAGATATGTCATTTTTTAAATACAAATTAATTTAATGTCACTATAATTAAATAGCTAAAATTAATATCATGTTATTAATTATTTTTAAAATTAGATTTTTGCCACTATAAATAGAGATATATCATTCTAATTATTTTAAAAATACCCAAACTGTCCTTACAAATTAAATCATCCATGAGAAAAGGAAAGAAAAACTAACGAAGGAAAAACTAAAATAAAAATACCTGCACGCAAGTGGCATGCAATCCATACTGCAAATTTCAAAACTAACCGTAATCTCTTTCCTCATCCGTGCTTTGTAACTCCTACAAAAAGAAACCACAGGATTATACTTTATACTATTGCATAATCATTGCACCATGATACCAATTTTTTCCATATATCTTATTACTACTGTCAATATGACAAAGTACATAGATTCTTCACAATGTCAAATAACAATCAATTATACTTTATTAAATTCTCGAATATTCAATTTATCTATTCCATGATTATTTTTGTTGCGATTATAATTATTTCGGACAAACGTGGAGGACCAATTGCAATTCTTTTTTCGTTACAAATATAATCATACTCGAATAACCCCAGTCATTAAATTATTCGGGACTAAAGTGAAAAAAATTTTGTTTCAAAGATTTTTATTTGTGACTAATAATATTCATGCCACTACAAATTAATAAAAATTAATTTTTATGCCAATTCCTTTTGAGCATTATTTGAGCATTTCAAGCGATTTTGCATTCATTCTAAGTCATTTGAACACAATAATCTATATATTTAAGCTATTTACATAGTCTAGAATATAAATCAGATCTTACTTATTCAAAATGTTGCATTATACATTGAAAATACACATATAAATTGCAAATAAAGTTTATTATGTGTATCGTTTGTGAATTTCAGACAATTCTAGATTCATATAAAGTAATTTGATAAAAACAACCTATATTTAAGCCCTTTATACGGTCTAGAAACTGATTTAGATCTTAGTTATTGAAAATATTAGATTGTACATATTAATTACGCATATACTGTGCAAATAATGCATATTTTGAGTATCATTTGAGCATTTCAAGCAACCCTGCATTCATTCTCAGTCATTTAAATACAATAATTTACATTTCATCTCTTTATATAGTCTAGAATATAATTCAGACTTATATTTGATCGCAGTGATCTTATATTTAAGCTTTTTGTACGGTATAGAATATGATTCAGGTCATAATTATTGAAAAAAAAAATTGGATTATAGCAATTACGCATATAATGTGAAAAATAATGCATATTCTGAGCATCATTTGAGCATTTCAGGCAATTCTGCGCTCATTCTAAGTCATTTGACCACAATAATTTATATTTAAGCGCTTTATGTAGTGTAAAATATGATTCTGATCTTACTTATTTAAAATTTTGCATTATATGTTGAAAATACGCATATAGCTTCCAAATAAAGCTTACTTTGATTATAGTTTTGGAATTTCAAGAGGTTTTATATTCCTTTAAACTTATTTGACTATAATAAATCTATATTTAAGTTCTTTATACGATCCAGAATAAAGGTTCAGAACTTATTATTAAATAATATTGGATTATACATAATAATTAGCCATATAATGTGCATAATACATATTCTGAGTATCATTTGAGTATTTCAAGCGATTCTGCATTCATTCTAAGTCATATGATCACAAAAATCTATATTTAAGCTCTTTATATAGTCTAGAATAGCACTCAAATCATACTTATTCAAAATGTTGCATTATACATTGAAAATACACATATAGATTGCAAATTAAGCTTATTTTGTGTATTGTTTGGGAATTTCAGACGATACTTGATTTGTTGAATGTAATTCAATCACAATAATCTATATTTATGCTCTGTATACGATCTATAATATGATCCAGATCTTACTTATTAAAAAATACTAGATTTTACAAAGCAATTTCGCATATAATGTGCAAATAATGCATAATTTGAGCATCATTTTAGCTTTTCAAGTGATTCTTCATTCATTTAAAGCCATTTTATCACAACAATCAATATGTAAGCTTTTTATATAGTCTAAAATGTAATTCAGATCTTACTTATTCAAAATATTGCATTATGAATTGAAAATACTCCGATAGATTGCAAATAAATTTTATTCTGTGTATTGTTTGGAAATTTCAGGGGATTCTTGATTTGTTTAAAGTAATTTCATCACAATAATCTATATTTAAGATATTTATACCGTCGAAAATATGACCAGATCTTATTTTATATAAAATATTGAATTATACATAGTAATTATGCATATAATGTGCAAAATCTGAGCATCATTTGAGCGTTTCAAGTGATTCTGCATTGATTCTAAGTAATTTGATCACAATAATTTATATTTAAGCTATTTATAAAATATAGAATATAATTCATATCGTACTTATCATAAATTATTGAATTAACTGAAAATACGCATATAGATTGCAAATAAAGCTTATGGTTGTGTATTGTTTGTGAATTTCAGACGAGTCTTGATTCGTTTAAATTAATTTGAATACAATAATATATATTTGAGCTGTTTATATGGTCTAGAATACCATCCAGATCTTACATACTAAAAAGTATTGGATTATATGCATAGTAATTACTCATATATTGTTCCGAAAAATGCATATTCTGAGTTATCATTTCAGCATTTCAAGCGATTCTGCATTTATTTTAAGTCATTTATGTAAGTGCTTTAATGATTCTAGAATGCGGAAATAACCAGAATCTTAGATTACCTCTAGCCATCGCTGATCGAAATCGAGCGTTGAGTGGATGAACCTTAATCCGCAAGACATGCGTCTCCTTCTCTTCTTCTGCAACCTGCAAAGACTCCTTAGCGAGAAGGCACTACAGAACCGTTGTAACGTCCCGTGACTCGATGGTGAACTCGGGGAACGACGGCCCTGACCCGTTTCCTCCTCTCTCCTTATATTCCTTTCACTCTTGCTCACTATTCAATAGTAGAACTGAAAGAATGAGTTAAGCCTTCTGTACTCCATCATAACAGGGCTTAATATAGGTTTCTAATCACTCAGAGGGCGCATACAGTGGATCAGAACCAAAGGGTGCAATGATCAGACTGTTCTGTCCAGATTCAGTGTCCCAGCGGTAGCGACCCGCTAGACGACATTTTGGACAGAATACTACATTCTCCCACTTGAGCTTGCATCCTTTGTATGCACAATCCCCTCTGTTTTCCTTATGCCAAATGATCGAGACATAATACATGAACTAAGGCAGTAAGTCATCATTATCGTTATTAGTGCTAAAAGCAACTAATAAATGCGAATATTACTTTCCATAATCACAATGTACTATATAACTATCAATTTAGCCCTTTATGTGATTAGAATACAACCTTTATGAATAAACCCGACGTTTACTCCAAGTCAGTCTTTATGATGTAATTCTCAACCTTATGATCAAATATATATTCCATATATGCGCGCAATCAACCGAGAAAAAACATCTATACTTTTATGAAGAGATTATATACAATCGTACGATTAATATTGTTCATAGGATCAATTCCTATATATACCCACTACATGATCTTTGAATTCCTTTAGCTGCAGTATTTATTCAAAGAATCAGTCAGCTTCATTCTGTATGAATACACTTAATGACCACTTAATTCTTCTTGATATGCTCTTTCTCAGTCAAATACTTAACGTCGATATATTAACCTCGACTTTACCTTTATTATTTTTATTTTTACTAGAAAGACTACAACAGAATTATCACACAGAATATCCTTAATGGCCTAGATTTAGAATCCATGACTCTAAGCCTCACTATAAAACTCTTCTACCACCATCGAAGGTAATCTCAAAACATACAACAAACTATACTTTATGTTGAAGTAATGACCAATGTCAATTAGACACTTCTTGATAACACAATTTCACTGGCTAACATGTATCCTGAATTCGATTTACTGGAATCGACACGACCAGTTTATGTACCAAAATACATTCAACTTATTAGTCTATTGAGACATAAGCACATTATCTTTAGTACCTTAAAGATATATCATTACTTTCTTAGCAATTTAACCATGGTCTTTCCCTGATTACTATGATATCAGTCCAAATATTCAAATGGCAAAAGCTATGTCAGTTCTTGTGCACAAACCTAACTATACTTTATGCTTTCAAACTGCCTAAATACTTAAAAATATTTACTATTTGTTCCCTTTTCTGAGTTATACTGAGGATATCGATTCAGACTGAATCTATAACCTATCTTAATAGGTACCGGATATGGGGTGAAGTCTATCTTTTATCATTAGTCACAAGTAGAACAATATTTTAGAAAGAAATTATTCACTTCATATGACTATCTTTTATCATTAGTCACAAGTAGAACATTATCTATATATAAAACAAGTAAACAAAATCAACTCCCACTAATCTCCTGGTATGTGTACTAGTTCATAATGTATTTCTTCGAAACTGTATGAACAAATAACCTCATGAAACTAATACCATTAGTGAAATACTTGTTCTAAATCTTACATAGAACACTTTAACTTGTTAACTAAATACTTATTACATCTAAAGAATAAACTTGATGGTTATTTAAATAACCTCCTTCTTTAGATTACCATTAAGAATTGCAACATTTTATATCCATCTGATGTAACTCGAAAACATAATGAGTTACTAATGCTATAACCACACAGAGTGAATATTTCTTTAATACATGAGAGAAAACTTTCATGTGATTCACTACTTCTCTTAAATGAATCTTTTGGTGACGAGTCTAATTTGTATTACTTTATGTCAATTTATGAATCCCTTTGGTTTTAACAAATCCTTTACAACCAATAGGTTTAAACCATAAGTGACTTGATCAAATTTCAGACTTCAGTACACACCATTGATTCTAACTGATCTTACTTGGCATTATACCATAATATGGACTCACTGCAATTTATTATCTTGAAAATGTAACAGGATAATGTTCAACGCTAATGTCTTTATAATAGTCTCGTAGACAAACTACATATTACTACTAGAAATAACCGACTTTATCCTTTATTAGATCGCCTTAATGTTGAATTATAAAGTTCAACTTGATCTATTCTTATTCTATATGCCGGTTAATGAATGTCAATAATTGAATTATCAATATTCAGCGATCCTTATGAATAACATCCAATTATATATTAGAGGGAATTACCGTATGATCTTAAAGTGACAACTCCCACTAATCTGAACATTCTCTAGAATTTAATATTTCTAAATTCATATCCTAGTAATATTTCTAATCTCTTTACATTTATCTTACTTCACAATCTTTATTTGCTTACCGCATTGTTTCTATATTTCCACCTTGAAAACCTTAAAGGTATGTAGAGATACATATATATTGTGAGTAATCATCAGTTAGAGATAAATGCATGCTTTGTGCTTGATGCATGCTAGTCATTTTTCATACTTGTTAATCATATCTCAATCATATGAACACTCTGAACTTTATCCATAATATGCCTATTCTCCTTTTAACACACATGATCAAAACACCCGATTGACCATTTATCCTTATATGCGTTACAACCTTATAGGAAATCTTAACATGACCATATTAATCTGGACAAGTGTTCAAAAATGAAATATACAAGTAATTAATGACTTAGATATACTATATAAACCCTTTAGTTGAACAACTATATTCCTCATTTTCATTATACGCTCTCACACACCTATAATGGTAATAAGTCTAAAAAATAAACTTTATGATGAGTATTATAACATTTGCCTTAACCTAAGAGGCCAATAACTCATCTAATGTCTTATGTAAGAACTTGACATTGACAAGCACATCAACCGAATTACTAAACATTAAAAAGCTTATTCCTTATAAACATGATACATGAGCAGTTAAACTGCTCCCACTGTTCATAATAACCCATGTTCATAAGCTCAATTTCAAAAGTATATTCTCCTGGTTGATCTTTCTTGATGGCAAATTCAATATTCTTACAACTTTAATGAAGGAGAACAGTATCCTTTCAGACCTTATAACTATTATCCTTAACTCAGAAACACTAATACTTATCATTTCTAATGGGGAATCCGCTATCCTTATGAAAGTAAAACTGATATGTGCTTATACTTTATATTGAGATTTAACTTTATACTTAATTTACCAATGTAAACTAAGTGATGTATCCTTATGAGCTAATTCCTACATAATACTACCTGTGGGCTAAATATCATGCTATAACTCTTTATGTAATTAAACATTACAACTTTATGAATCAATTTCCTACACAGTATTACCTATGGACTAAATACTATGTTTTGATTCTCCATATAATATAACTAGTTAATTATATTCATATTCTTAATCCCTGTGGGCAAATTAAGTATTCATAATTTAACTATTATATCCTAATATATTAAGTTAACTAAGTCAATAGTCCTGTGGGACGATACTAACTTCGTTAACTTAATCTATTACAATATTGTGTCCGTTTATCCAAATGTGATTTTATAAACTTTATATATACATAACTTTAATCCAACTAAGAATGCTGTGGCTACTCCTTAATACATTAATATATATATATTCATCACTAGACACAAGCTATGTCCTTTCTTCCTAATGTGATTTATAGATACACTATATAATATATATACCTTAATGTAATTGAAGCTGCTGTGGCTACACTTCAATCAATTAACATATATTAATCACAAGACATAATATATTAATACTATTAGATAACTAATATATATAACAGTCTGTAGTCA
The DNA here is from genome assembly GCA_027725995.1 of Rhynchospora tenuis. Classification (NCBI taxonomy): domain Eukaryota; kingdom Viridiplantae; phylum Streptophyta; class Magnoliopsida; order Poales; family Cyperaceae; genus Rhynchospora; species Rhynchospora tenuis. The sequence continues at coordinate 68,000,149 of CM050889.1, read as the reverse complement.
AGAACCTGACGATCCGACTGAACATCAAACGACTCGTTTCACTTAATTCACAGACAAATATGAACCTATATATATGTGCTTAATAACTAGCATAGTTATCTAACTTACTTGATTAATTGATCTTTAATCAATTTATTTGTCTAATTAATCTAACAATAATATCAGACAAAACTTTATTCAAACTTTTCGAAACGATCCGTTCCAAAACCTGACGGTTCGTCTCAGTTTGAATCTGTCAATACCCAGACGTATCCTCATGCAACTTCATTTAGAACGATTCGCGATCCGTTCTAATGTGCCTAAGTACTTCAAACATAAACATTATGCAAATTTAATCTGGAACGATACGTTCTAAGCCCAGAACGATTCGTTTTAAATTGCATCTGAAACCCTAATTCGCTGATAATTAGCCTATATAACAGTTAGGGTTTACTAAACTTTCATAGATCATCTAACTATAATTATCTATATCTAAATAATTATCATATGCACAATTACTGTCATATCCTTTATAAATACAATTTGTGTATTACTATACCACATGTATAGTTCTTCAAGTTTGTTTAATCAATATATGCTTGTAACGCCAATACTAATAGAATATCAAATAGTATGATGGTCTGTGGACTACATCAATACTTTATTACTATAGTATATTCAAGCATATCATTATTGACTAATCAATCTTAACCAAAAATGCCAACCATCTTTACAAATTTAGTATTTATGACAAATTGTAACTATTCTATAGATTTCCAGAATAATTGAATAACCTACAAGCTTTAATTAATAATGGAGAACCATCATATGTCTGATTATACCTTAATTTTCATCTTAAAATTTATTTCTGGACCAAACTCTATTGGAACGGGTCGTTCCAACTCCAAATGGATCGCCCCACACGAAAGGGTGCATCCAAAATTCATCCAGAAACTTTCTGACAGCCTGAACACTTTCTGGTAAACTGACAATAACTTTCTCTATACTTATTTGTTTTCTGTGTTCTTGGTCATTATAGAAACTAGATTCAAAGATCTTTCCAATGACGCAAGTTTCATAAAAAACAAGTTTACAAATCAAAAGCTATGCCCCTCGAAATACAGACTATCACAGACGAAACCCGACAAACTGTCAGATTGACCTATCTTGCAGACAGTATATCTCAGCCATACTTTATCGGAATTTTGCAAATTTACACTCTATGGAAAGATATCTAAAATATCTACATCCCAGTAAAATTTCATGCAAAACCGAATTACCAATTGAGAGAAATCTGGCCCGTAATACTGAAAGGTCAGAAAATTCAGAACCCTAACTGTCTGACCTCTACTGGTTGCGACTTGATTATCTCACTGTATACCCACTGGATTTTCAAGATGTTGGTCTCGTTGGAAAGTAGACTCAGAGACCTTTCCATCTCCGAAAACCTTACGCAAATCGGATAAGCGGATCTTGAGATATCGCTCCACAAAATCAGACTATCAATTCTGCCAGACAAACTCAATCCACTCAACACTTACAACTCGAATTTTTATACAAAATTCGACTTCAATCAAGGCAAGCAGAGGCGTAGCAGGCTCTGATACCAACTGTAAGTGCTTTAATGATTCTAGAATGCGGAAATAACCAGAATCTTAGATTACCTCTAGCCATCGCTGATCGAAATCGAGCGTTGAGTGGATGAACCTTAATCCGCAAGACATGCGTCTCCTTCTCTTCTTCTGCAACCTGCAAAGACTCCTTAGCGAGAAGGCACTACAGAACCGTTGTAACGTCCCGTGACTCGATGGTGAACTCGGGGAACGACGGCCCTGACCCGTTTCCTCCTCTCTCCTTATATTCCTTTCACTCTTGCTCACTATTCAATAGTAGAACTGAAAGAATGAGTTAAGCCTTCTGTACTCCATCATAACAGGGCTTAATATAGGTTTCTAATCACTCAGAGGGCGCATACAGTGGATCAGAACCAAAGGGTGCAATGATCAGACTGTTCTGTCCAGATTCAGTGTCCCAGCGGTAGCGACCCGCTAGACGACATTTTGGACAGAATACTACAATTTAGTCAAAATAATCTATATTTAAAATCTTTATAGTGTAGAATATAATTCAGATCTTAACTTAATGAAAATCTTGCATTAGATATTGAATTTACACATATAAATTGCAAATAAAAGAATATAATTCTGTGTATCATTTGGAAATTTCAGGGGATTATGGATTCGTTTAAAGTAATTTTTCACAACAATCTATATTTAAGCTCTTTATACTATCTATAATAAAATTCATATCTTATAAAATAAATAATATTTGATTATACCTAGTAATTATGCATATAATGTGCAAATAATGCATATTCTGAGCATCATTTGAGAATTTCAAGTGATTCTGCATTCCATCAAAGTCATTTTATATAGTTTACGATATACTTCAGATCATCCTTATTCAAAATATTTCATTACTCTTTGAAAATACACATATCACTTGCAAGTAAGCTTATTATGTGTATTTCTTGGGAATTTCACGCAGTTTTGGATTCGTTTAAAGTAATTAGATCACAATAATCTATATTTCTGCTTTTTATATGATCTAGAATATGTTAAAGATCTTACTTATTTAAAAATATTGGATTATACATATTTAATTATGCATATAATGGTCAAATTATGCATATTCTTAGTATAATTTGAGCAATTCAACCGATTCTAAATTCATTGAAAGATATTTGATCACAATAATTTAAATTTAAACTCTATATATAGTCTAGAATATAATTCAGATTTTACTTATTCAAAATATTGCATTATAAATTGAAAATATGCATATATTGTGCAAACAAATCATATTTTGAGTATCATTTGGTAATTTAAGGCGATTCTGTATTCGTTTCAAGTATTTTTTTTTTTTCACAATAATCAATATTTCAGCTTTTTATAAGGTCTGTAATATGATCCAGATCTTATTTATTCAATAATATTGGATTATACATAGTAATTACCCATATAATGTGCAAATAATACATATTTTGAGAATCATTTGAGCATTTCAAGCGATTATTATTTGTTCTGACTTATTTGATAGCAATAATCATCATTTAAGTTCTATCGATAGTCTCGAATATAATTCAGATTTTACTTATTTTCCCTTAATAATCTATATTTAAGCTCTTTATATGGTCTATAATTTAATCCTGATCTTACTTATTAAAAAGGATTGGATTATAGGTAGTAATTACGCATGTAAGTTGCAAATAATGCATATTCTGAGCATCATTTGAACATTTCAAGCGATTCTGCATTCATTGTAAGTAATTTGATAACAATAATCTATATTTAAGCGCTTCATACAGTCTAGAATATAATTCACATCATACTTATTCTAATTGTTGCATTATACAAATAAAATATGCATATAGATTGCAAGTAAAGCTTATTCTGTCTATTGTTTGCTATGTTACCCCGGTACTTCGAAACATCAGCCGTACCCGTACCGGGTACGAACCGGGTACTGGTACCGTACCCAGTACGTACCGTACAAGTCAACGGTCAACGTGTTGATATTAGTGTTTATGTCATTTATTTATGTAAATTCCAAATTTATATCATTTATTTGTGCAAATTCTGAGCCGTAGCTAAACAAAATTATGTTATACACATTATATTTTGTAATATAATATAATTATAGATCAATAACATAGTCAAATAATATATATATATCGTCGTACCCGTACCAGAGATTTTTAAAAATTTTCGTACCACCGTACCCGAATCGTACCGGGTACGGTACTCGTACCCGTACCAATGCAACATAGATTGTTTGGAAATTTCAAATGATTCTTGATTCGTTGAAAGTAATTTGATCACTATAATTTATATTTATGCTCTTTATATGGTCTAGAATATGGTCTAGATCTTACTATGAAGTATTGGATTATACATAGTAATAACGCATATAATGTGTAAATAATGCATTTTCTGAGCATCATTTGAGCATTTCAAGGTATTCTGTATTTATTCTAAGTCATGTGATAATCTATATTTAAGTTCTATATATATAGTCTAGAATATAATTAAGATGTTATTTATTCAAAACTTTGCATTGAATATTGAAAATAGACATATAGATTTCAAATAAAGCTTATTCTGCGTATCGTTTGGAAATTTCAAGAGGTTCTGTATTCCTTTAAAGTAGTTTCATATCAATAAATCTATACTTAAGATCTTTATTTTATCTGGAATATGTTTAAGATCTTACTTATTAAAAAATAATAGATTATACATACTAATTACGCATATAATATGCAAATAATGCATATTCTGAGCATCACTTGAGAAATTGCAAGCGATTCTGCATTCTTTCTAAGAATATTAATCACTATAGTCTATAATTAAGCGTATTATATAGTCTAGAATATAATTCAAATATTACTTATTCACACTACTGCATTATACATTGAAAATATGTATATAGAATGCAAATAAATCTTATTATGTGCATCGTTTGGGAAATTTCAAGCGTTTTGTATTTGTTTAAAGTAATTTATCACAATAATGAATATTGAAGCTCTTTATATGCTTTATAATATGATTCGGATCTTACATATTAAAAAAATATTGGATTATACATAATAATTACGCAAATAATGTGCAAATAATGCATATTCTGATCATCATTTGAATATTTCAAGCGATTCTTAATTCATTCTAAGTCATTTGATCATAATAGTTGATATTTACTCACTTTATATAGCCTAAAATATAATTCAGATCTTATTTATTCAAAATATAGCTTTATACGTTGAAAATAAACCTATAGAATGATTTAAATCTTATTCTGTGTATCGCTTCGGAATTTTTTGTGAATCGTGATTTGTGATTCGTTTAAAGTAATTTTATCACAATAATCTATATTTATGATTTTAATACGGTCTAGAATGATCCAGATATTACTTATTAAAATAATATCTAATTATACGTAGTAATAACGCATACAATGTGCAAATAATGCATATTCTGAGTATTAATTGTGAATTTCAAGTGATTATACATTCATTCTTAGTCATCTGATAACAATAATCAATATTTAAACTCTTTACCACAATAATTTATATTTAATCTCTTTATATAGTCTAGAATATAATTTAGATCTTACTTATTCAAGTTGGTGCATTATATGTTGAAAATATGCACACGTATTGCAAAAAAAAAAAAAGCTTATTTTGTGTATTGTTTGGAAATTTCTAGCGATTCTTGATTCGTTTAAGGTAATTTGATCACAATAATCTATATTTATGCTTTTTATACAGTCTAGAATATGATCCAGATCTTACTTACAACAAAATAATGAATATTCTGAGTTATAATTTGATTTTTGTAAGCGATTATGCATTCATTCTAAGTCATTAGATCTCAATAATCTACAATAAAAATCTTTATGTAGTCCAGAATATAAATGAGATCTTACTTAATGAAAATCTTGCATTATATATTGAAAATATGCATATAAATTGCCAATAAAACCTATTATGTGTATCTTTTGGGAATTTCAAGCGATTCTGGTTTCGTTTAAAGTAATTTGATTACAATAATATATATTTAAGCTCTTTACAGTCCAGAATATGATTCAGATGTTACATATTAAAAAATATTGAATTATACATAGTAATTGCACAGGTAATGTGCAAATATTGCATATTCTGAGCATCATTTTAGCATTTCAAAAAGATTCTACATTTAACTCTAAGTCATCTGGTCATAATATTTTATATTAATCTCTTTATATTCTCTAGAATATAATTCATATCTTATTTAATCAAAATGTTACATTATACTTTAAAAATACGGATATGGATTGCAAATAAAGCTTATACTGTTTATCGTTTGGGAATTTCAGGCCATTCTCAATCAGTATAAAGTAAGTTTTTCACAATAATCAATATTTAAGCTCTTTATACGGTCTAGAATAAGATTTAGATATTATTTATTGAAACATATTGATAATACATTACTATGTAATTTTTTCACAATAATCAATATTTGCAAATAATGTATAATATTTCATTTGAGCATTTCAAACGATTCTGCTTTCATTCCTAGTAATTTGATCACAACAATCTATATTTAGGCTCTTTATAGAGTCTGGAATATAATTCAGATCTTACTTATTCAAATTGTTGTATTATACAACGAAAATATCCATATAGAATACTAATAAAGCTTATTCTGTGTATCATTTGGGAATTTCAAGTGGTTATATATTCTTTTAAAGTAATTGATAAAAATAATCTATATTTAAACTCTTTATATAGTCTAGAATATCATTTAGATCATACTTATTGAAAAATATTGGGCTATGAAGAGTAATTACCCACAAATTGTGCTAATAATGCATTTTCTCAGCCTCATTTGGACAATCAAGGGATTCTGCATTAATTCTCAGTCATTTGATCACAATAATCTATATTTAAATTCTTTATATATATATACTCTAGAATATAATTATACATTAGAAATTGAACAATTTGCATTATACATTGAAAATACACATATAAATTGCAAATAAAGCTTATTCTGAGTATCGTTTAGAAATTTCAAGCGATTTTGGGTTCCTTTAAAGTAATTTGATCACAAAAAAAAATATTTAAACTCTTTATACGGTCCAGAATATGATTCAGATGTTACTTATTAGAAACTATTGGGTAATACGTAATAATTATGCATATAATGTGCAAATAATGCATATTCTGAGCATCATTTCAGCATTTCAAGCGATTATGCATTAATTCTAAGCCATTTGATCACAACAATTAATATTTAATCTCTTTATATAATCTATATGTAGTATTCTGTCTGAATCGACTGGTTTAGTCAGTACGGTGCACCTGGACAGAATGCTGTGAACATCGCACCCTTTCATTAAACATTGCAATTTGCATCTTCTGAGCGATTTGAACCCTCTATATATACTATTCTGAGATGGCAGAGTGTATGTGAGAGAGTGTCTCTTTCAGATCTAAACAGAATTTAGACAAGAGAGAAAGAGAGCATAAGGGTTATTTTTTTGAGGGAACGAGTCAAGGCCGACTAACTCCTGTCAAACACCATCAGTTGGGGTTGTGATATCGGCTTGTAGTGATTCTCTCACTGCAGGACATGGAGAAGATCAGAGACCAAGAAGACGCGCTTGGTCTGCGGGTTTCAAGTTCATCTGCTCAACACTCGATTTCAATTAGCGATGGCACGAGGTATTTTACGATTCTAGGTTATTTCCGCATTCTAGAATTGTTGTAGCACTTACAGTTGGTATCAGAGCGGGTTATGCCGCGGGATTGCCTTTATTGAAATGGAATTTCATAACGGTTTGTAAGAAATTCTGTTGTAAGTGTTGAGTGGATTGAGTTTTGTCTAATTTTCATTGATTGTTTGAATTCGTGGAGCAATATCTCAAGATTCGCTTATCCAATTTGAGTGAGGTTTTCGGGATTGGAAAGATCTATGAGTCTACTTTCTAACGAGACCAAAATCTTGAAAATCCAGTGGGTATACAGTGAGATAATCAAGTCGCAACCAGCAGTGGTCAGACAGTCATGGTTCTGAATTTTCTGACCTTTCAGTATTACGGGCCAGATTTCTCTCAATTGGTAATTCGGTTTTGCATGAAATTTTACTGGGATGTAGATATTTTAGATATCTTTCCATAGAGTATAAATTTGCAAAATTCCGATAAAGTATGAGTGAGATATACTGTCTGCAAGATAGGTCAATCTGACAGTTTGTCGGGTTTCGTCTGTGATAGTCTGTCTTTCGAGGGGCATAGCTTTTGATCTGTAGACTTGTTTTTGATGAAACTTGCGTCATTAGAAAGATCTTTGAATCTAGTTTCTATAATGACCAAGAACACAGAAAACAAATAAGTATAGACAAAGTTATTGTCAGTTTACCAGAAAGTGGTCAGGCTGTCAGAAAGTTTCTGGATGAACTTTGGACGCACCCTTTCGTGTGGGGCTACCCGTCTGGGGCCTGGAACGACCCGTTCCAATAAAGTTTGGTCCAGAAATGAGTTTTAAGATGAATATTGAGATATAATCAGACATGATGGTTCTCCATTGTTAATTAAAGCTTGTAGATTACTTAACTATTATGGAATTCTATAAAATAATCACAGTTTGTCATAAATACTAATTTTGTAAAGATGGTTGACATCTTGGATTAAGATTGATTAGTCAATGATAATATGCTTGAATATACTATAGTAATAAAGTATTGATGTAGTCCACAGACCATCATACTATCTGGTATTCTATTAGTATTTGCGTTACAAGCATTATATTGATTAAACAAACTTGAAGAACTATACATGTGGTATAGTAATACACAAATTGTATTTATAAAGGATATGACGATAATTGTGCAGACGATAATTATTTAGATATAGATAATTATAGTTAGATAATCTATGAAAGTTTAGTAAACCCTAACCGTTGTATAATCTAATATTTTAAATTAGAGGCTAATTACCAGCGAATTAGGGTTTCAAACGCAAATTGAAACGAACCGTTCTGGGCTTAGAACGTATCGTTCTAGAATTAATTTGCATAAAGTTTCTGTTTGCATTACTCAGGCACATTGGAACGAATCGTCTGGTTTTAGGATGGACCGTTCTGGATGAAGTTGCATGAGGATACGTCTGGGTATTAACAGATTCAAACTGGGACGAACCGTCAGGTTCTGGAATGAATCGTCTGGAAAAGTTTGAATAAAGTTTTGTCTGATATTATTATTAGATTAATTAGACAAATAAATTGATTAAGGATCAATTAATCAAGTAAGTTAGATAACTATGCTGGTTATTAAGCACATATATATAGGTTCATATTTGTCTGTGAATTAAGTGAAACGAGTCGTTTGATGTTCAGTCAGATCGTCAGGTTCTTGAACGGGGACCGCCTGACAAGTAAAACAGACCGTTCTAATTGACTACAGACTGTTATATATATTAGTTATCTAATAGTATTAATGTATAATGTCCAGTGATTAATATATGTTAATTAGTTGAAGAGTAGCCACAGCATCTTCAATTACATTAAGGTATTTATATTATATAGTGTATCTATAAATCACATTAGGAAGAAAGGACATAGCTTGTGTCTAGTGATGAATATATATATTAATATGTTAAGGAGTAGCCACAGCATCCTTAGTTGGATTAAAGTTATGTATATATAAAGTTTATAAAATCACATTTGGATTAAACAGACACAAGATTGTAATAGATTAAGTTAACGAAGTTAGTATAGTCCCACAGGACTATTGACCTAGTTAACTTAATATATTAGGATATAATAGTTAAATTATGAATACTTAATTTGCCCACAGGGATTAAGGATAGGAATATAATTAACTAGTTATATCATAAAGTATGAAGAATCAAATCATAGTATTTAGACTGTGTAAGAAATTGATTCATAAAGTTGTAATATTTAATTACATAAAGAGTTATAGCATGATATTTAGCCCACAGGTAATATTATGCATGAATTGACTCATAAAGATACATCACTTAATTTGCATTGGTAAATTAAAGTATAAAGTTAAGTCTCAATATAAAGATAAGCATGTATCGGTTTTACTTTCATAAGGATAGCAGATTCCCTTTAGAAATGATAAGTGTCAAAGTTTCTGGGTTGAGGATAATAGTTATAAGGTCTAGAAGGATACTGTTCTCCTTCATTAAAGTTGTAAGAATATTAAATTTATCAACCAGTAGGATCCACTTTTGAGGTTGAACTTATGAACATAAGTTATAATGAACAGTGGGAGCAGTTTAACTGCTTATGTTTCATGTTTATAAAGAATAAGTTCTTTCAATGTATAGTGATTTGGTTGATATGCATATTAATGTAAAGTTCTTACATAAGACATTAGATGAGTAGTTGGCCTCTTAGGTTAAGGCTAATGTAATAATACTCATCATAAAAGTTTATCTTTTAGGCTTATTACCATTATAGGTGCGAGAGCACATAATGAAAATGAGGAATATAGTTGTTCAATAAAAGAGTTTATATAATATTTCCGAGTCATTACTTGTATATTTTATTTTGAATACTTGTCCAGTTTAATATAGTCTTATCAAGATTTCCTATAAGGTTATAACACATATAAAGATAAATGGTCAGTTTGGTGTTTTTGACCATATGTGTTTAATAGGAGAATAGACATATTATGGATAAAGTTGAGAGTGTTCATATGGTTGAGATATGATTAACAAGTAACAAAATGACTAGCTGGCATCAAACGTATAGCCTGCATTTATCTCTTTATTTGATGATTATTCACAATATATGTATTTCTACATACCTGTAAAGTTTTAAGGTGGTAGTAGAGAAACAATGCAGTAAGCAAATAAAGATTGTGAGATCAGAAAATGGTAAAGAGATTAGAAATATGAAATATGACTAGGATATGAATCTAGAAATATTAAGTTCTAGAGAATGTTAAGATTAGTGGGAGTGATCAGTTTTAGGTCTTACAAAAACTCCCTCTAATTCATAATTGGATGTATTATTAAGGATCAACAAATATTGATAATCCAATTATTGACATTCGTTAATCGATATATAATACAATAATAGATCAAGTTGAATATTTAATATTCAATATCAAGGTGATCTAATAAAGGATAAGGTCGGTTATCCCTAGTATTGTAACGTAGTTTACCTACAAGACTCTTATAAAGATATAAGTGTTGAGCATAATCTGTTACATTTTCAAGATAATGAATTGCGATGAGTTCATATTACGGAATAATGCCAAGTAAAATCAGTTTGAATCAATGGTGTGTAATTGAGTCTAGAATTATGTAAGTTACTTATGGTTTTAACCTATTGGTTGTAACGGATTTCTTAAAACCAAAAGGGATTCATAAGTTAACATAAAGTAATACGAAGTTAGACTTGTCACCAGTGGTTCATTGAAAGAAGTAGTGAATTACATGAAGATTTTCTCTCATATATTAAAGAAAGATTCACTTCATATGATTATGGCATTAATAACTCATCCTGGTTTCGAGTTACATCAGATGGATATAAATGTTGCAATTGTTAATGGTGATCTAAAGAGATGGTTATATTAAATAATCATAAAATTTCTTCTTTAGAGGTAATAAGTATTTAGTTAACAAGTTAAAGTATTCTATATAAGAATTAAAACAAGTATTTCACTAATGGTATTAATAGTTCCATAAGGTTATTTCTTCATACGTTTTGAAGAAATATAAGATGAACTATTGCATATATCAGGAGATCAGTGGGAGTTGATTTTATCTACTTGTTTTATATATAGATAATGTTCTACTTGTAACTAATGATAAAAGATGATTATATAAGGTGAATAATTTCTTTCTAAAATATTGATATGAAGGATATGGGTGAAGTTTTGTTTGTGATAGAATTAAAAGCCCGTGTAGATAGGAATCAAGATATTCTTGATCTATCTCAACAAGCATATATCAATAAGATATTAGAAAGATTCCAGAAGGAATGATATTCACCGCGTCCAGTATCTATTAATATAGGTGATAGATTCATTTTGAATCGGTATCCTCAGTATAACTCAGAAAGGGAACAAATAGTAAATACTTCAAGTATTTAGGCAATTTGAAAGCATAAAGTATGATCAGGTTTGTGCACAAGAACTGACATAGCTTTTGCCATTTGTATATTTGGACTGATATCATAATAATTAGGGAATAGACCACAGTTAAATTGCTAAGAAAGTAATGATATATCTTTAAGGTACTTAAGATAGTATGCTTATGTCTCAACAGACTGATAAGTTGAAGTTATTTTGGTACACAAACTGGTTGTGTTGATTTTAGTAAATCAAATTAAGGATACATGTTAACCAGTGAAATTGTGTCATAAAGAAATGTCTTAACTGACATTGTTCGTTAGTTCAACATAAAGTATAGTTTGTTGTGTGTTTTGAGATTACCCTCGATGGTGTTTGAAGAGTTTTATTGTGAGACTTAGAGTCATGGATTTTATATCTAAGTCATTAAGGATTCTGTATGATAATTCTGTCGCAGTCTTTATAGTCAAGAATAATAAAAGGTAAAGGTCGAGATATCGACATTAAGTACTTGACTTTGAAAGAGCGCATTAAGAAGAATTAAGTGGTTATTAAAGGTGTTCATACAGAATAAAAGCTGACCGATTCTTTGAATAAATACTGCAGCTAAAGGAATTCAAAGATCATGTAGCGGGTATATATAGGAATTGATCCTATGGTTAATATTAATCGTACGATTGTGTATAAACTCTTCATAAAAGTATAGATGTTTTCTCGTGTTGATTGTGCGCACATATATGGAATATATTTGATCATAAGGTTGAGAATTACATCATAAAGATTGACTTGGAATAAACATTGGGTTTATTCATAAAGGAATTCAAAATCGCATAAAAGGTTGAATTATTAGTTGTGTAGCATATTGTAATTGTAGAAAGTAATATTCGCATTTACTAGTAGTTTAAAAACGCTAGTAACGATAAGATGACTTACTGCTACAGTTCATGTGTTATATTTCTAATATTTAACATAAAGAAAACAGAAGGTATTTAGTATGCAAAGGATGCAAGTTCAAGTGGGAGAATGTAGTATTCTGTCTGAATCGACTGGTTTAGTCAGTACGGTGCACCTGGACAGAATGCTGTGAACATCGCACCCTTTCATTAAACATTGCAATTTGCATCTTCTGAGCGATTTGAACCCTCTATATATACTATTCTGAGATGGCAGAGTGTATGTGAGAGAGTGTCTCTTTCAGATCTAAACAGAATTTAGACAAGAGAGAAAGAGAGCATAAGGGTTATTTTTTTGAGGGAACGAGTCAAGGCCGACTAACTCCTGTCAAACACCATCAGTTGGGGTTGTGATATCGGCTTTGTAGTGATTCTCTCACTGCAGGACATGGAGAAGATCAGAGACCAAGAAGACCCGCTTGGTCTGCGGGTTTCAAGTTCATCTGCTCAACACTCGATTTCAATTAGCGATGGCACGAGGTATTTTACGATTCTGGGTTATTTCCGCATTCTAGAATTGTTGTAGCACTTACACTATAAAATAATCAGATCTTACTTATTCAAAATGTTGCATTATACGTTTAAAATACGCATATGGATTGTAAATAAAGCTTATTCTCTGTATCGTTTGGGAATTTCAAGCGGTTCTCAATTCGTTTAAATTAATTTGATCACAATGATCAATATTTAAGCTCCTCATATGGTCTAGAATTTGATTCAAGGCTTACTTGTAAAATATTATAGGAATATACGTAGTAATTACGCATATAATTTGCAAATATTGCATATTCTGAGAATCATTTGAGCATTTAAAATGATTCTGTACTCATGCTAAGTCAAATAATATATATTTAAGCTCTTTATACAGTCCAGAATATGATTCAGATGTTACTATTAGAAAAAGTTGTGTTATAATATGATCCAAAATGTTGTATTATACAACGAAAATACGCATATATAATGCAAATAAAGCTTATTCTGTGAATCATTTGGGAATTCCAAGTGGTTCAGTATTCGTTTATAGTAATTAGATTAAAATAATCTATATTTAAACTCTTTATATGGTATATAATGTGATTCAGATTATCCTTATTAAAAATATTGGACTATAAATAGTAATTACGCACAATTTGTGCAAATAATACATATTTTAAAGATCATTTGAGCATTTCAAGAGATTCTGCATTCAATTTAAGTCATTTTGTAACAATAATTTATATTTTAGCTCTTATACAGTATAATATAAGTCAGATCTTACTTATTCAAAATGTTATAATATACAATGAAAATACGCTTGTAGAATGCTAATAAAAGTTATTATGTGTATCGTTCGGGAATTTTAAGCGGTTCTGTAATCTTTTAAAGTAATTTGATCACAATAATCAATATTCATACTCTTTATAAGGTCTAGAATATTATTCATATATTACTTCAAAAATATAGATAAAATTGCGTGTGTGTCAGGAAATAATTTTGTTAAACTCCCCGACACGGAACGGGCCAATCGGTGTCATTTGTTTTGCTTTTAGTTAATATTTTCTAAACCATGGAAAATACTCTGCTGTCAAATGTGTTGCGGATGATTATTTCTCCAAATATTGAACCCGTTTCGCGAGTGAATAAAAATTTTAACCGCATTTTTTTTTGGAGTTTCCATCTATCTTAGCGGCGCCTCTTTCTTTCGTGTTTTGATAAATGGATGACAGATCATGGAACTTTCTTTTCTATACACATTTGACAAAGAATAGTGCCACATATACAATACTATTATGAATCTATTGGTGCATGGTACAAACGGATTCTCAGTTATGCAAAATATAGCAAAGTTAGTAAGTTAGAAACTAATTTTTTTTTAATTAGATATGCTTTGTTATACATGCCAGATCACAAGTCAGCACTAAATCAAAACAACGTTTAAGGCTGAGCCGAATAACTAATTAAAATTATTGTAGCACCAGCATGTAAAAAAAAAAAAAACGACGTAACACCAGGAAATAGAACAAAAAAAGAAAAAAAAAATAGCAAAGGAAAGAACTTAGATTGAAGGCTAGAAACTTGAATAGCGAGAACAATGACATCAAAATTAATAGCGTAGAAATTGGAAAAGGAATTTGGCACAGAAAGAAATCGTGCTAAATTGAAGAAAATCACGTCATATATATAGTCTAGGACATTGTTGTCCAAAACAAAAATGATATCTTATTTCCTTTAATTACATTTTTTTTAAACGTTGGTTTTTTGAAACCAATAATTTAACCAATAATTTTTTTATTAAGAAAGTTGAAAATAAATGTTCTCTCTGTAATTCGAACCAAGGACAACTTGATTTACAGAATAAAGCCAAACCATTAGGCTAAATAACCTAGCTTAGTTCGTCCAAATTTGTATATATATATATATTATAAAAAAAATATTAAATAATATGTTATTAAAATCTCATGATCGAGCGAAGCTCGATGACCCGCCTAGTATTAATAAATATTGGACTATACATAGTAATTACGCAAATAATGTGCAAATAATGCATATTTTGAGCATCATTTGAGCATTACAATTGATTCATCATTCATTCAAAGTCATTTGATCACAATAATTTATATTTAATCTCTTTATACAGTCTAGAATATAATTCTGATCTTATTTATACAACATGTTGCATTATACATTGAAAATGCGCATATAGATTGCAAATAAAGATTATTATGTGTGTTGTTTGAGAATTTCTGGCGATTCTTGATTCATTTAAAGCAATTTGATGAAAATAATCTATATTTATGCTTTTTATACGGTCTAAATATGATCCAAATTTTACTTATTGAAAAATATTAGATTATGCGCAGTAATTACGCATATAATGTGCAAATAATGCTTATTCTGAGTTATTATTTGAGAATTTCAAGCGATTATGCTTTCATTCTATGTCATTTGGTCACAATAATCTATATTTAAAATATTTATATTGTCACAATAATCTTTATACAGTCTAGAATATAATTCGAATCTTATTCAAAATGTCGGATTATACATTGAAAATACGCATATAAATTGCAAATAAAGCATATTCTGTGTATCGTTTGGGAATTTCAAGCGGTTCTAGATTCGTTTAAAGTAATTTCATAATAATAATCAATATTTAAATTGAAGTTCAATTTTATTCGAATTGAAGTTCAATTTTAGTTATATGCTTGGGCTCGTAAAAGCATCATCTACACTTGGAGCCTGAGGAGTTGACTTGAGATCTGGTGGACACCAATTGGTTAAAATTGACCAAATTGCTTATGTAAACATACTTTTATGACATGGACAAGTTTTTTTGCTATACATGGAAGTCCAGGGTCAGGTTTTATGATGGTTCATAAGTGCAGATCAACACTCCAGTTGCATTTCTCAATCAATAATTATACTCGCCTTAGTCATCTTAAGCATTTCATTAGAAACTGATGCTATCAATCCTACCTACAACAATGGAATAGAACTCAAAAAGAAATCAAATCTTGGTGCTGGTCAACATAGCAATATCTCATGTTGAGACACTTACGAGCACCATATGTTTCTAGTAGACAAGCTTCAACGGACAGACTCTCAAGCATGGGGCACCCATAGAGAATCTTTTCCATGTCATTTGCACTAATGAAAACACAATGCAGATGCAACCTCTTTAACTTAGGCAAGTAGACCGCCTTAGGTGCAATTGGACTTACATGCATGCCATCGTCCATGCTCAAGTGTAACTCCTCTAATGAGTCGCAGATGTTAAGCGAGTTGGGTAGTGTTGGGGTATTGTAAAGTGACATGTCTATGTGGAGCTTCTTGAGTGTATGCTTCACTGCTTGTGCTATCCACATTCTGGCAGCATCAGAGATGCCATTATCAACAGAGGTATGACCATGACACCTCAGATGGAACACATCTATATAAGCTTTCCTCATCAAATGAGTGGAGAAATCCGGTTACAAATAGTTTTAAACTTGTGATAACATTCTGCAGAGAATTGGGTGGAGAATTCTGCAAGGTCAAAGTGGAGGCACAGAACTGAGGCCCAGAGGTTTCGCCATCTCTTCGACAGTATACATGTCTGTGCAACTTCTCTGCCTTTTAGAGATGACAATATTTTGATCAAGAGAACATCTGGCAAGTCGCTCAGTCTATCAGGTCCCAGAACTGCTTTCGAAGAGGCAATTTCTCGAACAGTTGATGTGCATGTACCCATGTCTTCATTGCACGGGAGTGATCTTCCCTCGTCTAAGTAAAATAGAAAAGTTGCACCACAAGGCTACAACAAGTTGCTGCGATCTGATCACCTTGTTGAAATTTGAGTCGCCGGAGAAAGGGGAGGGAGAAAGGGGAGATGGCGACGATTTGATAATTAAAAGATGAGACGATCCCTATAACACTTCTCTTTGTACTCTCGTGTTGGAACGAGGTAAAGAATCCCTTTTCTATTTTTCGTCTGTATACTGTGTAAGGGGGCAAAAAACCTGAATAATTTTTCTATATTATTATTAATTAGTATACTTCCCAATTAATATTCTAATTATGCTGGACAAATATTTCAGTCTACTCAAGATATGGCCTGAGGAGAAGTAGGAAAAGGAATTTTGTATTATCCTGAATCATAAAAAACAGAAACTTCTTTTACTCTATTGCAGTTCTTAATAGCCAGCCATACATGGTCCCATCTTCTATACATTCAATTGTATAGAAAAACTATTAACTAAAATGTAGTATAATAAGCCAGTTATACAATAAATAAAATTTATAGATGTGGATATACTATTTATATCATACACTGAAAATTTATGAAAATTAATATTAAAAAACTTTTAAGGAAATATTTTAAATTTCTCAAAAATGCATGAAAGATATTATCAATGTTGTTAATTTATCGAGCTATCAATAATCCAAACAAATAAAGGAATGGCAAAATTAGACTTAATATAGACTTAATATAGTAATGACTGAATATATAGATAAATATACAGTTTGCTATGATGTTACCTAAACATGTATTTCTCCACATTTACTGTTTTTCCATTGTCATTTTCTAAAAGAACAAATCACAAAGGAATAAAAAGAAACAAAATTGTCAGATTCATGCAAGTTACAAACAAAGAACTGATGAATTAGTACTCTTTCTTTTTTGTCCCTAATTCTTACATAACACAAATACAAAGTATAATTTCAAATATTCCTCATTAATGAAAACTCCAAAAACTAACATTCCTCAATTCTATCATCAAAAGCGGGTATTAATTTGTGAGAAGAGAGACCTGAAGTCGGTTGTAGGAGTTCCTTCTCCTTCAGGCTTTGAAGCTAGATCAAATGCTTTATTTTTTGCCTCTTCATGTTGCAAAGCCTGCAAAATATTCAAATATGGAATTACAGGCACTAAATGGTTGCAAGGCACATGCACCAAAGCACCCCAATTAAACTTGGACAAAATAAAAAGGTTTAACAGAACAAATTTAAAAAATATATAAATAACAGGTGGCCACAAAGGTAATAGGTATAAAGCACAGAGTAAAAATAAAAGCTAAAAAAAATTATACTTGTCTGGCAATACATCACGAACAAAATTATTTTCCAATAAAATTACAAAATTTAGGGTCGAAGTACCTGAATGCAAACTTCTGCCACATCAGCCCTAGCAATTGTTCGGGTGTCTGTCTTGAGAAGCTCATCATCCTTCCCAACAAGGAGTTCTCTTATACCGCCGTCCTTATCCTGTAACCCTCCAGCCCTGCGAGTCACAAACAATATATTATTACTAATTACAAGGATTGGTCATACTAGTAGATGTTGAGAAATATAGCACCTTATAATTGTATATGGTACACCAGAATCAGCAAGGTATTGCTCGGCCTTGCGCTTCCATACTAAAATATTCCCATTTCCAATACTGTTCAAAGGATGATTAACATCTGTACCACCCATGGACCCCACGAGCACTATTTGTTTCACACCAATCTCTTTGGCTGCAGAAATAAAAGACAACAAAATGATACAATTATGTTTAATGAATAAGATAAAGTTGTCAGAATAATTATTAGCAACATGACAAACTCACCTGTATCAATCTGGTTCTTCTGACCAATCCAATCAACCTAGAGAGCAATAGGAAAATGAAAACAATGAAAATGAAATCCTTTATTTATCAAAATAAAGTACTGTTTTGATTCATGTACCCGTTAGATTAGTAAAGTAACCACCAAAAAAAAAAAAAAAATCAAAACTGGTAAAAATGACCCAAATTCTTCCTTTTCCATGTCAATTTTAACCAATGCAAGTCTACATTGCCTTAAACCAGTAGATTTGGCACATTCATTATTGGTACAGTACTAGTTTCTGGTATAGACGCCCCTCACCATACCTGCTCTGGATACGATCCATCCTCAAAATAAAACTCAGGTCGGCCTCCCTTGGATGGGTCAAAGCTCGGTTTCATTTTTGGCACCGCACTTGTCAGAATTATCAATGCATCAATTCCTTGAAAAGCCTGAGAAATGCTCTCAATATTTCTGATATCTCCAACAAAAACATCATCAGCACCACCAATTTTATTCTTGCTTTCCTCAGTTCTAACAAGGCCCCTTGCCGTGTATTCTGGTCTTTCTTTTAATTTCTTATACGCTATCTGGCCTGGTAATTTATCAAATTAGGCAGGGTTAGCTCTTTATTAATTCCAATAGTAGCATTAGTACTCTACCGACATCCACGACATGGAAGTCTCAAAATACAGCAGAAGTTACAGATGGATGGGCCAAACTTTTAATCAAGGAAAGATACACAAAGCACCAGAATTTATCAAGAAATTGCATATCCTACAAAGTCCTGTTATCCTATATTTGCAGCAAAGTTGTAATTGAAAACTATAATTGTAGCCTTTACTGCCAGTCTAAAGTAGGATTAGCTTAAAAAACAACAATGACAATTAAGGAAGGATGATAACTCTTACAATTTTGATTATTTATATTGCAAATAAGAAAGACATCCATGAAAGCAAGGTCATATGGCGTACCAGACAAATTCATTCTGCATTTAATTAGAGTCTAGTAAATAGGAAAAGGGAAAGGTTCAATACATAATCTAGAACATATTTTAAGAAAAAACCACAATGAGATAGGTTGCGTTGTGCAAATTATAAAAATTGAAACAAGAGGGACCATTGTGTAACTTCCTTGAAACTCAGGGGTTAGAGTATCAATACCTGTTCTACCACCAGCACCAGTGACAAGGACACTAAGGTTTGAAGTGTCAGTAGCCATGGCCTTCGTGGAGAGACCTCGTCGGGGCCCACTTGTCATACCAAGACACCGCTTTCTGAAGAAACCGATGGAACTGGGAGGGGTGGAGAGAAAGGATACGCTTGCCATTGTTCTTTCTTTTCAACTTCTAATTAACTATCTCCATTTCTTATATGATGCACAGAGAAAATAAGAGAGAGAATGTGAATGTTGAATGAAGGAGCTTCTCTTCTACTAGAGATTTCCACTTGTACATGCGAGATTTTGATTTGACAATTAGCACTGACAATCTGACACCACCTTATCTCTTTATTTGGGCCTCATTCAGTATACTTCAGGCCCAAAAATTGGTATTACTAAATGGGCCTTACATAAACATATTTTCCTAATTTCTTTGCAACAAATGGGCCCATTTAGGCCTGGATTTGTTTTTCTAGAAGAAAACTACAGTATTTCAAACTGCAACTTGTGAAACCCAATAAGGTAAGGTAATTATAATATTTTTTTTTTCTTAGCTCATATCTGGGGGAGGATCTTTAAGATACCATTTTCTAAGATTATGTTGTTTATTAATTTGGGTTGCTCAACGACATAATTTTTCTTGTGTGTTTTTCAAAGGGAAGCTCTCCCTTTCAATGTCTAAATACAAATCTACGTCTCTTTCAAGTACTTACAATTTTTAGCTTTTTTAATTGCACATTTGAGTGTTGTTAATTCAAGAAAATGAAAAAGATATTACAATAAAAGGAAAACAGTTCATATTACCCTTCGTTTTCCTTTTAAATCGGAACATATAAGGTCATGGTTGCCTGTGGGTTATTTAAAAAGGTGGGTTTAAAACTAAGTGCCACTGTCACTAATGAAAGTGATTTGGGAAATTACATAATGCTAGATTAACATAATGTATATTGCATTAATGAGTCTTGTATTTATGACCGTCTCTTTAGGGAATTATTGTCGCGTGGAGTACTAGACATGCTAATTGTTAGATGGATTCTTGATTTTCTTCTTAATTTTCAAAGGGCCACATGTTTGCATGAGAAGCACGGGGATGGTGACAATTCATAAAATAATGCAAGCTTCTGACATATTTAGGCCACCACCAATCATCTATGCTTATCATAATTAAAATAACAGTTTACATTGGAAAAGATTTTTGTCCACAAATTTAGGACGCCCTAAGTTGCTTCAGCTTGACTGGCTTGCATATGTTGTAAATGAGGGTCTGAATTTATGTTGGATTATATCATCAATTTTAGAGAAAATTATCTTAAATTAATCAAGCGTCAAGGGCTTTTAAATAATTGGTCAGGGCTCAATTTAAACTACTTTTTTCAGATTTTTTTTATGTTTTTATGGTGCAAAATATTAGATGTGTAAAGAATTGATAAAAAAAAAAAAAAAAAAAACTCATGTATATACCTCTACAGTTGTACTGTTATTTTTAGGCTGTGAGACGAAGCAAGACAAGATACTGCCTATCCGGAACTCAAGAAGACATCCTCGTTCACCATAAAGACTTTACACGTGAGTTGTGAATTCGAGTTCTTATTATTATTCTTAATTTTTTTTTTTTTGGCTAATATTGCTCTGAGATCTCTATTGCCTATTTGATTTCCTAAAGTGAAAAGGGCCTTTAGAGGTGTGCCAACTTTAAATTTTGCTTGGCTAAGATAGGTGATAAGCAGTGGCGGATTTAGAAAAAATATTTAGGTGGGGCTAGAGTTCTCCAATCGTGCGTGTCATGTCGTATCAAACGATCGTGTTAGAATCTCGTGTCGTGTCGTATCGACACGAACTACTTTTTTAATAGTGTCGTGTCGTGTGGTGTTAAATGGTGAGAATAGGCAACACGACACGACTAACACGATCGTGTTGTGTCAGGTTGACACGTCGTGTTAGTCGTGTCAAATCGTGTCAATTATTTTATTATTTTTAAAATTAAAAAATATTAAAAAATTAAAGTAAAGGAAAAAAATGTTGGAGTTATGTCCTAGAAGTCAATATTTAATGACTTATTTTCTTAGTTTATGTTAATGATGATATTTGATCATTTGTTCCTAGAGTTTATTATTGACAGATCATTCAGGTTGAGGATCTGAATTGTAGATCTCTGTGGATCATTCATTAGAATGACAATAATAAATCTAAATCGTCCATAATCTTGATAATTAACAAGGAACATTAATTATTATAAAAGATTAGTATGCAAGTTAAGTGATGATTAAGTTCTACAAATCATAAGTAAGGAGTTACGAACTTAATTGCATATGTGTATGTTATTGGAACATAGTACAGGACTTGACCCAATGAAATAAACATATGGATTGTGTTATGTGTCATTGTTTATTTCATATGAGTTTGATTCTAAGTTTGAGATGTTCACCTTTTCCACATGAGGATAGGTTCAATAAATATCGTCTAACGTTGATTCCTGATAAAGGCTGCTATAAGGACTTTATTTATGTTCTCTTGAATTGTGGGGGGAAAAGTTGTTCATCAAGAAAACCGTATGTCCCTCATTAGTATACCTAGTGAGTGATGATATCTGTTTGGGCCCTTTGATGGAGTTGGATCGTATGCATGCAAACTAGACGATCAACTCTAGATCAAGAAATGTATAATCTGCAAGAATGACACATTCCTATCTTGGATTATACAAAGATATCGTGTGACATAAGAATCAAACAAAGAAATACTTTTATTTCTTATGCAGGATTGAGATATTGTAACGGTACATTATTTATACGAATTGGGAATCATAACGTGTTGCTAGATACCGCTTATGATTATTGGAAATAAATAACGATTTATTTCCATGGCCAACATAGTATAAATCCTCAAATAGGGTCGCACAAATAGGATTCTAACCACTTGGTGCATTTATTGTTTATTCACAATAATGTGTATTGTGAAATGTGATAAGTTAATTAATTAATTATATACCGTTATGAACCGTTATAATTAATTAAATTAAAAGGATCATACGGAAACAATTTAATGCATTAGCTAATCATAGATTAATTATTAATGAGTTAATAATTAATTATGTTCAACTTACTTTAATTAGTTTGAGCTAATTGGGCTTCTATTTAATTGGTTAATTAAAGGCCCGATTTAAGGAAGAATGAAGAGACAATTAAAGGAGATTCATTAATTGGTGAACTAATGAATAAAGGCCTTTTATTAAGATGGTCCAAGAGAGCCCATTAGGTGGCCTCTTAGGGTGGATGGCATACTTGTAAATAGTATGAAGGTTGGATGAGAGTGGTTGGCTATATAAAGGGGTCTCTTTGGGAGAAAACCCTAGCCGTCATCTCTCTTCCTCTCTTCTCCCTTGCGCCTCCACCTAGAAGAGAGATTTTTCTCTCTTCTCCATGGCTCTTCCCTTCCTCTCTTAGCTCATGTGTTGAGCATCCCACCTTTCTTCCTCTCCATTAAATAGTTAATTAAGAGAAGCAAGGTGATTAGCAAGAGGTTCAAGAGAACTAGCATTCTCTTTGAGCTTGGTGGTGGGTCCTTGGTGGGCTAGAGGCGGCCATAGATGGTGGAGGTGGTGGAGCACGCACCCCATCGACTCCCATGCCATGGATTCGAGCCTCATGAATACAATTTCATGAGAGGTACAATTTCTCCTACCTTCTCTCTTGATTGGATGTGTGATTGCTTTAGCACTAGATCTATTGATTTGCTTGTTGTTAATGGTGATTAATTAGTTATAATTAATCTAAAATTAAAATATGAGCATTTCCTAACAGTGGTATCAGAGCTATGGGCGTGCTTAAGGTTTTTCACACTTAATTAAGTGAGAATTCGTAATTAATTAAGTTAATTAGTGATGTGCATGCTTGCTGGCCCTGGAAAGGCTGTTTTCTGTCTTGTTGCTTGTTTTTCGTGGTGTAAAGCTCTCTGAAATTTTTTCCTTCTTATTGGTGGTTGTAGCCCTTTGAGTTGTGGTTGTTTTTCCACTGGAATCATTGAAATTCGATGTAAAATGAATTTTTAGTGATTTAAACGGTAACGGTGCGCAGATCTGTTATTCTGCTGCACAGTTCTGTTGTTGTGGTTGGTAACAAATAAGTTTGTATACAAAGTACCTGTAACTTTTAGATAGGATTATTCTAAACTTGATTCTCTTTCTGGATATGTAAATTTTGTTGCATATTTCGGATATTATGTGGGCGTTCAAGGATGAAAAGTGATGAAGTTGTCAGATCTGTTTTTTCAAACAAACTGATTGTTTTGAAAAACTGTACTTATTGAGAAACTTTTATGGAAAAGTGTTGAAATGGAAATGTTCTCCTTTAAGTCTGGAATCTGTGAAAATTAATTTCATAGATTTTCATTGAGATTTGTTACCTCAACCGAGTGAAACCTTTTTGGTCGACGGTCTGTTCCAGAACAGGATACCTTGCTTAAATGCTTGTTATCTCGTTGATCTTGAATATAACTTATGGATTTTCTTTTCATGGAATGATAGCCTATTGTATGTAGTATTTTTCTATGTAAATTGTTTGCTGGAAAAATATCAAGGGGATGATCATACAGATCAAAAGGTTGAGACCCATAACAGAATTTTCTCTAACGGTGCTTCGCGCACAATCTGAGGATTTGTCTTTTTTGGTTCTCCCTGATGGTAATTGATCTCTCCTTGAGATTTTTACAGGTAATCACAATCTTTGTAAGGAGTTCTCTGGATTTATTTCAGATTTTTTGGAGACCGAATTATTTTGAATTTTTTCGGGTCCCGAATTTCGTATTTTAATTAGTTAAAATAGTTTCTAATTAATCAATTTATTGAAATGTTAATTAGAAGACTCCTTAAATACCCTCCTTTCTATTTTGATAGTTGGATTTAATTTAAAAGGGCTTAAACAATTAGTTGTTAAGGTTAAGCCTTCTTTGCATTCGAAAAACTTGAGCAACAAGTATGCACAAAGATTCTAATTAATGAAATTAATTAAGAACAAGTGAATCATGTATATTGTATATGTGCTAACTTTGTTTTGTAGGAGGATGTGGGTTTGATATGGCTCAAGATGTCAATGCCTTGTGTGTTGTAAAATGTTGTGAATGCATGTGATTGCTTGTAAAGTGGCCTAAGGTGCCTTGATAATTAAGTGGTTAATTTTTTATGTAACTTGTGAGGCTTGCATGCCCCTAAGGCCTAGGCGGGGTTTTAGGAATTTTATCACATGTATTTATTTCCCTTAATTATTAGATAGGATCTTAGTAATTAGTGGGAGGGCTTGATTAGATTAGTCTCGTTACATGGAGATGCGACGAAGATTAATGCAAGCGGGAGCCATACAAACCCACGGCAATGTTTGAGATGCTTATTATTATGTGATTGTTTGTGAATGCCTTGAATTGTCATAGGTAGGTATGGGTGTATGCTTACACGACCACCAAACAAAGTCACGTAATTGCTTATGTCCCAAATTAACTTGATTTAGCCAAATCGTCCTCCTTCTCTCTATCCCCTTCAATACAATTGATTGTCTATTGATGCATTCCTGCCGACGCGGACATCGTAGTCCATCATTGTAGTCGGGGTGTAAATCGGATTTACTAGGAGCAAATAGAGAGAAGTTGCTTTACAACGGACCCACTCGGATTGGACGTTGGGACGAAGTTTGTAGATATACTTATGATATCTCACAAACCAAGAATCATATGGACAAGATATGATTGGTTGGAGAACCTACCTTATCTAGTTGTTTTAGGTGTCATGCCGACGCTGTCCCCTATTTCAACGAAAATGAGGATCTTGGAATCCATTACATTTAGGGACATTAATTAAATGTAGTGGGAGTTTTGTTTATCATTCCATAAACAAAACATTGCATAAACTAAATGACCTTAAATTGAAATTGTTATAGATATTAAATATGTTAATTTCATTGCGATCAATCTTTGAAAAACAACAAGCTCGTTTCTAAGGTATTTACTTGGAGAAGAAATACCGATTCCTAAGACATGTTCTTAGAAATGAGAAACTTGAGCAAGTTTAATCCCAAAAACGTCCCTCGACTTCCCGAACAATAGCTTCGCAATGATTGATTAGTTTCGACGAAAATTATTCAATAAAGCGAATGCTTATATCCTTTTAGAAGTTCTAGACCTTTGGATTGGAGAATTCATAAGGACTATACTAAGACTTCTACGTTCTCATGCACTTACTCAAGAAGACGTTCTTAGAGAAAGTAAAGATAGACTCAATCATTAATGATCGAGTAATGGAATGTGAGTTAACCAAGAGACTCTTCTTATAAGAAGATAAATGTTTCATTAGCTTGTGAACCGAAAGGTTTGAGTAGCTAATTGACAACTAGAGATATTAAGATCTCCAATATCAAGGATTGTTGATATTGTCATACAATCTCTTTCTATGGATAAATGATATATTGTTCGCACACTTGTTAGTGCTAAAAGTAATTGGTTAAGTATTAAAGGAATACTTTACCAAGATATGAGTTGAAACTTTGAGATCCTCACTAGTGACCGTGTGTCACATGAGATGTTTCATTTGCCATTTATGGGAGGCATTTGAAAGGTTGTCCGAAATACCATGATGTTCTAAACCTTGAGATATTTGTCGTTCAAATTATCTCACTATCTCTAATTCACACTAGTAATTAGGTGCTAGTTCATGTGCTCGCATTTAACGAAATGTGTAGACAATGATGAATAAGAGAAAGTTCGAGATAAGTAAAGTAAACTCCGTTTTGGAAATGGCTTATACGTCTAGGCCGCTACCATTGAATACGTAGAGTTATCTTTACTAAATAAAGAATTTGTTTAGGAATTTGAGGTTATATACCTTATTCCAAACATCTTATAAAACCTTATCTCCATTTCATATTTGATGATGGATGATCATGTTTTGTAATAGAGAAATGTCGTTCTCTTATTGTTATGAATTTGTGTATAAGATTTCACGCATCTTGATTGAATTTGCTTGAAATAGATAAACAAATTTCGAATGACAAATATGTAAGACTTCACATAAAGTATTTGACTTTTATGTAAAATAGTCGCTTAGTCGAATATAAACAAGAATCGCATTATGAGAGTCTACGTAACGTGGAGCTCGTAAATCAATTTGATTGCAAAGAATCGCATTGTGAGAGTCTACGTAATGTGGAGCTCGTAAATCAATTCGATTGCAAAATCAATTGAAATTCATGCGAATCGTGTTTGTTAAATGACAAAAGCGCCTTTGAACTACGAAGGTTTAAAGGACAAGTAACCTTATTAAGACTTACACATATTGATGTATATAGACCTATAGGTACTTTTGCAATTGAAAGGTTGTTGAAACTTTACCACTTGACCAACAATCATTGTAGATATTAACGTATCTATTTGATATGGTATAAGTATGAATCTTTTGACAAGATCAAAAGGATTTCAAGAGTAAAGTTGAAAAACTATTCAATAAAAGCAAAAGTCTTAAGATGAATCATGGTAAATAGTTAAGTCATATAGTTTGATGTATTACCTAAAGAGTATGAAATACGTTTCACTACTTGCTCCATGAGGAACATTGAAAAATGTATCCAAAGATGAAGGTATCGAACATTGTTTGATATAGTTCGATCGGTAATAAATCAAATTGACTTGTTCGACTCATGTAAGGGATTTGTATTTTGAGGACAATATTGTTTACACTGAATAAAAAATTTCATCGAAGTCTATTGAGAAAGATATCTTACGAGATTCGATCTCTAGGTATATTGTTTCTCAAGATTTGGTGTTGAGAAGCTTATTTCAAGGTTCGATTGATTGATAAGCTTGGACCCAAATAAGACGCTTAGTATTTTGTAGGATATCTTGAATTAGCCAAAAGGTACTACTTCTATGAACATGATAAGAACAAGGTAGTTGTTGCTCATCATAACGTAATCTTAAAGAATGATATTCTCAAGAAGAAGTAGTGGGAGTAAAGTGAGCATTAAAGGAGTTTATGCGTCACTACAAGAAGTACCTTTATAGGGAACTTGTCACTCCATACATGGTGCTTAGTGGGAGTTGAGCGGAACTTAACTCACAAGCGGTTGTGAAAGGAAGAAGTTTATAAGCACGCTCGCTTCTAAAGAGTACTCAAACATCTCATTACCGGATGATGTTAGAGAAACTCGTGCAATACATTAGGATCAAGAACTTATTCTACAAGATGTTGTAGGAGTAGTTTATGGACCTCAAGCACCAATCCTACAAATATCAACAAGAGTGAATCGCCTAAACTGAAAAGTATATAGGTATCACAACATCCTCGTACTTGACATATGAGGATCCGTTGATAAATAAAGAAGCGATGGAAAGACCCGATTCCACAAGTATGTTTTGAATCTATATGATCTTTAAGTGCAATCCATATATATAACAACAAGGTATAGACCTTGATTGATGTTCAAGAAGGAGCGATCCATTTAGAACATTTAGATCTTTAAAAGGAAAGATAGATATGGATAGCAAGTCGACTATGTACAAAGCACAATTTCATGATTGATGCTATGTGTAAGTCGATAACCAGTTGACCATGTACAAAGCACGGCTTCTCGCTTGTAGCTGTGTATAAATCAATAAAGATCATTCTAACAATAATTATATTTCGTATATATAGATATATGAAAAGATACATCAAAACCGCCTTCTTCGATTGAATGAAGGAAGTTGTTGTGTATTTGACACAAACCAAGGATTTGTTGTATTGTTGAAAACATATATATGCTTCAATGATCCATTAATGGATTGAAGCAAGTATTGTGGAAATTGGAATAAACATTTTGACAAGTAAGTCAAGGAGTTGAATTTCGTCAAAAGTATCTTGTATAGACAAGATATTCAGTGGGAGCATTATTATGTTACATGTATTGTACAAAATACAAGACATTAATTGGGAATAAAATTAAAGAAAGGAATATTGTCAAGATCTCATTGGAGAATGTTTTCTCAATTGAGAACTTGGGTTAGTCACCTAAATCCAAGGAAACAAAATCTATGGAGATAGATTATGATGGATTTCAGGTTTGAGAAAATGTGCATATAATGACAAAGTGTTCTAGTAACACGAAAAGATAGACTCCTAGAAAGGATGTCTAACCACGTTGTATGGCATACACTTGAGTTCTAATCGGTGTGTTGCAACTCAATTCGAGAAGAGTGCACGATATATTTCGAGCATCCTTCTGTTACGAGTTTCATAACAGACGCCATACTTATGCACATGCCCCTATGTGTTGTACCCAAGGAGTATGACAATCAGTTGTCAAGTGGATACAAAGAAAAACACATTTGGACAATAATCAGGAATGTCCTCGAGTATCTTAAGAGAAAGAGTGATATGTTTTTCCATCTGATAAGATAAAAGAAAGCTCATATAAATTGATATATTGATGCTAGTTTTCGAAAGATTGATATAAATACAATTGAGCTACATATTTTGTTTAAATGTGGTGTTGTAAGTTTAGAAGGTGTTCTAAATGGGATATTACAACCGTTTCCGTCACCAAAACAAAATATATAGCAACTTGTGAAGCAATGAAAGAATGTAGTAAGGATCGTGAAGTTCTCAGTCAAACTAATATGGTTCTATGCATCTCGAACCATAGCTTAAACTTGAAGAACCCAATATTAAATTGGTGATCCAACTAAGATCTATGACGATGTCACTTGATCTCACATGATGATGATCAAGAACACATATATAGGAGTATATATGTATATAGGGTCAAAAACAAAATTGGATAGATTCGCGGACACAGCGAACACTCTAACTTAACCTCTACCTTAAGCGGTATACGAGATGCAATTGTGCATCCATGCGTGATGGACGTATGAGTAACTCGCTTTAAGTGTATTACATCTTTTGAGGTTCGAGACATGTATATATATAGATATATGACATTGTTCTAAATTCTTCACTGGCTAGAAGTCACTATTGATTGACTCTAGGCCAAGTGGGAGATTGTTGGAGTTATGTCCTAGAAGTCAATATTTAATGACTTATTTTCTTAGTTTATGTTAATGATGATATTTGATCATTTGTTCCTAGAGTTTATTATTGACAGATCATTCAGGTTGAGGATCTGAATTGTAGATCTCTGTGGATCATTCATTAGAATGACAATAATAAATCTAAATCGTCCATAATCTTGATAATTAACAAGGAACATTAATTATCATAAAAGATTAGTATGCAAGTTAAGTGATGATTAAGTTCTACAAATCATAAGTAAGGAGTTACGAACTTAATTGCATATGTGTATGTTATTGGAACATAGTACAGGACTTGACCCAATGAAATAAACATATGGATTGTGTTATGTGTCATTGTTTATTTCATATGAGTTTGATTCTAAGTTTGAGATGTTCACCTTTTCCACATGAGGATAGGTTCAATAAATATCGTCTAACGTTGATTCCTGATAAAGGCTGCTATAAGGACTTTATTTATGTTCTCTTGAATTGTGCGGGGAAAAGTTGTTCATCAAGAAAACCGTATGTCCCTCATTAGTATACCTAGTGTGTGATGATATCTGTTTGGGCCCTTTGATGGAGTTGGATCGTATGCATGCAAACTAGACGATCAACTCTAGATCAAGAAATGTATAATCTGCAAGAATGACACATTCCTATCTTGGATTATACAAAGATATCGTGTGACATAAGAATCAAACAAAGAAATACTTTTATTTCTTATGCAGGATTGAGATATTGTAACGGTACATTATTTATACGAATTGGGAATCATAACGTGTTGCTAGATACCGCTTATGATTATTGGAAATAAATAACGATTTATTTCCATGGCCAACATAGTATAAATCCTCAAATAGGGTCGCACAAATAGGATTCTAACCACTTGGTGCATTTATTGTTTATTCACAATAATGTGTATTGTGAAATGTGATAAGTTAATTAATTAATTATATACCGTTATGAACCGTTATAATTAATTAAATTAAAAGGATCATACGGAAACAATTTAATGCATTAGCTAATCATAGATTAATTATTAATGAGTTAATAATTAATTATGTTCAACTTACTTTAATTAGTTTGAGCTAATTGGGCTTCTATTTAATTGGTTAATTAAAGGCCCGATTTAAGGAAGAATGAAGAGACAATTAAAGGAGATTCATTAATTGGTGAATTAATGAATAAAGGCATTTTATTAAGATGGCCCAAGAGAGCCCATTAGGTGGCCTCTTAGGGTGGATGGCATACTTGTAAATAGTATGAAGGTTGGATGAGAGTGGTTGGCTATATAAAGGGGTCTCTTTGGGAGAAAACCCTAGCCGTCATCTCTCTTCCTCTCTTCTCCCTTGCGCCTCCACCTAGAAGAGAGATTTTTCTCTCTTCTCCATGGCTCTTCCCTTCCTCTCTTAGCTCATGTGTTGAGCATCCCACCTTTCTTCCTCTCCATTAAATAGTTAATTAAGAGAAGCAAGGTGATTAGCAAGAGGTTCAAGAGAACTAGCATTCTCTTTGAGCTTGGTGGTGGGTCCTTGGTGGGCTAGAGGCGGCCATAGATGGTGGAGGTGGTGGAGCACGCACCCCATCGACTCCCATGCCATGGATTCGAGCCTCATGAATACAATTTCATGAGAGGTACAATTTCTCCTACCTTCTCTCTTGATTGGATGTGTGATTGCTTTAGCACTAGATCTATTAATTTGCTTGTTGTTAATGGTGATTAATTAGTTGTAATTAATTTAAAATTAAAATATGAGCATTTCCTAACAAAAAATTACTAAATAATAATTAGATTAGAACAGTATGAGTAAAATGATGGTAAATAATATGATATAGTATTGTAAATTGAATTTAAATTATTAATTTTGTTTAAATAATTAACATTAATAATTAAATTTGTGTTAATGTGTGTCGTGTTAATTCGTGTTCGTGTCGTGTTGCGTGTCAAATCGTGTCTTGTTGGATCGTGTTAAACTTTCTAATATCCCAACACGACACGATTATGGCACGACACGATAGCATGATCGTGTCATGCCAATTTTGTATTCGTGTCGTATCGTATTGTGTCAACACGCACACCGTGTCGTGCCAACAAGATCGTGTCGTGCCATTTTGGAGAACACTCACCTGAGTTCATAAGAACATTAGATCAACATAAGTTCATCATATATCCATCTCATACAATGGACCGTCGAGTACTTCAATGATAGAAAAAATTAGGTGGGACTAAGGTGGGGTTCTATGGACTCGACGGCGTTAGGTGGGACTCTAGCCCCACCCGCCCCAGTGGTAGATCCACCACTGGTGATAAGAAATTGGCTGGAACAAATTGATAATAAGTTGATTGGATCAGACTTTTTAGACAAAAATTACTTTTCTTTTTCTCTGAGAGTGAGTGAATCATGTTGAAGATATTGTCGGTGCAAACTAGCAATATTGCAAAAGCATGCCTACAACCTATATGTAAAATGTCTTTACCATTAGCTCTTTTTCATGAGTGTGACATGGATGGATCCAAAGGCACGAATGGGGTCTGACGGCATCTATTTTTGGTGCTTTTTTTAAAAAAAATTGGTGATTATAGTGGTGCTTTGTAAATAGAAAACCTTTGTGTGTATTTTTTTTTTTTTGGGCCACTAAGTTTTATTTAAAGTTTTCATTACTAGACCTAGTGATTCTCAAACGGTTGGGAAACTAATATATATACTGTTTTGCAATGATCGAATGCCATATAATTAGCCTCCTGAACAAACTACAAGACTAGTTTTCCCCTGTATTTTTTCACTACTCTATTACTAATGCTGGCTAAAATATTCTAGTATCATCCATGGCATGAGATTCGTGATACTACATAAAAACATGAAAATTACTTTATATATTATTGATAATCAATGATGGATTATATATATTATTGTGAATCAGAAAAATTGTATATGTATGTTCCCATTTTTTTTTTCGAAACTCATGCTATTGATCGCCGAGTTAACAACATAAAAACTACTACAACATCCACTAACTTAAACCATCGAACAAACACAAATCCAATATTTCTCTCTGATTTCTTAATAATAAAAGACGGAGTAAGTTGAATAGTGGAAATTAGTAGACCTCCAGTATTTTTATTAGTAAAATATAAAATAATAAATAACTATCTACACAAAATTCAATTTGTAAATATTAGTCTCTAAGTGAAAAAAAACTTCTGCATCTGTCCCAACTATGGTAATCATGGTTGATCCACATACTTAGTACAAGTGAAAATATGATTCATATTCGCATGTTGGTTGCTTGGTCCTATAATTAAAAGCAGAGGCTCATATTAATTTAAGAAAAACAGATAAGATTGAACGGATTTGTATAACCAGAACCATTTATAAAAACTTTATTGTTTAATATTTTTATTAAACGGTTTGAATTTGAATAATATTGCACTGAGCCATCATGATGCTGCAGAGAGATGAGTACAGTGAATATAAAATAAAATTAAGTGCAATGAACCTCAAACTGACTCGCAAATAAAAACAAAAATATAAAAATAAAAACAAATGAAAAATATAAAAATAACTTAAAAAATAAAAACAAAAAGAGGCGACAACATGGGATTGGCGAGTGACAGTAGGCGACCAAAAGCCGCAGTACTGACTAGATAAAAAAAAAAAATGATGCATATATATAAGACAACCTAGAGACTAGAGTGACAAAATTTTGCCCAAGTGGGAGCAATTGCTTGGTGCGATTCACTTTTCTCCTGTTTTTTGTGTTCTTTTTCATTACTAAATTAAGAGTTATGCTACGCAGAATAGGAGTGAGCTCACAGGACACCCACCAATTAAAACTTGATACCTTGACGAGTAAACTTGATGCACAAAAGAAAATTACCCATTTGTAGAATATTTTATTTTGGAAGGGTTTTCTATAAGCAACAAATTGAAGAGAATGGAGTTTGGTAAATCATGGAAGCAACGAGTCCTTGTCATTGCTCATTGGTTTTGCATCTGTGATGCTTATTTCGTTCTTCTTTGTTTTTTTTTTTTTAAAAAAAAAGAAAACTCAATTCTATCAAGAAAATTTTAAAAAAGGTTTGGAACAGTAATGGCTTAAATATCGGAGTGTACCAAGAATATCATGTCATTTCCAATGTTGTGAAATACGGATCATCCAATCTGACCTGGAATTTAGACATCAAAAAAGAAGAAAAAGAAAACAATCGGACTGGGAATTTTTGTGCTATCTAGAAAACAAAAAATCTTTTTTTTTTTTTCCGAAAAAGTTGTGTGTGGTGAAATTAGAACTTTTCTTAGATATAGAGAGCAACACCTTAACTACTCAACTAGATCAACTTTTTTTTTTCTTAGGGATAGTATTGAAAAAACAATATTCAAAACCTTTTTTACTGGGATAAAAGCTGATTATATTAATGTTTCTCTAGTATTTTCCATATGTCAACCACTAAACCAACAAAATAGCTCAACTGATTCGATATATGGTTTATATTTCAAAACAATGGTTATTTCAGCCTATTGATTCCAATTTTTTTAATTCAGAAAAATTAAGCTAATGGTAATTGGTGGGCTGATGTGTAATGATCCTCTAATGCAAGATCTACAAGAAAACAACTAATATTTTTATCGGCAAAAATATGACTAGCTATTTACTTACATTTTACGAATAAATATCGAAAATAAATACTCTTCCTTTCTAGAAATAAAACAATAACAAAATTTTACTTATTCTATTATTCACTATTAAGTAAAATTTTGTATGCGTGTTAATATTTTGTAAACCTAATTTATAAAACAAAAATATGTGTAATAACATTATAAGTTTTACCAAAACCTATAACTCAGAAAATTTATTCTTTTTTTTTTAAAAAAAAAGCACCCTTAAATGGCGCCTGCATCCATTACGCATGCAAACAAGTTCTTACAGAAAGGTCACACAGAATGTGACCCAGCAAAACTCAGCAAATTTATTCTAACATGTACTATTTCTTAACTAAATATTTTTCATATGCACAATATTTTCATGAACTTTCATTTAGCAAAATAGTACAGATACTAGTCAGGGAAAAAAAAAAGTTTGGGTCATTTCTATCAATACGAAAATTTCAAAGCTGAATCTTCATATCAGATATTGTATAAAAATATATGTACAGCAACACAAATTTATAGCGAGAGAAACAAAAGTATGCTATAAGAAAGGGAAGGAAATAGATATTAAATTATTGAATCATTCTACTGTGGACAGAATTTAAGCCCGATTTTTAATCCCGACTGAATCAGACCCATCTATAAAATTCAGAGTTGTTTTTAAGCGCGATTTTTAAGCCCGATTTCATTAAACTGTGTCCACATTAGCATTTGCCTAAATTATTTAATTTTTTAACAATTTAGTAAGAAAAAATGCTATTAATTTTTTTAGAAAAAGCAGATCCCCAAGAAGGGGAGCCTATATTAATGAGAAAAGAACATAACAATCCTGGCAAACAGGTACAACTAGTCTTTCCCAAACTAGAACAAAACATTAAGCAAAAACCCAAAAAACTACAAACGAAACAACTTAGCCAGTAAAAGGCTTTCTACCAGAACAAAGAGACCAAGAAATAAGAAAGAGACAAAGAGACCAAAAAATGCTATTAATTAAGAAAGAAGAAAAGAAAATTTGTTAATTTGTTAAATTGTCTACGATCATAAAACATTTCTATACATCTCTAAATCCAACTTTTTAATTTAGAATATTGCCACACGAGATATGTTATGTCAACATGCTATATTTGCTGATAAAAAAAATATTATTTTCTCTTTTAAATTTAATATGTTGCTATAATGTTGTACTTGACTACTTGATTATGAAAACAATTGGTAACAAATATTGGAGTATAGATACATCATGTAATTTTTTACGACGTTTAATTGGAATGCTTATCAATACGATGAAGGGAAAAAAACGAAAAAGGGAAAACAATATTTGTTATGCCCGATAAGCCAAGCTTGTCAATTCGGCAATAATGCTTTGGTGGCCTCTCTTGGTTCGCTTATTGAAAGAGATTACTTCGGATTCAGGATAATTCCAACATTTTTTTTCAATTATATCGCACTAAGATGCACTCAATTAGGACACTAGAGTCATTATTTAGTAAATGTCAACCATACGTATATATCTAGAGGTGACTACGGAGCTATTGGACAGAATCGAATCATCATAGTTTCTTCTCTTATTTCTATCACCTTCCCCACGTGTCAACGTAACGTTGTATATATAATCTGTTATTCATGAAAATCAATTATACAAAGTGAAGTTGTCCATTGTGAAACTGAAAAATGAATTCTAATAAAAAGTAAATCGACAATTATATAATTGTATTTATGATGCAACTTGAATCCTGACTAATTATCAATCAAGACTTTTGA
This sequence comes from Rhynchospora tenuis, assembly GCA_027725995.1. Taxonomy (NCBI): domain Eukaryota; kingdom Viridiplantae; phylum Streptophyta; class Magnoliopsida; order Poales; family Cyperaceae; genus Rhynchospora; species Rhynchospora tenuis. The sequence continues at coordinate 67,963,934 of CM050889.1, read as the reverse complement.
AAATTAATGAATTAATTTTATTAGAACGAATTCTCTTATCCCCTAATTTTTTATCCATTCATGATCCACCTGCATGAAAAAAAAAGAAGGAAACACACAAGCAATTATACTTCTTCTTCTATTTGAATAAACTTTGGAGCAATTGTTAAAAGAATTGATCCCTAATACATTTCTTTCCTTTTTGACTAAAATCACAATATTATCATTGTTTTTTTCCAGGCCTAAATTTAAAATTTTTAAATCCAGTTATACGTGTACTCCTGAATGACCTGTATGGTCTTAAGGTTTATTTGCAAATATAGTTAGTATTTAGTATTTGAACAAAAAAAACCATAGGTCGACTAGTAACACAAGAAAATAACAGTAGAAGATATCACTAATTTTATCTTTAACTTTCAATTCTTTTAGTGGAAAGGAGCTATCATAAAAAGTGTTTTTTATTTTCTATTTAGTAGTTTTTCTATCATAAAAAGTGTTTTTCTATCATAGAATTACCCCAACAATAATTAAGAATAAATAAAAAAATAATAATGATATGATGGCGACTCTGCTATTCTAGGAACTTACATGAAAAATAAGCAAGTACTTTCGCAGCAACTCTTTGGAGACTATATTATCTATCACTTTTTTTAAAAATATTATTATGCAAGAGACTTTATTTACGACTTTTAAACATTCTTTAGATGAAGAATATAGTTTGATTTATGCTAGCAAAATAAGTCAACTTGATGGAAAGCAAATAAGAGAAATTGAATATTTTATTTCTCGTCCTAATAAAGCTACATTAACATGAACATATATTTCATGCCTAATAAACTACATACACATCACGTATACATATAATAAGGAAATTAAGAACATACACCACCCCTAATAACACAACAAGAAAAGCCAACAAATGAGCCCCCTTCAAAGCCCCATGCCACAGCTAATCAAGCGCTAACGGAGGTCTCCAGTGCAACCTTGCCAGAGTGGTACTGGACAGCTCTCCTTTGCTCAGCCTCTACCCAGAGCTCAGGCAGGGCTTCTCTTATATTATGTAGAGATTCTAACGCATAATCTGCTCCTTGTGATCTGTGTGATTTGCCAACCTATGTACAAATAAAGATCATCCTTAGAAAACAATTTTTAGTTAATATAAAATTAATTTTATGAAATAGAAGGGTGAAATAAGAAAGTTACCAATACAGTGTGAAGACCAACTTGCTTTCCTGCCAGGATATTGCGGGTGCTATCCTCAAAGAAAATCTGCATATTCGTTTATTTATATTAATGCATGAGGGTCAATAAATTGTTTACATGAAAACAGAAAATTAAGGAACAAAATCCTTACCGTTCTTTGAGGGTTAATATTGGCAATTTTGAGAGCATATTCCATGGCTTTGATTGACGGTTTGCAAAGAACCGGTGTTTTTGGTAGCTCTACACCAGGTTCAGGCTGCGCAAAGTGTCCTACGATATCAAATATATTTTGGGTTTCTTTGCTATTTTCAGTAGGAGAAAAGGGTTGGTTGAGAGTCTCAAAACATATAATCCCTTCAAAGCAATCCTCTAATCCAAGTCTCTTGAGCGCTTTTATGGCATGAACTTTGTCTCCATTGGTGAAAATCTATTACATAGTATCAAGGAAAAATGGGGTTAGATACGCAGAGTCTTTTGCAAAAATCAAAATTAAAGTTGGAACCACATATAACATAATTAATTGAGATTTAGGAACTCACTAATTTGCGAATGGGCAAGCTTAAAAGGATGCTTCTAAGAACAGGATCAGGTTTAATCTTCTCATATGGTAATTTCCCATGAACAAAGCTGTTTTAACAACAAATAGGATTAATATTCTAAAGACAAATTTTTTGCTATTAAAAAATGAGATAGACTGAGACGTGAAAGGTACCTATGATAGTCGTCATAATCAAATTGATAGCCCACAGCCTGATTGAGTTGCCCAAAAAGAAAATGAGAAAGTTGTTAGAAAAAAGTTTGAAATTTACTATTACTTGCTTTAATTGAGGATTAATAAAATAGTTGAGAAATATACCCTTAAACCAGCCATTGTTGTGCCATAGTTCTTGTAAAGAAGATTTGATAGTTCTAGGATTTTGCTCTCTTCAATGCCAAGCTTCTCAACCATGTAATCTGAAAAGTTCACAAAAAGGACATTGGGAACTAATTAAAAAATTTATATGACTTATTGTTTTCTTTCTTGCTTGGTAGATATTACTAAAAGAGCATACCTTGAATGTTCTTTGTGCATGCAGCTGCAATGCCAGAACTATATGGATATAAAGTATCATCGAGGTCTACAGAGAGAAAAAAAGGGAAAAAGGAAACATTATGATTTCATTCAAAATATTGTAATATGATGCGTAGTTTGAAGAAAATTAAATGATGTAACAAATGATATTACCAAATAGAAGGCAATCAAATTTCGGCCTTTGAGACTGTCTGTAGTGATCCTCAAATTCCATTTTCAATACAAAAACCTTCAAATCAAATCAATTCAATTTCAGCATTAATCTGGTATTATTTATAATCAATAATTTTATTTAGAATTCCTAGCCTTTGAAAATCTCCATCTTGTACCTGGAATAGACCTTAGGGAAGCAATGTGGCAGAATTCAAGTGATAATATCTCAAAATGCAAAAGCAATTGAGTATGAATTTTAGGAAAAAATTTTCAGAGAAGGGCTGATAGAGAAGGGGAGGTGGGGGAAGAAAAATGGAGAAGAGGAGTGGGTTTATATAGGCCCGGTAGAGAGACGTTGTCCCCTTAAGTCTGATTAGGAGCAATTATTTAATATATAATTGGGACATTACAAATAAAAAAAAAAAATGAAAGGAAAGGGGCTAGTAATTACCACACAAAAGTAGCTCAACAAAGGATCACCAATGGTACAAGCAAGTCAAAACAAAAAAGATATAATAAGTTTTAAGTCCGATCAAACTCAAAGCTGTATACAGTTGTCAACGGACAAATTAGAAACTGCTTGCAGAAAAAAAAAAAAAAAAAAAAACACTGTTTCAAATCTGGTAACGCCTTTTCTATAGCAAGTTCATGTGCTAAAAAGTGTTTCCTTTTTTCAGCAAGATTAATAAGGGTAATTTTTTTGTTTTTTTTTTTGTGCTTCAAGATTAGTAAGTTATGATAGCAATTTGAGTATTGGTCTTGGAAAGGAACAAAAACTAATTAAAAACGATGCTTAGTAAAGAACCCCTCCATTTATTGATTAATAGCACGAACTATTGATGCTTATTTATTATTATTTTTTTTTGAAAATGGCCCATGGGCAAACTATTAAGTTAAACTGGTCTTAAAAAGTTATCCACAAATAATTAGAAGAGTTGGCTACCCTAATATTAAGCCTAATAAGGTGCTAAGAAAAAAACTGAATCACTCTAAATTTAACGAAAATTCAGAACAGGATAAAAATAGCGGTCAATATAGAAAGTCAAATATGCTAGTTTATTGTGCTAGCAATTTACAAGTTCTGTTGCGTTATATTTTATTTAAAATAAATTTCCCCTTTGTTATCAATTGTTTATACAATCTTCGTACAATTATTTCCTGCACGCACGTTTATTTATTTATTTTTTTGGACACATTCATATGTTTCTCAACATCAATTTTGCACAAGTGCTTAAAAAACTTACATCAACAATCTGATAACAAATAAGAGAGCTTTTATTGTTATTATTATTATTATTATTATTATTATTATTATTATTATTATTATTATTATTATTATTATTATTATTATTATTATTATTATTTGTATAGTTATGTTTGATTGAGAGGTGAAATTGAAAAAAGAAACGAGAGATTGAGACATAAGTTTTACTAGAGGGGCATATCGAGCTTCGCTCGATGTAGATATCTATAATAAAAATATTTTTATTATGTTTCTATAGTTTATGTTCATTTTTGGATATATGGTTAAGATATATTTATCTTTAGAAATATAGTTTAGTTATTGTATGTTTGATTTGATTAAATTTAAGGAGTTTGATCGATTTAAAGAAAAATTTATATGTATAAATATAGTTATAGTTATTTAAAATAGTATGATTAATATGATTTATATTATGTTGATATTATTCATGAAATGTAATATATATATAAATGACTTAAATAAAAAAATATATATCATAAAAGATCTGATGTTTATTCTATTTTCAATTGAATGAATTTAATTTATATTTTGTAAACCGAAATTAAGAATGGTGATGAAGAGAAATTAAGATGGAGAGGGCCTCTAAGCAATATAAAAGAGATGGAGACATGATGAAAATGGAAATAAGAAGAGGTCACAAAAATCGGAAACAAAACAATATATTGCCAAATTATTATCTGATATTGAACCGAGTCAGTTTTATGAGCAATAATACCCGACACACAATTAGTTACAAAGTATCATATTACAGAAATTAGAAAAAATGCTATTGCACAATTATTTCACAATATTTGGAGTGTCGAATGATATTTAACTAAAGGATCCCGACACTCACACATCTTTATTTATAATATTTTATGGTTGCGTTCACATGAACTGAGAATTATTCTCTTGTTGGTCCACTTATATAGACTATGTTTGATAGAAAAGTAAGAAAATAATTCTTATTCTCTTATCAAGATTATGCTTAAGAGTGGAACAAAATATGACCATATTTAGTTAAGAAAAAATGTGAAAAGATATAAAACCAATACGTCTTATACGAAACAAACTATGTTTAACAGAAAATAAAGCGATAGTAGTGATTAATAAGATTTATATCCTTACCTCTCCCTCATCTCTTTACTTTATTCCTCTACTAAACATGATACGTGAGATTTATGATGAAAAATAATGTTCGGAAATCCTTGGCAGATGAGAGTAAGATTATAACAAATCTTGACAATCATTATTAAAACATAATGTTTATCTTTGAAATCCATAAGTTAAAATATTATCTATAGTCCATATTTAATATTACGGAATAACAAATTATATTACGGCTGAACGAAATTTGACAGACAACAAATATGTAAGACCAATAATTAAGTTTAAAAATATTGTAAAAATGATCAAATATAATTGTAAGTTTAGAGCACTGATATCTGTAAAATAAAAATCACCCAGGTCTTCTCCAGTACTTTTGTAACCGGAGAAATTTTCAAACAGGGACCGCTGTCACGTTGTCAATGCGTCATTGGTTTGTCTAATAGGCTAGCAGCTTCTCAATTATGCTTCTTTTTTCCCTTTCAATTTCAAATGACAGCTTTTTTGTTGCAACTTTGCTGCGTATGTAACTTTTTTACATAATTAATTAGCTTCATGATACATGGTGAAAGCTCTCAGCATCTTCCAGGAAAATGATGTGAATAAATTTTTACCCCTTAAAACTACCGCAGTGTGATGCAAACGGTTGTATTAAAAAAAAAAAAATCAGTGGGACAATCTATTATTAGAGCGTGAAGTGTGAACATAGGTCTTACCAACTTATAATTTTTTAAGATTGTTAATGACCGCGTAGAACAAGTAAACTAAACTCAGCCGAAAATTATAATGTAAACAGTGCGAGGTAAATTAATGCTTGCAATTGTTAAAATACGGTAAGAATAATACGCTAGCAATTGTTTAAATATGCGACCAAAACAGTTTTTCTCATTTTCTTGTCCGACCATGTGTCACACACTTCACCTTAAAAAATTGTAAATTATTTAAACATTGAGAAATGCTTCAAAGCTATGCATGTTGTACCACAAATGTTATAGTCGAACATCACGGTCTTGTGCATTGATGTAGTCAGTTTTTAATTAAGTTCCAGATATCTTAATTATTTTTATCTGAATAAGTATCGTCATTGGATAATTTTTAATTTATAAAAATTTTCTTTAGCTCAATTTAATTAGTTTCTTCTATTATGATCGGTTGCTCTTTCTCCCATGAAATATTAAAGATTTTTTTTTTTCACCAAAATTTGGTCCAACTTAATTTGTTTTTCATCAAATTTAGCAATTAATGTCTTCTCCATTTGATTTTAAAAGTTTTCTCAAATCACAAATGTACGTATGTATTATAGAAAAAATCACCTCAAATTATGGAAAATGTGCATTTTGTAAAATGAAATTACATTATATTAACACATCTTATGTAAAAATATACAAGAGAGACCCCGTATATATACTTTAAAGCTATTTTATTCTCTCCCAATTTTATGGAATCCAACACTCGATATCATTAGAGTGTAACTGTGACCCAAATATTATGTAAAAATAAAGTAATATTTTCAGTTTAAAGGATTAAAACTTGGAGGTCGGAAACTGGGTTCTATTAGGCAAAACAAAGCAACACAAACAGAGAGGTGGGCGTATATACCTCGGGATTCCTTAATCCAATAGTAACGCCAAAAAATGATATATAATTTAAAATTACAGATCTGATTAAGGTCGGAGAGAAATCTGCACCGCCCAAGTGGCATACACTGGACCTTTATACCGACTCCAAGCAAATAATGGTTTACTTAGGTCATGCTTCAAGATTCTTAATTGCCTTCTTTTGGATTCAACCAACAAAAAATTATGTTTGCAAAATTTGGCAACATATGTGTGTTCAATGTTCATCTCTTTTCTTTACTGTTTCCTTCGCCCTCCGTATAATGCAAGTCCACTCCTACTGTCGTTATTCAATTTAAGCTTATATCTAACTTAACTTTTATTTGATTGTTTGCTTTTATAGAAAGGTCACTTATATTTAATAATATTTATTGATGACTCAATGAGCAAAATGTCCAATCGTGTTATCACTGACAATAGCCTTAAAAAGCCTAATAAGAATGTCAACGAAAATACTTGTTTTTTTAAAGATAAAAGATAAAAGATATGTCAGAACAATAAATTAAATTGTATTGGGTATCACTCAAATTATGCGTTTTTAATAAAATGTTAAGTATATTATGTTTGACACTATCTGTAGAAGGTCAAAAGTATTTAATTTATACACACCCAAATTCGCTTATGGTGGAGATCTTATGCGGGTTAGTCATATGCATCCTAAAATACTAAAGTTCAATGCATTTAATTAGACCGATAGAGTCCATCCAGCGCGTCCGTTTTAAAATTTGGAAGTTGAAATAATCAAACCGAACCGATTTATATGATCTATGTATTAAAATATAATAAAACTAAATCTTATATTTTAAGTTATTTTAACAATATTTTTAAAAATCGTTATTTCTAGACATTTCATAATTTGTTAATCGATTATTTTCTAAAAGTATAAAAAGTAGTACAAAAGTTTATCCTTCCTAGTCTTGTATATAAAAAATGAAAATCACACTGCCAAATTTATCAAATCCTAATATGTTAATCGTACTCGCTTTGTTGATCATAAATTTACCCGAATCATTCATAACTAATTATTTCTTGAAAGGATTAATTATATTGCCTATCGAGCACATATCTCGGATCTCCTGCCATATATCAGGTCGTATTCTGGAGACCCCAATCTTCTTTTTTTTTTTTTTTTTTTGACTCGTTTATAGAATTTTTGTTTCGTCTCAAGTTGATTTATTAGTTGAGTTTAACTTGACGACGCAGTTTAAAGAGGCTTTGAGGGCCCAATTAAGGGTCTGCTCCAGAATTCTACTATAAAGGGAAAGGTAAGGAACAGAAGCTTAAGGAAGTCTAAGAAAAGGAAAATAACAACTGATTCCTTGCTCCAGATTTCTAAAGCACACATCAGAGATAACAACTTTAATCTTCTTTTTGGACAATATTACTCTTTAATTCAAATAGGAAGAGAAAGATGAATAACGTGAGCCCACAGTCAGAGAAAGAAAAATGGAGGCCATTTTGGTAAAAGAGTGGGAAACTTCATTACACCCCAAATTCGGGGGTAAGCAGCTCTCTCCCGAAATGAGGTTTTAAGGAACTGTGGTTTCCGTTGGTTTCTGTCGATTCACCCAGCTAGAGCTACAGGAGCAGGTTAATCTGGTTACTCCACCTTTCCTTTGCTTAGGTTTACTCCTGGAGCAGAGCCTAAGGTAACGTGACATCAATAAATTTATATTGGTACTATTTTACTACTTTTTTGTGTTGGCAACAATGATAAGTTGGTGATTAATTTCTTTTTGCAAGATTATGTATGAAATATTGCAAATATAGAAAACTCCCAGCTACATGTGTGTGCTCCACAATTTGGTACTATTAACAGTATTTATATATATTTATATGTTAAAGCAGTGTCAATATAATTAAGTTAATACAAGAATTATAGTGTTTTGCTTTCTTGGTTCATTCACTTAATTGGATTTCTCTAGGTCTAAACGCAAGCCGCAGTATTCTTTTCAGCTCACCTTCTCGTATTCATTTTAATTAGGCCGCTTGTCTTTGTAATTAGCAGTCTGATTTAGTGCATCACTAACAATGAATTAAGACAATCATCTGAGTCCCAACATCACACTAGCTTATAGAGTTGGCTGTGTTGTAAAAATGGTTGGCTAAATTGATTCATCGATGTTTAATTGATAATTATGGAATTTGAGTCATAAAAAACATGTGAAGAAATATTTTGTGACTTGAATGCCCAATTAATTATTGTTTCGTCCTATTAATTGATGATCAAATAGCAATAATAGATCGTCAAAATCGACCATTCAGTTTAAAATTCCAAGCTGGTGCAAAAGAAAATGAAAATAATTTATAAATATATTTTTTATTTTTTAAAAAATAGGTTGTGCATCAAGTTGGTTCAACTTTTTTTTTTTTAATTCCAAAATTGAAATAGAAGTGGTAAAAAAAAACTTTTTAAAACGTAAAAATGTATGAATAATTTTTGTAATTTTGATAAAATTTTTAATATTTATGACGGATGTCAACTGTGTTTATTGTAAGATATGTTCAATAAATCTTTAATATCGAGAGTGGAACTTGTTAAGTATATACATGTGTAATATCTAATATGGAATGAATATAATTTTTTTTATATTACATTTCTAAAGGCAATAAATATTCATTTATTCTTTAGTGAAATTCTAATATATAGGCGATGCCTCCTAGATTGGACTAAATATAATTTATGAAGGTAATTAGTTATAATTAAAAATAACAGAATAAATTCTTGCTCGTAAAATAAACAAGTGCATAGTAAGAAGCCACTTAATAGTATGTTTTCAGCGTGTTAAGAGAACATTGTTTTCTACATAACTGTGTCCCATAGAAACAGAGAGCCTAATGTGTGTGTGTGTGTGGGGGGGGGGGGGGGGGGGGGGGGGGGCGGGCAAAAGAAAAGTTAATACACAAACTTTGATATTTCCTTGTGTCAAAACAAGAACAACAAATAAATTAAATAAGGAAAATTGGATATATACCCATCAAGATATAGCTTTTTGGATATTGGCCCATGCAAAGTTTAGATTTGAATATCTACCAATCAAAATTTCATGGATATCTTTCTATAAATATTTAAACCTCAATTAAGTCAACATTACTATTTGGTTGAATATAACATTATAACTTTATAAGTCGACGAAAATACCCTTTTATTTACCTTATATGTAGAAAGTCAGACTCTACTGGTGATCCATGAAAGCGCCCTGTTACAGATACCACTCTGTCATAACGACGTCAATAACTGTAGATTACTTGTTGATTGTGTTGATACTATACATATAAATTCTTCTTCTACAGGCACTTCTAGATTTATACTTAGCAATGCATGCTTGGAGTTATTCAGTTGCTAAGAATATAAACAAATATGCTGAATGTGCTAGCAACCCCGCGAGGACAATATTGAGAGGCATACGTACCACGCCAACAAGTTTTGTGCCTGTAGATTATTAATTGAACTCTAATTTACTTGTGTTCACATTGTTGTAACTCCAAATTAAATAACATAAAACTTAGAAAATTTCGAATAGAAAAATAAATAACAATAAACAAACTATGAAGATGCACAGTGCTTAATTTATAAACAAAAAAAAAAAAATGAACACTGATAAATGTATGTAGCAAGAAGTATTTGAAGAGGAGGAAGAATACAATATTTCAGTCTACTTAAATTTCAATGAAATTGTGATGACCAATGGAATTAAGATTGAACTATTTGAGAATATATCCAATACATTGAGATTTTAATAGATTATTTAAATTTAAACTCTGGATGAACAATATCCAAAGAGAAACAAAATGGAAATTTGATGGGCATTCATCTGATATTTCCAAATAAATAAATACCCAAACTAAAAATATATACATCTGATTCTGATATTATATTAGTGAAGTATTTTTAATTTTCAACGAAGTCTTTCTTACTTTCAATCATGTACATCCAACCATCTAGAAAAGGAGAGGGAAAGAATATACATCTGATATTTAAGGAACGTCGACTGTTTCTTCCTCTGTATATTCTTTTATTCCCCTTTCGTTTTTTTTTTCCCTATTTTCTATGGAATTAGATGAGCTCCACTGCTCCACATTTCAACGAGTTGCTAAATTCATTTGGAGGTCGTTTTAAATCTTGGTTGATTTTTATTTTAATTGTAGAAATTAGGTAGAAGTTCAAGGCATTAATAAGTCTTCCATTGATTTTTTTTTAAAAAAAAATATGTTGCAATAATTAACATGCACTAGGTACTGCTCTACTCCTCCGGATTGTACTTGTAGGGTACCCTGGGACACGTGGCACCAGATCTCTGGAGTCCTTTTAGCCTACATACTACAAGCAGAATCATACACGTGGCATAAGGTCTAAGATGTGTGTTAAATTGTTCACTCAATCAATTTAGTTTTTTCTTTTTCCTATCAATTTCTAGTTACTTCAATCATTTTGAAAAATAATTTCATTATTTGATATTGAGAATTTTAATTAAGTTCTTCAGTGCTGGCACTTTATATCAGACCTTGAATTGTTTGGTTAGACTTTTCTTGTGAAAATATTTTTGTGTTTTTTTTTCAAAATTGTGTTGACTGTTGAACTGTTAAAAAATTATTATGAAGATAATTCAATTATAAAAATAGAAAAATGTTGCACTAGGTGCTCCAATCAGAAAATATCTGTACATCTCCTGCTTTCTGGTCCAAAGGAACTAGAGATTTGTAACAACACAGTGGTCTTTCTTTCTCTCTCTGCCCCCTTCTAAAAGCCAAAAGTTAAGAGCCAAGAACCAAATAATTGAAGAGGCATCATTGGTTGAGATTTTGCTAGTTTAAGCACTGCTAGCTGGAGTCCAGAAGAGAGATGGTACCAAGTACTTCTCTACCTTTCTCCACGCTTTAATATAGCCAATTTGGTAAAGCACACGCTTGTTAGACTTGTTTCAATTGTCATTCTTTTTTCATTTAGCTGCACCACCAATTATTGCTTGATGCTGATGAATCGAAAAAGAATTGTTGTTTAGAATGTCAGTTTTTCTTTTTCATCTAATGCTATTACATCAAACACATCTTCATATTTATTAGTTCAAATTATACTTTGCATTTTTTTTTCTTAGTTCATGGAAGTGGAGAATAGAAAGAAAATAATCAGACACTCATGTTTTTTTTGTTTTTTTTTTAAAAAAAAGAAAAATACGAGTAAAGCCCAATACCTTTTTGAAGACACTCATGTTCTTAGTACAAAAAGAGTGCATTTGGTACAGAGTATCAGAAATGATTAGGAGAATATCATCATTTTTTATTTTAATATATTGATATTAGGTATATGCACCGGATTGTCTTAGTCGAGTTTTATTTATGTTGAAATTCAATTCAAAATTATCGAGATACAAGGGTTTTTCAATATGCGACTAACAAAATAATAAGTTTAAATCAATCAGATTCATATTTTTTTTCTAGACGGTCGGGTTTTGCAGATTCTTAATTTTTTTTGACATACTTTTGCAGATTCTTAATTTCCATTGAAAAAATAGTACAAAAATATAAGCAACTGTAAGATATAATTACAAAAATTACATACATAAACTATAATGCGCTCCACCTCACCTACAAATAAAATAGCGCAACACTAATTACACAAATTAGAAATAAAAAAAATAAAACATTATTTTTTACAAAAAATATTACAATATTTTTTATTTTGAAAAGGGCTGTCATCCTAATTTGAAGAAGGGAAAAATTCGAGAATAGCCTTAATTTTAGTAGAATGGAATATAATGTTTCAAAATTGAACATTGCCGATCAAAAGAAGAAGAAGAAGAGGAGGTGTGATCATTTATGTTCACTCAAAAAAAAACTTGCAATAGAGGTAACGAGTTCAATTCTCACGAAATGTGGAAGAGAGATAAACTCTATTTAACGGACAAGAAGGATAAGCTCTATTTAACAGAGTGGACTATGCCTTATTTATTTATGACCTTATTTAAAAAAAAAAACTTGCAATTGAAACGAGAATTTAATTCCCATTTATTGTTTGATGATTCTTGTGGAGCGTCCCATCAGAATGTAAAAATACCAAAAGAGTGCTCCTGCTCCACATCCTGCTTTGATTTCATCCATATCGCTGGCGGCGTTAGGGGGCTGATATGCAAAACATGAAACCATAAATAGTTTGAACCATAAAATGAGATAAATGATGCATAAGTAGAAAAAGTTATTAAGTAAAAATATTTGAATGGAGATATAAACAAAGTTTATTTTGTTATGGGCTAATACTATTTTCTTATGGTTTATGAAATATCTCGCCCACGTTGCGTAGGTCAAGTACCTCTAATATTAGCAAAAGATACTGCCTTTCTAATTAGAGAAAGTGACGTGTTGGCTTCTAGTCGAGATAAGTGTAGCGAAATGATTAAAAGCGAACAATACCTCATTTATTCTAGGCAATTATTGTTATACATGCAATAATAGTACCCTGTGGCCTAATAATGTAAACTAGCTGTGCCTTTGCTGTATAGCAATACGCATTGCTATTTTTGAGAAATGCACGAGGGGTCAATTTTGGGTCAATATCTGGGTGTTTTCTTTTTTTCTTCCACAAAAACAAAATAGCAATTATTGTGAACTCAACAACCAGACAGCACCAAGCTTTTAGCCTTTTACCAATACGCACAAAAAATGTTAGTAGTTAACGCTTGAGTCAAATTAGAGGTGGCATACTGGCACTGCATACTGACATAATATTAAATTTATTATTTTTACACAATTGAATGTTGATAGCAAAACTAGCAAAAGAAGTCCTCATACGTGGGCAAATAAAGAAACAAAATAATGTTAGACAATAAAAATATATTGTTTAATTTACCAGTGATACAAATAGATGTGTTATTCAATTCGTTTCTATATTAGATGAAAAATCAAATAATAGAGTTGCTTCTTCTCGCGATTCACATCCAACCAGTGGCAGATCTAGAAAAAATATTTAGGTGGGGCTGAATTTATAAGAACATTGGACTAATATACATTCATTATATATCCATCTCATACAATGCACTTTTGAGTACTCCAATGGCAGAAAAAATTAGCTGGGGCTAAGGTGGACTTCCATGGGCTCGACGGCGCCGCACCCAACCCAGTGGTGGATCCGCCACTGATCCAACCACATATCAAATCAATCAAACAGTAAAAACACCTATTTACACGCTAGACCTAGCGTGACAGCATGTAACATCTGTTCGCATGCGTGCTTTTATAAGTAATATAGAGATAGAGATATGATGAATGAATTAATTGGATTTAGACAGATCTTCCGATTTATTCGAGCAACTCATATATATTTGTAGCAATCTACGTAAATGGGCAGATTTGAAATTTTCCATATTATATAATATGGAACAATATCCAAAAGAAAAGGTCGTACGAATACGAATGGATGTTGTAGGTTTTTATTTCCCATTCTTTGTGTCTATTTTGTTCTCCGTATAATTATATTTGTAGCTACTTCTAATTAATAATGGCAAGTTTTTACTTCAATATTTTAGTTATTTTCTATTACAAGCGTAATCTTCAAGCAAACTTAAATTTAAAATTCTAATTTAACCCTCTATAAATTTTAATATTTCAATCTTCACTTTGTCTTATCAGCAGAGCTAAATTTCGACGTTAATTTGATTTAATACTTTCTCACTAGAATAATACCTAGAACCAAATGACTTTCTTATTCTCCATATTTTATTTTTCATTTTTCCCAATATGTACTCCAAAGACAGACTTTAGGAATAACGAGTGTGTCTGGATGCCTCAGAATAAACATAAGAATGGAGAATTAAGAACATTGAAAATTAAGTTCGGTCAAGAATTGAGTCTATTTATTTGTATAGTGTGTTAATAATAGAGTACATAAGCGAGGCCTAATTTAGTAAATTCTAAAACATAATAAAATAAAGGACATAATTAGATTAGTGAATATGAAGTGTACGTGTTAAGATGCGACTAAAATAACATATAGTCATTATTTACTATTCATCCCATCTAAACTCACTCAATCATAAGAAGTACGTTGCCTACCAAATTCTATCAGAAAAAAAAAAACGTCTTCTTTGCTTTTTAAGCATGATACGAGATCTTGGAAATAGTAAGAAACTGTCCTTATTTTTTTGAGCATGCTATGACAAATAAAGGTTTTAACTCAGTGCAAGCAAAGAGACTAAAACAATTTCCTACACGAAAATACAATACTTTTGCCAATTGTGATGGACGGTGATTTTAGTTAGATGTCCGTTTATAGACCTTAAAATAACTTAAGAAAATATAAAATAAAAATAGGAACTACAAGAATATCCTTTTTGGTGAAGGGTAAGGAGAAATGATTGAAAGAGAGATTAGCATCTAATAACATGATTGATGAATGGATAAGAAGAAGATAAGAGGAAATTATTATTAATAAAATGCTTATTTTGTAACCATTGTGTTATTGGTCCTGATAGCCAATTATTATTGCACTAATATCCTATCATTTTCCTATGAAGCCACCAAATAAGTACAAAAGAATGTTCAAAAATTCAGAAACTAAATTCTGGTCCTACAAGTAATATTTTTTAATACTAAAATAGATGGTGATGTTGCATTAGTAGCATAATTTATTGTTATAGATTTTTGTCGTTCATAGGTCGTATCTTCTACTGTTACATGTATAGCATTCAAACCTATTTATTTCTTTTGTCCTGAGAATTACCAATTTGTAATTAAGTGATGGTATAAATATATATATAAGAGTCGCAATAAGTTGTTGATGGTATAATATATATAAGAGTTGTATCGAAACGTAGGTTATTATAACTTTGTTTGGAATGATCAATTTGAAAGTAAGTTGAAATTTTTTTTGAATATACTTAGTAAATTGAAATTGTAATAATTAATAAAAGAATCGACTCAATTTAAACAGTACAGCTACATAATTTAAAATTTCGGGATGAGAAATAAGCCATATTGCATTAAATCAGTGCAAGTGCAACGCTAAAATCTCAGATAAAAGATAAAAATTAGATACTTCATAATACAAGACCACTACATGTTTTGTTACACAATATTGCGTCTCCTTTCTATCATTTACACAATTCAATTAAACGAAATAAATAAAATAATCAACTCTCTCATCATAAATTATTAATTAAGTAATTAATTGATTAATCACGAAAGAATCTTGTACATAATAACTTATGTCAGCGTATGTGGGTTCGTCCCATGGAAAATATGCCTGTATCACGAACAGGAGTCTGAAAAATATAAACAGATGGTGAAATTATCAGTCCAAATGCAAAATAGGCAATTTGCATTTACAGCTCTTTGCAAAAAAAAATAAATAATAAGAAGAAGAAGAACTAGAATCTTACCGAAGTTTTGGCTGTAGGAAATATGTTCCAAAATCTCAGGGTTTCATCTCCTGCACCGGTCACTATAGTCTGGAAAAGAAATAAAGCACATTTGTCAGACAAAATTTTATTCATCTGTACAATTCTATCAAATTAAATGAACCTCAGTAATAGGAAAGTACCTGGCCGTCTGGTGATGCAGCAAGGTAGAGCACCCGATAACTGTGACCCGTCAACGTTGCTAACTAAACAAGATCAAAGAAAATTAGGTTATTCCTGAAATGGTGCTTCATGCTCAACACATATTCTGGTATTTTGGTGTAATGGTGCGTATACCTTTGCCATAGAAGGATACTTCCACACCATTATTTGATTCTGAGAGTATCCATGAGTGCTAACTAGCTCATTTGCATTCTTGCACCATGCCAGATTGCACACCTAATAAATTTGCCAAAATGTACAAAAGCATTAATAATCAGCAAAGCACATATTTAAAAAAAAAATTATATTCCATGGTTCAATGTACTTGTAATTTGTAAAAACACCCAACATTTGAGAAATGACAAGAATATCTTTTTCTGGTCATATCTAAACATCAGGCCCAATAAAATGCACAAATGCACTGGGCTGCTTATGCTAGTTTAATTCAGGCTTTGAAGTGAAAAAATAGAAAGGGTAATAATTAGATTTATGGCCCAAATCACCATTTGTGGTTTTCCAGACATACTATTTTAAATTTTTTTTATTGAGAAATGCTAGAGTCCTATATGATTGCTTCACGTTTCAAAATTTCAAACAACCGATGGAACCATCCTTATCTTCTTCATATCTTCTTCATATTGGAACCAATAGTCATTACATATTCCAAATACAGTAAAAGAATTAACCTTAATTCGGGAAAACACTTCAGTTAATATGGTGGTTAAAGAAAAAAGAAAACCTGGCTTCCAGTGTCAACTGAATTGAGCATTTTGCCATTAGCCGTATTCCAAAATCGGATGCATCGATCTGCCGTACCACCTCCTGATGCGAGAAGCCCGTGCTGATGTGGCGACCATGCAATGGCTTTCACTGCCGCCGTGTGTTCTGTCAGGCGCAGTATTGGCTGCTGGGTTGACCTTTGGTTCCAGACGAGAAGCTGTATCAATCAATTAAAGTACAACGGAGATTATTTGATCCAGCAGAATGTATAATTGCTGAAATGCTTAAACTATGTACAAAAAATGGTTTTGTTTTTCATGTTTTTTTTTTTTACCTGGTTATCATTTCCACCTGAAGCCAATTCACGGTCGTCATGTGACCATTTGAGTCCACATACCTAATTGAGATATATTTTATAAATTATAATTATATTGTGTACAACAAAAATAGCATACATGGCCCCCAGATTACTGAGCATTGGTCTGGTAGACAACTTAGTATCCAAGGCCATAAAAATGATGACAGCAGATGCATCTTTTTTGAGATAAATTTCATGATCAAAATGGTAAGGTTAAATACCGCCCCCCCGCCCCCCCCCCCCCCCCCCCCTCCCCAACCCCCACCCCACCTAAGAAATCAAAGTGGGACGTTTGGCTTTGATTGAACCCCCTCCATACATGTGAAGACAAGTGCCTATGCCCGCAGGACTGCTATGCCATCACAATGCAGTTGCTTGTAAATATACCAGATAGATACTTTACTGGTATCAAATATTTTCACTTACCTCAGATCTGTGGCCAGCAAATTGACTAATGAAATCAGCAGGTACACGTATGTCATGTTGTAGAATGTTCTTATCCCTGCTTCCAGAAGATAAAATACATGAACTCCAAGCAAGCACGCCAGCTCTAGTCTGATGACCTGAGAAGTTTCTGATCTTCTTACATTTTGTGCTGTCCCATATCTGTCAAGCATATCAGAAAACAGGAGTGCAAAATTAAACAAGGATTCAGAAAGGCTATTCTACAAACAGATCTGCTGCATTAAACAGCTAGCTTGTAATTAACAGAAATGATGCATCATTAATATATATAAAAAAAATAATGTTAAGAAATCATCTCAGATCATGTGATTGCGTTCTAAATAGTAATTGAACTGGTTTTGGCATGTCTGCAATTGAGATTTAATCTATCGTACAAATTTGCAATAACAGACTTCGTGAATCAGTATTCAGTACCAATGGCAAGACTTATTTACTAATTTGAAATTTCCAGGTCAGCATTTCAGCAAGCAATAAATTTGCAAAGGGAAGAGTTTCAGCTGGGAATTTCAACATACAGATGTGGTTCATAAGTTAAAACACTCGTTAACATTGGTTATACATGTGTTAGTCTACCTGCACCTCTCCACGACCTGTACCGATAGCAAGATATGATCCTTCCCTTGTCCACTGTACTGCACAAACACCATCCCTTGATCCCAGATCACATAATTTTGTAACCTAATAAAGGAAACAAACTCATTACCGTATCAACATAAAAGAGGAGCAAATTGAAGAGAACATTTATAAAATTTCCAAAATGGCAATCAGATTTTTAAATGTTGTGTGTGTCTCAGAGTTATAGAGAGACCTTGCTGGTGGATGCAGACCATAGATAGACAGAGGTGCCCAATCCAACGGCCAGTAAATTTTGAGATGACCAATCAACCAAATTCAGGTAGAAATCATCTTGCAGAGATGGTGCATCCAGTACCTAATATTGTTTTAGAACAAATAACTGAATCAGTTCCCTAGACAAGTGAATTCTCACAACTTCACAACTTTTGCAATAAAATATAAATATAGTATTAAGCTGTATACTGGTCTTAATTGATTAATGTTTTACAGGATTAAGTCACAGAAATAAGGACCTGATTAGATAGCACAATAGAGAAAGGGAACAATTAAATGATTTTACCTTGTGAGGTGTTTTGGGTATCTTCCTAGGAGCCTTAGTCGGTGTTGACACTTCTAACCCATTGCTTCCATGGTCCTGACCTGACCCAAGACCCGCTAAGGGTGACGCAGGAGAAGGGTGCTCCGTCTTGTACCTGAAGATCTTACTAGGACTTACAGGCGAACATGGTGAACCCGTACCTGATTCAGGCCCAAACATCTCTGCTCGTAATAGTCTCAGATAGGCCTCATTACTTCCCTCTTTCTTCGGAGAGGGTTTATCCACCAAATTGAAATTCTGAAGCCGCGAACTGGATCTACAAGGGATGAACCGATCGCTGTATGTGGTTTTGGATGGAGAAGTGATTTTGGGTGGGGGCGTGAAATTGATGGCCGGTACCGGGTCGAGGCGGAGGTTGGTTTCCATGCCCGCTGGGAGATTTAATCGGGTTTTCTTTGAGGACTCCATTTTGGTCGGAGGTGGGTTGATTCTTCTCCCCTTTTGCTTGCTTTTTTCTTGAATTGAGAAAGAAAGACAAAAATTCGATCTTTAGTTCCCTCTGTCCTTGGTTTCTCTTGCTTGATTGAGAGAAAAATTCGCGATCTGTTCTCTCTCTTAGATTTTGTTTCCCCTTGTGTTGAGAGAAGGGGAAGAGAGAAGAGAGGGAGCGGAGGCAATTGGAAGTAGGAATTTCCAACGGTCAAATAAAATAAAAGATTAACTCGAAGGAAATGGGAAAGAATATATACAGTGTATGTAGACCTGGGTTTTGCACGCCGAGTCGGTATCAAGTTGATAAATCCGGGGTTCATACGGCGATTACATGCACCGGGTCCATATATTAAAATATCGGAAGGAAGATGGGGCCCTAAAAGAGGCGTGACCCAAAGTAGCCGTTGGGGTTTACCGTGGTTTGAATTAGTGGGCTTGCACATGCAATGTCCATGTTGGGCTGATAAGTGCTTATAAAGGCTGTTGTGATAAGTTCGTTCACTTATTAGTTCATATTGGGCTTTGTCAATAAGCAGTCTGGGCTTTTGAACTTCGAGGGCTATTATTTGTTTTGTTATGTCATGTTTTGTTTTTGAATCCGAACACGAACACTCGCTGTATAAACAAGAGTTTGCAAAGCGAAAATATATTTCCTGCGTAACAAAGCTTCAAGCTTATGTACAAGAATACAATAATATGCTTACAAACTTGCACAATTACTCTAGTAATCTAACTTTTAGTACTCTTCAATTCATACTAACTAGTAACTACTCCCAACTTTCTCTACAATTCTATGTCATTTTCTTCTTCAACTCACATTAAATTGGAGAGAATACTCATATCTGTAGTATAATGAGGAGCCCAAGAAAGGGTAGAATCTGAAGGCGACGATATTTCTGGCGAATAAATTTCGTATGAGGAAGAGTTTGTGGGGCTGGATGGCCTTCTAACTAGAAATGGTACAACATCTTCTAGAAGTCCATGAGCGTTATGTCCTTCGTCTCTAACAAACCCATTTTCGACCTGGGCTTGGGCTTCAATTTGGGCTTGGTCTTGATTGCTGGTCTCAATCTCTTGATTGCTAGTAATTCCTTCGAAGGGGTCATACGGCATTGGTGGTGGGCTTTGCCTCGGGCCTTGGGATGCACACTGCTCAGGGCTGCTAGA
Source organism: Rhynchospora tenuis (assembly GCA_027725995.1). Classification (NCBI taxonomy): domain Eukaryota; kingdom Viridiplantae; phylum Streptophyta; class Magnoliopsida; order Poales; family Cyperaceae; genus Rhynchospora; species Rhynchospora tenuis. Next base: position 67,943,694 of record CM050889.1, on the reverse strand, counting down.
GTTGGTCTTGTGTTTTTTGGATTGATTCAGGGCTGGTGTGGGATCATTGGGCCTTGATAGGAGGAAATGAGAGTATGTATAGTGGAGATGAAGGCCTTCGTATGTCACGATCAATGTGTCGGGATCATCTGTCGACCTCTCGACTTGCTTCTTTGCATTGCACCTTGGGTTTGTGCACCTGTAGTAACTCCTGTAATTATAAAATAAACCGAGTTTTGTTAGATTGTTAAATTTGATGCCCAGAAAAATTATATGTCAATGTCACTTGGATTAGAAGATCAACACTACTAATTCTTATTATTTTTTAAGTATACGAAAGCCATATTTTGTACTAAAATAGACGCTAAAAAGAACATACTTTTAATTATGGGAAAGGAATTAATAAAGAGGAGGAGAGTACATAGGAATTGCAAATGAAACAAAGTAGGAGTCCGTTTCAAGGGGGTTGTGGGACATTTATTCGAAATGCAAAACTAGGCTCTTTTCTAGAGAGAGAAAGCGGTGAAGTGGGCCTAGTATTCCAAATAGAACCAATAGCGACCTTTATTTAATTTGCAATACAGCAAAAATTCTCTGCATTGTTGGAATAATACCTTATTATTAAATTTGCCCTGAGCAAAAATCTTTGCATTATTGGAATAATGCAGTGCTTTTTCATATTTTCATTGTCCTTTTGGGAGTGCTGGAATGTGAGAAAAGGATGGCGGTAACATGTCGAATTAAAGATACTTATATATCCTTTTTTTTTTCTCTTATTCTTAATTATGCCTGGGCCAGATTTTAGGGTGCCATGTCCTCTTTGTAATTTCGTAATTGATGTTAGAAATAACGTGAAGCAATTATGAGTCTCATATTTCAGATTGAATAATCTATATATATTGACTATTGAGTCTTATATTTTTATAATTACAATAGGCCGGCAAAGTAAATAAAAAAATGGGTAGCGATATTGTCATATTGATCTCGATCTGTACCATACACTCTAACATGGACTATCCAGATTTGTCTAGACATCCTATGAATTAATCCATACAACTGGAGACAAACACCTATTTGGTTTTGTCTCTAGCTCTGTGTGTTTGTATTAAACGGTTTAATATATATTACTTTTTCAGTTTAATTGAGTGAGATTGAAAAATGGAGAAACTGCAGCAAGCAATATCCCTTTTTGGGTCTAGACTCTAGATGCATAATCGTGAATGTGCGTACTTCTATATGCTTTACCAATCAAATTGTTATTCTTGCACCAGGAATTAAGGTTCTCTAAGTGAAAGTTAATAGAACCAAAATAATGACAGGGACAGCGATAAACTAATAATTCTTTCAAAAATGAATTATATCTGTACTGATGAGGTTTAACCAATAATTTTCCTAACCAGGATTAATTTAAATACAGTAAATACTTGTTTATATTTCTAAAATCCAGCTGTATAAACACGTACATCCAACGTATATAAATGTTCATGATAAACTTTAAACAGTTTTGAAGGTTGTGCAGCCAAATTAAATTACATAGACCAAGCTTCCACGTTTACTCGTCTCTTCCTAAGTTGAGAATTCGCATTAATGATTTGAGACCAAAAAATTAAATCAGTTCCAACTTTATTCCTTATAGGCCTCAACAACCCCATAATTGTTGTCTCACTTTTAAAAAATACAGCGCTTTATATTCCGAATTGCTACTAATTTGAGGAAAAAAAAATCAAGTAGTTCGTGTATAAGTAAAATAACCTTGGATTGGGGCTATTCTTGATTGCCTTTTGCCCATACTTCCTCCATTTATAACCATCATCGGTTAGACCATTCCCAGAAGCCTTGATTTTTATTGTATACTTGTTCTCAATCTTACCCAATCCCTTCTCTGGTAAGGAAATTCTATAGCAAAGAAAAATGTCAATTAGTACAGCACATTGCCAACTGTATATATATTAATACAATGTGCTCTGATATAATTTAAAAATACAAAAATACGGGTGGTGCAATTACGTACATTGATCTAGGATTGTTCCATCTCTCATTTTCTTTAATCCGGCCACTAAGTGATAAAGCACTCTCTATGTCACCAATTGTCGGGCCTGAATACACAGTTGAGATAAGCTTGTTCACCATGGATTCTTGATGAGAGTTTATATTGGAATCTGCACAATACGAAGGGAAGAACTTTGGTTGTGATTTCTCTAGCAGTTCCTTTAGGTATTCCTCCCCAAACAATTGATGCCAATTAGTATCTCTCCCCTCCAATTCGGCGGTCATGATGAGATTTTGATGAGAATGTTAGCTTAATTTGGTGGGAAGAGGAAGGTAGATAGGATTTATGAAGATAGAAATGGCTTACGAGAGGTTTTGGAGGTTGCTTGCATACTTCATGCACAATGCCCTTTTAAAGGGCTCAAGCTAATATAAGTTTTACATTTCCAATGACAAAAATGCCCCCAGTGTAAATCTTTTTTGCCTACAGAAGAAAACCGAGTTGGCAGTTTCTTAATTAAGCTAGGGTTTTCTAAAATCTTGGTAGGGCAGGAAACCCTATCTATGTTGCCTTTTAAAGTTTTAACTTGAACAAAAGAGCACCTGACCCATCAAAATAACCCAAGGTATTGAACATTTCAACTAATGCAATTGTCAACCACTAAAGTAAGTATAATTTGAAATGGACCCTCTCAACTAATACTTGCAGCTTTTTATGCATGGGGCTTTTAATGTGTTGTTCGATTATTAATGGTTCGAGAATCCCATCTTATCCACCATATTTAATTAACATTGAAGGGCACAAAATACAAAAAATTTGTTGTGCGGTTAAGTGAGTTCCATTTAAAGCAACATCCCTTAGCTACTACAGTATTAAGACAATGGATGTGGGTCTCTTTCTAATCAACCACCACACTAACCATGGTACAAACTAGAAAGGGTCTCGATCACATAGAATATATGTTTTAACGATTTTTTTTTTTTAAAATTCCCCAATAAATCTTCTTAATACTGGCATCTATGATATATATCCTCGATGTTAGACGTATCTCATACATGAAATTACAAGCAATGAAATGTAGTCGTGTGCCCTATCTCAAAGTGCCATCAAAATAACTCCAAATTAAATTAGCAATATAGAGAACGTGTTCTAGGTTTCTATTTAAATGTGGGAGTCTGTACTTCTTTTTTTCTCATTTTTAGGGGGAAAAAGTGAAAAGTTAGCCTCATTGTTTAATTTAGCCGTCCTACCTAATCAAATCCTTTTCTACTAAGAAGAGCCTAGAATGCTCCCATCAAAACCCTAAACAAGTGTTGGAATGAAGACAGTTTCTCTACCTATTTCAATTGTCCTAATAACACCTAGTATATAGTATGTAGAGCTAGCTCTAAATCTTTCTCTAACTAAAGGGCATACAAAAAGGGTTCAACTAAACATTTGGAGTAGGTTAAGCATTACCAAAGGGTATTATAGTCATTGTGATTTTTCCTACAAGGAGTTACTAAATTTGATCCTTCTGAATCCTATCTTCTCCGCATAAAACAAAACACTATTGCATGAGCGTGACGAAAGGATAGAATGCTACAATATTTTCATGTTCTTTTGTGGAGTTGACTCGAAGAGAAATACAAGCAGGGTAACTAATTAGAAGGGTTAAAGTAAAAACGAAACATTAGAATGAGAACAAATATAATTAAAGCTAGGAGGTGATAATGTGACAAAAAGTTGACCGACAGAGAGAGTGTGGGGGTGAACAAGTCTGGTTATTATGCGGCAATATCTGTCAGACAGTATGTGGAGCAGCATAAATACATGCATGTAATAAGCAATGATTTAATTTGATCAAATTTATAAATTTGAATAACAAATTAACCAAAAAATCTCAGATCTCAATTGCATAATATATAAACTGAAATCTCCGATATGAACATGACTTAGGTCCATAACATTAATACTGCACATTATTTAGTGATTGGATGCATGTTGATCATGAGCAAATGTAAAGGTATTCGCACGCCGTACGATTGCCACACAATCTACTGCCACAAGAACCAAAAAGCGGTGTGGAAAAACCAAAGTCAGCGCCAATTTGCATGTTTACATACGTAGGCCCATTCCACTGTTTGAAACCCAAATAATTAAAATTAGCTGTAGAGATGGGGGGAAATTACGAAATAAAAGCCATATGACAAATAATACGACACATAGATTAAAGGTCAACCTTTGGGTGGGACACAGCGTGCTATACTCCTTAGGTGGCACTTGCATGAGAAGATTGTCCATTCATGTCACATGCATCTCATGAAGCCGCATGATCATGATCTAATCAAGCATGCATGATGCATTTTTGTGGCCTTATCACCCCACCATGCGAGAAACTTCCAACAAATCTTGTTTTTTAACAACTTGACTTCTCACAAATCCTACTCCACTCATGCCCATAGGATAAAAAAGGTTCCATTTTTCAATTGGGAAAAGTACACTTACCTCAACTTTGTGTGTCTTTAAATAGATAACTGTAGGGAATGAAAAAAAATATATTTTTTTAGGGAGTTGTTAATTAAAATCAATCTTTGAACGGATATGATTTGTTTAATTAAGAAAAAGCAGACCAAACAAACTGATTTTTTATTTGAAAAAAACTTGACATTGGCTATCATGTTGGGAAATATTTATTTTTCTTTCTTCTTAAATCATCATTTCTATTGTCAGTCAGAGGACTAAAAAATCCATAAAGGCAGAGAGTATGAGACTGATGTCAACAAGGTCAAAGAGGGAAAGGGAGAAAAATGAAGTGCAGAACTGCAGAAGCACTGACTTGTGGGGCTCATATTCTGGCCCTGTCAGAGACTACTCTAATCTAACGCCCCCATTTTATCTCAGTTGTGGGCCTTACAACTTTTGTGCCCAGAAATGTGCATTACTGCATTATTTACTGGTTGCTTCATCAGTGTAGGGTACATTTCCAACGGTGGTAAACCAGACTTTAATGAACTTTTATAGCAGAGACAAGAATATATAGACAATTTAATTTAATTAACTTGATAACTATGATAACTGGTACAAATATAAAATTGATATTGTTAATGTAATTGTTATTGATCGGATAGATTGTTATAAAGTTCGATGTAATATAAGAATTATTTACTCATCAACCAAAAACCCAAATCATTTAAACCATAAAATTTTCAAATTTCCCTAGATAACTAATAAGTTCAAAAAGTACATTACATTTCTCATACCAGCAAATCTGCAATCATACATAATACTTGACAAATCTTTCACTGCACGAAAAATTTACCCATCAAAATAGAAAGCCAATTAATGAAACCACATCTTCTGCGTATTTTTGATTACTGACCGTCCGATCAATAATGAATGTTCGGTGATTAATACCAGAGTCGTCGAGATTCTTGTGGCCTGTATAAATCTGTCCGTCGAAATTTGATCGGACGGTTGATGATAAAAACCACACAGTGCGTGTTTTGAAAAAACGCGCAGAGATACTGGTCCTATTAAATCCTACTAGGTTAGGTGTATGATCTGATTGAAATTGGACAAGAGTATCTAACAAAGTAAAAATAGATCTTAGCCCATGCCCTTATAACTCCACTGGCTTATAGGCCCGTTGGAATTGTCGCTTAACTAATGGGCCTAATAGCTCGGTTCTATAAATCTATTTGACTAAACCTATTTGCAAAAGTGTAGCCCCTTACTAGTGTTAGGCCTATAACTATTGAGTCCATGTTTGGGGGGACTCGCATTCTCAGCAGTCCTTAAAAGGACTGCTTGGAACAGCCGATTCTTTTTTTATTTAATATATAAAAATTTTAAAATTGAAATGTCGAATCTAAATCTTTAATTTTGTTCGATTTAACGAGCGATGCGTTTTCATGTAAGTTTTATAAAATTGGGAGTTAATTTGATATTTGATTAAGTGCTCAACAAATGAATGAATCTGGTTTGATTAATTCTAATACGTTCATTTGTTGAGCACTTAATAAAATATCAAATCAACTCCAATTTTTATAAAACATATGAAAATGCATCGCCCGTTAAATTGAACAAGATTAACGGTTTGGATTCGACATTTCAATTTTTAAATTTTTACATATTAAATAAAAAAGGAATCGGCTGTGCCAAGCAGTCCTTTTAAGGACTGCTGAGGATTTTGTTCGATGTTTGGGGTGAAGAATCGATTTGAACTAATGACACATTTTAATTTTCAAATACATAGAATAATTTAAAAAAATAACATTCTCTAGAGCATAGATAAGTTGGAAAAAAATAAAACAAGGTTTTATGAGCAATCCCTTGAATATTGATACTCAAAAACTTTTCGAATTAATTGAGTATGTGTATCATAGTTACAATCACATAAAACAGGGTCTAGAGCACGCGCATCATAATTACAAATTAAATGTAACTGTCATTGGCAATTTTAATATTTATTGTTGTAAGCTAATTGGTTATTTAGTATTTTTTTTTCTGAAATTGCATGTCCTTAGTTGCACAAATAAGTATATTAAAATATAAAATAGATCTCACGAATTGAAATTGAAAGTGTATGTTATGATAAAAATAATTTTACAGTATTTAATTTTTTTTTTTTACCAAATTGTCCGTCTGCAACTTCGATCATCATCCCACTATTAATATCAGCTACACTTGTGACTTCCCATCCTGACACCGCTCTTGCCTCTTCCACCTGACCAGGAATCAAATCTAAGTCCACTTGAAATATATATGGCTTAAATCATTGCCCTTTCCCTAATATCCCGAAGCACAAATTCCATACTGAAGTAGCTTAATGATCAATCTTACCGGTTTAAAAAGTATACTCAAAACACAGTCGCCACTCTTCTTTTTTCCAACCAAAAGCCAAATTCCTTACATATAATATCACTTCAACAAATTTTCTCAGCTGCCCTTTCAACTTGCATAGATGCAGAGATCGAGAAAGCAATCATTTATAGATGTTCATATATAATTTGTTATGAATGGGATAAAATGATTGCTTTCTCTCTACAAATTATTAGCTCCAAAATTAATTGCATGAACCAACTTTTAATCAATGAATGGCTCCTAGGTTGGATGCAGTATTGCAGTTAAAAACTCGCTGAAAGATATATATTTATGAATAATTATTTAAATAAAGATGTTTGATTCCATCTTTATCTCAACAAGTTGATTCCTAATATTGCAAAAATTTATATATATATCAATACTTAAAGAAAAATGAAACTCCAGGGAATTGCAAGTTTAGAACTTGTTAACCTGCCGATGGATGTAACAATGTAAACTGGCTGTTCTGTGCATGGTAAAGAAAGATTTTGCTGATCAATGATCATCTGGATAGTACAAGCTAGAGTATCTTCATAGCTAGAAAAAGATTACAAGCAACGGAGGGAATCCTATCATGCATTGTATGGAATTTTTGCGCACGTCAACGAGTACATTCAAATTTGACATTTACAAGCCCTTTCTTTAGCTCACCTCCATTCTTATCCATAACACTGGATACTTCAATTAATATTATATTATGTACATTTTTTTTTTTTTTGGAAACAAGTCCATTTATTTATAGAGGCATAGCCCACTCTTTGAAATAGAGTTTATCCCTCTTTCGCGTCCAGTGAGAATTGAATCCGTTACCTCTAAAATAACGACAGAGCCACTGACTATCTGTGCCGGACTCCCACATTCATTATGTCACATATTGACATATATCACTCTAAAAATAATTGTCAAGTTGCTGCGGATATATATGTATATATACTGTTGGAGCTAGATTTTATTATTATTTTTTTTCATGAAATCACTATGGTAACTAAAAATTAGAAGGTAGTATTGTATCAATATCGACCGATAGAATATTATTTAAAAAAAAAAAAAACTATTGCATATGGGGTTCAACTCTAGAGTTATATACATATTTTAGTGGGCTTTAAATGCACGATTTTCTAAGTAAATTGTCTATTAATCAATCATAAAAAAAATTTCTAAAACTTGTAAATGGATTAAAAAAAAAAAAAATTGGAGACATTGTACCCCATATTCTCTCTTTAAAACCGCCAATGATGGCCGGATATATATTAATCATTTAGGTTCTTTTAAATGTTAGTATCAGCATTCATATCCGGACAATTCACATATAAATTCAACAATGAGTGGAAACAATAAACTGGAGAGGATGGGATGGGAAAGAAATGTAGAGAAGTTGGAAAAGGTAAATGGAGAGAAGACAGACTAGTACAGGTGGCGACAAAGAAAGCAGGGAGCCCCCACCTGAACCCGGTCGGTTGCAACTTTCAATCCTGATATATTATGCATGGCGCGCCTTTTCATCTCTCTCTCTCTCTCAGCGTTGAGTGTGTTGAGTGAGATGAGAGATTGAGACTTTGAGAAATGAGGTGCATGGTGAGCGAAGCAATCGTCCTCGGGCTCTGCTTTGTTTTTTGTGTTGTTCGCATGAGTACTTGTTAAAGGGTTGAGATTTTTTTTGTGTTCCTTTCAGTTTCATGCATGCACAGTACGTAGTTGTTGTTTTTTTTTTTTTTGTGCCTTTTTTTTTCCCTTTTCTCTCCGTGTGTAGCGCTGATATTTTTATTAAATAATTTAATGAGACAATAGCTGATTTTTTTTTAACGCATTTGTTCAATAATTCTAACTCATAAATTCGTAATATATATAGAGCATGTAAATTATTCGTTTAAGATCAAAACATATTTTGTCTAGGCATATGTAACAAAAAATTTTGTGTATTTAGAAAACGTGGCATATACAAACTAAGGAGTTAGAGGGTTTAGTGGGGTTAGTGGAGTTAGTGGGGCTACCTAAAAAATCTCATCCCTCACTATTCTACTTCGAAATTTCAAAAAGTACCTCGAAAATTCCAAAAAGTACTAACCTTACACCACTAATCCTACTAACCTCATGCGCGCCAAACACGATAGTCAGTAAAAATAGTAATTCTAATATATTGTTAACTACTAGGGGTACTTTTGTTAACAGTACTTTTGGGAACGACGGATTTAGTGGGTTTAATGGGTTTAGTGGGTTTAGTAGGTGAAAATGTGAGATTAGAGAGTTTAGTAATGTTGCTTGGTGTGATATGTTGGGTTTAGTAAGATTAGTTGGGTGGGAAAAGGAAGAAAATATTGATTCGTCTTAGTTTTCGTGAATCTTGGGTTTAGCGCTAAACTCGCTAAATCCAACACGTTTGGCTAGCTAACCCTAACCCCACTAAGCTCTAAACCCACTGACCCCTTCCCAAAAGTACTAATTTATATTCATTAATAAAAAATTATTCGCCGTTCATATTATAATAGTCATTAAATTTTTAGGCATAGCTAGAATACTTATACTTAAAAATGTAACTCTCTTTGTGTATTTCAAATATATAATTTTTTTTTTTTTTTTTTTTTTTTTGCATCTAACTCCCTTAGTGTAATATAATTTGAATCGGGGAGGAATCTATTAGCCAAATCCCGGACTTCAAGGCCGCTTAGATTTCAGAAAGACAGCCCAAAAAGTGGTGTGATCTAATAGAATCAAACAATCCAGAGAGAGAGAGAGAGAGAGAGAGAGAGAGAGAGAGGGAATAAAGTGGCGATGGAGGTGACTAACCAACTTAGCTAGTGGGGAAATCAGAAATGCATGGACGGATGGATGGAAGGACGGCTATAAAAGAGTGAGTACAGATGGAAATGCAGCCTGGCTTTGTTGCTGACGTGTCCATTCCAGTTGGCAGTTGCCTGGCAACCAATTCAAATCCGTTCAATTATGAATGCATGAAGTACTCATGTTGATAAAAAGTTACAAATTATAACGAAACAATTCATTTTTTTAGTATTATTACTTGTGCTAATTATAAGTTGTAACTAGCTTTTCATACGCGCTTCGCGCGTGAGGCATTGTTCTGTCAGTTCTACAGTAAAGGTCGGATAAATGAAAGTTGTAATTAGAATAAGGAATTATTGTATCTATGATGACACCATAAAAAAGATCTGTGGTTGAGTTAATTTGTGAAGACTGGCTTCCTATTGATATATGATCAGGTGGCGATATATAGTAAAGACTCTCATAAGCATTAATTGAATTATATTTGTCATCAGCGAGCAAAATATCAATTATCTAAGTTTTAAATTAAATATCAAACCATCTTACAATTGATCTCTTGTTATAATTAATTGTATAGTTTGGTATGTGTGTCGTTTTTACTACATTTGTCATTTATGTCATTAATTTTTTTTTTGGCTTTGAATTGTTTTCAAGGGACCTTAATTGCCTCTGTCATTTTTAATATATGCAAAGTGAATGGCTGTATTAAGGTTGGCATGTCATTATTAATTTTTTTAAAATTTAAAAGTGTTAGAATTATGAGAACAAAACCAAATGTGTGCATTTTGAGCAAAACCAACTGTATTAAGATTTTTCTAATTTTTATAAATTTGATCATTTTTTTTTTCAATTGTATTAAGATTTTTTTCAAATTTAATCTATAACTGAATACCAATAAAATTGAATATAATCTTATAAATAATCTAAAATACTTGGTATCAATTGATTTCTCATAATATTTTACCATTCATATAAAATTTGATGAAAAAGTAATTTGAAAAACCGTCAAATAATTTAAAAGTTATAATGTATTTGCGGAATTCATAAAATCAGAAAAACCATGAAAATTGTTGTAAACATTAAAAAAAATTCAATATCATTGGATTATGTATAATTTTGTAAGCATACAACTAAAATGTAATAAAAAAATAAAATCTAGGAAGCTCTGTCAGCATTCCAATATTTAAAATACTATTATGAAAAATTGCATAAGTAAATAATCATCTAAAATATTAAGAAAGTATAAAATTAAAAAGTTTGTATTATTATATATATATTTTAATCAAACCTTAACCACAGCTCATCCCCACAACCCCCCCAAAAAAAAAATGACGTCATGCCTGTTAGGAACTCAAGTTCATGTGCAATTTTAATTTTTATTAACATTTAATAAGCAATTAACATGCACGATTAACAGATCTAGTTATTCAAGTAGTTAATACATAAAAGAGAACGTGTAGGAGTCTTTACCTCTTCTAGTATCGTAACTAGAAGGCTCGACCTTTGCTTAGGAGTCGATGGATTCGCACCTTCGCTGCCTCTAGTCCACCTAGAAGATTAACCAAGGTCTATGAACAAGTGCTAGCTTGTTCTAAGACGATAGCTAATTCCTTATTAGTTTCTTCGCGCGATTAACTCTTAAACTCACACGAAAAATTTCTCAACACATAAGATAGAGAGGGAGGCGCCTAGGGAGAGAAGGAGCACGAAATTTTCTGCTCTTTCTTGTGCCTTGCGCCAGAAGAAAAAGGGAAGGGAGGAGAGGCTAGGGTTTTGTCGTTTCCATAAACGACGCTGCCATAATTGATTGTTTCCAAACAAAGCTCTCTTTCCATAATTTGGACTTGCCAAAATTATCCTTTTAGGGCTGAAATTTCATGGGTGTTTACGGGCTATAAAACATATTTTATTAGCCTATTAATTTACTCCATTAATTAATCTTAAATCGGGCTTTTAATTAACTAATTAAATAAAAGGCCAATTAGCTCAATATCTTTAATATGCGTTGAACAAACTTGATTATTAAATTATTAATAATTATTTTGGAATTAGCATATGCATCATATTATTTCTATATGATCCATTTGAGTTAATTAATTATAACAGTTCATAACGGTATATAATTAATTAATTAACTTATCATATTTTCGCAATACTCGCTATTGCAAATAAATAAATAATGCACGTATGGTTAAAGTTATATTTGTGTGACCCTCTGAGGATTTATGCTATGTTGGCCATGGAAATAAATCAATATTTATTCCAATAATCACAAGCGGAATCTAGCAACATGTTATGATTCCCAATTTGCATAAATGAATAATGTACTAATACAATCATTTAATCCTGCATAAGAAATGAGTTTCTTATTGTTTTGATTCTTATGTCACATAATATCCTTGTATAATCCAAGATAGGAATGTATCATTCTTGCAGATTATACGTTTCTTGATCTAGAGATGATTGCACAAGTTGCCGGCAAGCAATCCATCTCCATCAAGGGGCCCAGTAGATATCATCGCTCACCAAGTGAACTAATGAGGGACATACGGTTGTCTTGATGAATAGTTTTTCCCCGCACAATTCAAGTGAACATAAATAAAGTCCGTATAGCAGCCCTTATCAGGAATCAGCGGTAGACGATATTTATAGAACCTATCCTCATGTGGAAAAACTGAACCATCTCAAACTTGGAATCAAACACTGATAAAATAAATAATGACACTTAACACAATCCATATATTTATTTCATTGGGGTCATATCCTGTACTATGTTCTAGTAACATATACATATGCAATTAAGTTAGTAACTCCTTACTTATGATTTGTAGAACTTAATCATCGCTTAACTTGCATACTAGTCTTATATGATAATTAATGTTCCTTGTTAATTATCAAGACTATGGATAGTTTCGATTTATTATTGTCATTTACTATTAAATGAAATACAGTGATCCATAATTCAGATCCTCAACCTGAATGAACTGTCAATAATAAAATCCAGGAACAAATGATCAAATATCATCAATAACATAAACTAAATATAATATCATCAAATGATTGGCTCGAAGGACATAACTCTAACAATCTCCCACTTGGCCTAGAGTCAATCAATAGTGACTTCTAGCCAGAGAATAGTACTCAATGTAATATCAAATATACACATGTCTCATACTAAAGCCTCAAAATAAAATATACTCAAAGCCACTCAGGCATGCGTCTAATCCCCATGGAGGAAATATGCAACTCATGCGCGGGCCGAGAAAGAGGCTTCGTCAGAGGGTCCGCTGTGTTCGCAGCACCGTCCACCTTTTTAACTTTGATCCATCCATCTTTCACAAACTGACGGATAAGATGGAATCGTTGTAGAATGTGCTTGGTCTTCTGGTGAGACCTAGGCTCCTTTGACTGAGTTATGGCTCCTGTGTTGTCGCAGTAGAGATCTACTGGACCTGAGATGCTTCGAACCACCTCCAGCTCGGTTAAGAACTCCTTGATCCAGACGTCTTCTTTCGCTGCTTCACCAGCCGCTAAGTATTCTGCTTCGGTGACGGAATCAGCTGTGGTATCTTGTTTGGAACTTTTCCAACTCTCAGCACCACCATTGAGCAGAAACACATAGCCGGACTATGACTTAGAATCATCTCGGTCGGTTTGGAAACTAGCATCGGTGTAACCACTTACAACGAGCTCCTGGTCTCCACTGTACACGAGAATACTCTCCTTAGTTCTATTGAGATATTTGAGGATATTCTTGACTGCGGTCCATTGTGGCATGCCAGGGTTGGCTTGGAATCGACTAGTCACACTAATCGGATATTCCACATCAGGGCGAGTGCATAGCATGGCGTACATAATGGATCCCACAACAAAAGGATAGTTGAACTGTTCCATATAAGCTCTATCCTCCTTAGTCGTGGGGCACTGAGTCTTACTCAAGTACACGCCATGTGACATAGGCAAGTAACCTTTCTTGGCTCCTGCCATCTTGTGCTTCACAAGCACCTTGTCAATATATGCTTCTTGGCTTAAGCCTATCATCCTTCTCGATCTATCTCTATAGATCTTGATACCTAGGATATAGGCAACCTCGCCCAAGTCTTTCATTGAGAACACCTTCTTCAATGAAGTCTTGACTGCATTTAGTTCGGAAATATCATTTCCGATCAAGAGAATATCGTCAACATAAAGTACAAGAAATACTACCACACTCCCACTGATCTTCTTGTAAACACAAGCTTCCTTTTCGCATTGAATGAAGTTCAACCTTTTGACTTCATTATCAAAGCGAATGTTCCAACTCCTTGATGCTTGCTTCAATCCATTAATAGATCTTTGAAGTTTGCATACTTTGTTAGCATTCTTTGGATTTACAAAATCCTCGGGTTGTGTCATATACACTTCCTCTTCTAAATCTCCATTTAGGAAGGCGGTTTTGACATCCATTTGCCATATTTCATAGTCATAAAATGCGGCAATCGCTAACAAGATCCGAACTGACTTAAACATGACAACGGGCGAGAAGGTCTCTTCATAGTCAATACCATGAATTTGTTTGTACCCTTTCGCGACAAGCCGTGCCTTGTATACAGTCAAATTGCCATTCATGTCGACCTTTCTCTTAAAGATCCATTTATTCTCAACGGGTTTCACTCCGTCGGGAAGATCAACTAAGGTCAATACCTTGTTGTCATACATAGACTGCATTTCGGATTCCATGGCCTTAAGCCACTCGTTGGAGTCGGATTTCTTCATCATGTCCGCAATGGTCAACGGTTCGTCATTCGCAATGACGAGGACGTCGTGCAAACCCAAGTATCTTATGGGTGGACGACTTTCCCTTGTTGACCTTCGTAGGATTGGCGCTTCAGGTTCTTGAACTTGTTCCACAACGACTTGTGGATTTGGTTCTTGAACCTCGAATGCTTGAGTAACTTGATCACTATCGACTCGCGATACGTTCGAGTTCTCATTTGAGGGAGCATACTCATGAACCTCTTCCACAACTGCTTGTGGAACGGGCTCGGCCTCCACCTCATTAGGCACCATATTGGGAATAACGAGATTGCCTACTTGGGGCACATCTTGCGGTGGTTCTTGAATTTCTTCAATTACTACGTTACTCCCACTACTTCTTCTTGAGATGAATTCCTTCTCCAAGAATGCACCAAAACGAGAAACAACTATCTTGTTTTCGTTATGGTTGTAGAAGTAGTAACCCTTCGTTTCCTTAGGGTATCCTATGAAATAACATTTATCGGATTTGGGTCCAAGCTTATCGCTTATTAGCCTCTTCACATAAGCTTCGCAACCTCAAATCTTGAGAAACGATAAACTTGGTTTCTTGCCAAACCAAATTTCGTAAGGCGTTTTCTCAACGGACTTTGACAGAATACGATTCAGTGTAAAAGCGGCGGTTTCTAAAGCATAACCCCAAAACGACTTAGGCAAGTCAGTATGGCTCATCATCGATCGAACCATATCTAGTAAAGTTCGATTCCTCCTTTCGGATACACCATTCCACTGTGGTGTTCCCGGTGGAGTGAGTTGTGGAACGATTCCACACTCCTTTAGATAATCGCTAAACTCATGACTCAAGTATTCACCACCTCGATCAGAACGCAAGGCCTTGATCTTTCGACCAAGTTGGTTTTCAACTTCATTCTTGAACTCCTTGAACTTGTCAAAGGATTCAGACTTGTGCCGCATCAAGTAGATATACCCGTATCTACTATGATCATCGGTGGAAGTAATGAAGTACGAGAAACCTCCACGTGCACAAATGCTCAATGGTCCACATACATCAGTATGCACGAGGTCCAACAAGCCACTTGTCCTTGTACCTTTGTTGGTAAAAGGCGCTTTGGTCATTTTTCCCATCAAACATGATTCGCAAGTATCAATCGATTCGTGATCAAATTGATCCAAGAGACCAACACTTTGTAATCTCTTGATGCGTTTCTCATTGATATGACCTAAGCGGCAATGCCACATTAAAGTCGTACTATCATGTGAAATCTTACGTTTCTTATTGTCACGTTCAACACTCAAAACATGCTCGCTACTAGTATCAAGCACATAAAGACCATTCAAATATTGTGCAATACAAAAGCAAACATTATTACGAAATAAAGAGCAACATTTATTCTTTATTACAACATTATAACCATCCAAGTCCAAACAAGAAATAGAGATAATATTTCGAGTGATGCATGGAACTACATAAACATCCTTAAATTCCAAAATAAAACTAGAAGATAAATTCAACTCTACATTCCCAACGGCCATAGCGGAGACGCACGTGCCATTACCGACGCAGAGTTGAACTTCACCTTTCTTCAATTGCCTCCTACTCTTTAGATCCTGCACATTTCGACAAATGTGAGTACACGAACCAGTATCAAATATCCAGTCAGTGTTAGAGGTGGCAAGAAGGGTTTCAATGACAAATATACCTGAGGCAGAAGGCTGGGCAGTTCCCGCCTTTTTGTCAGCGAGGTACTTGGGGCAGTTCCTCTTCCAATGGCCTTTGCCACTACAATAGTAGCAAACGGTCTCGGATGAGGCTGGGTTCTTCTTGCGTTTTGAACCTTCGGGAGCTCCCTTAGCCTGTGGCATCACCGGACCTTTGCCTTTCTTCGTTTTACGGGTCTTCCTTTTCTTGCACTTCTTACTTCTCTCAGTCACTGCCAGAACATCCTTGGCTCCTTTCTCTTTCTTCAAACTCTCCTCAGTTTCGACAAGCATGCTGTGGAGCTCGTCCAAGCTCTTGTCCATGCCATTCATGCGGTAGTTCACAACGAACCCCGTGAAACCATGAGGAAGAGAATTGAGAATGAAATCTTGAATCGCTCCTGACGGGAAGGGCGTATCAAGCCTTTCAAGCTGCCGAAATGTCACACCCCGGAAGCTGAGCATGACATCGGGATTTCCGCCACAAGAGTAATTACTACTCTTGTAAGGCTAACAGACAGACATAATTTTTTTTCTAAAATTAACTATTCTATTTTCTTGATTTCGGTCCCAGCAGACATAATACACAAGTACAACTTATTGCAAGCTCATATAATATGTTACACAAATTTACATAATTTACATGCCCGGCTTATTTCATACCTCTAACCCTAGTGACTCGTCAGTGAATTTATTATACAAATAAGTGTTCTAACCGACGGTCCACACCATCTAACCTAATGTCGGGCTTATATTATATTTTACATAAAATATTTACAGAAAGGCTTAACCACACAACTGAAAAACAGACACCAAAACCGGGACACGGAGATGAGTCATCCTACAACTCATCAAATTTCCTCTTCCGTGACTGGTTGCGATGGGTCCCACTCGGGAACCACACCATCAGGCGGAGAACCATCACCAAACAACTCAAAATACGCATATGCAGATATTTCCGGTAAGTCATCGAAACTGAGCAGAAAAACTACATTACACTGCAACCCTGGCACGTACACTTCTAGCTTCACAAATGAACACTCGGTAGTGGCGACCGCTCGGGGCCTAAAAAGCCTCTGCCTGGCCTGGAACCCCCGTCCCAACGAGGCACATGCAAAACAAACAAACGGAATGAGAATAAATCCTCTGTGCGGGTTTTAGTTCCAGTACGCGGATCTTAATACAAATCCGTGCATCAGACTAAAATCCCAATAAATTTATTTAACACAGAAATACAGATTTCATATACTGTAGGTACCAATCGGAAAGGTCCTAATACCGGCATCTGCCAGATGACATGCAACAACAGAAAGATGAATCACAAATGTAAGCATTTATCTTTCAGATAAAACTTATACACTCAAGTTCTTACGGCCGGACAGATACAGAAAGAACTTTTCCCAAAACCAAAGGTAGTAACCATTTGGTACAGACCAAACAAAGGGAATAAATCCAGAGATAGTAGCGCTAATAACCTGGCCGGGTCGGTGGCCAAACCGATAATCACCGGAGAGTGCAAGAGTTTATAATCATAAATATGCTTATCAGATTCTTTTCCAAGTACTGGAAATGGTTCAATCAAAGTCCGATTCTTCTATCACAAAACATGATCAAGTGATAAAGATCTTACAGAAGCCATTCCAGTTATTTATCAAACAGTCTGACTTTTACTCAGTATCAATCGGATTTCAGATTCAGACTGTACATAAGTCATTATCAAAGCGGTGATATAATCAACATGCATTTGTTTGATTATTTCTGGGCTTCTATTTTTAAATGAAATTCAGATGCATCATCAAAGATTCTTCAACATGCTATGCATTAGTTTAAAAATACCGAATTCCGAATTTTAATCAAGAAACCGCGTATCCGCACCTTCACACTCTTCCGGAGCGTGTGAGTGGTCGGTTGTTCCTGTTCAATAATAGATCAAGATTGTTAATATTTATTTAACGGGGTTCTATAATCCTTTTGACAGAATTAAAGTCTGGTTAAACTACCCCACCCGACTGACGGTAACAGTTCCAAATTTTATAACAGATATATTTCAATAATTAATATTTTAATTATTAATCCACTTGTCAGAATTTAGTTGCTTTATTTAATCATTTTCCTAATATCGAAGTCAGAAATCAGAAATCAGAATCAGATTTTATTTTCAGAATTTTCAGAATTAGCAGAAATAGCAGAAATAACAGAAATATCAGAAATATATATTAAACTCAGAGAAAATATAAGTCAGAAATTTATTTCATTGTTTGACGGGATCAGAGTGTCTGAGTATTTGCCACAGTATCCGTTCAGTTAAATCAGACGTTTCATCATTTCCCTAAAATCCGAAAATTAAACTAAGTACATTGGAAATCCAAGTCATTTAGTCTAATTCTATCATCAAGCTCAACCGAAATTAATAGCCCACTTATCGTTAATTAAGTCTTAATCCAAAACTTAATTAAATCATAATCCGAATCATTTACATTCAGCCCACAAAAACAAAATAATCTCAGCCCACAAATCAGAAATTAAATCAGCCCACAGAAAAATTCCGAAAGCCCACATCTTAATTTATTTTTTTCTTTCCTTTTTCTTTTCCTTCGGCAAAGCCCACAAAATCCATCCCAAGTCCACAAATCCAGCGACAACCCAAAGCCAGCAGGTCGGACTCAGTCGACCTGACCCAATCGACTGGGTCTAACCATAACGGGTCCGACAAAACCCAATCGGATCCGATAAGCCCTCCAACAATTCACATAAGCCCACCGAAACTTATTAATGCTCCATATATCACAAATGAGCCCTCAGTTATTTATATTTATGCCCTCAGAAATTTGCAACCAAGTCCACAAAATTTCAGAAATCGCAATTAGCACTCCAGAACACTCTAATCATGCCAGAATACCAACTTTTCCTTCAGTTAGCGTACCAGTAACTTGTACCAGATCGCAAGTACCTAGTATAACCATTTTCCCACAGAATTCAAGCGCTATCAGAACCCAAAAATGCATTTATACATATAATCATACACTATATGCTCACAGATATGTTCTAACTTATCCAAATCATCAAATATATAATGTTTATGCACATTATACCCTTAATCATGATGCAAATCAGTCAAACATGAACTAGAATGCACCAGTATAGACTTAGTTCAGCCATTTCCTCATTCATTACTGATATAAACCCAGATTTACCCCACAGTTCTATTCTCATGCATATATATCAAGTAAATGTGCATATTACATCGTCAGTCATAGTTCAATATGAGCCAGAGACATCAATTCATGCAATTCTTTACATTTATGCTGATATATCTCCTTATCTATATGTACATCTCATGTCATGACATGCAATTGCTACCATAATCGATTTATCATTTATTTAATACTCAAATATGCTTACTAACAACTATTATTCTCTGTACAGTTCATGTACCAGACATCAAAATGCTTACATGATGCTTATACGCTTTATTGCAAACAAATACTATCCCACAGAAACAATTTAGTACCTCAACTGAATCAATTAACATCCCACAAAAGTAATTAGTACCCCAACAAAACAGTTAGTATTAACATTAATATAGTAAGCCTTGTTCCAAAATCCTAAGCAACATTCAAACTGATGTAATTAAAGTAAATCTTGCACAATAAGCAGTAACTTTGTTACTGACACATGTAAGAGATCGAATAGAGAGTTATACCTAACTCGTTTGCCTTATAGAACCTCCTCACAGATTCAAGAAACACCAACGCTAAAATCAAAGTCAAGCTAATAAAGAACAGTGCTAATTCCATGCACAATCACTGTCAAACAGATAGCAAAGACAAACCCTAGAAATTAGGATGAATCAATTTAACTGAAATTGAATCCAAATTCATGGAATTAACAGTAACAAGAGTGATATTACCTCTCCCGGCTCCAATCCCCTCCTTCCTTCTCCTTCTTCCCCACTCAAACCCTAGAAATTGGGTCTATAAAATACTCACCGCAAACCGACAGAGAAAGGAAAGGAGAGACGAACCCAAGGAGAATATTAAACCACGACAGCGCCCAACGTATGACTCTCACAAATCCACGCAGAGAGAACGACAAACGAACTTCCAGCTCGAGACAGAGGCGTGAAGGCGCATGAGGTGTAGCAGAGGTGTCGCCTCTTCACGGGGCACCTCAGAGGCAACCGTCACCCCCATCGAATCACAGTGTAACACAAAGGCATGAGCACGCGCTCGAGTAAAGCCAGAACAAAAGAAAGAAAGGCGGAGAAGATAGACAGATCGGATGGAGAAGACGAGGCATAAGGAGAGAGCTCCTCGTCGAATTAGTTTTATCGAAAATTAGTCAAGATCTTTTGTGGACAGATCGGTGTGGCTTTGGTGCAACAGGTCACTGACACCTCTTTTTGTAAATTAGCTATTTCTCATAAAAATTAATTAAAATAATTTCAGAAGTCAGAAAATTGTGGCAAATATACAGAAATACTCAGAAAATTATAACGAACATTTCCATGTCCTCAGATTAAATTTCCCGTCAGATTCCACTGTTACTTTAATTTATTTCATAATTTAGATCATTAATTTGCTTAAACAGATAATTTGGAACTGTAATTACCGACTAATCAGACAGTATTGTTACACGAAACAACCCCGCCATTTTCATGACGTGTGGCCCGACTTCATGACCCTCCGCCAATCGAGTATTGGCGACGACCTTGATGAGTCTAGCCCTTTCGGTGCGGGCCTTGGTTTGAAACATGTTCGAGAGGCGAGAGACGATAGCATACACTCCCAGACCACTATCAATGAACTCCTTTTGGAGCTCAGAGTCCATGACTGCAACAATCAGGACAGACATCTCTATGTCGTCACCATGATGCTTTTCATAGTCCTCATGGTCCTTTTTAGGAGCCGTCTCATCAGGAAGAGGAGGCAAGGGAGTGGTCAAGAGATACTCCTTCTTCTAAAACCTAAGGGCTAGTCTAAGGTTCCGGTGTCAATCCAAGAAATTGGCACCGTTGAAGGTGAGTTTCTCTTTCTCTAAGAGAGAACGCAACGAAAAAGATGAATGGGAAGACATCTACAACAATTTCAAATTCAAAGTCTTATTAGTTTATGCAATGTTTTAATTTATTAATATAAACTAAAACTTCCACTACATATTTTTAAAGTCCCGAATGTAATGGATTTCCAAGATCCCCATTTTCATCACGTTGGACCTGCTATGGCACGTCATCCAAAATGATTAGATAGGGTAGGTTCTCTTTAACCAATCACAACAAAATTATGACTCTTGGTTAGCGTCGCGAACTCGCCCCGATGTCCAAGAAACTTGTTGGGTCCATCGATAAGCAACTTCTCTCTATTTGCTCCTAAAAAATCTTATTTGTACCCGAACTTTCGAGTGGAAACCATGACGTCCGCTATGGTGGACCGCGCCATGAGAAGACAAACGGCGTGAAGGGGATAGAGAGAAGGAGAGCGTTTGGCTTAATCAAATTAATTGGGACTATTCAATTATGTGACTCTTGTTTGGTGGTCGTGTTAGCATACACCCATACCTATCTAATGACATTTCATAGCATACAAACATTCACATAATCAGCATCTCAAACACAAGCATTGTTGTGGGTTTGTATGGCTCTAGCTTGCATATCAGTCTTCGCTGCATCTCCATGTAGCAAGACTAATCTAAATCAAGTCCTCCCACTAATTATATTGATCCTATCCTATAATTAATGGAAATAAATACATGTAGAAAAATTCTAATTCCCTCCTAGGCCTTAGGGGCATGCAAGCCTCACAAGTTACATTAAAATTAATCAAAATTAATTAATGGCACCAAAGGTCGCATTACACACATTCACACATGCATACATTTACAAACCACAAGGCATTGAAATCTTGAGTCATACGAAACCCACGATCCTCCTATAAAAACGAGTTAGCACATATACAATATATATGGTTCACTTGTTCTTAATTAATTTCATTAATTAGAATCTTTATGTATGCTTGTCGTTCCTTTTCCAAATGCAAAGAAGTTTAACATTACAACTATTTGTTTAAACCTTTGAAATTTAATTCAACAATCCAAAACAGAAAACGAGGTTATTTGAGGAGTATTCTAATTAACATCTCAACCAATTGATTAATTAGAAATAATATTTTAACTAATTAAAATATTAAATGAGACTCGAGAAAAATCAAAATTTTTCGGTCTCCAAAAATTATGAAATAAATCCTGCAAACTCCTCATCATGAGTCTAACTACCAGTAAAAATTTCAGGAAGAGATCACTTACCATTAGGGAGAATCAAAAAAAAAAATCCAGATTTCATGCGTAAAGCACCGATATCGGATTTTCTGTTTTTCATCTCAACCTTTTGGTATGTAGGATCATCTTACATGCAATTTTCATGCAAACAATTTATACATAAAACAAGCATATGCAGTTGGCTATCTAACCATGGAAAGAAAAATACTAAGGTCTATTCAAGATCATCAAGTTAAAAGGTAAATAAACAAGAAGCCCTGTTCTGAAACAGACTGACGACCGAAAATATTTGACCCAGTTGAAGTATCAAACTTTATTGAAAAATTATGAAACTAATTTTCACAGAATTCTAATTTTAGAACAATTCTATTTAAATACTTTCCTAAAAAAGTCCTTCAATAAATTCAGTTTTCCCAAAAACAACTAACTTGTTCAGCAAGACAAATCTGACGACTTCAATTCTTTTCACATTTGAACGTCCAAAAAATCCGAAATATGCAACAAATTACACATATCCAGAAAGAGCATCAAATTTAGAATAACCCTAATAAAAAATATACAGGTAGTTATTTTATAAAATACGTCCTTTTTTGCCATACAAACAGAACTGTGCAGCAGAATTCCAGATCTGCGCACCGTCACCGTTTAAATCACTAAAAATTCATAACTGCTTAGAAAATAGTGAAACCAGTGCCAAAAGAACAAAGACTCAAAGATATACAATCTCTATGAAAAATAAAATTTTTTCAGAAGGCTTTACAATACGAAAAACAAGCAACAAGGCAGAAAAATAGCTTTTTCCAGAACAGCAAGCATACACATCACTAATTAACTTAATTAATTATTAATTTCTCGATTTTAAAATATTAAAAACTCGAATAACGACCAGCGCTCTGATACCACTGTTAGGAACTCAAGTCCATGTGCAATTTTAATTTTTATTAACATTTAATAAGCAATTAACATGCACGATTAACGGATCTAGTTATTCAAGTAGTTAATACATAAAAGAGAACGTGTAGGAGTCTTTACCTCTTCTAGTATCGTAACTAGAAGGCTCGACCTTTGCTTAGGAGTCGATGGATGCGCACCTTCGCTGCCTCTAGTCCACCTAGAAGATTAACCAAGGTCTATGAACAAGTGCTAGCTTGTTCTAAGACGATAGCTAATTTCCTATTAGTTTCTTCGCGCGATTAACTCTTAGACTCCCACGAAAAATTGCTCAACACATAAGATAGAGAGGGAGGCGCCTAGGGAGAGAAGGAGCACGAAATTTTCTGCTCTTTCTTGTGCCTTGCGCCAGAAGAAAAAGGGAAGGGAGGAGAGGCTAGGGTTTTGTCGTTTCCATAAACGACGCTGCCATAATTGATTGTTTCCAAACAAAGCTCTCTTCCCATAATTTGGACTTGCCAAAATTATCCTTTTAGGGCTGAAATTTCATGGGTGTTTACGGGCTATAAAACATATTTTATTAGCCTATTAATTTACTCCATTAATTAATCTTAAATCGGACTTTTAATTAACTAATTAAATAAAAGGCCAATTAGCTCAATATCTTTAATATGCGTTGAACAAACTTGATTATTAAATCATTAATAATCATTTTGGAATTAGCATATGCATCATATTATTTCTATATGATCCATTTGAGTTAATTAATTATAACAGTTCATAACGGTATATAATTAATTAATCAACTTATCATATTTTCGCAATACTCGCTATTGCAAATAAATAAATAATGCACGTATGGTTAAAGTTATATTTGTGTGACCCTCTAAGGATTTATGCTATGTTGGCCATGGAATTAAATCAATATTTATTCCAATAATCACAAGCGGTATCTAGCAACACGTTATGATTCCCAATTTGCATAAATGAATAATGTACTAATACAATCATTTAATCCTGCATAAGAAATGAGTTTCTTATTGTTTTGATTCTTATGTCACATGATATCCTTGTATAATCCAAGATAGGAATGTGTCATTCTTGCAGATTATACGTTTCTTGATCTAGAGATAATTGCACGAGTTGCCGGCAAGCAATCCATCTTCATCAAGGGGCCCAGTAGATATCATCGCTCACCAGGTGAACTAATGAGGGACATACGGTTGTCTTGATGAACAATTTTTCCCCGCACAATTCAAGTGAACATAAATAAAGTCCGTATAGCAGCCCTTATCAGGAATCAGCGGTAGACGATATTTATAGAACCTATCCTCATGTGGAAAAACAGAACCATCTCAAACTTGGAATCAAACACTGATAAAATAAATAATGACACTTAACACAATCCATATATTTATTTCATCGGGGCCATATCCTGTACTATGTTCTAGTAACATATACATATGCAATTAAGTTAGTAACTCCTTACTTATGATTTGTAGAACTTAATCATCGCTTAATTTGCATACTAGTCTTATATGATAATTAATGTTCCTTGTTAATTATCAAGACTATGGATAGTTTCGATTTATTATTGTCATTTACTATTAAATGAAATACAGTGATCCACAATTCAGATCCTCAACCTGAATGAACTGTCAATAATAAAATCCAGGAACAAATGATCAAATATCATTAATAACATAAACTAAATATAATATCATCAAATGATTGGCTCGAAGGACATAACTCTAACAATGCCCTGTTACTGCAAATATTGCTCCCT
Source organism: Rhynchospora tenuis (assembly GCA_027725995.1). Classification (NCBI taxonomy): domain Eukaryota; kingdom Viridiplantae; phylum Streptophyta; class Magnoliopsida; order Poales; family Cyperaceae; genus Rhynchospora; species Rhynchospora tenuis. The sequence goes on along the minus strand of CM050889.1, from coordinate 67,918,699 downwards.
ACGTTATAATATATATAGATAAGATGCATCAGTAAATGGTCTCCATCCAATAATTTAAAGATTCAAAATTAATTCAAATTATTTAATAAATAAATCTTCACATTGAAAAATTTGGAGGGGCGCACATTGAATTTGTAATAGTACTATAGAATTTTAATAACCCTTTAACAATTCACTTTACACCCATTTGAAAAATTTTAAGACTTAATTTGTAAAATTACATTTATCATCAATCCTATTTTTTTTTCAAATAATTTAATCGTTTGACCTACCACCCATGCATAACCACCTGTGCATAGTTATTCCATGCTTGTAAGAAAAAGAAAACAAAATGCTGCTGTTTATTTCTTTGTTGTTGTTTTTATAAATTGCTGCCCCTAAATATTTGGGTGTCGTTTGGATGTGTTAGGAATAAGGAAGGGAGAACTATTCCGGACGTAAATTTGTGATTTCGGAAAGAGTGAGAAGAAGCTATTTCGGGAATAAGAAATGTTGTTTGGAGTGTTATTTTTAATAAAAAAAATTATTTACTCAGAAATTTCAAGGAAAAAGGGAAAATTTTTTTTAATAAGGAAAAAGTCCCAACGCGATATTGGACCGCGTATGGTTCCTGACACCTAACGCGGTCAACAAACGCGTTAGGGAGCGCTAACGCGGTCGTAGGAGGCAGAACACTTGTTTAATTTTTTTTCAAAATTGCAGACCGCGTTTAGTATCTTTCATCTTTTATCTTTAATTTTTATATTTAATTTTTATACTCTATCTTTCATCAAATATACAATATATTATCTTTAATGTATTTTTATAATATATTATATTATATTATTTTTATAATTTTTATAATACAACTTTAATATTAATTATTTTGTTATCATGTGTTTTGGTATTTATTGTTTAAAATTAATCCTATATGTTTTTGTTGTATGTTTATTGAAGGAAAATTTACTTAATGATTTTATATTTAAAATTAATACACAAAAGTAAACTTAAATTAAAACTTAGTAAACCATAAAAATAAAACATTACAACGACACGTAGCTAATGATAATAACAACCGCAAATCATTCATTATAACGACACATAGCTAAGTTACTATACTATAATAGTGAAATACATTGTCACATCCCGCAGCCAGACGTGACAGCTCCCGCCACGAAAGTACAGATAATTGTACTCTCGTAAGGCTTAAACTAAAACTTAACATAAAATTAGCCATAAATTTATTTTTTTTTTTTGATAATATAAATCGAATATTATCAAGCTAAATGTATAAACAAAATAAAGCATAAAATAAAACATATCGACAGACAGTCGATCGCATACACCTATTTATAAATAGGTAACTAACCTAACAGTATCTCTTATCACACCAGGAATGGTCACTAGCATTCTGGGCAAAGGTGATCTTCATTACGGCCCATCAAAACTATTTTTTAATGCAAGCGATATGTCCTCTGGAACCCCCATCCGCCGAGGAATATGCAAAACAAAAACGGAGTGAGAATAAAATTCTCAGTGCGGGTTTTAGTTCCAGACGTGGATTTCTAATTGAAATCTTAGCCCGAAAGTAAGACCCATAATAATCAATATGAATATATAATCTATTCATTAAATAAACAACTGGACTTAGTTAAATCATTCATGCAATATCAATAAGTCAAGCACGATTCCTTTATATTCCTCTTTCATGAACATGCACACAACTGAATCAAGAGCAAGACATTTTCCCTAACCCACTGGGCACATGAGGGACGTATCCCTAACCCCGGGCACATGAGGGAATTCCATATCATAAAGCATATCGTCAAACTCACTCAGGTTTCCTAACCCAACCGGTTGGGCACAGGAGGAAACCTTTCCCTAACCCACTGGGCACACGAGGGACGAATCCCTAACCCCGGGCACACGAGGGAATTTCATATTCTAATAGCGCTATCGAACTGGCCGAAGCCGGTGGCCGACCGACTCCGGAGAGTGGATTGATTGACATTCAAATCCATTTACCATCTTCCAGTACCAATCACGCGTAATCATAATTCGAGATCTTCAGGCAAGAATAGGTTAAACTGAGACAACTCAGTTTATTCATAATAAACATGTATACAAACTTGCCTGTCTGTTATAACCATTTTAACAAAGGAGATCATTTTTAACATGAAACTTTGAGTTGTAATATCTGTTCCTAAATCTACATGGATATTGTGTAATGCATCCAAAGGATTCAACAAAATGCCATGCATAATTTAAAAATTACCAGGACCGGATCTCTATAAAAATCCACGTATCCGCACCTGTTGTTGGATTGGGATCGGTCTCCGTCAAGCTTCTTGTACAATGATCAGGAACCGTTAAGATTTGACTAAATGATTTCTTAAATTGATCTAACTTGAGACCCTTAACTGTGGTCCGACTTAAATTACCAGACTGGCTGAGTTTTCTATTTAAACTTTATAGTAATTGCTTGTGTTTTCACTAACTTAATTATTATTGATTATTATCTTATTCTATTTGAATTAGTTCTATTTTCTTTAAATTTATTTTATTTATTTATTTCCTTCTATTTACTTAATTAATTAATTAATTAATTTATGTTTAATATTATTCTCAATTTCTCTTTATTATTAATAATTAATTTATGTTTATTTTAATATATTATTTTGTTATATTTAATTTATTTCCTTATATTTAGTTTAAATAGTTTCTTTTAATCAAATTTATTTTTATTAAATAAGAATTCAAATCATTAAATAAAATTATAAACTCAAAATCCAAAAATCAAAATCAGAAAATCATAAAACAATTTAAAAGTCTAAAAGTTATTTGTTATTGGGATCAGAAAGTCAGTGATTTTGATCGTCGTATCTGTTCTCGACTCACTCGGACTATTCTCATCATTTCCCGTAAAAATCCGACTTAATTAAAGAAATTCCCGACATTTAAGTGACTTTTTCTTTAATTAATTATTTATTAATCCATATTATTCATTAACTTAATTCTTAGATTAAGTTTTCCTTAATTATCCATTAATGTCAGCCCACAAATTCACATTTTTAATTTCAGTCCGAGTAGTTAAAGGTCCAGCCCGTCTCCATTTTTTTTTTCTTTTCTGCTGAAGCCCAGCGAAACCAGCCCAAGAACATAGGCCCAAAACGCGAAACGACTAGACCAGGTCAACCTGACCCAGTTGACCTGGGTCGGTCGTATCGGGTCCGCCACCTCTCCGACAGAACCCGATAAGGCAAATCACCCACCCCGTAACTCATCAGTTCTTTTCTGCTTAAGCCCTTGAATCATTTTATTTTTCAGATAGGACCCTTTTCCTTACATCTAGGTCCTTTTCTTCACAATTAAGTCCTCAGTTCATCATTTTTATTTACCACTCAGTCCCTGTCATCGACCCTACGTACCAGAACGGTACCAGAGAGGTACCAGACGCCCAACCAGGTACCAATAGGCTGGTACCAAGTCTCAAAATCACTCACAACGCCTTCCCAAATGTTTCCTTACTCGCAACCGAGGTAAATAACCTAAAATTTAGCCAATTTGATTTAGTATTCAAGCAACAGACACATATACCCAACGAATTTCATTTCTACGAAATTGCAATACTCAAAACCTCAATTAGATCCTTAAATTAGGCTAACTAAACCCATTATCCAACTCAATACCATGAACAGTAGCCAATAACCCGAGATTACACCTAAACCCTAGCTTAACAGTTTCTAAATTTCGACTCAATCAAATCAAACAAACAATGAGAAGAAGAGAAACTAGTATAACTTTGATCTTCAAAACTCTCCCCTTTCCTTTCCTCCGCTCTTCCCCTCTCTTTTTTTTTCTCTGGAAACTCTTTTAACACCCGGCCAACCCCAGAAACTAACTAGGAGGGAGTATTTATAGGCAAAATCGGAAGAGAAAAGGAAGAAGAAAATCAACGATGACGGTTAAAACAAAATTTCCAATCTTTTTTTCACACCTTACCCGATTCTCCATCGTAGCATCTCACGGTTACGATGGAAGCCGCCTTTTTCTCAACTGTGGCTCACTGTGATTGGTTGGCCACACTCGATCGGCTTCAATTTTGGTGCTAGGCAGTGCGACGAAAGAGCGAAAAAGGAAGAAAATCAGACGGTGGCGGAAGAAAACGAAGAGAAAAGAGGGGAAGAAGGAGATGAAGCCAAGTCGGCCCCGAGTTTTTATTAAATTGATTTCGTCCGGATCTTCTGTGGCAAAAGTTCTGTGGCCAATCGTGAAGCAGCTTACCATAATTGATTTTAATTCGAATTTCTTTAGTATTTAATTGAATTAACAATAGATTTCACAATTAATTAAGCTTTGATTTTGCTAGAATATTTTATACTAATTGTAGATTTTACACAAAGTTAAAGATTTCGAATTCAAGTTGATTTTTATGTTACTCTTGATTTAAATCTATTTCCTTTATTAGTCATAGTTAATTTCAAGCTTAATTATTGTATTAAATCAAATTTTTGGTGTATTAGAATTATGTAAATAAATTTTAGACATTACACAAGGTCAAGAATTTCGAATTCGAGTCGATTTTCATGTTAATGTAGATTTATCTCTTTAGAATATTACTATTTTTATAGATTAACTTTCTTAATTTTGTTCTTAAAATTAACTCAACTGATTTAATTAAGTTTGACATTTTCTACTATGTTACATTCCACCCCCCTTAAAAAAAAATTTCGTCCTCGAAATTTCTAAGAGGGATTTAGGATTGGTATTTTCAAGGTCAAATTATTCTTTGTATTGTTATCCTCCAATTATGCTACTTCCTTTTTAAGATTTATTTTGTTTCTTTATTGTCAGTACAGATACATCAGGGTACGACTTCAGTTTCCTTGATAGTCAGTCAAAGAAGCTAAAGTAATACTCTAAATATCATAAGATCAATCTCAATATTGGTGACTAGTCAATATTGATTCGATCCTTGTACACAGACATACGGTTAATATTATTATCTGTTTGATTTCATAATAGTTATTTTTATTATCATTTTAAAGATCAGATTTGAATTCAGAGTACTAATTCTTAGAAGCAGGATTTTGAGATTTGATAGTGACCTAATTTTCAAGTAGGTTGATCTATCTAACCACCATAGCGCACTCATGTCGAAAAACAAAAGGGTAGACAAGTTAACCGAGCGTTAACAATCTCCAACCTAAGTGTAAAAATTTCTTTTCTTGTATCCACTATATGCTGCTTCCAATCACTTAAATACAAATCTGACTTTTCCTTGATGTCTCCTGCTCCAATTGAAATCTTGTGAGGTTTACAATTTCTTGTGACCCCTTCTATTTTGGCGTTTGGTATAATTTTTTTTTTTTTTTTCACATAAAACTTCACATGAGATCATGCATATATTCGCTATGAGCAATTCTCATCAATTATGAATATTCAATCAACAAGCGTTGAAGCTAAGGTTACATGCCCACAGTGTATGCTTCGAGATTTAATTTGTTCTTCTGAAGTATTATCCATTGGTCAGGGTCGTGTACTGAGCTAAATATAACCTTTATACTTGCATATCCTTAAAAGCTGATCCAAAACCGAGATGTGAACCTCATATCTTCTTCAAAAATAATTTCTTTCAGATATCCTTGTTATCTAGAACAAAAGTTCATAAATATCCTCGTTGACTCTTTACCATTGAAATCAATCTGAATAAGGATATAATAAGCTATCTTGGTCCATCAATCTATTATGTCTCCAGTTAGAATCATATCTCTTTATAGTTCATGGAAACTCCTATCACCAACTACATTATGATAGATTCATCTTAGTTTTCAGGGAAATTGCAAAAGTTCGGTAGGTTTCTATCAATCCGTCTTAGTTTGCTAGCTCACCCGACCTCCTTCAAAGATATTCTTCCACTTCCTTGTTTCTATTTGACCGCCGATATTTCCTTTTCAATTCTTTAGACACACCTTTTCTTTTCTTTCCAGAATAAATAACATACCTTGAGTTATGCACCTCCAAATAGCCTTATAGTTTTCATCTCAGGGTTGTCCAGCATACAACCACTATCTCCGGATTATTAAAATTTCTATCTCATCAGTCTTGAATAAGAGATCTGACTTGTTTTTGACTAATTCATAATATTTGTCATATTTGATGTCTTTCCGTCAAACCTCTCTAGGTTAATTTTTGTAGATTGGTTTGAATAATTATGAAAATTAACCTTCCGACCATGGTTATGCTCAACTTCTATAAATCTCCAGTTTCTCATATTTTGAAGAAAAGCACGTATCTTGCCTTGAAGGAATCTCATAAACACTTTTAATTGCCCTTGTTCCTTCATAGTTTTAATTCTCTCTATCTTGTAGGGACTATCTGACGCGAGGTTTTGGAAATGGATATAGTTCCATGTATCAGGTCAATAGGAAATTAATTTTTTTTTTTCAGGTGAAAATCTAAAAATTTATTCTGGAGATATATCAAAATAGCTGGAAACAATGGTATTGGGAAAGAGGTTAAAAGTTTATGGAGTTTAAACCCATTATTATACTTATGTGGGCTAAATCATCCAATTTCCCCATCAATTACCTGGTTTCATAAGTAAAAATGTAGAATATTGGGGATAATTACTTTCCTTCTTGTAGGGTTAATTATAGCTGAATATTGCATCAACCAATTTATTTTCGAGCGTATATTATGTCTTATCATCTCTATATCCCGTAGATTACTCTTCATATCCAGTAGATCAATCTTACTTCTAGTCCATTCATGAAATTCTTGTAGTTTAGGCCGTGTACATTGGTCCTGATAACTTACTCCAAGAGTATCCTAACTATCCATTACCTGTCACTAGACAGTAGTTGCGATGTTTATCTTTATTTTCTTCTGCTGCCTTTCTTTCTTCTTGATGCATGTCGTCCATGTTATCCGAAATAGGTATTACAAGTCTGTTGTTGACCTTATCACCACGAGTGTAACCATGTTATAGCATTCCATTTCCACGACTTGAGCTAGCTCTAATAGTAGTCATCTTTAATGCAGAAGTAGATGCTAGTTTTGGAAAATCTTTAATCCAATGATCAGAACTATCACATCGAAGACAGGTTCGAGTAGAATGATAGCATTGTATCTCCGGGTGTCAACATTTATACCTGCGACACTAATTAGGTTTGGAGGATGGAAACGATAGAATTGGTTTCTAGGTTTGTGCTGTTGGGGTTACATGGTTGGTCCCACTATATTTTGCCCACGTACATTCCGAGTCTGAACCATACGTTGTTGAGGCTTCTTCTCTTCTTCTCTTTTTTCTTTTTTTTTTTTTTTTTTATACATCCACTTTCTCAGCTGCATTCCTCAGGATTTAAAGTCCTTGGTTTTCTTGATTGTCAACCGCAATTGCAACTTCTGGGTCCAACCCGTCAAGATACTGACATCTTTGTCGATAGGCATCATTGAAAATGTCAGGAGCGTATTGAGATAAAATAAGTAATTGGGTGTCATATTTAGCAACCATTCATCCCAGTTGTTTGAGTGTTGCAAATTTAATTCTCTCTGCTTCCATATGCACGATTCCCATAAATATTTAGTTGAATCATTCTTCAAACCAGGCCCAAGAAATTCGAGCAGCATTTCCTTCATATCCACACTTCACCCCATCCCATTAAGATCGAACCGACTTTATAGATAATAAGTTATCAATCCAACCGGATATTTTTTTTTTTTTTAAAGGACTTGACTTGCCTCTAAGCAAGATTTTATTATAACAAGTTTTTACCTTAACTCCAATAAGACAATCGCTTCAAATTCCTTGAATATAGCTTCCTCCTTATCCAAAGAATCTTGTTTAGTTTTATCTGCCATTTATCGACCACGTTCATCAGCTTATAGTATGCGATTCATTCCACAGTCTTCTAATTCCACAGGTGCTTCCTTGTCAGCTGCAGGTATCTTACATTTATCGTGTCTCACATAACGTTCACGAGCGTTTTTCATCATTAAGCTCTAATGATTAACTGTTGTTATCGATGTATTATGAAAATTCTTCAAACAACCAAATTGAATGCTATGCATGCATGCCTAACTTAATGCAGAAATTGAAATATATCGTCCTAGTCCATTTTCTACCCATAGTTTCGCTAGACTGGTTAGGGCTTATACCATTCTAGCTCTGATATCACCAAAAGAGACTGTCACATCCCGCAGCCAGACGTGACAGCTCCCGCCACGAAAGTACAGATAATTGTACTCTCGTAAGACTTAAACTAAAACTTAACAAAAAATTAGCCATAAATTTATTTTTTTTTTGATAATATAAATCGAATATTATCAAGCTAAAGGTATAAACAAAATAAAGCATAAAATAAAACATATCGACAGACAGTCGATCGCATACACCTATTTATAAATAGGTAACTAACCTAACAGTATCTCTTATCACACCAGGAATGGTCACTAGCATTCTGGGCAAAGGTGATCTTCATTACGGCCCATCAAAACCATTTTCTAATGCAAGCGATATGTCCTCTAGAACCCCCATCCGCCGAGGAATATGCAAAACAAAAATGGAGTGAGAATAAAATTCTCAGTGCGGGTTTTAGTTCCAGACGTGGATTTCTAATTGAAATCTTAGCCCGAAAGTAAGACCCATAATAATCAATATGAATATATAATCTATTCATTAAATAAACAACTGGACTTAGTTAAATCATTCATGCAATATCAATAAGTCAAGCACGATTCCTTTATATTCCTCTTTCATGAACATGCACACAACTGAATTAAGAGCAAGACATTTTCCCTAACCCACTGGGCACATGAGGGACGTATCCCTAACCCCGGGCACATGAGGGAATTCCATATCATAAAGCATATCGTCAAACTCACTCATGTTTCCTAACCCAACCAGTTGGGCACAGGAGGAAACCTTTCCCTAACCCACTGGGCACACGAGGGATGAATCCCTAACCCCGGGCACACGAGGGAATTCCATATTCTAATAGCGCTATCGAACTGGCCGAAGCCGGTGGCCGACCGACTCCGGAGAGTGGATTGATTGACATTCAAATCCATTTACCATCTTCCAGTACCAATCACGCGTAATCATAATTCGAGATCTTCAGGCAAGAATAGGTTAAACTGAGACAACTCAGTTTATTCATAATAAACATGTATACAAACTTGCCTGTCTGTTATAACCATTTTAACAAAGGAGATCATTTTCAACATGAAACTTTGAGTTGTAATATCTGTTCCTAAATCTACATGGATATTGTGTAATGCATCCAAAGGATTCAACAAAATGCCATGCATAATTTAAAAATTACCAGGACCGGATCTCTATAAAAATCCACGTATCCGCACCTGTTGTTGGATTGGGATCGGTCTCCGTCAAGCTTCTTGTACAATGATCAGGAACCGTTAAGATTTGACTAAATGATTTCTTAAATTGATCTAACTTGAGACCCTTAACTGTGGTCCGACTTAAATTACCAGACTGGCTGAGTTTTCTATTTAAACTTTATAGTAATTGCTTGTGTTTTCACTAACTTAATTATTATTGATTATTATCTTATTCTATTTGAATTAGTTCTATTTTCTTTAAATTTATTTTATTTATTTATTTTCTTCTATTTACTTAATTAATTAATTAATTAATTTATGTTTAATATTATTCTCAATTTCTCTTTATTATTAATAATTAATTTATGTTTATTTTAATATATTATTTTGTTATATTTAATTTATTTCCTTATATTTAGTTTAAATAGTTTCTTTTAATCAAATTTATTTTTATTAAATAAGAATTCAAATCATTAAATAAAATTATAAACTCAAAATCCAAAAATCAAAATCAGAAAATCATAAAACAATTTAAAAGTCTGAAAGTTATTTGTTATTAGGATCAGAAAGTCGGTGATTTTGATCGTCGTATCTGTTCTCGACTCACTCGGACTATTCTCATCATTTCCCGTAAAAATCCGACTCAATTAAAGAAATTCCCGACATTTAAGTGACTTTTTCTTTAATTAATTATTTATTAATCCATATTATTCATTAACTTAATTCTTAGATTAAGTTTTCCTTAATTATCCATTAATGTCAGCCCACAAATTCACATTTTTAATTTCAGTCCGAGTAGTTAAAGGTCCAGCCCGTAGGGATGAAAACGGAGCGGATAAACTCCGCTCCGAACCGTATCCGAATCCGGAAAATGCGCAAAATATCCGAACCGTATCCGAATCCGCACATATCCGTATTCGTATCCGTATCCGACAAAAAAATATGGATACGGATATGGTTTTGATACTATCCGATCCGTATCCGTATCCGGCAAAAAAATATGGATATTATCCGTATCCGATAAATATTAATCCGTTTATCCGTATTTTTAACGACACAAGATGATTAATATAATTACTTATCTACTTTAGAGAAGACTTTTAATTAGATAATACTTAACTTTTATTAAATAAATTCTATTACAATATTATTTTTATTTAGACTAGTAATATAAAATTAATTTTATTTTCTATTATCAAGATAATTGTATATGATAACAACATTAAAATTAATTTTTTTCTCTAATCATGATGATTACATGTGATTAATATAGTATTTTGATATATGATGACATTTGATATTGATATTCTATCTTGTTTATTTTTATTTCCATTAGTTTGTTAATTTATAAATATTCGTTTTAATATCCGAAATATATTCGTATTCGTATCCGTATCCGGTAACATCCGAACCGTATCCGTATCCGTTTAATATCCGAACCGTATCCGTATCCGAACATATCCGTATTCGTATCCGTATCCGATAAAAAATATGGATACGGATATGGTTTCACCACTATCCGATCCGTATCCGCTCCGTTTTCACCCCTACCAGCCCGTCTCCATTTTTTTTTTCTTTTCTGCTGAAGCCCAGCGAAACCAGCCCAAGAACATAGGCCCAAAACGCGAAACGACTAGACCAGGTCAACCTGACCCAGTTGACCTGGGTCGGTCGTATCGGGTCCGCCACCTCTCCGACAGAACCCGATAAGGCAAATCACCCACCCCGTAACTCATCAGTTCTTTTCTGCTTAAGCCCTTGAATCATTTTATTTTTCAGATAGGACCCTTTTCCTTACATCTAGGTCCTTTTCTTCACAATTAAGTCCTCAGTTCATCATTTTTATTTACCACTCAGTCCCTGTCATCGACCCTACGTACCAGAACGGTACCAGAGAGGTACCAGACGCCCAACCAGGTACCAATAGGCTGGTACCAAGTCTCAAAATCACTCACAACGCCTTCCCAAATGTTTCCTTACTCGCAACCGAGGTAAACAACCTAAAATTTAGCCAATTTGATTTAGTATTCAAGCAACAGACACATATACCCAACGAATTTCATTTCTACGAAATTGCAATACTCAAAACCTCAATTAGATCCTTAAATTAGGCTAACTAAACCCATTATCCAACTCAATACCATGAACAGTAGCCAATAACCCGAGATTACACCTAAACCCTAGCTTAACAGTTTCTAAATTTCGACTCAATCAAATCAAACAAACAATGAGAAGAAGAGAAACTAGTATAACTTTGATCTTCAAAACTCTCCCCTTTCCTTTCCTCCGCTCTTCCCCTCTCTTTTTTTTTCTCTGGAAACTCTTTTAACACCCGGCCAACCCCAGAAACTAACTAGGAGGGAGTATTTATAGGCAAAATCGGAAGAGAAAAGGAAGAAGAAAATCAACGATGACGGTTAAAACAAAATTTCCAATCTTTTTTTCACACCTTACCCGATTCTCCATCGTAGCATCTCACGGTTACGATGGAAGCCGCCTTTTTCTCAACTGTGGCTCACTGTGATTGGTTGGCCACACTCGATCGGCTTCAATTTTGGTGCTAGGCAGTGCGACGAAAGAGCGAAAAAGGAAGAAAATCAGACGGTGGCGGAAGAAAACGAAGAGAAAAGAGGGGAAGAAGGAGATGAAGCCAAGTCGGCCCCGAGTTTTTATTAAATTGATTTCGTCCGGATCTTCTGTGGCAAAAGTTCTGTGGCCAATCGTGAAGCAGCTTACCATAATTGATTTTAATTCGAATTTCTTTAGTATTTAATTGAAGTAACAATAGATTTCACAATTAATTAAGCTTTGATTTTGCTAGAATATTTTATACTAATTGTAGATTTTACACAAAGTTAAAGATTTCGAATTCAAGTTGATTTTTATGTTACTCTTGATTTAAATATATTTCCTTTATTAAGTCATAGTTAATTTCAAGCTTAATTATTGTATTAAATCAAATTTTTGGTTTATTAGAATTATGTAAATAAATTTTAGACATTACACCAGGTCAAGAATTTCGAATTCAAGTCGATTTTCATGTTAATGTAGATTTATCTCTTTAGAATATTACTATTTTTATAGATTAACTTTCTTAATTTTGTTCTTAAAATTAACTCAACTGATTTAATTAAGTCTGATATTTTCTACTATGTTACATACATGAAAATTTAAAATAAATCTACTTATAGATTTTGACTATCTACATATTGCAGAATTTCATCCCACCATGGTTCCTCCTCTTCATTTTCCTTGTCCTGTTGATTACTGGCACTGGCGTTGTCAGCCATATGAGTGGCTTCGTTCCAGAAAGCCGCATCAGCCTCTTGTTTTTCTATCTCTGCCATACATCTTGCTGCATTTCTTCTTTCTTCCTCTCTTTTTGCCTTTTGAAGTCTATGGTGCATCTGCATGTTCTGAATTTATTTTCGCCATTTCTCCTTCTCCTCTTCTTCTTTTAGTTTTTTCTTTCGCGACTCTTCTATTCTCCTAGACCAATACTCAGATACAAGTTTGTCATGTTCTTCCCTCTTTTTTCTTTCGGCCTCTCTGTACCGAGTTTTCGTTTCTTCCGCTTCACGGCGATTGTGGTCAGTGTAGTGCTCACGCATGATGGTTTCTTGGTAATTGAAAATTTCACCACACTTTGTACATATCACTGTGTGGTCTCCACGAAAATTAAAAATGGATTCAACCATAGGTTTTTATTATTGTTCTTATAAATATTCCTAAGGTTTTTTACTATTTTTTTTAAAAATAACATAGAAACATTAAATATATAAATAAAACATAAAATAATATTACATAACACATAAAACATAAAATATAAAAAAAACTTACAAACATAAAACATAAAACATACATAACATACTAAAAAAAAACATATCATAACATAGAAACATACAACATAAAAGAAAAAATAAAATATAAAAAAACTAAGCACGATAAGGGTCGCCTGCAGCAGCGGGATGATTTTCAAATCCAGGTGGGCAAGCTTTCTTCAACTTAAGCCAAACTGCCCTATTGTTGTCCACCTTGACGCGGATCCCCCCTTCCCTCTTCACCTTGTCCGTCCAGTGCTTGGGTCCTCTAACCTGCCATACTTCGTAGTCTTCATCAAATTCATCATCCAAATCTTCCAAATAGAACTTGTCTTGCGGATACATCCAGTACAGTGTCCTCAATATGTGATGGTCGTATACTTCACTATGTCCCTCTAGCAACACACCGGTAACAACCTTGCGTGGTTTCAAATCCATTTCTATTCAATCACAATTGACAAATATCAATTAGGAACAATATATTTAAATTTCTTTCAAATTAAAAAAATCTAAGCAAGTCAATAATTTATTGTTAAAAAAAATCTAAATTAAGACTATAATCAATTTATTGTTTAAAAATTATGTATGATTTATTTTAATTTAATTCTATCGCCAATAATCAATATCATTAAAAATTTGTACTAATTTTGTCTTAACAAATCAATAAAAATCAATAAAAAAAAATTAATACAAAATTTCAAATCTTTTTTTTCCTTTTTCTTCTTTTTTCTTCTCTTTCTTCTCTTCTCTTTCTTTCTTTCTTTCTCTCTTTCTCTTCTGATCTGGTTGTGCCTCACTCCCCCTCACCCATCTCTTTTAAAGGAAACGCGCGCAGAAAACTAGAAACGGTCGAAAACGGTAACCTGCAAAAGTTATGGCTCCTAACGCGATCGTTGACCGCGTTAGGGAGCCCTAACGCGTTTGTTGACCGCGTTAGGACACAGCTCATTTATTGTGTCCATAAACGCGTTATGGCTTTTTCCTTATTAAATTTTTTTTTTCCTTTTTTCTTATTAAAATTTCTGAGGATATATTTTTTTTATTAAAAATAACGGTTGTTTGGATGATAAGTTGGGAATAAGGTTATTGGGAAGAGTGTTATTGGGTGAAAAATAAAAGATGAGTGTTATTAGGAAGAGTGTTATTCCTATGAATAAGAAATATTGTTTGGATAGATTTTTTTGTTATGAATAAGAATTTACACCGGAAAGAAGCTATTCCTAGCCATCCAAACGGAGCCTTGTTGTTTTTCTAAAGGCTTTGCTCAAAGAAGAGAAAGGAGGTGAACGTAGAGGAAGGAGACTTGACCTTCACCTGCCCTACTGTCCCTACTCCCAAACTCAAAATTTTAAATGGAAACCAGGAAGAAATGAGGAGAATGATGAGACAACCTATGTGTAAATGTTACTAATTTCTTACCCTTCAATTTTGAGAGGTAGCGTTCTTCCCATATCTCTTTTTTCCGTTCCTTTCCTTTCCATGGTTATTTCTGGAAGAAAGACTAAAGTGCTGCCCCTGAATTTTAGCGCCCAATCTTGATTCTTGAATCCTTTTGACTTCTCGTTTGACCGAAAAGGTAAAAAACGAAACAAAACAACACAAAGCACACTATTGCGATTTGCGACCGAAATGAAACACACATGCACAGACACCTCACCCACAAAATAACACCTAACCGTGATGAGCATGGCTTATCATGCGCGTGCACCTCCCCTCTCCCAATTCCCTCACTTTGCCAATTGAACCAAATTAAACAAAACCAGAAAATAAAACGCAAATAAAGCTATTCAAGTCACTGTATAGTTGGGTTTTTCTTCTAAGCGAGTACGATATTGCTTTTTTTCCCCCCTAAAAGGAATTGTTTTTTTTTTTATGATCAACTTCGAATCTCTATATATATATATATATATATTTTTTTTTTTTTTTTTTGAATTAGTCCCGGTAAAGTTCTCAGACGGCGTATTTTTTTGACATGAGGCCCTCGCTAACGAGACATAAGATTCCTCTTTTTTTTTTATGAGTATTTCATTTTACACAATAAATCGAAATGAAAACTGCACTAAAGGATAAACAAAACATGAGTCTTTAACACGCTTGAGATCAATGTCTACTGTCACCCAATTCAGTAGGTTAACATACGTATATTGCCGAGTTAAATCCATCGGTTAACGTACCAATGGCCACATCTTTGAACAGCTAGCTGAAGGATTTTTTTTTTTTTTTTTAATGCAAGATTGCTGAGGTTACTTTAAGTATATTATTTGACAAATTAAGAATGCTTGTTTTTATGATTGCTAGGAAAAAAAATTAGAATTTCAAGAGTTAAATATGTCTGTGTACATTTCGATTAAAATTTAAAAAGAGTGTGTGTATTTCAGTTCTGATAATTGTCATTCAGTTCAAATGAATGTGCATATAAGATTAATTTTATAATAATTTTTAGTGTTTAGATAGAAAAAAATAATTATTCATTAACACTTGCGCCAGCTATTGAACAGATATACGAGTGTAAAAATATTCATGAATGTGCATTTTAATTTTTAGAATGTTCATGTCTTAAAGCAGTGTGTGGGATAATGCTCTAGAAAGATTTATGTGTTGTAATACTATCTCGGATAGAATCATTATATTAGCATAGCTAGCTAGGTACCCCTCAGTCAAGAATTCAGATTGCATCTGACCAACGGTATATATTGCGTTGTAACTTGTAAGGGCGATTAAACTGCGCAGGCCGCTTCGAGATTAGTGCAAATTGTTGTGCTATCTTGATCAGTTGATTGTTTTGTATGTACGTACGTCAGCGCGCCTAATAAATCTACGGAGATATGTTTAGGTGCAGATATTCATATTCTATCTTGTCTAGAGCAATAAAAGAATGCAAGTTGATTGTAGTGTTGCTGTTTGGGTCGTTAAATTCCATTAGATAATAATGATGCACCGGTACATTAGATTAGGGTACCGGTGCAAGTTAAGTTGTTTTGTTTTTTGTGTTTTTTGACAACTGGTTATTGTAAAAACAGTTATGGGTTATCTTTTCTCGTAATAGAAAAGTGCTGGTCTTAAACCACTTGTTTGAAGAAAAATTATTTGCACAACTCACATCTTATAATTAATTTCAATTTTTAAAGTGAACATTTTATCTTATCATTTATCATTAGATAAAAGTAGGAAGCATATATAATTCTTATTCTACCCTTTGCCTTATATTCAAATGGTCACCAAGGAGAAACGGCCGTGCATTAATGGTACCAACAAACCTCACATGCATTTACTCTCTTCATCCTTGAAATGTACACTCTCCTACCAAAAGATACAGATGCTACTTTGCAATATTGAGGGATGTATATGTGAAGAGGTTTTCAGGCGGTCAATTTCATACATATCCGTATGCTTGCATCAAACGCAACAGAACCACATCTCATCTCATCATATCAAACACAAACCCTAACCTTCTAACCTTTCAGCTCCTTGGACAATGGCCTTTCCCTTACTGGAAAAAGGGTTCTCTCTAGGCACCTCTCACTTACTTTCTCTCTCTATACATCTCTATCTGATTTCCCTGTTTGGATAGGTTGGTTGTGATAATGGCTACATATGTAGCCATGCACGTCTATAGTAAGTGGACGAGGTCAGGTGGGATTAAAACCCTATGGTTTTTTTGAAGCACCTCAGATGGCGATGTATAACTGTTACTATTTGAGAGGTGCATTGCGTGCCATGCGTTCTGGCCTTGTCTGACACCCCTGTCACTCCGCCTCTCCATACTAGTGCATATCCTCTGTAATTTTACAATTTCAGAAAAAAGCAGCGCGAATTCTGTCTTAAATATTGGAATGAGAAATTGGGTCAATTTAATGTCATCATCTGTTCATGCATCTATACTGCATACAACAAATGCACTGTGTGTTTGCAGAATATATAAGAAAAAAAAAACTCAAGAGTAGACTTTCAATATTCATTTAGGTGTTAATTAATTATTACAACCCCTATTTAATAAATGAGTTCGAGATCTTACTTTTCGTGATGTAATTTGAAATTTGAACTAAAAGTTGCTCTATTTCTGAAAAAAATTTCTAATTTGACATAAATGGGATATATGTATATATATTGTGGTAAATGTATTTTTTCTTTTGGTCAAGAATATTTGATTTTTAATCATATAAGTCATGAATATAATGTCACACGTTTCATGTTGTAATATTTTGTAAATAACGGCAACGGATTGTGATTTTTTTTCATCTTTTGACAAAGAATAACCTTACAATATTCATTTCTCAATCATCTTTTGTTTTATGATCGTATTGCTTCATGCCCTCAAAATATTCTACCATTACAAAATTTTTTAACTGAGTGGAAGAATCCTTCTGAAATGAATAGCTATATCTCACTTTAATTATTCAAAAGATTTGTTTTATATATGTGTAAAAATTGTCGAAAATATAAACTTAATTAATTATGTCAATCGGTGTAAGATTTAAATGAATTTGATAGATATAATCTTGGGCTTTACAATGTTTGCATGGGGGAAAAAACATGGTATTTAGTGAAAAGCATAGGCAGTAGAAACTATTAAATGTCATTTAGTGAGTACAAGATATCTACCGAGTTCCTATGTTTATATAATGGGTATGTACTCTTTTCTACATAACAGGGTAAGAGGAAACTAAGAAAAACGAGAAAATTGAGAATCGTATAGAGTATAGAAATTGTATCTTTAATTCACAACTAAAATTATTTCAAATATTATAAACTGGATAAAAAATGGATAAACAGTACGTATAAGCTGGACAATTAAAATCAATAGTTAATAGCTGAATTGAAACCAAGCAAACCAACATAATCAAAACTAATATAAACATTCGGTAATTATCTTGGAAATATGCCTAATTGGGCAGTAGAATGGCTCCTTAGGTGCCAATCTAATATAATTTACAAGTTTTAATTTGCAACTTGTAAACTATTGCAGAGAATGAGCTGTCTTCCCTCTCCCTCTCTCTCTCTGAAGGAGGTACTCACACTTTACAAACACAACAACCAACTAAACCCCACATCTAGCTAGCAAATGTACAAACCATGAACTCTATATTAATACCCCACGCATCCCCCTATGTCTCAAACCCACCATTCTCTCTTCTTCTCTCAGTTGTTTTCCCTTTCTTCCCCATTTGTAAAGTAGATCTTCTATTCTGTTCTTTGGCTAACAGAATTTTGGATCTTCTACACCAATGCAATCCGTAAAACTTTGGCTTAGCCATTAGGGCTAGCACTTAGCACCTAGAGGCTTGCAGATAATATATACTTTCAGTAACACTAGACGCAAAAACAGCCACTATTTTCTTGTGTGGCATCATCAAGATTCACATCTCTTTCATAAGTATTCTCTAATGTAAATTATTAGGAAAGATGAAGAGTGAAAATGAGAATCTTGATGATGCTGCATTGGAAATTTAATGGCTAATGAACCAGCATCTTTCTACCTCATGACAGGTACATTAACTCTTTAAAGACATGCAATCTCTGTGTTTTAAATGTTATGTTTTATTAATTATTATTTAGTGAAACTTTTTGTTTGCAATAATCCAAATGAACAGACAGAAATGGGAGAACTAAATTAAAAATTTGGACCAGTTGCCAGTTGACACACGTATGTATCTACATATAATATATATTTGACTAGAATGCTTCTTCTTTATTATTTTTTTTGTTTAGCATTTTCAAGCTCAATTTGAATACCAACACAATGAAAAATTTTCACACCAAGTGTCGCTGAAAGGAAGTTTAATTAATTAGTAACAGATCACGAGATTATTTCTATGATATGTACAAAAATGCAAGCTCACATTACCAACAACTATCAATGACGATCTTGGATGATATCAATTTGTTTTTTACAAGCAAAATAGAATTTTCTCCTACAGATTGCTAATGTAATTAATTATGTTTCTTTGATCACTCATATCTATATGAAACTTCCTTTGGGGCCTAGTGTAATCTCTTTCAACATTTTGCTGTACATATTTTGTCGAGTATGTATGTCAATGATGAAAGTTAATACAGATATTTTTTTTTTTGCTTGTGCAATATGAATTAATATCTATACGGTGTGTGTGTGTGTGTGTGTGTATATATATATATCAGGATGCACCTAGTACTGACTGGAGAATAAAACACTCGTGTGGATAATTAATGCACTTTATAGGTACCTAGCTCCAGGCATTTTGTGTCGCTACTGCACTGACGCCACTTGATTAGATATTTTTCCTCTATAGCAAATTTGAAAAATACTAATAAATAGATTCCAAATAACAAAGTTAATTTGGATTACTACAAGAACCAGAAGTAATTCATGTAAAATCTTCTTCCTTTTTGCGATTAGATGGATGGATGGGATGGGAGGTTTTGGCTTTTGCTACTGATGCAATGCATGCAGATCCAACATGAAAGAAATGCCAATCATCAAATTTGCAATTTGACTGGTCCGTACGACCCGTATCTTATGCTTTTTCCTTTTGTCAGTGCTGTTTTTTCTTTAGTTTGTTCCGTGTGCTATTTGTTATGTGTGCTATTACTGCATGTGCCCTGGCCGAGTTTAATTATGCTGTCAACAGTTCGGGTTGGTTTGTGCGAGGAAAACTGCATCGAACACGACCCGATCAAGAATATATACCTCGCATAGTTTAACCTGCTTTATAGATTGCCAGTCAGTGACCTGACCTGCTGACCATATATATCAGATAAATTTCGGCATTAAACTTGTGTGTAGATTTTATGGTATATAACGGACGATGATATATAAAAATTTGCAGCACTCGGTATTTAAGATGATGTATAAAGCTACTACTGTTATTGATTATTGGGTCGGATGGGGTTTTGATGACAGCATCCAATTGTCAATTGACAAGATCAAGCTCCTTGATGGCGTCAGGATCAATGAACAATTGAAATTCATATTTTCGTTTTACTAAGCTCAAATGTTATCCCCTTTGAAAGTTTGAATAGGTTCAGACTGGGATGAGTTAATTGGTGTGAAGTGTGAACCAGATCGAGATAGAAAGAAATTAGTTTTGTACATGGGGACCAGTTGATTTACCTTTTTGCTGGCCTGGCTATGTGTACGGCTATACCCAAATGGATTTAGTCAAGGAATCTTGAGGTAAAGCATGACCCTGTAACCAGTATATACCTATCTTCATTCCTATTTTTTCTTTTTAATTTGTTGTAGTATTTGAGCTAATTTTTTTTTTCAATTTATGACTTAATTAATAACAAGTTTTTTGCTTGAATTTGGATAATTCAATTAACTTTATCATTAGCAGTTCCAGAAAATGTAAAAATGATTATATTAATAATCTTAATTTATAATATCTTCAATTGTATATATTAATCAAATATATGTTTTTATAGTAATATCCTTAAGGCTTTATTGTTCTCATATAATTGGTGTACATATGGAGCATGAATGATGCATGTATATAAAGCGTTTAATCTTGAGATCTGACATAAATAGATTTTTGTTCACTTTCATGTGACAATCTGGTCCAGCCATTTCTGTTGGATAATTATTTGTGTACCGTACTGGTTCTATCTACCAAAACAGCTTGCTTTTATCACTGTTTGTTCCTAAAATTCAACACAAGCTGAAGGCTTGGAATATTTCACACATTATTTTATTTATTTATTTATTTATTTATTATTATTATTATTATTATTATTATTATTATTATTATTATTATTATTATTATTATTATTATTATTATTGTTATTGTTATTTTGTTACAGGTTCTAACATGCCATATGAAATTTTCAATATTTGTGAAGTTCATTTCATAATTATTGTTGTCCAAATTCTAAGTTACGGGTAAGAAAGTCTATTGTAAGGAATATATATAAGAGTAGGGTTCTAGTGCCACAAATGTCATAACTTCTCTTTTTCAATTAATATTTCAAAATTTAAACATTCAATTTTAAAATTCAAACTGTTGATCTTGTTCAATTTTATGAGTAATGTTTTTCTATATAATTTTTATACATTTTAGAGTTTATTTGATATTCGATCGAGCGGTAAAAAATGAACGAATGTTGTTAATTATAACAGATTAATTTTAATACGTTAATATGTTTGCCTAATGATCGAATATCAAATAAACTACAAAATTAATAAAACTAACATAGAAATGCATCACTCGTAAAATTGAACAAGATCAACGGGTTAGATTTGAAAATTGAATTTTTAAAATTTGAAATATTAATGAAAAAAATAAATTGTGATATTTGTGGCACCAAAGACTTGTGACACTTGAACCTCTTCTTTATATATATGAATATAAAAGAATTTCGGTGCAGAGCTGAAAAAGTCACACAATGTAAGACGCTATGTACAAGATGCTATCATAAGATACTTTTAAATGTCAATGGAATGCATGATGGATTATATAGTTTTTTTAGTGTTTCCTTCCTGTCTTTCTTTTTGTAAATAAAAACAGAGAAGATTTTGACATTGTTTTTAGTTACAAAATACCACCGTCAATATCTTAAATAAAAATCAACTTTTGGCTAACTTCTTGCCCCTTTTGTAAGCTTGTTGACTACAAAAACCATTTATTTCACTTTTTTTTTTGGGGAGAATTTTCCGTTTTTTAGGTTATTTGGAGGATTTTCTGTTCAGGAGTCCATACATGCTCCTTTTATGCTAAATTGAGGCGTATTCAAGCAAGAATGCAAGATACATAACTATAATATAAATCTGTGTATACGCAGCGTACGTTTGGAAATATAATTGACAAAATAAAAAAAAAAAAAGTTTCTTTGTTGAGCAATTTGTACTCGTGATACACACAGTGGTTGAGTGGCTAATAGGCTTAGAGGACCCTGGAGGAAGAGAGTAATTGGGGTCGGTTAGGAATAGCGCACTAGGAGTAGGAGCAGGGATGAGGCAGAGGGCAGAGGCAATAAGGCAATCAGGCAGGAGGATTCGATTCCTTTCAAAAGTTATTGGGCTCAGCATCTGCCTCTCACCTTTTTTGCGGATGCAATCAAGATCTATCTATGCTATGATCTGACCATCGAGGCATTGACAACAACCCATTTATACCACCTGCGTAATTTTTTTTCTTTTCTTATTTTATAATGTACGTTTTGCATTATTATTAATTGAATAAGCAAAATTCATGTGCTCATTTTTTTTTTTAAAAATAATAGCCGACTTAACTTTTAGTTAAAATCGACACAGCACAGTCACCGCGGCCGACTATTCGGAATAGTTGTCCGTCTGTCGAAATGCCGAAAAATTATTTTGAGATAGTTGCGAACCTATATTTTCTTTTCGCAGCAAAGCACCGATGTATTATTGTAATATGGACAATTCAATTTAATCAGAGTTATGTAATTGTATTTTTGTTAATTTAGAGGGTTTGAATGTTATCAGACCGCCACAGTAAAAAACTAAGAAATATGCGACGCAATACAGATAACCAGTAGCTGATGTGAATGTTGGGTTTTTTGGGATCTAGCTAAAAAACAATAAGAAAATTAAATTAGTAATTGGAAAAAAATAATAGGGGTCGAATGAGAAATCTGTATAAAAAAGAAACTAAGAAAAATATATTATTTAGGAATGGTACTTTGTTTTGGTTTGGGGAATATATGAGAAGAGCTATTCCGTCAAGTGTTATAATTGAAAATTAGATGCCCAGCAAAATTTAAGTTATTTTGGGTCTGACATTGTAACTATGAACTAAAATTGCAATCAAACTTTAAATATTGAAAATTTGACAATAAACAATGTGTTATTAAAGAAAAACTTATATTATGATTTATCTTGATAAATTGACAACCACCACAAAAAAATTAAATGTAAAATTTATGTATAATCTATATGACTTTTGCATATATGATGCATGTAAAACATAATCCATAAGATTTGACAATGATATAAAAATTGATCAAAATCACGACTGGTACGCAATCGACATGTCCGCCAAATTATCAAAAGAAGAACAAAAATGTACTCAAAAGACGTATGTTTTCTTAACTTTTCTCTTTTCCGTCCTGTTGGGTTCTCTCGGAAGTCGGAACCATCCTCTCTCAAGGCAAGGTAAAAAATGGTCACAAAATACTTGCTCAAAGAATCCCAAAAATTAGACCTAAAAAGGTAACAAATATGGTATCCGGCAAAGAAAAACACATTTTTCCAAATCTTACTACTTGTCTTTCTGTTCCATAAGGCCCAAAAAAGGCCTGGAGCAAATATTTTCGACTCTCATTTAAAAGGCCTCTTTGCCTCTAACGATTGCTATTAAGTTTTACCAACTTTTGTCTTTTCCCCTCCCTCTCGTTTTTCAGCTAGAGAGCTTCGTTAATGGCTTCTCCTTCTACAACGCCTTATCTGGTATGGAGTTCACGATGGGTTCAAACTAGCTCTATATTTTTGTCTATTTTTTTTTGTTTAGAATAGCAAGCGGAGCTCTTTGTTTCATACTTTGGTAGTTTTTTAGTTTAAATTTGGCAATTTGTTTAGTTCAACCCCAAATTGTAGTTTAGTTGATTCAGGCTGTGAACTCAGCACACCACTTGTGCTAAATTGGAGTTAAGTTTGTTAGAGGGATTTATACTGTTAAGTTAATAGCTTTCTTTCTTTAGAAAATTGTGAACTACTCATTCTATTTCTTTTTAACTTGGAGAAGATCTACAAAATCGACAAAAGAAACAACTTTTTTTTTTTTTTTAACAATTTACCTAGTAGTTGGGGAGCATTTGTACTATCTTTATTTCTCAGTGCTCTGAACTCTGGTACCGTAGTTTGATTTGTCATTGAGTGTTTATTTCTTACTTTTTTCTTGTTCCAATTTGTTGGATTAAAATGGTAGTAACTGAGGAGCCCTAGTTACAAAAAATAATATTGGTGATATAAATTTCATATAGAAACAAATTAAACCTATTTGACCAAATTCAAACATGGAAAATAATTGCCGAGTGACCACAAAATAAAACTTTTCCTAAGATATGATGTGTTTGAATTTGGCAACTGGAGTCTCAATGGAAAATCATGTCATTCTATTCAAAGACAATTAACCCCTCAAAAACCTCAAAATCAGGTATAAAGCCCTCCAAAACCACTGAAGTTGCAAATGCTGTATTACAGATTTCATTTTTGATTGTTTTAATAGTGAAAATTTCTTCTAGCAATATAAATTGGCTGTCAATGATCTAGCTAATCAAGGTCAGGCATGAGACGTGCTAAATGAGCTTGGGAGCAAGCAATGGTAGTTCTTTTAATCATGATTTACTAGTACTGGTGCATTTGTGATATAATGGTGTTTTGTCGGGGTGTCCATTATGTATCTTCTTTTGGAGAGGGTAGATAATGCATTTAACTTTTACAGGGTACAGGAGTAGTGATGCCTAATTGATTTTTTCAGAGATCTAATCTATGATCTATCCTTGGGGAATCTAACCTTATACACCCTCTGAAGAAATAAATGATAAAGTTAAATTGTTCTGAGTTCTGACAAGAATTAATTGTGGACATTATTTCTGAATAGAATTCTCCTCTCATATTGTCAGGAGGCAGTAGAAGAAGACTTGTGGAAGCACAAGTTTGAAGTCATTAAAAGAAAGCGCAAAGAGGCGCAAGCTGAATGTAAAATTTTGCAGAAACAACTAGAGGATTTGAGTGAGAAGCCAGAGGCAAGTTCTGTGTCGTCTTTTTCTTTTTCAAGAATTACTGTCTCTTTGATGTGGTCTTTTATGAAATGGTGCTCATATAAGAAACCTTAATGTCGGTTCCTGTAAGCTTTATTATAATTTTATAAAACTTTAGTGCAAAATTTGGATGCAAGTTCAACAATTCTTATTCTCTTTTTCACTGTGTAGTCTTCTAAGGACTTGATACGTACATATTTGCCAAAACTTAAGGAGCTACAAGCAAAGGTTACTTCTCTTGAAGAAGAATTAGAAGGCCTCAAGAGCTTGGATGAAGACACATTCAGTTTCAATTCAGAAAATATAGCAGAGGTTTGTTTTTTTTGTTTTCTTTTCTAAATTTAGAAACCGAGTAGTATGCATGGAACCTAGAAACTCGGCAGAAATGAACAAAATTAGATCAAATTTGGTGGTAGTAATTAGATGCACACTATACTATACCAGCGTGGTTCATACATACCTGTCAAAATTGCTGGTTCCTAGGCAGCACAGTACTTCTGAAGATATTTTTATATTGAATTTGAGTGCTCAGTTTTACTGTACTAAAAAATATTATAGGAACCAACTATCACCAACTCTCTTTGGATAATTAGTATGCAATTTTACATTTCATATACATATAATTCAACTTTGATTGGTCTTGTGAAATGACTCTGAGATCCTTTAGTACCCAAGTTATTATTTCACAAAAAGAAATGTGTTCAGTATTGTTTTCATTCCCCTTAAATTTTTTCCCCTCTTTTATCTGACAAATATATTTCACTGGATTTCACCTGCTTCTGTAACAAATTAGAACATCTCTTCCTTATGGCCACTGTTTAGCAAGTAAATTATATTTTGCCGATTCTCTCCATTCTGAAAATTAATGGCTGGGCTGTTCAGTGTGAAGTACTTCCATTCGCCCCTTCTCCAATTGTGGACTCCTTGTAGAAAATAGATTAGGAGAAAGAAAACCAGGAGAGATTAGCTATCACCGTTCTAGTCTTTTTAGAGACAGCCCAATGAAAACTACATAAAATTAATAATGGTATTTGATAATCTGGGCCAAAACATTCAACACTTTTTTGGGAAAGCAATTTCTTGGAAATTGGTCTTTGTTTTCTAGGCTATTTTATTCTGATTGTTTGCATTTTCCATTTTGGATGGGAAAATTACTTGGTCCGATAGCTGGGTTAATTTACTCTCTTTGCAGGTTGGGCCATGGTCGTTAATTGTATTCTTAATACTAGTTAAAACTACTCATCTCACTATGGTTGTAACTATTGTATGCTTCCACTGGTAAAAAAAAGGGCTGACAGATTAGAAAATTATTGGATCCATTTCTAAATTAGTCAGACCTTTGTCTTTAACGTTTCATATATAAAATTTTATTCAGATGGTGGAAAACAAACCGACTATATTGCTACACTATAATGGATACTGGACGAGAGCCACCATACCAAATCAGATGTATGCAAATGGTAAGGAAGTAATGCTGACTGTCAATCCCAGCACCATTAGGTTTCGGGATATTGTTAGTCAAGTACCACAGGTCGAGGAAAGGAATCATGAAGTAAAGATATCGTACAATTCACCGTTGTCTGGTTTATTCGTGGAACTGGAGGATGATGCAGGTTTGGTCAAGATGTTTGATGAGTGCAGAGGAGAGCAGTGCATTGAGCTTTACTCTGTGCTTAAAAAGCCAACTATGGTTGCTAGAGAGAATGACAAACCGAACCCACCTCAAGCATGCCTAGAGGGAAGCCTGTTGAGTGATCCTTCCACTGCACCACTCACTAGGTGTGGTGAGGACAAAAAGAGAAAGAGGATGTCTGGCACTATAATTAAGCAACTTAAGAAAGTAAAAATGTGCGAAGGTGGGTATGAATTTAATCATTTATATTCCTTGAGTAATTAGTATTCACATTAGTACAAATCTATGGCTTCAACTCTGGAATTGGCTCCCTAAATTAAATTCTTTTCTGCTATTTGGTAAGTTGTAAATGTCTTTTATTTCCTTGAAAAAAAAGATATAACTACGTCCCAATTGCAACTGCTGATTAAAAATTTATTATTGCTTGTCGTGAAATATAACTATGTTGGTTATGACATTGAACTCTTATTAGGTTTAGCTAGTCATATGGCCTCAGCTATAAGTTCGACCATGCAGACCTTAGAATCTGATTATGAAATCTTAGATGGCGAAGAGCTATGGAATCTTCTGAAGAAACTTGAGGCAACCTTGCGACAGCTTAGGTTGCAGCATGTAAAGAAAGAAACATCAAGCCCAATTGAAATTGAAGATGATGATGATTATGAAGAGGATATGATTGACTCTTTCATCTCTGGTCAGAACAAAATAAGTCCAGAAAAAATTGCATCCTCTGAATCTTCTGCCGAAAATATCACTGAAGTAATTACAACTAGACAATCCGACCTTCAATTTGGTATAAACATCTCCCTATGTTTTTGGGTATTAATTATCAAGTATCAACTCTTGTCACTAATTGGCTTAGCTACCCACCACTACGGTCCATAAATTCGTATGGTTCCAAATCCTTATTCCCTTTTCTTGTCTCGACTGTTTTTCTTAGCTGATTTTGTTGTTTAATTGACGGAGATATGGCTAACAGGAGGCCAATAGAAACAAAAGTGGTTTTAAGTTTGCTACTTATCAGCTTAATTAGTTGTTAATGTCATGCAGAGCAAACACAACCTAACATAGTTGAGATGCCAAGTATTGCAATGTGTTCGACTTCCGATTATAATGTAGCATGTACTGGTAAAGAAGCTGTTGAAGTACCCATCTCCCACTCAGATAGTTCAGTCAAAAACACCCTTCATAAAGAGGCACCGATAGACCTGTTTGGAAATTTGGCCATAGCAGAAAACGTGCCTGTAAAGGATAAAATTGCTCTAGACGCGCAACTATCCATGTTAAAAGCAGGATCAAAAGCTATTGTCGAGTTTCTCAAGTGCCCATTCAATGAGAATGCACTGCTTGATTTGCAAAACTTGCTAAAGATTGTTCAAGCCACTCTAAACCCCGAGTTTGACAAGTACTTTGGGACCAAGCCACGAGAGCAGATACAATGTGTCTCTAATTTTGTCTCTAGTATACAAACATTTCAGGCCCATAATTGCACTGCCGAGGCCGAACTTATATATCAAAATATTATTGAGAAATGTAAGAACTCTGTCAAGTATGCAGAAGAGGACTTGCACTGGTCTCTTCATGAGGTCATCAAAGCATGTGACAAATTAAGGCTTTCAAAGGAGAAATTTAGAGATGTACTGCTGGATTTCTGTGTGGTTGCTGAGAGCTTGGATTGTGCCTTGAGGAGTTGCAACAGAAAAAGGGAACAGAGAAGAAAATTTTGGAGGGACTATGTTAGGAATGCCAGGATAGTCGAGGGGTCTCGATGTGGTTTATTGTTGGCTGAAGAAAGTAAGGCAACTGAAGTGCTATGCATATCAGAGAAGATCATCGAAGAGAGAAAGCAAAAGTTGTTTAAGGAAGCAGAAGTTCTTCTTGCTACTATGATGAACTAACTAAACCATTGTAGATTTAGAATTATACCCCTTAGGTGTGGTAGTTTGCGTTTACTTGTAAAGGATGGCTTTTATTATTGATCTCATGACTCAGTGACTGGATTAATTTCCTAATAATATTTTTCCCTCTCTCTTTTTTTTTTTTTTTTTTTGAATTCTTGACAAGTCATAATTACCCTAAAATCGCATGTAGCCATGTGGGTTAGTTACATGACAACTATATGCAACTATGCTAGTAAACGGTCGTTACTTTCATAAACTCAAGTTGTGTTTAATTGGAAGACATTGGAAATTTTATATTGTACAAACCTTGTGTCCTCTTTCTTTAAATATCAGGAGATAATTCGCCAGCTCAGGGAAAAAAAGAAAGAGAGAGAGAGAGAGAGAGAGAGAGAGAAAACTACCCAGTTGTGAATTTAAGAGAGAGAAAACCATTAATTCCTGTGCAACGCGAACCTAAGCAGCTCCTAATTCAGCTACGCAGCTAAGGCCCATTAGATTTGAAGTTATCGTTGATATTAATAGATATTGGTTCCTCTCTTTACCTCAGACAAAAAGGAACACCCTTAAAACAAAAGAAAAATTGTATATTTTATCCCAAAAAAAATAATACTATTAATAACAGTAATGGATTTCTGATGATCCTTTTTGCTTTTAATAAGATAAGATACACTTGCAACAATCGTCATTTTTATTTTATTTTATTTTTTTTCTCGATGCTTTTTTTTCCCCATTTTTAAGGAAGAGTGGTGGGCGCTCCCACTCATTTCCAAAAGAGAGAAAAAAAAAAAAAGGAAAATCCGCACAAGATATGAAATAACAACATGAACAGTTGAACACTTATACTTCCTTATTCCATTGTAAGAAAGCCTTCTTCACGTGCGGTAGCAAATTTTGTTGACAAAGTGTCCTAGAGTCGAATGTTACCAACTGAAGGTGTCGACCATGGAAGGCTTCATACTGCTGCTGGCCGATTTTAGAGAACATCTCTCCATGCGGCTCCTTGAAAAACGTTACCAAAATTAGTAGTGAGTGCAAACCAGTAAAACAAAAGATTCTCTAATTTTATACAACAGAATGATTTTGTGATTTATATCGAGGGAAAAAAGAAATGTAGCAATTAATTACAATAAATATGCATATGTAAATTAGCCATAATAATAATAATAATAATCAAACAACCAGCAGATAAAGTATATCAAGAAGCAAAACTCAAATGGGACAAATAAATCAATGGTCGTTATCAAGTGAATTGAGTAGTATTATTCTTGTAATGATAACAATATTTGATACATGATGGTCGGAGTCTAAAGATCCAAGAACCAACCCCATGTATATATCAGAAATTTTAAGTACCTCACAGTCACAGAAATCCTCGTCATGCAATAAACAGAGGTACTCCAAATTTGGGCAATGCTTGAGAAATGAAGACAACAATGTGCTATATTCTCGGCATTTGAACCCAAAGCCCAATCTTAGATTCTTCAATTTGTTGAAAATTCCACACTTATGCAATTCTCGATTTAAGTACAATACCTATGGGAGTAAAATATAAAAATCTTAAGGGAATTCGAAATTTTAAGTAGAATATAAATCTAACTTAAACAGCATCCCTGAAAAATGTGTTGTGATGGATATAAATTACATACATTATTAATATTTTTCCAAGCTAAACAAGATGTTTAGAATTTGTGTTGCCTCCAGTTTTGTAAACCGTTACATAAAGTTAACCATACATGACAAACGAAATCTCCCCAGATTTACAATTCCAACCAGCTTATGCTAAACCACATCAGCAATGGATTTCTAAAAGCATGGTTCCATGCCCTTTATTTCATCATTTGTCGACAAGAATTAATGTTAAGATAAATTGAATTAGCACTAAAATTTGCATGGTCAGGACTTGCCACACAGGGATACAAGCATGAATTGAGGCATTGGAGCGTGCAAGATTGGAGGATCATCCCCCTGTTGGTGATGCAAGTAGAGAGGATTCCACAGTGCATAGCATAGCTTATCAAAAAGCACAAAAAAGAGGTGTTTTGTTGAAAAAAAAATTCTTCCAGGGGTCTTAATAAAAAAGTCTGCAAAAACTTTCTTATTTTTTTGTGCAAGAACCAGGAATTTTTCTGTATTTTAGTGTGAGGATCTTGTTAAGTTGTAGTTTGGATTGTAATAGATTTAAGCTGGATTGTAGAACAGCTACGTTTTCTAGGTTTTGAGATACCAGTATACTGGTACACTGGTATCATCTTTAGGTTGTAAGAACTTTTTGTACGTTTTTGTCTCTCTAATAAAACAGGTAGCAAAATCTGCTTTTCCAAACTGTAATTTGTGATATGTACCTCTAGATAAATGCAGGTGAACTCGAGATCTTGGACCTCTTTAATGGCATTGAGAAGATGAAAACTATGAGCTGTTCTTCCAGGCATACCAAGCCCCCCGATGATGGCCTTGGTCACCCTAGACATGTCATTAAATGTCACCCTAGCGCCCTTGCCTTCGACAAACTCGAGATATTCAACACAAGGAGCTGAGATAGAAAAGGGCTGTGGATTGGATGTCCCAAGGGTGCAACACTCGATAGTCAAACTCTCTACAGACCCAAATGAAATGCTGCTTGTGTAGATTCTGCAATAACACATGATTAAAGTGATGAGGGCAGGGCATCTAGATAGAAGCTTTTGCATGGATTCACCGTGTGCAGTTACATTGATCAAGGAGAGTGTTTTTAGTTTGTGGAGGCACACGTCATCAGCTTCCATCAGCACAATACCACATAAATGCAAATTCTCGAGTGTGTCGCAATGGAATCGTCCATTATTCGATAGGAAGTGACTAGGCCACCCAAATAGATGGACTACAAGGTTCTTAACTTTACGTTCAGATGCATACATAATCCATGCCCAGATAAGGTCAGAGAATTCAGTATCTAATCCGACTGCATAACGGAGTGCGAATTTGTGCACATCGGAGGCCTTATCCCGGAGTTGCAGGAATGAGCTCACAAAATTGTTGAAATTCTCTGCTTTGCCTTTGAATTTTTCCATGTCAAAGGACAGAGATGGAACAAAGGCCCAGAGGTTATGCCACCTCTTCGAGAGAATGCACGTCTGTGCGGCATCCCTTGGATCCAATAGGGATAAGATGTCAATAAGCAAGGAATCAGGCAAGTTGCTTATCCTGTCTGAATTTTCAGACCTTGTCTTTTCCTTGTTGATGATAAATTCCATTCCTCGACACAGCAGAGCAATAATGTTCCAATTATTGCTAATCCTGCCACAAAATGCCCCTCGATCTGTCAAGCAAATTTTAATAATGAGATATAGAAATTGGTACTTTAATCAGTCATAGATTAAATATTTGAGAAATAACAGTGTGAAAATTAGTTCAGAAACTCATAATATAACCCCTGTATTTTTGATATTGTGCTCATGTATACTAAAGTGCAAATTTTTACATTTATTATTGTAAGTGCTGTTAGTCGCCAAATGGAAAGCCCAACAAGTTATGAAAAATTGGGAGAGTAGTTCGATAACCTAGACAAAAGCTAGAAACAATCAAATCAGCTGACAACAGTTGCGTCTAAGCGCAATTGGGGTTTTCCTCAAAATCTAGAGAAGTTAGCTTTCTACGCTCCATCCTAACAAAAACCAAACCTGCTAAGTTTAACAAAAAATTCTCACAAAAAAAGTACAGAAAACATCATGGATTTGCAAACATACACAACAAAGTTTTGTGCAAACTTTTTCATTAAGATCCCTGGAAGATTTTTCTCAAACAAACCCCTTTTTCCTTGTACTTTTTGAAAAGCTATGTTATGCACCTTCTACAAGCCATCAACTGTGGAATCCTCTCTCCTTGCATCATTTGCAGAATTTAGTCATAAATTGTCGTGACATAAAGAAAAGAAAGCGTAGTTAATCAGAATTTACCGAACGGAAAATGCCCTAGAAGAGGGAGATCGGAAGAGCCCTACGGCGTTGGTGCGAAGAAAATTAAAATAAAAAATGCTTAAGCGGTAAGTTAAAAAATGATTTTAATTATCCTTCCATATATTGTATCGACCAAATCAGGTTTAAATGGGACCGATTTGATTTCGGCAGGCAAGGCAAGCAATTGTCAGCTGGATCCATTACGGCAAGTACTAAGAAGATTGTTATGAATGGAAACCCCGTCTGTCTGGGATGTTCCGGTACTTGCTGCTACATAAAATTAAAATTGAAACACAATTTTTATTATTAATATAGGCGGCTTAAGACTTTGCGCTAGGCCAGATTTATAATTGTGTCGATTTTAAGTTGTGCAGAAATTGTAATAAAGTTAACACATATGTTTTGAAAAAAAAAATTAACACAAAATCTTATAAATTTTAACTACATAAAAAAAGTTGAGGTTTAAAACTTTTTTAATTATATTAAACAAGGTCCACAAGAGAATTTAAAAATTGCAGATGTGTTGAGAAGCATGCGCAACTCAAGTCTCAAGTCTCAAGTCTCTCAATAAAACTAGCCACAATTTGGAAGGCCTATAATTGATCAGAATATACACCGCCGGAAGAAATTTATAGTATTTTAAAAATAAAAGCCGTGACCGCATTTTTTGACAACATTTTTTATAGATGAAAATAGTTTTCTTTTATTTTGTATTTTTTATAATTAAAAATAGTTTTCTCTTTTTTGGTGAAATATATTATAAATAGTCGTATCTCTTTCACTGATATTCATTACAGCCCAGCATGAAAAATAAGAAGGCAAAACATTTTATATTATAAAATGAAACGCAATCCTCATTTTTAAGAATTCTAAAGAAAAAGAAAATAAAATTATTTTAAATCTTTTGTTTAGATCATAACTTGATAATCTCTTCCTGTAATTGTTTTATGAAATGCTTTATATATTAATCAACCGATGGTTTACCAAAGAGTAATAAGCAAATAATCTCGTCATTAGCTCAGTGCAAACTAGACTTTCAATATCCCACAAATAAATTCGGTCCTCAATTAACTCAGAGACAAAGGGAAAAGAACATGAGCCACACATACCAGCAAATGACAACACAATGGTCACAAAACAAAGAAGTGTAAATCTTGGGATAGTTTAAATTTAATTCATATTTTTTTTGTTACAGAAAATACAACCAACAATGAAAGATAGTTAATTGGTTTACTTGGCTAGAAAAAAAAATAAAAGACAACCCCCACTTAATAACCAATATGCCTTTATTACTATTAGGTTTTTACCGGTTTATAATCAAAGGTAGCACTTTAAAATTCATAAATTAATATAATGAATTTACAAGTTTATTCAAACCAGATATGACGATTTGCAAGCAATTAAATGAATAGTGCACCAGACCAAGAAAAGATCACAGTAGACATTTAATTTTAAACATGTCTAAACAGAGGAAGAGGAAAGAGAAACTGGCTTTGAAATTCGGTAGAAAAACATATCCCAACCCACATTGGAAGTAACTTATGCAAACTAGTCACTTTATAAAAACTGAATTACAACTTTCTATTTTAGTTTCAAATATCAGAAAATATTATAGAAAGGTTCTCAGTGTACTTAACAAAAATATCCGCAAAGGTCCTTCTCACCATAATAGTTTTAAAACAGGTCCCTGAACTAAGGGATCTGTACCAGTAAGAAAATGTGAAGTGGTACAAGTCTAATATCGATTCCTAGCGTCATTAGAACTCATCTTTAAACAACATCGAGTCAAGCACGCTAGAAAATAACTCCAACAACAAAGAATTTGAAGTGTATGGACTAGCACAAACTTGGTACAGTTAGGAAATTAAATAACAATGTTGCAAGCACTATCAGTTTGGTAAAATAGAGAGCGGGTGCAATGTAAACATTATAAATTCCAGCAACACATAGCAAATCAAAGAAATTAAGAGGAGAAAGAGTAGAATTGCAATTGTTACCACTGAAATGCTCAAAGAAGAGAAATGACAAAGAGATACAAGCAAAGCTAATGTCAGAACGCTGCCACCACCTTGCTTTCTTGCTGCCACCACCTCGCCTCACCATGGCCACCACCTTCTCCACATCGGCCAGGCTCAGCTTTCTCTCCTTTCACTTTCCTTTTTTCTTTTTTTTTCTTATTAGTATTTTCTCAAGAAAATATAAGAGTCCAGGAGATTGAGAGAAAGAGACAGCTTAAGTAGGTACGGAGGGAAGACTGACGAGTAGGGGCCACATGCTGAGATGGCGATCAGAAGTTGGGCAAGGTTGGCGGCTGATTTTGAAAATGGTGCTTGGTAATTTCCTAAAGTCACAAGAGAGGAAAGTGACGTGATCAACAGAGAAAGGCGAAATGGAGATGGGCAGTACATCCAGAAATTCAGAGAGAGTAATGATCTAATGCTCCAGAAAATTTAGAAAGTTACATAACAGATCCTATGGTCATAACTCAAGGAATTCGAAAGTCTAAGCTATACAAACAGCAGGGATCAGATTTTGTCTAAATTTTTTTTTATAGAAACTTAATAAAATAGATTATTGAAATTTAATTACATCAAATAAAATATTCAATTTTATTTCAAACAACTATTTTTCTCGAAAGTTCAATAAATAGGCCAAGATTATTCAAGTAAATATAATTTAAATAAAGTTGTCCATTAATTCCTTAAACTGTTGCATAGCTTTCTTTTCTAATCAAAGTTGTAATTACTTCTGTTCAATGTTGCCACAGGAAAAAATAACAAAAAAAAGACAATATCACACGTCTACCCAATCGACAAATCGGGATAAGTATCGTGGCGAAGCCGCGATGACAAGCACCCTATTACCGTCGAATTTTTGGCCCATCACCTCTTATGCTGAAATGACAAACATAGTAAATGCAACCACTACCGACGTGTTCACCATATTTAGCCAGTTATCTTTTTTTAAATAAAATAAACAGTGAAAAAAATATTATTTCGACTGCTATGAACAATCACACATGTTGTAATTAAACGAAGCTCTTGCATTTGTAATCATCCCAACTAAACTTGTAAACAATACTAATCATTTGATGTAAAATTAATCGCGTGAGCCTTTGCATTTAGTTTCTTCTTTCTTTTATTCTTGATCTGTTACCCAAAAAAAAAAGTGATTATCCTATTTAAACTCGTAAATAACACTAATCGACTGATGTAACCATGACGAATCAAGCCACGTGAAGGGAACACTAATCATCTAATTTATCCAAACGATGAATCAGGCTAGGCATCGCGGCGAAAGCTCACGTGATTATTTGCTTAATATCACATTTGATCTTTAATTACAAGAAATATACAATAAATACATGTATATGCAACTTACATGCACAAAACACTTTACATTCTACTTTGAGTATTTTTTTCGTTAGTCACATATAAAAAAAAAAAAAATCATCATGATCTTGCACAAACATGTGAAAAATAAGTATCGTCCCAAATAAACTTGAAAATAATATTAATCACCTCATGCAACCGTCACAAAACGACCTAAGTGTAAACAATACTAACTAGGTCACGCGTCGCGGCGAAGCCGCGACAACAAGCTAACTAGTGAGATATATAAACTGGCTAATCAATCAGTCATAAATTAAAATTTTAGAGAAATTACTGTATGCAAATTAGTTCCAAATCTCAAAATCCTAATGCCAATTTTTGCTTATATAGAGCTCATGTATAATCTGCTAATGTTTAGATGATAAATGTATGTGCTATATTGCTATTAGACACTTTGGAAGCTCAGCTCAGTAAGTTCTGAAATAATAGAAATTAGTTCGCTAATTGAGGCAATAGCTGGAAACAACTAAAATCCGGAAAATCTTTTTTGCTGATCAATTCGTAAATAATCGCATTTAAGCCCAATTTCAAATGATTTAATCATCAATTGTCGTGAAATAAAGATAACAAGACCTTAATTAATCAGAATCATACCGAAAGGAGAATGTCAAGGGAAAGAGAGAAATCGGAAGAGACTTGGTATGTTAAATCTAAAGGAACCGAAGGAGAGAAAACACTAGGCGGTGGTGAAGCGAAGAGAATGAAAATGGTTAAGGTTTATTTATTCAAATTTAAAAATTAAGGATAAATTTCTGCTCTTTATATCATACCCAAGGTTTACGCCTGTTCTAATTGGGTCCTGAATTGATTTATTTTTATCAGGCTCGAGAATTTTCCGCTATATGTGGAGTTATTATTAACTCTGTAAAGTTGCTGAATTTATTTAAATATATAAAATTAGAATGTAGGCATTTTTTTTTCAATTGATTTGCAAATACAATTTTAAAGATGTATTAAAATATTTTCATTAACCAACAACTAATTTCCTTGAAATCAAGCTTCTAAATAATGGCGAAATAACGGCGAAATAACAGAAATATCGGTATTCTGCATCAAAACGCACGAACGTTACAGATTTAATCGACAAAATGACGTAACGCGAAATGTTCGTTTTTTCGGCGATATATCGTAAAATTAATAGTATTTAGCGGCGTATTAACGGAAAAATAGTTGTGCCGCTGTACAAAAAAAAATGTAAATGAGTTTGTTGCCGTTATTAAATTTCAATATTTTCATGTAGATGGCATAGATATCCTCATATTATAATTTCAGTATTTTCTTGTAGATGAGATAGATATCCTCATAAAAATACACCACTTTTCATGTAGATGAGTTTCAGTGTTTGACACAGATGTTCGTATATAGCTACCGTTTTATCGTCGTTATATCACCGAAATAACACCGCACCGTTATATCAACCCCGGACCGTCATACCGAAAAAACCGAAATTTAAAAGCTTGCTTGAAATAGATTACCTATATCACTCACCTAATTGGCTAATACAGTGTTAGATTCAGGAGAAACTATTCTTGTTTATTGTTTGGATGTTTGCCATAATGCCATGCCTGTCATATATAACTTCGTTGACGCCGTTAGTGAACCGATCACCTGACCGTGCCCGTTTGTCATCCAAGCCATTGTTGGAGCCAATAGGAGATGGAATAATCCCATGGGTCCCTTCTGACCTAGCTGCCCGAAACTTCTTAACTCTGGTCTAGCTTCCCTACTGCTCCAGAATCTAGTGGGTGAAGGAAAGGGAAGGAGTGGGAAGAGAAGAGGAGTACACCTCAAATTTGGAAGTAATTAATGTGCACTTTTCTTCATATTTTTATAGAAGAGTTAAACTCCATTCTCCTTCGTTCTCTTTGATTTTCCTTCAAATTAAAATTTCTAGAGT
The DNA here is from genome assembly GCA_027725995.1 of Rhynchospora tenuis. NCBI lineage: Eukaryota > Viridiplantae > Streptophyta > Magnoliopsida > Poales > Cyperaceae > Rhynchospora > Rhynchospora tenuis. Next base: position 67,881,102 of record CM050889.1, on the reverse strand, counting down.
AGGATAAAGGTTATTGACTTATGGGCATAAATTGGACAGTTACCCTTCCATTTCACTCTCATCACAACTCATCATTTCACTGACCATTTTTTTTAGTATTTGATTAAAGAGCACCTCAATAACTTATAATAAATAGGATTTGAAGGCTAGGTCAAAGAATAAAAGTATAATTGAGTTTTTCATTTATCACCGATTCAAGATCCGACGTTAGCTGCCATGTGGTGTACGTTTTGCAAGGTGTAATACCATCCCACAAGACGAGATCAACTGCCAAAAAGGGGAAAAAAAAAAGGGAAAATTAGGCATATACCCCTCTAATCATAGCCAATTGGAAATATCCCCCTCTAATCTTTAGGTTTAGAAATATCCCCCTCTAATCATGATTTTTTTAGATATTTACCCTTTTTATTAACTACAACGATTTTTTAATTCTGAAAAATCATTTTTATATTTTTTGGACAAAAGTGCCCTCGGTCCTCTAGACGGTTGATCTTCCCGTAAAATGTAAAATAAGAAAGATATCCAGTGTTCCCTTTTTCCTATTTCAAAAATTTCTACTGAACATTAAGCGTCCCAATACGTGCATGTATAGAAACGGAGGTAGCTTGAGATATTCACTACTTGAGAAAAGTTTATTTCTATTGAACATAGTTTCTAAATTATATATATTATGTACGTGCCTATATATATAAAAAAAACTTTAGTCAAATAAATCAAATATACTCAGGTGACAATTTTGCATTTGACCCGAGGATACGCCATTTCTATCTCTTTCTATGTACCAGATACTGGTAAATACCATTATTTTTTATAAAATATCTATTTTTTTCTAAAGATCAAAATTAATGTTATATCACTTCATAAAAATGAAGTTAAACTGAAACATATGATCATCAACATATATGCCAATAACACAAGGGACACATGATGGACATTAATGAATTTGAAGGTCATTGGAAATTAATAATGGAAAGAAAAATACATAATCCACTAAAGTTTGACAGATTATCTTCTTTCTACTAAACAAAATCAGTGCGTTGCGTCAAAATTAAAGCATAAAAATATTATCTACTTCTTTCACATAAGCCCCTCGCTACATCAGAATTACATTCTTCTTGTATGTATGCTTTCTATCAGATCAATTTCTAAGCTTCTTCTTGCAATATCCTGAAGATGCTTGGAGGGCATGCTGTTTTCTTTGATCGACTGTTACCCGCAGTTGTGCTCCTAACAAAGTATTATAGAATTAGTGAAAATAAACTAATCAAGATTTGAGTTCAGATGATTATTTAAATTTCAGGCTATGAATCCTCATCCACACATAATTGTTTAGCAAAGTGGGTACCTCTAACCTATGGTTCTCATGCAAATAAAATCTTGGTTAATTCAGATTAGCGTATTAGCAACAAAATTAAAAAGTAATACCAGCGATGGGGGCTAAAGAAATCGCTTCTTGGGGGCACTTGCTCCAGCGATGATTTCAAAAGCTTTCTCTGAAGATTTTCAATAGAAATAAATCTTTTCCTTTAACAATAGATTTAAGAAAGGAGATGTTAGGAAGGAGAAATGTACGAGATGTTGGGTAGGAGATTTGACATATTTCTTTCCTATTTTATTTACATTTTACACAGGAAAAAAAAGCGGGAAAATCAATAGCGAGATTGCGGGAAGATCAATCGTCTGGGGATTGAGGGCACTTTTGTCCAAAAAATATAAAAATGATTTTTCAGAATAAAAAAATCGTTGTAATTAATAAAAAGGGTAAATATCTAAAGAAGTCATGATTAGAGGGGGATATTTCTAAACCTAAAGATTAGAGGGGGATATTTCCAATTGGCTATGATTAGAGGGGTATATGCCTAATTTTCCCAAAAAAAAAAGGAAAAAGACGAGTCAGGACTCCGGAGGTATGATCAACACAAGGCCGCAACATCTGAACCTGCTGAACAAATATCCAGTACAGAACCTATTAAGTATTAATCAAGAGGGAACGGCTTTTATCACAACACCTATATCAAGTTTTGGTGAAAACCAAACTTCCAATCATGTGTACTTTATTTTAATTTTATTAAGGACTAGTGAGTAAATAGCATATGCTTTATGGGGAATCGTATCCTCTGCTCACCTTTTAAAAGGTGAGCAGAGTGCTTACCTCTGGTGTGAACGGTTGGATTATGATCCAACGGCGCGTACAGAGAAAGGAGTTTTCTCCGCTGAAATTCATCCTGCCCAACTGCCCGAGATCGCGTTTCCTCTTAATTTTTTTTTTTTTATCTCTCCGTCTCCTCTGAAGCATCCTTCCATCGCCATGCCTCTCAATCTCGCACAGGCCTTCTCTCATGATCTCTCTCCCGAATTCTCAATGGTTCCGAGTATCCAACGATACAGCCTTCCTCCCCCGACCAAGACTTCTCTCCCCCACTCGCTCTCACTAGCACCGCTCTCTTTTCCTGTCGTTAAGAAACCCTAGATACTGGTATTTCTTCACTCTCACGGCTGACTGGACAAATTTCTCAACTCTAGCCTGTCTCTCTTGGTGAGTGCTCTCACACCTCATGCTATGTTTTTTAATAGTCGGTTTTCTTCTGATATGGTTTTGATTAGGCTTTGATGTTATAAGGGTCTATTGGGCACTGGACGGTGGCGTTGATGTTGGCCAAGATGAATTGAAACTTTATGTAAACCAACTTATTATTTGAATTGAACAAATCACAATATGTGTTTTTTATTTTATTTTTATCTTTTTATACTCAAATTTTGCTCGCATGTGAAAGAAACTCAAATTTATAGGGGCATAGTAATGCTGAATTATTTTTGCAGCCATATGCTGGATTATTTGGCTTAAAAGAAATGAGGTTTGTTTTAATGAATCTCAGCCTCACTCTATATTTGCAATGTGCACAGCTGTCAAAGGGATGATGGGCTACTGGCACAAAGGTATGTGGTCAGAGTCTCAGAGAAGCTCAAGAAGGAGATTTGGAGCATGATGCCTTTACTGTAAAAATTGCTTTTTTGATTCGTCGTAATTCAGTGTTTTTCTGGGATTTTTCTGTTAATAATGTCAAAGCGTAGATAAGATGGGGTGTACCGGTTGGTACAGATTGATTATGCATTTTTTTTAATTCGTTGTAATTCTGTGTCTTGGATGTTTTTTTTTTTTTAATACCATCAAAGGGTAGATAAGTTGGGGTGTACCGGTGGGTACAGTTTGATTTTGGTAGTGAATGCGCTAGTACAGGGTATAGTGATGTTTGTTGATTTCTAACCGGTCTTGTGATGTACTTTTGGGCTACTTTTCTTTAATGAAAAGAGGTGGAAATTTCCACTTGTTTCAACAAAAAAAAAATTCTAATAAAGCTTAATTTCATTCTTAACCCAGGGATACAAATATAATTTGTCACAAATATTTTGAGCTAGACTTGTAGTAGAGCTAACCATACATGGTGCACACTTGATGCTTAATTAAAGTTGCTTTTATATTTCATTATGGTTTTAAATATTATTGTACCAACTGGCAAATGCAAAGGAACTTGGACTTGAAAAAAATTAAAAGAACTTCCCACAAGTGAGTAATATAATTCGGTCTTGCATGAACATTCAAGTGGCACATCATATTTATATTTATAAAGTAAACCTCCACATTTTACAAAGTAAGATGCCACAAGTCAGATTTACAACAAAAAAAAAAAAAAAAAATCTATAATTCAGGTTTACAATGGATAGCACAACACTAAGTACTATTGACTTTACAAAAGATAAACACCCTATAATTATTGAGTGAGCAATTAAACCCGTCATCATTGAGCAAGATGTCAGATTTCACCTAAATTTAAGAAAAGAAAGAAAGATAATTAGATTATCGTATATCAGATCTGTCATCAAGGAACTAGCTAAAGTGGCAAAAAAAATAGTGATTCCTAACTACTAGCTTTTAACCTCAATTGTTATCCATCAAAAGTTAACCTCAATTAGTATATTAATTGATAAAAGTAACTTTACAAAAGTGGCATTTAACTGGTAGGTAAATTGCCAAGAAAAAGTTGCAGTGACTTTGTATCCCTGATGATTTTATTCTAATTGACATACTTTTTATAAATTTAAAGACTTTAAGTTTTTACAGCACCAAATCAAGTCCTCAGGGCCTCTGGCCATATTACTAGAAATTATTAAGGAGGCCTCGATTTCCATACAAATCTCCAGTTCTTTTTATCCACACCATCTTGCTTCAATAGAAACTGCACAAGCTGGTTAAACACAACAAAATCTAATCAGTTATTTTTCTGACTAAAATAAGCGGTACATATAATCAATCATAAAATAATGATAATAAGATTTTAGACTACCATACATGGAGCAGCAGTTTGGCAGCTATTACAAACAAGGTCTTGCTCAGTTTGAGATACCAACATTAGCTTCCTTTCATCGACTATTCTACTCATCTCAGTAACCAATGTCACGTGCTTTGACACATATTCATGCATCCTTCTACACTCCAGGTAATTGTTCACAAACTTCGCCATATCATGATAAGTCCATTGGTTTAACAAAGGTGTCACGGGGTCATCTGAGATCTCTCCTGTCTATTACAAGCAGTGGAGAAGAGTTATCTGTTCTCCTGGGAAAATAATGGGAAGACGGAACCATGAATTAGAAGAGAATAAAAAGAGGTACCTTAATGTGTGTTCCTTTACTGGCCAATTTTGATTCCAAAGTAATTTTGACAAAAGGGAATAAAAAATATACACAAAGTCATACAGTGCCACTCACGCATAGCTTGATTCGATCGATTGGTTCACTTCCTAAGGCCGATGGAAGGCATGCGACAAAAAATCTGTATCTGTGCCATGCAAATTAGAAGCTTGACGGAGTTGAGAGAGCTTGAAGGCGAACTCGATGCTCACGCAGTCACGCCAATATCTAGGGTTTCTTAACGACAGGAAAAGAGAGCGGTGCTAGTGAGAGCGAGTGGGGGAGAGAAGTCTTGGTCGGGAGAGGAAGGCTAGATCGTTGGATACTCGCAACCATTGAGAATTCGAGAGAGAGATCATGAGAGAAGGTCTGTGCGAGATTGAGAGGCATGGCGATGGAAGGATGCTTCAGAGGAGACGGAGAGTTATAAAAAAAAATTAAGAGGAAACGCGATCTTGGGCAGTTGGGCACGATGGATTTCAGCGGAGAAAACTCATTTCTCTGTACGCGCCGTTGGATCATAATCCAACCGTTCACACCAGAGGTAAGCACTCTGCTCACCTTTTAAAGGTGAGCAGAGGATACGATTCCTGCTTTATGGGATGCTGATTGTGATTTTTTCTATCCTTGCGTACGATATTTTATTTCCTAATAATTTACAATATTTTTATGACGAAAATGCATACCTTATTTAACATCTAATTTACTGTTGGCATAGAGCTGTCAATGAGTAGGGTACGATACGGTAGAGACCTTTTTCATACCCATACCCATTAAAATTTTCTTTACCCATACTCTATCCTTACCCGTTAAAAATTGACTTTACCCATACCCTATCCTTACCCGTTAAGAATTAACGGTAAGGGTAGGGTAACGGTAGAAAATGGATAATAATGTTAATAACTCAATAAAAAAATGAATAATATGAATAAATAAATAATATAAAATAAATATATTAATAAAATGCAACATTGAATAATACTTTAAATATAATAAAATCCTACAATATCTTTTCATGTCAATTGTCACAAATAAAAATACATAACTAATTACTAATTATACTATATTAAATGAAACAGAGTACAAATTAATTTCTTCATATGACATAAGTGCTCCGTCTTCAGTAGCGCACTAATCTGTTGAAAACATAGCAAGTTAAGAATATTATTTATATACTTGAATAAATATTCACATGCTAAATTTTGAAAAAGATATACGTACCCATTGCAAAAGCTCTCGACCAATCTTGAGTTCTTCTAATGCATCATCGTTTAGAGAATTTCTATAAAATTGGAAAAAAAATATAATATTTTCATGTTGTATTATCTTACACAAATTTACCAATTTTATTGTCTAATTAGTTATTAACATATTAATTAAAAATCTTATGATTCTTACAATCATATCTTTCTAATCATGATAAAGATTACAATTACATATCTAACGGTACGGGTAATTAACGAATACGAAATAACCTTATCCATACCCATACCTAATAAATTAACGAAATTTTTTTTTTACCCATACCCATACCCGATAACTTAACAAAAATAAAATCTTACCCATACCCGTCTTATCGAATACGATACGGATTGGGTAAATGGGTAATAGGGTACCATTGACAGCCCCAGTTGGCACCTTGCCGACTAACCTTCGAAAAAAATTTTTAACTTCTAATTTAATATATTCGGGACGAAGACAAAATTATTTTGATTAGCATAAAATTTTGATGCCTGACGACAAAATTTTAATTTTATGAAAGATAGATTAATAAAAAAAAAAAGATAACTGCCGGTAAAATGACATCTTTTTGCTATGAACACTTTAGGATCTTAACAATACAATAATAAGTCAATTGCTGATTCATGATGCTATAAACGGCAATTGCTGGTTAAATAATAATTTCAGTAAACTACGAAAAAAAAAAAGAATAAGAAAAGAAACTTGACTAAATAAGCAACATGAGTATTTTTGTCTAAACATTTTTATTGAAGTGGCTGGCAAAAATAAAGCTATTCAAAGGGTTTTATTGCAGTGGAGGTTAGCAGTTTTTTTCTTATTCCTTTGAAATTGGGTATGTTCGGCGACCAGCGAACAAGCCAGTTTCGCGAACTAGGCGAAAAATATGCTTTTAATTACAAGCTTGATTACAAGCTTGCAAAATGTGACACATGTACGAAAGCATATGCAAATTAAAGAACATAGAGAGAGAACTAAACAACATGTGACACACCACAACCAATCGAAAGCATATGCAACTTAATAATCAGCACTTTGTATTTGTCAGCATTTTCAATGTACGACCAATATTAATTACAAGCTTGCTTTTAGCCTCCTAGGAATCTCAGTGAACTAGTTAACTAAAAATTAGCAATCTCCCATAGAATGACAGCAACATAATTAGAATACATATCTAATTTATCACGGGCTACACGTCAGTTGGTGATAGCTGCTCCCTGCAATATTTCGTGAACAGAAAACAAAAATCAGTTAAAATCAATATAATTTTTTTTCCCCAGAGGAGTACTCAGCTTATGAGACAGAAATTTTGACAGGTACAGAGGAACCACACTAGTATGGCACCTGGTACCAGTTTGCATCTGAACTAATGCAAAATTAGGTCTCATTTCTTTCATTCCAACTAAGTTGTAAGTTTCATTCATATTATTCAGTCTGTAAAAGTAAAGCTTAAAAGAAAATAAAAAACATACCTCTGCTAGGCTTTCTAAATTGATACTAGATGTTTCCTCATCTAAGGTCTTTAGGCTTTGTAGTTCTTCTTCAAGAGAAATAACCTTTGCTTGTAGCTCCTTTAGTTTTTGTAAATATGTAGGTATGGAGCCTTTAGCAGACTGCCCAACATTTAAAAATAAAATAAATAAATAAATAAATAAATAAATAAATATTCAACTTCATCCAAATTTTTGCACTAGAATTTGGTAAAATAGTAATCAAGCCACACATTAAACGGAAACTAAGGCCTTCAATGAGCACCATAGCAACAAGAAGGCCACCACAAGGCACGTAATCGTAAGAAAAAGAAAAAAAAAAAAAAAAAAGGAAAGACAACTTACCTCAGGATTCCCACTCAAATCCTCAAGTTGTTTCTGCAAAATGTTACGATCAGCTTGCACTTCCTTGCGCTTCCTCTCAATGGCTTCAAACTTGTGCTTCCACAAGTCTCCATTCCGCACCTCCTAATAATATAAGAAAAAAAAAATTCCATTCAAAATCAACTATTGTCACTACCATATAATTTTATTATTCATCTGCTCAGAGGGTGCATAAGGTCAGATTCCCCTGGGATCGTGTACATCTCTAAAGCGTCAATTAGGCATATATATTCTTTTGTACCGCTGTATAAGATAAAAACATTATTTACCTCCAAAGGAAGATATATAATGGACACCTTAACGAACCACCCCTATATCATAAAAGCACCAGTACTGGTAAATTGAGACCAGAAGACCTACCATTGCTTGCAATCCAAGCTCATTTAGTTTTCTAAAGTTCGGTCATTATGCAGGGCACTCATTATATTTCAGGTGGTGTGACACAGTTACCTGATATTGAGGTTTCCAAGGATAACACTTGGAAATATTCTTTCAATATGAGCACAAGAATTTCCAACTGGAACTTCAGTCGTAAATTCAATGAAATCATATCTTTCGTATAGTTTAATTTGTGGTCACTCAACAATTCTTTCCCAAGTTTGAATTAGGCCAATTAGATTTTATCTGTTTCCATAAGGAATATATGACCTCCATATTGATTTTAGTAACTAGACCCCTCACCCTCCATTTTTATTTTGTCCAATAAATGTTTTTGATTTTGTAACATTGACAGTGGTTGTCAAGGCATTTGTTCAATAAATGTTGTTATCAGATTTTAATCCAACAAGCTGGAAAAATGTCAAGAAAAATAAAAAATAAAAACGCTTGACATATATGGCTTGTCAGTAGGTATTTTAAACTGAACTTTTTAAAAGAACCAGAGCCTCTAGAATATCAATAACGGTGTAAGTAGGACCATTTTGAAAGAGCTTGGTTGGTTACTATCTTCCTATTCTGACTAATTTGCATGTACTAAGTGGCAGGGGGGGGGGGGGGGGGGGGGGGGGGGGGGAGTTCAAAGTTTAAAAGACTCTCGTAATGACAAATCAAGCTACAGTAGCAGGGTTCAGAGAACTGAAAAACCAAGGAAATACAAATCCTCCCAAGTACAAGGAAAATTGAAAAAAAGGTGTTTTCTTTTGACAATTTACAAGATCTGTCTGATTTAGTTCCAAGTGAATAGTGGAAGTTGTAGCTTATAAGTTTGTAAGGAAATAAAGCTTTTATCTTCACTGTTTAAATCCCTTGAACAGATTGAGCTGAAATTTAGCACAACCGTTTGTTCTGGGTTTACCTCCTAATTCAACCGAAGTACACTTGGAGGTTGATCTACAAAAATTGCCAAAATTCCAACTACAAAAAGTTACCAAGTTTTAAGGAAAAAAGAACTACGCCTGCTATTTTTAAATAAACAAAGAAGAAAGGAATTAGTCCAACGAAAATAAAGAAAAAAAAAAAAAGGGAAAAAAATGGAGCTTCATACCAGATTAGGCGTAGAAGAAGCCATTAATCAAGCTTGAGCTGAGATAGTGAGTGAGGAAAGGAGACAAAGTTGGTAAAAGCAATCGAATAGAATAACACTATTTAACAGTAGTATCGAAAAAGGGATTCAATGATATTTATTTATTAGCAGAGAGATAGAGAGAGAGAGACAGAGAGAGAGTTAGAGAGAGAAATGGAATGTAGATTTTATGTGGATTTCGCATCCAGTAGGTGGACAATTCAATGTTTGGAAATTGAAAAAAAAAAGGCCATTTTAGGTATATAACCCTGTGGGTTATCCAAATTTGGTTCAACCCCTGTCAGCCTGATGTTCAGACTTCAGAAGCGAAAAATTGTTACAAGTTTAGTTCTGAACATTTGTACCCTTAACCCATTTTAGGTATATAACCCTGTGGGTTGTCCAAATTTGGTTCAACCCCTGTCAGCCTGATGTTCAGACTTCAGAAGCGAAAAATTGTTACAAGTTTAGTTCTGAACATTTGTACCCTTTGTTTATCTCAATTCAAAGCCGCAAATAAATCTCCTAACTTGAAATTTAAACAAAAGCCACAAAATCAGTTTTTATATTTGGTTCGACACGGGTCTTCTTCAAAATTTTAAAATTTCTAAGTTCTCCATCAAAAATCGAAATATTCTACTACTTATTAAAAGTGGACATCTTTTTATCCAATTTCTTCATTTATTTTACTATTATTTTTTAATTATTTTAATTTTGAAATAAAAAATTATCATTATATAAGACACATTGTTATGAGAATTCAGATTATACTTAACAATTGGTCTCGAGTTTTTTTTTTTTTTTATCTAACATGTGGAAATACTAATAAATGATTAGATAATTAACCATCAGTTTCGACAGTAATTTCTCAAACCCGGCTAACTAGGCTTTAATTCATAGACAGTGTCACAGTGGAGGGGGGGGGGGGGGGGGGGGGGGGTGATTAAGAAATGCATTAGGCGTGCATATTTCAAAGGCTCGTATCGTGAATTAACAGATTCTGTTTGCACCTATCAATACAAAACACATTGAAATACCATCAAATTGCAAACAAGTTGATTTATATTAAAAAAAAATGACCTTTATTATATTAAAAATTTTCTTTTTTAATCTAAAAGTCCAGTTCCATATGAAAATATACATGTATGTATGGTATTAGCCCAAAGACCAGTCCCAAAGGGTCCAATTGGTTAAAGACTCGCAATTGTAACGTATTGTAGAATAAATTTCAATAGGACAAATGAAAAATACTTTGCAAAATGAAACATCCTGCCATTAAAAAAAAAGAAAGAAAATAAAAAAAGTAACATCAGTCATCTTCATCATCTCATTAATTTGTTTAGCTTTTCATGTTTTGTTATAAGTTATATTAAAATCAGTATTATTATAAAAATACAAAATTGCTCTAATATTTTATGATATGTGGCCCATATATAAGACTTTAATTTGAAAACAAAAAAATACATGTTCCTTTTTAACGGATGCATTTGTGTTTCTTACCTTATTATGTCATTTCAATGTAATGAACTTTTGGGAAAATTCAGCTGATACTTTTCCAAGACATTTATATGCTTTCGGGAATTATATAATAAATTGTTGCCAACTATATTTTCAATTTCTATTGTTTATGCTATTGAAGGAACATATTTCTTTATACTTATATTATGCACTGTTATTAAACTGGATTAATAAATAGTGCTGCCAATAGTTTGTTTCCAAATGAACTTTTTTTTTTCTTATATATATATTTAGAGAGAGAGAGAATGGATATAGAACACTAATGTGCATATGAGCCTATTGCACAGGATTTCTATGTTGTTGGATCTGCTTTAAAATTCGCGCTGAGATTTAGATCAAAGGTTGGGATTTAGGCGCTGTTGTTGTCCGATCTCTCCGTTGCTTCTCCGTCCCAACTCCTCGTCTCCGTAATATGTCCTCAACGCCTCAGAACTTTCTAGTTCTCCATCGCGATTCGCGACAAAACAAACTCTAACCTTACCATCTCCGCCTCCTCTCGAAAGCTCCTCCTCCTCCGCCTCCTCCGCCTCCTCTCGAAGCAACCGATCAGCTCCTCCGCCTACACTCGAGGAATTCCAATCAACACCTCTTTCCTCTTTCCTCTCCATCGCAGCACCAAACCTTTTCTCTGCTCGAACATCTCTCTCTCCTCTATTTGCTGGCATCTGTTGATGCCATCCTCGTGAAAACCAAGACTCGCAAAATCTTCATAAAGGTACTTTTCCTGTTTGATTCCATCTGTGCTCGCACTTAAAATTTGTAAATTTTTGTTTGAAACTCACAATTTCTATTTTAAACTTGTGGATGCCATTGCAATTCCTGTTTCAAAATATCGCAATTTAGATTTAGGCCAGATGGCACGTTGACAATTCATGTTGTATTAAGTCCTAAACCCTGATGTTCAATGTTGAAAATCAATATTATTTAGCAAAAAAAAATATCAATTAGAGAATAATACAGTTTTTCTTTTATATTTGTTATGCATACAAATGGGTGATGTCAATTGGAAAGCTATGTTGTACTAATTCTATTTGTACCTGTATCTGTTGAACCTTAAAAAGCTATCTTGCATAAAACATAAGAAGCTACTCAAGAAGCTATTCAAGTACATGTTGTAATTTATAAAAGCTATCTTGCAAATTGCAAATACGTACCTATTTGTACCTGTTACTGTGTACCTATATTGTAAAAACTTGTTGTACCTGTTAAAATATAAGAAGCTACCTTGTTGTCTCTATTACTCTAACATACCTTTACCAGTACAAAACTACAAACATCTTGCATGCTGCAGCTGGTACCTAAAGGGGATAGAGAACTGATTAGAGGTTCAGCCACTAAACATTCTTAGTTATGTGTCCTGTACAGATTTTTTTCTTGTGGAAAATATTCTGAAGCAACATGTATGCGTAGGAAGCCACTGAATTATAACTATATTGTGACTTTTGGATGGATGAGTCACTATATTGTGACTATTAATGAACAGACTATATTTTAACTTCTGTTTTAATGCATGGTATCTTTTATCTTGTACCATTTACCAACTATAAGTTTTTTTACTTGTAATTCATGCAGAAACAAGGACATGAAGAAAACTCTACTGAGATTATCACCATCATTAGGAAGATCTCAAACGTTGGGGTTAGATTTGGGTCAAAAACATGTAAAATGCTAATCCACCCATTATTTGTAAAAAAAGAAGAAGTATCTGACTACTTAGCTAATATCATTTGCTTGTAATTTAGTATTATTGTCAGTTTTTTTTTTTTTTTTTTGGCAAAATGTAATTTTAGTATTATGATATTTGAGCATATGCAATTGAGTTGATGTTCCATTGTGTCTGTTATTTCCAACCGTGAGATTAGAAGAAATGAACATGAAATGGTTATTTCTATTTGAGCATTTATTCAATGTTTGTATGTGCTTTTATGTCCTGCATCAAATAAAGTTGGTACAAATTGTATAATGCAAGTATGCAACCCACTAAAGTATAAATGTACAACTAACATATAACATAAAAACTAGCAGGTGGCAACAGCCTTAGTCATTTTTACAAAATTACTCCATAAAGTTGGCTAATTAAATAAACTCATTCCTTAATCAAATTCTTCTTCAGCCCCTCTTTATCAATTATCATCCTCTTCTTTGTGTTACTGCTGCATGCTCGTTCTCACATATTAAATTTTTTTTCATTGTAATTATTCTATAAATTCAGTTTTAAAAAGAAAATCAAATACAAAGGAATTTATTATTAACAATGTCAGAACAATAAAATCTATATACAAAATCACTCTTCTTTTTTTCGTTGTAATTATTATATATACCAATTTTTGATACAAGGATCTATACACAAACGCACATAAATAGTTTTCAATTAAGATGGGAAAAAGACAGTATTATCAGCAATGTCAGAACAATAAAATCACTAGGATTCACTAACCTTGCTTGATAAAGAACAATAAAGCCAATTATGCTTTATATGACAAAGAACAATACACTAATGTATCCCAAACTAAAAATGCAAGTTTCAGAATAAAACAAAATTAAGGTCAGCTACAAGTACAAAATTGAAAGAAATTAAAGTAATTTAGAGAGATGGTGAGAGGCTTCTTGTTTGTTAGCGAGTCAAGATACCTAGAGGTGGACTAGGTAGTGGATACGAACAAAAGGGAGAGTTCAGAGACAAAACTTCTGAGGGGTTCGTTCGAGTGAGAGGCAATAGAGAGGAGCGTGGGTCTAGGTGAGAGGTCGATCTAGGTTTCCGACGGATCGAGGGAGAGGAAAGAGAGAGGCCAATTAGGTTCGCGATGGAGAAGTAGGTCTGAGGCGCTGAGGACATATTATGGAGACGGGGACGGAGAAGCAACGGAGAAAATTAAAATAATGGAGAGATCGGACAACAGCAGCGCCTAAATCCCAACCTTTGATCTAAATCTCAGCACGAATTTTAAAGTAGATCCAACAGCATAAAAATCCTGTGCAATAGGCCCATATGCACATTATTGTTCTATATCCATTCTCTCTCTATATATATATTATGAATAGTCCCCAAGCAAAGGAGCCTACAAAAAATATGCAAGTAATAGAAAGTCTCAAGTTAGACGGGGTCTGTTCCTTCAACAAAAACAGCATAAAACTACTTTAAACCAAACAGCCCACCACATAGGCCAATCCTAAATGAAATTTAATTTACAAGGAAGTTTAATATGCACTTTAGTGCATATAACTTTCTACGCATTGCAGCCTTTTTTTCAGAATTTTTATAAATTAACAAATCTAATTTAACCAATCTAATCTACATATTGAAATCTCCTAACAAATCAAATTTTATAATTTTTGAAATTTTATTACTATTTTCTTTAAATTTTTTAAAACCTATCATTTTTGGAATATTCTAGATAGTAGTTTGCTTCAAATAGTCCTGCGGTAATATATAATTTCCATATTTGTTGCATCTGGTGTCATTAGCAAATCGAGCTTCACTCGATAGTGCTCACCATGAAATATTAATTATGTTTAATCTTTAATAAATGACATAGTTGAAATAGGATTTAAATGCATAACTATTTTGTTGCATTATAAAAATTTTCGCCAGGTTAGTCCAGGAAATGATACATTCCATATTTAAATTGTCGCATACATGAACTTATCATTGGAGTACAACAATAATTTTCAGCGGAAACCTATGGGTTTCTGTTGACCTTGGACTCGCACAAATTACATATATAACTAGCTCTTATTTCGCGCGTTGCGCGATTTATTCCTATACGAATATGTTATTAAATTGTTTCTTAATGAAATCAGCAACCGTGTGGTCAAGATTGATAATTATACAGCGAATATCGCACATATAATTTTTTTTACGAAATTAAGAACAATATATAAAAAATATCATAAAATTGAGAATACTATTGAAATGTTATACGGAAACTGCTATAAAAAATTCAGACCAAAAAATCACGCCGCACCAAAAATCCAGCAGCCTGGCCACATAAAATCCTTGTGAGTTACTGTGCTAACCACAGGAACTCACGGATGCGACAAAACACCCAAAATTTATATACTTCTAATACTAACATTGCATCTCTCCCTAACCTTCAATGTTAACCATTATCTACAAATAACAGTTAATCATATCAAAGAATTTATTGAATTAGAACGCCTTGAGACTATATTCTTTCCTCTTTACTCACATGAATTTATAGTGCAGTTTTCTTTTTTTTTTTTTGGAAATAAGGTCATTTATTTATAGAGTCATAGCCCACTCTATTTTAATAGAGTTTATCCCTCTTCTGCGTCTAGTGGGAATTGAACCCGTTACCTAAAGAATAATGTCAGGGCACTGACCAATTGTGTTGGACTCCCACGTTCCCTATAGTGCAGATTGAACTCAGTGATATTTCATTTATCGGCACAGGATATGGTTAAATGACTGTCACTACTTGGAAGAGAGTTAACGGTCAATTTTGGGAAAATATTATTCCTGATCTGTAATTAAATAACTAAAATTAATCAGTATTTGACTATTTGTCGGCTGCTACTTCAGTTTTGAGCTATTTAATGAAGCACAATAAGAAAGCTCAATTTTAGAATGATTCACTCTTGTGCAAATAGAGCTAACATGTGTAAAAGTTTTCATTAATTCTGGTTCTAATACATGGCACTTTTTTGAGAAAATTCATACAGTACAACGAAGGGATTGAGGAATTTTTGGCATTTACAATAGCTCAGTACAACGGAAAGTTAATTTAGGCTTATTTGAGCAATTTTTGTGCTTTGTTCGTTTCAATTTTATGGGAAAAAAAATATTCAAATGTATATGTCGTCCTAGCAGTCACCTTGCCCACAAATATGCCGTCCTCTGTCAGCCTAGCTTGGGCCAACTCATACAAAGGAAGGTATATTCTTTCTCTTCTTGCACTATAATATAACAATATCAAAGTTCAAAAAATATTCATACTCTAAATGCCAATCTTACCGCAATTGAGAATAACTTACTGTACATAGTAGCATCATGATTATTTTATTTGCAATTCCAAGAACCAACGCAGCATTATACAAACTAGTGGTGCCGTCGCGCGTTGCGCGACTTATTTTTTATCTTTTTTTTTTTTGTTCAAGTTTAGTGATAGCGAATAATTTGACCAGAAGAAAGAACAACACAAATAAGATAGAATTTTATGAAAATGAAATTTCATCTCTGCCTCATTAGTTGAGTTGAATGAGCAACAATGTACTGCCTATTTGTTACCAAATCTGTATCTGATTTCCAAACGGCCAAGGTCCAAATAGAAAAGGGTTTCGGATCCAGATGCAACCCAATAAGACAGGAATTAAACCCAAACCTATTTAAGCCCTTAAAAACATCAGAAATTAACAAACTCATCCCTGTTTCTATACCAGAACCTAAAATCTCTTACCAGCAACTGGTACACAATCTGAGCCTGTACCAAAATCACGTCAAGAGCTTATTGCGTTCCCACAACAACCTGTTCACACTAAGACATATACATTAAACTTCATTTACATCGTGTATACTATGAATCATGACCTAAACCCATCTACCGCAAGCCTCATTCACTGAAACCAACACGTAACTTAACTTTTTGGTTTCTAAAACCAACACGTAACTTAACTTTTTGGTTTCCAGTAAGAGTGTCAGTGCTAAACCAACACCATTGTTCATTTAAGTAAGAATATCCCTATTTGAAATTACAACAAAAATCAGATCTCAAACAGCTCACTTAATTGACATAAATTTCATGAAATACCTTGACGACGATCACTTAGGCTCAAAATTTGTGGCCTTCTCAAAGGCTTGCGTTGCTGGTTTTTTTGCTAATTCAAAGGAACCTGTATTAGGCTGTACAATTGTACATTGAAAAAGAAAACAATTCAACAACCAAATACATTAATTAGTCAAAAAAATTTACAAAGTAAGAACATTGAGGGACGAACAGTAACAGTAAACATTAATTAGGAACAGTAACAGTGACCATTTCTATTTGTTCAAAAGGAAAAGAGAAATGAAAACATTTACCACAGTTAGATCTAAATAATGGTCCTTCATATAAGAGTCAACGACAACACAATAATTGTTAAAATATTCTTGCTCAGAGAAATTTAGCTTATCTTGAATTTCTCTAAGAAGGACTCGCCCCACATTCCATCTATAACTTCGAATTAGTTCTGCTCTTTCATACCTTCATCAAGTGCAAGACAAGCAGATATAGCTATAAATCATTAAAATGTAATTTAATGAGTATTATGATATGCTTACATGCAAGCCATGAGGCATCTTTTATTACGGATAATTGAGAGACGATGAATGAAAGAGCCGTAATGATCTTCATTTTTTCTTTATATATCCTTGTCCCTACAATTTGCAAACAAAATAAAAAGGCTGACAGTATGGGAAGAATACTCAGGGAATGAGATGGTGATTTTGAGACAAAATAGAAAGCTGACTTGTACCTTATCGGGATTGAAACTGCCTATTAAGTTTCCAGCAAGGGTCGCACTGTTTTTGTCCTGACATCTCCGACAGATGCTACAATCAAGAAGAAAAAAATCGATCAACACAAAATCAAAGTGAAATTAGAACATCAAGTTAATGCTCTAAAATTCCTTTGCTTATTGGCCTTGCTAAACGACCCAATCCCATGTATTTGTCGGAATCAGAAAGCCCATGTCTTGGAAAAAAAAAAAACCCCAAAAAAACCTTCAAATAAAAACAAAAACACACAATAAAAATTAAGAAACTTAGCAATAGCTCAGGCAATAGACCTGATTATGCCAGAGTACTACATCCTCACCCTCCATATCCATCCTTTTTCCTTTTTGCTCCGAAAGGCGGAGAAGAGAAAGATGGCACCCTCTCTCTTTTTTTTTTTTTTCTTTTATTCTGTATAAATTAAAAGAGAAGAGGAGAAAAGGGAATAATAGCTTATCGATAGAAAAGTGCAGTACCGATGTGAAATGAGGAGTGTGGTAGGATTTACGCGGACAAACACCGAGTACACCCTCGGAAGAGAAACAGGCAGCAACACCCACAACTAAAGCACCGAGACCAGGTCGCAAGCATATCTCCGTACGCTACCCACATGCCTTACCTTTTCCCCACTCCGTTGAAGGTACCTGCGAGAGAGAGAGAGAGAGAGAGAGAGAGGCGCGGAAGTCTCTGGAAGAAGTCGATCCAACGGAGAAGGAGAGTCGAATCAGACGACCACGATGCGAACAGAGAATGGACGGCCAGGATCCGTTACTGTCCGAACAACTGTTTAGTTACAGTTGTTTCGGATCCGGATCTAATTGCGTGCGTTAATATATTAAATGATTTAAAGTTGAGACCATCGAGTCAGGAGCTATTCCCATGATTGGTACACTCATCAGACCCATCGTACCAGCCGCATAATAGCGGTACAAGTACATCCGTACAATAACAGATTAATTTCTAGATATGGTTTGAGATTCAAAGGAAGATATTGATCTATACGCTTTTCTGGTATGGATTGAACTCAAGAACTCTTTATTTTCTATCATACTAAGAACACAAAACAGAGAAAAAAAAAAATCACTGAGCAATAGCACGACTAAAAAAGGTGTGTATGTACCATAAATTGCTCAAATTGCTTTATGCCTCTCTGGAGTCATATGAGCAAAGTACCTTATAAATTGAAGCATATTTTTATCATAAAATCACAGCTAAACTTTCAAATTGCTCAAACGCATGGTGCAATTTATTTTATTTTATTTTCTAAGATAAGCCTGTCGGCACCATTACATTATGAAAACAGTACAACAGTTGACTGTCCTAGAAAAATTTTTGCTAGTTCCTTCTTAGTTATCCAGAGACAAAGTATGCTATTCCCATGATCAGTGAAATTTCCTACCATCATTAGTCTAGCAAATGACTCTTACCATGTGTGATATCTCTGTCATGGATTTTTTTTTTTTAAATTCAAATTGGTTTGTTAATTTCAATATTTATCCATGTGGTCACCTGATCATCTTTAATCAAATAAAAAACCAGCATCGTAGTTAGTGACAGAAAATAGTTGGTAGACCGTAGACCCAATTTATAGTTGAATTGTAAATACGTGAATGTGAACTACTAAACATTACAAACAAAAACATAGAATAAATGATTCTGGGCCACTCGATTTTTACTAAAAAGAAAGCATAATTTTACAAAATGGGGCAAGTTCTTACTTGAATGCGTACTCCGACATAACTGTAGCCGGTTCCCCTTTTCCAACAGCAACTATTGCTCATCTTCAAAACTATTTGTCATAAAAGATAAGAATGGAGATTGCAAATTGCAGTAGTTAAGGATCAGAAAATTGAACACAAACAGTTGTACCTATTGAGAAGTTCTCAAAAAGGTGTATGGTCTTGAACCATATTCCATATAGCATAAATAATTTACCGTACAATTAAATAATTGTAGAGAATTACTCTTCACCTAATGCTATATGGTGCTTTCATTGAAATAGAAAAACCCAAATATTTCAATATTTTATTAATTTATTCTAGCGAACTCCTCCCAACTTCAGTATTCCACTTTAGGGCCTGATCGGAATGAAATATTAGCGGCTCCAACGTCAAATGGATTTCGCGAGAAACTGTTTCTCCCGATCGGAACGGACGTAAGACCACGAGTTCAATTCATTTGGCGCGATTCTGAAGGAAAATTTAGAGCTGCCGAAATCGCGAGAAAAAGGTTGAAATTTGCCACGATTTGGCTTGGCCGCGAGACGCTCGAAAATTTCAGACTTTTATACCCTTCCCCTTCTTGCTAACTCTCTCGATTAAAACAGCACTTGAATTTTTTCGTCGTCTCTCTCTCTAGAGCGGTCAAGGGCTCAAGGCAAACACCAGAACCTATACATAAAGTACTCTTTTAATTTTTTTTGTCGTTTGTTCCAATCTAGTTGCTCTATTTAATTTGATATCCATGTTGTATTGCTTTCCTAGGTCGAAGTTATTTTCTTAATAAGTTTTCAACAACTTTATAAATTATATGATTCCATAAATCTGGACGTTGCATTACATATTTCAGGGTCATCTTTGAATTATATTTGCTTATGCTATTTTATTTGGTTCTCAATTTTATAATCTATTCCTGTTGAGTGCTTAATTAGTTCCACGGGAATACACAATACCCCAAGTCCTTTTCATGTTATGTTTTTTTCATTTTGTTTTTTCAATTTGCTCTTGTAAGAATGTAATTCTAAACTATTTTATATTTATGAATTAGTGGTCACCGTATTTACCAGTAAAAAAGAAGATATTTTCAAAGGAGAACTGATATATTTAAAAAGAGTAAGGGTAAATTAGTCAAATTTAAGGAGATGAAATCATTTCTGTCAATTCTTCTTCTATTTGTTCTGATCGCAAGATTTTATTTGAAAATCATTTCTATTGAACTCTATTCTATTGAAATGAATTGAACTCTTTCTAAAAGTCATTCCGATCAGACCCTTAGTATTTCTCTTGTTCAACTTCCAATGGCACATAACCACAATTGCCAAGAGCAACCGCTCCTATTGAGTGAAAATTCGAAACTGTGCGCTGATATGCGACTTAAAAGCTGTGCGGTGGAATTAGAAAAGCAACCTGTGCGCTGGAATTAGGAAGGAAATCCTGCCCACGACATTCCTTTTATTTTCATTCCTCTCAGTCTCCAAGCCGGCCGTATATCCAGGATATTAGGATATAATGCGTTTCCTAATATGTAGCAAATCCTCTTCCAAGCGTTACCAAAAAATAATTTCTCCGACAGCCATCCCCACGCATGAAAAATATATGAGAATGAGAATTAATTTTCAGGATCTAAGAAGATAGGATCTCAATAGTCAATACTATATATTGGTTCGACACTATAAAACCACCTCCCACCTTAGCTAAAAGTTGAAACCGTAAATACTATAAAACCAAGACCGCCTCTTTCTGACGGCTCCTCTCTCTCATCTCTTCCTTGCACCTCTCTCAATTCGCCACCATGTCGCCGAAGCATAATGGACCTTCGGTACTACTCCATCTCAGCCTTCGTTGTCTTTCTCTCTCGAGTTTTTGAAATTGTTCTGGAAGCAATTATGATTTCTTGTTGAATTTGTTCTATTTTAGGAGGAGAAGAAGAAGAAGAAGAAGGAATGGAACGCAGCCAAGTATATCACGAGAACTAAAGCAATCAATTATCTCCAAGTTAGCCCCACTACTTTCAGGTTTTGTCTTTCACCATCTTTTATGCTAATTTTTGTACATACTTCACACTTTTTAATTAGTGCTGAAATCTTCAATTGAGTCCTGATTGAATAGGTTTTTCTTTTTTTTTTCTATTTTTTTTTCTTTTCTTTTTTTTTTTTTGGGCGCACATGGCGTTATTTCTATGCAATATTGACTATTCTGGAGAATATTTAATTTGTTCACAATGTGTTGTATCAGTGGTTGCCATTATTGGTCAGGTAATTGCCTTTTGTAAATTAAATTAGGTGATATCATCTTAATCCCAAGTTTTCATTGTATAGAGCCGATGCATAATTAATATAGGAATTGACTTTCCCATTACTGAACCTTAATTACTTAATTATCCAGTTTAACCTTTGACTGATTATTATCTTATTCTACAACTTTTGCAGGAACATATGTATATTCAAGGGAATATCCCCTTATGGACCAAAGAAGAAGGTCGAGGGAAACCACAAGATATACTACCGCATGGAAGACATAATCTTTCTAGCTCATGAGCCTTTTTTAGAGATATTGAGGTAACCCCCTTCTTTAAAATTATTTTCAGAATCAAATACTCTTCTTATTCTAATTGTGTATCACTATCACATCATGGATTATTATCTATAAGTTGGTATTGTGTAATAAAAAGCTTGTTGATGTGTTTTTGTTTTTTCTCATCACGCCAAAAAGATCTCATGAGAAAAATAAGGAGCTTGAAGGAAGATTGCTTAACAGGATGCCAACCTATAAGCTTGATAGGCTCGTTCTTGAGAGGTTTGGTACCAGTACAGAGCTGGAGAACAGATTTAGAGATCTTGCTTTGGAGCAGAGGGATGACCATACCACAAATGAAGACTCTAGGTTCCCTTGAAGCATCTTCAAGCTTTTACAGTTTTACATGCTAAGGGACGTTTTGTGCTTTGTGTGCTTTTTGTGTCTTCTATGTATGTATCTTGTATGTTGCTGTGTTTGGCTTATGTCTGACTTTGTTTGGATGCCTGTTGTTGCTACTGTTCAGTTTGTTTGGGTTTAGATCTAATTGGCTGCTCTTTTAGCTCTTAGAAATGGCAAAATTGGATACTTGTAAGACCATGTTTTTAATTCAAATTGGGGTCCATCTCAGGCCGCTCTTTCTTCCCCAAAAAAAAAAAAAGCTCGGTTGGGATGTTTGTCCTGATTTGAGATACTTTTAACTCCGATAGTTCAGATCAAATTACCAACAACTTTTCCAAAAATGTGTGATCATTTACAAAAAAAAAAAAGAAAAAAAAGAGAGAACATATTTAAGAACATTAACTAACTTTAATTTATCTTGCATATCGATTTCTCAAAGTAGATCTAATGATTGATTTGCAAATATATATATATATATATATATATATATATTTCTCTCTAGTACTTGTACTGTTATTTCTATGCAATATTGACTATTCTCAAGAATTTTTCAATTTGTTCACAATGTGTTGTATCAGTGGTTATCATTATTGGTCAGGTAAATTAAATTAGGTGATATCAACTTAATCCCAAATTTACTTAATTAGTATACATCTGATGAATAATATAGGAATCGATTGTCCCATCACTGAACCATGGACTCATTATTTTCTTTTCTATTCTATGTAACTTTTGCAGGAAACTATGTATATTGAAGGGAATATTCCCTCGTGTACCAAAGAAGAAGTTCGAAGGAAATCACAAGACATACTACAGCATGAAAGACGTAACCTTTCTAGCTCACGAGCCTCTGTTAGAGAAATTGAGGTATCCCCTTCGTTAAAATTATTTTCAGAATCAAATACTCTTCTTACTTCAATAGTGCATCACATCATGGATTATTATGTATAAGTTGGTATTGTGTAATAAAAAGGCTGTTGATGTGTTTCTATTTTTTCTCATATCCATGGGTATTTATAAGAGGACTAGATAGATAGCTGCACGAATGATTTGTTGAAGGCATTCAGCATCAAGGGGACATTAGCAGCCAAGAAGTAGGGTTGATATTATTGTAATAGGATAAATTTATTCGATGATAGTAGTAACCAATTGACTATGACTGTTAATTTTGCAAAAAGTTATGCAATTTAATTAGAAAGACAAAACATATGGAAAATTGATCAATAATATTATTCATCTTCTCTTCAAACTAAACCTTACGGTTGACCCTCCAGTATGTAGAAAAAGCAAAAGTGCAAAACTAACTAGATTAAAAAAAAAATCCATAAGATTTTTTGAACTCATGTATCATCAAATGGGTGATGACAGACAGCAGCAGATAAGTTAGATATAATGAATAACACTGTCAAGGGGTATTTCAAACATTGTCAGGTTAGAAAAGAATGCCTTGTTAGATATTATGAATAACACTCCTTTTTCAAAATAGCCTGACGGTGTTATTTGGCTTGGCTCCTAGATAGCAAAGGAGTTTATACTGTTGTTACAAATTTATTATCATTAATGAAGGAATCACTATAGACTTTAAATCAGTTTGGCACATCAAGGTTCCTTTAAAATTTAGATGATTCCTCTGGTTAATTAGTAATTCATAATAAGATTCTCACTTTTGATAATCTGACCAAAAGAGGCTGGATAGGTCCTAATAAATGCCATTTTTGTCAGGATGTTGAATCAGTGGATCATCATTTTGTGAATTGACCTTATATCAAACCCTTATGAATTAGATCTAATATGTTTAATACTTTAATGATAGAAATATTACTCTCTATTTCAACAACCTAGAAGAGGAACAATAGGCATTTTGCTAAATAGGCATTTTGCTAAATGTGTTCTTGCAGCTGTTTGTTCCACAATAGTCAGAGAGGAACAATAGAATCTTTAAAGATTCTCCTGGAGTAGCCTCTCATACTTTGTATTTTAACATATACTCTTGCGTTATTGGACAGGTTTGGTTTCAGTGCAGAGGTGGAGAACAGATTTAGAGATCTTGCTTTGGAGCAGAGGGATGACCATACCACAAATGAAGTCACTTGGATCCCTTGAAGCATCTTGAAGCTTTTACATGCTAAGGGACGTTTTGTGCTTTGTGTGCTTTTTTTGTCTTCTGTGTATGTGTCTTGTATGTTGCTGTGTTTGTCTTTGTCTGACTTTGTTTGGATGTCTGTTGTTGCTACTGTTTCAGTTTATTTGGATTTAGATCTAATTGACTGCTGTACAGCCTTTAAGCTTTTAGAAATGGCAAAATTGGATACTTTAGCTTTTAGCCTTTTAACCTTGTGGCGCAGAAGGGCAAAATAGCGAATAGCTCTGACAGATTTTATGATTGACATTTCTAATTTGTGGCGATAATTTTCAATTAAATGCCATTTTGAATTATATGAAAGAACTTGCAGAGCTCATTTACATAAAAATTTTACAGGAGAATTGAATTGCATGAACAAAAAAAAATAATAATAAAACAACTGATCTAAAAAATTTGATAGCGTTAAAGTTAATATGTATTAATCTACAACAGAACATCTTTTTTTGAGGGTCAGCAATTGCTGACAATTTTTCATTAATAAACAAAAGTTTACATAACAATAAAAGTTGAAAACAAACACCAGTATCAAAACTGGTACGTCACAACAAATAACCGGTATAAACTCCTAACAATGTCTATACCTAATGTACTAATATCATACCGATATCAACTCATCCAAATCCAATCTAGAACCTACCTAGTGCTTACAAACTGCGCTCGACGCAGAACCGCAAAATAACACCACCGAAAAATCATAAAAGAAAAGGAGTGTCAATGCTTCTGGTCTCACCACAACGACTAGCACTAAGGCTCAATCCAGATTTGGAATGGAGTTTTACCGTCCACTGTCGTGCCGGCAAAAAATCAGACCGAAACGCCACCTTGACTGCACACCCACGACGACCGTCTCTCACCACACCTCAGCCACACTGCATCTCGGCTGGACGACCACGACATCCGAGTCGCAGCACACCTCAGCTTTGCACCCACATGGCTGCAGCACACAACCGTGCAACCTAATGGCCGCACCACACATCGACTGCGGATCCACGACGATCGCGCCGGAAATCTCGGCTGCGCGCCCCTGACGGCCGTCCGACACCCAGCGGCGCACCCTTGGTAGCCAAATCACGTCTCCACTGTGCACGACATCTGACGCGGCCGAATCAACAGACCTCACCGCCCACTGCCTTCTAGCTGCGCTTTCAGAGGGGAGGGAAGAAGGGTTGGCGGAGGTCGACGGCGAACAGTCGCACTGTGGCACTGTCGACTCCAACAACCTTACTTACTGTGCACATCGCACGACACACGGCAGTAAGAACGAGCCAACTTGAGCGCGGACCACACGCGACTCAAGACACTACCACAAACCCCCTTTTGCCATGGCCGACGCACCAACTTCAAATCTCACCGCACCAATAGCAACTGGAGAAGAAGAAGAACAGGAAAGGAAGAAAAACAAAGAAAAAAGCGAGGAGGGGTGGCGGGGGGAGCCGGCGGCGGCCTCCCCCACCTAGGGTTTCAGTATTTTGGGGGGACTTTTGAGTCGCACTTTTTGGAGAGCTGGTTCGTAGCTTGTGGAACTCAGATTAGTTATTGTTACTCTAATCTACAACAGAATATCAAATGATACTTAAATTACAAGATATTTGATTGGCAACCAATATCAGCTAATCTTTTTTAGGAGGTATGATATGATGCGCTATTATCAACATAATCTTTTTTTTTAGGAGGTATGATATGATGCTCAGGAGGTGGGGAATGGAGACTTGTGGAAGCACAAGTTTGAAGCCATTGAAAGGAAGTGCAAGGAGGCGCAAGCTGACCGTAACATTTTGCAGAAACAACTCGAGGATTTGAGTGGGAATCCTGAGGCAAGTTCTCTTTCCACTTTTCCTTACCTTAGTTTCAGTTTAACGTGTGGCTTAATTACAATTTTAACCAAACTCCAGTACAAAAATTTGAATGAAATTGAACTTTTATCTTTTTACTAGCAGTCTGCTAAAGACTTTGTACCTACGTACATATTTGCAAAAACTAAAGGAGCTACAAGCGAAGGTTATTTCTCTTGAAGAAGAACTAGAAAGCCTAAAAACCTTAGATGAGGAAACATCTAGTATCAATTTATAAAACCTAGCAGAGGTATGTTTTTGGTTTTCTAAGTCTTTATACACTGAATATTGTGCATGAAACCTACAACTCAGTAGGAATGAATGAAATAAGACCTATTTGGTGTTAGTTCAGTTGCATTTCCATACTGTGATACTGGTACTATACAGTGTGGTTCCTCTGCACCTGACAAATTTCTGTCTCCTGTATAAAAAAAATAAAATAAAATTGATTTTAAGTTTTTAATAATTTTTTGTTCTGTGCTGGAAATATTACAGGGAGTAGCTATCACCTGGGGTGCATTTGGCAAAGTAAAGGGTTAGTGATGTAAGGTTAGTACTTTTTGAGATTAGAGGGGTAGAATGGTGAGGGTAGTGATTTGATGGGTTAGTGCTAACTTAAGGTTAGTGAATGTTGTTTGGCGCAGTATGTTGAGGTTAGTATTTTAAGGGTAGCAACTATTAGTGGTGTTATTATTATTAACTATTATTAATTAGTAGTTATTAATAACTATTCATTTTAATAAAAATTATTATTATTAAATATTAACTATAAATTACAAAAAACAAACCATTATTAATTATTAATTATTATTATCATTATTATAATAACTATTATTGAATATCGTTATTATTATAATTTTACATTAAGGATTATTTAAATTTATACAATTATTATTAATTACTAATTATTATTACTATAACTATTATCAATTTTTATTATTATAAATATTACCATAATTATTAATATTATATATTTTTGAATTATTAATTACTAATTATTATTAATCCTCATTAATTATTAATAAATAATTAATATTACAATAACTATTATTAATTATTATAAATATTACCATATTTATTAATTATTAATTAATAGTTACTAATTATTATCAATCATCATTAATTATTAATTATTAGTTATCATTTATTATTATTTATTAATTATTATTAACTAATAATAATTATTAGTACTTATATGAAGGATTATTTAAATGTATATAATCCTCATTAAAAAATTGAAAAGAACAACTTTAACATTTTCCCTCTCCACGTGAATGCAAGGGGAAATGCTAACTCACCATTTTGCATGGTTAGTAGCTATGGTAGTGAAAGGTTAGCACCTAACCAAACTAACCTTGATTCATTTGGTATATAAAGTTAGCAAAGTTAGTTTGCTACCTTTAGCAAGGTTAGTTTGCTACCTTTAGGGTCTGCTCCACAATACATATATTAAAGGAGAGTAGAGTAGAGGAGAGGAAAGTTGCTCAGATTTTGTTACCTCTGATTTGGAGTGTACAAGTTTACTCTAAAATTGGGCTAATTTGAATGTGTCTCTTCCATTATCTTCCTTTTCCTTCCTTTAATAATTGATTTGTGGAGCAAATAAACTTATTCGGGTAGAGTAAACTTTCAAAAGTTTACTCTACCTTCTTTTCCCTTCCTCCGAAAAGGGTTTTCTGGAGCATACCCTTAGGGTAGCGGGCTTATCTTGTAGCCGTCATAAATTAGATATGAAGTTTAATATGTTGTTGCAATTTTATTGGAGATTGCTAATTTTTAGTTAACTAGTTCAGTGAGGTTCCTAGAAGGCAAAAAACAAGCTTATAATTAATATTGGTCGTACATTGAAAATAATTATTAATTTGCATATGATTTCGACTCATTGTGGTGTGTGTCACATTTTTCTTTTTTTTTTTTTTTGATCAGTTCTCTAAAATGCAATCGGCATTTATGCTGTCAGCATGTACTTACCGAACTTTTTTTGTGCTCTTCGCTTCCTAAAAGATTTAGGGAGAGGGACTGGTGAAAAACCTGGCTGGAACAAGATAAGCCCGCTATCTACTACCCAACCCGCGAAGAAAGAAAACGATTGAAATCGTTGTTACCGACTTAAGGGATTGACTATCAATTTTCCAAATCATTTAATTGATTAGATATATAGAAGTCAAGATATGTCTATATATATATCATTTGCAAAATCTGTATAAGAAAAATTAGCATAATATTTTTTTTTATCACTTATTACACTAGGGTATTCTAATAGCATGATTCAAATGCAGCTAATAAATTAATTTAGTTTATATTTCCTTTTTTTTATTAAATATGCATCACGTATGCTTTTAACATAATTGTAAGCATAAACTATTCGTCATATTCGTGGGTCATATTCGTCATATTTTTTTTAGAAAGATAATACTTTGGTGGAGAAGTAGTTTTTGAACTTTGTGAAAAAGTTGACATCGTTTAGCTTGCAATGAAAAGGGATAAAATATTAAAATTGATATTCTTAGGGCGCGTTTAGATCAACTTTTTAGGATTAGTTATTCGAGTAAAAAATAGTATTTCTAAACAATCAATATTAAGTTTTTTAGATCTAAAGTGGTCTAACATTCAAAATGAAAATTTATTCGTAGGATATTTGAATCATTTTCCTAATGCAGATTAAAAGTAGTCCCAACAATTTGTTCATCAACATAAAAAATTTGTTCTGAATGTTGGACCACTTATATATAACACTCTAGATTCTAAAAAATTTTATTCTTGATCGTTTAGAAAAAATATTTTTTATTCCTAATACTTGATCCTAATTTTATTCTGATAGAATCCAAATGCACCCTTAAAAAAGAAATAAATTCGTAATAATATGAGTATTGAGCACTTCATCAAGCATAAGAAGTAAATGACATAGATGAGTCCCCATTTCTTAATTTAAGACACCATTAATTTAAAATGCCACGTCAGTAGATTTTTTTTTTTAAAATTTTCAATCCTAATCAACGCTTAAATAATTTTACTAATTCAATTTTAAGATATATTTGATGTCTTAACTCATTCTTAACTCATAATTTTACTAATTCAATTTTAGTAATTCAAGTTCCTATCAAACAGGCCTAATAATTGGATGGCCGCAAGGCTCTTGTCGGCGGTAAGCGTACCTATAGGCTACAGCAAAACTGAGTTTGAATGATGTTTTATTTGACGTTAGCCTCGCGAGTCACGAGTCACGACTCGTCGTAGAATAGACTCGGAACCTCAGAAACACAAAATCCAGCTCCCGCCGCAACTTAAAACCCCAAATATTTTAGACAAAACGGCAAAAACCCTAGAGCCTCTCTCCGACGGCTCCTCTCTCCCTTCTCCTCTTCGCACCTCTTCCAATCCGCCACCATGCCACCCAAGCATTATAGACCTCCGGTACTATTCCATCTCCGCCTCACTTGCTCTCTCTCTCTCTCTCTCTCGTTTTTGGGATTATGTTGGAAGCAATTACGATTTATTTTCGGATTTGTTTGATTTTAGGGGAAGAAGAAGGAGGGGAACGCAGCCAAGTATATTACGAGAACGAAAGCAATCAAGTACCTCCAAGTCAGCCTCACTGTTTTCAGGTTTCTTCTTACACCTGTTTTTGTACTAATTTTTGTACATACTTCTCTCCTTTTAGTGCTCAAATCTTCAATTGAGTACCATTGAATGTTGTATTGCTGCAGTGAGGTTTTCGGGTTGGTATTTTTGTTTGTGCACATGGCTTTATTTCTATGCAATATTGACTATCCTGAAGAATTTTTAATTTGTTCACAATGTATTGTATCAGTGATGCCATAATTGATCAGGTAAATGTCGTGGTAAATTATTCTTGAATATTAATAGTATATAGCCGATAAATAATATCATCACTGAACCTTAATTACTTAATTATCCTGTTTAACCTTGGACTGCTTATTATCTATTTTATAACTTTTGCAGGAACCTATGTATACTCAAGGGAATATCCCCTCGTGTACCAAAGAAGAAGTTCGAGGGAAACCACAAGACATACTACAGCATGAAAGACATAACCTTTCTAGCTCACGATCCTCTTTTAGGGAATTTGAGGTATCCCCTTCGTTAAAATTATTTTCAGAATTAAATACTCTTCTTACTTCAATAGTGCATCACATCATGGATTATTATGTATAAGTTGGTATTGTGTAATAAAAAGGCTGTTGATGTGTTTCTGTTTTTTCTCATTTTCAGGCAAAGAAGATCTCAGGAGAAAAAGGTTAATAAGGCAAAAGCAAGGAAAAATAAGGAGCTTGCAGAAAGATTGCTTAACAGGATGCCAACCTATAAGCTTGATAGGCTCATTCTTGAGAGGTTTCAATCTGATAATTTAACAATTTTTTATAATGTAATCACCATATGAGATACGCCTGTTCTTTACTGCTAACTGGAACTGTACCATAATACAAGATAGGCACCAGTATGTCTGTTCTGTACAGTCCTGGGACTGCACC
This sequence comes from Rhynchospora tenuis, assembly GCA_027725995.1. Taxonomy (NCBI): domain Eukaryota; kingdom Viridiplantae; phylum Streptophyta; class Magnoliopsida; order Poales; family Cyperaceae; genus Rhynchospora; species Rhynchospora tenuis. Next base: position 67,850,689 of record CM050889.1, on the reverse strand, counting down.
ATAATAATAAAAACAAAGGATCGACAATAATGAAAAATTAATACCTTGATTTGATAGGCTTATTCTTGAGAGTTTTGAATCTCTTAACTTATCAATTATGCTACAGTGTTGTTCACTCTACAAGATGTTACCAGTATGTCTGTTCTGTATTGTACTTCTAGTTAGGACTATAACATAATAATAAAAAACAAAGAATTGATATGTAATACTTGATATCTTCTGTTTTGTGTGGTTGTGAGCACATTTTAAGTAACTTCTCTTACTTCCGCTTCATATTGAATGAGCCGAATAAAATAGCATCTTCTAAATGGGTGTGCTTGGAAATTGTCCATGATGTTAACTTCATATGTTCAGGTATCCAACTTTTGTTGATGCTTTACGGGACCTGGACGATTGTCTTACAATGGTACACCTTTTTGCCTCGTTGCCAGCTGTTGAAGGAGAACACATCCAAGTCAAGCGTATCCACAATTGCTGCAGGTATATTACTGCCAGCTTTGATGCTTTTGGTTCGATAGTTACTCATCTAATAGTGTATTTACTTTTATATATGTACTCTTTTCAGGTTGAGCCACGAGTGGCAAGCTTATATATCTCGAACTCATTCTTTGAGGAAGACATTCATATCTGTCAAAGGCATATATTACCAGGTAACTTTGTAACTTATGTTTGTTGTCTTAAGATTGTTCTGTAATTTTTTGTCAAAATTTGAAACACTAAATAAGAAAGAAAGGAAGAGTGATTGTTAATTGTTAATAGATTATTATGTATTCACTTTTTCTCCAATCAGTAGTATTTTTTGCAAATGCCATCTAGTATTTCTCATTGTTTCCCCGATTCAATCTAAGCTGGTTTACATACTGGTACATACTGTATATAAACAAATTCATAATTTCTTGCTTATTGGAAAGATTTTCTAAGGAAACTTCTCATTTTTTGCTTTGCCTCGACCTTGGCTTTTGCACTAGTATCATTTGATTATACATTGAAACTTCATAAAAATGTTAGGTACTAATTCTCTCACAGTAATGTACTACCTGTTCCAGATCAAAAGAAATGTAACTTTCACATGTAATTTATTATAGGCTGAGGTGCAAGGGCAAAAGATCACATGGCTGACGCCACATGCACTGCAACAAGTGCTAACTGATGATGTTGATTTTAATATCATGCTCACATTTCTAGAGTTTTATGAGGTAATCCATGCATCTGTTGTTTCGTATGCGCTGTATTTTTTTTCAAACTCAAGGTTTTGACAGTCATTTTCTAATTATGGCAGACTCTTCTTGGATTTGTAAACTTCAAGCTTTATCATTCAATCAATGTGAAATATCCACCCATCTTGGATCCCCGCCTTGAAGCGTTAGCAGCAGGTACCTGTTGCAAGTAATAAAAACTCAAGCACTTGTAATTGCATGTACAAATTTGGCTAATAAAACCTAATATCATTTGTTGATTGCTGAGTTGGTTTCATAAGTGCATGCAAGATGACTACTAATCAAACCTAATGTCATGTGTTGATTATGTTTTACGTGTTCCAGAGCTATATGCTTTGTTTCGGTATGTGGCTACTGGATCTGCTAGAAAACCTTCTGAGTCCCAATCCATTGCTTCCATCGAAGAGAAAAAGGACACAAAAGACTCGGATGAAACGATGGATACAGGTGTAAAGGAATCCAACCTCCGACTTGCTCAGCTCCAGCACCAGCTTCCTTCTAATGAACCAGGTGCCTTAATGCAGCTTCTAGAAGATTCTAATAATGATGATGATGATGTCGACCAGGATACAATGGAATGCAAAACGCTTTTCAAAAATTTGAAATTCTTTTTGAGCCGTGAGGTGTGTTGTTTTGAACTTTATCATATCTACCTCTCTTGTCAGATTTACCTGCAACATTATGTTTGTTGGTGTTTTACAGTTTGAAACTTGCATGATATCTTTTCACAAATTTGACGGCAGTTGAATGTGTCTCGTGATAGGTACCAAGAGAGGCTCTGTTATTCATTATACCAGCTTTTGGTGGTGTGGTATCTTGGGAAGGAGAGGGAGCTCCTTTTGAAGAAACCGATGACGACATTGCTTACCAGGTGTTGTTTGCAACATTGTCATAATGCTAATAATACTGGTTTTCGATATTAGAATCTCGCCTAAGAAGCACTTTTTGTTTTGTGATTAGAAATTTTACTTTGTCTTCATGAGGTTCACTGAATTGTTATGATGTGTTTCTGACATTGTTATCATGTCATAAGTAACATACTTAAGCTTAATATATTCTACTTATTAATAGAAATGGGATCATTATTACTGATCAATATATTCTCACAAGCAATAAGTTTTTTCAGGAAAAAGGTGGAATCTTAGTAGACCAATAACCAACTCTAAATGTCAGCTGTTTACATCGAGGCAAACAATTGTATATGGTAATTTATGGTGTGCATCTTTGGATTATTGCAGATAGTTGATAGGCCAACACAGGGGCACAAATTTCTCTCAAGAAATTATGTCCAACCGCAGTGGGTGTTTGACTGTATCAATGCGCGCATCATATTACCTGCAGATGCATATATGGTTGGAATGTATGTTGTAGTATAATATAATCTTTCATATTGCTCTGGCATCAAATGTTTGTTAAACTACAGGCCAGATCATTATGTTTTTCAATTAAATAGATCAATATCACATGTACCTTCAACATTGCAAAGATATATCATGTTTCATCAAAACTTTTGTACATTTATCAACTCTTGAAAGTATAGGAAAGAGTCAAGTGATACCCTTACAATATAAATGTACTACAGCATGAACATCTGTAATGCACCTCTGCCTATATACTGTTAGATGAGATGAAACAAGGTGCAGTTTCAATAATTTGAAAAAAAAAGGCTACAGAAATGTTTTTTTATATTTATCACGTTATTGAGGGGCTTGATGGATGCATTGATATTCGGTGTATGTGATGATTCTATGGTTTTGTTGCAGAAATGATATTAGTCAAAAAAAATTATCCCAGCTATATATATATATTTTTTTTTTTTTTGGGGGGGGGGGGTCATTCCAGCTATATTTTTAACATGCACTTGTATTGCAATTCAGGGTTCCACCTCCACATCTATCACCATTTGTTGATGATGAGGCAGAGGGGTACATGCCTGAGTATGCTCAGACAATCAAACAGCTCCAAGCAGCTGCCAAGAAAAATGTGATGCCGTTGCCTGATTTAGACAACCAAGATCTTGCTGACCCCCAGAACCTCCTTGCTGAAGGAGTCATGGACCGATCACAGGCTAATGAGGCTGCCGAAGAACGCCGAAAGGTTAAAAGAAAAACATAAAAAAATTGTTATTAATTTTGCACTTCTTTGCATAGTAGAGATTTGAATAGTAATTTTACTCAGCTTTAAAATCTCATCAATTGCTTAAAGGATTTAAATTAAGGTAAAGTCATGCAGCATCAAATTAGTATTTGTTATTTCCTGTCTTGTGGTAAAGTAGCCCTATTGGTATTTTAATTAAATAATACTGTAATGAGAAACATTCTAGTCACAGTTGGTAAGTTTTGGAATAGTTCCAGATGCTAGACTTGACTCGTTATTTCTTTTGCAATGTCTAGTACTACCATGATGGATAAGAACCAATGCATGTTCTGATTTGTCATTTGTTGATTTTTATATTTAGTTACAATTGCTTGAGAAACAATATCATGATGAGTTGAAGATGGAGATGAGTGGAATTACGTATTCTGCTACTCTATCCGACAAGAAATCAGAGAACATAGGTTCAGAGGAAATGCAACATAAAGATGAAGTTATGGTACCGGTACCAACTGAGAAGGATGATGAGGATGACCGTGCTAAGCTTTACATGTCACGCAAAAAGAGGGGACTTTATGAGGCTATTGAGGTTATTGTTATTATTATTTCAGATTTACTAATTACCTTTGAGGTCTATGTGCATTTTTCATCCTTAAAATAATGTGGTCTGGAGTTTTTTTTTTTTTTTTTTTTCGAAAACCTTGACAGTAGCTGTCAATGCGGTCTGGAGTTGGGTTTGTTCTTTCAGTATAAAATTTTAGATTCTTGGCAGAATTCTAGTTGCCACAGGAATTTCAATTTTCTTATTAGATCGATCTAGTTTGCTAGAATAGCTGAATAAGTTGTACAGAGCTAATGTTCTTTTCTGATTCTTTTCAGATAAGCAATCAAAGGAAGAAGGATAAGGTTGCACTTCTCAAAGAAAGGAAAAGAAAAGCTGCAGCCAGCAAGTCTGGTTGATAAAGATTAGTGCTCTTGTTCAGAGGGAAGGGATCTATTCTTGTAGGTGTAACATAAGTAATGCATCCTACTAGGAAAGGTGTTATAAAAAATTTTGATATTATTGCGTTTTCAGTTTACTTTGAGACACATTGTACTGAAATTTTGTGTATCTGAACTTTTTTCTTAGCTGCGATATTATATAACTTGGTAGTGTTGATATAACTTTAGTTATAAGAAACTTCAGTGTTGTGTTAAGTGATAAAAGTAACCAACTCCTGTCCCCTGGGTGGCATATATTATCCGACTTCTAGGCGAGGTTTGGTACATTATATAATTGGAAAACGTGGTCAAAATATAAACTGTACAATCCTGACTGTGCATCATGGTACCGTTTGAGTTTGCTTCTCTGGGTCAAGAATTTGGTTGAGAGATGAATGTCTCGCTGGGGCACTATGGTTGTAAACTGTACATGTTTGACGTTTATCAAACTAACAAAGTCGCTGTAATTCTACTCCTTGCTGCTCTACCTGCTTAAATTGTACACTTTTCTGCGAACTCATAATGCCTCATAAAACACAAAAGATCCCTCTCGTGTTACGCACTGTTTGGTGATGTTGCATGACGTTGTCAACTGCACGCAATGTTGGCGCACACGAGGACCTCACTCTTATTATTTCTGAATAGTCGTTGCAAAAATATTTGATCATGCTGCCAAGTTATATCTAGTGCAGGTTTATTGGATATTAAAAAAAATGTTAATATCTTCATATCTTGAGTTGACAACTTATGTGCGCTATATAAAGAGAGCCCCCCGCCTGCTTCTTACACATCGCTTCAGATTGATCAGCTTCTTACATAACATTTGTGAGATTGATCAGCTTCTTACACATCGCTATATAAAGAGAGCCCCCCGCCTGTTTGGTGATGTTGCATGACGTTATCATCGGGCTTTTGTGAGTTTCTCATATCCCACTTGTTTTAATTCTTTACAAATTCTTCGCAATACTTTCGATGAGTAATATTCACATTGACTGATCGTAAACTTTGGTCGGATATACAGTGGAAATTTGTTCTAAATTGTTTATATGTGAAATTATCCAAGCTTCCAAAATTTTCTTATAAATTCTACTTTCAATCTTATTTACTTATTTATTGAGGACCGTTTTGGACTTTCTATCTTGATTTGAGGATTAATAAAACCATATAGGCGAATAAAGGGTTTTAGTGATCAAGTAACAACTAGTTCTTAGTACCAAAAAATGGAACTTGCACAAGCATCTAGATTACTCATTTGACACCAAAAACTACTGCCTGAGCTTCTCTCTTATTTTAAAAATCACTTGTGATAAATTATTCCCTAGCTTTTTGGGATGATTATTTTTTTATTGCCTTCTGGTTTAGGAAAACATATGGGGTAAATTTTAGTAGATTAGCACATGAAAAGTCTCGACTGTTTGAGAATCTTAGTAGCCGATTATAATTTTGTTACTGAGCGAGCTGAATTTGACTGAACATAAACATAGATAAAAATAAGTGGGTTTTCTATTATATGTGAACTTGTCAGTGCTTACCAATTAATCTATATTTTCATTGATTTATGTTTATCGTTTTTTTATCTATAAGAAATTCACAAATTATGTATCCCACGAAATAGATGACAACCATTGAGCTATCATTTATCATTCAAACATATTGAAACTTCATCCATGGTTGCATTTAAAATCTCTGACAGTTCGCATTTGTATTTCAAACAGCAAACCATAACTTTCAAGTTTCAAATCCAAAATGGGAGGCGGGAAGGACAAGCACACAAAAGACCATGGTGGTGAGATGCCACAAGGCTTTGGACGGCCATACGGGTATCCACCTCAAGGCAACAGTACTCCCTATGTGCAGCCACCAGCGCCAGTGCCTAGTGCATATCCCTCTGGCGTATACCCACCACCAATGCCAGGTGTGCATCTCCCTGCTCAAGGGGGGCATGCCCAATCAAAACACAAATATCTAGAAACCCTCGGGAGCATGTATTCTCAGGTTATTACTATTCTTATTTATTTGTCCAAAAATACCCTATACTACCAATCGGCCCCTTAGGGATTTGCATGTAGTGCTTATGGCGACTGGATTCTCTCCAGTTTTAGGAAATATATTGAACCCCTGAGTAGGCTCGGTGTGGGTAATATTTTGGTGTATGGATGTTGTACCTGAAGTTTCGCTCGGATTTTGCTACCAGTACAATTATTTAAACTGAACTGGTATAGCTTCACCAATTTAATCTCCCTTTGCATACCATCTTCAGGTTCACGAATTCCTCCCTCACCATCATAATGGCCACAGCCATGGCGGCCACTTGAAATCTGATGCTGCAGTGATGGCCAATGCAGCAATCAGGCTTGCTAAGGAATCCATAGACTGCCTAGGTGTTGTTGGTTGCACAACATATGAACACGAAGTGAGTGATAATATAGGCAGCAGCACTATACTTGATGCCAAAATGCTTGCCGACCAAAGTATTATTCATGCAAGTGAATCTATCGACCATTTAGGTGTTGTTGGTTCCACAGCATCTGATCACAGAGTGCCCAACAACATAATGTTCATGGATTATCAGAATAGCATGGACACTTTGGGTAGCATCGGTTGATGTGCCTTTCATCGCAATTACAGAGGTACTTCCGAGAAATGGAAGTAAATAATAAAGATTCTTATACAACTCGAAAATTTTATGTTGTTGTGATCCGTATCAATTTTTTGGTGTTGATTTTACACCGTCTCTGTTGTATTTGCTGTCTTTTTCTTGAATTTGTTGATTTTGAGCTTATAATGTCGTAAAAGAACAATATATGATGTTTTTAAAATTTTAATATAATATTAGTTCCAACTTTCGGCTCTAATGTTGTTAATTTTGTTGTTAGCAAATTTTCTGTTGGTAGTGTGAGGTATAATACAACCATCTCGTCTGTTAATATTGGGACCAACTGCGGGGCCGATAATTAGTTCCCTCATTTCCAAGTGTATGCATGTATGGTGGGCCGAACAAGGACCTTAATTTCGGTTTGCGCCAAAGCATGCTCTCTCTTAGCATTATGCAGCTCATTTTTCCTGTCTTAAGATTTGAGAGATAGAGCCTGTCTCTAAATTATGATAAAGTTTTCTTTGTCAATGTGAGTGTTTGCGTGTATCGAAAGTTTATGCATATTATTTTGTCTTCGTAATTTTGGTGATGAAGTATGTCACTTCGTTCTTTAATTTCCTGTTGTGGATCTCTTATGCGACTATGCATGACAAGATAATTCTGCAGAATTATTTTCTTATTTGCTCTTTTTTTCGTGAAATTACGAGGCATCGAGGTTTAATTGCAGGTTCGAATAGGTTCTTGCATGTTGATTATGCAGTGTATTATATATTAGAAGTTTATTACTGATTTTTGCTTTTGGCAGGTTTAAATTAAAGTGTTTGAAAAATAATTAGTCAAAATTTGAGAAGTAATCTGGGAGAACCAGAGGCATTTAATTAATTGGCAAATGAACAAACTTTAATTTACAAACAGATCTCCTACAATCAGTTTTCTTTTCCTTCTAATTTCAACAAATCCACTAATCAGTTTTTCTTTCCCTTCTTCCATTACAAACATTTAAACCTTTGTACAGGAAAAGCTCGACTCTCTTCACAATACCGTTCTCTGATATCCATGCCAAGTCATAAAAATGCTAAAATCCGAAAATTTTATAGGATTATTATAATAAATCAGATTTTTAAAGTTATTATCAATTTTATCCAAATTTAATACAATTATTGTAGTATGGGGCTTTGAAAGTTCAAAAAGTCAAATATTAAGTTCGGCCTTCCAATGTCCGTTATTACAATAATAGCAATTAAAATTTGGATTAAAGATAATAACCTTACAAAATCTGATTTATTATAATAATACTATTCAAATTTTCGGAGCTAAAACCCACCAATAGATTTAATCAAAACTAAACAGAAGGCTTTGTGATCGGGTTAGGGTCCCTCCTAACCCTAACTCTCACTGGCCCTGTGATCTTTTAATTTGTTCTTAAGAGTATATATATTACAGCATAGTTATAAGAACTACTTTGCTGTGTTAAGTGATTAAAAATTTTAGAAGAAATCGTTACATCTTGTTGAGTTCTGGTACGCATGTATTTCATTACATTTAAAATTATTGTGTGGGTTGGACTTGTATTAATTGACGGTTATGTACTTGTATTAAATAACAAAAACAAAGGTAAATAATAATACTAATACTAATAATAATAAAAAACGAAGGGGGAAAAAACTTTTTGCAGTTGCTGCTGTTGAAATTTAACATTCTGTTTCTTTGACCTCAAAAATGGCTTCAGCGCACGACACCTGTGCACCCACAACAGATCCCTTTCCCATGCCATGAGTCATGACAATGAGTGACGCAATCAGAGAAATGCAACAAGAAATCAGAGAACACAGATTCAGAGGAAATGCAACATAAAGATGAAGTTATGGTACCAGTATCAACTGAGAAGGATGATGAGGATGACCATGCTAAGCTTTACATGTCACGCAAAAAGAGGACGCTTTACGAGGTTATTGAGGTTATTGTTTTCATTATTTCAGATTTATTAATTACCTTTGAGGAATATGTGCACTTTTCATCCTTAAAAAAATGAGGTCTGGAGTTGGGTTTGTTCTTTCAGTATACAGCTTAGATTCTTGGCCAAATTCTAGTTGCCGCTGCAGTACAACAATCAGCTGCCTAAAAAAATGAGGTCTAATTTAGTTTCCTCGACAAAATTGAACTCAGGAATTTCAATTTTCTTATTGTTTGGAAATATATTACATTGATCTGATTTTTTAATTGAACAGCCGAATAAGGTAGGAAACTAATGTTGTTTTCTAAATAATTCACAGATAGGCAATCACAGGAAGAAGGATAATGTTGAAATTCTCAAAGAAAGGAAAAGAAAAGCTGTAGCCGACAAGTTTGGTTAACGAAAAACAGTCCTTGCTTGTAAAATAGATTTGAGTGGGACAAGTGAACTGGACCTGAGTGAAGGATTTGTTCATGTAGATGTAAATTTAGTTTATGCATTTCTTCTAGGAGAAAGGAGGGGTGATGATCTAAAAATTTTGTTATATTGTATTCCTTTTGGAGTCGAATACTAAAATTTTGTATCTGATTTTTTTTTTCTTAACATCAATATTTCAGCATTCCTAGGAGAAGTTACATTGTGTCAAGAGGTTAAAAGAAAATCATATCGTCTTGTTGAGGTCTGGTACGTACGTCATTACGTTATTGGAACACAAATAATTGGGAGAAACGTGATCAAAATATAATTTCTAAGAAATCCTAATGACCAAGACAAGATGAGCTCCGGTATTATGAGATAAAAAGCAGAAGTAAATGAAGAACCATTGGACGGGTGGAGAACTGAGAGGACGATAATTAAAATTTAAAATAACTGGACTTGTATTGGCGGTTATGGACTTGTATAGAAAAAAAAGGTATAAATAAATAAAGAAGAGAGAGAGAAGGTGGGGGGGGGGGGGGGGGGGGGGGGGGGGGTGCGCGGGTACTGCAGTTGCTGCTTAAATTTAATATTCTGTTTCTCTGACCTCAGAAAATGTCTTGATAGTGCGCAATTCCTGAACTCACGACAAATCCCTCTCTTGTGACGCACTGTTTGCTGAAGGTGCGTGATGTGATCAACTACACGCAACATTGTTGGCATCACATGGACTTCACGTCTTAAGAAAGTGTTATACAAGGCCCATTAAATAGAAAGCCCAAAGCCACTTCGGGATACATTTATCGAATGATGTTGAAAAGTCTAGAAGAATATTGATCAAAGTAGAATATGTAGATTTCTCTGGATAACAAAATGTAAACCGACTTATACATGTCGGTTAGATAATTTTAAAGTTAATATCTAAGAACATCCATAGCCAACATTATATGAATATAAATAGACATTGTACCAATGAGTGTGGGTGTCGTTTGGGATGAGTGGAATAGGCCAATTTCTAGAAATAGCCAATTCCTGAATTTTTCATCCAAACGGTTTTGGAATAGCCAATTCCATTTCTAACACAATTTTCAATAACACTCTTCCCAACAACACTTTTCTCTCTACTTTTTCACACTTCCCAACGCTAATTCCTAAACTCACCATCCAAACAACATTTCTAATTTCCGGAATAGCCAATTCCTCCAATTCCTGTGAATAGTATTTTTTCCTAAATTTATGTTATTCCTATCATATTCCTAACCATCCTAAACGACACCGTGAATACTAAATAGAAGAGTGAGAAAATAAAGAGTGTATACTTGTACAGTTGTACTCCTTCAAGTTAATAATAAAAAAAAGTTAGAGTGAAAACAATCCTCTCATTTAGTTTCATAGTTTCAGATAAATACGAGATAATACTCAACAGGTAAGACTTGACTCTCACCTATATTTTCAATAGTATCAAAATGAAAAAAAGTTTTGATGCAACATGGTTGGATTTAGATTCTCTGACTCTGTAATGAGAAACTTGATTAAGTACGCATTTGATCATGAAGTTGAGAATCTCGTAGTTCAATTAGGAGGGCGCCCTTGAGCTTTACCAAATGAAAGACAACTCCATTACGACGCACTTGAAGAAACCCACTTGCTTGGTTTTTTTTGTGGCTGATAATGTGTACCTCCACAAACTTAAAATGCTATGGGAAATCTATGGCCAATTATTTTAAAATTAGTAATTGTAGAGGCTGTTTAAGGTCCAATTCCTTGTTATTATAGAAATTAGTCACTATAAATTAACTGACGTATTAACTCAAATCTGCATGGAAAATAACATTCGATCCGCTAGCTTATCGCCTAACTTCTTTAACGTTTACCAAGACATCTTTTTGAGAAACGTTTCTACATTACCAACTTATTATTCAGTTTTGGGTTAATAGCACTTCTTAGGTTCCACAACATGTACTTGCTATCCTAATTTTTTGAGGTTTATTCTTCATTTTTTTTTTTCAAATTTCAGGGAGTTAGTAAATAAGTAAACTTTGATCAGCTTACTCAAAAGAGTTTAACAGTACAAAACTAGAGAGAAATAATTCTTTTTGCAGATGGATCATTAGATCTACTTGAGAAATCGATATGTAAAATAAATTAAAGTTAGTTAATGTTCTTTATTATGTTATTTTCTTTCTTTTTTTTGTAAATGATCACATATTTTTTGGAAAAGTTGTTGGCAATTTGATCTGTACAATCTTAGTTAAAAGTATCCCAAATTAGGAAAAAAATCCCAACCGAGCTTCTTTTATTTTTATTTATTATTATTATTTTTTTTTTTAAGAAAGAGCGGACTGAGATTGACCCCAAGTTGAATTAAAAACAAGTCTTACAAGTATGCAATTTTGCCATTTCTAAAAGCTAAAAGGCTCTGTTTTATTGTATATTTTTTGGGTGAAGCTACCGCTTCGTAGAAAGCTCCCCTTCCTTGTAAAGCAGCCAATTAGATCTAAACCCAAACAAACTGAAACAGTAGCAACAACAGACATCCAAACAAAGTCAGACATAAGTCAAACACAGCAATATACAAGACACAAAAAGGCACACAAAGCACAAAACGTCCCTTAGCATGTAAAAGATTGAAGATGCTTCAAGGGATCACAGAGTCTTCATTTGTGGTATGGTCATCCCTCTGCTCCAAAGCAAGATCTCTAAATCTGTTCTCCACCTCTGCACTGGTACCACCACACCTCACAAACTTAAAGGTTGGTATCATGTTACCCAATCCTCCGTTACCCACTATTCCTGCAAGCCCCTGATGTTTCTCATCAGATCTTTTTGGAATGAAAATGAGAAAAAACAGAAACATGTCAACAGGCTTTTTATTACACAATACCAACTTATAGATAATAATCCATGATGTGTACACAATTAGAGTAAGAAGAGTATATATTTGATTCTGAAAATAATTTTAAAGAAGTGGTTACCTCACTATCTGTAAAAGAGGCTCATGAGATAGCAAGATTATGTCTTCCATGCGGTAGTATGTCTTGTAGATTCCCTTGGACTTCTTCTTTTTTCGTTTATAATCGAATATTCCCCTGAACATACATAGGTTCCTGCAAAAGTTGTAGAATAAGAAAATAATCAGTCCAAGGTTAAACTGGATAATTAAGTAATTAAGGTTCAGTAATGGGAAAGTCAATTCCTATATTAATTATGCATCGGCTCCATACAATAAAAATTTGGGATTAAGATTTTAATTTACCAGGACATTTACCTGACTAATAAATGGCAACCACTGATACAACACATTGTGAACAAATAAAAAATTCTTGAGAATAGTCAATATTGCATAGAAATAACGCCATGTGCGCAAACAAAAAAAAATGTGAAGTATGTACAAAAGTTAGTATAAAAGAAAGATGGTGAAAGACGAAACCTGAAACCAGTGGGGCTGACTTGGAGATACTTGATTGCTTTAGTTCTCGTGATATACTTGGCTGCGTTCCCTTCCTTCTTCTTCTCCTCCTCCTCCGCCTAAAATAAAACAAATTCAACAAGAAATCGTAATTGCTTCCGGAACAATTTCAAAAACTCGAGAGAGAGAGAGAGAGAGAGAGGGGAGAGACAACGGAGGATGGGATGGAATAGTAGCGCAGGTTCATCATGCGTCGTCGGCATGGTGGCCAATTGAGAGAGGTGCAACTGTGAAGGAAGAGACGAGAGAGGGAAGCTGTAGGAAAGAGGCGCTCTAGGTCGGTGACCGTCCGATCGTATCTTATAAAGATTTCCCAGAGTACGCAGCTCTCAGCGAGGACCGTCCGATCGAAATGGACGGACCGATTTCTACCGGAGCTTTTATCACTTTAAAAAAAGAAATAAATAATTGTATCAAAATTGCGAGTCTCTTCCTAGTTCCTACAACGAGTCTCTTAAACAAACTATTCACACATTTTTGACATGTATAATAAAATGAAAAAAAGTTCATTCGGGATGGCCAGGACAAGGAGAATAGAAAACTTTACTGGCCCCTGTTTAAATGGACCAGGATCCTCTGGACGTTTTATTAAAACGTCCAGTGGATGTTTGTTGATCCGAGTCGTTCGATTTAATCTCGACGGTTAATTTTTTTCGGGCCAATATTTTTTTCTGGAGTGTTAGAATTCACGGGCTCCTTTTAGCCGTTGAGATTAAATCATACGGTTCAGATCTAAAAAAACGTCCACTGGATGCCATCCAGAGGATCTCGTTCCTTGTTTAAACGGGTGGCTTCGTGGTCGATTTAAGCAGGGGCAGAGCTAAGTGTATTTAAAATTGGACATAATTTCCCTGTACTTTCAAAATAACCCCTAAAAGTGCAAAAATTACATGATATTCAGTTTGATTTATTTAATTTATCCCTCTCAAAAATCTAAAAAATTCAACATGAATATCTCTTTGGCCCCCTTATCTTAAAACTCTAGCTCCACCAAAAGGTCCCTCTCTAAACCCTAAGTTTCCTGACCCTACGTACTTCGGGACAACAATCAGCCGCCTAAAAAATTTAGGTCTAGTGTAGATTCCTCAACAAAATTGAAGTCCTCAGGAATTTCAATTTTCTTATCGTTTGGAAATACATATTACATTGATCTCATTTTTTATGGAACAGCTGAATAAGGCAGGAAATTAATGTTGTTTTCTAAATAATTCAAAGATAGGCAATCACAGGAAGAAGGATAATGTTGAACTTCTCAAAGAAAGGAAAAGAAAAGCTGTAGCCGGCGAGTCTGGTTGACAAAGAAGAGTCCTTGCTTGTAAAATAGATTTGAGTGGGACAAGTGGACTGGACCTGAGTGAAGGATTTGTTCATGTAGTTGTAACGTTAGGTTACGCATTCTTCCTATGAGAATGGGGTGATCTTAAAAATTTTGTTATCAATATTATAAATAAAGATGTGTGGGTGTCGGGATCCTTTAGTTAAATACCATCCGACACTCCAAGCATTGTGAAATAGTTGGGCAATAGCATTTTTTCTGATTTCTGTAATATGATACTTTATAATTAATTGTGTGTCGGATGTTATTGCTCATAAAACAGACTCGGTTCAGCATCAAATAATAATTTGACAACATATTATTTTGTTTCTAATTATTGTGACCCCTTCCTATTTTCAATTTTATCATGTCTCTATCTCTTTTGTGTTGCTTAGAGCCCTTTCCACCTTAATTTCTCTTCATCACCATTCTTAATTTCGGTTTATAAAATATAAATTAAATTCATTCAACTAAAATATAGAAAAAAAAAACATCAAATATTTTACTATATATATATTTTTTTAAAGTCATTTATAAACATATTACATTTCATGAATAATATCAACATAATATAAATCATATAAATCATATTATTTCAGATAACTATAACTATATTTACACACATATAATTGTTTCTTTAAATTGATCAAACTCTTTAACTTTAATCAAATCAAATTACCTACAATAACGAAACTATATTTCTAAAGATAAATATATCTTAACCATATATCCAAAAATGAACATAATTAAGCTATAGAAACACAATAAAAATATTCTTATTATAGATATCTACATCGAGCGAAACTCGATATTCCCCTCTAGTATTTAATTCTTTTGGTATCGTGTACTAAAAGTTTGTGTCTGATCTTTTTTTTTTTTTCTTAACAGCAATATTACAGCATTGTAGTGATAATATAGCATAGATATAAGAAAATACGTTGTGTTCAGACATCAAAAGAAACTTTAAATGTGGAGGTCTGGTACAAAAATGGGGAGATACGTGATCAAAATAGACTTTAAGAAATCCTAGTGACCAAGACAATATAAGTTCTGGAATTATGAGACTAAAGGCGGATGTAATTGAAGAACCATTCGATGGGTGAACTGAGAGGGCGATAATTAAAATTTAAAGAAAACATATTGCGGTTGGACGTGTATTGGCGGTTATGGACTTGTATAAAGAAAAAGGCAAACAATATATATAGATATAATAAATAAATAACTAAATAAATAAATAAGAAGAAGAAAACATTTACTGCAGTTGCTGTGTCTAAATTTAACACTCTGTTTCTTTGACCTCGGAAAAGCTCACAGTGCGCAATTCTTGTGCACTCACAAGAATTTCCTCTCTTGTGACGAATGTTTGCTCAAGGTGTGTGATGTGGTCAACTACACGCAACATTGTTGGCATACACATGGACTTCACGTCTTATAATAATAATAATAATTTTATAAATAAATGAAGAAGTGAAAATATTTGATCATGATGATAGTAATTTTATAAATAAGTGAACAAGTGAAAATATTTGATCATGGTGCCAAGTTATATCTAGAGCAGGTTTATTGGATTTTAAAAAATGTTAATATCTTCAGTTCACAAGTCACAACTATTGTGCACTATATTGGGAGAGAAACGCCACCAGCTTCTTACATATATTATTCGTCGGCCTTTTTGCGAGTTTTCATATCCTATTGTCTTTTTTTTTTTTTTTTACAAATTGTTCGCATAGTTCATTGACTGATCGATCGTAAATTTTCCAATCTTTTAAATTTTTCTTTTGAATTCAATTTTCAATCTTGATCTATGGATCGATAATACCTAAGACATAATTCTACAAGGTAATAAAAAGTTCTAGTGCTTAAGTGACAACCAGTTTTTTTATTTCCCAAAACTATAGCATGAGCTTCTCTCTTGTTTGAAAAACTCATTTGTAAAGATTATTCCCAGTTATATCTACAGCAGGTTTATTATCTTAAGTTAACAACTTATGCTAATTTCTAAAAAATAATAATATCTCGAGTTCACAACTTATGTGCACTATATAAGGAAAGAACCACCCGCTTCTTTCATACAGTTTCGTAGTCAGCTTCTTACATATTTTTTGTGAGTATGTCATACACCACTTATTTTAATTTTTTTTTTACAAATTCTTCGCAATATTTTCATTGAGTAATGTTCATTGACAGATCATTTCCAAGCTTCATAAATTTTCTTTGGAATTCAATTTAAATCTTGAATTAAAATACCAAAGGCGTAATTCTGCAAGGTAATAAAGAGTTCTAATGATGAACTTATGTAAACATCTAAATTACTCATTTGAAACCAAAAACTACTGCATGAGCTTCTATCTTGCTTTGAAAATTCGTTCGTGATAAATTCCCGTAACTTATTAGGATGCTTTTTTATTATTTTTTTCTATTACCTTCTAGTGTCTATTTTAAACAGCAATCGCAATTCTCAAATCCAAAATGGGAGGCGGGAAGGACAATCACCCAAAAGACAATGGTGGAGATACCTCCAATGAAGGCAGCCGCATGACATTTGATGCCGAAATAATGGCCATCAAATCAGAGATCATGCGTGTTCAGCAAGACATAGAACAGTCATCACTTATTATTGGTGTCACGACATCTGATGACAGTGTGATTGAAAACATACGTTGCCGCATGATGCTTAATGACGTCTATTACAGGCATGCTATGCGGCGTATGCAGGAACTTAAAGAAATTGGTGACAAGATTGGTCGCCTTTGATGTGCCCAAGAGCCCATCAGAATTGCCAGGGTAAATTTGAGAAATGGAAGTAAATGATGAAGCTTCTTTTTTGAGACATTATCTAGCTTGAAAATTTGATGTTGTTGTGATCTGTATCAGTTTATCTGGTCTTTTGTTTCTTTTATTATTTTTTTTTAATAATGAGATATACCAGTGATTTCAACACATATGTTGCACTTTGGTAATTTCTGTTGGTTGAATTTGTTAATTTGAGGAGAATTCATAACACGAAGAACTTGTTTACGTGATTAAACAATGAGATTCTGATATCTTCTTCTCTTGAAGCGTATTAGTTTAACTTTCTGGTGCTAGTTCTGTTAATTTTGTTGATGCAAATTTCCTGCTGGGAGTATGTAGTAACCATCTCACCTTGTCGGGAGCGGTCCCAAATTTCGGCTCATAGGATAGCTTCCCTGGTGCGTGTCACAAAGGCGAGCCTAACAGGACCTGAATTTCTGCTTGTGAGAAAAGCATGTTTTCTCATATCTAAATAATAATCTTAGCATTATATAGCTCAATTTTCGAGTTGGAAAATTTGAGAAATAGAGCTTACTGTAGAGATTTTGATAGACACCCTCTTAAGTATGAGAAAGCTTGCTTTGTCGATGTGCAGCATGTATTGAATGTTTATAGATAAGCTAGGATCTGGCAATCAAAACTGGCAGGATCCTCAAATAAATTACATATGTACAAAGCAAAAATTACAAAGAATCTCCCTATAATCACATTTTTCTTGTCCTTCTGAATTCAACAAACCCACAAATCAGATTTTCTTTTCCTTCAATTACAACCATTTAAATCAAATAGGGGAAAAGCTGGTCTCTCTTCACAGTAACCTTCTCCAATATCCTTGCCAAGTCATCAAAGTTGAAACCCACAAAACAGCAGAATTTTACATAATTTACAGAACCTTCAGAATTAAAATTTTATGGCCAGGACAAGCAGAATAGAGAACATTAGTGGCCACTATTCAATTTGTTTAAATAAACGGGCAGTTTTTTGTTCGATGTAAGCGTCCCCCACCCCCACCCTGAAAGAAGTACAAGTCACAATCAGTTACTTGAGCAGACAAGAAGCAAAACTAAAAATCTAGACCACCCAATCTAACCTAGTGAAAGCTAAGTCCAAGCCCAAGACTATCTTAGCATAACAATCCTAAAAGAACAATTAAGCATACAATTTTAACATCACATTGTTAACACATGTATAAAGGACCAAAACAAGGCCCACTTTAAACCGTAAGTTTCTTGGCCCTGCATACTGAGGTACAACAATCAGCTGCCTAAACAAAATGAAGTCTAATTAATTTAGTTTCCTAAACAAAATTGGACTCCTCAGGAATTTAATTTTATTATTGTTTGGAACTATTTTACATTGATCTGATTTTTAATTGAACAGCCGAATAAAGTAGGAAATTAATGTTGTTTTCTAAATAATTCACAGATAGGCAATCACAGGTAGAAGAATAATGTTGAACTTCTCAAAGAAAGGAAAAGAAAAGCTGTAGCCGGCAAATCTGGTTGGCAAAGAACGGTCCTTGCTTGTAAAATAGATTTGAGTGGGACAAGTGGACTGGACCTGAGTGAAGGATTTGTTCATGTAGTTGTAACGTTAGGTTACGCATTCTTCCTATGAGAAAGGGGTGACCTAAAAATTTTGTTATATCGTATTCCTTTTGGTATCGAATACTAAAATTTTGTGTCTGATTTTTTTTTTATTAACATCAATATTACAGCATTCTTAGGCGAAGTTACATTTTGTTAAGAGGTTAAAAGAACTGATATCGTCTTGAAATTTAAAATTACTATGTTGGTTGGACTTGTATTGGCGGTTATGGACTTGTCACTTGTATAGAAGAAAGAGGGGGGTGGGGAGCAATTCCTGCAACTCACAACAAATCCCTCTCTTGTGACGCACTGTTTGCTGAAGGTGCGTGATGTGATCAACTACACGCAACATTATTGGCATACACATGGACTTCACGTCTTATAATAATAATAATTTTATAAATAAATGAACAAGTCAAAATATTTGATCATGATGATAGTAATTTTATAAATAACTGAACAAATGAAAATATTTGATCATGGTGCCAAGTTATATCTAGAGCAGGTTTATTGGATTTTAAAAATGTTAATATCAATTCAGTTCACAAGTCACAATTAATATGCACTATATAAGGAGAGAAACACCACCAGCTTCTTACATATATATTTTTCGTCGGCCTTTAATTTTGTGAGTTTTCATATCCCACTTGTTTTATTTCTATACAAATTGTTCGCAATTGTTCATTGACTGATCGGTCGTAAACTTTTCAATCTTCAAAATTTTTCTTTTGAATTCAATTCTCAATTTTGATTTGGATAGATAGTACCAAATACGTAATTCTGCAAGTATTTAAGAGTTCTAATGTTAAGTGACAACTAGTTTTTAAGTACCAAAAATTATAGCATGAGCTTCTCTCATCTTTGAAAAACTCATTCGTGATAAATTATTCCTAGCTTATTGGGATGTTTCTATTTCTATTTCAAACAGCAATTACTAACTTTCAAGTCCCAAATGAGAGGCGGGAAGGACAAGCACCCGAAAGACTATTGTGGTGAGATGCCGCAAGGCTTTGGACAGCCTTATGGGAATCTGCCTCAAGGTTACCCACCCCAAGTGTATCCACCGGCACCTGGGCAATATCCCTGTGGCGTATACCCCCCGTCACCTGTGACAGGTACGTATCCTCCTGCTCAAGGGGCGTATGCCCAAGCACAAGATAATGGCATATATCCGCCGTCACCTGTGCCAGGTGTGTACCCTCCTGCTCAAGGGGTGTATGTCCAAGCACAACAACAGGACATATATCCCCCGTCACCTGTGCCAGGTGTGTACCCTCCTGCTCAAGGGGTGTATGCCCAAGCACAACAACAGGGCATATATCCCCCGTCACCTGCGCCAGCTGCGTACCCTCCCGCTCAAGGGAGGTATGCACAAGCACAAGATAATGGCGTATATTCTCCCTCACGTGGGCCAGGTGTGTATTCCCCTGCTCAAGGGGGTTATGCCGAAGCAGAAGACGACTACCTGACAACCCTTTATGCTAGCATCTACTCCCAGGTTATTACTATACTTATTTATCCAAATATATCCTATACTAGCAAACAGCCCCTTAGGATTTCTCTTTTTTTCTTTTAGTGCTTATACGGACTGTTTTTTTTTTTTAATAGGATATGACATATTTTAATTTACAATGCCTAAGATACAATTCTGCCTAAATATACTCTAACGTTTCTTTGCATGTTGCCTATTCTGGTGCTTCCTACTTTCCTAGAATTATTTGATACTTTGATCAATGACAAAATTTTAATCTGACATTAATTATGTAATAACTATCATTCTCAATATGGTGCATACTATCTTCAGGGAATCCTCCCTAAGCAATATCCACAAGGATCTGGTGATAACTCCAACGAAGGAAACCGAACGATATTTGATGACGTAATGATGGCCCTCAGATCAGAGACCAGGTCTAATCAGCAAGTCATAGACCAGTTAGGTGTAATTGGTTCCACTGCATTTGGTGATACCTCCAACGAAGGCAGTCGCATGGCATTTGATGCGGTAATGATGGCCCTCAAATCAGAGATCAGGCTTGCTGAGCAAGCCATAGACCAGTTAGGTATTATTGGTTCCACGGCCTTTGGTGACGGGGTGAACGACAACATAGGCAGGCACATGATGCTTGATACAAATATGATCAGGCGTGTTCAGCAAATTATAGAGCAGTTGGGTGTTACTGGTTCCACGGCATCTGATAACGGAGCGAGCAACAACATAAGCAGCCTCATGAGCATGATGCTTGATCTACTTATGATCGGACGTGTTCAGCAAAGCATAGAGCGGTTAGGTGTTATCGGTGGAAGCATGATGCTTCATGCAATTCTTGGTTGCGTTGAAATTATTGGTTCCATGGCATTTGACAACGGAGTGAGCAACAACATAGGCGGAAGAATGATGCTTGATGCAAATATTATTAAGCGTGTGCAGGAAATCATAAAGCAAACAGGTACCGGTGTTATTGGTTCCACGGCTTCTGGTAACAGAGTAAGCAACAACATAGACGGTCGCATGATGCTTTATAAAAATAATATCAGGCGTGCACAGGAAAGCATGGCCCAGTTAGGTCAAATCGGTTGATGTGCAGAATTGCCACGGTATTTTGAGAAGTGGAAGTTAATGATGAAGCCTCTCTTATGACACATTACCTAGCTTTGAAATTTGCTGTTTGCTGAGGACTGTATCAGTTTATGTGCCGTTTTGTTTATTTTCTTTTTTTTTTAAATAATGACATATTCCGAAGACTTCAACGGATATGTTGTATTTTGCTAATATGTGTTTGTTGAATTTTGTTAATTTGTAACAGATTATACTGTTTTCGAAACGTATTATTTCAAATTTGTGGCGCTAGTTCTGTTAATTTTCTGAATGCAAATTTTCAGTTGAGAGCGGTCCCAAGTTTTAGCTCAATGGATAGTTCCTTTGGAGCGTCACAAAGGTGAGCACAACAGAACTGGTATGCTTTTTCATTATAACTAAATAATAATCTTAGCATTATGGAACTCATTTTTCCTATTTTGAGATTTCAGAAATAAAGCTTACTGTATTTTCAGTTTACAGATATGCTAGCATCTGGCAATTTAAATCAGAAAGATTCTCCAAATAAAACTACAATTTTTATTTTTCCACGGATCAATTTTGTCCTTTTAATTTCAACAAATCCACAAATAAGTTTTTATTTTTCTTTCTCTTCAACATTAATATCAATTGGGGAAAAGGTGGTCCCTTTTCACAGTAAACTTCTTTGATCTCTTTGCAAGTCATCAAAGTTAAAACCCACAAACAGCATGACTTTACAGAATCTACAAAACCAAACATAGCAGTCTTGGCTCAGAAATAAAATTTCATCGCCAGGATTTAAATGGAACAGAAAAAATCAGGGCCACTGCTGGATTTGGTCGAAACTAAGCAGGTGGCTTTGTGGTCGATTTAGCACTCCTACTAATTCTTACTCTCCTAGCCCTACGGTACAACCAATCAGCCGCCTCGAATTTACCATCAGATCTCATCTTTTGTGCCATTTCTTCCAACTTATTAGGTTTCCCTGCCCGAGAAAAATCAGCTACAAACTTATGATAATCAATCTGAGGTGCCTTCATGCCTTTGTTTACCATCTCCAATACGTACTTCTCAGCCACATCAACGTGACCATGCTGTATGTGGCCTCCTATGAAAATTGTGTAGGAGTTTTCATTGGGACAGATCCCTTTATTTCTCATCTGCTCCCAGAACTGACAACCCATTTCATGATTTTTAGAGAAGCACGATTTCATGATCATGTTATATGTGTTGGTGGTGGGTTTGAACCCTCTCTGTACCATGCTTTTGTAGACCCCATCCGCTTCTTCAGACAAGCCACGGCTAGTCAAGAGCTTTATCAATGCATTGTAAGTGCATGGATCAGTCAAAAGATCCTTTTTCTCCATTTCTTTTAGCAAGCTAAGAGCTTGATCAATTCGACCAGCATTACCAAATCCAGTAAGCAAACATGTATAGGTTGCTGCATTTGGGTCACAACCTGTGACCTGCATTTCCTCAAAAACCATCAAGGCCAAATCCATCTTCCTTCCCTTGCACAAAGCATCAATGATTATAGTGTAGGTTTCTGCATTAGGAGTTGGCCCCTTGGCCTTCATTAAATCAAACAGCTTCAAGGCCTCTGGTCTCCTTTGACCATGGACTAATCCTTCAAGCATGATATTATGGGCAACAATATCAGGTTTGAAACCATGGTCCACCATCTCATTCCAAACCCGACCTGCCTCAACCAGGTTTTTCACCTTGCACCAACCAGCCAACAGCAAAGTATAAGTTTTAAGATTAGGGGTGTACTGACCCGACATTTTGTCGAACAATTTCTGTGCCTCTTTTCCAAGCTTTTCCTCAGCCAACTTACCCAACAACCAGTTAAAAGTCTCCAAACCTGCATCAAACCCGAACCTCTTCATGAGGTGAAAAACCCACAAACACCTTTTAATCTCCTGGGAAGAAGCAAAGGAGCAGATGGCAAGTTCGAAACTCTCCATGGACAACAATTGCAAATTCCCCATTTCTTCCAGAAGGTCAACCAATGTATCAAACTGATGGTTTCTACCTAAAACATCAAGCATCTTATTGTAGGTTACCTTATCATGTGCAAAACCCGGCATGGACCCGGCCCAGCGAAAAAATCGGTAACCCGTCTTGTGTGAATGACGAAACCTGTCTATGACACCGACAACCAGGGACCGTGTGAGGCCAATGCCGCATTCAGTCAGCCCCAAATCCACATTACCATTCGCACTCCCCAATTCCTCGATAACCTTACACACCCTCTCCACCTCAGCCTTATCAGGCACCAAATCAGGTTCAGAACCCAGATCTGAGCCCGAATTATCACCCCCTGGTTCTGGGTCAATCGAGCCAAAGGCGCAATCTTCAGGTTCGGACCTATCAGATCCGGACGAGAGAGAATGAATATGAGCGGTTAGGTGGAGCAGGAGCGCTTGGAGAGGAGGCGAGAGAGGGAAGGGACGTGGCAGAAGAGACGGAGCTTGAAAGAGATAACAACAGTGGCGACGATTATGAGGATGATTAATAGAATGAGGCAGGGGCAGAGAAAAACCACGCAGCCCGAGCTCTTCGCCTCGTCGTCTTGGTCCTTGTATGAAGGGGATGGATACGAGGAGGCCTTGTGGCGGTTGAGAGCACCGTCGGATTGGAGATTGAGGGATGGGATTGGGCGAGATGGAGGAGAGGATGCCATGGGGAGTGGAGAGTGAGGAGTAGTACAAGGGTCTGAGTCTTTGCTTCACTGGCATTAGCTCGCCATGATGTGATCTGATTTCGGCTTCGTTTTATTTGGGATGAGAAGAGAAGTGGAGATTGGAGAGTAACGAGCGATTTGGATCGGGGTCGGATCCTTATGAGTAACAGTTGAATCCGAATATAGTGAGAAAATAGGATAATATTAAGACCCAATAAGATACGTACGATAAGGGTACGGGTAGGGATGTGCTGGATTTCGGATAAAAAAGAGTTAATTAAGGCCCAATTCAGAAGAAATATGCATTGTTTTCATGGATTGGGATTACGGACAGACCGAAATTAGCGTGGCCTTACAAGATTAGATCTGTTGACATTTTAAGTAATTATATTTTGGGCCGAACAAGTAATAACTATTCAAAAGCATGTTCATATTGGGCTCAATTGAAAGATTGCTAGACTAATATCAATGGACAATGGGGTGATATAAGGCCATTTCATGTAGCTCCGGGACCAAACAATAATAGTACAATATTTTAATAAAAATATACGATATGTAAACCAAAACCTACTACTTGATATCGTACGAAATAGTTGGCGCAAAAAATTAGCAGCTCTTGGTCACTCGGTATGGACTAGTGTGGAGGAATATTATGGGCAGCCATAAATTAGGCCAGGCAAATAAGAAAAATAAAATTATACCGGAATATATTTATCAAGAATCTATAAAAGTTTCTTTTGCTTTGTTCCCATATTTCAAAATATATATCATTGAATCCAATCGACATACTGATATTCTTAGTCGATGCTCTAATTTATTTCCTAATAAATCAAAAGAATTGGTCGAATATTGTGCACAAAAATGTGTAGCAATACATTTAGGGTTTGGTTTTCACGGCTATTAAGTTTCAACCAGACAACCACATAGTAGATCGCATGTTCACCAAAATCTAATGATATAATCCAAATTTATCAAGCATATACTTGTGAATTTATTTACGTCAAATAAAAGATACACCGAATATTATGCATACAATTATGCAAAAAGATCTATTTAAATTATGTTTTGTGTTTTTATTTTAAGTTTTCAATTATTAGGGACTACAATTCAAGGCCTGACGTAATTATCAAAACCATCGGATATACGCTGCATATTGAGAACCTGAAATTCTTAGATAACGAGCTCTTGATTATTGTTTTTTTTTTCATTTTAAAATTTTGGCACGGCATTTGATTCTTTTCTAGTGGCAAATATTCTCAAGTCATGAAACTTTTTTTCTCACTCACAGAATTTTCCATTAAAGGAATGGCGCTGCCTCCTGCTACAAGAATCATCTTTTGACAATTCAGAAAAAAAAAAAAAAGTAGATGCTTTATGAATATGATTACCATTTATCATTTATCCGCAACAGCGACACATCATGACATATCATGTCTTAAGGAAAAAAAAAAAATTCTGATGACTCCAAAAAAATTTGGATATTGACAGCGTGAAAGTCTTAAATTTTGGATATTTTGCGCAATCTTTTATTCATAGATTCAAGAAATTAGATAACTCCAAAAACCTTTCGTACATTCCAAAAAAAAAAAGGATATCTATATCTACATACTATTAAATTGAGTACATATTAATACAGTTATTATGCATTTAATGCTAAATAAATTCCTTACTTTTTATTTAGAAGACGAACCCTTTGCAAATTGCAAACGCGCTGTCTTTGTTGAAATTTAGAAGTACCTCACAATTTACTACATAGAATATTCACATTGGATCTTTCTAGCTACCGCTATGTTTCCTTTGGCGCGTTCTCTGCGAGCACCGCGTCGGCTTCACGCGTTTGACTCCACGTTAGCAGAAAATATCTTATCGTGAGTCGCACTAAAAAGTTGGGAGAGATCTCACACGTCGATAGACGTTAGTAAATAGTTGGTATAATTTTAGAGTCGGTGTATAACTCGTTCAACCGACACGTGGTCGTCTCCTATAAGATAAGCCGATCGCTGCTTATATATCTCTTCCATTTTCAGAAGAACTTGATCGGACATCAATTTCGTCGAATTATTCTTGTGAGATTTCTCTTCCTCTTTTCTTTTCTTCTTTATTTTCTTTGCATATAATCTGCATTATATTGTTTTGCTGAGTGCGATCTATTACATCGATCAATGTTGGCCTTGTTGAAGTAGATTGTTTGTTGATTTTCGCTCATATCCTCCATTATTTTTTTGTTGGGTATTTCCTTTAGGTATTGTTTTGCTTTTTCTAGGAAGAAATTGTAATCTGAAAGGTTCAATTTTTGTCAAGATTGTCGAAACTCGTTAATAAGCTGGGTAAACATCTAAAAAAAATGAAGTTATAAATTTTTCAATTTTGGAGTATTTTAATTAGTGAATTGGTGAGTTATTCAAAAGAGGGTTGGTATAAACGGTTGTAAATAGTCAAATGCAAAAAGGGAGTATTTTGATATTTTCAATTGGGGAGTATTATCTTACCTAAAATTGTTGAATTATTTGAGTGGTTAAAAGGAGGGTTGGTGTAAACGGATGTAATAAGAGTCAAATGTTCTAATCTACCTTGTATTTCTCAATTATTGAGTATAGTTACACCTGTCAATGATTACTATCAAAGATAAGGTCAACTAATGCGCATGTTTTGATTCAAAAGTTATGTAACAATCTTCAATTCTTCAGATACAATTTTTTGCATGTGACATTATTACAAGTGCAAACATTTGTCTCTTCCACAAAATCCTCTCTTAAGTCTTAACAAAGCCCACAATTTCTTTTTCCACAGAAACAGCAAACATGGGAGGTGGTAAGGACAAGGACAAGTACGGGAAAGAAGGCAGCAGCGAGAAGGGGTTCATGTCAGAGATGGCCCACGCATTTGGCGGACAGCACGGGTACCCGCAGCATGGTTACCCACCACAAGGTTATCCTCCTCAGGGATACCCACCAGCAGGAGGCTATCCGCCAGCTCCAGGAGGTTATCCACCGGCTCCAGGAGGGTATCCACCGGCTCCAGGAGGCTATCCACCGGCACCAGGAGGGTACCCTCCAGCACAAGGGGGATATCCCCCGTATGGTGGATACCCTCCTCAGGGATATCCACCTGCTTCCTCTCACCAAGGTATACATTGATTTATAACTTAATGCTATCTTTGGTGCTGTATAGTACTGTTATGCCTTGCTTGGATTGAAACATGACATCGTTTCATTTCTTATTCTACTGTTCTTGTTATGTTTCTTTTTTGATAGTTTTATGACTCTTGCAATTGATAGATTCAAATTGTCAGGTTTTTCGTATTTTTGCCTGTCCAATATTGGTATGCTGGTATGAATCGTATGACCATGAATGAAAGGCGTCGAAAGGTTGAATTTTAGCTGACGATGCCTAAAATAGATCCTTACTCCTGTCCTGCATTTTGTACCTTTGTTTCCTTCTTGAAACATATAGAATGAAATCAAATCAACAACTCTTTTAAGCTGTTTACTGTGGCTAAGATGCCTATCTCTGAATCAGCTCTGGCCTTCAGTAACTTAGAAATTCTATTTTTCTGATTTGATATATCTTAATAAATTATATAGGACATGGATCTGGCCATGGTGGGATGGGAACAATGCTAGCAGGAGGTGCAGTTGCCGCAGCAGCTGCATATGGTGCCCATGAATTGTCAAAACCACATGGATCTGGGCAGCACGGCTATGGTCAATACTACGGCCATGGTGGGGGCCATGGGTATGGTGGCCATGGCCACGGTGGCCATGGGAAGTTCAAGCATGGAAAGCACGGCGGCAAGTTCAAGCACGGGAAGCACCATGGTAAATTCAAGAAGTGGAAGTAAAAATGATGAGGCTCTCTTATGACAAAAATATCTAGTCTGGGAAATTTATGGTTGTTCTGGTGTGTATCAGAATGGTTGATGCTTAATTTTAAATTTCTTTTAAATAATGAGAGATGCTGGTGATTGCAACATATATATATATCTACTTATGTTGACTTTAGAGGAGAATTTAAAATGATACCAGTTTCTTACAGGGTGGAAGGATTAGATACTGGTATGTGCTGCTTTTACAATATTTTAGTGCAAGTTTCAGTCGCGCATTTGTTATTTTAAAAGAAGCTTAGTTCAGCTTCTTCAATATTGTTTTTATCGACTTCAGGAGATTAACAACTGCAATCCTAATTCGTCATAGCACTGAGTACTGTTTTTGAGAAGAATGATACAATACAACTGTCACTTGTGTATCTTGTTATTGAGAGTGTAGTTCTAACTTTCTTTTATTGTATTATATGTTATTTGGAATTTTGATCCAATCTTTCGTTTTACTGCAATATCCCTTTCTGTGAAAGACGACACCTATTACTGCAAGTCTGCAACACATCCTAGGTGTGATTTGCGATTTCTATGTGGTCATTAACAGCACGAGTTACCTCTATTTGGTTTGCTAAAGATAACTTCTAATATAGAGATTATAAAAATTTGGTAGTTAAATATCATTACTAATCGACATACAACAATTTCTGTTCAGTTCAGAAGTTCTAACATTCTAACATGAACTCAATCGGAAAACACCTTATATTCAAGCTGGTACGCTTTGGTGAAAAAAGCAGGCCAGCAGAGGTAAGTCGAGAGGATACTGCTAACAGTAGAAGCTCCAATAAGCATGTTCATGACAACAATTTGCAACTGAATTGCTTCAAGTGGTGATGCACCTCCCATAATAAGACCAGTCATGGCACCTGGAAGAGATATCAAACCCACTGTCTTGGCATTGTCTATTACCGGTGACAGTGCTATGATCAGAGATCGTTTTACTTGTTGCAATGTTGCCTGACGCGGAGTTGCACCAAGAGCAAGTGCTGTTTCAACCTGTTTAGTTGTAGAACAAAGAAAATGAGCAAGTGGTGTTTCAACCTGTTTAGTAGTAGCGCAAAGAAAATTAACTGATCTTGAACCTGTGCCCCCATCAACCACATTAGACCTTGTCTACTGTTCAGTGTTAAATGTTACTGTTAATTAATGCAACTAAGCTTTATTTCAAATTCAATACAACAAAAAGGACGACAACAACAAAAAAGTTTTCAGTTCCAAAAAGTTGATACTTGGCTAGGTTAGAAATGAATCAAATTTATCCCAATTGCCACTCGACCAACATTTAAAAGCGCAACTATCCTTAATTCAACCCAAAGTGGCTACCATTTTCCCACACCAACATGGAAGCCACCAGGATACTAGATAAAAGAGAACTATATAAATCTATAATTGGTCCAACCAGCAAACACATCTATACTGGTATGTATAGAATCTCACCATAGAAATTTCGAAGTATGAGAATAAAATTATTCAGTCAAAATACATCACTTACGAGATTTCTCTGAATTTTGACATCCTCGCGTAGCTTTTTCATGGTGACTCCAGTTACAGTCATTGCATTGCCAACCATCATGCCAGCAACAGGGATGATGTATCTAGGAGTGAAGGGAAACACACTTAGTACTACCAGAAAGAACATGGTCACTGCCGTACCGGCCAAAATGGATACACCAGCAATGTACTTTCCCCTAGGTACCTGTTTAGCTCGCTGTCCCGCTGTGTACCCTGCCACTGAAACCTGGAAACCATAAAGTATTAGGTGTGTGTTTAAGAAAGTAATAGAAGCTTCTAGTCAATTAATCTCAAAATATTAGCATACCCTTGGCACAGCCCAAAAAAAAAAACAAAAAGGAACTTAAAGTTCACCATTGATAGTGGAAACAATACACCTGATTACCTCTTATCACAATTTTCATCAAACAGAAAACATAGAAGCACGGTTGTCTCTCCGTCATGCAAACAAAAAGAAATAAATTGAAGCAGCATGATTAATTGGTCATCTTTTCAATGATGGGAAAGTGAGAGTTGCAATTGATTCCTATGCATCTATTAGAAAGCAGCTCCAATTTTTATGTGTGCTGAAATTAAGCTACTTGTCGCTTCAATTAGTTTGAAGAATGGAAATTAATCAAGGACAAGAAGTTTACAAATTAAACCTAATGTTTCACATTTGGAATATAGTTTTTATCTTATATTCAAATCCAGTAAGTACCCAGTAATCGCCTCTGACCATCTCATTTCCTTAGGACCATAGGATTTGGGACTTCACAACAACCAGCTATTTTTTTAAAAGAGCATGATTGAAAAAAAAAAAAAAAAAAAAATCTAAAGTCTCTAACCATGAAAAGGTATGCAAGGAGGATCCAGAAAGAATTATTCTGAGTGAAGATGAATTGAAGCACAAAGCCGATTATCGACAGCTGTAGAAAAGAACGGGCAATGGCGTATATCATCTCTCCTTCTAGCCCCAGCCTCTGGCTGAAGGAGAGTGCCATGGCCATAGCCACCACGGCCGTTGCGGCTAACGGCTTCAACATCCCCTTCATAAAATCTACCCAGAATGTCGGGTCTGACGGATCCATCTGCTCTAGCTTCATTGCTGATTCGGTGCTTGGAACAATGGAACTGTATGTACTAGGTGTTGAAAGAAAGAAACTTGTTTCTCTGTTAGATGTAGCCTCTCCTGTTATCTCTACTAGAAAGGTTTATTACAAAAAAGGACCTGTCTAGTTGGGTTCTTCTGAGTCTTCTGACTGAGGTAGGCGGTTTTCAGGGAAGGCGGGAACAGGAGGCAGGTAAGATGTAAGCATAAGAACTCATCTCCGTTCTAATATAAAACGGAGACCTCCATTCCAAACTACAGTACACGTGTGAAGCATTTTTGTCTAAATCAGACAATCTGTTGGATGAAATTTATTGTTTTAATTTTTAAAGGCTGCTCTCCTGATTCAGAACCCAATTTGTGGTGCAAATTGCATAAAAAATGTCTCCGGGAACCCAAAAATCTCACTCGAGAAAAAGTGAACAGGATAATCTAGAGTCATCCCAGTGGGCCGAGTCAGTAAAGGTGCAGATTTGATTTGG
Source organism: Rhynchospora tenuis (assembly GCA_027725995.1). Lineage (NCBI taxonomy): Eukaryota > Viridiplantae > Streptophyta > Magnoliopsida > Poales > Cyperaceae > Rhynchospora > Rhynchospora tenuis. Next base: position 67,820,063 of record CM050889.1, on the reverse strand, counting down.
TGAAAAAAATAGGGATGGGGACAAACAAAAGGGACACAAAAAATTGGAATCCTTAGCCTTACATCACCGGCGATGAGGATTGATGATCACAGCTAGTTGTTTTAAGCATATTGGTTGCTTCATGTGTACTAGTAGGGTTGAATAAGCAGCTTGTCATTGCCTAACAAAAGCAATGAGCGAATCTAGGTACACGCTTCAATTTTCTGATTTATTTGTCAACATGTTGTTAAGCGTTGATCATAGCTGGACCGAATTAAATTGATTTTTGACCATTTTGTACATCTGTAAATTGACCGAATTTGGGCTTGGATAATGGGTTATGGTATATCAATCAGAATAAAACGAATCAAAAAGATTTAAAAAATCATTATTATTATCCAAGTAAATTATCCTAAAAACAACAAAAGAAACAATAATGAATAACATTCTTTCAAGTCAATATGAAAATTACTAGCACAAATAAACTCATGCCATCAGAAACAATGAACTTGGTGAATCATTCAATTATTACCCTATAAAAAGCCACATCTCCTCAAAACCCAACCAATTAGGCTCAAAAAAAAAATTCAGTGAGCCCATAATAACAGTAACAATTGTTATCTTTATTTATTAATTTCCTTTTTAACAATAAAAGCCTTGCAATCAAATACATTGGCAGCGCGAAAGAAAGGAAAACATGGTTAAACCAGCACTGACAAAACAAAACATTGTCTTGGATCAGAACTTAGCCACATTTCCAATTTGCTCCTACAGCCATATGAAAGTAGATAAGAAACAGCAGTGTTCCAAGAAAACAAGACAGACGCGTGGTTTTATTCTTTGTCTTTTTTGTCAGGTTTTCGGTAGGTCTCTTCAACCTGCTTGGCATCAGAGAGCCATTCTTTGGCAAGCTTAGTTATATTAGGAACATTGTAATTCTGAGCAATGTATATGCCACAAACCGTCCCCACCAGAAATGAGAAACTGCTCCCGAAAAATCCCATTCTATCCTTCTCTGCAATTTATAACAGAAACACTGATAAGACAATTTCACATCCAAAACAACCCATAATGCCATAAGCATGTAAATTACCATATGATGGTACAGAAATACCAGTAATACCAGTAACATCTAAAAAGTTCACTGGTTCAGTATGCATGTAAATTTATATAATACAGTGATACCAGTAATACCAGTAATATTTGGTAAATCAGAGACGAAGCAAAGGTCACAATACTATTTTATTTGTGAAGTACCTTACCCAGAATAGAACCTTTCTTCTAACATGGTTGGTCTGGAAAATCTATATCAGCATCCTACGATCTGATTTTTGGGTAAAGAAACGCAACGCTTGAATTGAACTTAAATTGAATAGAGAAAGGAAGGAAGCTTACCAGTTAGAAGGTGTCTGATTCCTCTCTACGATTTGCCTTTCGTCGGAGTTGCGCCGATTCGTTACTTACTCTTCAAGAATCGTTGTTGTTACTTTTGGGATTTGAGGGATGGGATGATCGAAAATCCGAAGAGCGATTCGGGTGAGTAGTCCAGTAATTTTGTGTTTCGTAAATTGGACAGAAATGGATCTGTATGGGGCCGGCCTTAGCAGGCTGTTGACAAAAGAAGAGCTTTTTGGGCCGTAGTAATAAACTTTGGGATTTGTTCCAATAAGTTTTTTTTTTCCCTCTTTGGCTATTATTGAATTGGATTATGAGTTACCGTTACTAGCTACATATATTTTTTAAATAATAATAGATCATTAATTTGATATGAGATTTTCAGAGATTCAGAATTCTAATATTATTGACAGTTATTTATTATACCAATATTTATGAAGAAGTTCATAAATATTTTAAATAGTTTTAAATTTAATTTGTATATTTTAACAACATAAAAACAATAGTTTTAGTCCGATTGTGAGTTTTCGCTATTGTTTTTCAAACAGATCAAGGAATTTGATATAGACTAGTCACAAGAAAGACCAAGTATACGTGTTGCATCGAGATTTATGCATGCATACCGGTGTTTACACCTTAAACATGTGTTTATTCTTGCTATGTTCAAATTGAAGTTCAAATGGCTTATTCAAAATCATTCGATGTGATTTTTATATTAAAATCTTATTGCCATCCAAAATATATATTTTCAAATTTTGTAAGTATATTTTTCCATATTTTTAATATTTGTTGTTATTAGAGGATCCATATATAACTAGATTAAAATATTTTAGATAAAAAAATACAAAAAAGTTTTAAAGATATAAAATTTGGTCGACTAGAATCAAACATATGAATACTATATTCGACGGTTCATATCAGTCATTTGAATTTTCTTTATTGATATATAATCGAGTTTGACAGAATCCTCTATCAAATCTATTTGACCATCTCATTTTCTGCTAGTAGCATAAATTTATAACAAGAAAAGCATTCTTTAAGAAAATTTAAATGGTATTTATACTTTTAAGTCATTTATTATGTTATGCTATTTCAATAAGTGTTCGTAGTACGTAATAAACTTTGAAATAAGCAAGTTGTTTTTTTAACTAACAAAGAAATTGTTGGAGAAACAGTCCACAAAATATGGTCGGAAAAGAAACGAACCTATGGGAGGGACAAGCTCACAAAAAGTTATTGTCGAGCAACATCATTATTACAAATGTAAAAATCAAAATCAGATAACATTCTTAGAGAACTAGATAAGTTTGCAGTTGAGTGACCTCCGGTGAGGTTAAGCCAAGTTTGGTTTTTTAGTACTTAGGATTCTTGTCAGAGTAAACGCAAAACGATAACATTCTTTTGGCATTTAATTTGACGTGAGGGGAGGAGACTACAAGACCAGCTGGGTCTGATAAAATGATAAAGGCAAACTAATTAAAGAATTATTGGTGTTGCTTCCCTCTCTGTATCCAATATAAAGTCTGTTGCATGACAGAATTAATGCTAGCAGTAATTAGATTCCTGTAGTTTAGTTACTCAGCAGGGATTTAAGCAGTTCACATTTAAAGTGAATTAATTTCTTTAATCAATCTAGTTATTATGCTATGCAACGTTATAAAACGGTCATCAATTCTTATGAGGGGGTGGACCAACTTTAAAGGATTTAATTTTCTTTAATGCAATCATAATAGATACAGTTCGAACTTAAAATAGATAACGTTCTGTTTCAAAATATTTTTTTTAAAGAAAATTCCGGAGACAAAATGCATTAGACTTAGATACACAAAAGGAAAGGACTAAAAGCATATATTAAACATCCAAAAAGTAAAAAAGTAAATGTTTTAACCTTAAAAATATTCCAGCGGGACATCCTGAATCGACCAAAAAATAATAATAATAATGATTCGAAATAATTAAAATTATTATTATTATTATTATTTTGGAAAATTGGATCTTGTTGAAAATTTTCTCAAAAGGATGGTGCATGTACACTGCTTTTAGAAACACTTTTGGGAGTCAAATTTGGAGCAATTTCCTCAATAGTCTTGATGTCATTGATTAAAACGTTCTAAGCCTACAAATGAACACTGGTGACAGGAGCTAGGCAAGGATGTCCTTGAAGGAAACAGAGTCTCGATGTCATTGAAGGAAACAGAGTGGCCGGCGCAACTGATGACCGGCAAGATCAGAGGAGGTGAGATCGCATTTAAGAAAATTGAACAAAATAAAAATGTTTGTAACAGAAAATAGTATGATCATTACATACTTAATTATTCGGTTGAGTGAACTTAATACTGAATTAATGGTGGTGCTTGTTTTTAGCGCAATGCCTACGAGCGAAGCTACTTTTTTTTTAGTGCTTGTTTTCAATCTAGTATAACATATAGAAAAAATACTTTTGTTATTGCTTGTGAAGGATATAATAGAAGAAAGAGCTTTTTATATGGTAGCAAAATCAGTGTTTTGATTACAGTCAAGATGTCAAAACAATAGTTTATTTATATGGTAGCAAAATCAGTATTTTGATTACTGTTAATATGTCAAAATCAGGCTAGACTATTATTTAATTTGTCAATAAAAACTTTCTCTAGCCTATGTCACTTGAGCTTCTTCATCTTTGTTGAACCAAAAGCTTATTGCAAAACTTTTATAAATGGAAACCTCCCTGTGTTGCATCCTTTTTTCATTTTTTTTTTCTTATTTTTTTATAATTTATTTTTATTAATATAAGATAGGGGCTCGACCCCTATTTTTCTTCCAAAAAAAAAATAAATGGAAACCAAAAACAGAGGTGAAGAAAACTAAAGTGCATACAAGTTCAAAATGTATAACTCTTGTTTTAGGTCGTTATTACATCACACAAAAGAGAGAAAAAATGATGCAACACCTTCCCAGGAAATAATTTAATTATTTCATTTTATGGCATATAAATTTATCACATATTATTTGTCATTATTAAATCGCAAAAAAAAAATAGCTGACTATCCAGCTTCTTGCTAATTAAACAACAAGAGAATAATTTGTCAATATTTAAATTTTGGGGAAACATATATTTCACTTTGGACAGTGATCCAAATTTCATTTTTGTTGCTTCGTTAAGTGATTAAGTCTAGGTTGAAGTTTTTTATTCAATGCACCCCAAAACACAGCTGTATTTTCCAGTACTCCCCTGACTGAGCATAACTCAAAATAAAACTCAATCAGAATACAAATTCAATAACATTTGCACATGGACTTACCAGTCCTACTGCTACACGCTTTTTTCATCCCAAAGCATTTTTTATGTCCGTTATTCACAAGAAGATGACCCACTAATAATTAATTACACAGAATAACAAATTAATGTCACCAGTAATTCAACTTAATTTAAATTTAATTTGTCGGCATCAAATCCAAGGAGGATATTGGATTGGTAAAGCCACCGATTCTGAACCGGTGCCTTGTCTACAGTTTAACTCTGGTCTGATCTCCTTCAACACGTAGTCAGAATCCCATGTGGCAGTAAGGAAACTACGCATTTTATTATAGGTGCAATATAAGATTTAAGACAAAATATCATAAAGTGTATTATTATTTTTTTTTGAATAACAAATGGGGAGCAAGCCCAGATCGACATGTATTATTTTTTGAAGGTTGATCGACATGTATTATTACAGTTCGTTTTTCTGCTGGTTTCAATTTTACTCTTTTCATGATGATTCAACTATTTTACATGCACAATCTTAAGGGAAAAAATATATATATTTGACGTACACATAAAATATAAAAGTTGTTTCAACTATTTTTTTCTGCTGGTTTTGGAGATTATTCTAGATTTGGTGAATTAAGCAAAACTCTTTCGATTAGTGTATGAGAAAACGGGCAGGATCTGGTTGGCACTCGGCAGGACGCAGCTAGTATCTATGACAAATTGACAACAAACGGGGACAATTTTATCATTTATAAATACGACGGTATATTATCTTCATAAAATATAAATGTTGTTTCATTATTAACTCCATATTTACAGTCTAATGATTTATGATCATAATGGTGATACTAGGGAATTTTACATACTCTGCGCGTTTTTAAATAAGAGGAAAAATTGGATATAACCCCCTCAAATCATCTCAATCTGGATATAACCCCTACAATCTTCCAAATTGGATATAACCCCTCAATCTTGTTTGTCATGGAAATAACACATTTTCCATTATTTTAAATATTTTTTTAATTGAAAATAAATCAATTGTATGTTATTATGACGAAAGTATCCCTCCGTCAAAAGAACATTTCATCTCTCTCTTTTCTCTCTCCTCCCAGCCGAGTAATATTATTATGATCAAATCCCATTTCTAAATCCAGAATCTATGATTCTAGGTAGTAACTAAGTAAACAGATTTTATTTTTTTGGAGATTTTCCGTACGTACGACTCATGTCTGCTGGGGCAAAGATGCAATTAAGTGACTGAAATTTTAACACTGGTTTTTGTCTTTCGTATAATAGATTATATGAAAAAAGGCATTTTAAATAACTCGAAATTAACTTAATACAAGCTTCCTATTTGATCTCATAAATAATACTTAGCATAGCATATCCACAAATAAATAACCTAGGATGTTGTGATCAATTTCAAAATCAAAACAAATACTGAAGAGTAAATACGTTACTCTGAGATATTCCTCTTACCTTAAACCTTCGTGGACTTTTTCTTAACCTTTATTTCGCATGATCACATCTTCGAGTTTTAATGGGTTCTTTACACCTTTACCTTTTTTTTTTTTTTTTTTGAAATCTGAAACGTCTATAGGCAGGTTCTTTACTATTGAATGAAAAAGTAATTTTGTATCGCTCGTTGAATAAATAAGGATTTAGTAATGGTTCTCATTTGGTTTCCCGTCTCCACGTGAGGAAGAGACTACTAACTTGGAATGGATCTGGTATTGTCAATTTTAGAAGAAGATGAAACGTTCTTTAGGTAGAGAAGGGGTACTTTAGTCATACTAACATGCAATTGAATTATTTTTAATAAAAAATAATTGATATCAGAAAGAAGGTGTTATTTCCATGACAAACAAGATTGTAGGGGGTTATATCCAATTTGGTAGATTGTAGGGGTTATATCCAGATTGAGGTGATTTGAGGGGTTATATCCAATTTTTCCATTATTTAATTTAAAAATAGATATCTGTTAAACTAATTAGGATCAAAATGTCATTTTAAATATGGTAGGGACCAAACCATGAAAAGTTGGAAAAAAAATTTTAAAAAAAAAAAACAAAAGAGGTTCTTCAGACACGATCTACTGGTAGGATATTTAGTGGATTTAACTTTTTAGTATATAGTATAGCGAATGTAATCTATCTACTATATAACTCATTTTGACCCGTTATATCTTCGTTTCACTCTATACAATATCGGATAAAAAATGCTGCTGTAGTACATCAGGATTTAATGTATGTATGATTACATATTTTATTATTTGATGCACATGAGCATGACTTCCTCTATAATTTTGAAAAAATTTTACTCCGTGCACTGTGCAATTAGTAGAAAATATCACATTATATAACTTAAATTAAAACTGTCAGTCAAATGGCAAATCATTTTTTTAATGAAATATTTGAACCGATGAATTTAAAGTTTTACATATTAGTTTTACGTTTTGTGTTGAAAGACTAATTCATTTCTGTTCTATAAGGATCGGACTGCATGAAAAATCAAAGAAAATTGTGGATGTATGTATATGGAGCATTTTATGTAAGCTCTATTAACATCTGAGAAATCATATACGTACGGATATATACCGAATTACTACGATTATTATTCTGAAACATATTTTACAGCTAAGTTTGTAGGCGAAATTTTGAATGTCTTTTCGTAATTATTATTTATTTTCTTTTTGTTTTTGGAGAGAGGGAAACTAAAGGACATCTCAATTATTTTTTTGATATATATATATATATATCCAGTTCAACAGTTTAAATTACTCACGCAGCTCATTAATTATATATAGGTTATTAATTAGATATATCTGGCACCTAGAGCAAAAGACATTTACACCAATTAAAACCATGCATGCTTTTTTATGATGAGCAAGATGCGCAAAATCTCGGTTATCAATAAGAAAAACCATGCATGCACTACGCGGTGTGATTGTACCTGCACTGCCAGGGATATTGAAACTATGATTTACATATACTCTTTCATTTCAGATTCCTTGGTCCCAATCTTCTCTGTTACCATTAGTTACTTTTATTGTACTATAACTCACACACAATTGTTATTTGCAGAGCTTGATGCTTGTCAGTAAATTAAGTGGGACCATACATTAATTTGTACTCGCTGTGATATTAGCCTTGTTAGGAGAGGAGATAAGCTGGGAGTTCAGTCTGATGTGTACCACTGCCATTGGGTAGAAGTTTGACCTTTGAATTTTGAACAGGAGGAGGGACCATATATGGACAAGCCTTTGTGCTCACATGCATATCAAAAGTTAATAATATATATAAAAAAAAAATCCTAGATTTGGAGGAGACACTCATTTAGTCATTTGAATTATGTATAATCAAAAGAAATATAATCCTAAAAAGTAAAAAAAAATTTGGAACATAATTCCTTTCACAAAATTAATCTCAAAACTATGTAAGTGTTGATGGCCTGTAGATCCCATTTTTCAAGAGACTTGACTCGATCATTTTGCAAGTTCTAAAATTGTACTAATATTATAGTATGTAATTAATTTAAATAATGTTAAAGAATCTTAAAAGTACAAAGTCATGCATGCAGTGGTTATAATTGTAGTTACATGTAGTTATAAAATAATTGTAGAAGAAGGAATACAGAAAGAAATTAGAGTGTAAAATTTCTCCTTGCTTGTCCTTTCTCTCTCTCTTCCATCAAACAAATTAAGGGAAACCCTATATTTCTTGATCGAAACAAAATAGGCCATCCATAACTCCTTCAGTTATAACTAGATAACCACTATCTATTATCTCAAAAAAAAAAAAAAAAACTCCTTCAGTTATATAATTGGCGTACGTTTTCTCTTTTATATTATATAGATAAAAATTTGTTTGATAAAAAAAATAAAAAATAATGTCATGCATGGATATATAATACTCCAGTAGTATTCAAATTTTTTTTTTTTAAAAAAAAAACACAAACACTAAATCTAAATATATATAATATGTCAAAACTCAAAAATTATTGATTTCAACATTTAGGATCATCTGCAAAATTGTACTGTGCAATTAATGCAATAAACAGCTATATATCAGAATCGTGTTTTGGTCTTTTGGATATCATAAATTCAAAATCAATCAACTTGACTCGGAATCAATGACTATATATGATCGAATTGTGATGCACGTACGTATATTTTGTTATTAGTTATAAGTTATAACACAATCCGAACTCCAGATAACAATCATTTTGAGAGAGTAAATAATTGAAAGACGAGCACAGAGACAGGAGACACATTAATTAAGTTCTAATTTCTAAATAAAATTAGTAGAAACTCATATCTAGTTCTGAATAAAAGCTACAGAAGTCAGAGGACATTGACACTGGTAAATCTGACTTCACCAGATTAGCATTTGATTACCAAATCTTCATTTTTTTCCCTAGAACTCTACTTCAATGCATTCTAGAACTATTATCTCAAATATATTAAACTTGAAAATTTGGATAATCAAATGCTATTATAGATCTTAGTTCACCGAAAGGCTGCAAAATGCCATCTGTGCATGTGTTGATGGCTAGTAAAACTAGTATGTGGTGGTGCAAGAAGAAGATGATTTCGATAAGGTGCATTCTTCCTTTAATGCCGTGCTTTTTGTCGGAAATAGATCAAGGGTCTTAAGGGGCCGGCAGCATGACGGTGCAGTCGATTCTGATCCCATAACCATCATCCAATCATGATGAGCATGGTTGGCATGAGTCACTTTCTGTGCCTTCTCCCATGCACATCTGTCTGTTCCAATCAGAAAACTTGCCGGCTCAGGAATGACTGCTTGCTGTATCGGTCCTGCCTGTAGCGAGAAGAAACATAAATATGAGAGCATTTTTTTATTAAATTTTTATAAGAAAAAATTGTAAATAAATTATATCAACACTGATAAGATTCTTAATGGACACAGAAAGACTTTATTAAAAAAATCTTGTATTTACGTGCAAGAAATTAATCTTGTTTTGAATTTCCTGCAGAGAAATGTTAATAGCTCCGTCTCATCAAGAAATCATGAAGACCTTATTGATAAGTCCTTGAAAGAACACGATTGACACCATCATAAATACTGCCATACTTTTTTGTACTACCAATTAGTTGTAAGTGCATGCATATGCTCCACACATCTATATATTTCTATAGATCGAGGCAAGGATTTATGTGGTTATCAAAGCTCAAAGCTTTGAATACAGCTGTATATTATATTGATATGATTAAAAACAATATATATGCTTTAAGTCCTTTTTTTTGTGCACTATATAATATAAAAAAGTCCATACATGGTTAATTATCACAAGAAATTTTCCTTGTTCTTAGAAAAATTCTGCCGTACGTACAGTAGTTTAAGTTACTACTTTAATGTACGTCTTTCCAGTACAAAAATCAAAACATTCTTAAATTAGTGGTTTCCTTCTCTCTCTCTCTCTCTCTCTCTCTCTCTCTCTCTCTCGTATTCATGAGCTTTCATTGCATTTGTATAGCACGAGCATTAGTACAGCATAGCCAATAAATACAGAATCCATTAAAGATACTTGATGCCTACAGAAAAACTTTGTGAGCATTCCCATTTCATTCAACCAAAATACTACTTCAGAGTAGATAGCTACACCTAAGAAGTAGACCTTTAAAGCTGTTTTTTCCTAAAGAGACGTGGTTAAATGCAATAAGATAGATGCCTGGTACAGTCAAATTGATTTCTGTGTACAGTTTTAGAAATTTAGTTAACATGCATGCAACATTTAATCAACTGCCATTCGATCAAGGATATAATGGAGCTAAGCTAGGCTACATATACCTAGCTAGCTATATAAAGCCTCCTTGAATTAATCCTTAAGGTTCATAATTCAATTCGCATTCGATTCCTCAGTTATATCTATTCATTACTACAGTCAAGACACATTGTACATACCTAAAATACGTATGCTGTTTTGCAGCATTTGAGCAGCATACATGCTGTTTGTTTCCTTTCATTGTACTCATAGATCGAAGTACCATACACCTACATTAATCTTCCAAATTTGGTGTCCCCTTATATTTAGCATAAATACAGTTAGTTTAGGGTTTATATCATGTTACTTGAGAAATAGTGTCACACGTATTGCCATTCAATTTTAAATCAAAAGAAGCATCATTCGTTATATAAAAAGACTTTCCTTCCTCAATAATGTCTTTTTCACCGCGTGCTTGGTGTGAAGCAATGGCCAAGAAGGAACAACAAGAGGATTATCTCCAACAAGAGAAAAGCATACATATGTAAATTGTTCATAGTATAAATGCACCTAAGGAGGGCTAACGCATGTGTATCAAGACGTCGACTAGCTCCAAATAATGGTTGAGGGATCATATGTATAATACGTAACTATTTTTTTTTCTTTAAACACAAGGGAATTTGAGGAAAGAAATAAGACATACTATGCTGATCTTTATATATATTATTAAAAAATCAGGATATATTTTACATCATATCTAGATTTACACTATTTAACTACTTGATGTCTTATCCATATGACCATATATGTAGATAACTACATATATATATATACAAAATGTGTTCATTAGTAATTGAAAGAAAACACACCAATAAAATTTACCTGGTGGAAGAAGGGGACTGAAGAGGTGGTCTGATACCCCATGAACGGAGGCAAAAAGTTGGAATGAGGTGAAACAAACCCTTGATCCATGAATTGATGGTGCACCAAGTTCTGAAGATGGGACTGAGCATACAAGTAGCTCATGGTTAGCCTCCTTCTAAGCTTCTGCCTATCTCTTGCCTTGTGGTTTTGAAACCAGTAAAAGACATTCTTTCCCTCTATCCTGCCATAGGAAGAGAGGTGAGCTGTTATTTGTTGAATCTGAGATGCGTTTGGAGTTCTCAGACCGTTTCTATACATCTCTTCTAATATCATCAGCTGCTCTGGTGTGGGGCACCACCTTGTTGTTGGAGCTTGTGGCATGTTTCACTTCTTACTGTTCCTCTCTCTTTATCTTTCTTTGAATTTGTTATCTCTTCTCCCTTTTGTGGAGACAAGAGACAAAAGGGATGGTAATTGGTGAGGATGAGGGTTGAGGGAAAGAAGACACAAAATGTGGAACTTATAAAAAAACAACTATCTAGAGCGAGATGGAAGAGAGGACAGAGAGAGAGAGAGAGACAGGGGAAATAAATACAAATACTGTCATGCTGATGTTATACTCAAAGAAGAAAGGCATTGATTGAGTTTTCAATTGTTTGCTAAATTTTCTATGTTTCTCTTGTTCACCTTTTTCTGACTTTTTACTCCAACTTTTGTATGGTTATAAGAGAGAGGAAAGAGATAGAGAGACTGAGCCAGCCTGATCCGAGTTATGCCGAGCTTGTCAATTTGTCGTCCCTGTAAGATGTGTAGACTCCGACAAAGCAAAGTCTGTTTGCCTAGCTTTAGAGATGCTAATGCAGAAATCATGAGGTGATCATGATCAGAACCTTGAACCTTGCATGTAATTTTAGGTTAAGATAATGTTATTTTTTGTTTTACTGGTGGATTATATATATATAATATGTTCGTTCAAATTTTTGTATCATGCCTTTATCCTCCAACCATACATATCATCGGATTTGAAAAAAGTTTAAAAGGCCTTGTGGACTAAATTAAATAAAAAACTACTCATGAGTGCTGATAAAATATATAAATTAATGTCTACTTATGATCAGTTCGTTATTGTTCAAATATATTTCAAAACTTTTCTTTTCCTTTTATTCATCGTTTTGGTGGAGGTAAGCATATCTTTTACTGTTTACCAATCAGATGGAAATATGATTAAGTTACCTTTATATCTACTTGATAATGCTTATATATTGAACAATCAATTTTCACAAGCATGTGCACAATTAAGTACACGGATGAGCTCCAGTACATTAAAAAATAATATAAATTAAAGAATCATTATGAATTTGATCAGAGATCGATTGTTATCACATAAGATTTTTTTATTTTTGACAAGAATATTATTATATTTATACATCTCTCATCCAAATTAACAAGAACCAAGCATTCATGCCTAAATTAAACAAAATATTCTTTTGACGTTATCTTTACAAGATATGTTACTAAAAATGTAAAATACACTTTTGGCATATGTATCGTACATGTACGTCGGAGTCGTTTTCGAAATCTAAAATTCAAACAGTCAATCCAAACTATTAAGTTGTTCCACATGAAATCTATTTCTAGACCAACTTTTACATTTCTTTCGAAATTGTTTGCTATATATTATGATATTTTCAAAAAATATTAGACCCTCAATTTGAAAATATCATAATATACATAGTACACTTGGGGTGTATGGATTGTCTCCCCTACACCCAACTCGTTTTCAAAATCCATAATTCAAATAGTCAATTCGAACCGTTCAAGTTGTTCTTCATATTGAAATACTATATATAGTCTATCTAATGTTCAAAATAAATTTAAAATTTTTTATGAAAAATTTAAGTTTATAGCAAGATTTTTATATATATTTTTTTTAAACCTTGACTTTTGACGGCAATATTTATAAATAAGTTGTTTTGAGTTTAAAGATTTTTAGCCTTTATTTGTCTTTGTGCGCCATAACTAACATTTGAATTTCTTTACGTTGTAGTTATGGCAGAAAGAAATTCCTGCCCAATTAATTTTCTTTTGGATTTATATTTGTTTATGTTCCAGCTGTTTTCGAAGTGCTACGAAAGAGCTACTAGGCCATATATGTCAATCCTACTGTGCACTGTACGCATTTGGTATATTGTAAAATATTTGCATGATAAAAGTCAAACAGGAGAAGGGATCGAAATCCCAAGAGAACAAAATGAGAGAAAGGAGCAATAAAATCATAGCTGTTCTAGTAGGATCTAACGAGAAACTAGGTACGTTAGGGGGTCGGTACCAATACCGATATCACCATGACCAGATCGTTTAGTCATGCATCACAATCAGACTAGAGCACTAGGTTCCAAAAAGAGCTGTTTTGCTTGTCTCCTACAAAAAGAAGGGATAATGAAAAAATAAAAATAAACTTCTCTTATAGAACCTTTTCGATTCTGCAGTCTGCACCTTGTTATACTCTTATGTACGGACAATTTGATTAAAATTTGACACTTTTTTCAAGTAAGAATTTATTTATTTATTTTTGTTACTTTCTTCCCATCAAAAGAAAAATAGAATTTTGAATTCTGATCTAAAATATTCGATTCTGATTGTGTAAAGTTCACGGACTAGGACACATCTAGCAATAGCATCCAGTTGTATTGATTTTTTTTCTGTTTTTTTTTTAACAAAAAGTTAGAAGACGCACCCCAGCCTTCACAGACCTGTACATAAAACATGCAAAGTTGAAATTGAAATTTTTTTATTCTAAAGATCCAACCCTAATAAAAACTCGGCCTTTCTAATTTGGTTCATGTTTTGGATCAGGTGATGACATTTTTATCATGAATCATGAACCATATCCCCAGGCAGGAGCCTTTTGCAATTAACAACCACTATTTAGTAACTATATATTTCGTAGAATTTGAATATCGGAACACTTTATTTAAATCAACTATTGGGATGATTTGGTCAGTTGGAAATATAGGAGTGTTCCAAGAAAATAGAATACTGTCCAAAAAATTTAAATCTGTCATAAATATTTTTAGAAGGAAATATGATCCTTCTTTTTCTGTTTGGAATATCTCATCTAAAAGAAGCAAACCAGATCAGAGCGCGTGAATTTAGAAAGTAGACTCTCTCATTTCACTACTAGACTATCATTTATCTGCAACGCCAATAGGCGTCGCTACTCCGACACGAAAAGCCCATTGCGTCTAATTAAGGATCCAATCATAGCGACTCGGATAGTCTAGCCCCTAATAATAAACATCTGGGTCGGGCGGACGCGAATTACTTAAGCGCGTCCCTAATTATGTTCTTACCCGCGTCGGTCTACTGACGTATGTCTTCTCGTCTGATCGCTAATTACACTGTTAAGAGCGTCTCTATTTAGATTTTATTATGTCGGTCTACCGACGCCTTTACTCAACGACCCAGATACTATATTGTCAGAGTTTAGCGGGGCCCACATTCGATTACAGTCGGCATGGCGACGCTGTTAATTACCGACCCTGATAATATGCAGTCAGAATCTAGCGGGTCCCACAGTATATTCTTATATGTGCGATGCTTTTTTTTGAATCTATATGGTGTCGTTATACCGACACAATTGTTGATATCCACATTAATTCCATTTTTACAGCCATTTGATTCTTCCCGATACCGATTAGGTACCACCGCTGTTTGATTCATATTTTTTTAATTCATCACAACTATTTGCAATTCACAAGCATACATATATACATATATTCACATTGAATAAAAAAAATATTACACAAACTTGCACATAATCAAATTGAATTCATAGATTGCATTGAAATGAAAATCATTCAGAGTACATCAATTAGAAATATCAAACATGCATAAGTTTTGATACAAAACAGAATTCTAAGTAAAAGAGCATGAAAATTTAAATCTGTCTAAACATTAAACATTAGCACCTAAAAGCAAAGGGGCACAAGGCTGTGGCCATACTCTTTCTAGCGAAGATTATCATAATCATGCAACTCAGTTTGCTCGAACGAAGCTTTGGTAAGTAAAGTCGTGTATTCTCCCACAGAAGCTTGCTCACGTAAAGTGCTTGTCGATGCTGCACTTAAGTCCTGTTCATGTGTGGGCACTTGTGGAGTGATGTTGCCAATAGGTGGCACAGCAATTCTGTGTTGCTGAAAAATTGACCAAAACATAGAACCAAGCAATTCCATTAATAAAGATAAACAAAACTAATTAATTTAACAAAAGAATTGACACCAAAGCCAATTTTAAGGTCCTGGACAATACATTACTGGTTCCACACTCTATATTATGGCCTATCAGATCTCATAATAACAAATGAGGAGATAATACATCTTATTGAACATCACATGAGCACAAAAAATTGGTGACAGATCAAAACAAACAAAGTAACTTGCACATATGTATTGAACTACTGGATGTAAAGGTTATGTACTTACCATAATGTTGGTTGGCGTGTTGAAGGTCGGCATGTTGTTGAGCGTGGTTAGCATGTTCGGCATTGGCATGGTTTGGCTCAGCGTAGCAAATATTTGACTAAACATAACTTGGTTTCTTGCATCACGTTCGGCCTCCTTCCTCTCTTGGTCTGCACGCTCTTTGGCACGCTCTTCAGCGTAT
Organism: Rhynchospora tenuis; assembly: GCA_027725995.1. Lineage (NCBI taxonomy): Eukaryota > Viridiplantae > Streptophyta > Magnoliopsida > Poales > Cyperaceae > Rhynchospora > Rhynchospora tenuis. The sequence continues at coordinate 67,804,201 of CM050889.1, read as the reverse complement.
TTTTGCTCACGCTCCTCGAGCAATCTCTCGACCTCTTCTTTGGTGTACACTGCTGCCGATACGGAGGTTGCACTAAAGGATGAATAGTTGGAGGGTATGGCTCGTCTGATTATTGTTGTTGGCATCACACTATTCTCGAGCAAACTTTCAAACCCATAAGTCCGTCCCTTGTTTGCTTCACGAGATGCAATCATAAACAATGTCTCCTCAGATTTGTCTTCATTCTCCGGATCCTGCTGCAACTCTTTTACCCGCTCCTATGTAAATGTTCAAGAAATTATAAAATCAAGTTTAAAGGTCACTAAATACAAATAGAATTTATAACAAGGAATGAAACATGACAACTAAATAGAACAATCAGATTATCAACTTAACTAGTAGTCACTTTTTTCATCAAAGAATACACTAAATACTAATGAGTGCTAATGAGGCAGCATGTAGAATAGTTAGCTTACAAATATTTGTTTTTGGGTATCATCAAAAAATTCCAAGTTGTCAGATTGAGTTGTCGCTTCTCCCCCTTCCATCTCAGTTGCAACATCATTCTCTTGGGACGCATCGCTACCATGAAGAGTTTTCTTTTTCTTCTTAGGGACATGGAGGTAAATGTACAAGTCTATTTTACTTGGTTCCTTATCTGTCTTATGATTTATTTTCTGCAGTGAAATTCAATCTATGTCAGATGTTGTCAATTTAATCTATTTAATATTTAAATTTAGACAATGAAATATATTAAAATTTTAAAAGACATACCCACTGCTTGTTATATTGAAAAGCACTCCTACTTCCTCCAGAGTGTTTGGCGATTTGCCCAGAGTTGCATCGGTTTTCCCTTGCCTGCTCACAAAGAATCTTATACTCCTCCGTACTCCAGAGGTCACACAAAGGTGTCCAATGTTCAGCACTCTTGCACCAATCAGGGACCCGCTTCTTCCACTTGTCTATGTCATAACCAAAATCTCTCTTGCAATCATCTCTGCATCGTTTAAGCGTCTCCTTAAACCTTTTTGCAGCAATTTTTTCCAAAATCTCTCGATACTTTGCAGTTTCTTCCTCAGTACTAGGGTTCCACCTGTAGCAAGTCTACACAAGACAGTTTGAAACAGTATATATGATGGCACAAATAGTAATTTTTAAGATTATGGCACAGTTCAAGATGAAACAGTAATTTTGCACTTGTAAAATCCAATAATGCCTTATTATCTAAGAATTGTTTGTTCCTACTGACCTAACAATGCATTAGTAATCATTTTTAAAAGGAAAGGATTCAGGATGTTACCAAAAACTGTTCCAGAACCAAAGCCTTAGCCTCAACACTAAATTCGTGAAAAGTATTCCATGGGCCATCAAAGTTTTCCAATGCAATCTTGCAAATGGTGGTCGGAATCTTTTTGCAAAATGGATGGGAGTCGAACTCCTTCCTACCAACAGGCCAGACTAGAGGTCTATCACTAACAACACTAGTTGGCTCCCGCCTAGTGCTGCTTCCTCTCCCTCGACGTTTGAGTGCACTATTGATTTCCTCCCTGACAGGGACCCGCTCAATTTGGAGCTGTTGATTTTGTGCTACATAGTTTGCGGGCCGATTCCTCTTCATTCCTGATTTGGTAACCATGATGGCTCGATCTGTGATTTGTGCACAAAAACTAGTTTTAGATAATAGAAACAAGCACAATCTAGTTTTCAGTCAAACAATAGATGAAGGCTAATTAAGCTAAAGAAAGACAATAAATATTTTGTTCTAACAGTAATGCCCTTTTTTCTATTTTTATTTATCATGAAGTTATCATAATTGGGTAGCACATACACAAAACAGTTGGAACTAAATATGCCATAAACATCAGATTTCTTCCAGCAAGAAATAAAGATCAAATTTCCAACAACTTTTGCATTATATCACTTAAAATCACAGAAGACATACAGAAGATTACGAGGACAATACAATTACAAAAATGCAATAACAAGGATTTATAAAAATGAATCAGAAATGGATTAGAGAAATTGTACCTCCGATAGAAGCCAATTTTTAACCTAAATGCAGAAAAAAGAGGAGAGAAAGAGAGTTAGAAATAAAAAAAAATCAACGCATAAATGCAGAAAAGAAATCATCCTGTACCGTATGGATCTACATTTTTTTTGTTGAAGGGTAATTTTCCAACATTTGTCACTAATTTTGAGGATTCGATTGCATGTTACATGACTGATTTTGTTAGTTAGTTTTGCTCACTGGTTTCAAAGTTTTCTATATCATGTTCTTTCAAGGCTGACATTATTTGCTACAATTTATAGATGCCTATGGCCACATGTCACAATTGAGAAAGGCAGAATCACTCAATCTATTCACAGCTTTCCAACCATAACAAATTCTTTTCACAAACTAGACCCTCATGGTTTTAAACTAATACCAGAATAGAACAAAGCCTAATCTCAACCTGGTACAAAGGTATAAGATATCACACCCAGAACCATAAACTTCAGACCTATGCATTACAATGATAGAGAGAAGAGAATGGAGAAACCATACCTCCAAGAGTACCACGAATAAAAGTATCCAACTGCTGACCTATGTAGTAAAGAGAGAAGAGAAAATAAGTAAGAAATTGGGGGATAAATTAAGAAATATATGCAGAAAATAGACAAATGCATTACCGTTTTTTTTTTTTTTTGTGTCGAGTTGCACAACAAGGAAAATTATTAGGTTTATATAGAGAGTAAGCAAAATTAGTGTCTACAACTTTAGAAGCCAGTCCTTATTTTTTACAGAGAATACAAAATGGAGGTTATTTCTATGTGTAATACTAGAACATAGTGCTACACTTGCATATAAATAAGAATTAAGTCAATATTACTTACACACACATCTTATTTCTAAACCCTTGCTACTCACAAGAATGCTTAACAAACATTGTTTATTTATCAAGTGAATGACATATCTCATATATATACACCTATACACTGATCTTATTGGTGTCATGTCTTTTTCCATTTAGTGAGTCTTGTGAAACTTTTACTATCTGGTGTCATGCCTTTATCTGATTGTTTCAAGGAGACTACAAAAGGAAATGATGATAAACCATACCTCCAGAAGTTGGATGAACCTACTTAACCTACATAGAATATACACATTAGTTTACAATAACAAGGATTCTACTTTCTGTGATTAACATATGTTAGAGAAACTATGAAATAAATGATTTGTGAAATGCAATAAGTTAACTTCAAATTGCAATTTTCGGAATTTAAAATGTAAAAACATAAATCAACGATTAACCTAAAACATCAACCAACAAACGTGTGGTTGTACAAAGCAACAATTACCATACAGAAACCATTGTCTCTCTATCTTATCTATAATTTGAAAAAGGGAAGAAGCAATTACGTACCTTTGACCTGTATGAGTCAGATTGGAGAAACCATACCTCTGACCTAAATTTGAAAAGGGGAAGAAAGTAAGTTAGAAATCAAAAAAAAATAATTTATGTCGACTTGAGAAGAAAGCAGAGAAAAGAGAGGAAAGCACAGAAAATTACCGATTTGTTTTTCTGTCGACTTGAGAAGAAAGCGTCTGAATGAAAATTGCTTATATATTGGGGGAAAATTGCTCATAACTGTAATTTGAGATTTAATTTCTGAAGTAATTTTAGCGCCTGAAAATATTGGAGGGAAATTCTGAAACAATTTTAGCGCCTCCTGATGAAAAGTTGTGGAGAAATTTCAGATCTGAGGAAATAAATGATTTTGGGTGAAATTGGCGGAAAGATAATTGGCGATGGCGTAGAAGAAAATTCTAATTTTGGGGGAGGGAGACAGCTAATGATTTGCAACCAGTACAATTTTTCTATTCTAACTAGATACAATGAAGTACCTCCAGTATACTATCGACTAATTAAAAATCTGACGAATTTGAAATATGTATTGTTAGAGTGCATTGTAGAGAGTAATTTGAGACTAGAAAAATATTCAGTGAATTGAATTCGTATCATTTATTATTTTTACATTAAAAGTTATAATTATTTTCTTGTAAAGACATTAAAAACATATGAAGTTTAATTTTTTTATTTATAAAAATAAAATTTATACTTCATTTGTATATAAATTTCATTGCACTAATCAATCTCATGTATTTTGTATTATTTTTTTTTGTGATTATCCCACCGTTTTTATTACACTATATAAAATTACAAACCTGATCATTTGTCTAATTTTGTCTATCTATGATAATATATTTTTACGTATGTCATTTATAAAATTTGTTTCATTATCTTATAGTCTTTCTTTTACGGTTACAAAGAACATATGAATTAAAAATTATATATTTATTAATATATACTATGTGAAGTTTAATTACTAGTCTTTCTTTTTAATCACTTTTGTTTTTAAAGTTGTAATATACTTAATGAAATCAAACTAGCTTGTGACTTGTGACCCTTCTTAATTAAAACATATACGAACTCTCATAATAATTTTCAACAATAGTAAAATGGTCAATCTGAATCATTTTAATAGGATAAAATGTGAAGTTTAATTGCTACATGATTGAACTAGGTATAATATAATTATTGGGGAAGTATATTAGAGATCTGTATAAAAGAAACTAAGGAAGTACCATTTCTTTTTTAAAAAAAATTGTAGAGTTAGAATAGAATACACTTTTGAAAGAGGCACTTATTAATCTGTCTCTATACTAAAAATTTAAGAAGCACTTTTATTTTTAAAGTTGTAATGAACTTATGAAATCAAACTAGCTTGTGATTTGTGAGCCAACTTGTCTTTAAGAAGAGCGAACGAGCTCGCGACATAAGGAAGCTAACTAAAAAAATGAGTTTATTTGTTAATGTGACCCTTCTTAATATCAATACTAGCACATCAGATCCAAATTATTCAAATGGGTCTATACGAACCATTAGAATATATTCATAGTGAAATTAACATCGAGACCAAAATTTTCAAAATTCAAGTAAAATAGTAAAATAAAAATTTAATGTATTAATACTACTAGTCATACTTACATAATTTTAATATTATGTAATAACTATTATAATGTCAACACATATAAATTTAAATCTTATTTTTGATAAATTGCAAAATATATAGGGTCGAGACATAGATGTATTTCTTGAGCCCTTGATTGATGAATTGAAACAATTGTGGTCGGTCGGAGTTGACACGTATGATGTTTCCTTGAAGGAGAATTTCAGAATGAAGGCGGCTCTGACATGGACAGTCAATGATTTTTCGGCGTATTCGGTGCTGTCAGGGTGGAGCACGGCTGGTGCACTAGCATGCCTGTGTTGTATGGGCATAACTAAGGCATTCCGGCTACAGAAGGGTAATAAAAATTCCTAGTTCGACTGTCACAGGAAGTTTTTGCCCGAGAGCCATTCATTTAGAGGTGACAAGAAAAAATTCATTAAAGGCAGAGCTGTGCAAGATCCAATTCCAAACCTTCTTCTGGATGGGTCGGATGTACGCAGGGTAGTGGAAGCGCTTCCGGATTTCAAACTGGGAAAGGATACGCCCTTAAGTCAATTTCCAGGGTATGGGGAAGATCATAATTGGACCAAGAAATCTATTTTCTGGCAATTGGATTATTGGCAGGATAATATGATAAGACACAACATTGATGTGATGCATTGGGAGAATAATATCGGTGGAAATGTCGTATACACCGTGTGGGATGTTCCAAATAAAACAAAGGATAATGCAAATGCTCGTAAAGACTTGGAACAGTTATGTAATCGTCCTGAGCTACATCTCACCGAAGGAGACAGAAAAAAACCAAGGGCGAAATTTGCTTTGGATCGTAAAGAGAAGCTAGAGATTCTCAAGTAGCTGAAAGAAGATGTAAAGTTCCCTGATGGATATGCATCTAATTTGTCCAAATGTGTGAATCTCACCACTTGTACTTTTAATGGACTGAAAACTCATGACATGCACATCTTGGTCGAGTGTATACTCCCGGTTGCACTTCGCGACTACATACCAGATTCTATGTGGGAGGCTTTCACAGATTTATCCAATTTATGTAAGGAGATTTGTGCAAGAGAGTTGGATCCAGTACGCCTCAAGCAGTTAGAACAAGAAGCAGTTGTTATATTGTACAAGCTTGAAAGGTTTCTACCACCTTCATTTTTTGACAGTATGGAGCATCTCATTCTTCATGTTGCCTACGAGGCTAGAGTGGGTGGCCCAGTGAATTGTCGGTGGATGTATCCCGTCAAAAAGTATGCTCTGTCACATTTTAAGGTAATTTAGCTTGTTATTGACCAATTAAAGTAAGCTCTTGACCATTGGCGCAAGAGTTTACACTAAACCTAACAATGCTATTTGTTTATGTATGTATTGAATCACATATAATCAATTAGTTCTCGTCTTTAATTGACCAATTACAGGCGAGGAAAAGAGTCACCAATAAGGCGCGCGTGGAGGGGTCAATTGCCGAGTCCTACCTTACACAGGAGATATCTGATTATTGTAAGTCATATTTTGCCTATGATTCCAGCTCAAGAGTTGTGAATGATGAAACTGGAAATGCCGATTGCCCAATGGAAGATCGGTTGTCCGTCGTCAACTATCCAGGACGTGCTCTTAATCGAGGTGATAAGAAAACATTAAGCATCACGGGCTTTGAGAAGGCAAAACTCTACGTCCTCTACAATTGTCCTGAGATAAAGCCTTATCTAGAGTATAATTCGAATTTAATTCAATATTCATATCTTACTCTCGAGCACAAATTAAGATACTTGGTACTTGCAGCTTACATTAATTTCTTATAATATTCCGCAGGAAATATACTGAGCACATCAAAACCACGCGACGGCCGGCAAATGATAGGGCTCTACAAAAGATTGTGGATAAGGAGTTTCCAAGATGGTTGAAAAGCACCGTTTTGGACGAGCCTGATCCTAATCCTGACATTAAAAGTCTGTGTCTTGAACCAAGTCGAAAGTGTCAGACTTATGGGGCATATGAAGTTAATGGGTTTGTTTTCCATACTCAAACTTATGGGAAAACTAAATCCAGAAATAATTCCGGGGTATGCATCAAAGGAGAGTCGGATGGTGGGGGAGAACTTGATTATTATGGAATTTTAGAGGACATTGTTGAACTTAAATATCCCGGAGTTAACAATAACACAGTTGTCCTTTTCAAGTGCCATTGGTTTGATATAACAAATGGTGTCAAGATAGACAAAAAGCATGGATTGGTCGAAGTCAAACACAAATCTAAGCTCTTGCCTGACGAACCATTTGGATTAGCGGCCCAAGCATTACAAGTGTATTATCTTTCGTACCCGTCGAAGAAGAGAAGTGACTGGTGGGTTGTATACAAGTGCAATAGAAAGTGACAGTTTCCTTCTGGTGATAGCAATCCAACTGAAGAAGATGATTTTTTTCAAGAAGACTCATCTAATCAGTTCGATGGTTCGTTTGACGAAGGATTGGACGTGCCCGATCTTTTGGCTCAACCAGGTATTAAGGACATTGTCCACCCTTCTGAGCTCTCCAACTCAAACCACCAATTATCGCAACTAGCTGATCATGACATGTCTAGTGAGGAATATGAGGATGACACTCCTGCCACAAATTTGGATGACATAGAAGATGACTGGTATGTTTCATTATATCATATTACATTAGCAAATGTACAATGTATATTTGCATTCTTTTCAATTTGGCTTCCTTTTGTTTTATGAAGTAGAAGGTGATTAGGTTAATTTAGTGCAATAGCCTAATTAGCTTCATTGTGTGTTATTATGGCTGATTTTCTAATTTACATAATTGTCCTCGTGTTAAAAAATCAAAACAGTAATATGGTTGCACAAGTATGGTAAGCCTTGCATCATTTAGTTAAATTTTCCTTATGTTGCATCCTTTACTGTGTGATAACAGAGATAATTTTTGGTATCATTCCACTTTATTAAATTCATATAATACTAGTTTGGTATGCAATACTTACTTTGTTTATGGGGTATCTGCGGGTTTACAGAAGTTTCAGACTAGTGCTGGAGATCGTGCCACACATGCACGCTCAATTGAGGTCCTCATTGATAGTTTGATCAGTTTTAGTTTGGGCTCTTCATGATGATGTGTATTATTTCTGTAGTGCAAAGTTTGAACTTATATATGTTTCCTTACTCTTGATGTGTATTGGTTTGAAATTTACTTGATTCATGGATCTAATATTAATAGTTTACTATAAAAATATTCATGGTTCACTTTTTAATGGATTCGGGTATTGGGTTTATAATAATATATGATGTGATGAATGGTATTGAAATTGGTATACAACATAGAACGAAGTAAGGTTTAGGAAATATATTTTCCTAAATGCGTCGGTCCACTGACACATTAAATTACGAATTAATTTTACTATACTTACCAGAGTCCCTGTTGATATGCGTCAAACAGCGACTCCAATTAATTTTATATTACGCGCCTGTAAGAAAAAAATTGCGTCTCTGTCGGAAAATGACTTAGCGTCCCAACTAATATACGTCTCTCTGATATGTGTCGGTCTACCGACGCCAGTTATATTCAAGTTATGCGCGTCCCTCTAGAGAAATTGATTGCGTCTCTATCTCATAATATTTCTGCGTCCTAACTGATATGTGTCGGACTACCGACGCCTATTAAAAGTCTGCTCGCCTGCTCTTCTCTTTCAACGTCCCTACTTATTTAGGGACCCTAATACGTTGGCGCTCCGACGCGAAAAAACAAAATTCTAGTAGTGTTTTGATCTGAATCATTTTGTTTTGGATAAAACAGAATAATGCTTCATTCCCTTAATTGTCCAAAGCACAACCCTGCTCTTACCCAAGCAGCAAAAAGAACAAGAAAAGAAGCTCGTGACTTCAAAACATGGAAAATAGCAAAAGAAGTAGTAAGACTAATAAATTTGTTTGTTATACATATTTCTGCCACCCGGTTTTGGGTCAAAGGCTAGCATGTAAATTGGAAGTTCTTTTTTATTATAATTAAAAATATTATTTTATTTTTTAAATGGAACTAAAAGTAATTAAATTCGATCCAACAATGATGTTAAAAGTTTTTATTACAGCTTGTATTTCTGCATATATATCACACAGACAACGTATTACTAGCTCCGAAAATTTTAATTAGTCCCTTATTTCTTCGATCTTATATAAATTCACATTCATTGTCAAGGAAGAATAAGAGACTGATTTATATTGGAATGGACAAATTAAATATGATATTGAAATTAAAAATAATAAGACATTTCTATAAACAATTACCTGACGCGCGCGCTAAAATTTAATTGGACTGTTGAAATGTGGACTTAGATACGGACCCCTATTTTTAAAAAAAAAAATTTCTGCATTTTCTCATTAAAAATATATAAAAAGATGTTCAGGATATTTTCGGAATGTGTTTCCAAGAATTTTTTTTTCCTCATATTTTTACTTTTACATAAAGATTTCTATCGATTCTCACTGTACTTTTATTCCAGAGTTGGTTTTACACTTGGACTGATTAATTTTTTTTTTTTCATATCTTCTTCACAAAATCTATTTTATGAGCTGTTCATTTAATACAGCCAAACAGTTTTTTTTTTAATTTTCAATCGCAAAATTCCATGACAACAAATGCAATGTATTGTCCAAACCGATGACGAATTTTTAAATGTCTAAATATATGCTACAAGCAAAAGCAGTCGTTGTTACCGTCTCTCTCTTTGTTTTTCCTTTTTTGTAATAAATCAGGTGCATTAACTTTGGGCTTGTGTTTTTGTGAAAAGTTCTAGCTTGGGAACTGATATCATTGAGGAATTATTGAATACAGCATTATGCCGGTCCATGCGTGCCTTGTATTTTTGTGGCACAAAGACGCAAATATTAATGCAACCTAAAGTCTTTCATGACATCTAATTTCATTCTGAAACGAGAAGAGAAATAAAAAAAAAAAAGTCGGCTGACAAATTATTGGCTTATCACTGGGCCTAAGAAAAAGCATATATATATATATATATATATATATATATATATATATATATATATATATATATATATATATATATATATATATATATATATATATATATATATATATATATATATATATATATATTTATATATTACATTTGTTTATTAATTTGATTTGAGGTAAAAAAAATGCCCTAAAAAGATATAAAAATGCTCAGGTAATATTATCCTCCAAAATTGTTCTCCAATAATTAGAAGTACTTAAGAACCAACATTTAATTTAGTCGTTAAGGATTATGTATCTTGTGTGAAAATCACAAACTGGAAACTTTATTATAAATCCCTTGTAGATATTTAAATTATGAAAATTGATCCGTTTTATCTCAAAATCAATTCTAAGTACTTACACAGAAAACAGTCACACAAAGGATGCAGTAGACAAACAGGAGATCTGAAATGAGGTGTTAGATCAATTGTAGAATTCAAGGTGTAGACGCTAGATACTACTTCTCAGGAGCATATATATCCGTATCTTGCATTTACTTTTATATTACTCTTTTTCCCAGAGATTTCATATAGCCTATGATTTGATTGATCAAGTAGTTGACTAGGATACCCAAATGGAATACTGTAATGAGAATTTTATATACATTTGAGAATTTAATTCTATCACATCACGTCCAGATTCTTAAGAATTTCAAAAAATGGTCCGTGTTTTAATTTCTCATATTTCCTTGTAAATAATTTATTGTAACAAAAAATGTGAGTTTGCAAAGTACTGACATAATATTGATAATATCATTGTCTCCGTTAGAGCATGCGCGTTTGTACAGAAAACATGATCAGAAATTTTTCTCTCCCAGCAGAAACTAAATTTCCTTCATTTATTTGAAATGCAATTTTGTAAGGAAATTAGTTTCTTAATTTAAAGAAAAAGGACTAAGGATTACTAGATGACCGGAAACCAAATCCATCCCGAGGTAATTCATGATTTGACAAATTATTAATTCTTTTTGCGAAAAGTATGTAAACTCGTACATATCAGCATAAAGGTTTTCATGTTAACACTAAATGCTATTTGTTTGCTGACAGCAAGAAAAACAAATAATTCCACCTACATTTAATTGTCATAATAGATTCATTACTATCTTAAAATATATTATTCGAAATAAAGATTAAATTTTTAGGTGATTTCTTCATTATTTACATTTAGGGAATTTTAAATTTGACATAATATATTTATAGTGTATAATCTTTAATCAAATAATTTAGATTTTTTAGCAGTAGAATTTTAGTAATTATCTCTACTATTATACTTATAAATGCATCCATCCAAAGGTCATAAACAACTGTTAACATTCCAGATAAAAGGAGTTAACACCCTCTAATATCAAATGTGGATCATTGATTTTGTTAATCTAATATAATATGTGGTTCAGATTTAAACATCAAATGAAAAGTCGACCTTTTATTCACAAACTGTCTAGGCGCTGGGACCTTGTTGATGCAAAATTTTACGGGAGATCGATTCTCCGCTTAAACAATTTTTGGTTATTTATTTTTTCTCTTGCGCTCCCGCTTTCCTTTTCCTGCGCACCCACACCAGTAATACATAAATGGAACCTTTGCATGGATGGGGCACCCTTTCCGGTACCCTTTCCTTTTTTCTACTTCATCAGGCAGCCATCCCGATTTATGTATTAACTATTGGTCATTTTGCTTACCCATTGTGATCCTTCCTATATTAATAAAATTCGTTCATTAATAAAATCGGGATGGCATACCAGACGTGCTCCTAAATAATTTTCATACTTCTCTCATTCATTAATAAAATCAAATTAATGATCCTTCCTATATTATCTTCATATAATAAACCAATATATATTTTATGTCAAATTCGTTCTATAAATATAAATGGTAACTTTTCATGGAAAAACACCGTACAAGGAAGAGCTGTCCTTTATATTAAATTCTAAATAATGATAAGGCACCAAATCTTAATGATACTTTTTTCTATTATTTAAATCAAACAAAAATTGTTCATTGAATGATTTGAGAAGCTACAGGTCATATAAATTTGGCAGACTTAAAATCATACTCCATTAGTACTTGAGAATTCAGATGAGTATTTATAATCTAAATTAAAATATATTTATTTAACGATTAATTTGCCCCACACATTGGGTGGGCATATATGCTAGTTTTATGATAACGAACACATACAATTTTAGATTTTTGGGTTATATACTAATTTTAAGATATCAAATGAATTAACCATCAAAATTAGATTACTCTAGTATTATCCAGAGATGAAAACAGATGCAAATTCTTCATACTTAACGTTTCTATATATGAAATGAATGTGTCATAATTAAAGTTTGTAACCAGAAGAGAAACATATTAAAGTTCAGTCAATGCGTGTCTGTAAACACTTATGCTTTGACTTGACTTGTTTGGGATGTTTGGGATGAGTGGAATAGGCCAATTCCTAGGGGCTCGTTTGGGATGAGTGGAATAGGCCAATTCCTAGGAATAGTCAATTCATGAATAGCCAATTCTTAAATTTTTCATCCAAACGGTTTTGGAATAGCCAATTTCATTCCTAACACAATTTTCAATAACACTCTTTCCAACAACACTTTTTTCTCTACTTTTTCACACTTCCCAACGCTATTCCTAAACTCACCATCCAAACAACATTTCTAATTTCCGGAATAGTCAATTCCTTCAATTCCTGTAAATAGTATTTTTCCCTAAATTTATGCTATTCCTACCATATTCCTAATCATCCAAAACCACACCCTAGGTTATTCCCCCTCGGCATTGTTGGAGAAGGTTCAGTGGGAGTAACTAGTGGCTTGGGCTACGGTACTACCAAAAAGTGAGGTAACCCGTCTTTCTGTTATTTATGACGTGGATTCAGACATTCAGTTTAGTGACCTTTCTGAAATTCAAGGGTTGTTTTGGAAGAACAAAAGCACGAAGCTATAAAAATGTTCGAGAGAGAGGCAAAGGGTTTGGGGACACGGCCATATTCTTTTGGGCTTAGGTCATATATTGGGCTTCTCGGAAATTATGTCATATCTGAATTTAAACCCCGTTCTCATTTATCTATAAACACCTTTTTTTTTATTTCGAAGGTCTTTTGGATGCATGATACAAAAAGTACCATAGCATAGTATATCTATTCGATTAAAGGGTCAATTTTATAAAATAAAAAGTAAATTAATTCAAAATATATGGTAACTTTGAAGCAAAAATTGGTATTCGGCCGATGTATCTATATTCTATACACATCTATATACAAAAATAAATCATCCATATTGGCGAAAAAAAAAACAAACAAAAACAAAACAAAACAAACGTGGCACGGGTTCGAATGTGACTTTGAATTGTCAAATAATGCAGATATTCCAATTATTTGGATCCAAAATAAAGTTTTGAGACCCATTAATATTTTAGGACACATAAACAGACATAGTGCCTTGCCGAGTTGCCCTCCAATTCCTCTGTCATCCCTTACAAAAAAGTGGGCCCCACTAATCATAGGCAGTGGGAAAATAGAAGAGTGATAGAGTAGGGGGGGGGGGGGGGGGGTATCTAATATTATTCATATATTTTTAATTATTTCTTTGCATCTTTGCAATCCGTTATTTTATGGACATACAGTTTTTTGATAAACTTTAAGGACATACAGTTTTTTGAGAAATTTCAAGGACATACAGTTGTAAATTGGAACTAATAATGTGAACTTTTTAGCAAATAATTAATTTTAAAAAAGGCAAAATTGGATATAACTCCCTCAAATCTTATTCAATTGGAAATAACCCCCTCAAATCTTCAGAATTGGGTATAACCCCCTCAAATCTTCTCTTGGTAGGATATAAACCCTTTTAACTAATTTTAATCATATTTTAATTTGTAAAATTTAATTTTTTAAATGTACGACCAAATTACCCTCTTCCTACTCTGTGAAGACCTTTCATCTTCCCCGCTGTCATAAACGCAAATTTTATTTCCCTTTTGCTAAGTTTTAAAATACCCAACTCTAAATAATCTCTCTAACGAAATTAAAAACTTATCCTAGCCAATGGAAGTGGTAGTTGTGATATATCTCTGTAGCAAATTTTCTTTTCCCATTATTGTCCGACATCACTAGGAATGCGAAGGATTAAATTAGTGCTTTTTTTATTATTCTATTATATTTCACCTTAACAAATCCAAATAGGCGAGTCATTTAAACTTAAATATCAACTGTACTTTAAATGAGGAGAAATGATAAACAATTATAAACAACATTTATTCATGGATTCATTCGTTATCGCGATGTTAAATATTAGTAAAAAATTAATATTCAAAAATGCAAAAATGAAATAAAGATATTGTTGAATGCGTTTGGAATACTGGATGTAAATTGAAAAAAGTCAATTAACAATTAAGTTCGAGCAAGTAATGTAAAATCAAGTCCTATCTTTTTATATTAAAATTAATTTTTATCGCAAAGGAATTCTTGATAACGAACAATTCCAAAATTATTATATAGTCTTCAATCGAACCTCGTTAATAATTTTCAAAGAAGCTCATTCAAAATTAACAAAAACTTTTGCTCTTTGCATTTAAATTGTGCCAGATCGGAAATGATCTTGTTTGGAGAGAGATGCTTGGGTTGCTCTCTCACACTTTAGAGAAGGTATTTAGGAACTGAAGAAAAAGGACTTTGGAGAAAGAGTGCGAGAACAATTTTTTTAAGTTGTTCAGAGCAATGACGGGCTGTTCATTGTCGTTAAAAATGGAACAAGGAGAAGAAAGAGAAACAAGGAATGAGCAATGGTCAGAGGGTAATTTGGTCACATATATTAAAAATTTAATTTTACAAATTAAAATATGATTAAAATTAGTTAAAAGGGTTTATATCCTACCAAGAGAAGATTTGAGGGGGTTATACCCAATTCTAAAGATTTGAGGGGTTATTTCCAATTGAAGAGGATTCGAGGGGTTATATCCAATTTTGCCTTTAAAAAAGCGAGTAAAATTAACGATCGTTCATATCTTTTATAATTGGTGTTGCATTTGACATCCGGCATCTGGAGTAGAACAGACTCTGTTTCTGTTCAACAGAGATTCTCTGATTTGAAATTTAAATGTATCAATTGCCGTGTCATCAACTGATCAACAGCTTGTGAGATAATTCGCATCATAACTTCATAAGGATACCAAAAATTGGAATAGTTTGATTTATAAAGGCTAACCCTAATTTATTATAAAAAAATAGAAGGCTTAACAAAATTCATTAAACATTATTCCTTCTCTTGATCAGAAACAGAAAAAATTATATCTTAATTAACATAGGACGGCAACTATTTAAATTTATTGGATAACTAATGTAAGATATTTACATATTCAAAATCTAGATTTGATAAAAAAAAATAATGATATAGGATAAATAAAAAAACGGAGAGACAGCTCGACTCTTTGTTCACTCCAAAAAAAAAAAAAAAAAAAGAATAATAAAACAATCAACGATTCTTCTTCTTCTTGCCAAGTAAATATAAAATGAGAAAGAAGTACAATATTTTAGCACTCTTATATTGGTCAATCATTGTATTTGTTTCCCTTTACAGAATCTGCATTCTGTGATTACCTTGTGACTATTATCTGTGTTGCCAAACTGTATTAATTTTAGCAATGTATACAAAGCTGGCGCACTGACAAGAAATAAATTTTCATCTAACCAAGCAACAATAACTCCAATGTTGAAGCAATAAAATTAATTTACTGATCTTTCTAATCAAAAGGCATTAAATTAATATTTAATGACCCCAATATAAAAGTGCTTAAATACACTGATTTTTTTTTTTTTTAAGCCGGCTCTCTACTTACTCTATTCCTACTTCCTAGGTAGGTACCATCCATTTTTTTTTTAAAAAAAAAAACACCTATAATCACTTTAAAAAAATTAAGTAAACATAATACTGACCATGTTTGAAACAAACCAACTAGCACCCTTGTAAAATAATTAATGACTAACAATGAGGTATCAATACTTCGGTCTCCAGATCGCATCACCATCCCGCAACATTTCGACCAAATAAGCAACATCAATAATCCAGTAAAACGATGAATTGGATCCCCTGCTTGGGGCTCTTAGTTTCAAAAAAAAAAAAAAAAAAAAAAAAAAATCCAGTAAAACATTCTATTATATATTATATCAAAATCATGTACTATATCCATCAAAAAATTTTCTAATTCAATATATCTCTATCCAAACGTTAACAATGAACTTTATTACTAGATCGTCATTCTCTTGCATGCGTGTTGTCCCGTAAAAAAAAATTAAAATTTAGATTGAAATAATCTTATTTAATTTCAGATAAACTCGTCAATGAAATAAAGAAGATAGATTTGCACTTCCTGCCAACATCATGTATCTTGCGAAGTCCAAAAGATATACTTCCCAATTTCTTTTATATTACGTGCGTAACGAGTTAGAATAGATCAATGTTATTTTAATTTTTAAACGAATTAGCAACAATGTCACTTCATGTTATTCTATATCTAGCAAATAAATTTTAATTTAGAAACTCAAATTAGCGACAATTCTTCATCAATCTAAAATATTGATAGCTTTTCATTTTCTATTCTATGTGAAGTTGTAGAGTGACAATTTTTGCCAATAAATAAATAAATAAATTTGACGGTATCAATTGACCATTGTCACCCTCTCGAACCGTTTAAATATCAAATGCAAAATTGAACAGTTGTTGATTATGCACTAAAAAAAATATAATGTCAAATGAAAATTATTCTTTTTAAGAGAGAATCGAAATTCCAAAACAAATATTAAATCGGCAAGAGAGAAGAAAAAAAAATTCTTATGTTGGTTTTCCATTTCTCTATCTTTATCGTGTTAAAGAAGTTCCTTTTTACTAGCACTTTTCAATCTTCAAAAAAAAAAAAACAATTTTCAAACTTTCCTTTAAAAAAAAAGTTTATCTCGATTATTTTTGTAAATAATAAAAAAATTTTAAAAAAACACCAGAAAAGTATGTTTCATCTCCTAACAAGTATACAGTATACAGATGACCAGATGAGTAAACAAGAAGTATAAGATCCACATGTGCATGCGCGGATCTTCTACACGACAAATTTTGCCACAACAGGAATGTTTTGAGCTTGTTTTATTCTATTATCACTGAAAATCCTACGAATTATGGATAATATCAATTTGGCCACTCAAATCGGTAAGATAGAAATAGGCATCTATCATGCAGTCTGACTTGCTTAATTTAATGCATCTGCCTCTCCCTGATCCTGTTTGCACCTCTCAAATCTCTCTCTCTGTCTTTTCCGATAACATTCCCAAGTGACCCCCACCTCTCTCTCTCTCTCTCTCTCTCTCTCTCTAGATTCCAGAATTTGTCTCTCTTTTGATTCTTTGGGAATATGTAGTCTTAAATGACCTGAGTAAACAAAGAGCTAAAGCTAGCCCTGGAAAATTATACAAAAATATTTTTTTAGAATATCAGTTATTTCTCCTATAAGTCCCCACAATTTTTATATCTCTCGATCATTATTTGTTTTGGTCTGAACTATCAACTTAAATGCTTAAAACTTGACGTAAATTAATTCATTTGGAGTGGAAATATCTTTACGCATAAACCAACATATTTGAAGTAATTAACTTTTTACTATGTCTATAACTTGCTTTTTTTTTTTTCCTTTTAAACCCTTATTTTAATCAAAGGTGTTTAAATGATGAGGGATTGGTTTAATTAAGGATCACGTGTGTAATATAATATACACTCTTTTAAATTTATTAAAGATTCATAACTAGTTAGTTGACATAACTTTCATTTGTGTCAGGGAAATAATTTGAATTGATCGTTCCAAATAAACAACAGTACGGATATATTTATGAATCAATGAAGTAAATCCAGACAAATTTATGAACAGTCAATTGGATCTATATATATATCGTGTCTGAGCTATAATCCAGTAGGTTGTTTGTCAGTTAGACGATCCCATTAATTGTATAAAAAAATTTACTCTCGTAGACTGGTGTAGTTAAACAAACAACATAAGGAAAAATTGAAGTTTTAAAATTTCAACTCTCTCAAAAACATTAAATTGGTCCTTCGATTTTTAGTTTCAAATTTTCACAGGACAAGCATTTGGTCCGTCAAAATTTCTTTTCATTAAATCAGTTCTTTTAGGTTCAATAAAATAAGTTGGCCTTCAGTTTCTCCTATTATTAAAGTCCATGGACTATATGAAAATTTTAAATAATAATTTAATGTAATAATCGATAACTTATTTTTTAAGAAAATATATATTGATTGTAAACCTGATTTTCCAAAATGGTCCAACTAACGAGCCTTTCTCATTATAAAAGCCCATGGGCCTGACTTTGATCAAGGCCAGTTCGAGCCCTTCCGGAAAAGATAAAAAGCTATTACGACAAGCTGGACTGGAAACGCCTTTTGTAGCAAAACTTAAACCGATCTACTTTGTGCATTTTTTTTTTCTTTTGGTAGTAATTTGATAATCGGTTCTCTGACAAGTTCATATCAGTTCTCTAATTCAAAGCACCAGGAGCGAATTCTCTAAAAAAAAAATAAAAAAAAGGCTTCTACAGGAGCTGCATTGGATCGGCTGAGCCGATGGAGGAAGACCACTTTCTAGTTTCTAGTGACTTGGCTCCCACTTGCAATTGATTTTCTACAGCTGTAAACCGTTTAGCAATTAGCCGTTGTAACTCAATTCTGTTTTTAATGGAAGCAGGTACTGAATACTGATTGGAAATAAATAAATAAAAAAAGAAAAAGAAAAGAGGAACTTTTAGACATAAGATAGGAGCACAGTAGGTGACTAGGTGGTTCTGGAGAAAACGGAGGAACTTCGATAAGAACTGGTCCATATTTAATATTTCATACTCAAACTCACTGACAGTGGGGCCTACATGTCAACTATAATCATTGCCTCATTGGATTGATTTATTATATGCCCAAGGAGAGTTCTCTTAATATAAACTTCTGCTTTATTTTTCTAATAACATCTCAAAGCTGCATGCATCCCCACTAAAAGTTTGTTTGAAAATTAAAGTGCAAACTGAGATATGATCACCTGGAGAGGAGATTGAGATTACTACTACTTTTTCTTCTTCTTTTTCCCCTCTAATACTTGCTCATTTCTTTCTCATATGACTCTTCTTCTAGTTTGGCCCTTTATTTATTATTATTATTATTTTTTTGGGGTGATTGTAGCTTTATTTATTTTTATTTTAATTACTACTAATGTTGCGTGCTTCTGTAGTTCTGTTAAGAGAAAATATATAGTTTACCGTATCTACTTTGACTTGTTTGGTATAATATAGTTTATTTCTAATTATGCTTTATTTTAATCATTCTTGTTTTCACAAGTTGTTTGTGCGGTATATTATGGATTTCAATACCGGTGTAGTCGATCCATAAAATGAAATTCGCCCTTTTTTTTGTTTCATATCAAGTGACAGCTCTAGAAAAAAAAAAATTTATCTTTAAAAATGTGAGTCCTTGAACTTGGAGGCGTTAATTTGTTTTATGTTTTCTCGTCATTTACTATGCATTTCATTATTATCACACTTATTAGATCTGTATCACCTTGTATAATTTATTAATTTATTAACGTTTGATTATATATATTTCTTATAAAAACTTTCTTCTCGTTTTTCATTTTTTGTCATGTTATATTAATTTCTCAAATTGGCTAAATTTTCAATAGAAGAACAGAAGTTGCTATAAATTTTTTGGAGTTGGGCATCTGCATGATGTCAATGCTGTTTATCAGGTGATATTGGAGTATATTTACTAGGTTAAATTATGTGACTGTGCTTTTAGCAATCAGCTGCGAGCCAACGACATTTGTTTGTGAAATAGAATAATATTAATTTGTTTTCCTTCCTCGAATCCTTTGATACCGATGAGAATAATGTCACAGACTTTAATAGTACATTTTTTATACACGACAAAATCTCGGATTATATGGTTGATTATTCTCAGATACTCTTTCATTCGCTATAATTTGCTGTGATTAAATTTCCGGTAATCTTCAATTTAGAGAATTCCTACTTTCCAGAAGACAATTTATTTGTTTTTTTTTTTCTGTACTCCCTTATTTAAACATAGCTGACTACAGCGCCACCATTATATATTAAACTACACTGCAAAAAAAAATAAAATAAATAAATAAATAAAGCGAGACGATCATGTCAGTAAATTTAGAAATGAAAATATTTATCACATGTACAACTTTTTCTCTGCCATTTTTCATAGCTCCTTCAAAAATTTAAAAAAAAAAATTTGTGAAGCAAGCTATAACTAATGAATGTGTTAACACATTTTTTCACTAGTTACACAATTATTGCTCTCAAACCATGTCAGCCTCTCCAGCTGTTCTCTCTCCAAACCCTAACCCTAACCCTAACCCTAGCTCTAAACCCGACCACGATGGCTGGACAATAGTCGACCGTTCGCGCCGCCGCAACCGCTCCCGCTCCACCTCCGGCGATCGCCGTCTTTCCCAATCTCAAACCCTAACCTTCGATCCTTCCTCGTTGGTTCCCACGCCATGGACCCCCATGGATCCGATGGTCGACTTTTTCAGATCTGCCTCCATCCTCCGCAAAATCCACTCCACAATCGATCGACTTGAGAAGTCGAAATTCTACAAGCGATTTATTTCTCGCTTGAATGATTCGGAAATTCGAAACGGGCTTGTTAAAATTCGGGTTCCCGTATCGGGTTCGGGTTTACACCCGATCCGTTTAGTGGCGTATGGTATTGGAAGCATTGAGTTGTACCCGGCTCCGCAACTCCAATTGGCGCTGGTAACATTGCTGAGCCGCCAGCTTGGCGCTGATGTGGCATCAGCTGAGATATTTGACCCGGTGCTGTCGGCAACTGAGTGCCACGTGGTAGAGCAGTTGGGGTTTAAGGTTGTGACTACTAATGAGCATGGTTGTAGAAAGGTTTGGAAATGTTAATTTGTAACAATGTAGGTTTTATATTTTGGCAATAGGATGCAATTCTGGTAAGAAGTTAATTGGTATTCACTTAATTAGAGATCTAAAATAAATTAGTAAAATATTATGTGCTGGTGCAATTAAAATTAGAGCTCATTGATACTGATAACATGTATAAAATGATTATAAACACCTCAAGTATGTACCGGTCACTAAAATGTTGACAACTTCAGTACCACTGTAGAGGCCAATACCAGTATTGCAGCTCAATCCAGTCATGTTGTATGAAGACTAACTATAGTTTAATTATGTTAACCCGTTGATCTATTATGAAATTAAAATGTACTATCAATATTGAAGGTGACACCTGAAACGCCTACCCTATTCTTCATGCCGCATTGTGAAGCAGTCTTGTACAACTCTCTGCTTAGAACTAATTGGCTGCCATCAAATCTGAGAAGAATGGTTGTAATTGGCAACAGCTTTAGAGAATATGTGAGATATGTGTCTGAGGCTGGCAAATGTGTTGGGTCTGTCAAAATAGAGAAGGTTGCAGGATGCGTGCTTGAGTCGACGAAATTTGCAAGGGAAGTAGAGGTAGAGTTGGAATTGGGCAGGGAGGAGACTGATTTGGGTCTTTTCCAGGCATTTCATGATACATGTTGGCATTTCTTTGATGTAAATGATGATAGTGATTTGTTTAAGGTAAATTTCTAGGTGTTATTGAGAGGGTTGGCCCTTTTCTTTTTTTTTTTAAAAAAAAAATTGTATTGATTTGAATATTCATTGATTCCTACAATGTGTACTCTTGAATCCAGTCAACATCCGATCAATGGTATAAAATTTGGTCTGGGACGTTCGGACTAATTGGTCTGGGACCAGAAAGCTACCCGGATTGTCAGATTTTAGCAACGCATGGTATAAAATTTGTCATTGTTATATTAATTTCTAAAAGAAGGATGTATAATCAATTGTCACGTATATGACGATTTAATTCAGTTGGTACAGCGATTTGGGACTTAGCTAAGAAAGATAGAAGGCAAATGCTATGGGCTGTATTTAAGCCCTCTATTATAATAAAAGAACAATCTAATATTTCTTCGTGCCCCGATGGATTGCCTGATGGAAAATTGGGCTTCTCCCTTTAAACAGGAAGATGAAAAGTTGTATATCGCAACAGTACTAGTATTCGAATGTTATTGCTATTCTTGTATTGAAACTAATTAAAAAGATGTTTACTGATGCACCATTAGGATTCATTCGTGCTTTTCCCGTGCTTATTTTTTCAAAAACGTCACTGGTCGCGGAGCTAATAAATATTAGTAGGAGCCGAAGATTGTTATAAACAACATTATACATTCAATTTAATAAACTTGATATAACTAGTGAATTAAGTTCTTTTAGTGTCCAATTTAATAACGAAGCTGCAACTATCAGCCCCGAATCCCTTAGATTCACCCTCAAATTGGATGCCTCGAGTAGTTACATCAAAAAATAGTACAAAGTTGGGTAGATTTTCTACAGTAACTTGGATGATGTCATGCTGACATCATCAATTCAATTTTTCAATGGATGGTTGGCCATATTTTTTTTTGTCACCATTTATTCATTTGAGTACAAAATGGATGTTCCATGTTATATTTTAGTACAAAATGTTACATCATATTTTTGTATTATTTGAGAAGCTCTTAAAATTTCATTTGCATATTGAATCAAAGTAACATCAGCTTAAAAAAACAAAATCCCCATATGTACGGTACATGTATGGATTAAATTTTCTAATTGTTAGATTTTGAAACTATGAGGTAAATTAGCTATAATTAAAGTTTTCAATTTTTCATATTAGTATGTTGTATATGGATTCAACCATTCTCTAAAAGGAATAAAAAATATCAATTGAAAATTGCACTTCAGTACTTTGGTAAAAAAAAAGGAATTGTATATACTATATGCGAAACAAAACTACTGCTAATTTGGATTAGAGTTTAAATACATTTTTTTATATATTTTTGTGTTTTCAAGGTGCCATTTTTTAAATCCAAAATTGAAGTTATCAAATTAAAACATAAAAAAAATCATACAAAATTAAAACATTAAAATAAAATAATTAATTATATTGTTAACAAATCTATAATTTTTCTTACATTATAACTCTATTTTGTTAATCCCGACATTGATTTTGAAATTTGTCATTTTTTAATACATGTCATTTATTTTAATAATAATAATAATAATAATAATAATAATAATCATACTTGTGGTTGTGTTGATCGTATATTGCAAATGCAATCAAATGTAATATCTATTTTAGAAAAATAAAAATAAAATAGTACACCTCCAATTCTATAAATTTTGTTTAAATTTAAATTTGTCCTTTATTGTTTCATGATTTTGCATACTAAACTTGGTAAAAAAAATATTATTGTTAATAATAAATTAATAATTACATATTTGATCCGAGTCGAGGCAAGAACACTCCAAAACAGAAAATGTGACTTAACTAAATCCTATAGATAAATCGAAAGGTAGTTTAATATTTATTCAAATAATTTCATTTATAATTCTAGCACTTTTAATAATTACAAGACAGCTTTAAAACTCGCCTTCATCGTGCGAAGCGCGAGTACAAAGCTAGTATAGTTCAAATTTGAAGAAGTCTTAAATTTAAGGTGAAATTAAATTTTATATGCCAGATATAACTACTACTTTTGTTTGATACTATGACTTAGAAAGAAAAGAAACATATACTATTACCTTTTATGCTAACGATCTGAGCAACTTTATGCTTTTCCTTTTACATTGATATCGTTTTATAGAATAGATAGTGATATTCTATTTCTTTTTTTCGTACTTAGGTTTGTTAAGATCCAATTGGTACTCTCACTTTATTTCAAAAGTTGAGGTTTTCTGAAAACAAGAGACTATTTTAATCATTTATTTTTAAATGATGTGGTGCCATTAAATGAGAGTTTATATCCTTTTGAAAGATTTTTTTAAAAATTATTTATGATTTTTAGTAGAAATAAATGGAAAGAGATAAACGAGGAAAGTGGCATTTATGACTGCCCAATTTTTATTTTTGTTTTGTTGTCATTTAAAGGCGGCATGCCGGCATCTCACACTCCATAGCATTGAAAGTTTGTAACCTTTATTTCTACACTGCCGCCAAAATTGGAGAATCCCTCACAACTCACAAGCCCTCAAATTCCCGCGCAAAACCCTACATCTTTGGTTCATATACAGATCCGACGGCTAAGATCTTCCGCTGATTTAGCGTCTGTTGTTTGGTAGTCGTCTAATTATTGACTATGCATTGGACCTAATTCTGTAATTTATCCGGTCAATGTAAAATCCGACAAAACACTCGTGGAATGAATACCCAGTACATCGTTGGAAAAGCATTATTAAATTCCAATCGTCAAAAAACAAATTTATATATTACATAAGATGTGTTACGGTGCAATAAGAATATAAGATAACTAATAATATTTAACCATCTGAAAAAAAAAAATCTAAAACTAGACTTTGGCGACTAAAATTACAAGTCTTAACTCCCTCGACCATACAGGATGCACTGAAACTTTTAATTTTAATTTCTTTAAACAATTTTTCACATTAAATTAATTTGGAAATAGATAATATAATGTCACATGTACAACATTTTCATAATACTAAATTTCAGTGTGGGACGCTGACAAGAAAAATAAATGTAACAATTTTTAAAAAATCTACTGACCAAAATAATGTATCCATATTTTTTGATTAAATGTTAAGATCTGGAGCACTATCATTGTACAGAAATTCTTGTGTATATAATATATATTTTAATTTTAAAATAAAGTAATGTATTGTGCGACGTCTAATACTTTTTATAAATGTCAAGCATAATTGTTGCGCGATTCGCTAATTCGCCTATGACCGTTGATCCGGATTCGGGCAAAGAAGCATAAGGGACCCGCAACAATAACGGGTGGAATCGTTTTCGGTGGGGCCCTGGGGACTTCCTCTACCTCTCTTCTTCTCCCATCTTCTCTTCTCCTTCTTTCCGCTCTTTTTCCACTTTAGTCCCTACTTTTTCCACAAATTACAACCAGACCACCCCACGCTCTTTCTCTCTCTTTCTTCTCCTCCTCACCCTTTTTATCTCTCTTGACACCTTCTCCCAAGCCCTACCGCCCATCCCATCTCATCCGACGCCCCACAATCGTCCACGTCAGCTTCTTCTTCTCCCTATATAAATCCCCACCGCCTCTTCTTCTTCCTCTCCTTCTAGGGTTTCCTCCAAGCCCCAATTCCCGATCCCTTCGCTTTCTCTCCTCTTTCTTCGCAAAATTCGCCTCCATCAATCTACAATCTCTCTCGATCACTTCTCTTTTCCCATGCGAGCTCTCCTTTGATCCGATTCCCCACTCCAATTCCGAGCTTCTTCATGGCGATCGTCAAGGTTGGCAACGCATTTAGGGGTTCTCCATCGAGTCACCAGATGTATGAAGAGGAAGAAGAGCTTGAACCACAAACTAGCTCTGGATCGTCGGATTCGGATTCGGATCAGACTGGCACTTCGGGCTCTGTTGCCGGTTCGTCGGGGTCGGAATCTGACTCGGCAATGGGTCCGGATGAACCTGACCTTGACCTGACTGGGCCAGTTGAGCCCGGAACCGATTTGTGCCAGGTCAGGGATCAGACATGTACTCTACCTACTGAGCTCTATAATTTAAATGGCTTATCAGAGATTTTGTCGGTCGAAACATGGAATAATTGCCTCACTGAAGAAGAAAGACTTGCTCTCTCGGCTTTATTACCTGACATGGACCATGAGACCTTTATAAACACCTTGTCGGATCTATTCGGAGGTAATGCAACTGCTTTTTTTTTTTTGTTTATCTTATGAGCCACTCTGTTATTGTGATAATAGCAGCAGTTACAGTATTGACATCAACTGGATATCCCAATTTTTTTAATCATATCTAACATGAGCTCTGTAATCTAGCCAAGTTAAAATGAAGTATAATTAATAAATTTGACTATGTATGTATGATTTCTTTGTAAACTTGGCTGATAGCATGTACCGATTAACTCTTGTCCTTGGGTGCTGCTGTTCTGTTTGTACCACTACTGGCTAGTCCCAATTGCTAAAATGCTAATAGCATGAGAGGCATTCTTTATAATCTATAATGTTTCATTGAAGAATTACTTTTTAAATAAATTTGCTAATTTACATTTCAGGAAAAAACTTCCACTTTGGGAGTCCAATGACTACATTATTTACGCAGTTAAAGGGTGGCCTCTGTGCACCACGAATTGTACTATACCGACGTGGGTCCAAATTTTTAGAGAAGAGAAAGTACTACCATGACCTCCATAATTACCATATTTCCATGCTTGGTTCTTTAATGGAGATGAAAGATGCCTGGGAGAGTTGCAAGGGTTACACTGTACAAGAGAAATTACAGCTTTTGGATGTGATAAAAAGTGAGAAGGCCCTGGCAAGTGCTGAGAATGACACGAGAGAGTTTGAATCTGAAACTGACTCACGGGAACTGGAAGTGTGTCTCAAGAAGGATAAGAAGAGTAAGTATGGAAAAGCAGTTATACCAGAGCCAGTGAGAACAAAGGTGAAGGTGAAGGGTTATGGTGGTCATTCTGGGAAAATGCCGTCTGAATACCATGACAAAAGGCTGGGAAAGGTGAATCAGTCTGTAACAGTGGCAGCTTTTGCACCCCGCTCATCAGAGAATACTAGAAAGGGGAAGCATTTCGAGGAAAGGGAAGATTTGGTTTACCCGTTGCATCAGGGTAAAATCATGCAAGCTGCACCTCCAGATTCTCGACCAAAGGTTAAAAGTTTGTACAAGAATAAAGTTACGGAGATGCAGCCTAATCAAAGGGGGAAGATGTACAAGCAAAATGAAGAGACTGATTCTGATTCGTCAGAGCAACTCGCCGAAAGTGAAGAAGCTCACAAGTTGAATTACAACATCACCAAGAAGGCCCTACAGCTGAGTTTGCCATATAAAAGAGAATATAGTGAAATTTCACGTGAAGTAGAGCCATTTTCTGCAAAAGCCAAAAAGAAGAGCAGATCAAGTGAGCCATCTTATGCAGAAGAGGAGGTACAGTTGGTTAAGAGGGTCTACATACCTGTTTCTAGTGACAAGGTGAAGCTGCCTCCAGTTGAAAGTTATACTCTTGAGAGGAAACGCAAACCCATAGTGGATCCTACTTATAGTTCACAGCAGGTGAACGGTGATACTAAGATCAGTTTGAGTAAAACAAGAGATGATTTGATTAAGCGTAAGAAGCTAGCAAACAATGAAGGGCTTATACGCAAATCAACCCCCAGCTATGTTGAGAACGTGGTATCTGGCCCACCTCTCACTAGTTGCTCCAAAAAAGCAAAAGGAAAGGTCAATGTTGTTGATAACATCGTCAATAACAATTCAATGCAGGTGGAAAAGCCGGTGGACCCATTTGGCATGGAATCGGGTCCAAATAAGCATTCCAAGGATATCAATGTGGCAAAGAAGAAGGGAAAAAAGAAACCCGATCCGGTACCAGAACTTGTAACTGTTATCCCTGCAGAACCCGTCTTGCCAGAAAAGAGCTTACCTGATCCGGAACCAGAACCTGAAAAACCTGCAAAGAAACCATCTATTCTAATTACCCCTACCATTCATACTGGTTTCTCCTTTTCTATCATTCACCTCCTGTCAGCTGTGAGGAAAGCCATGATTTCACCTGTAGAAGAAGATGGTTCTGGTACTGGTATGGGTGGGAATGTTAATCAGGAGCAGAAGCCCAACACACCTTCTCTAACTGTACAGGATATAGTCAACCGAGTTAAATCAAATCCTGGAGATCCTTTTATCCTTGAGACCCAAGAGCCACTTCAGGATCTGGTGAGAGGTGTCTTGAAAATACTTTCTTCCAAAACTGCTCCACTCGGGGCAAAGGGGTGGAAGCAGCTTGTGGCGTATGAAAAATCAAATAAAACCTGGACTTGGGTAGGGCCCGTGAACCCAGCCACCTCAGACAGCGACCCATTTGAAGAGGATACTTCATCTGATGCATGGGGCATACCCCATAAAATGCTGGTCAAGCTTGTTGATGCATTTGCAAACTGGTTGAAGAGTGGACAAGATACTCTTCAACAGATCGGTTCTCTCCCAGCCCCACCTGCTTCTTTGCTCTCCTGTCCGGATGAGAAGGAGAGGTTCAAGGACCTTCGCGCACAAAAAAGCCTAAATACAATTAGCCCCAGTTCTGATGAGGTCAAAGCTTATTTCCGCAAAGAGGAGGTTTTGCGATACTCTATACCGGATAGAGCCTTCTCTTACACAGCAGCAGATGGTAAAAAATCTACGGTAGCACCGCTTAGGAGAGGCGGTGGTAAGCCCACCTCAAAGGCACGGGATCACTTTATGCTGAAACCTGACCGACCACCCCATGTCACGATTCTGTGCCTCGTAAGGGATGCGGCCGCAAGGTTGCCCGGTAGCATCGGAACTAGGGCTGACGTTTGCACCTTATTGCGAGACTCACAATACATTGTAGAAGATGTGTCAGATGCACAAGTAAACCAGGTCGTTAGTGGGGCCCTTGACCGGTTGCACTATGAGCGGGACCCATGTGTGCAATTCGATGCAGATAGGAAGTTGTGGGTTTATTTGCATAGAGACAGGGAAGAAGAGGATTTTGAAGATGATGGGACATCCTCTACCAAGAAATGGAAGAGACCGAGAAAGGATGGTGCAGAAGCTGATGCCGGTGCTGTTGTTGGTGGGTCTGGTTTGGATCCAGATGCAAGCGGTGACACAGGAACAAAAACAGGTGCCGGTGACACGGGGACAAGAACAGTTGCCAGTGAAACAGGGACAAAAACAGGTGCTGGCGACACAGGAACAAGAATTGGTGATGGTGCCGGTGCAAGTACCTCTTCAGATCCGCCTGTTGAGAAGGTAGAGAAGAAGGTGGAGATTGTTTGTGAAAATGTGCCCCCAAGCAGTAAATCTTCTGTTGGAGGTCTGGCATCTACCACCGCTCTGACTAGTGGCAAGGGTTTCGGTGTCAGTACAGGATTTGGTACCAGTACTGGTCTGAGTAGTGGTGCTAAGATGCTGTGCCGCGAAAATTCAACAAATGATGATTTTGATGATGAGGATGCTGGGAAAGAGAGGCTCTTTGGCGCAATTTTGATGTGATTTATGGTTACTGTTTGTTTGTCATTTTACCTGGATGCTGGTCTTCCGCAAGCTTCAAGCTATACTCCAAGCTATAGGTAATTAGCGTTCTCGCAGAAAAAAAAAGGAATTGTATTATATCATTTTGTGAAACGATGTTTCTCAATTCTAACATTTGCTTGATGTTTAAATCTGTGCAGAGCTGGAATAAAGCGTGTACTATGCTTCTTCGTGTATAGATGACGGTTAAGAGGTTTCTTACATGCAGCTGCCGTATTTGTAAATTCTACTTTAGTGTAGTCATATTGCACATTGGATTTCCAAAATGTGCATCTCTCGGCACGTTTTGTGTTGGAGATCAGATTTCTTTCTCATTTCACTTTTAACCCTCCCTCACAATTTGTTTTTATGTAAATATTATCTTTGAGCTATCTAGTTTAGTTTATAATAGTGCGGCAATCTGCATTGTTGTGTTGATGTTTCCCTAGTGTCATATATTCTTTTTTATTTGATTATTTTTTCCTGCTGTTTTTTTTTTATATATTTTTGTATGTTTCTTCGTAATTTTGGTATTCGTTTTTTTTTTCTTTTCATGAAGTAGTGAAATTGTTGTGAAGTTCAATTTCCAACATAAGGTAATTTTTTTCTTATAATTATGAATTATGAATTTATGATACATCTCAAAGCTACGGTGCTCTTAAGTGAGACTTGCACATTAAAATGTCGTTGTTTGCCATTTCACACGAGAAAAAAATATATACTCAGGTAGCCCGATTTAAAGGAATCAACAGAAGAGATTAATATAGGAAGACCCAAATATTAAAAAAAAATAAGAGAATTTTACAAATCAACCAGTTAAATAAAGATATAAGACAAACAGAAATTATCCTGATGTTATGCTTAAGCGATTCAATGTACGCGGATTATACAACCGAAAGCAGACTTTTGGTCAAGAATTACGACTTAAAAAGAAATAGTCACATTTAATTGTGTTTATTGAATGGGAAATTTGCCCATTTTTTTAAATATCTTAATTAACGAACATACAACTGTTGAATATACTTAATTTCCCTTTAGAGGTCTATATTATTTGCAAATAGTCATCAACCATCAGTCATGAGATTAATTTAATTATTAACTAATTAATTAAAAGATTATAAGGTAATACAAGGGACCAGTCTAATCATACGATAAGTTTGATGAGCTTAATTAAGCTAAAATTTATTAAGTTAGGATACTTCATCGAATAGGTATAAGGTGCTTCAAGGGCCCAGTCTCGAACAAAAATAAAACCTAAATGTATTGTACATTTTGCTGTCAAAGAAAATCGAGCAATTATATTCAATTATTAATACTGTATTAGTCCAGCAAATTATTACTTAGTACAATTTATGTAATGACTTCCTAAAATAAAGTGAAGAACCAAAGTGAGCAGACGAACAAATCTATAACCCAGAAATCTTCTGCCATTTCAGTACAATTTCAGAACAGGATACCAATTTGTCAGTTCAATTTGTATGGCCCTTGAGTTCCTTTCAAGTGAGCACCAACTAATGTTATTAATTTGAATTCTGCACATGTATAATTTAGAAGTGTCTTATGCATTTAGTTAATAAAAATTTGAGTTCCATTTTGACCTGCTGTCTGCGGATGACGCACCTATATAGCTAATGGGCTTTCTATAAAAATATTACCAGGTAAATAGCACCATGCACAGATGAGACTTTTATTTCAAATTCATTTTAATGAAAATTGATTCTCATCGTGTTCAAATAAAGCGAAACGACATAAATTGATCTAACTGGGATAAAATGAGTAACACTATTAGAAACAAGAACAAACAACGAACGAAAAGCACCCTATGCAGGGCAATGTGCAATATTTACTGATGCCTTTTAGGCTTTCATGCTGTCGTAATATCTCACATTGAGGTGTAAAATATACAAACTGACATGGATGCTTGCACATGCAATAAAATATCTACTTGCACAGATTTCATTATACACTAATTCAAGCAAAGAGATAATAGCTCAAGCTTAATTGATATCTGTAATACCGCACAAGATATTCTCATACAACTAGCAAAAAGCCAATTCTTCACAAAGATCAGGCTATCTGTGATAATTAGAACAATAATAATAACATAATGACTATAATACCCACAAAAAAATAAATGAAGAAATAACTATAAACAACCTTACAAATAACTAGAACACTAAATGGCTTTCACATCTCTCCTGTACATTCTTCTGATCATAATAAGCTGATATATAACCTCCGAATATATAATGTTTAACCTCCACTTTAATTTTTTGCAGTAAGTGGAACCCGTGGATCCCTCATAGATTGTGAAGGTGATTCATACGACCCACCTGAAAGATGCTTTACATCACCATTGACTTGCTTGTAAGGCGACTTCCCCTCCCAAAATGATTTAATCAATTCATCAAAATCAGGGGTTCTCAGTTCCTCAATGTACTCTTCACTTGGTAAGTTGATTTCCCGTTTTCTTGGTGTAGAACAAGAGGGCTCATCCACCTAGGTGTAAGGTAAACTGGAAATCAGAAAAGATCCCTTTTCTGGGAAAAATATGCATAAAAGATTTAAAGATTTGTGTACCAGATAATCCTCTTCAAGGCACTTGCTGGTGTTTTCAGTAATCTCGACGACCTTAACATAGTGGCCACTTCTCAATTCCATTATGCCATCATGGCATGGCCCCAGAATTTCATTCATGTTTTGACAGGCATCATGATCTAATTTCAGCGAACCTGGCAAAAGTTTAAGAGTTACGTCTTCAGAAAAGAAACATGGGATTTACACCTGATCGTCAGATACATAAACTTCAGACGTCAGTTAATCAGTAATTACCCAGGAAGGTGCAGATTTGTCCCAAATCATTTCAATTTAAATGAAAAATTTTTGGAATAAGAGAAGTCATCAATTCTTTTCTTTAAATATTAAGCTTTGTTGATATTTCCTAACTGCTTTTTCAGTGGAAAATGAGAGGGGAATGCAAACTAGTAACTGGAAATGCAAAATTGATGGTACTTTAGAATAACGTGTGTCATTTACTCCTAACAAAAATTAATCAGAACGAAAGGAGTTCTTACTATCAATGGAGGTAAGAAGCTCATCGTTTGCTAAATCGACATCCTGAAGAGTCCTTGTAGCAGCTGAAGATAACTGAGTACGTACTGATTGGCTTGCCTCCATCCCTCTCCTTTAAATCATGAAAATTGCGGTTAGTTGGTTCGCATTAATACATTAATTTCAATGAACCTGAATAGCTTTTAAGGTGTGTTTTCCTGAACCATTTATCCATATTTCAGGCAAAACTGATGATACATGGAAATTACAGAGAAGTTTGATAATTAATATAAACACGAACTGGATAACTAAAGAATAACCATGTCGTCCTGAATTCTGTGATTTAAGATCATATCATAATAATAGTATTATAATGAACACTGTGTTGCAAGCTAATGGAGGATAAGTTTGTTTGAGAAAAAAGAGTTCCATCTTAAAATAGGTTTCCAATGGTACCCGACAATACCGGATGTATTTATTTGCGAAGGGGAAATACAGATTTTTTAGAATGACAAACTGTAATGATAAAAGTAATTAAACAATTAAACACCAGAAAAAAAAATAATAGATGAATTACCTGACTATTGAATCAACAGAATCCACATTTTCCTTCCCAAGGCTGAGTAAAGAATTGTGAGCATTTCTCCATTGCTGGGACCCCAAGCTTGTTTTTTCCTTGCTACATAGTTTAAGATGAATTAAAATAGTAACAAAATAAATTACAGAAATGGTTTATGGACAATCACATGTTACCACTTCCCAATTTAGTTCTTTTGAAACTTTCTTTTTGCTGCTACCATCATCAGACATAAATAACAATTAATCAAAGTTGTCTCATCGAGACTCCATGAAAATCATGGTGACAGTACTAAAACCTTGTTCCAGATTTATATTAATTTTAGGATATTGTGATAACTTTCAGACAGATACTAAAACCTTGTTCCAGATTTTAGTCCAGGACTTGAAATGTCACAAGACAGTCTAATTACCTACATCATAACTTTTCATACTCTAGGACTAAATTGGAATTTGATGATTTAGTCAAATCCTAAAATGGAAACTGGCAGCTTGATACTTTTCATAACCAAAGTTTCGCGAACACTATTTATCTACATAATTCACTAAAGAAAAAATAAATACCATTCTTGGAAGCCATTATCAAGAGAACTTCGGCCAGCTTCAACAGAGGCAGTATTCTCCACATAGTTTTCCTCAGCTTCCTGCAAGTAGACTTCCCACCCTTGTTTTGCCGAGGAAGTAAAATTACGTGCAGTTGAGATTTCCCTCTGGAGATTACCAGTTCTTTCAGTTGCACTAGTCCTAAGACCATTGATTGCTGTTTGCACCTAGATATACCAAAAAACGAGGATTTATCAAGTGAACTATGTGGAGAATAGGCACCCTTGTTTGCACCTAGATTTGTAGTTAAGTTCCATAATGACAGAACTTTCAACCGATAGCAGCAGCCATTTCTTCAAATAATAATTATAATAATAATAAAACAAAAAAAACAACAACAAGAGGATAGCACTAACAACCAAATAAGCATGATAGCAGTAATAATAAGAAAAAATGTATAGATAAATAAAATCTAGATAAAGAGAATTCTGACATACCAATTGTTTTTTTCTAGCATTCG
This sequence comes from Rhynchospora tenuis, assembly GCA_027725995.1. Lineage (NCBI taxonomy): Eukaryota > Viridiplantae > Streptophyta > Magnoliopsida > Poales > Cyperaceae > Rhynchospora > Rhynchospora tenuis. Next base: position 67,770,350 of record CM050889.1, on the reverse strand, counting down.
AGCTTGCAAGCATCTCAGCTACTTTCTCCAAAAGTTGTCTTTCTTCATTTGCAGCACACTCCTGCCCGAATAAAAAATCAAAATTAAAATTGGAAAGACAATGTCAAAACATGTTATCCTTAAAATCCTTGTTAATATGTATTAAAGAAAAGAGGAGTACCTCGAATTTCTTCTCAAGGTCAAGGAGTTGGCTATTTTGCATAGTCTGCGACTCGTCCAATATACTGCTGAGGTTTGATGCGTGAACATCTAATGAATCAAAGAAACTTGATGTGATACCTGAAATACCTCTTGTTGCCTCTACTGCTCTAAGATAACCCTGTTACATTAAAAAGAATAAAACTATTAATAATTTGCTCAATTGCATCATGAATATTTTTTGATAGAAGTCGTTTTATCAACTGGAAAAATACTAGGATGTTCCCAAGAAATGCATGAGGAACACTATAAAGTTACCATTTTTGAGGAAGATTTACAAGTTTGGCAAAGAAAAGTTCCTGACCTGGCGTTGCTTTTCAGCAAATTGTGCGAGCTTTTCTTCTTGTTTTGAAAGACTGCTCTGAAGCTCATTGAGCAAATGATCTGCCTCTGTTGCAATTCCCTTGAAGCACTGTCAGAAATGAAAGGCAAGAAAACATATGATTTGAATTGATTATCAATTGCAAAAATTTCACATGTACCCTGGCAAATTACCAAAATGTCAGTTATACACGGCCTTTGCAGAAGAAAGGATTGTCATAGCTGGCTGGCCTTAAAACCTCAGTATGATCATATCCTCACTGGCACCAAAAGATGCCTAAAAAATTAGCTCACTATTTATCCCCCAATCCCCCCCCCCACACATCCCAACACACACACACACCCCAACCCCCAATAAATGAGGAAAAAGAAATGGAATACTTGGGGCAATTCATGAAGAAACTAGGAAGTAGGACCGCCTTAGACAACTTTTTTGTTGTCACAGAAAAAATGATATACTAATTTTATAAAGAGCTACATGTAATGAAAAGAAATTTACTTACTGTTTCAAGAGATTCCGAATGTGACTTTACTTGAGAATTTAAATTTTCAAATGTCGATTTCGAATTTTTTTCTAGTTCACCTGCTAGATCATCTAACGACCCAATGCCCATACCATACATTTTCTTCAGTTTAGCAACTCTTTCCCTAAGTCCTTCAGCAGCCTGATTGAGGAAGGCAAATGAATAGATAAGAAAATGTCGAAGTAAATCAATACAAACTTCTAGAATGTAAGGTATAAATTGTTTCTTCCACATGTTCTAATTAACATCATACCAATAATATTCAGTATGTTTTCCCTTGTAGAACATAAATACATCATGTGCTCTCCTTCCAATTAAAAATTGCATGCATCTCTTTTTCCCTTTTTTTAAATGTCCGAGTTGCCCTCATTTGTTTACAGATAAATCATGGAGGAAGGAGGAAGGTTTGTTTGAACAACTTGTTGAAGTACATTAAGAGGGAAATACACAGGATAGTTTTTTTATTTCAATGGTGCATGTAATACTTCCAATACAATTTTTTTTAGAGGAACAATTCTAATATCTAATAGGGACATCATTTGCCAATACGATAGAATTAGCATTTTGAGGTATAGCTGATATCATCCTTAATATTTCAGGCAATAGAAAGAAGAATACCTCAGACTTCGAGTGAACAAAGGATTGCATATCTGATTCCAATTCCTGAAGCTGGCTCTCCTGTTGTAAAACTGAAGAAGAAACAGTGTTGTGCAATAGTTCCAGCTGCTCTGTTAATTCTGACTGGAATTTCTGAACCAGTACCTTGTTCCCCTCCTCTACTTTGTCTTTTCTCTCTGATAAAAAATAATTCCAGAAAGGAGCAAGATGAGATTTATCCTTTTTTCTTTTGGCCTCACTATAACATGAGATTACTCTATAGGTTCGGGGTTGGACTAGGCTAATACAGTAGAAGAAATTGAAAAGATAGTCACATTGCTAGCAAAATTGAGCAAAAGAAGTAAGTGGTACTGGACAGTAGACTGCACCAGTGTAAAGTAGCAGCTGGTACAATGAACTATCAGTCACATACCTATTTTGGAAAAGAGGCCTGAGATATCAGAAGCAGCACATTCAAGCTCGGTTCTGAGTTGATATGCACGTTCAACAAGCGCTTTCTCTGCAGATAATAAAGGTAATTCAAATTGTGGTTCTTAAAAGTTCTCCTCTTATGCTAAAACAACATTTGCAGTAGAAAAAAAGGAAAATAAAATGAGGTTGAAGTTTCCAGTGGATCTTTATTAGCAAATCATGCTAACATTCTTTATGTAGCCCAATATAAGGGACTTAATTATTTATGTGCTAGGATCAGTATGTACAGAATTCTCAGACAGACACTGCCAGTGAAATGCAATACATTCGTAAAAACACGAAAGAACAAAGACAATAGAACTCAGTACAATTTGGAAAAAATGCAAGGACCTGATTTAAGGAGATTAGAAATTAAAAATTCCTTCTCCTTTATGGTACATTTTGCTTGCTTGTATCTCTCTTCTAAGTCGAGTAGTGCATCCTTGGTATCCCCCAATTCTTTCTGGATTTTTTTAAGAAAAATAATTAGTCTAATAGAATAGATTTCCTTTTCCTAACATATATACTAGACAGAATGCAAAAGAAAGGCTCACCTGGGTCTTTTCAAGTTTTTCACTCAATTCTTCGCTTAACTTTTGTTGAGAATCATACAGTTCTTGAATCCCTATCAGTTGCTGTAGCAATTAGTATGTTAGCTCTTGTACAATGTAATACAAATATACAATAACACAATAATGCAGGTTGCTAGAATGATGATGATCATATTGAATGTCAAAAAGTTAAAGGAGCACCTTTTCCTTTGTATCCATATCAAGCTCTAATTTCTCGATTTTCTCTGTCATGGCCTGGGGACAAAAGAATGTGATATAAGAGAAAAGTTATAGGAGTATGTAAGTAATTTTTCCTCCAATAGCTTCCTGTATTTATTAAGTGGTGTAAAAAAAACACCTTTTTCTCTGCTTCCTCTTGTAAGTACCGATCCCGTGGTATATATATCCCGTTCTTCTCTCTTGCTGCAAATACCTCTGGAGAGAGAGAGAGAGAGAGAGAGATAATGTAACTTTGTAAATATCAGAACACAGACCACATTCCCAAATGAGAGCATTAAATGACAAATTGACAATACCTTGCTTAAGCCGGTCAATTTCATAGTACAAATCTTTAATCATAGCCGATTTCATCATCTTCTGATTAATCTATAGTACCAAAAGAACTATTAAATTAGCAATTTATGAGATATAAAAGGAAACAAAGTCACAGAAAATGTAATTAGCAATCCAAATTTAATGGAAACACTACCTCAGGTCTATTTTTGATATTTTTGGCACGGTGTGCATAATCAAGTGTGCTCAGAGTCTCTTCTAGACAATGAATTGATGGAGATACAGTTGCAATAATGCAAGTCTTTGTTTTCCCTCCCAACGAATCTCTTAGCAACCTAGTCAATTTGCTTTCTCTGAAAAAATATTAAATAAGTTAGAGGCTAAGTTGTAAAAAGGTTGAAAAAAGAAATAGACCAAAAGGTAGCATGAACATACCTATAAGGGACATGGCCAGAATGCTCAACAAGAGCATTGATTACACGCCCAAGTGTGAGTAAACTTTTGTTTATCTCTCCAGCCTCTCTAGCTCTTCCCTGAAAATTTTTTATAATTTGTTTTCATGATGATATTTTTGCACTCAGAATTGCATTAAATGATTTTTTTTTCCTATTTATTCTTTTAAATGGATTTCTAGTATACATTTTCTCATATAATAGAAGAAATGTTTCTTAATCATTAGCTGCCAACTGCCAAGTCCCAAAAAATAAAATATAATAAGTACAACAGGAAAGAAAGCACACACATATACATAAATATATATAACCACTCACATCTCTGGCTCCAGATCTAGAAATATTCTCTGATCCTGCCAGATCCACCAGATTAAGCTTCCCAATCTTAATCATCTCCTCTCCTTCATGTGTCAGTTCTTTTATATGAATAGTAATCGAGAAGATTGAGTGGGACCTACTGCTCTGTTTATTCAACAAAGTCTCAGCCGTTCGTCTCTTTGCCGAACCCTTATCCAATATCTTGTAAATTTCATTGGCAGTATAAACAATTTCCTCTTCTAGTCCTCTGACAAAGACGCCTCCCTTACCATCCTCCATCAAGGCTATGGGCTTTTTTGTCTTATCATCTGGTGTCGTGAATTTCGGCTCCTCGGGGGCTAAAAGGTCAGTTATTTCCTCATTATATAACTCAAGGAAGGTTACTTTCATGCTGTACTCAGCACATTGGGCTTCTAGAATGTCAAATATCTGTCTGACAGCTCTAGGGATTACACCAGCATCGCTCGGAAGATCTCCATTCTGTTAATTTTGTTGTAAAATTTTAGAAATGTTTCATGCCTTTTGTTTCGTTTGGTAGGACATATGGACAGAAAAGAAAACTTACAAAGACTTTCAAAGTATCTTCTGTGCTGGTTTTGTATGGCAGCTATCAGTTCTCTAAAATTACTTTTTTAGCAGAAATGCATCATTTTACATTTTGCTTCGTATCATATAATGGACTGATGGATTTCTACTAGACCTGACAAGTACACTGTATCGGTAATACCTATACCAGTAAGTCCACAGGTCTCTCAGATTGTTCCTAAAGGCACATATGAAAGTAACAGAAGAAAGAAAAAAAAAAACAATGCAGTAGGTAAGCACTGTATAACAGTGCCAGCATTTCCAGGTTTAGTATCAGTATGTAGTACTGAAATTACAGGTTGGGAGTGCAACATATTCATATTGTACTTTTAACTTGCCTTGATTTTCCGGCTTCCACCTCCTTCCATGGTGTAAGTTTTACCAGTACCAGTCTGGCCATATGCAAAAATGGTACAGTTATATCCTTCAAGAACCTCATGCACTATGGGGGATATGGATTGATCGAACAAATCCTTCTGTCTTGATGCGGGCCCAAAGACCTAACCCAAAGAACTTAAAACTGTCATAAATTTCATTGGAATATTGTTAAACTTAACCACTGTAGTGTTAATTATTTTACTCAACTATATTTCAGATGCATGAGGCTAGAGATATTACGGAATTAGGAAAAAGTGACATGCATTTCATTTGCAAGGATACTTTGAAAAAAAGGTACTTAAAATAAAGGATAAAAAGATATCAATGCAGAAGCTTATGAAAATTAATGAAGAAATACTATATGAGTAATGCACCCAAATTCTGATGCAGCATTTCTTCATTTCATCAAAGATTATAAAGCACAAAGAATTGACTTGAAGGAAAAAAATCAAAGAGATCTGCTAAAAAAATAAATTAATAAAAAGATGCAATATAAGCAAAATAAAGGAATCTACATTACCTTGTCAAAATTAAATAATTTATCAATCTGCTTATTTGCAATAATTTGAACAGCCGAAACCTCACGCCTTCTCTCATTGCAAGATATAACAACAGGTGTATTGACCCGTGCCTCTTCTTCACTCAAAGGCCTAAGTAATTCAAAATTAGCAAGATAATTAACATGAACAAAGAAAAAAGGAAAGGAGCACAGCTTGGAGGGATTTGGAGTACACTTTACCTGCATCGAACAAGAACTTGTACATTGACCCCTTTCTCCTTGTCATATTTAGAAGAATTTGAATTCCCGTTTGAATCATTCAATCTAAAATCTCGAGTTGGTCTATCACTCGATTTGGGAGAAGGCGACATTAATCCAGATCCTCCTCTCTTCTGTGAACCGTCCATTTGTAAATATCACTCTAGTAAAAAAAGTTTGAAACATAAATGTGTATATAGTAAAATGCATATAGATCCAAGCATTAAATTTGAACCTGTGAAGCAGAAAGAGCTCAAAACAAAACCAAAATAAAATCTGGTGTAAACAAGGAAACTAGAGGGATGAGTTTTGGCTGATTTGGAAGAATCTTTTTTTTTTTTATTTCCTTTTTACACTGTCTAAATTACATCAACTGGAAAAAGACAAAATGGAAGTTGTTCAAACATCAAAACTGGATCTTTCTTCTAATAGAAGCATCACTGAGTTCAAATCTGTAATTTGTAACAAATGGGAAGAGAGACAGGAATTAAAGAGACCAGAGAGGCAGTTGGTGGAGGTTCAAGGAACATCAAAATCAAATCTTTTTGAGTGAAAAGGATACTTAAATTGGTGATTAAGGCCCCATTACAGATCCAAGTTACCAAAAACCCACACAAGAGATCAAGATGCTGGAAAAGAGACCAACAATGGGGCAATGTAGAAGCGTACCGAGGATCCACAGCCGTTGATGGTAGATCAGACGGTTGTCACAGATGAGAGAGAGAGAGAGAGAGTTGAAAGAGACGAAGAGAAGAGAGAGAGAGAGGAGAGAAAGGTTTCTCTTCTCTTTTCTTTTCTTTTCTCTCTCAGCGAGTCTCGTGGTCTCTTTCAATCTCCCCACTACAATTAACTTTTCAGTTTAAAAATTAATTATTGGTGTGTTTTAGAGATTGTCTGATGTCTGATGTCATGTAAGGGTCTTGAGTGGATAAATTTAATAAGTTGGGGGGTGTTTCGAGAAGATAAATTTAACTTGGAAAGGCGGTTAAATGTTAGAGATAGAATCGTAGAAGCGGGAGAGAAGTGAAGCAGGTGTGGAAAATGCTTCAAGCTACCTGTATTTTTACGTAATTATATTTTCGTTTATTCTAGTGTTTAGTATATAAGCATTTTATTTTACTATTGCAGTATATTTGTTGGATCTCTTTAGGAATATTTTGATTAGATAAAACTAAAGATTAACCAAATGTAGTAATAAAGTATAAATTTGTTCATTTTTCCCCTTAATTTGGTCTTCGTACAAGCATTGGTTGCTATGATTTTATTAAAGTATGCTAACTATTCAGTTAAAAATGCTTATAGGAAAAAAAATCTATTCTGAACAGCTAATTCTTTCTTAAACTTAGTGTAATAGTTAATTGTTACACATCTGAAACATTAATCATGCTCGGCAGCCGGCTGCCGAGCATTTATAAATAAAAGAAATACTAATCTATTTTGCAGATTTATTAGATATTTTTTTTGTCGCTATGTGTTCAACCTCGCAACAAATTGGTTGTCGTATTTTGATTTATCCTCAGAAGTCATTTAATTCAAATTGCGTCGCTAAATATATACATATATTATGTATTTATGCTAAAACCTTTTTGGGGATAAATTAATGGCATAAAATTAATTTTAGCGATTTAGAGTGGTATATTCTAAATTGATAAAATTTGTAATGGCATAAAACTAATTATTCCATAATTAATTTATACGACGGTCAAAATGAATTGTGAAATATATACATATATTATGTAATAATTTAATGTAAAATTTAAGATAGGAAGTCAGTAAAAAGGTATATATGAGAAAGACCCAGTGACTTTGGTTATCCGGTCTATTTCATATTTGCCATGTCAATTTCTTGGTTCTTTTTGGCAAAGGCAGTTTGTGTGGCTTACTGTCCAAATTTATGTAAGGCATTGGTCCATTTGTCAGTGGCTTGCTCCAGAAACTAGCTCAAGGAAATTGGTTTGGATTTGAATGAGCTCTAATTTGGTTGTAACACTTTCTTTTTCGCACTTACTTTCTAATCATGAAAATATTATCCAATAACAACAACCCACATCAGATGTAATTAAAAACTGTAAACAGGACAACGTGCAGAAAGTATTTTTGTTTTGTTGAGCCGTTATATTTGAAGGAGGTGACCTAGAATCTAGTGCAATAAAGGCACCCCACTAACCAACCCTTGAGTTCTTTAGCATATTCATGTTTAATAAATATATGGCTACATTTTTAAAATAATCCTCGTAGTGGTCTCAATTATTATTCTGATCAGCGGACTTTATATTATTACACTGAACGAGTCAATTGAGAACTGAGATGTGTTTAAATTCTTCCGTGATCTAGAATTTATGTTATTGGGAAAAAATTGAAAATAGCAGATTATTAAATAAAGTTAGGCACTAAACTGAAAAATTCCAAACTCAAAAGGCCATTCTTATAAAACTAGTTTCACTTCAGCCTTTCACAGATGGATCTTTGACCATGATTATTCTCACACTTCCAGGTGACATGCCAGATCTAGAATAGTGTGCAATTAAGTAAATAAAAAGAAATAGCTCAAATCACCATAACTAGAAATACCAACTTGAATTAATTTAACAATAAATGAAGGGATTTCAATTCAAGATCTAACCATCAAGCCAAGGACCAAGGTGACGTTGCCCAAATTAGTTCACTTCCTCTTATCTTAATTTACCTAACCTAGGCTTTGGGTAAGTAAATTTAATAGCGTTCTGTTCTTGTAGTATCGTTGGGTTGGATGTAAACTTGTTGTGTAATGTGGTTTCAAACTTTCGTATTAAAGTAGATGATGTTATTCCAACAACCATGGCATCACCCATTTGGAAAAATGTAGCAGCTCAGTGGGGTCTCAAGATATTTGCTACGTGATTCCTTCACCTAAGTTCTGCTACGAGGTGTCCGGTTTTCTGTGGCTTTATTCATATTTGATCGTGGAACAAAGCACCCCATGTTTTATAGTGTAAAAATAATTTTGAGGCCCAAGCTTAATGATATAAGTATAATTTAGTACTTTAACAATAGAAATTATATATTAAAATATAGATTTAAATTTTTATGAACTTTATCGGATATTTTTCCAAATTCGGTATGTTTTTAGAGGTGATGTATAAAATTCAGAACTAAATAAATGCCTTATTAAAAAATTATAAAATCTTAATTTGGCAACTAAAAGATAAATAACATTTAACAAAGTGGCTTTCATTATTGTCTGTAATTTTCTTTTCTCAACAAAACTTTGACAAACTTGCAAAACTCAAATTATGCGGATTTCACACATGATTAGTTAGTTGTGGATTGAATTAATGTAACTCAATTATAATGAATCGCAGAATCAGATTGATGATTAGATGAAATCAGATATATTTACTTCATATATATTTCCCAATGTACCAAACCACATTCAATCTCATTTTCTCCCTTGCTCGAATAATTAACTATCATTTTTTGTATACATTTTTTGCTTTTTTTTTTTTCCTTCGCATTTTACTTAAGTCGAAAGGGTTATGAAGGTGGGACCTGATCTTGATTTATTTATATAACTAAAATATAATATAAATATTCCTGTCTGCAACCTAGCAGTTTCAATCTTTGAAAATCAAATAGAAGAGAAGTAACTCCAACTACTGCGTCGTGTATTCTAAAATTTGTACAACCTAATGCAAAGCTATCTACCACAATAAAGTATTTGGCCCGTTATAACGTGGTCCCCAAATCTCCAATGACAGACCCGTTACACCAAAAATTTTAGAATTATGACAATGCACCTAATATGCAATACTACTCCAGAATTGTTATTCTATCTTTTTTCACGAGCAAGGACTCCCGTGATTTTTGCAGAGATAAACGGAAATAGTCGACTCAATCAAAGTGCAAAAGCACAATTTAATAATTGCTAATTATAGCAATTCATAAGCTAGAGAAATTGGCATCCATACCTATACTTTTAGAAACGCTGATTGAACTACAGAGAATTTAAACATGCAATGAATGCCTTTAGGCACCAAACCACACAGTACACAACACAAAATTTGGTGGTTGTGTCAAATATCTGTTCTTCGTGACTAAGCTTTTAGATAGGTACAATAGCTCCTAAAATAAATGTAATGTGAAACATTAGATTTGATATAGACCGTTTGTCAAAAATAAAAGATATGGACCATTAACTTTAAAATTAAATAATTGCAACCTGGAGTAACAATGGTTATAATAGGATTGAATGGACCATCAATCAAAATAATTCTAATGTTAGAGGAACATTTCAAAAGATTATATATAGTGCAAGTTAATTAGTGTAAGTTCTCATAAATATTTCGGTTGAACCTGTCACATGCATTAAAAACTATTATCAACTCAAATTTCTATTATCTTTAGTCCTTCTGAGAAAGCAAAGAAAAGGAAACAAAGCAGCACTGTATGCTTCAAATCCAAGCAAACAAATTTAAAGCTCTATAGTTAAGAGGGGGGCTTTTACAGTTGTACTCCTGAATGTTCTCCTGTTATATATATATATATATTTTTTCTTTTTGTTATTTAATGACAAAAGAGAAATGAGATGCATGATTATCTTATGCAAAGGGGAGAGGAAACTGTGTGGGTGTGTGGGGGTGGCAGAGAGGCAACACGTGATAGAAGATAAAAGGTGAAGAGATAAAATGGGCCTCCAGCTGAAACAGAGGCATGTTGGGCTGGGGCCTACTTTCACGTGAATTTACTGGGCCTAATGGCCCACTTAATATTCTTTTTGGGATCATTTTGGATTTTATTTTTGTACTTCAATTTTAATTTAACCTTTTTTTTATTGGTTGAGAAGTCCGGAAGCACATTTTTCTTAAGTATTTGTGTTTCATCAGTGGTCTTTTTTTTTTTTTTTTTTTTTTTTTTTGTTGAGCCAATGTGTTTCATCAGTGGTTATGGATTAGTGTATGTATATATACGTATTAGGACGCTCTTCAATTATATATGCATGTTATTAAATAGTTTAATTAGTTTGAGTGGTTCAGATTCGGAGTTACGTTAATAATTATAATTAAGATTATATTTAATCGGATATTTAAAATGTAATCTAAGTTAGGTAGTTATTTGTACGATTGCTTAAGAACCTTTAGTTCTGATTGGCCAATTCAGTTTATCAAAACATTTTGTAGGCAATCACAATTTGATTCTCCCTTGCTGTCTGATCGTATTTTTAGGTTAATGGTTCCCTAAAATTAAAGAACATTCAAATTATAGCATCTAAACAGAAAGTAGACAATATTTTGTTTTATTAGATGAGAGTAGTTAATATTAGTATTGTTTCATTTTGACATTCAAATTTGTTTTCTATAACTTTTCTACCATTTTACACTGAAACACTGAAATTATGGCACTCCATTCTAAATAATTTATAACTGAATTTTCTCTATGAACAGAAAGGGGGAAAAAAAAAGAACAACAGCAGATAATTCATTTTCTCGACGAAGAAACAGTTTCAGAAAAGACCTCTCTAGCTCAAGGAAGAAGAAAGGGCAGAATAAATATTTTCCCCATAAGTAAATGAATAAATTCTCGCCGATACAACCCACTGTGACAGGATATCAAAAGGGACATGAAAAGTTTTTGTTCCCATCCAGTGAGTTCACTGGACACAAATTTGCTTCTAAACAAGGTATTAAGAGATATACTTAAAATTTCTCCGTTACCTAACAAATCCGTTGTAGTCTAGCTGGTTAGGATACTCGGCTCTCACCCGAGAGACCCGGGTTCGAGTCCCGGCAACGGAATTTTTGTTTTTGCTTTGGCTTCTTCCAATGAAATTTAATAGTCTGAGTGTCTGACAAGCGGAAATAGGAAAAACATTACGGGGTCTTGGTAAAATTCTTATTCCCTACTTTAATTAGGCCTTCTTAAAAAGCAAAATAATCCTTGACAGCATCTATTATACTCAGAAGAAGAAAATCATTGTAATAAAAATATTAATGAAAATAAACGGTCAACAATTTTACATGCCTCATGTCTAGGGGTGGGCAAAAAAATCGTAACTCATGAATTACTCGAACTCGCCTCGAAAAAAATTCGGATATAACTCGATTTAGTAGAACTCGAGTTACCACAACTCGAGTTAGGAGCAACTCGAAATGAAACGAGACGATTTCGAGTTGGGTCCAACTCGATCGGCACTAACTCGAGTAATCAGTATAGCCCAAAAAAATAATGTCGACTCAGATACATCAAAGTGTAGCGGTCCAAAAATTACTCTCAAACATTTCCACTTATATACCAATATACTGTACAGTAATATCTCAAGCTAAGTTTAACTTTGGTGTCATTTATGATGAATAATAAGCACTGTACTAGTGTACTACACAGTAATATATTAATTTTGCATAATAGCTAAATCAAATTTCGAGTAGAAATGTCGAGTCATGAGTTAACTCACGAGTAACTCGAGTTGTCACGAGTTGATTTCGAGTAAGTCAAGTGAACTCGAAAGTGTGTCACGATCAACTCGCGAGTTAATTCGAAATGTAGCGACTTGATTTCGAGTTGATACTAACTCGATCATAACTCGACTCGAAACCACCCCTACTCATGTCTTCAGACACAATTTATTTTCTTAGAATACACTGTAAAAATATGGGGAAAAAAATTCTGCAACAAACAAGCAACACAGAGGGCTGGCAACGAGTCGAGGAATACACTGTAAAAGCACCGAGTAACATTGTTATCAAGTAATAACATTTATAACGTATTCGACAGACATTAAACTATTTTATATAAGGAAATTAATAGATGTAAAGAGTTACGTCAGGATATTTAGATGGTGTAGTTATCAACCGATTGATTAATGCATGCACCTAGGAACTATTCAAGCCCATTATCAATCTCATCTAACAATTTCTAATTTATTATATATTATGATTTTCAACATTAAGATCCTGATTACAATCTTTTTTTTTCTTAACATGGGATTTCATTTCATTTTGTTAGAAAATTTTGATGAAAATGAACGGATTTGATGCGATATTGTTGAAATTTTCATGTTATTAGACTCAACAAAATCTTGAATAATCTATTCTAATGAAATGAAATTTCGTGTAGAAATAATTTTGGTCAAAACCTAAAAAAATCCGTTCTAGTCCCAGCAATGGAATTCTCTTTTCTATTTCTTTTTGCTTTTTGCTTTAAAAAAAGAAGATAAATTTAATCTGACTACCTCACAAGTCATCACCTTGCAAACGAGTAGAAATTTTATATTTGTCCGAGACTAACTTCGCGCACTTTCAGTCTTCAAAAGAACAAATTAAGGTACTGAAATTCAAAATCTAAATTTAAGAATTTGATATAAATATATTTGTGCTTTTAGAAAATTCTTCCATGAAAATCGGTGTCCGTTTCAATTAACCATCTTCAACGAGATAATTAAAACAATTACATGAGCACGAAGCATAATTTTATATGAATAGGTTGTGTCTTCTATTAAAAGGAGGACAACAATGCGCTTTACTTTCTTTTGTTTCTAAAAGAAATTTACTTATCTAACTCTATAAATTCTAATCTAAATTTATCAGCTACCATTTAGAAAATGCTTCCTTTATATTTACATGAATTCATATTGATAATTTCAATAAGCCTTCTTGGAGGAGATAATTCAACCTGTAAGCACAAAGTCAAAACTTTCTTTCTGTATTACTGTATATCTTTATAATTCAAATTTTTCTTTTATTCTTTTGTTTCTTTAAAACTTTCACTGGTTGATATGTTATAATTATCAGATGTGGTTGTGACTTTTCTTTTTCAATTTCATCTAATTGTTAGCTATCTGAAAGTGAAACATCTCGTCTCTTTTGTTTTATTAACAAATTAATGCAACATAAAGCACTGCAAGAGAAATGGCTTTTAATCGGAGTGTCTTGTATACCATTTTGGAGATGCTGTTCGGTTTCCTCTCCATGTTATTTGCTGTAATTGCTGAAATTAAGAAGGTAATTCTGATTACTTAACCTACATCTCTTAGTAATCTTTTGAGTTCTTACTGTACTACGAATATTTATAGGCAGGTAGGTTTTTCTTGTTCCAATATAAATTGTTCAAGCCCTTTATCAAATATACTTGCGAATGATTTTGTTGCTCTTTACCAGAAATACCAGATTTTTGCAACACAACTGATATAGACATGCTTGTACAGGCTCCAGCCGGAACTATAGTTTCAGAAAATGGAGTAGTCACATGCAGTTATCCTAAAGACCATATTGTATTGTTGGGAGCTCTTTCTATAGTGGCGCTGTTCGCAGCTGTAGGTTTTAGTCTTGCATCGTTGTTTGCGAGGTACAAGGGAAATGCTGTCAACCTCAACCTTCTCTTGAAATGCTCCAGACTGAAAGCATTTTTCGGCATCGCATGGTAAGCCCTTCTTCTGTTGTATTTGGGAAGTTTGGGAAGTTAGATTCCGTTGTTCTGATAGCATTTTTCAACATAGGTTGTTATGTACAGTTTGAAAATTTTCTTTATATTTGGGAAGTTAGATTCCGTTGTATTTTTGCTCGTCATTTATAAAAGTGGCCAAGGTGGCATTCTTTTCATTGCCATATCAATTAATTCATATATTCCTAATGAAAAATATGAAAGGAGGTTATATAAGAAAATCATTCACCCATTAAATTGATAAAAGGGTCGGAAATTTTGAATTTATAAAGTGATATTATTTTGAACTGTTATCTTTGAAAAAGTTTAAACAGTAGCTGAGTAAGCAACAATTTAACATGAAAATATTATAATTGATAGGCTGGTATCGTTTGTGGCATTGGCTCTGACACTGTGGCCCATGGTCTCAGAAAATCACCTTCTAAATCATAACATATACCATACCACGGATGCAGCGTGCCCGACTGCGAAGACTGGCATGATAGGTGGGGCCGGGATGATTTCTTTCTGCGCTTCTTCCATGTGGTTTATTGTATTCATGCTGAGTCAAAATAGAAAAACTGACATCTATGATGAAGAATATGAAAGTCACGATGATGAAAGTATAGGGAGCTTCAATAATGCCTACATAGGTCACTGAAATAGGCCAATTGAAGAATTGGAAAAGAAAGACACAATTATGTTTAGAACTTTTTTTTTCTTTTTTTTTTAAAAGAAAATTATAGTGCTGATTGGTATTTGATCCGTATTGAATTTAACTCTTGCTTTTTTTGCTACTTGGATTTTGCATATATTTCTCCGCATTAGTTCAGCAATAGTGCAAACTTTCGTTTGGGTATATTCCAGCAATAGTTTATCCAAAGAAAGCAATAATTTATCGCATGTTTGACCTTACATACTAGTTTCTTAATTTTGATTTGACCCTTGAAGTGGTTTACTTTGAGAAAAGGAGATTAAAAAAAATAAAGAAAGAACAAAAGAAATGCACAAAAAATATCAGGTTGCCAATTAACATGCATTCTCTTACCATTAAATAGTTTAATGATCAGGAAAACATCTTTATTACATAATCAGGAAGAACTGAACTATCTAAATAGGCTAACTACCAAAAAGATTGTAGAAGTATTAAAAAAGAGATAAAAGAAGCAAAAACCTAGTGTGATTCATTCAAAACCCTTCTCTTCACCTCCATAAAATGTTAATTACCTCTTAATCTCTCTTATTGCATCCATTTTTCATATCACCACTGATCAAGTTTGAAGAGTTTCTGTGTCTTTCCTTTCTCATATTTTCCAGCTGCCACCTTTAATCCAGTTGATCAGATTTCTTTTTGAGGCTAAAAAACACCCCACCACTAAGGCATGATGCCACAATAGCAAGTGAGACCTCGGTTGGTACATGAAAACCTGCACCAATAATTCACTAAATGAAAAGGCTGAAAGCAAGCAACTACTGCAGAAATCAAACTAAAAGCAACCACCATATGTGGGAATTCGCAACTGAAACTCATATGAGAACTTAAATTGGGTGCCGGTGCAAGCCAAATTGTTAAGTAACCTTCATTCAATGACACCAATGGAAGTTGTTTATCTTCCAAATGATTATTTCTTTCTTTTCTCCTTTATATCAACTTCTGTTCCTGTTTAACATTTGTATACTTTCTCTAAACATCAACCCGTTTATACATTTTAGTAAGAAGAAAAATGAATGAGCAGAAGTCTCATCCAACTGAATGGAAGGCGCAAATTCCTCCAAGAAAAAGTAGTTCTATAGAAAGAAATTTCTCAGAAAATACCTTCTCTAATTAAAACTAGGAGTTCTTGTGGTAAATGCAAAAAGAAATTGAAAAAAAAAAGAACATACTTTTCCTGAGGATACCATAAAACATAGGGTCTTTTCTGCAACTACGAATGATGGATTTTTTTTTTTCCGTTTAAAAGCACAATAAAAAACATTGTGACTGTAATGTTCCATGATTATGAGAAATTAACTTACCAAAATAATCAAGTATCATTTTTGAGCCAACAAATCCAAGAACAATTCCAATAGCAGGCTGGAAAACAAACTTTAATATTAGAACAAAGCAATTTTAGCCACATATGGATACACTATTCTTAAAAGGAATAAAAAATAATGGGAAAAAAGTAAAGTAAATAATTTACCTGCAAGTATTCCAGCTCAGACATCCCTTCCGAAATAAGAATATATAGTGACCTTAGACCTATAAAAAACAAAAAGAAAAAGGAAAAAGAATTACTTCAGCAAGAGGTACAATGTATTTTGTGAATTATCACCACTCTGAGGTGGGAATTGCTTTCTACACTCCCAAAAATTGGAGATACACTCCTCTTGGACAAAAATGCCCTTCTCATTCTTTCAATTTACATCTTTCAATTCATCCTAGTTTGAAATAAGTTGGAAATACGAAGGGCATTTTTGTCCAAGAGGAGTGCATCTCCAATTTTTGGGAGTGTAGGAAGCAATTCCCCTCTGAAGTATACCTGCGATGGCAAAAACATTTGAAGAAAATATTATCAGAGGATCCCTTGTCACACCAAAAACTGCTGGTATCGAGTCAATCTGAAATCATGAAACCTTTTGATGATTCATACCCAAATAATATTTAAAATTTCTTTATAAGGAAGTGAACTTACTGCAAAAGCAATGTCGCTAAGCTCAATCACCGCCACTGTAAGGAGTAAAGGGGTAGCCTACACAGCCATTCTTTAATTTAATTCAGTATTCAGCTGAGCATACTTCTTAAGCATCACTTTTACAAAAGTAAGATCTTATTCATAAATCATAATACATAGTCACTTCTTTTGAATTGAAAAACTAAATAACAAGGCATCTTATGATTTAAAATTAAAAATCTTACTTTCCATACGCCATCTTGATTTGTCAAAAATCGGTCACCGTCATAATAGGCTATATAGTAAGAAATTATAAGCACAATTTATCAGGCATTAAAGAAATGTTACAACAAAGCACTCAGCATACACTAATGTTCCAGAAAGCAACCTGACACATGTATTAGAGACAAAAGCTGGTCTTCACCCTATTTCAGTAACCCTAAAGTGGCTTTAATCCATTAAGATAATAAAATCAACTTTGTACTCTTAAAAGTTAAATTCCCGCCTTTCTGATTTCTTTGTTCACACTTTTTTTCTTTTAATCATAAATTCTTTGCTCAACAAACCTGACAGTGATCACTTAATCAGAAAACTATTGAAATAAAACTTGAGTTATATGCAAAAGCCATGGTGCAAACATCTTCAAATCAATTATTTCAATGAACAAAGAGAATATTCCATCGATTCTTACTGGTCCACTTCAACTGGGTTTTTGTAGCCAATTTGGAAATCACAGAGAGAATATAGAGAAAAGATCACAGCTAAGATAACTCACTAGTAACTGGAATAAACCTCTGACATGTTTTGACAATAAAATTGTCTGACAAATCTGTCTCTTCCTCTTCAGCAGAAAAAAGCTGTCACAGAAACAGAAAGATACATGAATATGTTATTCTTAGAATCATAATATTATTCTGTAAATTTGCATATGTAGGTATATTTAAATCATTTTAGAGGATTGAGCAGATAAAGGACCTCAACTCACCTTGTAAGAAGTAAAGAGAAGAATCAATGCAAGTAGTAAGGTCACCACTTCAAATCTCTGTATAATACAAACTTTCAAGTCTAAATACAGAAAACTTGCCCAAAAGAAAATAAATAGATAAAAAAAGAGGGGTTGGGGGACATTGAAGTAATATAGAATGAATTGGTATAGAAACCTGAAGGGTAGCTGCTCCAAGAAGTATCATAATAGCACGGAATATAACAGCTCCAACAATACCATATGAAAGTACTCGTTTCTATTGAAAAAATCATATAAAAAACCTGAAAAGGCTAAGTACGAAATCTTAACATCATATAAAATAGAAAGAATTAAAGTTACAGCTCTGCTTTTACGCAAAATAAAGCTATACATCATGACACACATTCTATACGCATTAACAGATAAAATTTCAAAATTTCAAATGACAGATGTAATCCATTGACCTTGTTCCACCTCGAGAACAATAACACTGGTTGAAAATTAAGGAATCAAGAGTTATTTGCCACAAGATCAGCTGGTAAAAAGAATCAATGGACCAACTTACTCATAACCTACTGTTAATTTTATGACTTCTTGAATTTATACACAACCAACTTCAAATTTTGATAATATTTGATGCACATGTATTTCAGTGATATAGAACAAAATCAATGGTTCACATTTGTCCTTTCAAAGTAATGTAAAAAAAAAAGTGTGTTATGATGTGTTACCAAATGAGCTGCTATTTGATCCCTCATAGGAAAAGATATAACAGGAATAGATAATCCAAAATTATAAATAGAAAATTCATCAAACCTGGTACGGTTTTGGCACTTTGAAGTACCTAAAAACTAGAACAAAGACAAAAAGGTTGTCCACAGACAAGCTTTCTTCCAACAAATACCTGCAACAAAAAACAGACTGCATAAATCCCAAGTCTACATTCTTAGCATCTAGGGTTTTCTTCAAAGGATAGCAATGGGCTGGATCAATAGACGCTTAGGTTTGAACTTTTTTAACACAGTCAGTCGAGCCCTTACTGCAACATAACCAGCAAACACATCAAGAAATACAGACCTGCACCTGACCCATTAACCTACTGGTTTGAATTGAGCATCCCAACTGTCATATGAGGAGGGATCTGATACCACTACCTCCTGGGGGAAAAGATGCGACTAAATCTTAGCCTTTCGTTCTAAATTAAATCTACCGGTATCTTAGCGTTTCTTATTCTTTTGTTAGTTTACATGTTTTTCCTTGTGCAACACTAAACAGCATAGAAATTACCCAGCAAAGTATTCTGATGCCTTTCCTAGTCCATCTCGCATGGCAATACCGATTCCAAAAGTCACAGCTGCTAAAACCTATTACAACAACAACAACAACTAAGCCTTTTGTCCCTAACAAGTTGGGGTAAAATATTACTTTTGTAGCTTCATCAAAAAGATCCTCAACAATGCATTAGAATACAAGAAAAAACCATGAAAACATATAGATATCTTCTATGTCCCGCAAAAATTGGAAAAAAGATCACCCAATCTACCTCAGCAGGTTATTTCTTTGTAAATTTCAAATAAGGCTCTTATCTTCCACACTCGTATGAAGACAAACAGTGTTTGACTTTTGCATTTCTGAGGTTAGTACATAGAAATGTTTTCATACGGTTTAGGGGCATGCCTGGTGTTCCATGTTTTGTGAAGGATGAGCAAAGATAATTTCATTTCTGCTCTTGGGAGTATTGGTGACACTTGCTATATAGGTGCATATGAATGGATCATTCCTTTTACATAACAAATAGAATATGTTTGCATGTAGACATAACAGATATTGGTATATCAATTTGTTCGGTTATATATGACGATCTTTCACAAGGTGCAGGTTATTGTTGAATTAATCAAAAAGTAAGATTGAAAGGAAAAAAGGAGAAGCAAGAACTAGATGCATTACACACCCATAATGTAACAGATCTTAGAGAAGCAGCTTTGATTTTCTCTGAATCTTCTTCCTTGTCTAGTTCTGCTTCAATTAATGGCACTTCATCGGCATTTATTTTGTTATGTGACTTAGAGTTGACACCGTCACCTACCTCTGCAAGTGTTTGCAATGCATAACCATGGAGTTTGATGACCACACTAGTAGTAACTTCATTTATGCCCCTGAAAACTACGATCATAAGACACCCAACCACCCCATTGCCCCCAACCGACACACAGAAACAAGAGGCACATCATTTACATACCATAACGGGTAAAAGAACTCATGCACCCTCCTTTTCCTATTTTTTTCTAAAGCTGGCCTAAGCTCCTCTCATTTCTTCCATTCTTCCATAAGAGATAGAGAACGATAAAGGAGGGACACTTTGGGCATCTCTTGAAGAAAATGGAAATGGAATGGTGTATGGCATTGGCATTGTTTCAGACCAGTGAATGATAATTCCACTTTTTAAGGAATCTCAATTTGCAGAATACGTTTGATATCTTCATGTTTTTACGGACTAGGTGAAATTGAGTCAACTAAAGAAAAAAATCAAAATAAACCAGCTTTTAATTTGTACAAAAAGTAGATATTTGAACTTGTCGATGGTATACTAAAAAGAAAAATTGTTATCATAAATTACACAGTTAAACTACAATTTACGGTAGAATACAGTGTTTTCTTTTGCAAGCAACCCTCTACATATTTGCATTTGCGAAATAACACCAAATTTTACTTATTTTATGCTCATGGCCTATGCAACTTAAAAATCCTTCCCAAACAACACCCAATATTTCTGATATTTGCACATACTTTCCATGTGGCATGAAATAAACCATTTTAATAACACTAACCATCACAGCTATTATTTATTTTCCATAGAAAAAACTGGCAAATACAATTGAAAGAAAGAGAAATGAGACAACAGGTATGAAGTACGAATCCTCATTTTCTATTAAACCCAAGGGCAATTTGGTCAAATTTCAGCTGACCCATACTTGTTTGAGCTACTAATAAGATAGTCTACAAGAAAAAAATCAAACCAGCAACAGCAGATAAATCTTCATCCCGATCTCTTCTTCGTTTGGCACGCAACACCCATACAAACCCGGACCCAAATTGCCTCCTCCTCACTGAAACAACTCACTGTCAGAACACACACAACACAGACAGAAACAAAACAACAAGCCACAGAAAATCAGAAACGGAACACACCTGAGGCGGAGGAGCAGCGCGAGGAGCCCGCGTGGGGAAGAGAAGGAGTGAAGAGAGCGCGCGCGCGCGAAGGAGAGAGAGAGAGTGGAGGCGGTTTGGGAAGGCAACGGTGGGAGGAAGAAGGCGAGGCGAGCGCCATCGCCGTGTCAGTGACTCAGTCGTCAGATGCGATTTTTCTGGGGAGAGCAAGTGGCGCGCAAGGATGATATCATTTTATCATTTTCTCCTTTTTTTTTGTTTTGTTTTTTCTTTTTTTTTTTCTCTGCTCCGGAGTGACACTGCGGCGCTGTTGCTGAATGCTGCATGCTGCTTGTTCGGGTCCGGTGTTGCGGGTTTCGGATCTTTTGTACGTAGAGCTGGACGGCTGGAGTCCGATCCGACGACTGTTGAGTGTTGATTGGCCTTTGCGGATCCGGTAGTTTTAGGCTTTTGAGTGAAATTCATTAGATTTAATTAGATCCAAATCTCATTTTTTTTTGGAATTAATTATTTTTAATGTTTTGTGATTGGGAAATTTTTCCCTTTCAACGCAAATAAATATTATGAAATTTCGTATAATGGAATTTCGTTGACATCTGTTGGAATAAATTTGAGCGTGTACAAATGCATTTTTAGTTGAATTCAGCAGCACCATATTCAGCGCACTTAAATAAAACAATTCAGATGGAATTCTAACCATTTGTTCCTGTAATTAGTTGTTATCAAGTCGCATTCTATCAGCTTTTCTAATTTGAAGGATGGATGATGGAACTTCCTATAAAACATGACAATTTAAATGTTTCTGTTACGTTTTACGATATATCTCATTATTCAGTGTCATTTTCATCCATAGCTACAAGTTCCACAAAAGGCAAAATAAGAAAATCCAGTAGCAGCTTAAATACAATGGTTGCTTATCAGCGAGTTCTAGACTGTAGACTGAATCCTAGCATATATTACCATACACACAACTTTAGTATATAGGAATGTCAACTTGCAAAAGCCAACATGACCTGAGAAGGCTGAAAAAAACTTGATTACAAAAGGTTAGCAGCATGGAATCGATTATAAGGCCAGCACAAATACTTAATTAGAAAAAGTCAACCTACAACAGAAGTTTTAGCTATGCCGTTAAATAGCAACTCCTACATAAGCATAGTGAGTGGAATGGACTGCAAGCACCCAACTCCAATAAAAACAAAGTCAAACAAACTAACGACCCATCAACATATCCACATGAAATAAAAAATTTAAATGGAAAGCACTCGACTCATCAGGAGTTTTCCTTATAACTAAGTATGCCAGGTATGTCATTGTCACCCAGACCAAGTGACCGTCACTTCCACATTTCCCCAGTCAGCAGAAGCAACTTTTGTCTCTGTACCAGTAGATGCAGCATCGAAACTTAGCTTCTCAAAAATTGGTAGCTGTCTGCAAGAGTTGTTCAGTCGCGAAATCCAGACACCAACCAAAAGGGTGGAACCAAGGGGAAGTACTGTGACAGACCTGGATAGGGGAAGTATTGCCCCATCATTGTCCACTCTGACCCTGACAGGATCCTCCATGGACCTATCAAACAATGTACTTCTTGCACACACATAAGGCAAAGTGCTGCTGCAAGAATGAACTGTACCGAAGACTTCAACTCCATCATGCACTTCCCAGTTGACAAGCACAACTTTCAAATGGGCCTCAACAGCATTGTTGTAAACAGCAAAGTTAATTTTCAAGGGGCCGAAAAAAGACTCCACTTCTTTGCATAAAATCTGGTTTGTTTCATCAACAGCTGTCCACAAAGTAAAACACTTTGTATCATTGAATCCTACTGGAAAAATAGTCCATATGTATGCATGCAAGGCAACCTCGTCATTTACTTCTACACCAGTCATGGGGCCACTCAACGTGATATAACCCTACAAACACAAATCAATCAAGTCTATACATCAGAAGAGGTTGGAATAGATAAACACATGAGGCAAAGCAAAAATCATTGCTATTAAGCAAACAGCATGGTAGGAGACCATTCTTAGAAGTCGATTTTAATAATATAGCAACAAAAACATTGCACATCGAAATTCACGGGACAAAAAGGCACAAGCCAGACCAAAGGGGCTGGATGCAATAGCGGAATCCAGAATTCAGACAAATTAATAATCATGTTTAAGTTGAAAGTAAATTGTTGGTTATTACTAATTGAAAAAAGATTATTGGATTGAAAGAAAAGAAGGCTTATTAAAATGTAGTATATATACTATACCGCTTTGTTGACAATCGGGGGTTCGTCAGCCTTCCGTCGGAAGAGAACGGCATTGGCTGGGCCCGGGGAGGGTCCAAGTAGCCCGAAACCATGAATTAATCCTTCGTATTTGACATAACTCTCCTCGCAGATCTGCACAGAAAAAACCTCAAGGAGTCTCCGGCCCATCCTATCAGATTGCTTC
This sequence comes from Rhynchospora tenuis, assembly GCA_027725995.1. Taxonomy (NCBI): domain Eukaryota; kingdom Viridiplantae; phylum Streptophyta; class Magnoliopsida; order Poales; family Cyperaceae; genus Rhynchospora; species Rhynchospora tenuis. The sequence goes on along the minus strand of CM050889.1, from coordinate 67,747,067 downwards.
TGCTCGATCACTTCCCCCTTATATCCAGAAAAGGCGGAGAAACTGGCACCCACAAAAGCACAAATATTGAAGAGGGAGTTGTCATTAGAAAGGTTAAAAAATAGCTTAATTATGTATGTGAGTGACACGTATGACCTCAACTAGCCATAGAGCACCACTCTTATACAATTATTATCATGTTTCCAAAGGCGTATGTATTTTTGCGAACACAAATCAACTAGGGAAAGTAAATAATAATAATATTAGAATATTGTGCGACCTCAATATGTATGTTCTGCTTGTGAGAGAGACCTGGAGGAGGCGCCGATCTCGTAAGGCTGAATTTCCATGTTGCGCGGCTAGGCTTTCTCTCCAAGGCGGAAATTGGAAAAGATAAATAATATATCCTAATAGTGGAATGACGAATGAACGGTGCACCCCTATATCCAGGTCGTTCGTTCTGAATCGGATGGTCCTAAGATCTCTTCTAAATGAAGAGATGGGGTATGTAACTTTTTGCTGCACATGGTTCGTAGAGGAGTGTTGTGAACCTTTTTATATTTGCTGGCCTGTGGGGTCCAGTTCGTTTGGGAGTATCCTGAATCGATAAATGTTGCTAAACCCTAAACCCCAAACCGCGGCGGATCCTTGTGAAAATGAACCCATTTATTTGACACACATATGTTGTCTTCAAAATGTGTGGGAAAACTTTTTCTGAAAAATTATTGTATTTTCAAAAAAAATAAATATTAATAGGAAATAATTATTTATTTTGGAGCCTCGTGAATAGTTTATTTTCTCATATCAATTTAAATCATTATTTCATCGAATATGTTAGCACTAATTTGTGATGGTTCGCAAATCAATAAAATTTGATGGTGTTGTTGTAACGCAAGTCTTATAGTGGATAGATTCGAATATTATTGTGTTCCGTGAAAAATGATTATTTTGGCTTTATATTAAATTGATTGCAAATTAGTGAGTGATACTCCAGTGTCCAGGCATATTGGTGCTTGAAAATTGTCATATTTTGAACTGCAAATTAATGAGTGATACTCCAAGCATATTACGTGTTCGAAAATTTTCATATTTTTTTTTTTCCTTTCTAACACTATAAGTCTAGAACCAATAAGCCAAATAGAGTACGTCATGAAAGCAATAAACAGCTTAAATTTGTACAAGTTAACATACAATGAGTGGAAAGTTCTTTCAAAATCCATACTCATTTTATTCCTCAATGAAAGAGAGAGAGAGAGAAAAAAAATGTATCACGGAAACAAAACATTGGTTGGTTCAACCCACCAGATACAAAGCTTAGTGAGGCTCAACGGGTGCCCTGAACTTAGCCCCGTCACAGATACAAAGCTTAGTGAGGCTCAATGGGTGCCCTGAACTTAGCCCCGTCATAGATAGCTGATCACCAAGCTCCCCTCGATCCTAAGCAACTGTCATCCATAAAAAATAAGTCATAACTCCAAACAAATCTGTTGTATTTACATAATGAGTTGATTCCGGTGCCACATTTTTTTGGTGCCACAAATGTCACACTTTATTTTTTATTTTAATTTTCAAAATTTAGAATATAATCATCTGATCTGAACCGTTGATCTTGTTTATTTTAACGACGGATGTGTTGTCATAAAATTTTATATTTTTTGAAGTTTATTTGATGCTTGATCAAGAGGTCAAAATCGAACAAATCAAAATAACTATAATAGATTAATTCTAATATGTTCATTTTTTGACCTTTGCCGATCAAGCATCAAATAGACTTCAAAATTTATAAAATTTTATGAAAATGCATCATTCGTTGAAATAAACAAGATCAACGGTTCAAATCGGATGATTATATTTTAAATTTTGAAATTTAAAATAAGAAAAATAAAATATAACATTTGTGCCGGAACCTTCCTCTTACATAATTTAGTAACCTATGACATCTTCGTATCCAAAATGACAACATTAGGAAACTAAAGCTAAATTGCAATTTGGAAAAACAAACATTTATTAGCTGGTTGCACTTAACCAGACGTTCCGACCAGCAAGAAGCACTGCTCTTTATTTCACCTTGTGCAAAAAAAAAAAAAGAAAGAAAAGAAAAGAAAAGTGTTGTAAAATTAAAGAGAAAGAGGAGGAAGAGACAAAGAGACAAGAGTAAAAGGGAGAGACAAATTTCTCTTCTATATTTTTATTCTCTTGTTATTGGATACAAGATACAAGTTACAAGCCTTTATTTATAGGCTAGAAAATAAATCTTCTAATTAATGCTAAGGATCTCATGTAATTAATGGGAATAAAGATGGACATCCAAATATGATTTATAATCATTTATAACACTTCCCCTTGGATGTTCATCTTTCATTATACACTATTAATATGATACTTCAGGATCAATATTAATATGATACTTCAGGATCATTTATACTGCCTCATTAAAAACCTTACCAAGAAAAACCCATTGGGATAAAAACTTGGATAAGGGAAAAAGAGTACAGCGTGTATAATACTTCCCCTCATTTTAATATTATTGGATATCCTTCAGTCGATGTAGACCTATCTTCTTTCTGAGTTGCTCAAAAGTTCTTGTTGGCAAAGACTTCGTGAATAGATCAGCCAAGTTGTTGCATGATTGAATTTTTTGAACATCTGTTATGCCATCCTTTTGTAGGTCATGTGCTGAGAAGAACTTTGGCGCAATGTGTTTAGTTCGGTCTCCTTTGATATATCCTTCTCTAATTTGTGCTATGCAAGCTGCATTATCTTCATATATTGGAGTAGGATTTTCCTTAATGTTTTGAAGCCCACATTCTTCTTGAATATTTTGAATTATTGACCTCAATGAAACACATTCTCGACTCGCTTCATAGAGAGCAATTAGTTCAGCATGATTCGATGAAGTAGCAGTTAGATTTTGTTTTGTCGATCGCCATGAAATCGCAGCTCCACTATAAGTAAATATGTATCCTGATTGAGATCTTGCTTTATGCGGATCTGACAAATATCCTGCATCTGCATACCCAACTAAATTAGATTTTATATCCTTTTCATAGTACAGTCCCATATCTCGAGTTCCGCAAAGATAGCGGAAAATATCTTTAATCCCATTCCAATGTCTTCGGGTTGGTTTGGAACTATATCTTGACAATAAATTTACAGCAAATGCAATATCAGGTCTTGTATTATTTGCAAGATATAACAACGCTCCAATTGCGCTTAAGTAAGGTACTTCGGGACCAAGTACTTGTTCATCATTTTCTTGGGGACGAAAAGGATCATTTTCTACATTTAACGATCGCACGACCATTGGTATTTTCAAAGGATGAGCTTTATCCATATTAAACCTTTTTAAGATTTTTTCTATATAATTTGATTGATGGATAAATATTCCATTATTTAGATGCTCGATCTGCAAGCCGAGACAAAATTTTGTTACACCAAGGTCTTTCATTTCAAACTCCTTTTTCAATAATTTTGCAGTATTTTCAATCTCTACCGGAGATGCTATAATGTTTAAATCATCAACATACACCGCAATTATTGCAAAACCTAGATTTGATTTTTTGATAAAAACACACGGACTAACTGTATTATTCTTATATCCTTCTTTTAGAAGATATTCACTAAGTCGATTATACCACATCCGACCTGATTGTTTTAGTCCATATAAAGATTTTTTCAACTTTATGGAGTACATTTCTCTAGGCTTTGATTTATATGCTTCAGGCATTTTTAATCCTTCAGGAATTTTCATAAATATGTCACTATCAATTGAACTATATAGATAGGCTGTGACAACATCCATAAGTTGCATTTTTAGATTTTCTGTGACTGTGAGACCTATTAAAAATCTTAGAGTTGTTGCATCCACTACAGGTGAATAAGTTTCTTCGTAATCAACTCCATATATTTGTGAAAAACCTTGCGCCACTAGCCTTGCTTTATATCTCACAATCTCATTTTTCTCATTTCTTTTAATGACAAATATCCATTTGTAACCTACAGGGTTAATATCTTTGGGCGTTTGGACTACTGGTCCAAATACTTGTCGTTTATCAAGTGAATTTAATTCAGCTTGTATGGCATCTTTCCATTTAGGCCAATCATTTCTTTGCCTACATTCTTTTATGGTTTTGGGCACATTTTCCTCTTCGCTTATGACATCACTAGCTACAGCGAATGCAAAAATTTCATCAACTTGAGTTTCATCCCTATTTAATATTATACCATTTTTCACGTAATTTATAGAAATCTCATGATCATTTGGTATTTCGGTTTCTTCCGGAACTTCATCAACCTCTTCTGGGGTTTGAGTTTCTTTTGGGATGTTATTAATCTCTTCTGGGATTTTATCAACTTCTTCGGGAGTTTTAAAAGTATTTTCTTTTGTCATTGTACCAACTGCTTTATTCTGCTCTTTTCTTTTACGTGGATTTATATCCTTAGAACCAATTGGTCTTCCACGTTTTCTACGCTCATGAGATTCATTTGATATTTTTGTAATATCAATTCGAGCAGGTGCATTTATAGCTGGAATATGTGATTTAGTGACTCTATTTATATCTGTGAATGCATCAGGTAATTCATTTACAATTCTTTGTAAATTTATAATCTTTTGAAGGGATCAAGATAAGATAATGATGAATTCCAAGTCACTTGTTTATCCAGTTTTTGTTTTTCTTCCCCTAAATTTGGGAATATTGATTCATCAAAATGACAATCAGCAAATCTTGCTGTAAAAACATCTCCTGTTAATGGTTCTAAATATTTAACAATAGAAGGAGAGTTAAAATCAATATAAATTCCCAACCTTCTTTGAGGTCCCATTTTTGTGCGTTGTGGAGGAGAAATTGGAACATATATTGCACAACCAAATACCTTTAAATGAGACAAATTTGGTTATCTTCCGGAGACCAATTGTAATGGAGAATACTTATGATCAGCAGTTGGCCTTAATCTAATTAGTGCAGCAGCATGTAATATGGCATGTCCCCATACAGAAGATGGTAAACTGGATTTCATAAGTAATGGTCTAGCTATCAATTGTAACCTTTTAATAAACGATTCTGCTAGACCGTTTTGTGTATGGACATGTGCCACTGAATGTTCTACAGTAATCCCAATAGACATGCAATAATCATTAAAAGCTTGGGATGTAAATTCTCCTGCATTATCAAGTCGGATTCTTTTAATTTGATAATCCGGAAAGTTAGCTCTCAATTGGATAATTTGTGCTAATAATCTAGCAAATGCAACATTTCTTGTTGCTAACAAACACACATGTGACCAACGTGTTGATGCGTCAACTAAGACCATAAAATATCTAAATGGTCCACATGGTGGTGTAATAGGTCCACATATATCTCCTTGAATTCGTTCTAAAAATGATGGAGCTTGAGGTCCAACTTTATTTGGAGATGGCCTAGTAATTAGTTCCAAGAGAGCATGCTTGACATGTTAATTCTTTAGATAATAGGATCTTCAGGTCCTTTAGGGGATGCCCATTTGCACTTTCAATTATTCTCCTCATCATTATATTTCCTGGATGACCTAATCTGTCATGCCATAGTGTAAATAATTTTGGATCAACTAACTTCTGGTTAGTCACCATATTTGATTCTATTGTACATATATATGTACCATATAGTCCATTAGACAATGCTTGCATTTTCTCCATAATATTTTTCTGGCCATTTTTAATAGATATGATATGAAGATATTCACAATTTCTCTCATTCATAGTTTCAATATGATAACCATTTTTTCGAATATCTTTAAAACTTAGTAGATTTCTTCTGGATCTACTCGAATATAATGCATCATCTATTATCAATTTTGTTCCTTCAGGTAACAAAATACAAGCTCTTCCGGAGCCTTCAATAATATTACTTGAGCCAGATATAGTTTGGATATTAGTCTCACCAAGATGCAATTGCATAAAATATTTTTTACTTTTCAATATGGTATTTGTAGTGCCGCTGTCAACTACACATAGATCTTCTTTATTTAACATTGCATCAGTCATTTTCTTGAAATAAAGAGAGTAAAAATAAATTTACTTTATTTTGTTCCGTACAATAAAATAAAAGGAAATTAAACTAAATTAATTAACAAACTTTATTAATCGGATCTGTACATAGCTTAAGAAAAAAATTAAAATAAACATGACTCCTTTCATTTCTCCTGTCCTGACTTCCCGTACAAGAAATACAAAGATGGAAATTAAACTAAGCAAATTAACTACTTTTATTTTATTCCCTGCACGAAATTAAAGAAAATTTAATTACCGTACAGATTTGCACCTATAATTTGTGATCAAGATAATCAATAACAATATAAGAAATGATCTTATAAAAGGAAACTTAATAATAGCACAAATGGTGCACGTTGCTGGCCGACAATAATTAAAAGGGATAAATAAAGAAACCAACAAAATACAAAAGGAACCATATCTACTTTAATATCAAGTATTTCGGGCAAAAAATCATGACATAGATAATATTATCACTAATTATATTCGGCCATTTAACAATGGGTTGGAAGTAACCAAATAAAAATATTTTTGTTATACCATATATATCACTACATCTTCAAGATATTCGCTTCAGGGAATAAATGCGACCACACCAACGTAATCAATTCATATAAACTGAAATTCACTTCAGGGAATAAATTTTCACATGAGTCATACTTGTTGATTAATTCATTAGAAACTCGATATTTTATTTTAGAGAATGTTACACTGACTTGGAGTATCCTTTGCTACTACAGGAGCAAATTTCAGACAAAATTGTACTCACAATTAGACTATAACGAGTTTTCATTTTTGATGGTCACATTTTTCTTCAAGAAACTCTTCAAGAGTATAAAATTATTTTATCATAACTTCAGGTTATTAATATTGTAACTTCAGGTTACGATAAATAAAATAGAGATAAATAAATAAACAAATAAATAAAATTGTAATATAATAAATAAAAACTAAAATAAAATATAATTCATATGATTATAACTTCAGGTTATAATATTTAATAACTTCTAGTTATTAATATTTTCTACTACTCAATTAGAAGAATTTAATAACTTCAGGTTATTTCTCATTCAATAACTTAGAAATAAAACTTCAAGTTTTAAATAAATAAATCAAGTATTAAGAACTTCATGTTCTAAACAAATTATTTCGACAATCAAGAACTTCGGGTTTTAAATAACTTTAAATCGAGATATGAACTTCAGGTTCTTCATGTAATAAGAACTTCGGGTTCTTGATAAATTTTCAAATTTGAATAAAATAATTATTTTTAATATTATTCACTTCGGGGAATGATTCTCGTTAATATAAACAAAAAAAAAAAAATCAGATTTAAATAATTTCAAACAGAAACGAAATTAATAATATCAAATCTTAAACCATTTTAAAAAAATGGAAATACACAAAAGACTAATTGTATATAAAGGTGCGAAGCGAGATTTTTTTTTTTTTATTCTTAATGAATCAATTAAACTACTCATTGTATATCAGAAAGTTGCGACACGAGGAAAAAAAATTCCATCAAACCTTTTTGCTTACAATCACAGATTACCTTTCGCAAAATTATTTTGATTCCTCCTGAGCAATTCGTGCTGATAACGTGTTGTAAAATTAAAGAGAAAGAGGAGGAAGAGACAAAGAGACAAGAGTAAAAGGGAGAGACAAATTTCTCTTCTATATTTTTATTCTCTTGTTATTGGATACAAGATACAAGTTACAAGCCTTTATTTATAGGCTAGAAAATAAATCTTCTAATTAATGCTAAGAATCTCATGTAATTAATGGGAATAAAGATGGACATCCAAATATAATTTATAATCATTTATAACAAAAAGAATGTTTTTCATAATTTTCATGCGTTTGGTCGATAAAAACAAGTACAGAATTGTCTGTAGAGATGAATTCTTACCGTGGCAAGACCGATTGAAAGGTATTTCAGTTTCACCACTGTACAATAGAAAATGAAATTGTTAGGCGTAAAAATATTTTAACATAATAATATCTTAATTAGTAACTCTAAGATCAAGTATTTCGTGTAAAATAAATAAATTCATAAGTTTAAAACTTACAGGACTGGAGAGAAGACATCGTTAGGCGAAAATCTGGTCTTCCTCAATTTTTCTTAGTACCTTTTGATGACAGAATGAATGACGTTTTTACTCTTTCTGTCTATTTTTCTTAATTAGCGAAAATTAGGGAAATGATGCATAATTTAATGACAGAAAGAATATTAATAACTAAGGCAATTGAAGGGATCATATTTGAATGAATCTAGTCCATTGATTTTCCATCAAAATCAATTCACCATTTAATTAAAATTTATAAATGAACTTGGTTCAAATTAAATTATATAGGCCACTTGATAATAATTAATTAATTATAACAGAAAATTGCTAACGAAAACTTAAATAAAAGCGAAACACCCCAAAGAAATGGAAACAGTGGGTCATGATATGGTCCATTGAGAAACTGCTGAGCAGGGTGCTCACTTTAGATCCAAACCGTCCGATCAATGATGGCCCCGTGAACAATACCAGATTGATAGACCCGAAAAAAACCTAACCGTCATGATTAAATCGAACGGCTCGGATTGAATGTAGGCACCGTACTCACCTTAAAGGTGAGCAGATAGTATGATACATCTAGATAGTATGATACATCTAGAAACTTGCTGGTTTTCGAGCAATTCTTGTACCGCTTTTTAGAGCGAAAGGGCGTGCAAACTTATTGATTTTTATTTTTTAATGAATTCATAGGAGGATTTTGTTATGGTGGATCTATACAATTTTGACAACATTAATCATTTCAATTGATGAATGCCAAGGGTACAGAGCACCATCTGTACCCATTATATTACGATCCTTGAAAGTTCATGGTACAACACCACTTCTACCGACACTTCTACCAACACCATTTGTACCCATTTTTGTTGAGCAAGACATCATATTAAGATGGCAATTTTATTTTGGGATTAGATTTATATTCGTAGTTTATATGTTGATATACATATAAGCAATAAAAAAAAAAACATTTAGAGTCAATTTTTAAAAAAGTACCAGATCGAATCCACTAAGCTTAACCACCATCAGCGGCCAGGACAACGATGAGCTGCACTGCCTGTCTGCCTTCGATTACTCTGCAAATGCGGTGGGGATCCTGTCCAAAAGTGGACAATACCCAAAGCTAAGGTATAAACAGTATTACAGTTTTTACCAGTCCCATTTTTAAACAACGAACTGTTTCTCTTAAGCCAAATCGACCAAAGAAAGGCTACCCGTAAAGTAAGCTAAGTCATACCTAATGAAATTATAACAAGTAAGAATGCATAACCAAAGTTGAGGTAAACTTTGAAAATTAGGCATCGAGTACTCTACTAATCTTATTTCATTAATTATATTAATTATAACAGAAATTGTAGAGAGACCAACATTTCATTAATCTCATTTTTAATTAAAAATTATGCAAATATTGGTTCAAGTAAGAAAATTACAATTGTTGTAATAATCACATTAGAAGAGCAGTACCGTACTAATTTGCTATGCAACCTGAAGATGATGGTACCAGCTTGAGAAATTTTGGTATGAAAAAAAATAACAATAGAGATAATTAGTTTTATGTCACCGTGACTATTGTTATTTAGGAAAATGTCATTCTTAAATTACTAATTAAATGTATGTCATTATAGAACTGCTAAAATTAGATTTATGCCACTATTTCTCTAAAATCAAACTAAATTTTTAAAATGTCATTACCAAATTTGTCATTAACTTTTTAATGACCAAATTACCCATATTAAAAACAAACCCTAAAAAAACAGACGGCACAAGGAAATCCTAAAAAGCGCATTATCTCTCGTCTAATAAAGGAAAAAAAATATATAAATTTTGTCAGCACAAACAAAATTAGTCACCGAGCTAGCAACTATAATACTCTTGCAAATGACGCTATCCTCGGAAGAATTGGAACTAAAAATACGAAATTTATATGTATGGAACTAATTAAGTATAACGATAATATTGAAACCCAAACAAAAAAAAAAAACCTTAAAAGAAAGATAAAAGGGAAACAGTAAAAAAAGGGACACGTTTAAGACTAAACGCAAATCTTATATCATACTAGGAGTTTAAAATAATGGTCCATACTTACGTTAAAAAAATCGGCACAAAAAGTTTTTTGCCAATAAATTTAAAAACTTAATCTTTTTCATTTAAAAATTAAAATGATGCGATGGTTAAATGGTGTATTAGATCTATGCCACCATTTTTATGCGCAGCGACATATAATAATTTTGTTATTTTGGAGTGACAGAAAACCAATTATATCTTTTGTGATGGCATATTACTTATTTTAAAGTTTTATAGTGACATCTATAAAAGGTATAAGTGTCATATAATTTTTCGATGGCAAAAAGATAATTTCTATTATTTTACAGTTTTAAAAAAATAATTTGTCATTTAATGATGTCATTTTTCTAATTTCAAATATTTTTAGTGACAAAAAACTAAATCACCCATAACAATATTTTTTGACAATTTGACACAAAGGAAAGAATATTGAGTGTACAAATAGTGCTCGAAAAGTATAGTTTGAGGGTCTGCCACATGAAAGATGTTTTAAAACGACACACATGAAAAAGGACTAATACTAATGAACTATATTTCTTCAGGGCATTAACATCTAATTGTTTAACAATCAATGGAAACATATATTCTATATGTTTATTTCTAGTCAGCTCGTGAGCCCACGAGCTAACTCGAGTTGGGGACGAGCTGAGTTTGAGCCTTCTTAAGAAGCTCGAAAGTATTTCTAACTCAACTCAGCTCAACTCGAGTTACCGCCGAGCTGAGTTTGAGTTGCCCCTAACTCGCTCAAACTCAGCTCATATAAGATAGCTATCTCAAATAGTACCGATAGAGCTCCGTCTTAAGCATTCAATCTTCATTCAATCAAACCTCGCTATATTTTACCAGTATTTAGGATGAAAGGAAGAACACGCTAGGGATTTTCATGCACTCATGAGAGCCGATTGATTCTGAGAGCACAGCTTGGGAAGATTAGAAGATGAAAGGGAACGACTTTGTCAAGAACATGATACACAATGGAGGCGGTCAAGCGAACAAAACAAATCGAATTTTCTGTAATCGGTGGAAGAAATTACTTTTCTCCAAAAAAAATATCACATAAGACCATCTATTTATTTCCAATTTTATTTTATTCTTATATTTAAGCGTGGTATAATAGCTGGGCTTTTCTACAGGAGAAGCTATCTTTAAAGAGAATTAGTCATTGGAACTAACTTTTTATTAGGCCCATGTAACAAGGGGGTCAGACATTTTATAAGGCCTAAATGACAAGGGGGCTGAAATGGTAAAATCAATTAATTTATGCATAAAAACTTAGTGCGTCTCACAAAATTTCCAAATGTCAGGGGGCATAAGCCCAGCTTCGCACCCCTACTGCCTCCGCCCCTGACATGACTGGTACAGATACAAATTTGTAAGCACTCATGATATTCTAATTAGAGTTTTCACTGTATTACTATTTTCAATAGTGTCTGATCTATAATGAACTTCTCAACTTCTCAAATACATTTTTCAGTTCATCTATAATAACTCTTCAATATCAATAGGATATCAATACAACCAATCATTGATTATCATCAGTACCAGTAAGTTAACAAAAGATGTCATAATTACTGGTAACCAACAAATATATTTTAGACTATATAAAAAGCTTAAGTATAGATTATTGTGATCTACAACTTAAAATGAATGCAAAATTACTTGAAATGCTCAAATGATGCTTAGAATATTCATTATTTGCACATTATATGTATGTGTAATTACTATGCATAATCCAATCATTTTGAATAAGATCAGAAATAAATTCTAGACTATATAAAGAACTTAAATAAAAATTACTGTGATCAAATGACTTAAAATGAATACAAAATTTCTTGAAATGCTCAATGATTCTCAGAATATTCATTATCTGCACATTATATGCGTAATAAATATGTACAGTCGAATTATTGTGATCAAATGACTTATTGTGATCAGAAAATGAATGCAAAATGACTTAAAATGAATGCAAAATGTGATCAAATGACTTAATGTTCTTATCTAATGCATTGATCTATAAAGTTTAAATAAAGATTATTGTGATCAAATGACTTAATATGAATGCAAAATATCTTGAAATGCTCAAATGATGTTCAAAATATTCATTATTTGCACATTATATATGTAAATACTATGTATAATCCAATGATTTCTATACTATATAAAGAGCATAATATAGATTGTAGTGATCAACTGACTTATAATTAATGCAAAATATCTTGATATGCTCAAAAGATGCTCAGAATATTCATTATTTGCACATTCGTAATTACAGTGTATAATCCAATCATTTTGAATAAATAAGATCAGAAACATATTCTAAACTATATAAAGCCTCATATATAGATTATTGTGATCAAATGACTCAAAATCAATGCAAAATTACTTGAAATGCTGAAATGATGCTCGAAATATTCATTATTTGCACATAGTATGCATAACTACTATGTATAATCCAATCATTTTGAATTAGATAAGAACATTATTCTAGACTATATAAAGTTCTTAAATATAGATTTTTGTGATCTAGTGACTTAAAATGAATGCAAAATCACTTGAAATTCTCAAATGATGCTCTGAATATTCAGTATTTGCAATTTATATGTGTAATTACTATATATAATCAATTCATTTTGAATAAGTAAGATAAAAAATATATCCTAAACTATATAAAGAGTAATTTAGATTAGTGTGATCAAATGACTTAAATTGAATACAAAATCACTTGAACTGCTCAAATGACGTTGAGAATATTCATTATTTGCACATTTTATGTGCAATTACAATGTATAATCCAATCATTTTGAATAAGTAAGATCAGAAACATATTCTAAACTATAGAAATAGCTTATAAATAGATTATTTTGATCAAACAACTTACAATTCTAAACTATAGAAATAGCTTATAAATAGATTATTTTGATCAAACGACTTACAATGAATACAAAATCACTTGAAGTGCCCAAAAAAATACTCTTAAATAAGCTTTATATGAAATTTATCTTCGTATTTTTAATGTAATGCAATACTCCGAATATGTAAGATCTGAATTATATTCTCAACTTCATAAAGAATTAAATATGAATTATTGTGATCAAAGGACTTAGGATGAAAACAAAATAGCTTGAAATGATCAATATATACTCAGAATTTGTATTGTTTGCTTATTATATGATTAATTACAACGTATAGTCCAATCATTTATGATAAGTAAGATTAGAAACATATTTTAGACAATATAAAGAACTTAAATATAGATTATTCTGATCAAATGACTTAAAATTAACGAAAAATCACTTGAAATGCTCAAAAAAGATACTAAGAATTTGTATTATTTGCACATTATATGCATAATTATATTACTATGTATAATCCAATAATATTGAATAAGTAAGATCAGAAACACATTCTAGACTATATAAAGAGTTTAAACAAAAATGATTGTGATCAAATGAATTAAAATGAATACAAAACCGACTTGAAATGCTCAAATGATGATCCGAATATTCATTATATGCTTTATTATTATGCATAATCAAATCATATTGAATAAGTAAGATCAGAAACATAATCTAGACAACATAAGAGCTCAAATATAGATAATTGGGATCAAAGACTTAAATAAATGCAAAATCGCTTGAAATTCCAAACAGTACACAAAATAAGCTTTATTTGAAATTTATATGCGTATTTCCAATATATAATGCAACACTTTGAATATATGAAGAATGAAATATGGATTATGTGATCAAATGACTTAGAATGAAAGCAAAATCGCTTGAAATGCTCAAATGATGCTCAGAATATTTATTATTTACACATTATATGCGTAATAAATATGTATAATCTAACCATTTTGAATAAGTAAGATCAGAAATTTATTCTTGACTATTTAAAGAGCTTAAATATAGATTGCTGTGATCAAATGAATCAATATTAATGCAAAATCTTTTGAACTGCTCAAATATTGCTCAGAATATTCAGTATTTACGCTTTATATGCGTAACTACTATGTATAATCCAATCATGAATAGGTAGATAAAAAAACATATTCTAGACTATATAAAGAGCTTAAATATAGATTGTCGTGATCAACTGACTTATAATTAATGATAAAACGCTTGAAATGCTCAAATGATTCTCAGAATATTCTTTATTTACACATTCTATATGTAATTACAATGTATAATCCAATCATTTTGAATAACAAAGATAAGAAACATATTCTAGACGATATAAAGAGCTTAAATACAGATTATTGTTATCAAATAATTCAAAATCAATGAAAAATCACTTGCAATGCTGAACTGATACTCCGATTTTCATTATTTGCACATACTATGCATAATTACTATGTAAAATCAAATCATTTTGAATAAGTAAGATCAGAAACATATTTTAGACTAGATGAAGAATTTAAATATAGATTATTGCTATCCAATGACTTCAAATGAATAGAAAATCACTTATAATGCTCATATAATGCTCAGAATATTCATAATTTGCACATTATATCTTTAATTGCTATGTATAATCCAATTATTTTGAATATGCAAAATCAGAAACATACTTTAGACTATAAAAAAGAGCCTAAAATATTGATTTTTGTCACCAAATGACTTAAAATGAATGCAAAATCGCATGAAATACTCAGATGGTACTCAGAATTCATATTATATGAGATATTATTATGTATAATCAATCAGTTTTTATGCAATATGAGAAACTTATTCTGAACTATATAGAAAGCTTAAATATGGAATGTTGAGATCAATAATTTAAAATGATTGCAAAATCTCTTGAAATGATCAAATGATGCTGAGAATAGTCTTTATTTGCTCATTACATGAGTAATTACAATGCATAATCTAATCATTTTGAATAAGTAAGATCAGAAATATATTCAAGACTATATTAATTGCTTAAATACTGAATATTATGATCAAATGACTTACAATGAATGCAAATGGCTTGAAATGCTCAAATGATCAATGCTCAGAATATTCATTATTTGCACATTATATGAGTAATTATAATGTATAATCTAATCGTTTTGAATAAAGTTAAAAAACATATTTTATACTATATAAAGAGCTTATAGATTATAGTGATCAACTGACTTATTAATGCAAAATCGCTTGAAATGCTCTAATGATAATCAGAATATTCATCATTTGCATATTCTATACGAAATTACAATGTACAATCCAATCATTTTTAGTAACTAAGTTCAGAAACATATTCTAGACTATATAACGAGCTTTAACATAGATTATTATGATCTATAAGTTAAAACGAATGCAAGATTGCTTGAAATGCTCAAATGAAGCTTAAAATATTATTTATTTGCACATTATTGTAATTATTATGCATAATACAATCATTTTTAATAAGTAAGAGCAGAAAAAAATTCCAGACTATATAAAGAACATAATATAGAAAGTGTTATGAAATGACTTAAAAAAATGCAAATCGCTTAAAATGTTCAAATGATGCTCAGAATATTCATTATCTGCACATTATATGCGTAATAACAATGTGCAATTCAATTATATTGAATATGTAAGATAGAAAAACATATTCTATACTATATAAAGAGCTTTAATATAGATCGTAGTGATCAACTGACTTATAATTAATGCAAGTTCGCTTGAAATGCTCAAATGATTCTTAGAATATTCATTATTTGCACATTCTATATGTAATTACAATGTATAATCCAATCATTTTGAGTTACTAAGTTCAAAAATATATGCTAGAAAAAATAAAGAGCTTAAATATAGATTATTGTTATCAAAAATTCAAAATAAATGCAAAATAACTTGAAATACTGAAATGATGCTCAGAATATTCATTATTTGCACATACTATGAATAATTACTTTGTATAATCCAATCATTTTGAATAAAGAGTTTAAATATATTCTAAACTACATAAAGAGTTTAAATATAGATTATTGTATCAAATAATTTAATATGAAAATAAAATCACTTGAAATACTGAAATGATGATCAGAATATTCATTATTTGCACATACTATATGCATAATTACTATGTATAATCCAATTATTCTGAATAAGTAAGATCGGAAATATATTTTAGACTATCAAAATAGCATAAGTGTAGATTATTATGATCAAATGACTTAAAACGAATGCAAAATCTCTTGAAATGCTCAAATGGTACTCAGAATTTGCAATATTTGTATATCATATACGTTATTACTATATATATTGCAATCATTTTTAATAATTAATATCAGAAACATATTCTATCTAGACTATTTAAAGAGCTTAAACATATATTATTATGATATATAAGTTAAAATGAATGCTAGATTGCTCGAAATACTCAAATTTTTGCTTAAAATATTTTTTATTTGCATATTATGTGTGTAATTACTTTGCATAATCCCATCATTTTGAATAAGTAAGGTCAGAAAAAAAATTCTAGACTATATAAAGAACATAATATAGATTAGTGTGACCAAATTACTTAAAATGAATGCAAAATCGCTTGAAATGCTCAAATGATGCTCGAAATATTCATTATCTGCACAATATATGTGTAATAACAATGTATAATTCAATTATCTTGAATAAGTAAGGCAAAAAACATATTTTATACTATATAAAGAGCTTAAATACAGATCGTAGTGATAATCTGACTTATAATTGATGCAAAATCGCTTGAAATGTTCAAATGATTCTTACAATATTCATTATTTGCACATTCAATATGTAACTAGAGGACTCATCGAGCTTCGCTCAATACATGAATTTTTATTGTATTAATTATTATTTTGTTCTTATAATTAACTCATGTATAAAATGAAGATAATTAAATTTATTATGGTAGTATTAGATTGACGAAAAAAGAAGCGCATGAGGATGAGGCAGTGCTACCGAGGAGGAGAAAAGAAAGATGAGAGGGACTCTGAGCAAAACAAAATTAAGATAAATATAGGATGAAAAATGAAAATAAGAAGGAATAAAAAAAAAAAATTAGAAACAAAACAATATGCTGCCAAATTATTGTCTACCGATGAATCGGCTCATTTTTATGAGCAATAATACCCGACACACAAATAGTTATAGACTATCATGTTACAGAAATTGGAAAAATGGTATTTCACAATGCTTGAAGTGTCCTATATTTAACTAAACAATCCCGACACCAACACATTTTTATTACAACATATAATCTAATCATTTTGAATAAGAAAGATCAGAAACATATTCTAGACAATATAAAGAGCTAAAATATCGATTATTGTTATCAAATGATACAAAATCAATGCAAAATTACTTGAAGGCATAAATGATGCTCAGAATATTCATTATATGCATTATTACTATGTATAATCCAATCACTTTTTATAAATAAGAACAGAGATGTTTTCTATATTATATAAAATGCTTAAGTATAGATTATTGTAATCTATAACTTAAAATGAATGCAAAATGGCTTGAAATGCTCAAATGGCCAATGCTCAAAATATTCATTATCTGCACATTATATATGTAAATACTATGTTTAATCCAATCATTTTGAATAAGTAATAACAAAAACATATTCTATACTATATAAAGAGCTTAAATATAGATGGTAGTGATCAACTGACTTATAACTAATGAAAAATCATTTGAACTGCTCAAATGATTATCAGAATATTCATTATCTGCACATTATATGCGTAATAACTGTGAACCCCCGTACAAAACCCCAAAGAAAAAAAAAAAAAAAAAAAAAAAATTATTACGGGACTAAGTCCCTACCCCCGTGACCCATCCTTCTCTCCCCCATTTCTCTTTCTCTCTTCCGATCCCTCTCCGTCTCTCTCTTTCACTCCACCTAAGGCACCCCTCCACCTCTCCCTCTCGGCTCCGCCCCTCCACCACGTCGGAGAACCGGCCCCACCACCTAAACCCGACCTCACCACCCTCTCTTCTCCACCCAAAAACTCGGCTCCACCTTTCCCCTTCTCTTTTCCTCCGAGTTTGGCCACCCCACCACCGGAGAAGCTCCGATCTTCCTCCCATCCACCGGACTAAGCACCGCCGTGACCTCCCAAGACAAGTTCTACACTTTTCCCTCTCATTTCCACAAACCCTAGCTTCGAAACTCCACCCCTCTCGCCGGAACCGAACCATATTCGCCGGAAACCGCCACTAAACACTACCTAGACCTCATTGCACTGCCATATGCCTTCCTTATTCACTTTTTCTCCTCTAATGTCACATACACCGCTAAAACCACCCAAAACCCTAACCCGACCCAAACCCTAAACCCGCTTCAAACTCAATCCGTTAGCCTTCGTGCCAGCCGGCGGGTCTCGACTCGCTTCTTGATCTCTCGCAATCACCGTCTTGTTGTCTGATCGTTCGATCTGTCGATGGAGCCATTTGGTCGGCGAGCCATCATTCTTTGATTCCTTTCCTTGGTAAGTCTTTTCTAAACTTGTAATATGATTGATCTGAGTTATCTGTGTAGTTGTGCAATTTGTGGAATTTGAAAAATCTGATTGATCTGTGTATGCCTCTGATCTAAGTCTGTGATTGATTGTATGTCGTGTGTGGATGCTTGATAATTGGGGATTTTATGCATGATAGGAATTAATAAGCATATGGTGTTGCATGTCATATATGTCAAGTAAGATTTATAAAATGGTTTGCATGTTATTGATTTAAGTTTCTAACAGCATAATGTTTATATCTAGTACATGTAATATTGCATGGCATAGTAGAGTTAACTAAATCATCTAGTTAACTAAGGAATTATACAAGTGTACATATCATGATTTGTAATAGTTACATGTCTCTGTATTTATTAAGTGAGTTTTGTAAATGAGTCACATGTTTATTATTTGAATGCATGAAAGCATGATTGTTTCTATTTTATAAGTACATGATTAGTATATTAGTATATTGCATGACTTTCTAAATAATAAATATAATGCATGATTTTAAACCAAAGCATCATTTTGAGAGTTTTCCCAAATGTTCTTACTAATTTGAATTGGAATCCTTTGACACTTGATATCTGAATTGATTGAGTCATCTCCTTATCTGTACTAGTCGATATCAATGTTATCTTGGATTTGTTGGATATCAGCCTGTTAACATCTATTGATTATTTTTGTCAACTTCTATCTAGTCCTTAAATCTAAGTTAGTCATACTGGGTCTTTTCTAATCTTGACTAGATACTTTTGTGGTGTGATCAATTGGAGTTCCTTTTTACGTCGCACGATCTCATCGAAAATCGTGATGTCATTCTTTCTTTCTGGATCGCTTAATCAGGTAACCGGACTTCTCTATAACTCAATTCCGATTTGATTATATTGGTAAATACTAGCACTTGGATATTTGATAGACTTGAGATATATGTTATTTGTTAGATTACGAATTGTGGAAAATGCAAGATATAGTATTTTAATTTTGTTGAATTGTTACATGAGTATTTGATAACTCCTTTAATTGAAAAATATATTTATTGATTGGAAAATGTATTTATTTAATAAATTGTTGTCTAATTTCTTATATTATTAAATGTGTATGCTTTAGATCTTGATTAATCTTTAGGTTAAGATTGTGATCATTTATTTACTGTAAACACTGCATGAAAAATAAATGCATGTCATTAACTTAATAGTAGTTTATATATTTGGGACGTGCATTCATATTAATAAAAGTGATTAATAAACTTAAAAGTGCCCTTAATCAACACTTGCATCTGGTGTGGATCAGGATAGCGAGACCGAGTGTGATAAGTTCGTTTTGTCTGGGGTTTCCATTATCGGGAGATTGCACCCAAGCCATTGCCGGTGGTCTCCTTATGATAGAGATCGTGGGCAACGCGTTTCTGATGATCACTCAGCAGACCGACCGTTAGGCGGTACTGCGGTCACTTGGTAGTCATTTATTATTGTTAGGTTGTTGTTATATATATTTATGTATTCCTCTTGTTTCGACTGGACTCTATGGGGTTGTTACTGCTTATTTGATAGACTACCTCTCGATCTCCCACGTTTCAATACCGGTATTGACCTACTCCTCGACGGGGGCTGTAGGCTTGGAGCTAGGCCTTTGTTTTTATCGAGCTATGATTCTTTTTAGGTAGATCTACTTTAGGCAAGGTCCATGTCATATTGGGATATGTGAGGATTGATTCTGGATTATGATACGCTTATGATTGACTACTGAGTGTGGGTGCTTGACTCTCGTATTATACTATATTTATGCACCGTATTTTTATTATGCTATTATCACTCTCAGCTTCTCCAGATACTTTTCTTATTTCTTGGCATGTCATATTAGGTAGAGCAGCATCTTTAATATCTTTAATCACATTTAGCATTAGTATATTAGAATTATAAAAGTGTTCAACTTAAATATTATTTAGATTAATTTGAGGTAAATTTTATTTGAGCAATTAAAGGATTTTGATGAAACCAGTTTTAGGTGTACTATATTTATTTATTTTATACACATCGTGGATTTAATTAAAACTTACCTTTAAACGAAAGTGTGCTGGAATAACTATATCTCTGGGTGCTACAAATTGTGTTGTTGGGTAAACATGCAGAAATCGATTGCTGCATCAATAAGTCCAACAAATTCGGAGATTTGTTGCTAGATTTACCTTCCTTTTTGATTTTGTTATAAATTGGTTATAGAGAAGCGCGTCGTTAAATAACCGGTTACTGAGCTTTGTAGCTGACTTTGTTTATTTCTTTGCGACGTAGGTTTGGCAGGCTGTTGGATGGATGCGATATTGGTGCCCCACTTCATGCCCTGGTCCTGGATGGGACGGGGTGTGACAATAACTATGTACAATCCAATTATTTTGAATAAGTAAGATAAAAAATATATTCAATACTATATAAAGACCTTAAATAGATAGTAGCGATCAACTGCTTATAATTAATACAAAATCGCTTGAAATGCACAAATGATTCTAAGAAAATTCATTATTTGCACATTTTTTATGTAATTACAATGTATAATCCAATCATTTTGAATAAGAAAGATCATAAACATACTATGGATAATATGAAGAGCTTAATAAGAGATTATTGTTATCAAATGATTCAAAACCAATGCAAAATCACTGGAAATGTTGAAATGGTGCTCAGAATTTTCATTATTTGCACATCCTATGCGTAATTACTATGTATAATCCAATCATTTTGAATAAGTAAGATCAGAAACATAATCTAAAATATATAAAGAGTTTAAATATAGTTTATTATGATCCAATGATTTGAAATATATGGAAAATCATTTGAAATGCTCAAATAATTATCAGAATATTAATAATGTGCACATTATATGTGTAATTATTATGTAGAATCCAATTATTTTGAATAAATTAGATCAGAAACATATTTTAGACTATAAAAGAGCTAAAATATACATTATTGTGATCAAATGACTTAAAATAAATACCAAATCGCATGAAATCCTCAAATGGTACTCAGAATTTACATTATTTGCCCATTATAGGCGTTATTACTATGTATAATCCAATCATTTGTAATACTTAATATCAGAAACTTATTATGGACTATATAAAGAGGTTAAATATAGAATATTTACATCAATAATTTAAAATGAATGCAAAATCGCTTGAAATACTTAAATGATGCTTATAATGTTCTTTATTTGCACTGTACATGTGTAATTACTATGCATAATCCAATCATCTTGAATAAGAAGATAAGAAACATATTCTAGACTACATAAATAGCTTGAATACAGATTATTGTGATCAAATGACTTAAAATGAATGAAAAATGGCTTGAAATGCTCAAATGAAAATGATCAATACTCAGAATATTCATTTTTTGAACATTATATGTGTAAATACTATGTATAATGCACACATTTGGAATAAGTAAGATCAAAACATATTTTATATTATATAATGAGCTTAAATAGAGTTTGTAGTGATCAACTGACTTATAGTTAATGCATAATCGTTTGAAATGCTCAAATGATTGTAAGAATATTCATTATTTTCATATTCTATACGTAATTACAATTTATAATCCAATCATTTTTAATAAGTAAGATCAGAAACATATTCTAGACAATATAAAGATCTTAAATATAAATTATTGTTATCAAATGATTCAAAATCAATGCAAAATGAATTGAAATGCTGAAATGATGCTCAGAATATTCATAATGTGCGTTATTACTATGTATAATGCAATCTTTTTTTTTATAAGTAAGATTAGAAAGATATTGTAGATTATATAAAGAGCTTAAATATAGATTATTGTGATATATAACTTAAAATGAATGCAAAATGGCTTGAATTGCATAAATAATGCTAAGAATATTCATTATTTGCACATTATATGCGTAATTACTATGTAAAATCAAATCAATTTTTATAACTAAGATAAAAAAACGTATTCTATGTTGTAGAAGCGCTTAATTACAGATTTTCGTGATCAGCTGATTTAAAATGAATGCAAAATCACTTGAAATGATCGACTGATGCTCAGAGTATTGATTGTTTGCACATTCTATATGTAATTACAATGTATAATCCAATCATTTTGAATAATTAAGATCAGAAATATATATTCTAGACAATATAAAGAGCTTAAATATTGATTATTGTTATCAATTGAATCAAAACCACTGCAAAATAATTTGGAAGGCTGAAATCATGCTAATATTCATTATATGTGTTATTACTACGTATAACCCTATCACTTCTTATAAGTAGGATCAGAGATATTTTCTCGATTATATAAAATGCTTAAATATAGATTATTGTGATCTATAACTTAAAATGAATGCAAAATGACTTGAAATGCTCAAATGATCAATTCTCAGAATATTCATTATTTGCACATTATATATTTAAATACTATGTTTAATCCAATTATTTTGAATAAGTGAGATGAAAAACATATTCTATACTATATAAAGAGCTTAAATATAGATGCTAGTGATCGAATGACTTATAACTAATGCAAAATCGTTTAAACTGCTCAAATGATTCTCAGAATATTCGTTATCTGCAAATTATATGCGTAATAGCTATGTACAATCCAATTATTTTGAATAAGCAATATCAAAATCATAATCAATACTATATAAAGAGCTTAAATATAGATAGTAGGGATCAACTGCTTATAATTAATGCAAAATTGCTTGAAATGCACAAATGATTCTAAGAATATTCAATATTTGCAAATTATTTATATAATTACAATGTAATCCAATCATTTTGAATAAGAAAAGATCATAAACATATACTAGACAATATAAAGAGATTAAATATAGATTATTGTTATCAAATGATTCAAAACCAATGCAAAATCACTGGAAATGCTGAAATGATGCTCAGAATTTTCATTATTTGCACATCCTATGCGTAATTATTATGTATAATCCATATTTTGAATAAGTAAGATCAGAAACATAATATAGACTATATAAAGAGTTTAAATATAGTTTATTTCCAATGATTTCAAATGAATGGAAAATTACTTGAAATGATCAAATTATTATCAGAATAATAATAATGTGCATATTATATGTGTAATTACTATGTATAATCCAATTATTTTGAATAAATTAGACCAGAAACATATTTTAGACTATAAAAGAGCTAAAATTACATTATGTTGATCAAATGACTTAAAATAAATACCAAATCGCATGAAATCCTCAAATGGTACTCAGAATTTACATTATTTGCCCATTATAGGCGTTATTACTATGTATAATCCAATCATTTGTAATACTTAATATCAGAAACTTATTCTGGACTATATAAAGAGGTTAAATATAGAATATTTAGATCAAAAATTTAAAATGAATGCAAAATCACTTGAAATGCTTAAATGATTTTTGGAATGTTCTTTATTTGCACTGTACATGTGTAATTAGTATGTATAATCCAATCATTTTGAATAAGTAAGATCAGAAAAATATCTAGAAAATATAAATTGCTTAAATACTGATTATTGTTGTCAAATGACTTAAAATGAATTAAAAAATGCTCAAATGATCAATTCTCAGGATATTCATTATTTGCACATTATGTTCGTAAATACTATGTATAATGCACTCATTTTGAATAAGTAAGTTCAAAACATATTGTATATTATATAAGAGCTTAAATAGAGATTGTAGTGATCAACTGACTTATAATTAATGCATAATCGCTTGAAATGCTCAAATGATTCTCAGAATATTCATTATTTGCATATTCTACACGTAATTACAATGTATAATCCAATCAGTTTGAATAAGTAAGACCAGAAACATATTCTAGACAATATAAAGAGCTTAAATATAGATTACTGTTATTAAATGATTCAAAATAAATGCAAAATCACTTGAAATGCTGAAAGTATGCTCAGAATATTCAGTATTTGCACTTTATATGCGTAATTACTCTGTATAATCCAATCATTTTGAATAACTAAGATTAAGAAATATATTCTAGATTATATAATCTAGATTATTAAAATTTAATGCAAAATCGCTTGAGATTTTTAAATGATGATCAAAATATTCATTATTTGCATATTATACGCGTAATTACTATATATAATCCAGTTATTTTGAATAAGCAAGATAAAAAACATATTCTAGACTATTAAAAGTGCTTAAATCTAAATTATTATGATCAAGTAACTTAAATTGAATACAAATTCGCTTCAAATGCTGAAATGACGCTCATAATATTCATTATTTGCACACTATATACGTAATTATTTTGTATAAATCCAATCATTTTGAATAAATAAGATCAGAAACATATTCTATGATAGCAAAATCGGTCGAAATGCTCAAATGATGCTCAAAATACGACTTAGATCCTTGTTTATTGTGATTTGGATGCGATTAAAAATTGTTTTTAATTGCACAACTGCCTTAAGATAAGTTTCTTCAATGGGACCCCGATTTTAATGAAGATTATGAGGCCTATACAATGGTGAATTTTGGCACTTTATGCGGCATCACAAATCACAATTGCACATTTTGAGAATATTAAAAAATATGTAGTGAAGAATTAAGAAATAGGCAGAAAATTACGAAGTGAATAAATTAAGAAAATTATTTCTTCTTTGTCATTATACTGGTTTAAGTAATATATTACTACCTATTTTGTATTTTTTAAAATTTCACAGCTATTATACACTGTATTGGGCAATATCAATCAAGGTACATGCATGCCTAAAAGTTCTTTTTCCAATCTCAATTGCTAAGGTTTTATTTTCTACTCATTTGTCTTAATTGTACCAATTGTAATTTTGAAATAGAGGTGCAGCTTTATAAAATGGATAGTAAGGTATGGAAAAATTGATGAATGTAAATTAAAAAGACATTCTAAACTTCCATAAGATTTATGCTTTATTTAGGTTGTTACCAATATATTGCTTGGTACTTAAACTAAACTAGATGGGCACCCGAGTAACAAAATAAATTTACATAATATAAATAAAACTTTAAACTATATAAAAATTATTGTATCAAGCGAAGCTCGATGTCCAACTCTAGTATGAATGAATTACTGAAGATGTTAACATCTAATTAACTTGCAACATATTGAAGTTTCCTATGTACGATGATGATCATTGCTAAAGGCTTAATTTGTGTAAAAGATTTATGTGTTAATCTATGTATAATGTGTGATATAGGACAACTGATTTGTGGATTGGATTTATGGCAATTTTTAGCATTATGTATTATGAAAAATTAGTTTCTCTAATGAAAACTTGTTTATTTAATGTTTTCATGGCAACATATATACTTGTCACTTTGCTTTTCATTTGGTGAATGCTGTGAAATATACAAATTGAAGTTACGTAAATTTTACAACTAAAGTAAAATTAAAAAAATTTGCTATATTTATTTGAGAAATTATCATAGCAAGCAATTAAGCAATTTGCTATGTTTCTAGCCTGGAGCAGATTGTTCCAAAGGTCCACAGAAGTCCTGAATGGACCGTCCTAGGGATGGAACAGACCGTTCCACTTTTGACAAAAAGCAATTGTTTTCAAATCAGCCTTCCTACTTAAGTTGTAATTGGATAAATTTAGGAATTGCATCATGTGTCTTACATTTCTGCAACTTAACCCAAAAACCAAAAATAGCTATCTCAAATTATCTTTGTATGCAACCCTTTTCCCAATACAGTTAGATTAAATAATTAACTTAGGAATTAAATAGTCCGTCCTCATAATTTGTCCCTCAAGCCACACTACAAACGATTAGATCAGTAGACTCGAGATAATTTATTTTGGAACTTGGTTCTACCATCAATCACTAATACACGTAGATAGGAAAACTAATATCAACTCATTAAACGCAGATAACATTGATTGAATACAGGCTCCACATGTGATAATGACATTAATTTTGGTAGGTATCTCAATTTGCATATTTGCACTAACTTGTTAACAACAATCCAAATTTCCAAAACAACAGTCCCTTACAATTCCCTTACAAATGAATGTACAGTAAATATACAATAAAGAAAATCCTGGAAATGGCTGTAAAATTTTGAAGATTTCATAAGGTTATATGCAAATTCCAAATAGATAAGATTTGAGGTGGGTTATTTATATTCAATTTTGTCTAAATTAAAGACAAAATCGGATATAAACCCCTCTCATCTTTGCTATTCGGAAATAAACTCCCCTAATCTTTAAAATCAGATATAAACCCCTCTTATTGTGTTTTGTTTGGTTATAAACCCTTTTTATAACTTTTAATCATATTTTAAGTAAGAAAAATCTAAATTTTAAGGTTATGACTATAATACCCCAAAACTGACATGCTTGATTCCCCTACCTGCTTTTCTCTTTTCTCTTTGTCTGTGTTTTTCTAGCATGCTCTATTGCCCTACGTTTCATCTCACTGGTAAATAAATAAATTTTGAACGTACGTTGAAAGTCTTTTGTTTCATTTCAAGGTCAGAGTGCCTTTTGTCTTTCTTGTACTGTAACTCTGTAAATTGACCATAAGTTGCCTATGGACAATGCAAATCGATTAGATTGTTACATTATCTGTTGTAAGTCTCCAAGTTTTCGCTACAAATTTAAGCAAAATTAATTTTAGATTTATAACTTCACATGTTACCTTCTTTGTAATCATATTAATAGAAATATCATCGTGAGAACTGAAATATAACCGGGAGATGAGCATAGACAGAATCTTGGAATTTAACAACATCATCAGAAAAGATCTTTACTGATTTGGTAAGAAAAGAAAAAATTACCGAATAAAAATTTACTTACTGGCTTTGTAAGAAAATGATTTCCAATTTGGAAATAATCATTTTGGGATGAGAGAAGAAGATGGACTGTCCTTCGCTAGGATGAGTATTATGATTAAAATATGATTGTTCTTACTTAATATGATTAAAAGTTGTTGAAAAGGTTTATATCCAAAGAAAACACAATTAGAGGGATTTATATCTGATTTTTTAAAAATTAGAGGGGTTATTTTCTGAATGGCAAATATTAGAGGGGTTTATATCCGATTTTGCCTAAATTAAATATATACAACAGCAAGCAGGCTGGTTTCTTATTTAGGTCCATACCAGGGCCGACCCCCTTTCTATTCGGGCGGATTGAAAGCCTAGAAACTGTGCTCGTGAAGTCTCGTCGAGAAGCGACGCGATGGAAGAAGATTCTGACGACAGCCTCTCCCAGCCTCCTAAAGTGTGCCGTGTCGGG
Organism: Rhynchospora tenuis; assembly: GCA_027725995.1. Lineage (NCBI taxonomy): Eukaryota > Viridiplantae > Streptophyta > Magnoliopsida > Poales > Cyperaceae > Rhynchospora > Rhynchospora tenuis. The sequence goes on along the minus strand of CM050889.1, from coordinate 67,719,221 downwards.
AAGCCAGAAAGGTCTGTGCTTTCCCTTTTTCTCTCTCTCCGTCAATTAACTTGTACAGTACAAGTTACGTTTATTTTTACAGAATAAAAAAAAAAAGAGATCGGAGGCAAGGACACATAATTGGGTTTTCGCTTCAACTTGCATTGCAATTAACTCTATCTATTCAAGTTGTTTTTATTCACTCAATTGGGTACTTGATTGATTAACTGGTAGCCATCTACCCATTCTTGGTTTGCAGGCTTTTGGTGCCTAAGAGTGAGGGGGATAGAATCTTCCAGGTATTCTCAGCGCGGTTTGTTGATTATGAACCAGTGAGCATGCCAGAGGTCTACGGCACATTTTTTCTTCTGTGTGGGAGCAGGAGATTTGTTTTATTTGAACGGTTCCCTGGAGATCCCGATTCCCTACCCATTGATCATGAAGTAAGTCCACCACCCTTAATTGTTATGTGTCTCAGTGTCTCATACTCTCATTTCTTCAGTAATTGTTATGTACAACAGTATACATAGGTTCTTTTTATTGTTAATGCTTTCTTGTTTTGTTTCTTTGGTCCCTTTTCGACCTTGCCCGATACATGCATGTGCAGGGTTTTCTGAAGTTGACTGGTCCAAGTCATGTCCATTTTGCGTATGACCGCACTGAATTTCATGCATTCCTGACTGACTTGAAGGGACCTATGCGTGATTTGCATGATACAATGTGGTATAGCTCTACTGATAGGCGCTTGCACTGTAACAAGCTATTAGTTACAAGGTGGGACACCATGATTGGTACCGTAGAACTTAGTTACGCAGTTTTCACTGAATCTTTGGCAGCATCTTTGGAGGTTAATCTTTTGGATTGGAAAGAAAATGGACAATCTTATGGAAGAATTATGGGTCCTGCGGATGAAAATGAAGTGTTTGGGGAAATAACAAGTCGTGTAAAGATGCTCCCTGATGCTGAGGCAAAGAGCTATATGTTTAAAAAGGAGAAGGAGATGTGTTCCCGCGTGAGGCCAGGGGAGGCCATCCCTCTCTCACGGAGCTATATGGTTTGTCCTATCAGATCAAGCATTCTACTTCACGTGGCTCTCTACCATCCCAACATCGGGGGTGATGTTTTGATTGTGAATGGTGATGTAGAGGTTCCTGCTATTCAGAGAAGTGTCGAGTGTGTTTTGGAAAGTGTCTGTGCCCGCATACAATTGAAGATTAACTTCATCCACTTTAAATGACTTTAGTGACTATGACGCAGCGAGTAGCGCGAGATAGTTGTTCTTTTCTCAGAAGAGAAGAAACACGTAAAAACAATTTAGAATTTTCTTAATTTCTGATTAATCCCTCTAAAAGATACACCCAACACTTTTATAGGTGTTGGTTCTGTCTAAATTACAAAGAAATAAATAACTACTAGCTTAAAATAAAATAACTGCTAATAATATAAACTGCTCATAATAGAACTACTAGCTTAAAATAAAATCTGCTTAAAATGGCTCAAGCATTTCTTTCTTTCTTTCTTAAAATAAGCTCTGCATCAGTCTCTCCCACCAGAGAAAAACTCGACCTCGAGTTTTCCGGATACAATGGCTCATCATCTGAAAAGAATGGGTAAATATCTGCCACATTAAATGTTTTCGATATACCCATTTCAGCTGGTAACTCCACCACATAAGCATTATTATTAATCTTTTTCTCAATCCGATAGGGTCCATACTTCTTAGGTTGCAATTTGCTGTATTTTCCCACTGGAAATCTTTCCTTCCTCAAAAACACCATCACTTGATCGCCAACAGCAAATATTTTCTCCCTTCGATGCTTGTCAGCTTCTGCTTTGTACTTAGCATTAGAATCCTCAAGTTTCTTCTTTATTTCAGCCGTCACTGTTTGCCATTGTTCAGCCATATGTTTTGCAGCAACACTAGCATAAGGAGCTCGTGGCAACTTCATTAAGTCCACAGCATGATCTGGTGCCTTAGTGTACACAATTGAAAATGGCGACTTGCCCGTGGTCCTGTGTATCGCTGCATTGTATGCAAACTCGGCTTGTGCTAGTGCCACATCCCATTGCTTCGGTTTGTCTCCACAAATACTGCGAATCAGGTTGCCCAAAGTTCTGTTGGTGGCCTCCGTTTGTCCATCAGTTTGTGGATGAGCAGTGGTGCTATAATTAAGAGAAGAGTCAAACATCTGCCACAGGGTTCTCCAGAAATGGCTAAGGAATTTACTGTCCCTGTCAGATGTGATCGACTTGGGTACACCATGCAAACGCACCACTTCCTTAAAAAACAACTTAGCAATACCTTGCGCATCAGCCACCTTTCGACATGGAATGAAGTGTGCCATTTTTGAGAACCTGTCAACAACAACAAAAACAGAATCCATACCTCTTTGAGTACGAGGTAGCCCTAATACAAAGTCCATTGACAAATCCTCCCATATATTGTGAGGGACTGGAAGAGGCATGTACAGTCCAGTATTTTGTGACTGCCCTTTTGAAGTTTGGCACACATAACAGCGCTGCACAATTTTGCTAACATCTCTTCTTAAGTGAGGCCAGTAAAACCTTTCTTGAACAGCAGCAATAGTCTTATCTCTACCTAAATGACCTGCTAATCCACCACCATGTAAATCTCGAATCAACTTCTCCCTTAGTGAAGAGCAAGGGATACAAAGTTGGTTTCCTTTCATCAAATATCCATCATGGAGATGAAAGTCATCACATGGTTGATTTGTGATACACTTTCCCCAAACTTCTTTAAAGTCCTCATCAACTTCATACAACTCCTTCAATTGCTCAAACCCTACCACTTCGTGACTCAAAGTGACAAGCAAATTGGCTCTGCGACTCAAGGCATCTGCCACTTTATTTTGTATTCCAGCCTTATGCTTTAACTTAAAAGGGAACTTCTGTAGGAATTGTATCCACCTTGCATGCATGTCTTTGCTGATTCGGGTTTGATTATTTAAATGTTTTAGTGCATCACAATCGGAATATAGAACAAACTCACGTCCGATCAGATAATGCTCCCATGTTTTTAAAGCTCGCACCACCGAATAGAATTCTTTGTCATAAGTGGACCAATTCCTTCTAGCATCTGCTAGCTTTTCACTAAAGAAGGCTACCGGTTTCTTTTCTTGAGATAAAACCGCTCCTATTCCAACTCCACTTGCATCACAATCTACCTCGAATAGTTTATCAAAATCTGGTAAGGTTAGGACTGGAGCTAAGCACAATTTCTCTTTCAACACAGCAAAACTCAACTCAACCTCTTCGTTCCAATGAAACTTTCCTTTCTTCAAACATTCTGTCATTGGGGCTGCTATAGTGCTGAAATTTTTGATGAAACGCCTATAGAAACTTGTTAATCCCAAAAAACTTCTTAATTCAGTCACGATTTTTGGTATTGGCCATTCTCTGATGGCTTTTACCTTTTCTTCATCTACTTGGATACCTTCTGAACCAACAATGAAGCCAAGGAACAACAATCTTTTAGCCATAAAACTGCACTTCTTTAAATTGGCATAAAGCTTATTCTCTTGTAAAACCACCAAAACTTCTCTCAAGTGTTTAAGATGTTCCTCTTCTGACTTACTATATATTAGAATGTCATCAAAGTAAACAACCACAAATTTTCCAATGAAAGGTTTCAATACCTGATTCATCACCCTCATGAAAGTGCTTGGGGCATTTGACAGCCCAAACGGCATAACCAACCACTCGTACAAACCTTCCTTTGTCTTGAAAGCTGTTTTCCATTCGTCTCCAGGTCTAATTCGAATCTGATGGTAACCACTTCTCAAATCAATCTTTGAGAACACCATCGACCCGCTCAATTGATCCAGCATATCATCAAGTCTTGGGATGGGAAACTTATAACCAATGGTGATTTTGTTGATTGCACGACTGTCAACACACATTCTCCAACTACCGTCCTTCTTAGGTGTCAATAATGCAGGTACAGCACATGGGCTCATGCTGTCTCTAACATAACCTTTATTCAACAGTTCTTGCACTTTCTCTTGTAAGATCTCACTTTCTTTTGGGCTCATTCTATAATGTGGTAGATTAGGTAAAGTAGATCCAGGTATCAAGTCAATGTGGTGCTGAATATCTCGCATAGGAGGTAGTCCATCAGGCAAATCCTCAGGTATAACTTCACTAAACTCCTCCAACAATGGTTTGACGATCGGTGGTACCTTTACCTCTTGACCCTCGTCCACAGAGAGAATTTGTTTCACAATCAGTGCATGAACCACTTTAGACTCTCTCACTGCATCCTCTAACTCTTTTTCAGATTTCATTAATGTGATGTATGATTTTTCCTTAACTTTGGCAGCATTAGAATGCTTATTTACTCGTAAAGGAAGTAGAGTAAATTTCACTCCTTTTCTCTCCAACTTGTACACATTATCTCTGCCCGCATGTTGTGCATCAACATCAAACTGCCATGGCCTGCCAAAGAGTAGGTGACACACATCCATGTCCACAACATCACAATACACTTCATCTTGATATTTTCCAATAGAAAAAGGTACCTTACACCGCTCAGTCACCTTAATCTTTTCTGCAGCTTTGATCCATCCAATTGAATAAGGATTTGGATGTTTTTCAACAGCCAACTGTAATGAATTCACCACATCCCTACCAATAATATTCTCACAACTACCGCTGTCTATGATTAACTCGAAGACACGGCCATTGATAGTGCATCTGGTTCGGAACAATTGGTGACGTTGGGTAGCATCATCTTGCTTTGGAGCCAACATCAATCTTCTAATAACAAAATTCGGCTCTCCTTCATCATCACCTTTATCACAATCACTTTGTTCATCATCCCCATCAGGTTCACAATAAATCTCATCTTCTATCTCTCGCTCCACAATATTAATACCTCTCCTATTAGGGCATTCATTCGATCGATGACCTGGTTGCAAACACCGGTAACATTTGCCAACCATAGATTTAGAAGTGGTGTTGGCTGATTTCAGGTTTTCGCTTTTGTCCATCGGCCTTTTCCCTACTATTTTATCATCCTTTGCCACCTTCTGCAACTCTCGTGTTGCCCCAGTGTTTCTGGTATAGCCTTCATTAGCAAAACCACGCCTATTTGAATCCCACTTACTACTTTTCTCTTGCAACATCAATTCAGCTTTCATGGCCATATTCTTTGCCTCATTCAGATTATACATAACCTGAACCCCAATCTTGTCTCGAAGTTGTGGTTTCAACCCATCCAAATATCGTGCAACTTGTTGGCCCTCACTCTCACGCAAATCATTCCTTTCTGCCAACCGCATGAACTCAGCGGTATACTCATGAACAGACCTTTGTCCTTGGCTGCACCTTTGATATTGCTGAAATAAAATCTGTTCATAATCAGGAGGAAGAAAATCCCTCTGCAATAACTGCTTCATCCTGTACCAAGTTCGAACAGGTTGCTTCCCTTCACGGTACCTCCTGTTTTGTAACCTTTCCCACCATGCAGAGGCCCCTCCTTTCAACCTACATGCCACCAACTTCACCCTTTTTTCTTCAGGGATCTCCATATACTCAAAGAATCGATCAACTTCAGCCACCCAATCAATAAAATCCTCAATATTCAACCCCCCATTGAAACTCGGAATATCAACCCTTAACTTAAAATCATAATTATCTCTTTCATACTGGTTACCTTGATTTCTGCCATGACCATTATCACGCCTAGCGGCATGGTAACGGCCTAACCAGTCCTCTTCTTCCTCCTCCTCCTCCGAGTCATCTCCTTGGCTGGAGTTGTCTCGGCGTCTGCCAGCAGTAGTTTTGCCGAAAAAGTCGCCTCGAGCATCGTCATCTCTCGGTCGATCTCTTCCTTCAGCCCTATTCCTGTTAGGATTTATCGCGAAGGCCTCAAGTCGTGCGACAAGATCCACAAGGCTTTGTTTTATCCCCTGAACACTCTGTTCCAGAGTTTTAACTGCCTCCCCTTGAGCCTTAACCTCAGCCCTGAGGTTTTCCATGTCCCGATCTCCGTCGGAGCCATGATTGCCTTTTCCTGCCATTGGTTATGGAAGGAAAACCCGCTCTGATACCACCTGACGCAGCGAGTAGCGCGAGATAGTTGTTCTTTTCTCAGAAGAGAAGAAACACGTAAAAACAATTTAGAATTTTCTTAATTTCTGATTAATCCCTCTAAAAGATACACCCAACACTTTTATAGGTGTTGGTTCTGTCTAAATTACAAAGAAATAAATAACTACTAGCTTAAAATAAAATAACTGCTAATAATATAAACTGCTCATAATAGAACTACTAGCTTAAAATAAAATCTGCTTAAAATGGCTCAAGCATTTCTTTCTTTCTTTCTTAAAATAAGCTCTGCATCAGACTAGGCTGATGCTATTCTTTGTAGTGGGTGGATTTGATTTTAGTCAGTAATTTGTAATTACTTTGGTGGGCGCTTTTAAACTTCGAGAAAAACTGATGGCTTTCACATTAGTTCACGGTCAATTAGTCTATAGCTTAGCGTGTGTTACAAATCAAAATTTTACTAATAACTCTTAAATAAAAGATGTTTTATCAGTAAAATAGTATACCAGTTTCAAGAAATATAAAATTTTCTATGTCGCAATCAACACCAAGAAAGATGAAAGTTTCAGACCAAAAAGATGACTGTCTAAAAATATTTTTTTTGTTTTTCTCTCTTAAATTTGAAGTGACAAGGCAAAATGTATATTTACCAACGTCTCTAAATATTTTAGTTTGATTGATTGGCTTAATCTCAATTCTTGCCTTCTCCAATAATCTTCTTTGTTATGATCGACTAATGATTCTAAACAATATTTTTAGGATCTTGCTATGGTGGACACAAAATTTTTATAAAATGTTACATCGGTAAATCACAGCCGTACAAAATTTGAAGGGTAAAATCGTTATAACCTACTCTTTCCGTCGTCCATCTTTGTCCGTTAACCCCTAATTTCTCTTTCTCCTGACCCAGCACCGTTCTCCCCACCCTCCCTCACCATCGCTCACTATCTCTTTCGGGCTTGCTCCAGGATGGAGTAATGGGATCTAAGGTAAGGAAGTGAAACGCATGTTCCTTGCCAAGTTGTTCTGCTTGATGAATCAGGGAGAACTCAAGAAAATGAACTATACACAGCAGCTGATTTAAAGAGACTGCTGGTTACCCCAAAATCGGGGTGTAACAAGGAAACCCCAGAAATTCAAATAACTTTACCATAATACTCTTTGTTTGTAAATCTATCATTTCCCTTTGTTTGAAAAAGGGAAAAATAATAATAAAAAAAAAAATTAACAGTTGGAGTCTCCAATTCCATACTCTTGCATGCTTTAGACCATGTAGAGTTATAATCAGATTTCTAACCTTAGATCATGTGATATTGTGATGTTGTATTGATATCTTCACATAGATGGTGCATGATTTCGTATCCAGAATTTTATTCGTAGTATCCAGCTTGTATTCATATGTAACTTTAGAAACAGTAAGTCCATATCGTGTTAAAAAATAATCAAAAGGGTTTCTTTATATGAATCTCAACTCTAAAGAGTGACAAAATGAGAAACCATCAATAATATTAAACTGAAATTATTTATTTTTTACAATTACATAGGAAATATAGAATTGCAACTGTAAGTAAACATAATGTAGCCCACAAAGAAAGCATATACTTGCCAAATAGAAACCAGTTTAACCCGTCTTTAGCAAAAACTAAAATTAGAAAAAAGCATGCTGCTGTCAGCTCCTTATTGGTTCACACTTGGTGCAGCAGCATCCTTCAGTGGCTAATTACAAATATTAGTTTAATTGAACGCTATCTGGGCACGGGTGCTCAGGATGACTGACACTAAAAACCTCAATTATCTCCTTCGTCCCTACCTAAAGGCTCAATTAACACCAAGCTATAAAGAAGAAAAAAAAAATCCGGAATATGAAAAGAGGTGAGTTCTTGCCAACACATAACCAGACTTAACCAGCTTAGTTCTAGCCCCATCTACCGTTACCTTCGTAATCATTATCTGAGAGCATTTATAATCATTATCCAATTGCCAAAAAAAACATCATTATCTAAGAACAGTAGGCCAACCCCAAAGGTTAGGTTCCAACTGGCATACTATTGTTAAAAAATAACTAACCTGATTCAGTCATGCATCTAATTAGAATACATACAACAATACTGAGAACGGTTCTAGCTATAAGAAGAAATAGATGAAATTGTCAATGAACTTTAAGACAGTGACAACATCAAAATGTGCCAAATCAAAATTCTAAATTGCATTAAACAAAACAACTGATATAGCGTCATTAACTACACCTTCACTGAAAATCAAACTATGCAGCAGAGGTGTCTCATCTTGATTAAGCACCTATTAGTTATACCATTAGAAGAAAGAGAAAAAGTGAGTTCTTTTTTGTCCCCTATTAGTAGACTAACTTCTATAATTATTCTTTCAAGAGTTAGTAGAAAGTTCAAATCTTGGCTATTCAATGTCAATTATAGAACTGATGCGCATTTCTCTGTAAGGGCCTGTATAATCCACTGTACCTCATTGCTGTAGCATTGGCAATTTTTTTTTTATTTCCCACTGACTTCAAGCCCCAGCTGCTCTTTTTCTGCCTCTTGTATTCAATACCATCACCAGTCTGCACTTCCCCACTGTCATCTGCCAGTATATCTCTTGGATTGGAGGCATCATGGCCTTCATTTTCTTCTTCACGGCTTCTGTCCAGACTCCAAAATCTAGACCAATAAAATAGAAAATTATGAATTTCAGACTATCAAAAGGCACATATGTGGCTTAAGTTTAACACAAGAACTAGTAAATAAACATAACTCAAAAGTGGCAACATCCTTAGGCATGATTTACTATTGTACTCATTGACCAGATAAGAAATGAACTTTTACCGGTGTATGCTTATCAAAAGCCTACAAAATTATTTAAAAAAGTAAATAATAAGAACTCCTTTGGAAATGAAACTTAGTAATTGCAGCTATTGCATATTGAGATTATAATTAACAGTTTTTCCACTTGATAATGACACAATTGGTACTAGAGGATAGTAATTACGTTTCTTCTTTTTGAATAAACAGCATTACAATTGAATGTTAAAAAGTAATTGAGTAAAACAAAATTGTAAAAATTCAAAATAAAATTGCATAAAAGGAGGAACAATTACAGCACGTGTGCAGTCGAAGCATCTCCTCCTTCATGTCAGCGCTCTAGAGCATTATATTCAGGCATGACGGCGCCGGAGCTTCCCTAACAGCCCGAGACACGGCGGAGTAGGTGGAAGAAGAGGATTTCCAGTGGTTGGAGGATCTCAGCGCAGGCACCGAGAGTCCGGTACACCAGTTCTCCTTCGAAATTAACACTCGTCTCTTTTTCGCTGTACTTCGATCTCGATCACTCCCGTTCTTTTTCGCTGAAGTAGGGTTTGGAGCGACAGAGATTTTCGGAGCAACTTCACTGGACGAGAGGAGAGACGAAGCGAACAGGCGGAGGGCAATACGAAGTAAACGGTAGCGGTTCAACAGAATGGACAATTTTGCCCTTCTGCCAAACATTTTCTGTTCAATTTAACGGAAACATTTAGTTATGATATAACATCGAAATTGATGCTAGCCGTCAGATCTGCTAAAAATTGACGGTAGGTATTGTTTGTGTCCACGTTAGAATTTCTCATATTTTTAATATCCTACCGAACGTCGAACTAAGGAGACAAAGAGTATATTATTATCGGATATACCTGTTATGAAATCCAGATGACGTCATAGTTAATTTGATGATTAATAAAAATCTTATAACATAAACATCGTTATTATTATAAATATAATCATTTTTTAAAATATAATTTTATAAGTTTAAAAATCACAATTTATATATTAAGTCGTCTATTTTTGTTTTATTTAATTTTGATGCTTGCTTTCTTCTATAAAAAAAAACTCGTAAAGTAAAATTTATAAAAAGAAAGAGGTCAAATTTGCAAAATCATTAATATGTGCACCTGTGATCTGCCGCTTGTTCCTCGATTCTCCAAAACCCATTCAAATAAAAAGATTTCTCAATCTCTGTGGGTTAAGATTGCAACGAAAACACGTGGAAGGAAAAATCGACACAACACTAGGATTATGATATTTCAGGTATTTGATCGATATCTTCCGGCATAGAGAGATGAGGGTATTAAAGCTATTTCGTATTGGATCAGGAGCCGAAATCTGATATTTCTCGAAATTTTCTAGTAGCCGACCTGGTATTAAGAATATTGTATCTTTGGCGCCAGCCAGGTTGTGCATGTGCTGGCAGCAACATCACACCTCCAATCTTTGCTTTGGGAGTCGACCAATCTTTGCTTTGTCTTTTTACTGGAGTAAAAAGCACATGGAAAGAGGGGGCATAATTGGAATCAAGAGTTCTTATACCTTCACAAATACACACTTTGTTCCTTTGTCTCTTATGCAAATGTCTGATATTACCTGCAGTTTATTAATTACAAGAAGGTACGAACACAGAGAGGTTTTTTTCTACCCTATGAAGTTTAGAGTACTTTTTCGCATACTTCATCTCAATAATTTCACATACTTCATCTCAATAGTTGGCCTTCTTCTATAAACAAAACTCGTAAAGTAAAATTTATAAAAAGAAAGAGGTAAAATTTGCAAAATCATTACCATCTGCACCCATGACATGATGCTTGTTTCTCGATTCTTTAAAACTCATTCAAATAAATAGATTATCTAGATCTACGTGGGTTAAGATTGAAGCGAAAACATGTGGAAGGAAAATTGGCACAACACTGTGATTCCTGTATTTCGGTTTTATGATTGATATTTTCCGACAAAGAGAGAGGAGGGTATTAAAGCTTTTTCGTTTCGGATCATGATCCAAAACCCGGTGTTTCTCGATATTTTTGAAAGCCAGTCTTGTATTAAGAACATTGTATCTTTGGCGTAGCCAGGATGTGCATGTGCTAGCAGCAGCATCACACCTTCAATTTCCGTTTGAGGGCTGAGGTAATTGCTTTTGGAGTCGATCAATCTTTGTTTTGTCTTTACTGGAGTAGAAAACACATGGAAAGAGGGGCCATAAGTGGAATCAAGAGTTCTTATTTCTTCACAGATACATACTTTGTTCCTTTGTCTATTATGCAAATGTCTGATATTCCCTGTAGTTCATTAATTAGAAGAAGGTACGAACATAGAGAGGCTTTTTTCTACCCAATTAATTTGAGAGTGATTTTTGTGAGTTCCTTTAATTGGGTCCGTCCAGTTCGAGAATACTACCGCCTTTCTACATTTCACCTTCTCCATATCCATTTGCGCTAAACAAAGTCATTATCAAGATAGTTCAAACCTTACCATTCTCTATTTTCCAGAGAAGTTTCCTAGGTACGCTTTTGAGATCAATTTCACATTCTTCATCTCAATAGTTGTCAACCAATCACAACCTGTTAATTTGTTTTACAATTTAACCGGTCGACTGGGTCCCCTCACCATACCAGACGCTTAATTTGTCTAATATGCTACAAATAATTTATTTTTTTCCTTTTATGGTGCATTTTATTGATATTCGCATTTTTCCTCTCTTTAAACTGGTCCCAATAAAAGGTAATTAATGGACCATGTTTTCAAGCATTTACTTTATGGACCCATAAACAAAAATTAATTGGAACTCTTTAATTAGAGGTAATATAGGAAGGATTTCAGTTAAAAAAGAAAATAAATTGAAATGAGGAGTTGGTAATGCTTCTTTCCCAAAACTGATTATTCTGGCTTTCGCATTAGTTCACGGTCAATTGTGAAGTCTATAGCACATCATGTGTTACAAAGCACAATTTTACTAATAACTCTTGAATAAAAGATATTTTATCAGTAAAATAGTATACCAGCTTCAGGAAATATAAAATTTTATGTTTCGTTCTTAGGTTCGACATCTCCTATTACAGAAACTTGAGACACTGAATCTACACCAAGAAAGATGAATGTTTCAGACCATAAAGATGACCATCTAATAATATTTTTTGTGTTTTTCTCTCTTAAATTTTATGTGACAAGGCAAAATGTATATTTATAAACGTCTCCAAATATTTTAGTTTGAATGATTGGCTTAATCTTAGTTTTTTTCTTCTCCAGTAGTCTTCTATGTTATGATCGACTAGTGGTTCCAAACAATATTTTTTGTACCCTACCGGACGTCGAACTAGAGAGACAAATGGTATAGAGTTTTACTTGTATTATCGGATATACCAGTTTTGATAACCGGATGACGTCATAGTTAATATGATGATTAATAAAATTCTTATAACATAAATATCATTATTATTATAAATATAAACATTTTTAAAATCTAATTTTATAAGTTTAAAAATCACCATTTATATATTAAGTCGTATATTTTAGTTTGATTTAATTTCACTGCTTGCTTTCTTCTATATAAAAACTCTTAAAGTAAAATTTATAAAACGAAAGAGGTCAAATTTGAAAAATCATTACCATGTGCACCCGTGACATGTTGCTTGTTCCTCGATTCTCCGAAACCCATTCAAATAAATAGATTTTCTCGATATCTGTGGGTTAAGATTGCAGCGAAAACATGTGGAAGGAAAAACCGGTACAGCAGTGGGATTTCGGTATTTCGGGTATTTGACCGATCTTTTTCGGCACAGAAAGATGAGGGTATAAAAGCTTTTTCGTACCAGATCAGGAGCCGAAACTCGGTATCTCTCGATATTTCCCGTAGCCGGTCCGATATTAAGAACATTGTGTCTTTGGCGCCAGCCAGGATGTCCATGTGCTGGCAGCAGCATCACACCTTCAATTTCCATTTGATGGTTGAGATAATTGCTTTGGGACTCGACCAATCTTTACTTTGTCTTTACTGGAGTAAAAAGCACATGGAAAGAAGGGGCATAATTGGAATCAGGAGTTCTTATTCCTTCACAAATACGCACTTTGTTCTTTTGTCTCTTATGCAAATGTCTGATATTACCTGCAGTTTATTAATTACAAGAAGGTACGAACACAGAGAGGTTTTTTTTCTACCCTATGAAGTTGAGAGTACTTTTTGGTATACTTCATCTCAATAGTTGGCTTTCTTCTATAAACAAAACTCGTAAAGTAAAATTTATGAAAAGAAAGAGGTCAAATTTGCAAAATCATTACCATCTGCACCCGTGACATGATGCTTGTATCTCGATTCTCCAAAACTCATTCAAATAAATAGATTATCTAGATCTACGTGGGTTAAGATTGAAGCGAAAACATGTGGAAGGAAAAACCGGCACAACACTGTGATTCATGTATTTCAGTTTTATGACCGATATTTTCCGGCATAGAGAGAGGAGGGTATTAAAGCTTTTTCGTTCCGGATCATGATCCGAAATCCGGTGTTTCTTGATATTTTCGAAAGCCAGTCTTGTATTAAGAAAATTGTATCTTTGGTGCCAGCCAGGATGTGCATGTGCTAGCAGCAGCATCACACCTTCAATTTCCGTTTGAGGGCTGAGGTAATTGCTTTTTGAGTCGATCAATATTTGCTTTGTCTTTACTGGAGTAGAAAACACATGGAAAGATGAGCTATAAGTGGAATCAAGAGTTCTTATTCCTTCACAGATACGCACTTTGTTCCTTTGTCTTTTGTGCAAATGTCTGATATTCCCTGTAGTTTATATATTACAAGAAGGTACGAACATAAAGAGGCTTTTTTCTACCCAATTAATTTGAGAGTGATTTTTGTGAGTTCCTTCAATTAGGTCCGTCCAGTTCGAGAATACTACCGCCTTTCTACATTTCACCTTCTCCATATCCATTTGCGCTAAACAAAGTCATTATCAAGATAGTTCAATCCTTACCATTCTCTATTATCCAGAGAAGTTTCCTAGGTACGCTTTTGAGATCAATTTCACATTCTTCATCTCAATAGTTGTCAACCAATCACAACCTGTTAATTTGTTTTACAATTTAACCAGTCGAGTGGGTCCCTCACCATACCAGACGCTTAATTTGTCTAATATGCTACAAATAATTTATTTTTTTCCTTTTATGGTGCATTTTATTGATATTCCCATTTTTCCTCTCTTTAAACTGGTCCCAATAAAAGGTAATTAATGGACCATGTTTTCAAACATTTACTTTATGGACCCATAAACAAAAATTAATTGGAACTCTTTAATTAGAGACAATATAGGAAGGATTTCAGTTAAAAAATATAAATTGAAATGAGGAGTTGGTAATGCTTCTTTCCCAAAACTGATTATTTTGGCTTTCGCATTAGTTCACGGTCAATCGTGAAGTCTATAGCTCAGCGTGTCTTACAAATCAAAATTTTACTAATAACTTTTGAATAAAATATATTTTATCAGTAAAATAGAATACCAGCTTTAGGAAATATAAAATTTTCTATTTCGCTCTTAGGTTCGACATCTCCTATTACAAGAACTTGAGACACTAAATCTATACACCAAGAAAGATGAAAGTTTCAGACCATAAAGATGACAGTCTAAAATATTTTTTGTGTTTTTTCTCTTAAATTTGAAGTAACAAGGCACCAACGTCTCCAAATATTTTAGTTTAATTGATTGGCTTAATCTCAGTTTTTTATCTTCTCCAATAGTCTTCTATGTTATGATCGACTAGTGGTTCCAAACAATATTTTTTATACCTTACCAGACGTCGAAACAGAGAAACAAATGGTATAGGGTTTTTCCGGATATACCGGTTTTGAAATCCGGATGATGTCATAGTTAATTTGATGATTAATAAAATTCTTAGAACATAAATCTCATTATTATTATAAATATAAATATTTTTAAAATCTAATTTTATAAGTTTAAAAATCACATTTTATATATTAAGTCGTCTATTTTTGTTTTATTTAATTTCGATGCTTGCTTTTTTCTATAAAACAACTCGCAAAGTAAAATTTATAAAACGAAAGAGGTCAAATTTGAAAAAATCATTACCTTGTGCACCCGTGACATGTTGCTTGTTCCTCGATTCTCCAAAACCCATTCAAATAAATAGATTTTCTGATATCCGTGGGTTAAGATTGCAACGAAAACATGTCGAAGGAAAATCCGGCACAACATTGGGATTTCGGTATTTCGGGTATTTGACCGATATTTTCCAGCACAGAGAGAAGAGGATATTAAAGTTTTTTTTGTACCGGATCAGGAACCAAAACCTGGTATTTTTTGATATTTTTGGTAGCCGGTCCGGTATAAAAGCATTGGTTCTAACTCAATGGCTGAATTATTAATATATTAGACATTAGCTGCACGACTGCAATATTACCTTCATAGTGAAACAAATTTTAGAACAATGAAGTACTTATATCAAGTACTTAAGAAAAAAATGATAATTAGAGGTCCATACCAACTGCTCTGAAATTTGTTGTTTCTTTGGGTGGCTTTAGTTGTTTCTGACATATTTAGTTATTTAAGTTACATACTGATTGATGCAGTAGTGTCAACAACTCAACATGGATGAAGATACAAGACAACTACTTCGTGATTTTTTTTTTTGAAGAAAGGCTTTAAAGTCCAGTTTCATTGCTGAAACAAAAGTTACAATTACAAAAACTGACACTCAACTATTGCTAACAACTATGTACCGCCTTATATGTCCAACAAGAAGCATGATTATCATCTATCTAGCTAATTCTATATCCTATATGTTTAGTAAAAAAAACTTACAAAGAACAAAAAACTCTTTTACTACTCACTAGTTGCTTGGCCTAAATTACCTGACAGCTCCTTAGTAGAGATAAATTCCACTAAAATTAGTCATTACACCACTATATACTTCTACCTATATTTAACCCATACCAGTACAGACCCATATAGACCCCAATTGTCATCTTTCGCACCATAAGCATTGTGTCTTATTTTCCTCCATGTTCATGCCCCTACTAGTATAAGTTCAAGACCCATCTCTTGTATCTCTAGTGTAACACCGACATCAGTCTTTTCCTCCATGCAACCCATCTCTAGTGTATCATAATTTTCGTAATACCAACCGTCCTTGGTCATCTTTAGTGAGAAGCCATTCCATCTGATTCTCTACCTTCTTCTTTTCTTTTTTTCACCTTAATTTTTTTATTGTCCCTCAATGTTGTCTTCAATTCCAATCTCTTTGCTACTGTTTTCCTTTTGAACTTGAAATAAAAGCTTAACTAGAAAGAAATAGAACAGTAATAGAAGAAGAGACCAAAGTAAATAATTGATTTCATATTGATTTCATTGCTTATTCTGTTACAGAGATGACTGACTGTATATATAACCAAATACAAAGATGCCTTTTGTCTTATATGTATATTCCTAACTAATCTAATTAAGCCACATTGCTAAGCACAGCTGGTGAGCTGATAAGTCTGTTATTTGTATTTGGTAAACACTCTCTAGTGAAGCTTGAACTTGATGTCTCCAGTGCTGGTGCATTATCCTTAACAGTTTGTCATTATATTGGCAAGTTGATCTTTGAAAGAGACAAATCTAATGACAAGTTGGCCATGTTGAGTTCTTTCCCGAATGAAGTGAAAGTCGATCTCTACATGCTTGGTGTGAGCATGGAACATTGGATTGGAGGCCAAAAATATCGCCCCAATATTGTCACACCATAATGTGGGAGGAGAATGGCAAGTGACATAGAGTCCACGCAATAAATATTGCAACCAAATTAGCTCGGCACTAGTAAGGGCAAGAGCCCGATACTCGGCCTCGGTGCTCGAATGAGACACACTAACTTGCTTTTTGGCACTCCAAGAGATCAAATTAGGACCCAAAAATATAGAAAAACCCGATGTTGAGCGACGATCGTCCGGGGAACCCGCCCAATCGACATCACTAAAGGCATGAAGAACAACCTATGAGGCCGGTGCTAAGAAAATGCCATGAGTTAAGGTACCATTTAAATAGTGTAAGATACACTTGACAGCAACCCAATGAGAATCGGTTGGAGAGTGCACAAATTGAGATACCTTGTTGACGACATAAGCAATATCGGGACGAGTAATTGTTGCATATTGTAATGCACCAACGATGGTTCGATAGAGAGTCGGATTTTCCATAGGATCTCCTTCATGAACCGAGAGAGATGTGTGAATCACCATTGGGGATTCACAAGGCCGAGAGGCCATTATGTTAGCCCTTTTGAGGATATCTTTGAGATACTTGGTTTGGTTTAGATGAAGACCATTAGGTGTTTTAGAAACTTCAATTCCAAGGAAAAATGATAATGAACCCAAATCCTTTAGTGCAAACTGAGATTGCAAGTGTAACAGCCAAGTCAAGTGCATTGGTGTTATTGCTTGTGATTATAATGTCGTCGACATAAACCAACACCACAATGATACAACCATGATGATTGTAAACAAATAGGGAGGGATCATAATGAGAAGCAAGAAAATCATAGGAGATAAGAGCATGACTTAAAGTGTGAAACCAAGCTCTCGGAGATTGTTTTAAACCATATAGAGCTTTCTTGAGAAGGCAAACATGATCGGATTTGTGAGGATCAATGAAATCGGGTGGTTGAGTCATATACATGGTTTCATGTAAATCACCATGTAAGAAGGCATTTTGAACATCTAACTGCTTCATAGTCCAGCCAAGAGAGAAAGAGAGAGAGATAGAACAAGTCTAATTATTGTTGGACGAATGACGGGACTATATGTTTCAAAGAAGTCAATACCTTTTTCTTGAGTAAAGCCTTTAGCCACAAGGCGGGCTCTGTGTCTCTGAACAGTACCATCAGCATTTCTTTTGACTCTATACGCCCATTTGCAGCCGACGATGTTTTGATTATCAGGTTTCGGAACAAGTTCCCATGTGTTGTTGTGAAGAAGAGCTTGAACTTCATTATCCATGGCATTTTGCCAAATTGGGGACATCACAACATGCTTGAAGGAGTGAGGTTCATCGTCAGAAGAAGCAATGGTGACTAATGCAACATGGTCAGGGAACTGCTTTAGTTTGTGAGTGTGATCACGAGTTCTGGTAGTCATGTGGTGAGTAGAGATAGTAGGAGGCTGGGTCGGAGCAGAAAGCAGCAATGAAGAGGAAGCAGGTGTTTGTGGGGCAGTCGGGTCAGAAAGGAGCGCTTGAGAAGGTGTTTGGGCATGTGATTGTGTTAAAGTCGGGGCATCGATCTCCTCAGCAGATGAGGTATCTACTCGGGCAGGTGAATTTAAATCTTGGGCTGGCTGTGCAACGGCTATGTGGTGAATATGTTATGGTAGCCAGAGAGACAGGGGCGTGAAAGCTCTTTCCTGAGGGTCAGTCGCAACCTTTGAGGTTTTCACTGATCTAAAGGGAAATTGCAGCTCATCAAATATGACATGACGAGACACATAAATTTTATTTGTGGGTAAATGAAGATATTTGTATCCTTTTTGAGTCTGGGCATATCAAATAAACACACATGGTATAGATCGATTTTGCAATTTGTGGTCATTATAAGGTCGAATGTATGGATAACAAAGACAACCAAGCACCTTGAGAAAATAATAATCCATGTTTTTGTTGAAAAGTTTAATAAAGGGAATAGAATGGATTGAAGTAGTGGGTAACCGATTAATTAAGTAGACAACACTTGCAAAAATTTCATCCCAATATATGATAGGAATGGAAGCTTTGTTCATAGTAGCAAGAGATAGTTCAACTATGTGACGATTCATGCGTTCGGCCAAACCATTTTGTTGGGGGGTATAAGGACACGTTATTTGAGGAAAGATTCTAGTGAGAGGTTTATACTCCGTACCACCATCGGTTCGAAGAGTTTTTATAGTGTGGCCAAGTAAATTTTCAACTTGACTTTTGAATAAAGCAAAGACATGAGAGAGTTCATTTTTACTATGTAGAAAATAGATACAAGAAAAGTGAGTAAAATCATCAACAAATATAAGATAATAACGAAACCCATCTTTTGATAAAATTGGAGAAGGACCCCAAAGATCGGAGTGAACAAGTGGAAGAAGTTGGGGAAGCAGTGGTAGACATGGCGTTAGCCTTACTGGCTCTGATACCATGAAAAAAAGCTTAACTAGAAAGAAATAGAACAATAATAGAAGAAGAGAACAAAGTAAATAATTGATTTCATTGCTTATTCTGTTACAGAGATGACTGACTGTATATATAACCAAATACAAAGAAGTCTTTTGTCTTATATGTATATTCGTAACTAATCTAATTAAGCCACGTTGCTAAGCACAGCTGGTGAGCTGATAAGTCTGTTATTTGTATCTGGTAAACACTCTCCAGTGAAGCTTGAACTTGATGTCTCCAGTGCTGGTACATTATCCTTAACAGAGCTTCTTCATTCTCTTTGTTTTCTTTCTGTCCCCTCATACAAGTCATTCTGTGCTTCTTTCTGCCAAGGTTTTAAAACTCGGCGAGTCAACTCAGAATCGGGCCGAGTTAACTTCGACTCGATGGCCAACAATCCGATTTTTGGCGAGTTGGAGCGGATTTGGGTTGAAAGTCTTGAGATCACCATTAATGGTGGTGTTCTTCCATGGAGAGAGGTGAAAGAGCAAGGAAAAATACTTGTTGTGGTTGCTATGGTGGAGAAGTCGTGTCAAGAGGCCGAGAAAATTACCACGGCGGCTCCTCATGAGGGAATTTGAGCCCTCTCTTGTGCTCTATCGGAAAGGAAGAAGGAAGGAGTGGAATCAGAAAAGGAAAGAAGGAGAAGGGTCGGAACAAGACACCTCCATTTCTGATTTTATTTTCAAATTTTTCATTTCAATCACATCGGACGGTCCAGTTTAATTCAATAAATGAAATAATTTTGAAACAAAGTGATTCTTGATCTAAAAATTAATCAGAGAACATAAAAAAATTGATAATTTCATTCTCTACGATTCTAACTGATACATTAAGATGTTTTAATGAAAGTATCACTAATTCAAAAATGTTTTCTTATTTTTTCAAAATTTTTTCTGATTTTTAAGACAATTAAAAATGATTATTTATGAAAATCCGAGTTTCCAATTCGAGTCAGCCGAGTTTTTCCGAGTCATCCGATTCGACTCCTTAGTTCAACACTCTGAGTCCGAGTTTCAGAACCATGCTTTCTGCCCTTCTTTCATCACCCTATTATATGCTACCACATTTGCTTCACTATTGTCTACTTCTTTTGTCTCCATATCAGTCATATTCATGGCGCAGAATCACTTGGTGATTTGTTGCCAGATGCTGCAGAATTACTTAGGAATTTGGAGCATATTTTTGTGCTTGTGTGGAACGTAGACGAGGAAAATCCAAGGCAGTTTGCACACCTTTTTCCGAAGTACAATGATTGTCCATGATCTAGAATTGGAAGGAAGCCGGCATATCTTTTAGATAAAGGATGGGTAATGGTCATTCTCTAATCCGATAAGTACAATGTATGGTAGATCTTTATTGTTGGGCTGTTTACACTAGGCTTGGCTACAATTTAGCGATTGTAATGTTCCTTTTGGGACAAATGAAGTTAAGTCTCTTCAATATGGAATTAGCTATGGTAGTTTAGATTTCTCGTTAAAACAAACATTTAATAGAGGCTCATTGAAAAAAGCCATTTGTGCTCTTAACCAGCATGATGATGCTACCAATCATCATGAAATTAAACCCCATCTAATACAAATTGTAGTATTTGTTTGTGAATCAGTTAGGTTTCTCAAGATTAGTGGTGGGGCTGACTGAAGGGTATGAAAATTGTTGGAGGATGGATTTCATTATAGACAAACTAATCCATAATTGGGATAGTATTTCAAAAGCCATCAAAACAATGGAGTTTGATTCAGTAGCGCATAGTAGCGTGTCTTGCATTGAAGATGCTGCGAAGGTATTGGCAGTACTCTTAAAGGACATTAAGAAGAATAGCTGTAGTGGATGCATCTTGAATTTAGTCAGTAATTTGTAATTATTTTGGTGGGCACTTTTAAGCTATATATTTTAGTCTATCTTGATCCCTGTTATAACTTGGTCAACTTTTTTCTTAAATGTTTGTATGAGTTTTTCTGCTTGATCTTATGCTGCACGCAAGTAGCCTAGTTGGTATCCTGGATCCTGGAAAAATTTATTATTCCTTGGTAATGTGATAATAACTTGAAAAGTATTCCATTATAACTAGGGTGTTTTCCTTCAATTTGCGTTGCTATTAACTTTAATTACGCTCTCTTGTTATTTATCCTCTTTTTTCTCTTTTGATTACTTATGTAGTTTAATTTCCTTCTTTTTTTTTTGTAACTTGGGGTGTTTTTTTGTTACGGAAGCTAGGGTTTTAATAGGAACACAGAGAGACAGACCAAGAGGAAGAGAACAAAGGAGACAGATATTTTTTGTCGGGAATTAACATCCCAATTTTCATTTTCTCAAATTTATTAGTCCTTACAAAGTTTACAAATAAGACCTTATAAAGTTCTAATATTACAAATACAACAAGAAAATGAAAAATACAAATATAGAGGAATGAGTAAGGAACCCAACAAACTCCTCCTTCCAACTCATGGAGCGTGTCTACCCAATAAACCCGCCTTCTCACAACAAGCTTCAAGCTTCAATGGCGGTATCGACTTGGTCAACATATCCGATCCATTATCACTCGTGTGGACTTTCTCCAACAACAATTCTTTCCTCTCAAGCACATCACGAATCCAATGATATCTCAAATCAATGTGCTTGGACCTAGAGTGAAACATCGGATTTTTACTCAAATGAATTGCACTTTGACTATCACATAACAAAACATATCTCTCTTGCCAAATACCCAACTCATGCAAGAACTTCTTCATCCAAATTAGTTCCTTGCATGCCTCCGTAATGGCTATGTACTCGGCTTCGGTAGTTGAAAGTGCAACACATTTTTGTAGCTTGGATTACCATGACACGGCCCCGTTTCCAAAACAAACTAAATAACCGGATGTAGACTTTCTAGAGTCTATGTCACCGGCCCAATCGACATCCGTATATGCCTCCAACACCGGATCTCTTGTGCCACCAAAACAAATGCAATGAGTGGATGTACCCTTCAAATATCTAAGTATCTACTTAACGGCATTCCAATGCACTTTACCCGGATTAGAAAGAAAACGACTCACTACACCAACGGCATGAGCAATGTCCGGTCTAGTGCATACCATTATATACATCAAAGAGCCTACAACCGAGGCATATGGCACATTTCTCATCTCCTCCTTCTCTTTGTCCTCCTTAGGACAACCATCCAAAGATAATTTAAAATGACTAGAAAGAGGAGATGTTACTGGTTTGCAATTTTGCATGTTGAACCTTTGAAGTACCTTCTCAATGTACTTCTCTTGTGACAACTAAAGCTTCCGATTCTTGCGGTCTCTAGTGATGCTCATTCCAAGAATTTGCCTAGCTGCCCCTAAATCTTTCATGGCAAATTCACTTCCAAGTCTCTCTTTCAATGCTTTAATTTTTCTTAAATCACTTCCAATGACCAACATGTCATCAACATAAAGCAAGAGAATAAGAAAATCACCACTAGAATACCTCTTAACAAAGACACAATTATCAGAAATTATTTTAGTAAATTTGTTGTCACACATGAAAGATTCAAATCTTTTGTACCAATTTCGTGCTGCTTGCTTCAAGCCATAGAGGCTCCTCCTCAACTTGCACACCATGTGCTCTTGTCCTTGCACCATAAATCTTCGGGTTGCTCCATATAGAGCTCCTCCTCCAAATCACCATGGAGGAATGCAGTCTTGACATCCAGTTGTCCAATTTCCAAATCCAAACTAGCGGCCAAGCCAAGCACAACCCGGATTGATGACATCTTCACAACGGGTGAGAAAATTTCTTCAAAATCAACACCCTTCTTTTGACCAAATCCCTTCACTACCAACTGAGCTTTGTATCTCGGTTTTGCTTCTTGACCCTCCAATTTGACACGGTAAACCCACTTGTTCTTGAGCACATTTTTGCCTTTTGGCAAATTCACCAACTCTAAAGTGTTGTTCTCATGCAAGGATTTTATCTCATCTTGCATGGCATCCAACCACTTATTCTTGTGCTCCGACTCAATAACCTCCATAAAGCATTCGGGCTCACCACTATCACCAAGCAAAGAAAATTCATTTGTGGGATACCTTGTGTTAGCTCGCCTTTCACGAGTCGACCTCCTCAATTCTTGCACTTGTGAGCTATCACTTGAAGAGGTTTCGGATTGAGAATCGCTCTCTTGAGTTTGTGGGACACTAGTTTTGGTTGTATGGCTAGGGTTTTCATCATTTATTTCGGTTCTTGGGTTGTTGGAAGAGAGAGGAGTCAGGTCAACATGGCTACTTGTAGAGGTTTTCGCCTTGTCGAGGTTGCCAACAATTTCAATGGTTTCTTTCTCAAAGAACACCACATCTCGACTTCTCACCAACTTCTTCTCAATTGGATCCCACAACCTATAACCGAATTCATCATTTCCATAACCCAAAAAGATACACTCCTTGGTCTTGCTATCAAGTTTTGACCTTTCATCTTTGGGTATGTGCACAAAGGCCCTACAACCGAACACTCTAAGATGGTCATATGTGACATCCTTTCCTTTCCAAATCCTTTCCGGTATGTCACCGTCCAAAGCATGTGAAGGAGAACGATTGATCAAGTGAACCGATGTGTTCAAAGCTTCTCCCCAAAATCCTTTTGAGAGCTTTGAATGAGAGAGTAAGCAACGAATTCTCTCACAAATGGTGCGGTTCATGCGCTCGGCCACACCATTTTGTTGTAGAGTCTTGGGTATGGTCTTTTCTAATTTGATACCATTGGCCTTGCAATATTCCTCAAATGGGCCATGGTATTCTCCTCCATTATCGGACCGGACACACTTGACCTTCTTTCCGGTCTCTCTTTCAACCTCCATAACCCAAGACTTAAACACATTCAACACTTAAATCTTTTGTTTTTAGAGAATATGCCCACAATTTTCTTGTATGGTCATCTACAAAAGTCACAAAATAAAGAGCACCACCAATACTCCTATCACCCATAGAGCAAAGGTCGGTATGTACCAAATCCAAAGCACCCGATTTCTTGGTAGTGGAATTTCTTCTAAAGGTTACACGGTGTTGCTTTCCGGCCAAACAATGTGTACAAGAAGAAAGAGATGTACCTTCACAAGAGACATATTTCTTCTTGGAATTTCTATGCCCTTCTCACTCATATGACCCAACCACAAATGCCACAAATCGGTTGAGTTGTCTTCCTATACATTCACCTCTCCACACATCTTCACTTGAGTCACATAGAGTGACCCGGATTTATACCCACGAGCAACAACCAAATGTCCTTTCACTAACTTCCATCTACCACCAAAAAAGTCACTATGGTACCCGTCATCATCAAGGGCACCAACCGAGATAAGATGATGTCTCATATCCGACACATGCCGCACATTCTTAAGGGTAAGATTGCAACCTAGACTTGTCACAATATTTATGTCACCAATTCCAACAATTTTGCATGCTCCATTATTGCCCATTCTAACAACACCACGATCACCTCCCTTGTAGGAAGTGAACAAGTCACGTCTAGGCGCGACATGGAATGAGGCACCGGAGTCTACAACCCATGAGGAATCATGACAAGTAAGGTTTACAAAACCTTCATCACAAGCAATGAACACTTCACTATAGGAAGCAATGGCGGTGGTACTTTCATTCTCACCATCACCATTTTTACCCTTAGATTTATCTCTCTTGAGACTATCATTCTTTGCCTTTAACTTCCGGCACTCATTTTTCATATGACCGGACTTATTGCAATAATGACAAATAATTCCCTTTCTTGATTTGGATCTTCTCTTTGACTTGTCACGCTTGTCATCATTATGGGAGTTTCTTTGAGTGTCTCTTCCCCGATTTTCGATGACAAGAGCCGAGGACTCACTAGTGATCACCAACTCCTTACGCCTTAACTCTTCATTGAGCATGCTATCCTTCACCATGGCTAAGGTCACAACACCGTTAGGTGCCGAGTTGCTCAAAGTCACCACCAAAGTTTCCCAACTCTCGGATAAAGAACTCAACAAAATTAAGGCTTGCAACTCCTCATCCAATACCATTTTCATAGTTGACAAGAGGTTTATACAATCTTGAAATTGATTCAAATGATCCGAAATGGATGTTCCCTCTTGGTATTTCATGTTAACCAATTCTAATAAGAAATGTCTTGTTTTGAGCGGTCTTGCGCTCATACAAACTCTCAAGTTTTTTCCATAAAACTTTGGCATCGGTTTCGGTTGAAATATGATGGAAGACGGAATCATCAACCCATTGCCTAATTATGGCTATGGTCTTTCGGTTAGACACTTTCCAAGCCTCATCGGAAGTAAGAGTGGGTTTAACACCGAAAACGAGTTCATAGACATCTTTGCAATATAACAAATCTTTCATTCGAGACTTCCAAATACCATAATTAGATGAGGTTAATTTGATCATGGTTCCGGTACCACTATCTTCCATTTCAACAATTCAATTTACCAAATTGATTATCAATAATTGCACCGGACACCAAAGCATCAAAGCAACAGAGAGTAATTACCAAATTCACAACAGCAACAACTGCGTCACCTACTGCTGGTGCACATGCGGTGTACGAAGGTGAGATGCTTGGCGCTCGTCCTTGCGCGGTCCACAGCAGAGCAGCGACAGCGCTGGTTCTTGCTGGTCTTTGCACGGTCCACAGGAGAGCAACGCGTGAGGTTTTGGTGCTGGTCTTGGCGCGGTCCACAGAAGAGCAACGCGTGAGGCGTTGGTACTGGTCTTGGCGCGGTCCACAGGAGAGCAACGCGTAGCAGACAGAAGTTGGCGCTGATACCAGATGTTACGGAAGCTAGGGTTTTAATAGGAACACAGAGAGACATACCAAGAGGAAGAGAACAAAGGAGACAGATATTTTTTGTCGGGAATTAACATCCCAATTTTCATTTTCTCAAATTTATTAGTCCTTACAAAGTTTACAAATAGGACCTTACAAAGTTCTAATAATACAAATACAACAAGAAAATGAAAAATACAAATATAGAGGAATGAGTAAGGAACCCAACATTTTTGTAGTTTAATTTTCTTCTTTTCTCAGTAAAAACTGCATTTAACCCCTATTCTTCCAACCCTGTTTAGTGAAGTAGAGACATTTGCATCAAGCCCCATTGTTACACTTGTGATATTTTATTACCTTCACCGAGTAGTACTAACTGCGTACTATCCAGTATTGTGACATATATAGTGTAATACTGATTCCT
Organism: Rhynchospora tenuis; assembly: GCA_027725995.1. NCBI lineage: Eukaryota > Viridiplantae > Streptophyta > Magnoliopsida > Poales > Cyperaceae > Rhynchospora > Rhynchospora tenuis. Next base: position 67,693,005 of record CM050889.1, on the reverse strand, counting down.
TTTTTTTTTTATATATATCTATACACAATCATATAGCAGGAAGCCAGGAACTAACACAAGTGCTCAGCATTTTTACCCTTGTTTTTTTTTTCTCTCTCTATGACCACGTATACAAAGAAGCCCTAGTAATTTAATTTTTGTGTTTTTTTTTTTTTTTTTGTTTTCTTGCAAGAGTACATATTTTGACACTATCAAATTCCGGTTATGGAAAATTACAGAGAACCAGTATAAATGATTTTATTATAATTAATAACTTCTGAGAATGCATAACTGATTGGTGTTTGTTTAATGCATGGATGAATAATATTTTTCTTTTGAGCCTTGACTTTTGGAACAGTACATAGGGGCTAAAAGCAAGAAATTTTTTTATCGGGGTTAGCACAGAGCCGTTTTCAAGTAGGATTTAAAACATATATAGCCGGTTTGCATGGGGGATTCTCTTGATCGAGTCACCAATGAAGTTTGCTCCGCATTAATTGTAACGAAATATAGGTAGAAAAAGTCATTCTCTTTTTTTTTAAAAAAAAAAGTAGTAAGAGTTTTTTCATTCTTTTCCCTCCACAAGTAGTACTTGTACGTAAATTGTGAACTGTTTTTATTATTGTTTAGCTCAATGAGATGAGAATGCTTATTTCGATATAGTGCGAATATATTGGTGCATGGTTTTTGCCTGGATGTTCTTAAACTTTACTCCACAAATTTCTATTGATTTTATTTTCAATCACTGATATCACTTATTATTATTTTTTAATTATCGATAGCTTGATAGCAATTGTATAAACCACATAGCCAATATTTAGTATATATGTCTAAAATAAAACAGTAAAGTTGACATTGCTTAAAATGAAGTAAAATCAATTTTAATTTTTTATTTTAAATTCTCAAAATAATCAAATTGTTCGGCACAATTTTTCTATTGAATCAATCCTCAAAACAGTCAATATTTCCAGAAAAGTTAATTTAATTTTCAGCTTTCATTTCTAGTTATTAAACATTTCTTACCAAATTAGTTTTAAAACTTTACAAAAAATATTAAGTTGACGTTTTAACTTGGAGTAATGCTAGAGTCAAACGCGTTTGACGTCAAGCACGATTTTAAATTGCCGATCCAAATCGCTCAATATGATCTTTATATTGAAATTATCTTGAAGACAAAATTTTATAATTTTTCAAAAATTATAACTATTTATTTTGGATTTTTTAAATTTGGAGGGTCAAGAATTAATTAGATTGAATATTTTTTAAAATTCAAAATAAATAGTAAAAAAATTTGATCTCTAAAGAGATTACATTATGGAGAATAAATTGAACGGTTCGGATTTCTCATTGTAGTATCAAAAATTGAGATTCGATCGTGTTTGATGGGCTCAAGTGTCAAACGCGTTTAACTCTAGCATTACTCTTTAACTTGTCAAAAAAGGACGAAAAGTTAAATCTTCTCTTCCGAAAAATTTTAAATTAATTACATTTATTCTTGTAAGAAAACTTGCCTAAAGAAGATTTGCTTCAACAAAGTAAGCCGAGAAATATTAATTGCATCACTAAAAAAAGAATAGTACGGAATGATAATGGCAATTCCTGGGATAGAAGTTAAATTAACAGAGAGAGAGAGAGAGAAACGGGTACTGATGAATATATGATCCAAATATAACAAGTGTCAGATTCGACTACTCATTCGACTGGCTTATATCAGTAAAGACTTGAATTAGTTTTAAACTCAAAAGCCAGAGCAACAATTTTAACACAGGAAGCATCCATGTTGCTAAAAATACATATAATACAGGAGCAAAAAACTGAAAAATTTCAATTGAAGAAATGAAAATTAAGCAAACTAGATTTCAATTCACACGACATGCGCAATTCCAAAATTCAATATTTGTGCAGAGCTACAAGAGAAAAATCTTTCTAAACCCTTCAGCCTAGTTCTGATTCCATACGCCTAACTCTTCAAATTTTGTACTAAAAATGAAACTCTCCCTAAAAAAGTAGAAGACAGAGCCAACCGAAACTCCAAAACCGAATTAAGGATCAACCAGCAAAGAAGTACATAAGACGGACATAATTACAACCAACCAACCTTGTTTTCAACCGACATAATTAAAAAAGAACAAACAACTAAGAACTTTCATCCCCTGAAACTAATCTCATCGAAAGAAAGTCACACTTCAACAGTCAATGTTTGGTGAATAACTGGTTCTGGCAAGTTATCGAAGAAAAGAACAACAATGCTGATGTCATCATGATGGTACCGCTTGTCAGGAAGCGGCAGTTTTACGAGGTCCCGGTATTGCAAATTGTTTCTGTTGCCGGCTTTATCCAATGCTTCTTTCAACAAGGCTTTTGCTGCACCCTTTATAACACAAAATATTCAATAAGTTCGGTGAAAAACAAACTTAAGTTGGTAAAATAATTGTGCTCACCATATCTATTTGATAGATTACTAAATTGGACTTTACTACTAATAAAGTTGAAACAATTAGTTTTCTTTTTTTTTCTCAGAAATTTGTAGTTAAAAATCTTGGTTCGAATATATGTCAGGATGGCGGTACCTAGGCAACTCATTTGAATGTATGTAAAAGAGAGGTGTGTGTGCGTGTATTGATAGGGTTTGTGGTGGTGCACTTACATAGCGAGAAGAGCCTTTCACAATAGAGACAGCTTCATCATTAGAGACCTCATTCCAAAGTCCATCAGAGCCGAAAATCACAAATCTGTCATTAGGTTCCAGATCATAACTCTGAATTGTTGGTAGAGCCTTCAAAATAGGTCGAATAATCGGCCGTTCTTGTCTGTATCGTGCTTCTAGTGGATCACGATTGAATTCATTGGATTTAAGATATTCATCCCCAATGGCCCTTGTCACCTGAATTTTTTAAATTTAAAATAATCAATGATTGGTTGATGCACTTACTAAACATAAAGGAAAAAAAAAAAAAGTGAATGTGTGATAACAGTTGCATTTGAGGCTGGAAGTGGTAAGAGTTGTCATTTTTAGTACGCACTTTCACCTTTTTGAAATGTTTAAAAAATAGAGCAACATGGTTCATGTTGACATGGAGACCTTTGGAAAATATTTCAACCGTGGCACTTTCAGCCACATGTACAATTAAAATGCCAAAGCTATCAGTGCAGTTCAGTACCCTACCAACATTTGTGACCTGGTAATAAGATAAAAGAAGTTAACCTGAATTCTGCTTCTGACACGGTAGCTTCCATTGACAACTCTGAAGAGGTCGGGATCGTCAGGGTGCTCTGCTGAAAGCTCATTCCGTATAGCTTCATCGTTAGCATTATGATCAGTTGACAACTGTTGTATGTGGGGCTGTCCTTCTCCATCTGCCCACCTAGCAACAACTGCACGCGAATCACCAGCATTTGCCACATAGAGCTTATTGCCATGCACGAGCCCCGAAAGACAACATGAACCCATTGATGCCAGTTTCGGTATTCGTTCCCAATTTCTTCTAACAAGTTCCAGAAACAGATGCTCTGTACTTAGATATGCCTCCTGGAGGACAGTTCCGTCGTCCATATGGCCATTGTGATTTGTAATAGCAGCTACAGTTAAAAAAGTATAGAATAATTAGTCTTTGTTTGTAGAAATAAATTCACGAGCTGAGTTACTTTGTTTTCTTATGAGAAAAATGTTAAAGACTTCAAGAAATGGAAATATGCTCCTTGAATATTATTCTATATATTGATCAAATATCAAATAAAGGTTAAATAGATTCAGTGTCATATTTTTGGCAAATGCTATACAGAATACAGTCAAGAAAAGTATATTTTAAGATATTTGAACTGCTAATCTCATTTTTGCCACTTCACTGCACAACAGACCAAAGATAAAAATAACTAATTATTCAAGAAACAGAGAAGTAATAATTAACTTAAAAAGAAACAAATTAATTGCTGAAGAGAGGGGTAATAAAAAGCTCTAATTCAACCAAGAAACCGAATTAATTCCATTTTCTTGTTATTCTTTCAAGAAACATAAAAACTCCTTTAGAACAACTAAAACAGAAAGAAAAGAAAACTCAATTAAAGAATGGAACCAGAGCTACTCACTCTTCAAGTCGTTGAAGAGATGGTCAAGGACGAACTGAGAGCAAATTTCTCCATCATGGCCGTCGTAGATGCCGACGAACACTCCAGACGGTCCGTTGGGGACAATATTCGACAGAGGACCAGACACCAGCTGGCAGCGATCCTCACATTGAAGATTAGCTTGCGCCAAGGCCATGGAATACTGGCCATGCAAGTGAGTCCCCAGCTTCTTCTCCCAATGGTAGTAGTTATACTTCTTGCCTCTGAAACCTTGAACTGACGTTATGGGGTTGTCATTCGACTCAAAACCTTCGGCAATGCATCCGACCATACGCGAGAAGAAGCGCATCAACGCCATGTGAAATCTGACGAGGTAGTTTCAAGAGTTCGATGGAGAAAGACGAATCTTGGTTTCTTGAGAGAATGGGGATAGAGAAAAGGTTAAGAGAAGAGGTTTATAAGATTAGAATGGGGTTAGAGAAATGATTGGGAGTAGAGGTTTAGGAATGGAATGGGGTTTATATAGAGCGAATGCTTGAGTGGGTTTCTTCCCACAAGCGAGGAGAATTTTATTTTATTTATTATTATTTTTTTTTTGTGAGAATTGGGGAAAAGAGGTTTATTTCGTTGGTGAAATAACAGCTTAAACACAACTGATTTGTCCTTTTGCGGAGCGGCTGGAGGAAAAACTTACCTGCACCTGGCGCACCAACTTTTCTTTCCAAAGAAAACGCAATTCGTTTTTGGTGTGTTAAGACTGACCATACTCCGGTTTTACGCAATTACGCAAACGAAGGCCTCATCGCATGCCGTGTCGAAATAGTGGGTTCTATATTTTTTAAAAAAAAATTGCCAAAAAAATTTAATGTGGGTTTGAAAGCGGCACAGATGTAATGATGTTGGTTTAATTGATGCAGCTTTCTTGATAAAAGGCAAGAATTGGAATAACTTGCGGTCTTATCTTGACTCACGGGCCAGGAGTTATCTTCAAATAAATGTGTACTTCAATTTTTTTTATTTAATTCATATATTATAATTTATAACCAATAAAATCATTAATTATTTTTATCATTATTATTGATTCGAAGTAAAATATGTCTACTAAATCTATGGCATGCTACAATTATCAAAAATAAAATTACGTAAGAATAAATTTATCAAATTTTGTGGGTACTTTTTATATAAAAAAAAACAATTCGTACATTCAAGACCCGAAGAAGGTTCTGGAAAGAAAAGCAAATAGTAAATTTTTATAGTTATTGTATAACTTTTAATAGTTCTAAATCATGTTGATAATGTTATTTGAAATAAAAAGTTATTATGTTACGAGTAAATTCACGAGTAGTGAGTCAAATTGAGCTTAATTCAAATTCAACTCGTCAATCAATCAAGTTAGTGCAACTTGAGTTCTACCAATTCGAGTTACGATTGAGTTTTTTCCAAATTGAGTTCAAATAAACTCACGCAGGAGCGGAGCCAGAATTAGTAGGGGGGGGGGTTTCAAAACATGAAGTCTAAAGAAAATTTATAATAAAAAATAAAATAATAAATTAATTATTGAGAATATTATAAATTAAAATATTCCTCATTAACCATATAAAATTATTATATTTCTATAATCATGATTTCAAAACAAAAAAAAATCAATTCTTTAATACATGTGTATTTCTCAATAGTCAATATAGACTCGCATGTAGTCTAGAATGAATTATGAATGATTTTTATTTTCGATAATGATAATGATTAACGCAATTAACTAAAGGTGTTTCTCAGAGTCTCCACAACATCTCATTGGCCTACATAATTAGATTGCTTTTAAAAGAAAATATTATTTTTTGAAAAGAAGAGCCGTCGTTGACCATTTATTGTTAAGGTTTTGAGGATAGATATTTAGTAATTACAACTAAATCTAGTTTCTGCCCGTCGTATAAAATCTCAAAGGACACCACATTTCCTTTCTCTATTTACTATCCTCGGTCCTTAGTCTAGTTTGAATAGAAAGCATAACCATCCAAATTTACAAAGAAATTAAACGCGATATTCGAGGAAGAAAGATTGTAATCAAGCTGCTCATCCATACTATTTGGGCTTTTTATTTCATAGGGGGCATATTGCTTAAAATTAATTAAAGTGAATAAAAAAATGAGAAGTTCATAACTGAAAACCCAAATATCTGGGGGACAGAGCCCCTGAACTCACGATTTACGAATTACTGAGTTTGCTGCTCACTCCTACCCATAAGGCCATAACTGCTTATTATTGGTTTAAAACACGGCGGGTTACTTTGAATTTGAGACAGAAGATCTGGAATTATTATTCTTTAAAAGGTAAAGGAAAGTGAGATCGGCGGATTATCGGCACTAGCACTGATCTCTCTGATCTGTACAAGCGCTTATCCTCCAGACAAGCCGCTGAGATTTAATTCCCTAGAATTAAATCCGATCTGTACCCCACTTGACAAAAATTTCGGCATAAAACATATATCAATTAACAATATGCGTTGAAATGAAGTCAGGTCCCTTTTTGTCAACTTTCTTTATTTTGTTCCTCTAGGTAGTCTCTGCCTGGCATTTCAAAAAAAAAAAAAAAAAAGAACAACTTTCTTTATTTTGTTAATGAAAATTGCTATCCCTCAAAAAAAAAAAAAAAAAAAAATGAAGTCAGGTCGGGTTGCGTATAATTCGACTTTGTAGTCCGCATAGATTAATTTGTAAGTTCTTGCGTTTTTTTTTTTTTTTTTTTTTGAGAAGTAATTCTTGCGAAATTCTACCTCAGATGCGGAGTGTTGGCTGACCGTTGACTGTTGACTTTGATTTGAGCTCCAAATTGACACATCTCCAATTAAATGCACAAACACATTGATCAGCGGGACATTTGACTGGATAACCAAAAACGATCTAATTATTATTTGATTGTCGTAGGTATGATTCTCTTGACCTGGTTCTTATTGATACCAAAAAATAATGTAAGAATATTCCCACCTATTCCGTACTACGTAGTTGAAAAAGCACACTGGGTTGTTCGGCCTCGCTCTATTTCACAATCATGTGATCCTTGGTTGGATTCACGAAGAGAGCAATATTTTCAAATTTTTTATAACAAAATCGTTAATTTCAAACTAACCTTCAAAAAAAAAGCACATAAGAAAAAAAAAAGAAGATAATAATTATAACTAACAATACAGAAAAGATTTCTTTTTAATTTTAGTTTACAATTTGGGAATTTTTTTTCTATAAACGTGTTAATTATTCTGAAGTTGAACCACCAGATATATACAGTGCTACTTTTCTATGATATATATATATATATATATATATATATATATATATATATATATATATAACGTTAACGTCATATATATATGTATTATTACAATGAATTGAACGTAAAATATTAATTTATAATACATTTATGCTAAGAAATTATAATATGATAAATACATTGATGCCTCACGCATTTTACTATGAACATCGAAACGATAATTCAAAGATAAATTTTATAACATTCATCATAAAAATTTTAAATTTTAAACTAGGTGTAGAATATTAAACTTTACTTGAAATAAATTTAATAGTGAACATTTAATGATTCTCGGAACCAATTACGTAGGTTTTTATAATGCTAATAAGTTTCACTTGTAAAAATAACAACAATCATACCTAATCAGTCCATATTAAGTCAATCAATGCTAAAACACAAGGGAAAAAAAAAAAAACTAGTGTTTTGATAATCAGACATGGCCGACCGGTCAATTCGACTGAAAAAGGTGAAAATCAGTCATCAAGCTGGTTCACATATCTTCCAAAATGTTGATTTTTATCGTCCTACTTTTTACGATACTCATCCGTTACCACACCTATACCTATTAACTTCAAATTTTATAAACTTTTGAATTCCACCTCTTAAGTTGATGTCCAATTTTAACCATCGAAATAATTAGACGAATTACTTAAAACTATCGAATGATAAGTTCGCTGATTTAATAAACTGGTAAGATAATGGATCCATCTAGTTGAGAATAATGTTTCCATACCATTACTAACTAATTGGCGAACAATATAAGGTAAAGAGACGAATGAGAAACCACACCCAAATATTCACTTAATAATGTATAATATCTTGCAGCGAACCACAAGTCTACCGGTCACACAAAACACAAGGGAGGATAGAATCTTGTAATTTGTACATTTGTACGGAGGCTGTTAAGATGAGATGAAGTTAACGTTATCATCTTCTCTTTTTTAAATATTCTTGAACCACACTAGTCTGAAATATTACTATTTTTAATGATAATTAATTGTAATTTTTTTGTCAATAATAAATTTCAAGTAAGCTTACAGTTCAAAGTGATGCAATATTGTCCTGCGCACACTCCATAAAAAGGTGTAACTTTTTTATCCGACCGTTAGATCGTGCTGAAATTTTGACAATAGCTGCGTGACCCAAAGCCCAAGACAAAACCAAGCTATTTAAATGAACAGGTAGATCCTCTATTTCTGCGTTCCATCCTCAATTTACCCTGTTCTATGATACTTTTTGACTTGTGGCTGAAAGCAGTGAGATGTGAAGTAAATTATCCACATCTATTTTGGTAGAATTTTAAAACATCTTCGTGAAATTTGATTTTTTTTCTTTCTTTTTGACATCTCCGTTGCTCTTATATCTAATCACTATAACTAAAGAATAAGATAATATGCTATTTACTTCGAAGCAAACAACAGAACTGGATTAAGGATTAAGAAAGCGGTTTACCAACACCATTCTTTACCAAGGCTGATAAGCTAGGTCAAAAGGGAGAGTTTATCTTTTGATTGGGCTAGGCCCAATTAAATGAACAGGCACTTTCATTTACGAGTTAAAAGGAGGCATATTCATCACTAATAAATTGATTCATAGGAGAATTAGTTCCCTAGTACTTTCTCATTTGTCCCTTCATCTTGTACTGTTCGTCTTTCAATTAATATTGTCCAGATGATTAATTGGCAGTTTGAATGGTACGATCATACTAATACTATCATATTGAGATGAGACCGACATATGCTCTGCACGTCTGAAATTTCTGAAAAAATTTTAATCAGACCAAAAACTTGTGGCATTATTAGAACCCTCCTCTTTTTATTTTTGAGGGACGGAGAAGGCTGATCAGAATTAGTAATTGAGTTCGTTGCAATTATAACATTTCCTGAAACTTTTCAAGACGTCAAGTGTGGAAACTTATAACAAGGTGCTTAAAAAAAAAAAAAGACAAAAAAAATTGTCACGGTATGGGTAGAGAAGTGATTCACATAAAAAATATAGTAAGAGTTTTTTAAACTTTCAAAAAAATATAAGGTTGACCTTTAACTTGTCAAAAAAGGACGACAAGTTAAATCTTCTCTTCCTAAAATTTTAATTAATTACATTTATTCTTGTAAGAAAACTTGCCTACAGAGATTTTCTTCAACAAAGTTAGCCCCAGAACGTTAATTGCATCACAAGAAAGAATAGTACGGAATGATCATAGCAATTCCTTGAATAGAAGTTTAATTAATAAAGAAAGAAAGAAACGGGTACTGATGAATATATGATTTTAAAATAAAAATTGTTAGATTTGACTGGGTTATATCAGTATAAAGACTAACTTGAATTAGTTTTAAACTCGAAAGCCAGAGCAACAATTTTAACACAGCAACTCAGCAAGCATGCATGTTGCAAAAAATAAATATAATACAGAACCTAACTAAAATCAAAAGCAACAAAGATCAATTTCAAGAAATGAAAATTGAGCAAACTAGATTCACACGACATTGAGCAATTACAAAGTTGAATATTTGTACAGAGCTACAAGAGAAAATCTATCTAAACCCTCCAGCCTTGTTCTGATTCCACACGCCTAACTGCATCCAACTTCCATTTTTAAACTGAAAAGTAAAAACGAAACTGCCCTAAAAAAGCAGAAGACACAGAGTCAACCGAAACTCCAAAACCGAATTAAGGATCAACCAGCAAAGAACATAAGACGGACATAATTACAACCAACCAACCTTGTTTCAACCTACATAATTAAAAAAGAACAAACAACTAAGAACTAAGAACTTTCATTCCCTGAAACAAATCACATCAAAAGAAATTCACAATTCAACAGCCAATGTTTGGTGAAATTACTGGTTCTGGCAATTCATCGAAGAAAAGAATAACAATGCTGATGTCATCATGATGGTACCGCTTGTCATCAAGCGGCAGATTTATGAGGTCCTGGTATTCCAAATTGTGTCTGTTGCTGGCTTTATCCAGTGCTGCTTTTAACAGGGCTCTTGCTGCACCCTTTACAACACAAAATATTCAATAAGTTATGTGAAAATCAAACTTAAGTTGGTAAAATTATGCTTACCATATCTATTTTATAAATTACTGAATTAGACTTTACTACTGACAAAGTTGAAACAATTAGTTTTCTTTTTTGTTAAGAAATTTGTAGTTGAAAATCTTGGTTCAAATATATGTCAGGATGGCAGTACTTAGCGGTATTCAATGTCAGTAGTTCCAGAATTGATAAGTGCAATACAAAATTATGATACAGTAAATACTAGGATAATCAGGCAACTCGTTTGAATGTATGTAAAGAGAGGTGTGTGTACGTGTGTTGGTAGGGAGTTGTGGGGGTGCACTTACAGAGCGAGAAGAGCCTTTCACAATACAGACAGCTTCCTCATTAGTGACCTCGCCCCAAAGTCCATGAGAGCCGAAAATCACAAATCTATCATTAGGTTCCAGATCATGAGTCTTAATTGTCGGTACAGCCTTCAAAAGAGGTCGAACAATCGGCCTTTGTCGTCTGTATCGTGCTCTTAGGGGCTCACAATTGAATTCATTGGATTTAAGGTATGCATCCCCAATGGCCCTTGTCACCTGAATTTTTTAAATTTAAAATAATCACTGATTGGTTGATGTACTTACTACACAAAGAAAAAAAAGTAAAAAAAAAATGCATGTGTTATACTGGCAGTTTTCTTCACTTTCCTTTCAGTTTGTTTGGTTGGCAAGTTTCATATGAGGCTGGAAGTGGTAAGAGTCGTCATTTTTAGTACGCACCGTCACCTTTTTGAAACAGTTTAAAACATAGAACAACAGGGTTCATGTTGACATAGAGAAAGTGCAATTAAAATTACAAAGCTAGCAGTGCAGTTCAGTACCCTACCAGGTTTGATCTGGTAATAAAATAAAAGAAGTTAAAACCTGAATTGTGCCCCTGATACAGTAGGTTCCATTGACAACTCTGAAGAGGTCGGGATCGTCAGGGTGCTCTGCTTCAAGCTCTTCCCGTATAGCTTCATCGTTAGCATTATGATCAGTTGACAACTGGCGCACCCGGGGCTGTTCTTCTCCATCTGCCCACCTAGCAACAACTGCACGAGAATCGCCAGCATTTGCCACATAGAGCTTATTTCCATGCACGACCCCCGAAAGACAACATGAGCCCATTGTTTCCAGAAACGGTATTAGTCGCCTATTGCTTGTAACAAGTTCCAGAAACTTATTCTCTGTACTTAGATATGCCTCCTGGATGACAGTTTCGTCCACATGGCCATGCCGATTTGTAATAGCAGCTACAGTTAAAAAGTATAAAATAATTAGTCTTTGTTTGTTGAAGTAAATTCACGAGCTGTGTTACTTTATTTTCTTATGAGAAAAATGTTAAGACTTCCAGAAAGGGAAATATGCTCCTTAAATCTGATTATATATATATTTATCAAATATCAAATGAAAGGTAAAATATTGGAAAATATTCAGAGTCGTATGTATGGCAATGCTGTACAGTTAAGAAAAGTATATTTTAAGATATTTGAACTGCTTATCCCATGTTTGCCCCTTCACTGCACAACAGACCAAAGATAAAATTAATTTTTAAAGATGCGCAACTATTATTTCAAGGAACAGAGAAGTAAAAAATAACTTAAAAAGAAACAAATTAATTGCCAAATTGCATAGGGTCTTGTGAAGAGAGGGTAATTAAAAGCTCTAATTCAACCAAGAAACCGAATTAATTACATTTTCTTGTAATTCTTTCAAGAAACATGAAAACTAAAAAAGAAAGAAAAGAAAATCAAATTAAAGAATGGAACCAAAGGTACTCACTCTTCAACTCGTTGAAGAGATGGTTAAGGACGAACTGAGAGCAAATGTCTCCACCATGGCCGTCGTAGATGCCGACGAACACTCCGGTAGGTCCGTTGGGCACAATATTCGACAGAGAACCAGACTCCAGCTGGAAGAGATCCTCGTTCCTAACATTAGCTTGCGCCAGAGCCATGGAAAACTGGCCATACAAGTGACGCGCCAGCTTCTTCTCCCATTGATAGTGGTCTTTCATGCTGCCTTTGATACATTGAATTGACGTTATGGGGTCGTTGTCATCCGACTCATCGCCGCTGGTAAAGCATCTGAACAAACACGAGAAGAAGCTCCCCATTATGTATAATCTGATAAGGTAGTTTCAAGAGTTCGATGAAGAAATGATTGGGTGAAGAGGTTTAAAGGGGTTATTTTTAATAAAAAAAAAATTTCGTCGGAAATTTTAATAAGAAAAAATGTTAAAATTTTTTTTTAATAAGAAAAAAGTCCTAACGCGATTTTGGACGCAGTAAATGCGCTGAGACCTAACGCGGTCAACAAACGCGTTAGGGCTCCTTAACGCGGTCAACAATCGCGTTAGGGCTCCTTAACGCGGTCAACAATCGCGTTAGGACCTATAACTTTTTGCAGGTTACCGTTTTCGACCGTTTCTAGTTTTCTGCGCGCGTTTTCTTTAAAAGAGGAGGCTGAGGGGGAGTGAGGCAGAACCAGAAGAGAGAAAGAAGGAGAAAAAGAAAGAAAGAAAGAAAGAAAGAGAGAAAAAAAGAAAGAAAGAGAAGAAAAAAAAGAAGGAAATCAAGAGAAGAAAGAAAAGAAGGAAATCTAAGGTTTGAAATTTTTTTATTAAAATTTTTTAATTAATTTTTATTCATTTGTTAAGACCAAAATTAGTAGAAATTTTGTAATGATATTGAATTATAATTATTCATTTATTGTCTTAATTTAGATTTTTTTTTAAAAAAAATATTGACTTGCTTAGATTTTTAAATTTGAAAAATATTTAAAAATAATATTACTAATTGATATTTGTCAATTTTGATTGAATAGAAATGGATTTGAAACCACGCAAGGTCGTTACCGGTGTGCTGCTAGAGGGGCATACTGAAGTATTCGACCATCACATATTGAGGACACTATACTGGATGTATCCGCACGACAAGTTCTATTTGGAAGATTTGGATGACTTATATGATGAAGACGATGAAGTGTGGGAGGTTAGAGGACCGAAGCACTGGACCGACAAGGTGAAGAGGGAAGGGGGGATGCGCGTCAAGGTGGGCAACAATAGATTCGTTTGGCTTTATTTGAAGAAAGCTTGCCCACCCGGATTTGAAAACCATCCCGCTGCTGCAGGCGACCCTTATCGTGCTTAGTTTTTTTATATTTTATTTTTCCTTTTATGTTCTATGTTTGTAGGTTATGTTAATTTTTTTTTTTTTATGTTATGTATGTTTTATGTTTTATGTTTTATGTTATGTATGTTTTATGTTTTATGTTATGTAATCATGTTTTATGTTTTATGTTATGTATGTTTTATGCTTAAATAAATATTGAAAATAGTTCATACATAAATATTACAAATAGTTAAATAAATATTGAAAATAGTTAATACATAAATATTACAAATAGTTAATACATAAATATTGAAAATAGTTCATACATAAATATTACAAATAGTTAAATAAACATTGAAAATAGTTAATACATAAATATTACAAATAGTTAATACATAAATATTAGAAATAGTTCATACATAAATATTACAAATAGTTAAATAAATATTGAAAATAGTTAATACATAAATATTTCAAATAGTTAATACATAAATATTACAAATAGTTCATACATAAATATTACAAATAGTTAAATAAATATTGAAAATAGTTAATACATAAATATTACAAATAGTTAATACATAAATATTACAAATAGTTAATACATAAATATTAAAAATAGTTAATACATAAATATTACAAATAGTTCATACATTAATATTACAAATAGTTCATAAATTCAAGCATAAATTCAAGCATAAATTGTAGCATAAAATATTACAAATAGTCCTTACTGAAATATTACATAAATTGAATTATTTTTTCTTGCCAAAAATATTACGCAATGTTGTTTTCAATCCTTTTCCTTTTGATTTTCCGGAAGCCGTAGATGTGCTTGTTTGGCCCGTCGAGAATCTAGCTGACTCGGATCGTGCATTTCCTGAGGTGGCATTCATGCTCCGCGGATCATTGCTGATTGAAGCACGACGTGGTTGGACTGAATCTGAATATGTTCTCGTGTTCCTGCTTCGCGGGTCAACATGAAGGGACCTTCTGCCTGGTTGATAAGTCTCTTCAACATCTAGTGTAACGTCCCTTCGTCGACTGTTGGTCCTTGATGGTGGTCTGCTGGTCCGTCGACCAGATTGGAGTGTTTCCATTGGATATGGCGGTTGGGGTTGTCGTGGTTGACTTGTTGAACCCTGCCCTCCTGTACGGCTGGGTTTGGAACCCCCCGGCTTCGACTTTTCCATTTTGTCCATGCCCATCTCACCTCGAATTACCTTGCGCCTACCGCGATTGATCAAGTCCTTATCGGGGATCAACGTCGGACCATTATAAACTGGCCATTCACTCTCGTCTCCGTAAGAATGAAATGGCACTTTTGACCAAATCGTGTGTTGGTGCCATACGCTATACCGATTATCTACATACTCAAACGCATTCCATCTCATCTCCCTGCAAACAGCAATAAAATGTGCACAAGGTATACCTGTCAGTTGCGGTTTCTGGCACTCACATGTGTAACCCACATGAGGTTCCTGGTAAATAGCCTCTTCTTCCAATTCAATTTCGTTCGGTACAGGTGGCATAGAAACCCTGAACGTTTCATACTCGTAACCTGAACCATCCCGGTATGGTCCTGGAACCTTTACCTCAAATTCACCAAGATCCAGTCTCACCACAAAAGCTTGCATGGAACCTTAAAATGCAACATTGAAAAGTTATTAATTTGAAACATACATTAAAATGAATGAATAATAAAGAATATATAAAAAATACATACGTGATTTTTCATCGTGCCTGACTAATTTTTTCTGGACAGGTTCGACCCATCTTTCTCCTGAACTCATCCGTTCATATGCTTCTTGCGTTCTCTTGTTCATCCATCGGGCGCATTTATACCACGTCCCTTCAACAAGTGCTGCCACCGGTAATCTTCTTTCCACTCGGAAAACACTATTCAAACTCTCAGATGCGTTAGTCGTCATTATACCCCATCGATGCCCTTTGTCCTCGGACTGTGCCCACATGTACAGCTTTGGTATTTCGTTCCGGTCACTTTTCCTATGTTTCCCACAATTTCTCAGATACCGATAGGCCCGCAGATTGTTTGTCTTCAATTCCTGCCACCTTACTCTGAAACGTCGAGGGTTTTTCTTGTTCGCTAGCTTACATTTGAAGAAGTTTTTCAATTGGCGGTCGTCACTCCCACCAGCCTTCTTATGTAAGTTTTCGGCAACATGTTGCATGCAGTAACGATGAATTGCAACTGCATTTGGACCTTGAGCCTTCCAACCGTACTCTGTTGATGCAAATACTGCTTTTATGGCATTATGCCGGTCGGAAACAACACAGTACTTTTTGCTTTTATCTCCTATAACCTCTGATCTAACCCAAGACATAAACCAGCCCCATGATATAATTTCTTCTTTTTCGGCCAAGCCGAATGTAACCGGAATTATATGGTTCTCCGGATCATAACCAGCAACCACAAACAACCTGCCTTTGTATCGATCTGACAGAAAACTAGCATCAATAGAAATGACAGGTCTTGCCCCACCTTAGGGCTTCTATGCATGGCCCGAAAGCCCATGCAGCCATCTTGAACATCCGAACATTCGGATCGTTCGTTGGCCACGAAACAATATTGTATTTCGTGCCGGGAGTGGTGGACTTCATTGCCTCCAAGAGCCTTGGAAGTTTATCGTACGACCCTTCCCAAGACCCGAACAATTGCTCGAGCGCTCTCTCTCTCCCACGCCAACATTTATTATAAGTTGGTTGAATACGTGGATATCTAGCCCTTATGAGGCCCCCTATGTCGTCAACAGTTTTACTTAGATTTTTTTTCAACTCATCACGAACACATTCTGCAATAAGACTAACTGTTAGGTTTACGTGCCCGAATACACCGGGCGGTCTGTAGCACGTATGCTCTTTAGGATTTGTGGAAATTTTCCACTTAGTGTTCCAACTTTCAACTCTGCCGTATAATCGCCACTCACACCTTGGTTTGTGAATACAACTCATTACGACTCTTTGTTTGTTGCTTGTTTCAGTTCTTACCTCAACATTGTACTTGCAACAAAAATCACAGACTGCCAATATTAGTTGTTTCTTAGACCCAAACGTTTTACCAGGTCCAAGTTCCCCTTCTGACTGCACATTTTGTTCCAACCTACCAGCATAATCGAACATCAAATATCACACAAATCACTTACAGGATGGTGCATGTCTGTTCTTCCGGAAATGTACGGCTCGTCACATTTTGCATAAAATGGCATGTCTGAGTTTGGTAAGTCGTTTTCATCCGAAAATTCTTCTCCGGTGGGGAGGTCGGAATAACTATCCGGACCATCTTCATCGCCATTATCCTCGACTCCGACATCATCTTCCGAGGACTCGTTCTCGACAACATGCGACAGTCGGGCACCTCGACTATGATCTCCAACATTGTCTCTATACAAAACATTAATTCAATTAAA
Organism: Rhynchospora tenuis; assembly: GCA_027725995.1. Lineage (NCBI taxonomy): Eukaryota > Viridiplantae > Streptophyta > Magnoliopsida > Poales > Cyperaceae > Rhynchospora > Rhynchospora tenuis. The sequence continues at coordinate 67,676,087 of CM050889.1, read as the reverse complement.
AACACAATTGGTATACTAAATATTATTCGAAAAAATCATAACTATTATACTTACTCGTAAGGATTGGAATGTTCACCACCAAAAAGATTTAGTGTCGTGTTTGGCTCGCTACTACTGGGCTCATGAATCGGCGTCAAGTTTAGGTCTTGTCCCGTTCCGTATACGGGCATCAAATCGACGAACAATTCAACAACTGGTATTCCCCTCATCTGGAATGTCTGCTGGTAATAGTACCGCCATTCAGTTTCGAAATTCAAAGGGATAAGTAAAGATTCAAATCTACCGTTCACTATATCGTTGTAACGACCTTGAATGTACACTGTATATTGACTCTCATAAATCTGAAGTGTAGAGTATAATTCATTTCGGATATCGGCATAAGTTGTGGAAGGAGTACAATGTAGGTAGAAACAACAACCATTGAAATTTGGAGATGGATTGACAAATACAGAAATCGAAGTCATTTTGTAACGCATATTATATAAGTTTCAGTGAAGCATATCATATATCGTATATATAAGTTCTTCTAACGCGATTACAAACTCAGTTATTCATCGACAGTTATTTGATTGAAATGACAAAAGTTTTGATTTTAGGCGATGAAATGACTAAAGGTGATGGAGGAATAGAGGTTTTTTACACCTAACGCGTTTCAGAAATTCATTAAAGGGCACCTAACACGGTTGAATATCGCGTTAACTCTCTGTACTACATCCGCTTTTTCGCTTTGTAAATGGGTCCCTAACGCGATTGTTGACCGCGTTAGGGAGCCCTAACGCGTTTCTGGACCGCGTTAGCTCTCAGCACATTTACTGCGTCCAGAATCGCGTTAGGACTTTTTCCTTATTAAAAAAGAAAATTAACCTTTTTCCTTATTAAAATTTCCGACGAAATATTTTTTTTTATTAAAAATAACCCGGTTTAAAGATTACAATGGGGTTTATATAGAGCGAATGCTTGAGTGGTATTTTGGAGAAAGGTTACGGTTTTCTTGAATCCCACTTCCCACGAGCGAGGAGACAGAGAGCGGAGAATTTTTTATTCTCTGGTAGTAAGTTCAATTAAGAATTTTTCATTTCTTGTTTTTAATTCATACTTTCATAGGAGAATTAGTTCTCGTAGTACGTTCTTATTTGTCGCTTCATCTTGTACTGTTCGACATTCAATTACGAATTGTCCAGGTAATTAATTGACTGTTTGAATGATGCATGATATATTACATAAACTGAGTCCGACATATGTATTAGTTGTCACAAAATTCTGAAAATTTTTGAATGAGATATTTTTACACACGGAGTATAGATGAATAATCTTTCAAATGAAATATTTTTTACTGAAAAATTAAATGTGCGTGTCAACTTTTTTTTTTTTAAATTCTCTTAGACTTCCATTAAAATTACAATTGTTTAAATTCGTTATGATCAACTCTATTTACCATAGATAGATAGACTATTTTTCTATTAGCATATTTTTCATTAAACTTTGAACATATTAGTACGTCCTTGAATAAAAATCGAAAATTTATTGTTCAAATTTCTACTTTAAAATTCAGAAATGAATCACACAAACCATATATATATATATATTTTAACAACCATGTCAAGCAAACGAGTTAGCTCCAGAAGATTGCACCGACAAAAGCATATCACGGAATGATATTTTTCTTTTTACCATATTAGGTTTTAAACTTTCCAAAAAATATTAAATTGACCTTTTAACTTGTCAAAAAAGAACGAAAATTCCAATCTTCTCTTCCTAAAAATTCTAAATCAATTACAATTTCTCTTTTAAAGAAAGATCACCTAAAGAAGATTTGCTTCAAACAAGTAATTAGCTCCGAATATTGCATCAACAAAATTAGAAAAGCATATTATGGAATGATAATGGCAATTCGATGAATAAAAGAACGGGTACTGACGAATAGATGATCTAAAGCAAAATCAAGAATTGTTAGATTTGAAAACTCATGCGAGGGCTATATTACCAGTTTGCCACCTTACCTTCCAAAAAAAATATAATAAAAAACTCATGATCTGTCTTTTATATATCAGTCGAGACTGACTAAATTGAATAATTTTGTTTAACTCGAAACCTAGAGCTAGCATTAGCAAGTATTAGAAGACATATAATACAGAACCCAACTAAATTAGAAGCAGAAAAAATCAATTCCAAGAAGATGAAAATGAAGCAAATTAACTAGATTTCAATTCACACGACATGAGAAATTCCAAAATTGAATACTTGTATAGAGCTAAAAGAGAAAATCTATCTAAACCCTTTAGTCTAGGTCAGATTCCAAACGCCTAACTGCATCGAAATTCTAGTTTTAAAATGAAAAAGAAAGTTCGCCCAAAAGAAGCAGAAGACACAGAGCCAACAAAGACTCAAAACCCGAATTAAGAATCCACGACAAAGAACAGAAGACGGACATAATTACAACCAGCCAACCTTATTCTCAACAGGCATAAAAAAAATAATAAAAAAATAACTAAGAACTTTCATCCCCTGAACCAAATCGCATTAAAAAGTGTCAAAATTGAACAAATAGTCACAATTCTAAAGACTGCTTTGTCAGTTACTGGTTATGGCAACTCGTCGAAGAAAAGAATAACAACGCTAACGTCATCATGATAATACCGCTTTGCAAGAAGCGGCACGTATCTGAGGTCCTTGTATCGCAAATTGTTTCTGCGGACCGTATTATCCAGTGATTTTTTCAGTAGAGCTTTTGCTGCACCCTTTACAATACAAAATTATTCAGTATAAGTTAGGTGAAAAACAAGCTAAAGTTGGTAAAATATGCTTACCATATTTTAGAGATTAATGAATTGGACTCTAGCTAGTACTAATAAAGTTGAATTGATTACTATTTTCTGTTTTTATTATTATTTTTTTTGGAAGAATTCTAGTCGAAAATCTTGGTTCACAAATATGTCAGGATGATGGTTCTTAGCTGTAATAACTGAATCAAAGGTCCAGAATTGATAAGTGAAATACCAAATTATGATACAGCACATATATACTTGGATGATCCCTAGGCAACTGATCATATCAATGCATGTAAATGAAGAGAGGTGTGTGTACGTGTACGGGTTGTAGTGGTGCACTTACATAGCGAGGAGAGGCTTTGACAATAGACACAGCTTCCCCACTAGTGACGCCTCTCCAAAGTCCATCTGAGCCGAAAATCACAAATCTATCGTCAGGACCCAGTTGATAACCCCGAACTGTTGGTTCAGCCTTCAAAATAGGTCTACCAATGGCCCGTTCTTGTCTGAATCGTTCTTCTAGGGGTGGACGATTGAATTCATTGAATTTTAGATATACATCCCCAAAGGCCCTTGTCACCTGAATTTTAAAATTAAATAATCAATGAGGACATTGATTGTTGCACTTACTATACATAAAGGGGAAAAAAAAAAAAAGGGGGGGGGGGGGGGGGGGGGGGGGGGGGGGGAGTATATGTGTAATACTGGCTGGTTTCCTTCACTTTCCTCTCAGTTTGTGTGGTTCGCAACTCGCAAGTTGCATTTGAGGCTGGAAGCGGTAAGACTTGTCATTTTTAGTACGGATTTTCACCTTTTTGGAACAATTTAAAACATAGAACAACATGGTTCACGTTGACATGGAGATCTTAGGAAAACATTTCAACCGTGGCACTTTCGGCCACATGTACAATTAAAAGTACAAAGCTAGCAGTACAGTTCAGTACCTTACCAGTTGTGATCTAGTAATAAAATAAAAGGAGTTAACCTGAACGCTGCCCCTGACACGGTAGATTCCATCGGTAATTGTGAAGAGGTCAGGATCGTTAGGATGCTCTGCTATAAGCTCTTGCCGCCTACGTAAAAACTTAGTATTATGATCAGTTGACAAAATTTCCACCTCGGGCTGTTCTTCTCCATCTGCCCAACTAGCAACAACTGCACGCGAATCGCCAACATTTGCCACATAGAGCATGTTGCCATGCATGACCCCCGAAAGACAACATGAACCCACTGATGCCAGTTTCGGGTTTTGTTGCCAATTTGTTCTAGCATGTTCCACGAACTTATTCTCTGTACTTAGATATGCCTCCTGGATGACAGTACTTGGGTCCACCTCATCGTCATAATGATTTGTAAAAGCAGCTACAGTTAAAAAGTATAAAAAAAAAATTAGTCTTCGTTTGTTGAAATAAATTTACGAGCTGTGTTACTTTTATCTTTTTATGAGAAAAATGTTAAGACTTCCAGAAATGGAAATTGTGCTACTTAAATATGATTGTATATATTTAATAATTATCAAATGAAAGGTAAAATATTGGAAAAGATTCAGAGTCATATTTATGGAAAATGCTATACAGTCAAGAAAAGTTTATTTTAAGATATTTGAACTTCTTGTCCCATGTTTGCCACTTCACTGCACAACAGACCAAAGATAAAATAATTTTGAAAGATGCGCAACTACTTTATTATTCAAGAAACAGAGAAGTCAAAATTAACTTAAAAAAAAAGAAACAAATTAATTGCCGAATTGCATATATAGGGTCTTGTGAAGAGAGGGGTAATTAATGGGTCTAACTGAACCAACAAACCGCATTAATTACATTTTCTTGTAATTCTTTCAAGAAACATAAAAACTCCTTTAGAACAACTAAAAAAGAAAGAAAAGAAAATCAAATTAAAGAATGGAACCAAAGCTACTCACTCTTCAACTCGTTGAAGAGATTGTCAAGGACGAACTGAGAGCAAAGGTTTCCTTCATGGCCATCGTAGATGCCAACGAACACTCCGGCCGGCCCGTTGGGTACATTTGTCAGAGGACCAGACACCAGCTGACAGCGATCCTCGTTCTTAAGATTAGCTTGCGCCAAAGCCATGGAGTATTGGCCATACAAGTGACGCCCAAGCTTCTTCTGCCATTGATAGTGGCGTATCTTGCTGCCTTTGATACCTTGAATTGATGTTATGGGGTTGTCATCCGACCCAGAGGATCCGAACAAACGCGAAAAGATGCGCCCCACCATGTGAAATCTGACTAGATAGTTTCAAGAAAGACGAATCTTGTTTGTTGAGAGAATGGGGACAGAGAAAAGATTAGGAGAAGAGGTTTAAGACTAGAATGGGTTTTATATTTGAGGGAATGCTTGAGTGGGAGTTTGGAGAAAGGTTATGGTTTTGTTAAATCCCACGAGCGAGGAGACAGAGTGAATAATTTTATTGATGCGGGTTTGAAAGCGGCAGTACTGATGTAATGACGTTGGTTTAATTAATGCAGCTCTCTAGATTAAAGGTAATAATTTGAATACCTTGCGGGCTATCTCTGACAACTTAGAACTGCCCATTCTTGGGTTAAAACACAGAGAGGTATTTCGAAGTTGACACAGAAGATCTCCAATTGCTACTCCTTTAAATGATGTTGATTATCAGCACTCGCGCTGATCTAGAAGATATGTAATTGTGCTTATCCTCCTGATTCCTGATACTGACAGTCGCTGAGTTTAATTTGATAATCAACATCTTCTATCGGGTTGGGTTCATTTTTGTCATGTCCGTAGAATTAATTCTTATTTGTACCCGACATGGCAAAATTTTCCAGTAATAATAAAATATAATAGATAAAAAAATTAATATATAATATAAATAATATTAGTTGCCACATATGTGTTGAAATATTCGACTTTATTCGCATAGGTGTGTGTTTAAATTCTTGCGAAATTCTTTACAAAATGTGGCGTGTTGACCGTTTGACTGTTTGAGTTTTGATTATGAACACCGAATCAACGCAATCATTGACACATCACCCACATCCCAATTTTATTCACAAAAACATCAGCGAGACATTTGACTGGATTATTATTATTTAGTGTCTATTTAATTGTTCTTTTCATTGTCTTAGGTATGACTCTCTTCATGTGGTTTAGATATATATTGAGAAAGAATTTAAGAATGTTTTTATTAATTCCATAGTTAAAAAAAATATAATATGTATAGATTTTTTTTTTTTTTTGCGTAGAATTTAGGAATCCTTCTTTTTTCTATAAACGTGCTAAAAGCCACCAGATATATACTCTTTTTTTTTAAATAAGTGGGTAAAAGCCACCACTTTTCATTTTAATGAAAAGCAATTACAAAATCAGATATATACTGGATACAGTGCTATTTGTTTTATGAAGGGTATATACTATGCTATTTCATAATCGTTCTGAGATTGGTTAATATAATAAAGCTGTTGTGTTACAATGAATCAAACTTAATAACATTAATTGCATTAATTTGCAATTAATGTATATATGTTATATGAATTTATAATATGATAAATATTGTAACTCGTGCATTTTACCATGAACATCGAAAACGATAAATTTAAAGAGAAAATTTATCTTTCATCATATAATTTAAAAGTTACATCTATGTATAGATAATTAAACTTTACTCGACGTATATTTTATAGCTAACATTTGATAGTTCTCGCAACAATTTATGTAGGTTCTTATAATGCTAATAAATTTCAGTTGTAAAAATAACAACAATCATGTCTAATGGGTCCATCTTAATTAAGTCAATCAATGATAAAAGAACATGAAAAAAAAAAAAAAAACTAGTGTTTTGATAATCACACATGGGTGGACCGTCAAATTCAACTGAAAGAGCGAAAATCGGTCACTAGGCGGTTAATTTATCTTCCAAAATGTTCATTTTTTAATCCTCTTATTGTCTCGATTCTCACCGGCTACCACACCTATACCTATTAACTCCAAATTTTTGTAAACTTTTTAATTTCACCTCTTAATTTGATGTCCGATTTTTACCATCGAATAAATTAGTCGAATTTCGAAAGGATAAGTTCACTGATTTATAAACTGGTAATATAATGTCCATCCATTAATTAAGTTAGATATGTTGAGCAGGTGTAAATTCTGGTCGGAAAAAAACATAAGAAAAGGTTCTACAACAAATATTTTATGATCAAACAAGCAGCTGGTAACAAGTCCGTTGAGCACTTAAGGAACAATGTGTTCGTACCATCAAATAATACTACAAACCTGGGAGCATTTTCTACAGTGTTTCTTGATGACGTCAGCAGTTAATCGCAGCGGTACATTTCATCGATCAGATTCGTTGTTTTCTCCGCCATTCCGTCGATCAACTTCGTTGTTTTCTCCGCCATTGATACGCTCAAAGAAAGCATCTCTCTTTCAGTTCTTTTTTCCAACGCTGGCCTCTCTCTCTCGCCTCCTTGAGTCCTTCCTCGAGAGAGAAGAGATAAGGAAATAGAGAGGAAGAGGAAGGGAGAGAAAGCAAAAGGAAGAGATGGGTTGCGGGAGAGAGGAGAGATGGAGATAAGAGAGGAAAAAGGATCTGAGGGGTTCCCTTCGCCCCAAATCATGCAGCGCCTCATTGTGGTGCGGGCAGCATCAGATCGGTGGTTGATCTCGGTCCGTGCACCCCTCCCTCTCATTTTCTCCTGGTGCATTTCGGATGGATGGTTGCGATTTACGGATCCCCTTTTCCTTCCTTCGTTCCTGGAATTGTTCTTTCCTGCTGCTGTTCTGGACGATTACCTTTGTTACTCGGTGTTTGGTGGTCTTGGTTCATCGCCATTTTGTCTCGACTGGTCTCTCATGTTCTTCTCGGCATTTGTGTGATGTAGTTGGTAATTCCCTTTTATCCCTTCTTCCTATTGTTCATTTCTGCCTGCTTCGTTTCGTCTTCTGTTGTCGCTGCTGCCAGAAGGTTTTATTTCCTATGCTCTCCTCTTCGTGCAGATTAGTATTCTTCAATTTTTTTCACCATCGTGCTCTTTTTTCGCTTTTGTGGTGCTGAATAACTTTGTTTTTGTCCGAATGCGAGGTATTTCGTTGTTAGTTGCAGCATTCTGTCTTTCTGTTGGTGCTCAAACCTCCTATCTAGAGGCGCACAGGCGAGTACATACTAGAATTTTGGTATAATTTGAGACAATTATGATTTTTGTTTCGTGAATTGTAAGTTTTTTTGAGGTTTGATAAGGTTTTTGTTTTAATTTTAGGTTTCAGATGATCAGCAGAGCTCGGTTGGTAACTGTGAGTGCAACAGAGAAAGGTTAAATTCCTTTTAAATTGTAATTTTCTTTATCCGAGTTACTTTCGTTCAGTTTCTTCGAGCTGAATTGTGTGAATTTAGGAGAGACATGGCTCCCTCAAGCGAATCTAAAGGTGACATTAGTGATCTCGAGTCAGAATCTGATGAGAAAATCAAGGCAGATCTCCTGTCGATAGAATGCCTTCTCAAACTGAGATTGATTTCACTTTATTCAGTTCTCATAAGATTTCTAACCATCTGAAAAGTGATCAATTGTAAACTGTTACCTTTTTCAAATCAATTTGCTCCTGATGCAGGTTATTTCCTTGCATTCTTTCATTTCCACCTAATTTGCATTTAACATTTCTGTTTTTTGTCTCAATTGCAGGTTTTGACCTTTAGCTCTGCACATGACCTTTGTCTCCCATGTACTGGTATGTATTAATCGATACTATATTCAGTTATTTTTTTTCTTATTTCTCTAATCCATGTATTGTTATTTGTTAAAACTTAGGATAGTTAATTGGGGGAATAGGATGATCTCAGTTTATGCAAGGAAAATGAAAACGAACTTCTTATTAGTTAATTCAATTTATTTTGTTAATCTGAAATCAGAAATTTGTTAATATGTTGAGCAATTCGCTGCTTACGGTTATTGTAGCTAATTGACATTTGAATTCATATAAAATTGTTGCTTCTAAACTTATACTATGAAGATTTAAGGTCATATTTAATTGGTGCAGCCCTTAGTTTATTTTTATCTTCTAAGTGGTGAAACTTTTGCAAGCCAATAACAGGTATTTCTAGCTCTTTCTTCATGATATGTCTTCTCTTCTTTCCTAAAGTTTCTTTTGATTCCTGGCAAAGAAGAAAAGGAATACAAACATTATACTGGCAATTTTGTAGTATTTTTTTATCTTCATTTATCTACTCAAGCTCTTCAATATAGTTGATATATTTTCATTCTTACTTTTTGCTTTTACTTATCATTTTTCCTTTATTCTTATGTGTATAGATCAAATTATGGCAAAAAAATAATATTGAACTGAGTGGCCCATAAAACATGCATAAACCCGCAATTGAATATTGCCTCTTAGATTATAAATTTTTTTTTGAAAATATTTGTTAATTTTACATTTATTTTTTTGGACAATTTCTGAATCCAATTCTTCATTCTTGAAAATAATATTGGCAATTGTTTATTTATGTCAATTAATTCGTTCATCAAATGGTTGCAGCATGTTCCATCACTGATTATTTCATCTTTTTTTTTTATTACTTCTGTGTTGCAGGTATATGATGCTGGTAAGTGATAAACACATAAGCAACTGGAACGAGTTCTTAGAAAACTAGATATTGTGGCACAAGAGTTCATTTTTAAGCCTATTTGTACCATATCCTATGCTAAGTGCTCCAACTGGTATGGTAAATTTTCAATTTTGGTTTTTTTAATATAATTTTCAATTTCAATGCTCCAACTGGTATGGTTTTTTATACATATAGAGTTCATTTTTAGCTAGATTTCTCCTAGCGACCATGGCTTATTGAAGAAGGTTGGGATCTCCTCTATTTAAGTAGGGAAGTTCACACGCACGTGATTAGAAAATAAAAAAAGAGATAGGGAATCTGGGCCGTACCTACTTAGATCGCTGCCGACAGACTCTCCATTTTCAGGGAAGATCCAAGTATGTTGCATTTGGTACTCGAAGCTCTACATTGGCCCGCCACCTGAGGATCCTTTTCTAATGTACTGAAATATACCATTACATTGTGGCTCCTACTGCTCTCTTCGCCGGCGCCTCAATAACCTTCTCCGTAACCTCAGCCAAACCTCCCTTGAACGGTGTCAAGAATAATAAAGAGAGAGAGGCCACAATGAATTATTTTTCCCTTATCGGCCATGAGTTCTCTTCCATCTTCTCTCATGCTGGGTCTTCTCTTCAGTCAAAATAGGTGTGTGCTCATCACTGGTTCTAAAAAAATTCCTAATTTTTCTTAGAGGTTTCTAATTTCTGATTTTGAGTAGTGGTTTTATTTGATGTTTTGTCTTTCTATTTCTCTTTTATCCTTTCATTTGGCTGGGTGTGGAGCCCATGGCCTCATCACATGATCTAGGTTTGTTTGTTTTTATTTTTTGTTTCTAGATCACTCAATGTTTCAACAAGAAGGTTGTCTTCTTTGTCCTTCTTCAAGGAGCTGATCACTTGCTGGTTCCAATGAGGCGGCGGCAAGGTTTGAGACACGACGTAATGGAGAGAGACATCGACCTTTGATAAAGGTAATAAAACCAGCGAAACAAGGTGTTGCTTTGATTTTTAAAGAGCTCGCTGCAAATACTGATATTCTTCTTAGTAATTACTATTTTATATATATATATATTGATTACAAATTTTTTTATGCAAACTAAGACAGTGAGTAATAGGATATACATTTGTGTAATCAGATATGCAAACGAGCATTGTACATGCAGAATAGCTCTCAAACCTGATGAGATTTATTGGAAACATAGGATGATTACTGTAAAAAGAAGGAAAAAATTAAAAGAACTTAAAATTGCGTTCTAATATGTTGTAAATGTGGTTTATCATAAGGTATTTTGGGGATAGAACAATATAGGACTACTTATCGAAATACTGACGGTAATTATTAATCATGCCCTGTGGTTAAGCTGATTCTTTAAATAAACTACAAAATGGTTAAAAACTTGAAGCACGCAATAAGGTTCAAAGAATGCAATACTGATATTGTAAATTTTATATGGCAAGGCTAAAATGGGAATAAAATAACAAGTACTGTCTAGCCATGGTTTGTAGAGCTGATTTTAACTTCATGCTGCTTTATGGTGATCATTTTTGTTTCTTTTTTTCTTGCTGTTTTTCCTCAGTGTTCTGATTCTTAACAAGGGAGATAAGCCCAATAAGGTGTCTTGGTGGATTCAGGCAGTCAAGTCAGCAAAAACATTTAGTAGTGATAAATCAGGGTTAGTTGTTAATCTTTGGAAAATTTTCTTTTAAATTGCATCTTACATGTACCTTGAATTTTTCTGAAAGTACATGGATCAGCTTTTTATTAACTAAAAATAATATTGGACATTGGATATTATTCCACTTTAAGCTGCTGATCCTCTGATGAGCATAGCCAAAATATACATGCATAGTAGAGAGAGATGATGGAGACAACTCAAATCAAAGCACTGATGGTGGCAGGCTAAAGAAGCTCGCAACAACATCACAAAAAAAAAAAAAGAAAAAAAAAAAGAAGAGAGTGGAAGAGACTTTCATAACATGCAAAGAATAAATCTCCTTGGATACAAAATTGTTTGCTTTTGTTCTTGCTACAAAAACTTCATATAATGAAAGAAGAGGGTGGTGGTGGGGGGATAAAGAAAGTTATGACTATACCAGATGAAATTTAGGTGATTGTAAAATTTTGGAAGGTTTTAAACTGGAGAGCTGAGATTTGTGTCCTTTATTGTTTCATTTTTTTTGCATACTAAACTTGGTAAAAAGACATATTATTATTAATAATAAATTAATAATTACATATCTAATCTGAGTTGAGGCAAGAACACTCCAAAATAGAAAATGTGACTTAACTAAATCCTATAGATAAATTGAATGGTATTTTTTAAACATCTAGATAAATTGAAAGGTAGTTTAGTATTTATTCAATAATTTCATTAAACGTTACTCCCCCTTCCCACCTCCAAACTTAATTGACCAGACATCAATAACACCTCACGCGCGAAGCGCGTATACAACGCTAGTTGCAATTTAAATTACGAGCAATATAAGATAAAGCAACAAATTAATGAGAAACCACAACAAAGAAGTTCACTTAAAATGTAAAAGCTCTTCCAGGCGCCACAAATCAAGTAGTCACGCAGGGAGATGATCCGGACAACAATAAATTTGTCCATACAACATTCTTGGACAAAAATACCCCTTATTAATTCTGATTTTATTATATTTTAAGATTTATTTTTATATCTTTCCTTAACTATACTTCTAAGATTATATAATATTTTCTTTCCATCTATATTGCAAAGGCAAAACATCACTTTTATTGTTCATTTGAAAATTTAAAAAAAAATGGATTTATTACATGATCATTATTTTCTCCGGTCTGAATACTCTTTATTTGAATTGAATTTCAAGAAAATAAACAAAATTAAATTTATTAATATATTGGTATAGAATAATTGATTTACTAAACCAACTTATGTGCAAATAAACATTTATCAAAATAATGAATGTAAACTAAAAAGATGTTTAATACAAGAAAACAATAAATCAGATTAGAGAACCATATATATATATAGTCTAGAATTTAGCAAAAAGATAAAAATAAAACAAAGTCTTAAAGATAGGATAACGCTTATTCTAAAAAAAAAAAAAGAAAAATATTGTTCAGAGAAGGGTAGTTGCGTCATTTTTTAAAAAATGATGTTGCTCGGATGATTTTCGCTGCTGTCCTGATCACCGCCAAGTCACGCAAAACAAAAGGGAGGATAGAATGTAATTTGTACATTGTACGGCGGTTGGTAACATAAGATGAAATTAACTTTATCTTCTTGTCTTTTTTTTAAAAAAAAAATATTCTTGAACCAAATTCAGTCTAAAATTTTACTATTTTTTTTTTGTAATGATAATAAATTGTATTTTTTTGTGAATACTAATTTTAAAGTTGGCCTACGGTTCAAAGGTTTATAAAATTACATTCCATCCTCAGATTTACCCTATTCTATGATACTTTTATGACTTATCCCTGAAAGCAGTGAGATATGAAATAAATTATCCACTCTATTTCGCAAGGAATTTAAAATATCTTCACGAAATTTGATTTTTCTTATTGAAATCTCCATTGTTCTTATTCTTTTTTTTTTTGATAAAGAGTAGCCTGAGGTAGGCTTCCATTGTTCTTATTCTAATCAATATAACTAAGGAATAGATAATTAATATGCTAATTAGTTCGAGGCAAATAACAGAACTGGATTTAGGATCGATTAAGAAATGAGTTTACCCACACCATTTCTTCCCAATTCTGACAAGCTAGGTCTAAAGAGACTAAGGGGGAGTTCATCTTTTGATTGGGCTAGCCCAATTAAATGAAGAGGACCTTGCATTTTCGAGTTAAAAGGAGGCAAATTCAGCACTAAATTAATTCATAGAAAATTTAGTCAATTAGTTCCCTAGTGCTTTCTCATTTGTCCCTTCATCTTGTACTACTCGTCATTCTATTAACATTGTCTAGATGATTAATTAGCAGTTTGAATGATACGATCATACTATCATATTGAGATGACACCGACATATGCATTGCACGTCTCAAATTTCTGAAAATTATCGAATCAGATCATTTTACACTGAGTATAGACTATAGATGAATAATCTTTCATGTTAAACCCTTATCGCTGAAAAATAAATTTATGTGTTAACTTCTTTTTTTACTCTCTTGGACTTCTGTTAAATTGAAATTGTTTAAATTTTCGTTATGATCAACTCTAATTACCATATATTGGTAGTATGCACATTTTGTTCTTGGCGTATTTTCATTAAATTTAAACATATTTGTACGTCCTTTGAATGAAAAACCGTAAATCCAATGGATAAAAATTTATGGCATTTGTTGGCAGCTTAAATATTATTGCAGCAGAACAGTTTTCTGATTATGTTATAACTTATAACTAATGCGTATTTGAAATGCTAATTGGTTTATTTTTTTTTAAAAAAAAACCATCAAGCCAAGTTTAGTCCTTTTTATAGGAATCGATGAGCAATTTATTTTTTTTAATGAAATTTAAGAACTGATTTGATGCAAATTAAAATGTAAAAACCAAATTTATTCATTTTTTTTCAATATTGAAGAACTAAATTAATATTTTCTTTAAAAAAATTGCGAATTAATTCCGTGAAATAAAATAATAGAAACAAAAAACCAAATTGTTTATTTTTTTTTTGAAAAATTTGAGGACCTAAACGAAAATTTGCCTTTAATAAACCCCTCAGCTCAGTTCTCCCTTCACATCGCATGGCCTGGACACTCGCCACTGGCAACGCTCTCGCAATCGCAACCGTCCGATCTCGCCTCTCCTTCCATCTCCGCCGATCCTTCTCTTCCATCGCCACCAACGCCGCCTCCAGTCAGATGGCGAAGGTCGGAGTCGTACAGATGACGTCAACTAACGACCTCGAAGCCAATTTCCAAACTTGCTCTCGTCTCGTCAAGGCAATTAAATCTCCCTTTTTCTGGCAGTCTTATTTTCCTAAAAAGCCCTTATAATTTTCGGAATTTAATTTGGGGTACCGATAATGCAGTAGGATCAAACAAATTAGTAGTGTATGTACCAGATCAATTGGGTACCACTCACAAAATGGCCAATTTGTGTTTTTTTTTTTTTATGATTTCTATTTTTCTTGTATTACCTAATTGAAGTCCCACCTGGTACCAGTACCAGGTTGGTACCAAATTCTTAATTGTATCTGATGCGGTTTTGTACTTATAGGAGGCAGCAGCAGAGGGTGTAAAGCTGCTATGTTTTCCAGAGAGTTTTTCCTTCATAGGTGCACGAATGGGTGAATCTATTGAGATAGCTGAACCTTTAGACGGGCCCATAATGCAGAGATATTGCTCCCTTGCAAGGTACCAAATAAGGCTGCTGCTATGTCTCACTGGTTACAATTTATTTATTTGTGTTCTAACAAACATGCTGGTCGGTCAGTTATTCTGATTTAGTACCTGATGCATCACCTTATCAAGTCAATCTTAATTTAAATGTGTCGGTTGATGTACCAAAACAACGAATTACAGATGGATAATTGTTGGTGGTAATATACTTTTTGATATTGTAAGATTGTAACTGTCAGGAAAATTCTTGTCCCAATTTTGGGTTTGGAATTTTAGTATAGTACCCAAATGGCCAGGTCAGATTGGGTCAACTGTCAAAACATCCTTTTATTTGTAAAATGGTGGATAACCTGACTTGAAATGTCAACCCACCTAAATTGGTAAGGTCAGTTCACTGTGCCATACCAAAATGCAAGTCTAGGTTGTTAGTTGGTACTCGACTACTTGTTGGTTTATGCTACCTGGAAATCTGAGATACTGGTTAATAAATTACTCTTTATCGTCCTATTCTCTACATCTTTGTCTTTTTTTTTTTTTTTCCTTTTCTGATTTCTCAAAAGCATTTTATTATTTTCGAGATTTTGGTTATTATATTGGCAGAGAAGCAAATATTTGGTTGTCTCTTGGAGGTTTTCAAGAGAAGGGACCTGATGATGTACATATATGCAATACTCATGTTCTGCTTGATAATTATGGGAAGATAAGAAATTCCTACCGCAAAATACATTTGTAAGTGATTTTTTCTAAAAAAATCAATGCCCAGAATCCTGATTATCAGTATTTCAATTGATTAAATTTTTAACATATGATATATATATATAGAGAGAGAGAGATTGGCTAAAATGCTTTCTAAAGCATAGAGTACTTATGCTTTAGATTTTCTGGGCGTCCGATTGAGTTTAGATTCGTGTTGGGATCAAAATCGGATGGAAGATTTTTTGTCGCTGAAGCTTCCGAGGTTCTCTGTCAATTCTAAAATTTCCGTCTGTTTCCAACCAGATTCAAGCTCTCTCTCCGTCTAACCCCTTCTAAGTTCTAACCCCTCTATTGAAAGAGAGAGAGAGAACCATCCTCTCCCCTTCGAAAGAAAGAAACAAAAAAAACAAACCTGGGTTGCGTCTCTCGGCCTCTCTCACCTTCCTTGTCTCCCGTTATCGCGACTCTCGTTCACTGCCTAGCACCTCTCTCACCGCCTCTCCTTCGTTCTCTTTCTATTGCCCTTAGCGAGGTGGTGCTTTTCTTCAATTTGGCACTTTTTCTGTCCAGCAAATCCTTTGTAATTTATAGATGCGAGGTGGCATTGCTCTCGCTCTCAACTTCTCTCTGATGCGAGGTGCAATTATTTTCGTATGAATTTGGGCACGATGGCAAGCAATTTTTTATGGTAGGGATTCATAGTGGTTAAGTCAAATATATTTGACTAGTAGAGATTCACACTATAGGTTGTAATTAACAGTAGTTTGTTGGTTTTGAATAATTCTTTGATGATCGCTGGTTTCAATCAACTATAATTATGATAACTGTCATAAAGAAGTACTCTTAGCTTGTCAGAATCATTTAAAATTATCACTCAGTAATAGCATGGTACCAAGTACCAACCATGCAAAGCCTGGATTTTGGAGCAAATCTAAATTAAGCAACAATTCTTTACACGTTTAAATAGGGTTTAAGCTTTGCAATTAGCTATGAACATTTCTTCTGCTTTCACAAAGTGCTTCTAGTCTATATTGACAAACATAAAAGTTTTTTCCTGACCTCCTGTATTTAATTAAAAACATTGCAATTAGCTGCAAACTTTTAAGTTCGCTGAATTATATGAAAAATCTAGGTGTCCTGTATAAGTTTCTGGTACCAATAGGAAAGCTTGTCCCAACATGACTAATCAATCAACCTAACCAATAAGTACTTCGGTTTTAACGCCAATTTTACCAGATTAATACCAATTTTAATAGATTAATACCATATCGGTTTTAAACGTGCAAAATTGCATTTACCCAAAGTGAATATTCCATTAACCCAAGATAGGTCCCAAATTGAAAAAAAATTACAAAATTAAAGGTATATAGAAAAAATAAATGAGGCGTATACTTTTATGTAGGAACGAGGTTAAAATATGAGAGTTCGATCTAGGTTTTTCCTCCTGGTTGATGTCCAAGAGTGATGGTGTGCCTCTTAATGTCCATATGAAAAGGTTTCATTATCCTTAAAATTATAAGGGGAAGCATAGAAAGAGCGATATAAGGGGTAGCAATAGGGGAAAGCAAAGAGATCCACAAGAAGATAAGGCAGGGAGAGATTTCTTTCTTTCGATGGAGAGAGCAATGGTTATTCTGGGTTAGAAGAGAGCAGCTAGCCATCGAAAGAAATGGTTATTCTGGGTTAGAAGGGAGCAGCTAGGACTAGAAGGGGTTGGACGGAGAGAGCTAGATGGAAACTGATGGAAATTTTATAACTAACGGACAAATTCAAAAGCTTCAGCGACAAAATATCTACCATCCGATTTCAATCACAACACGAATCTAAATTCAATCCGACGCGCAGAAAATCTAAAGCATAGGTACTATATGCTTTAGAAAGCATTTTAGCCAATCTCTCTCTCTATATATATATTTTATTTTACTTTCTATGAAGGTTTGATGTGGATGTCCCTGGAAACATGGTGTATAAGGAGAGTAGTTTCACCACACCAGGTTTTGTCTTACTTCATTTAATCTATTGTATTATCAATATTTTCTTCAACATGGTGCATTGTCATAAGTTTGGACATTGAATTTTATATTCAAAAAGATAAAAGAGAGCAGAGCAACCTTTTGATCTTATGTGGAAGGTATGCTTGAATTTTAGTTGCTGGTTCAAAGTCTTATTCTTCAATTTTCAAGTGCTTGAGGGATTGCTTTGAGAGAAAGAAGCAAGCAGTAAGAAGAGAGATGGCTAGGCTTTTGGTACATCTAGATCTGCCAAATTTAGCAGAGCACGCAACGAAACTGCTGAACCAGCCAATATTGGTCTGACTGCACGAACTTGCTGCAGTTAACCATAGCTTGGTCTGGGGGTGCAGCCTGCGTCTTGGTGGTGTGGGTCCCTGATTCGGCTGCACCAGCTCTCTGGATGAGAGTACAACTGCATCCCCCTGGTGGTGCAGTCGGTGAAATATTATCTTGTTTTGCTTTTTCTTTTCTCCATTTCGCTTCAAATGATGTGCTGATTGTCGATAACCTGATGTCCTAACTCCATATATTCCAAATATGCTAATCGGTGTTGTAACTGAGTCTTGCACATAAGCACGACTCAATTTTTGATGAAACATAGGCAATTTGGCTAATTGGTGTTGTAACTGCATTCCACTTGGACAGAGAGAATTAGTAAGGATATGCTAGTGTTACTATCAGCCAGAACTGAAATCTTCACCTCATTTTCATATATTAATAATTATAATGTACTTTTTTGTTTGTATAGGTGATGCTGTGGTGGCAGAGGATAGCCCGATTGGGAGGCTAGGATTAACAGTTTGTTATGATCTACGATTTCCAGAGCTCTATCAGATGCTAAGATTCCACTACCAAGCTCAGGTACATTTCTTTCTGATAATTTAACTTTCTCTACATCTCTAAGTTTTTTTTGACTTTTCAACATTATATTTGTAAAAAGGTTTTACTAGTGCCATCAGCTTTCACAAAAGTAACTGGAGAGGCACACTGGGAGATACTATTGCGTGCTCGTGCAATTGAGACCCAATGCTATGTAATTCTCTTATTCTTTTTTTCTGGGTTTGCAGTTGTAAATTTTTTCTTTTTCTCCCTGCTTTAGCATTGTTATAAATATTTACTACTTATATATAGGTAATAGCTGCAGCACAAGCAGGTAAACACAATGAGAAGAGAGAGAGTTATGGTGATTCAATAATTATCGACCCATGGGGAACTGTTATTGCTCGACTTCCAGGTTCCCACATCTCCTCCTTTTCCTTAATTAGTAGCCTTCTGTGATATACTTTTGTGTGATTATAAACTGTTAACTTGCCATTATCCCATTTTTGAGCCAGATCGGTTGTGCACGGGATTCGCTGTGGCAGAGATTGACCTATCAAAAATTGATTCTGTGAGAACTAAGATGCCTATTTCCATGGTAACCTTTTTTTATTATTATTATTATCTGTTATTTTTTTATATTTTAGAGGGCACTATTACCTGAAAGTTCAGCTAGTATCAAACTGTTTACAGTTCAGTCCTCGCCTGACAAGGTCTTTTTGTTGTTATGCTGTCAATAACCGACAATAACAATGGTGCACATGCCATTTATATTGCGGATTTTTCTTCTCTTATAATGGAATAAATTTCATAGTGCGTTATAGTATGGAACATGCATGCAACTATCATATTTCTCAATTACTACATCTTTATTTTGCAGCACCGGGTGCTTGATAGTTGCTCGAAATCATCGTCCCTCTGATACGTCACAATTGTTAATTTTTATATTTTGTTACTACTGGTCAATCATGCCGGTCCAATAGGGAATGCAAAAGGCAAGCAAAATATTTGTGCATTTCCTTGATGGATAAGGAACAAAATAATAAGTCTGTTGTATAGATTTTGTGATGATTATTGGATCTGCTGAGTTGATTACATTTCCATGTGTAAATCAGCTCCATTTGTTATTCTACTTTTCAAAATATGTTATTTACTTGCATTGGTAAACTGTAAGATACCTCAATAGTCGATGACAATACTCATGCAGAAAGCAAAACATCAATACGAAGACATAAAAGGAAAGTAACGTCAGTTCTGCGTAGCCATGCTCAAGTACTGCTAAAACACAATTTAGAGTATACTTAACTCGCAAAATGATAAAAATGACTTACTTAAAATGATAAAATCACTTGTAATCAAGCTGCACGGAATCAAATATCAATACCATACTACGAGTTCAGTGAAGTTCATCATAGTTGGTGAAAGAAATATTTACTAGTGCAGAGTATATTAATTTTAAATAAAACCATAAATAAAAATAATTTTTGTCATAAATGATATATATTATCTTTGTTATAAATATGTTCATAACAAATATATATTATCTTTTTCATCAATAAAATATATTAATATTTATTTAAAATGAATTAAAATAATAAAAAATAATCATTATTGTAATGAAAAAGGTAATAGTTTCTTGTTATCCATCCAAATGCCATCCATGTCATCCAAAATTTTATTTATCCTTTTTTCGGCGTGATTTGCCTTTCTCTTCCTTCCGCGTCTCATCTCCCTCCCTCCCCTCCCTTTCATTAGCGCTCTTCCCTCCCTCCTTCCCCTACCTCCTTCCGTTTAGTCATGTTCTTCTTTATCTCTATTTTTTCTGTGTGCTTCTTACTACCTAAATGTTCAGTTAGTTTTAATAAGTAAACATCTAATATGCGTAAGTGTTCAGTTAGTTATAACAAATATCTAGTATATATTTAGTCAGTAATACTAAACAGTATCCAATAAGTGTATTGGTTCACTTTGTTTATTATATATGTTCAATTTGTATGCGTATATGTTCAATTTATTTTTTTTGGATGGCTTGGATGACATTTTGTTGGATGACACTTATCATTCCTGGGTTACAAAAGTATAGTATGCGGAAACAATTCGTTCACCTCTGTATTTGGGTGTAAACAATGGGAACCAAGAAACATAATTTTTCTTCCCATATTGTCCATAAACTATTCTTTCTATGACACCGGCCCCACCACGAATTAGGTTTCCCTCCTTTTTTTTTTCCAACCTCCCGCCAAATACTCAAATTTGACTCCGTATCTATCTCTCATCTAGCAGTGAAAAAAAAAAAACTCAAAATTCGTGAGTTAATTTGAACTCGACTCAAAAAAGTTTGGTTGTAACTCAAGCCAATGGAACTCGAGTTAGTAGAACTTGAACTAAGCTAACTCAGTTGACTAACAAGTCAAATTTGAGTTGAGCTCAACTCGACTCGCAACTCGTGACATATGAAAGATTGAATTCTAAGACATTTATGAGAATTAAAAATTTAAAAATTAATTATAAAATTTTTTCCTTGTATATTTTTATTTAAAATAATTGTAACATATGTAAGATAGAGCTTTAAGGCATTTTTTGTTTCAAATCAATAAAAATAATATAAAAGACAGTAATTTTATTTTTTAAATATTGTATATGTCAATAAGTTTTAATACTAGAATAACATATGAATTAAAAAAAAAATAAAATTTTAAAAGATATATACTTATTTCAAGCTAGCATGTGAGCCACGAGCTAGCTCGAGTTGGAGATGAGCCGAATTTGATCTAGCTTACAAAGTTCAAAATATTTCTAAGTCAACTCAAGTCAACTTGAGTTACAACTTACAACAGAGCCAAGTTTGAATTGTTTCGAACTCGCTCGATCTAGACTCGTATGCACCACAACTTTGTGTAAGCGGTAAGGATTTGTGCTTTCAACCACAAAACCAAACATTCCATGCCCATGTGAGGCCATTACTAGGAATTAGTATCCTCTGAATTTCTTTTAGAGAAATTTAATGGACTTCTTCCCATCTGTCCGATTTAATCTCAATGGTTAAATTTTTTTCGGACCTATCAATCTACTATTCACGGAGCATCCATCAACGTTGAGATTAAATCAAACAGCTCAAATCCAAAGGATCTCGTTCGTCATTACTAGTACCTGGTTATGATTCGATTCTAGCCTTCTTGGAATTGATTCCCTATTGAAATTTGGATCAATTATCAATACATAAATTTGGACCATCGTGACTTCCGTATGGGTAAGCACAATAACTCGCGGGATCTTCTGTGGCCACTCGGCTGGAATTTCTATGGGGCATGAATTTTTTTGTCTGGATTTTCTGTTGCAGCTTCCATATAATATTTCAATAGTATTCTCAATTTTTATGGTATTTTTTATATGGTGTTCTGAATTTTGTAAAAAAAAGTATATGCGCGATGTTCACTGTATAATTATCAATATTGACCACACGGTTGCTCATTTCATTAGGAAACTATTTAACAACATATTTATATAAGAATGAATTGCGCAACGCGCGAAATTAGCGCGAAATTAGCACTAGTTGAATTAGATTAGATAAACAGTCTCATCCTTGACACTGGTCTAGGCCCCACCACATCGCCTCCTTAATTAGGTAAGAGTTATAATCTCCGAACATCAAATTTGTCCAATTTACCCAAATTTTTTAGTCTATTTTGTGCCTATGCGGAAAAAAAATTACCGATAACATCAATTCTAGTAACTATGGTTTGGCCTCTTTCATCAATTTATTGATCTTGGGCAAATATCAATTTTAATTAATTTTATTTTGTTTATTTTTGCAAGTATATGAAATTTTTAGTAATAATCTTTTAATGGGCAAAAAAGTCAAATCTATTCGATTAGCTGATTTACATCATAATAATTCAACGATATTGTCTTTAATGGGAAAAATCGCTCCATAATGCTAAGTTGTAAGAAGTAGTCCCTTTTTTAATTTTGATTGTAAGTTGTGAAGTATCCCGTTTTTGTCAATATTAGAAAAATTAGAAATCATTTTGTTGTAAGTCAACTCTCAAGGATATTGTCTTTTATTATGGGATACTTGACTAATGACTATGACCACTATGCTAACTAATGTGTGTAATTATCTTTTAGAATTCCATGCTCTAGTCTGCTTTTTTGTTTCATCATTTTTTTTTTCTTTTTCTTCTTTCTTTCTTGCTTTCTTCTGTGAGGAAAAAAGGATGAACTAAACTCAAGTACACAATATACATCTCGATTTCTATCGGAAAGAATTGAACTTAATTAAACCAAATTGTTTATTTATATATATTATTTTAGTTCTTAAGTTTGCTAAAAAAAAAGTTTGTTGGTGCGGATTTTAGTGGGACCGTCAGGAAATACATAACTCATGTGATTTATAAAAAGATATACAAACAAACTTAATATCATCATTAGATTTACTGCATTTACATAAATTGAACTAAAACAAGAATATGGATTGAGATTAAACTCTCTATTTTACATATTTTTCCTTTTTCTCTTATCTAACTTGTCACAATACTCAATTTTGCTCTAGATATAAGTTTGTGATTAATATTTGTTAATTATTATTGTTATGGTGCAGGTTCATTGATCATTTTATAATGCATCAACACATAAGATTGTTACTTACTCAATTAATGCCACAAGACATGGCAAAATTGAGAAATTTATTTGTGTTGTTGTGGGATATTGACAATGACAATCCCCAGCAATTTGCAGTTAGATTATGTAATTTGATGGTTAGTAATGGAATGGTGTAGGAGATGATGACAATGTGCAATTTGTGTTCTAAATGTGTGATGTTGATTTTGAAGTATGAAGATTGTTTAGTACCCATCCGGTTAAGTCTTACATATCAAAACTTTTGGGCTTCTTCAAACCAAATTGGTGGCATAAATTTGCAAATTGTCCATTAGATTTTGAAGAATATGTTCAGTGCACTGAACTTAATATTAAAATTTGTGTATAACAAAGGGGTGGCACAAATTTTCGAGTTTTTCTTTGACCCTTCATTTTTTATAATTTAATTTTTTCTTTACATTAAGATCATATCT
This sequence comes from Rhynchospora tenuis, assembly GCA_027725995.1. Lineage (NCBI taxonomy): Eukaryota > Viridiplantae > Streptophyta > Magnoliopsida > Poales > Cyperaceae > Rhynchospora > Rhynchospora tenuis. The sequence continues at coordinate 67,652,819 of CM050889.1, read as the reverse complement.
TTTAAAATCATTTTCACATTTCATGTAGAGACTTTAGTTAGATTAATTTATGAATACTTTTGTAGTGTAATGCATTTCTTTGATTTTCTCTAAAATCTTGTCAAGAAGATTATCTATATGTATGTTTCAAAATTTGCTCTTGTAAACGGACAAGAGTTTGAATATAATCAATATCGATAGTTATAAATGTATGCACACTCATTAGTCACACCTTTTCCGTTCGTATCAACACCTATCAGATGAAGCAAAAATTGAAATGAAATGATTCGGCTAGTTAATTATAACATTTAATGACTTACGTTTTACGGAAAAAAAAATCATGCCGGTATTACCTTTATCTGCAATAAAACTGGGGAAAATATAATATTATAGCTATTTGATGATCTTTTTTCGAGTCTAAATAAATTTAATAGAGTATTCAGATTCTTGTGACCGCTCTAGGGTTGAGTTTTTAAGTTGAATCGCACCTTCAGTGGGCTTTTAAATTTGTTCATTTCAGTTTTGAAAAGTTTCATAATTTGAAATCAAACGCCCACTGGAATTTGCTAAAAAAAAAAATAAATAAAACTTTGATCCCTTCCTGTACTTACATTCTGCAAACAATTCTTAAATTACAAGGCTGTATTTATAGATACTCAAAATTGTGTAGTTCGTAATGCATGCCAGGAATCAATCTGGACTCCGTATTCGCTCAAAAATCACAACTGTAGAACAAGTTAGCTCTTAATAAAGGCGAATAACAGAGTCTAGACTGGTTCCTGACATGCATTGAGAAATACACAATATAGTCAGAATCAACATAAACAAATTTAACAACTCATAACAAAATAAAGTCAATTAGTCATGGTATGAGTAGGACTTTGGCATCAGTATTCATCTCATGATTCGTAGTACTTTTCTATCAAGGAAAAGTATTGATAATAGTTCCAAAACAAATAATAACTTTAGTTTCTCAAAATAAGCATGCTGCTTCATTTAACTTTAAAATGTTGCTTTATCTTCCTTCTATATATTATGGGTGTGTTTGGAAGCTTAGGTGAACAAGCTGTTCACGAACAAATGGAACAAGTGGGAAACAAACACAGAACAATTGTTCTTTGTTCGCGAACAGGGGCTAGTTCCCAGTTCTCCAATTTTGAAGAACTAGGAACAACGAACAAAGAACAAGGGGTGGGTCCCATTACCTTTTCTTTGTCCCTTGTTCATCCCTTGTTCACGGCACACCCAAACATACCCTATATAAAGATAGAAACGAAATGATTTCATTCCTTATATTCCATGGCAGTGATTAGTATTCCTCCCTCATTTGCTTTTGAACTCAATAGTTGGTCAGTAGGAAAAAATAATAATAATACAAGACGTCGCCTTACAAAAGTAACTAAAACTACACACACAAAAAAAAAAAAAAGAAACACTGCCTATCAATGGCTTTGTGCAAATTAATCCCGATTTAATGTCCTTGTAGCGCATGCTATTCCAAAAGTCACGGTTCAAAAGTAAACCTATTTAGTATCAGGTACATTCTCACATGTTATTAGAATTAAAACATTTATTTGGTCTGCTTTCTATTGTCCATAACCTACATTTGATAGTGATAAAAAATGTATATATGCAAAAGCTAAACGGTAGCCTTAATCTAAAGCAAGACAAAACATATATATTTTTATGTTGCAAGTAAACTGAAAGATTGAAGTAAAAAAGTTGAGGAATTCTTTGCAATATCTGAGGTAACTAAAACAAGACAAACAAAAGTGCTCTGTTACACTGAGGGTGTCCTCGAGAAAAATGGCAAGACTGACTGACAGTCAGAATAATTGGACAAGGTAATTTTCAATTGTATGCTAGCATAGTCACTTTCTAGAACAAACTGCCCACATCTCTGGATAGCAGCAAACTCCACATGACCATTCACAATCAAATCATCACCCCCTAAGTTGCTATCTGAAGGATGGTAGAGAGCCACATCGAGTTCGATGCTAGAACTGATAGGACATACAGTATGACACCTTGAGAGAGGGATGGCCTCCCCTGGCCTCACCCAGGCACACATCTCCTTCTCCCTTTTAAATATATAGCTCTTAGCGTTATCATCAGTGATAATCTTTTTGCGACTTGCTATTTCCCCAAACAGTTCAATTTCATCAATTTGATCTGTAATTCTTCCTTCAGATTTTCCTTTGTCTTTCCAATGCAAGAGCTTAACCTCCAAAGCTGCTGTCAGAGAATCAGTGAAAACTGCAAAACTAAGTTCTATAGGACCAATCATGGTGTCCCACCTCTTAACTAAAAGCTTGTTACAGTCCAAAAGACACTCATCCTGGACGCCAGACCACATTAGATGTACAGACTTATATGCACGTTCATTTAACTTGGAGAGAAAAGCATGAAATTCAGTGAGATCATATGCATCATGGACCACGTCTGGATCAGTCAAGTTGACATAACCCTGCACATGTACCATCCCAGGTCAAAAAAGGGTTCGAAACAAGATAATAATAGATGCAACAAAAAGAACAAGTGGACTGTGGCTTCCATTATACATAAAAGTACTGAATATAAAATGACAATTAATGGGTGACAGACTCACATCACGATCAACAGGTACAGGATCTCCAGGGAGCCGCTCAAATAAAACATATGGGTCCGTGGAACAATCAATCATAATGATACCATATATCTCTTCCAACTTCACTTGTTCATAATCAACAAACCGCACTGAGAATAACTCCATCAGCCTATAGCCCGACTTCTCAGGAGCCAAAAGACTGCAAATTAACATTGGTTACATATTTACCATCTGATCATATAAGTATCTTTATTATGAGCTTTATTTGTTAATTCATTATTTCACTCAAAAACTGAGGGATCAAAAATATAGAGTTAATTACTTTGATTGCTATTGATGACATGTTACATCTGCGCATATAGGAAGTTAAAAAAAGAAAAAAAGAATCCTACTTGTGAGCCCTAAATCTATCAACTTCTACCAAGGAACAAACCACATATCTTATTACTCTAATTAATTGAGATAGAGAGAGAGAGAGAGAGAGAGAGACCGGGGGAGGACATATCCTGGTTCTTCTTCCATCGCGTCGCTTCCTTTCCTTACCTTTCCTTGACGAGACTCGGGAGGTCGGTGCGGTGGTATTTGTTATGATGAGGTGGCGCCAGTCGCCACGGCCCTACGGCGCCGTGTCAGGAATGATTGGTTCGGAACTTCGGATGAACCTAAAGGGTGGCTCCAGTGTTATTCTGGGCCTTATGTCCGTGGACCGATTAAGTTGGACTCTTTCACAAGTAAATCAGTAACAATCCAATTACTTTTTTGTCAGAAATTATATACACCATCCACTAGGCCTAACCAGGCCTAATTGGGCTTTCGGAATAAAATCGTGCTCTACAGACTACTCCAGCGATATTTTTTCACGCGATGACGTCAGCAATTTTTTTCGCGATTTTGCGACCACCGTATGTGGGATGACGTCATCAATTTGTGTTCAACTTAATAATATAAGGGTTCATATTAACATTTGTAAGTGTTCGGTTTGTTGCAATTTAAAAAAGAAGTACTGTTTTTATTTGTTCATTTTAAAATGGTAAAGGTTCATATTAAAATATGTATGTGTTCAGTTTGTTGCACTAAATTTAAAAGTTTGGTTTTTATTTGTTCAACTTAATAACATAAGGATTCATATTAACATTTGTAAGTGTTCAGTTTGTTGCATTTTAGAAAAGAAGTACCGTTTTTATTTGTTCAGTTTTAAATGGTAAAGGTTCATATTAAAATTGTATGTGTTCAGTTTGTTGCACTAAATTTAAAAGTTTGGTTTTTATTTGTTCAACTTAATAACATAAGGATTCATATTAACATTTGTAATTGTTCACTTTGTTCCAATTTAGAAAAGAAGTTACGTTTTTAATTGGTCAGTTTAAAATAGTAAAGGTTCATATTAAAATGTTTATGTGTTCAGTTTGTTGCACTAAATTTAAAAGTTTGGTTTTTATTTGTTCAGGTAATTCTTCATTCTCATAATCACCAATATTTGACCCACTCCAATCTTCAGCATCTGTTTCATCTTGAGAAAACTGGCAGATATCTCACGCAAGCGGCAAATCAAGCCCTATTACCACAAGAAAAACAATGCATCATCAATGATAATCTGGCCAGTTACAACAATACATCTGGTTCATCCCTGCATGCATGTAATATAACAATTGTTCACGTCTAATTGAACCCTTAAAAATAATTTAAAATTGTTTGTTGATCTATAACAGTAGTTATCATTCATATCGTTTCGTAATAGTGAGTTAGTGATTGCAGATTGCCATCCCAAAAGTAAAAATATTTAAAATATATTAATATTAAAAAAAAGCAGCGATTCAAATGTTTATGTGAAAACATAATACAGTACTACAATAACAATCCTGAAATCTAAGTCCAAAAAAAAAAATACAGATTTCATACTTCAGTTGTTGACTGAATATAATCCCATTTCAGCTAGTAGAAGGTTAAACATTCCTAGAATACACCGATGAACCAAGTAATGCAAATGAAACTAAATTACCAATAAGGTCAGGTTATTCAATTGCAGTAAGAAGTAATAAGCAACCAATTAAGGTCCGGTTTCCAAATCTAACAAGCTGGTACCTGAAACTCTAATCCTTCGAAGAAGGCGGCGTCCATGGACAAGCTCCTTACATGGCCCCCACTCTGAGGCCGTCCAGCTGGTCTTTCCGGCACCGGAAGTGGAGGAGGGTCGGATGTATCGTCGGAGAGGGAGGGAAAGTCGAGGTCGAAGATGGAGAAATCTAGGTCAGAGACGTCTAAGAGGAGGTCGTTGGGCAAGCACAGAAACGTCACGGAGTGGGCCCGACGGTGGTGGTTAGGGTTTGATTTGATGGGGAGAGGAGGGATCGAAGAGCCAGACGAAGAGGTTTAGAGGAAGAGAGAAATGAAATGGTGCGGCTAGGGTTTGTAGGGTTCGGAGAGAGAGAGGTTTAGAGAAATATAAATAGATTGGGCCAGTACTCGGTCCAATTTGGCCTGTTTGGAGCCTGTGGATGGTATGGATGGTAATTGGAAGGATGGTGAGTAGTAATTACCCTTTTTTGTTTCGAATTTGAGAGTTTTAAAAGAATAATTAGATATACGTGATTATCAAAATTCATAAATAGAAATATGTTATTTTTAAATTGTAAATTAGTTTATACTCTATAAGATGGTTAATGCCAATTTTTTTTTCCCAAAATTAGAGATATGCCTTGATTTTCACTTTTCTTGTTTTATTATTAATTTTATATTGTCATTCTAAATTCCATACTACTTATTTCGTTTTTTCTTAATATGTATGAGCTTATAAAGCACATTCACATTTCTATATTTAGTCGTTTTTTAGTTACAACATAGAAACACGACTTAACTTTGTTAAATTGTGTTTTAATTAAAGTGGTTTAGTAGTATGTTCTTATTTTATCTATCTAATATATTTTTATATAATCGGTAATTGTGATTTAATTAATTTATTGGGACTAAAATTTTTAGGTTTAATAAAAAAATCGAGCAAAAATATGATTCATCATATTAATAAAATATATTTGTATTTATTTGTGTATCTAACAATATCTGAATCATCCGTATCTGCTTAATATTCGAACTATATCCGTATCCGTATCTGATAAAACATATGAATAGATATGGATATGATATTATTATTATTCGATCCGTTTTCAGAGCTAGAACATAAGAGAAGTTCAGAGAGGATCCTATAGGTTGGGCCAGAATTTAACGATAGTTCTAAACTTCTATTAAAATTCCGAATCCGATAATGGAAACAACTCATTGTCGATCCAGATTCGATTCGTACCCGATAACCCTTTTGCGCTGGACCAATGTCCTCAGCACTAAAAACAAAAGGACCGCTGAGCAGTATCTTTTTATTTTTTTTAAAATATTTAAAAATTTTAAAATTCAAATGTTGAATCCAAACTGTTGATCTTGTTCAATTTAACGGGAGATGTATTTCATATAAGTTTTATAAAATTTGGAGTTGATTTGATACTTGATTAAGTGCTCAAGAAATAAACGAATTTAGTTTGATTAATTCTAATACATTCATAATTTGAGCACTTAATTAAGTATCAAGTCAACTCCAAATTCTATAAAACTCATATGAAAATGCATCGCTTGTAAAATTGAACAAAATCAACTGTTTGAATTTAACATTTCAATTTTAAAATTTTTAAATATTAAATAAGAAAAGAAAACGGCTGTCTGAGTCCTTTAAAGATTTCGTTCCCTTTTGGCTTTTGCGCTTTCAGCGAGGAAACCCGAGAGAGGCGTATCTCCTGTTCAAGTTCTCGTCGTTTAGTAAACGCGCGTCTTACAGCTGTCGGAAAAGATTCGATGGAGATACAGCCTTATGAGAGATCTTCCATCGGCGGCTCCTCCAGGTCTCTCTCTCTCTCGTACTGTCGTACATGGTTTATCTTTTTTTTCTTTTCTTTTTTTTTAAAAAAAACTAGTTTATTCCCACGACTTCCTATTATACTACCAGAAAACAAATGTATCATTACAATCCCATCGGTCTTAATACCTGAACATCTATTTCATTCCCAGTTTGATATAGCTTGCAACCATCTATCCAATTGCTTTTACCAGTTTCATTATTCAAATCTAACCTTGTAATAAAAAGATTTTATTATCATCTTTGTAACCATGAATGCATAAACAAAAATACATCAGAGAAAATTCTCATTTTTCTTCCTTCACAACACAGCGACCAATAGTCCATAGAAAAGCTACACACCGGATCTATACTGCTTCCGGCAATAACATATCTAAATGCACAATCCATTGTATCAGGTTTTCTAGGGTTTTAGCCTTTTTGGCACCTGCAATGCCATTGAACAGAGATGGAAACCAGGATCAACTATGTAATTCTGCGAGCAACACAAAAATATAATAAAAGAAATGATAAAATGTTTCCCTTTCTTGACATACTTATATACAGGTTGCATCTCCTTCTCGTTAAGTCTTCTCTTCTCGTTAAATTTTCTTTTATAGTGCTGGTGCAGGTGGCTATATCTTTTCTGGACATAAAGGGGGAGAGACAGAGCAAGAGCCATCTGAGAGGAGTAATGGGAAACTCATTCAGGTGTTTTCTGTACGGGTCTGTGAGGACTATTGGGTCAAAGAAGGCCATAATATCTATGGCTTCGTTCTACTTAAACCCTCACATGGCCAATGTAATGCCCTTCTCTTCAGACGGAGTTCTCGTGATCTCCCAATTATCAACAAAGCGGTATAGTGCATGTTTATAAGTTTGTCTCAATTAGCAATAACAAACAATATATTCGGAACATGATTATGTGCCTCAATGATGACTTCTGACGATGGTCTGCTACATGCTATACACTTCATAGCAATGATTTTTTTGTTTCCTGCATTTCTCTTTTCCTCATGTGTTTGTCTATACCATTCTTTTCTGATGTATATGCTAAATTGATCTGTGCTGATAGGGTTTTATCAAATTGAATGGCCCGAAGAGTGGTGTAGAAGTAAATGACAAGGTTACCTTTCATTCATACCTTTGGACTTTGTTTATACCAACATTCAATGTAGAGTATGCAAATACTTTGTGGACAGCTGGTGTTGACGCAACCGACCAGCTTATATGCAAACAGCTGTCAACAGAGTTTGGCCCCTTGGAAGTGAACTTTGCTGTTTACAACAATGCTGTCGAGGCTCATCTGGAAGTTGTTCTTCTCAACTGCAAAATGCATGATGAAATTGAAGTTTTTGGTACAGTGGAATCTGGCAGTAGCATTATTCCTAAAATCCAGGCAAGAAGTACATTGTTTGATAGGTCCCTTGATGATGCCGTCCATGTCAAACTGGATAATGATGGGACAAAATTTCCTCTATCCCAGTCTGTCATGGTAGTTCCACTTGAGTCCACTCTTTTGGTTGATGTCATGATTTGGCGACTGAAGAACTCGCACAGAGACCATCAACCAATTTTTGAAAAACTAAGTTTCAATGCTGCATTAACTGGTATAGAGACAAAAGTTGCTTCTGCTAATTGGGGAGACGTGGAAGTAACGGTCTCTTGGTCTGGGTGACAACAACATCTTTGGGATTCTTGGTTACCAGGAGGCACTCCGCTTCTTGATTTAATATCTATTTATGAGAATATATTGTGTGGTATTGACAGGTTGTTAGTTGTTAGTAATGTAGTGTTTGACTCTTCTTATGTATGGATGTGTGCTTGCTTTCCCGTACCCTCACTATGTTATGTAGGATGTGCTATTTAACAGCATAGCTAAAGTTCTGTTGTAGTTTTACTCTTTCTAGTCAAGTTTTTTTTTTAAGACAAACTAAAGTGATGCTTTCTAATCAAGTTTTGTAGTTGATCATAGCTAAAAGTTCTGTTGTGGCTGCCAAGCTACTTTCTAATCAAGTTTCAGTTCTTTTAAAGTGATGCCTGTGTTGTGGATTTCTGTTTAACTATGATCAACTTTACTAAACTCCAATAACTATGGGATCTGGTGTTCTGACTGATTCTGTGCTGCTTTTATTTCAAGTCATGTTATGACTGATTCTGGTGTTAACTATTGGTAAATTCTATAAATTGTAGATTTTTTGTAATGCATGCCAGGAACAATTGTGGACTCTGTTATCTGTATTTAACAAAACACTACTATTTCAATTGCATGTTGAAGTTTTTCTTGGCTGAAAATATTTCATGTAAAAAGGATCTTGGATTTTATAAATATTTTTTGAATTATTTATTTATTTTTTGTTATTGTTTTATTATTTTATTTTTTTGGGAAATTAGTGGGGGGAGCAACCCACATCTTTTCATTTGTTTATGAAAAGACCCTTTTTACAACCAACAATATTATTCACCCGTCAACAAGCAGCTACTAACTTCACATCTATAACATCCTGGTACTAGCAAACCCCTTTGTCTACAAAACAACTCTACAGACCTCTCTCTCATGAATTTCAGTTTTCATATTTATAATGTGATCTTTTTCAGAAATATCAGACAAAGGAATAGCATCTCTCACTTAGATCAAAATTGTTAAATGTTGAGTTATTTTTGGAAAGACCCTTTATACAACCAACAGCATTATTCACCCATCAACAAATAGCTACTTAACTCCACATCTAGACCATCTACACCATCCTGGTACTTGCAAACACCCTTTGCCTACAAAACAGTTCTACTGACTTTTCTCTCATAGTTAAAATTGAAGTTTCAGAGTTGTATATTTTTTTAACCTGGTGTGGCAACATTTTCTATTTTTTAATATCATTTTGGCAATGGTGTCAGGCACAGTGTGACTGTGCATATGTTGTTCTTTTTTGTGCCAGCATAACTTTTTTCAGCCATATTTTCTTTAGTAAAAGGCCTAATATAAAGGTTTCTTTATCAGGAATAAATAAAAGATCCAGAATAGATTTGTTTATCTGGCAAGTGAGACTTCAATCTTTGTAATACAGAAATACCCTTACAACCCTTAAAGTAATCACATTTAGTATCAGTTATACATTCTCAAATGTTATTATAATTAAAACATTTATTTGGTCTACTTTCTATTGTCCATAACCTACATTTGATGGCGTTAAAAAAAATGTATATATGCAAAAGCGAATAAGCGATAGCCTTAATCAAAAACAAGATAAAACATATTTTTCTGTTACAAGTGAACTCAAAGATTTTTTTTGAGGAATTCTTTGCAATATCTTAGGTAACCAAAACAAGACAAACAAAAGTGCTCTGTTACAGTATTGTGTCCTTGAGAAAAATGTCATGACTGACTTAGTATAATTGGAAAAGGTAATCTTCAATTGTATGCTAGCATAGTCACTTTGTAGAACAAACTTCCCACATCTCTGAATAGCAGGAAAATCTACATGACCATTCAAAGTCAAATTATCACCCGCTAAGTTGCTGTCTGAAGGATGGTAGAAAGCCACGTCGAGCTTGATGCCAGACCTGATAGGACATACAGTATGACACCTTGAGAGAGGGATGGCCTCCCCTGGCCTTACCCGGGCACACATCTCCTTCTCCCTCTTAAATATATAGCTCTTAGCCATATCATCAGTGATAATCTTTTTGGGACTTCCTATTTCCCCAAACAGTTCAATTTCATTAATGTGATCTGTAATTTTTTCTTCAGATTTTCCTTTGTCTTTGCAATGTAAGAGGTTAACCTCCAAAGCTGCTGTCAGAGAATCGGTGAAAACTGCAAACCTAAGTTCTATAGGACCAATCATGGTGTCCCACCTCTTAACTACAAACTTGTTACAGTCCAAAATACAATCATCCCGGACACCAGTCGCCAGACCAAATTTGATGGATAGACCTATTTGCTCGTTCATTTAAGTCGAAGAGAAATGCATGAGAAACAACGCTAACGTCATCATGATAATACCGCTTTGCAAAAAGCGGCACGTATCTGAGGTCCTTGTATCGCAAATTGTTTCTGCGGACCGTATTATCCAGTGATTTTTTCAGTAGAGCTTTTGCTGCACCCTTTACAATACAAAATTATTCAGTAAGTTAGGTGAAAAACAAGCTAAAGTTGGTAAAATATGCTTACCATATTTTGGAGATTAATGAATTGGACTCTAGCTTGTAGTAATAAAGTTGAATTGATTACTACTTTCTGTTTTTATTATTATTTTTTTTTTGGAAGAAAATTCTAGTTGAAAATCTTGGTTCACAAATATGTCAGGATGATGGTTCTTAGCTGTAATAACTGCATCAAAGGTCCAGAATTGATAAGTGAAATACAGTAATACAGCACATACAATACTTGGATGATCCCTAGGCAACTGATCATATCAATGCATGTAAATGAAGAGAGGTCTGTGTACGTGTACGGGTTGTAGTGTGCACTTACATAGCGAGGAGAGGCTTTGACAATAGACACAGCTTCCCCACTAGTGACGCCTCTCCAAAGTCCATCTGAGCCGAAAATTACAAATCTATCGTCAGGACCCAGTTGATAACTCCGAACTGTTGGTTCAGCCTTCAAAATAGGTCGACCAATGGCCCGTTCTTGTCTGAATCGTTCTTCTAGGGGTGCACGATTGAATTCATTGAATTTTAGATATACATCCCCAAAGGCCCTTGTCACCTGAATTTTAAAATTAAATAATCAATGAGGACATTGATTGTTGCACTTACTATACATAAAGGGAAAAAAAAAAAGGGGGGGGGGGGGGGGGGGGGGGGGGGGGGGGGGGGGGTGTATATGTGTAATACTGGCTGGTTTTCTTCACTTTCCTCTCAGTTTGTGTGGTTCGCAACTCGCAAGTTCCATTTGAGGCTGGAAGCGGTAAGACTTGTCATTTTTAGTACGGACTTTCACCTTTTTGGAACAATTTAAAACATAGAACATGGTTCACGTTGACATGGAGATCTTAGGAAAACATTTCAACCGTGCCACTTTCGGCCACATGTACAATTAAAAGTACAAAGCTAGCAGTACAGTTCAGTACCTTACCAGTTACCAGTTGTGATCTAGTAATAAAATAAAAAGGAGTTAACCCTGAACGCTGCCCATAACACGGTAGATTCCATCGGTGATTGTGAAGAGGTCAGGATCGTGGCAAATGTTGACAACATTTCCACCTCGGGCTGTTCTTCTCCATTTGCCCAACTAGCAACAACTGCACGCGAATCGCCAACATTTGCCACATACAGCATGTTGCCATGCACGACCCCCGAAAGACAACATGAACCCACTGATGCCAGTTTCTTGTTTGTTCCACGAAAGACAACATGAACCCACTGATTCGTGTCGTGTTCGTGTCGTGTTGGTTTGTGTTAAACTTTCTAATATCCCAACACGACACGATCGTGTCGTGTCGATTTTGTATTTGTGTCGTGTCGTATCGTGTCAACACGCACACCGTGTCGTGCTAACACGATCGTATCGTGTCATTTTGGAGAACACTAGGAGACACAGCGAAGAATTTTATTGATGTGGGTTTGAAAGCGGCACTGATGTAATGACGTTGGTTTAATTAATGCAGCTCTCTACATTAAAGGTAATAATTTGAATACCTTGCGGGCTATCTCTGACAACTTAGAACTGCCATTTCTTGGGTTAAAACACAGAGAGGTACTTAGAAGTTGACACAGAAGATCTCCAATTGAGTTGATTATCAGCACTCGCGCTGATCTAGAAGATATGTAATTGTGCTTATCCTCCTGATTCCTGATACTGACAGTCGCTGAGTTTAACTTGATAATCAACATCTTCTATTGGGTCGGGTTCATTTTTGTCATGTCCGTAAAATTAATTCTGATTTGTACCCGACATGGCAAAATTTTCCAGTAATAATAAAATATAATCGATAAATAAATTAATATATAATGTAAATTTATTATTTGCCACATATGTGTTGAAATATTCGACTTTAGGTGTGTGTCTAAATTCTTGCGAAATTCTTTCTAAAATGTGGCGTGATGACCGTTTGACTGTTTGAGTTTTCATTATGAACTCCGAATCAACGCAATCATTGACACATCACCCACATCCCAATTTTATTAACAAACACATCAGCGAGACATTTGACTGGGTAATTATTATTTAGTGTCCATTTAATTGTAGTAGGTATATATGATTCTCTTCCATGTGGTTTACATATATATTAAGAAACAATTTAAGAATGTTTTATTAATTCCGTAGTTAAAAAAAATGTAATAGGTATAAAATAATCAAAACTAACACTAAAGATTTTTTTTTTATTTTTGCGTAGAATTTGGGATTCCTTCTTTTTCTATAAACGTGCTAACAATTCTGGAGTTGAACCACCAGATGTATACTTTTTTATTTTATTTAAGTGGGTAAAAGCCCACCACATTTCATTTTAATGAAAAGCAATTACAAAATCAGATATATACTGTATACAGTGTTATTTGTTTTATGAAGGGTATACTATGCTATTTCATAATCGTTCTGAGATTGGTTAAATAATAAAGCTGTTGTGTAACAATGAATCAAACTTAATAATATTAATTTGCAATTAATGTATATATGTTATATGAATTTATAATATGATAAATATTGTAACTCGTGCATTTTACCATGAACATCGAAAACGATAAATTTAAAGAGAAAATTTATCTTTCATTATATAATTTAAAAGTTACATCTATGTATAGATAATTAAACTTTACTCGAAGTATATTTTATAGCTAACATTTGATAGTTCTCGCAACAAATTATGTAGGGCTAATAAATTTTACTTGTAAAAATAACAACAATCATGTCTAATCGGTCCATCTTAATTAAGTCAATCAATGCTGAAAGAACATGAAAAAAAATAGTGTTTTGATAATCAGACATGGGTGGATCGTCAAATTCGACCGAAAAAAGCGAAAATCGGACACTAAGCGGTTAATTTATCTTCCAAAATGTTCATTTTTTTTTAATCCTCTTACTCTCTCGATTCTCACCGGCTACCACACCTATACCTATTAACTCCAAATTTTTGTAAACTTTTTAATTCCACCTCTTATTTGATGTCCGATTTTTACCATCGAATAAATTAGTCGAATTTCGAAAGGATAAGTTCACTGTTTTAATAAACTGGTAATATAATGTCCATCCAATAATTAAGTTAGATATGTTTAGCAGGTGTAAATTCTGGTAAAAAAAAAAAAAGGTTCTACAATAAATTTTTTATGATCAAACAAGCACCTGGTAACAAGTCCGTCGTTGAGCACTTTAAGGAACAATGTGTTCATACCATGCAAATTAAATGATGAGCAATATATATAAGATAAAGCAACAAATGACAAACCACAACAAAGAAGTTTACTTAAAACGTAAAAGCTCTTCCAGGTAGCACAAATCAACCAGTCACACGAAACAAAAAGGGAGGATAGAATGTAATTTGTACATTGTACGGCGGTTGGTAAGATAAGATGAAATTAACATTATCTTCTTGTCTTTTTTTTTATAAAATTATTCTTGAACCAAACTCAGTCTAAAAGTTTGCTAATTTTTTTTGTAATGATAATAAATTGTATTGTTTTCTGTGAATAATAATTTTAAAGTTGGCCTACGGTTCAAATTTTATAAAATTGCATTCCATATCAAATTTACCCTATTTTATGATACTTTTATGACTTATTCCTGAAAGCAGTGAGATATGAAATAAATTATCCACTCTATTTCGCAAGGATTTAAAAATATCTTCACGAAATTTGATTTTTCTTTTTGAAGTCTCCATTGTTCTTATTCTAATCAATATAACTAAAGAATAGATAATTAATATGCTAATTGGTTCGAGGCAAATAACAGAACTGGATTTAGGATCGAGTAAGAAAGGAGTTTACCAACACCATTTCTTTCCAATTATGACAAGCTAGGTCTAGACCTTGTTTGGTAGCTTCTTTAAGCTTCCTTAAGCTTCTTTAAGTTTCTTTAGCCCACCAAACGAAGGAGGAATAAGCTTCTTAAGGAGGAATTGATTCTTCCACCAAAATTGGTGGAATAAGTTCTTCCACAATTATCTCGTCAAAGATTAGTCATAACTTTGAATAATTTACCATTTATTATATTTAATTCTTGATTATAAATTATTTAATAATTATAATAATATATTATGTACAATAAAAAATAAATATTAGTGTTGATAAAATTAGTATTATAATAACAATTATAAATATTATTATTATATTATAATTACAATTATTATAATATTAAATCACCGTGTTATGTTATCATGATTAATTATTATCAGCTTATTATTGAAATTAGGATTAATTAATATTATGATTACTAATAGTTTAATAAAAATAATAACTACTGATATTTTATTAATTAGATTTATTATTATATCTTCTTATTCCTTTGCTTTCGCTAATCAAACAAATATGACATAACTTTACATAAGTTCGTCCTCCTTAATTTATTCCTCTTAAGTTATACCTTTACCAAACACCACCAAAGAGACTAAGAGTCTGCTCCAGAGGGAGGGACTCGGGAGAGGAGTAAGGGGACTCGGTACACTCCGATTTTGGGAGTAACCGAGCTCTCCCTCTTTCTGTCTCTCTAGTCCCCTTGATTTGTCAATTCTCCTCTTCTGGAGCGAGTAACCGCTATTCTCCCTCCCTTCCCTTTGCTCCGAATACTCCCGCTTGGAGCAGAGTCTAAGGGGGAATTCATGTTTTGATCGGGCTAGGCCCAATTAAATGAAGAGGACCTTGCATTTTCGAGTTAAAAGGAGGCAAATTCGGACCGAAATCCTCTGATAGAGGAGAGAAATTTGGATAGGGGTAATTTTGTCCCAAGATATAAAAATCAGATTTTAATATTCAAAAAATTATTTAAATAACTAAAAAGGTATATATACCTATTTATTAAGATTTGAGGGGTATGTGATCAATTTCAAAGATTTGAGGGGTAAATATTCAATTAAGAAAGATTTGAGGGGGTACGTGATCAATTTTGTCTAAAAAGGATCCTAATCAAATTACAAAACTACCCTGCTATCTTATTTCTTATATGAGCAAGGTTCTACTGCCATAAGTTTTTGGTGCCACAAATGCTACAACTTCTCTTTTTCATTAATATTTAAAAAATTTTAAATATGACTTTCGAATCCAAACCGTTGATCTTATTTAATTTTACGAGCGATGCATTTCTATATAATTTTTATAAGTTTTGGAGTTTCTTTGATATTCAATCAAGAGGCAAAGAAATGAACGAATGTTGTTAATTATAAAAGATTAAATTTAATACGTTCATGTATTGGCCTCTTGATTGAATATCAAATAAACTCCAAAAATTATAAAAATTATATAAAAATACATCGCTCGCAAAATTGAACAAGATCAACGGTTTGGATTCGAAAGTCATATTTAAAAATTTTAAAATATTAATGAAAAAGAGAAATTGTGGCATTTGCGGCACAAAAAATTTGTGGCACTAGAACCTTGCTCTTCTTATATACTTTCAGCTTGTTCTCGAGCATGATTCAAAATCAGCTGCTGCACAACTCCCATCAGAGAATGCAATTTCATTTGTTAAACGAAACGATTAACGAAATTGGTCTCTTTCATTTCGTTTAATCATTTTATGTATTTTTTAAGTATTTATAAACACATTTTGATGAACCAGGAATATTGTAGTATTAAATCGGTCAGCTATGCATGCATAATAAGAAAACATGTATAAAACTTAATTGTCAAAGCAGCAAATCGAATAAGTTACATGTTTTGATCGTTTCGAAATAGAAAAATTTGTTTTAAAATTGATTGTTTGTTAATTGATTGTTTTGATCATCTTTTGAAATGAAAATGAATAATGTAAATTAATTTTTGTTTCTGTCACAAACGAAACAGTTAACGAAAATGAGAAAAAAGGTTGTGTAGTAATTGTTTTGTTGCGTTTGCAGACCTAAACCTAATTCTGGTCAGCCCAATATGGCCGTTTTCTTTCGTTTCTCATCTTCTCTTATGTATCAGCCAGCTTCTAAACCTCACTATCATTCTCCAATCAGTCCTTTTATCTCTGATCGCGACAACGGAGGAGGGGCCAAAGGTGATGCGGCCGGTTTCAGAGGATGTAGCAAAAGAAAGAGAGGCGGTAGCGATTTTTTTTTCTTTGATCGTTTTGCAAAACACTCCTAATTTTAATGTGAAAAGGCAAAATAATCTTTCACATTTTGTACATCATAATCTTAAAATGAAGAACATTTTGGTCTTTTTCTAATAGCAGTGCTTTGCTCTAAGCAGATAAGCAGATAATTGCTTTGCTCACTCAATTTTGAGATACACTTCCAATTTTTTTCTAAATGGCTAAAATACCCTCCCATCTCTCCATATATTTTCTCCGTGCTTTAAAAAGTTTGCTTCCAAGTCTTTTCAAATTTAATATCTTTTTACTTTCCATTCCTTCCTTCCATTGCGTGGAGCAAGTAAACAGATTTAGACAGCCCACTTTTTAATTAGTTTCTTTTCCCTTCCCTTCCATTACCTCAAAATCTCTCGACAGAGGAGTGAAAGGAGCGAGGGAAGCAATTCCCGACTTCCCGCCTAACCCTAGCGTCTCTTTTCCCTCTCTCTCTCTCTCTCACTGTCAGTCTCCACTCTCCTACTCTCCGCCACCACCAAATAGCTCTCTCTCCTTCGCCGGAGAGCTCCTCCTCTTTCTTCTCAGCCACTCATACTCCTCCGCCGCCGATCCACTTCTCCGCCACTCATAGTCGAAGAGGAAAAGGTCGGTGCACCAGCCCTTTCTCGCCAAGATTTCTCTCTCCAAATTCAACTGGTCGTGGCACATACGTCCCTTCCAAGGTCTCTCTCTCTCTTAATTACCTAGTCCTTAGCTGATCCTTTGGTGTAGTTTCTTTATAATGAATCGAGAAATCAGATTATTACTCATGCGATTAATGTCACAAGACGATGTGATGAACTTGAGAAATTTGTTTGTCTTAATGTGGGATATTGATGAGGAGAATCCCAAGGAATTTGCTATTAGATTCCGTCAGGCGATGATTAGTCGTGGCATGGTTTGGGAGACAAAGGCAGTTTGCAATTTATGTGACAAATGGATTATGATAGTTTTAAAATGTGAATATTCTTTAGTGCCCATCCGACTATCTCTCAAAGACCTATATTTTTGGCCTTTTTTCAAACCAAATGGGTGGTATAAGTTTGAAAATTGTCCTCTAGAGTTTGAAGAAACTGTTCAATGTAATACGCTTCGCTTTGAAGCGTCGTACGGCAGTTTAAAGTATGCTAAAGAGGACGCATTTGGACAGAGTACACTACGAGATATGATTCATATCGTTAGTTCCCACACTGGTGACCCAAATAACCTAAAAAAATTGTTGTTGCAACCCGTTGTGTTTGTATGTGAAGCAGTGAGATTAGATTTAGTGAGTAATTTGTTGACAAGATACTGGATAGACAACACCTCTTGCACTTTGGATGACTTAACGTGGAAATGGATCAACAACTGGACCAGGATGTCCGAAGCCATAATTTCCCAGAAAATTCATGGTTATGTCGCAGATTACAATGCGGAAGTTATAGGAGATGCTCAGACTGTGTTAGCAACTATTAAAGCAGATGATTCTATATCAAACTTATTGGGTTCTTTCATAAATCTCGTGGATGAAACTGACAATGAAGAAGGAGGTGGTAGAGGTGTTGGTGGAGGCCTTCGTGGTCGAGGTGCACCTAGGGATGCACCAATCAACCTGAGAGGTCGCGGGCCTAGGGCCCATGCCAATCTTGGTGCACGGCAACTAGCACATAGGAATCAGAGAGGTCGTGGGCATGATAGTGCAACTTTTTCTATGAAAATGTATTGCAAAGGTATATTATTATTTTATTTTTTATTTTACCTTCAGATATTTTATATGCATTTTACTATTTTCTTCTTTTTGATTGGTTTCGATTGTTAATTCAACCTTTCTTAGTTATGATCTTCGTGTATTTTGTATCAATTTTGAAATATGTATTAAAATTTGGTTATATGTGACTGGTTTGCTTCTACAACTTTTCCTTCAATGGTAGAATGCGAAAATGAGGAAATCCCAATTGCTGAACTGTCGGGTGGAGCAAGGATCCATTATAAATTGGAGTCTATATTTCTTAAAAGTCTAATTGCTGAATTGCTGAGAAGGTACACGGATGAGGTTATATGTAACTTCGTGCGAGATGGTCTCCAACCTGCTGAAGCAATGATAACTCACATTATTGAAATGGAGGTACAATAATCACACCTAACTCTCTTACTGTTGTGCCAACCCCCCCACCCCTGCCTTCTTCTCTCTTTTCATTGAAGGAACCAAGCCTGGAACACATTTCCAACAATCAACTTCCCACTTTGGGGTGCGACCCCACAACACCCGGAAAAAAAAAAAACCCCAGTACACACTCTAAATTTTTTAATTTGAATTGTAAATTTGGGGTGTCAATACTATAATCTTGAACTCGAAGTGAACAAGTTCATTTTCTATTGCGATTTGCTATCTGGTCTTGCATAGAATAGAAATTTTCTAATTGAGTTTTATTGACTTTTTTTTTGCCGAGTAATATTGTTTGTGTTGTTTATTTGCAGATGGACCGGATCAATAGATCTCACCCATGCTTTGTTGGGAGTAGCAAAGCAGTGGAGCTTGCTCAACAACAAGTAAAAACAGCAAGGATGTCTTCTACCATGATCAAATCCAAGGTAGAACATACTTCTTTGTTACATATTTAAATTAGTTGGTTTATTTTTCAAATGTTTGAAAATGGACTCAATAACATAGGAATATACTTCAAATCCCTCCGGAGGTCACTAAACTCTTACCTGTTGTGACAAGTTTCAAGCCACTGTACTTCCCAATTCCTTCAATTAAGTTGCTGTCACTTTTGCCACCTAAAATTTAATAAAGGACTGACCTCACTGTCCACATTACAAAGCTTCAGCAAAACAACATGCCAACATCTGCATAAATTTGTGCAGCAAAATATATCTACTTCACCACATTTTTCTGACGGGATGGAGTGACTTAATTGAAATAATTGTGAGTTAATCGGCTGCTGGGGAACAAATCATAGTTCGATGACCTTTGAAGTAATTTGCACGGGGTTTACTCCTTGTTTTTCCTTTCTTCGCTGCGATATGGTTGTATATAGGATGGAGTAGATGAGAAGGCATCAGAAAGGGGATCGAGAGCTATATTGGCTTGGACAGGTGCACATGGTGTTGCTTCTGATTGCCTTCAGGTTCGTTTTGTTTTTTATCCCCAAAATTCTTCTTTGCACATTTATTTCTCTGTAAAAAATCTCTTAAGTCGTCTGCTTCTATAATTTCAGGGTTGTCATGGTGCTGATGGTGAGAGACCTGGCCTATCAGGTAACATGAGAGTTGCACATTCAAAAATGAATGCTAAATTATTTACATAAATTATGAAGGAGATGGAAGCATATTCAACTGAGAAGAATGCTGTGTACTTCTATTACATGAAGTTGCGGACACTACAAATCTGGTTTAGAAATGTTATATTTCAAATTTCAGGTGAAAAGAATACCTCAAGCTGGGGTATCTCTTCAATTATTGGGGGAGGAGAAGATCTGGCTCCACCAGTTCCTAAAGAGAACTTTTCAGTGAACGAATCTGCCTATACTTTGTTGAAATTTTAGGATTTTTTTTTTTTGGGGGGGGGGGGCAAATTGAATAAATCAAACTAAATAGTATGCAATTTTTACTCTTTTAAAGGGAAATTTGAAAACATAGGGGGGCAATTGCCCAGTTTTGGATACATGTACCTCCGCCCCTGACTTTATGAATCTCTGGTCTTTGTTGAAATACTACTAATACAAGACATGGTGCTAGTTGCAAACAATGTAGGCTGTTATTATGTGAAGACCAGTAATTATGGCTTGGTAAAAAGAATTATCGAGACAGAAAAGCACCTCTGCGTGCCATGAAAGAAATTGAAGGCACGTGCTTTCTCTAGGTGCCACCCATTTTTACTGCCAAGCTTCTAACAAAGACATGTTCGCCATATCAAAATGGCAGATAGGACTTGGTACTGATCATAATGCCTAATCCAATACTCTTTAACAATGATATCATACTGCATCACCGACTGTCAACCTAACTTAAGAGAAATTTAGAGCGTTTAACAGCCAGCCGTCGTTTAACAATTCAACAATTAAGCAGGATAAAGTGAATGAAATCGTGACATCAGCATTTTTTTTTTTAATAAAAATCAACTGTTAGCTTCACAAAGTCCAAGTATAAATAACACATTCTTATACTTCACTAGGTTACTTAATGTCGCGGCTCCGCCGCGACTAGCATCTATATCGTTTATCTTATTAACCCTTAATCCTGTTCATATTTGTCCAATATCCAGTAAAATTCGTTGGAATTGTATCGAAAAAATAGAAGATAACTCAAAGTTATTTTAGCTTTTAATATTGTTGGTAATTTGGTACTTCTATTTCCCTTGCTCTCAATCTTTAATGTGCGATTGACAACGTGTATATAATTGTGTGTTTCTTTTTCGTTAGGTTTACATCCGGCGATATTAGTAGTAAATCGTATGAGTACTACGGCATCCTAGTAATAATATCTATACACCCAACGAAAGAGACTTAATTATCCACACATACTTTAATAAGTTGTTGTTGTTGTTGTTGTTATTTTGAGTTTCACATTTTTTTATATGTTGAACGAACAAATCCCATCAAGAGGGATCCTATATTATTAAACCATATGTTACATTTTTTTTATGATTATTTTTTTTTATGATTCATAGAAAGCCAGTAGGCCTGTTCAAACATTATCTGAAAATATTGAGGAGACAAAAATAGTCTAGAAGAAAAAATTTTGAGACATTATAAAATGATTAATTATAAAAATTACGTTTTATAGCTTTTATTATTTTGATTATTAATGCATTTATGTTTTTTTTGTCCCCTTTCTTCTTCTTTCTTTTTTTTTTTGATAATTGTCCCCTTTCTTCAAGGTTTAACCTTTTGTATTTTTTTTATGGCACATTAATTACATGGTCCATAAAACAGGAAAAGATTACTTCACATCTTAGATTACGCAATCAGTGAATATTTATAATTAAACAAAATTATTTGAAATGAGACATAACTTAGCATTTTTATAAGCATGTAATTTGGAAATAAATCCAACTTCATATTTTTTTAAATAAAAAATTATTTGGAATGAGCTACAATTGTATATTTTTATTTTGTGATAAATTTTAAAAAATATGCATGATAGATTATAAACTTTGTCATTTCCAACTATGAGAATACTAAACCCAAGTTCACTGTTTAACTATATTTTAATAGATTGCTACGAATTTACTTTTACAATTTACATAAAAAAAAATCATAAATTCAGATCATTGTCTTTTTTACTGGTATGCGGCTTTGTTTCATGTCAGTACCACTAATATTTGAAAAGGACAGTATTATCTAAGGGAAATCAATATCACCTAGCTTTGCCATCAACAGTACTCTCTTGAGTTTGGGCAGGACCTGTGGCAATTGATGAGAGTAATGTCAGCTAAAATCATAACAGTTAGTTTCATTATGCTATAATTAGGTTTACAATTATTAATTTTTTTATGCAGTGATATGTTAAAAGAGTTGTCAATTTTTTTTTTCTTATTATAAGTGAAACAAAACAATAACATAACAACATGAAGAAACAATGAAAAATTCACAGGATAAAAGCGAAATTGTTTGAGTGTCAGATAGGATAGGAAAGCATTGCATAGAACAAATCATTGATAAATGATAATAATACACGTAATTACACGAATGTTACAGTAAGAACATAATGACAAATTATAGCCTGAAACCCAAGACAGAAAGAAAATGAAAAAATCAGTCAACATATCACCGCACCCAAGGCACCTGTACATACCACGCTAATCCTGTCGCAACTAAAAGTCCAAAAGGAAAAAAAAATAAAAGAAAAGGTAAGCTAATTGTTCAGAACCCATGTCACTACTAAGCCACTGCATCAGTAAACCTAATATGAAGAACTTGACCCAGCAGTCAGAGCTCTAGAAGTGTCATCACTCGACCTCATACTTACTTTGATGGTCAGAACTTGAATCTTGAGTAAGAAGGGTCGTCAAGGCCATAATTATTGTGTCCGTTTTTCTTCCTTCAAATATCTTTTAAACTTCTCCCGGGTAACTCAGCAGTCAAGCCTTCTACACTTCCTAGCTATACGTCCTCTTTTCCTGTGCAAAATCCTCACTGTTTGATTCTGATTCTTCAGACTTTTCTTCATCGGGCTCCTTATTTTTGAGTTTCTCCTTATCAGATCCATCCATGCCCTTTCCTCGTTCGGCAATCAAACTCTTTCCCTTGCTTGAATTTGTCTGAAACAACATTTGCATACCAGCACATTAACAACTCGTTTGTAAATAATTACAAATCATGTAAAATTTCATGTTAAAAAATAAGATGAAAGCGTTCTATTCTATTCTCATGAGTAATGAGGATAATACAGTTCTTTTTTCACACTATATTCAACTATATATATAGGTTTCTAATGCCTTGCTGGCTCTTTCTTTTGCAGTCATTCTATCTTTTCCCACTTGTTCCAACTATGAGTGAGCTTAGCGCGACTGAACATAAAGAATTCACTTATCAAGTTTCTAACTGTTTGATAAATACCGCACACATAATTGGTTGAAGTTTGAGTTAGGGTCTTAAAAAAAATGACAATTCAGTAATATGTGACCTTCAAGCTAATAGTTACTAAAGTAGTTGATCCAATTATTTTCTTTCTAATTTACTGTACATTTGTTTTATATCTCTTTTTTTTATAGTAAGCGTAAGTGATAATCAGTGTAGACAATATTCTTTGTATAATCTGCAGAGTTTCTTGGATTGAACAGTTCCATATACAATTTACAATATATTGCTAATAATTCTATTAAAGGAATGAAAGTCTTCTAAAAGTATTAAATGTATGTCTTTTATTTCCTTATATTTTCTAAGAGAGGCAGAGCCAACCAAGGATCCATGGAAGAACGAAAGCGACAAAAATTTTGGATACAAACAAAGTATTTTATTATGTCTTGGTGGTTATTGAGCTGAACGGCCAACAGAAAAACATATCTGTTAAATATATCTTCCTACTGTGATAAATATCTATGTAAATTGCTGCATAATGTAACTGAGCTACTAAGGTTTGTATATTCGAAGACACACAAAGAAATATATCATGTAAAAGCAGGAGGGGAGGAGGGGGAAGAGCTTACCTTAGAAAAAATAAGCCAAGTGCATTAGTTAATGAAGGAGCATCAAGTGGAACAAAGTTACATGGTGCTAACAGGAAAGAACTTCAAAGTGGTACCGACATGACCTACCACCGCTAGTAACTTAATAACTTTATTCAATTTATTGATAGTGTAACCAAGTCAATACTGATAGTGTTGCGGTGCAACGGAAGTAGTTTTCAACCATGGCCTCGTGGAAAACCAACAAATCTTTGAGCATTGCAAGCCTCCACATCTTGAGCATGTACTTCTAGATCCCATCCTGGGCAAGTGACATTTTCTTCCTCCTAGCCTGCTCTGGCTTGACGTTGTTTGGCCATGTCCGCAGCACTAAGGCCAGTCAAATCCTTGGGGTTAGTTATTTCTCTTTCAGCCTCTTGAGCCTCATGCCATCCTGCCATGTGCGCCTCTCAAGCTCGTCTATGTCCACTTAATTAGACTCATCTTTCCCCTGATCAACCCCACCAGGAGTAGTCAGAGATTGGCTTTAGCTGATCACCTTCCTAGTATAAAGCAGTGGAAAAGAGAGTTGATATCAGACTTACAGGAAACATGAAGCAAATATATTTATGAGCCTACTCTACAACCAACATCGATGCTTTTGTCCACTAACATGATCAACATAGTCAATGCATTGACCACAGTATCAGTCATATACGTATGCAATCAGAAAAGATATCGATGATATCAATAAATACTTACCAGTAAAAATCCCTACCTCACTTTCAGTCAATTAAGGAAAAATATGTGAGAACTCCAAAACAATTCAGTCAATTAAAAAAAAAAATGAAGCCCTTAATGCAAAATATCACTGTGTCCATTGCAATTCCTAATATTATAATTATAAGAAAGAATGATGAAATTTCGGATATAATAAAAAGTTTCATTGTTGTTTATGCTTTCCAATTTTTTTTACCAGTATTTGATCAATGATGAACGAAGATGAATTAATGATTGGAAAGACTAAATAACGAAGGGAATCCAATTGTTTAATTCCATATAGATAGCAATAATTAATAATAGGAGAAAAAGGAATGTTTACAGGGTAAATTCTTCAATATATGTGCACAAATTGGAAACCACAACTTTTGTTTCTTTCTTCTTCTGGAGCGCACAAAAGAGTTGTTTCCAGGATTGATATGGTCCCAAAATAAATAGATTTTCTAAAGATAAAGTGTTGTTCTTGGAGCATGGCCTTAAGAAGGCAGCGTGACAGATGAAAATAGTCAACTTTAGAATAAAATCAAACAACCCGAGCCATTCGGTACATAAATTTTAAAATAGTAACTAAATAATTAATTTCCAATGAAGTAATAAATTTCAGAATTTAGAAAGGAAAGACAGATCGTAAGTGAGAAAATTATCCAACATATATCCCAAACCATGTGACAGATGACTTAGTTGATCAATCCAACAATTTAAGGCAGACATCAAACGTACCTAGAGTAACTCTAGCCCTGTAGCCTGTAGGAAAGGAAGAGAGGGGTGGAAGAAGGGGACTCAAAGATAGCAACCTCCTGCTGCTGCTCGCAACTCGCAAGGAGAAAAACACAACGGAGAAGGTGGGCAACGGCGAGTCGTCTTTGCTGTTGGGACAACACAGACCGGTGCAGAGAAATAGAAAAAGGGAGATCAATTTTGCGATCTGTGGTGCCTCCTTCCTTATCTCAACCGACTAAAGAAGAAGGGATAAAATGAGATTCAAACGATCATATACAGCCACCAGTGCATAGCCCGATGTAGCAAATAGATATCTTATGAGATCGATGACCCGTTTCATCTGTGTACATATGTACATGCATACAACAACTTCAGCCCAAAAAATCAAACTGTGTAGAACCGTATATGTGTAACCATCTCTCTGTAGTACATACTATACCATTAACCAGCCACACAAAACACCCTACAGAATTATGAACAGAAAATCCGAAATACTGTTCATTCACTGTTCCGCGGAATGGCAGGACATGGCAAAGATTATATATATATAAATATAAATAACACAACATAAAATAATATAAATATCAATTTTAGATTCTAACAGTATAAATTCTAACATCATAAGGCAGTAAAGTAGTACTTGGATACTGCAATTTTCAAAGCAAAATAGTTATTTATATTGTTCAAAACTACAAGTAAAGCTTAATAGTTCGAAACCACAACCATTAAAATCACTTAGATCTGCTTTTGTTGTGCTGAGCATATCTACTTTTTCAGTGTTTTCCTTTCAACATATAAATCCTTTTTTTAAAGAATTTTAATACTTGGGAGTTTATGAAGATTTGTGGCAATTGGTGCATGGCACTATAATCTCTATCGAGCACCAAATAGTTTTAATTTTCTCCGACTTTGTCAAGCACCATTCTATGAAATTTTAAAATGTCTCTCAAAATTAGTAATCCACGGCAGCAAGTGTATCACCACAGATTACTATGAATGTATACAGCATAATTCACAATCATTACACTGGTGCAAACCTATCTAAAGTAGTTTCAAATTAGATTATTTTTCTGTAATTTTAAAATTATTTTTGAAGCTTTGTATCTTTTTGAATATTTTATTGAGTTTTAGTATTATTTTATGGGCATACAATTATATTAACAATCTTCAAAATAAATTGAAACTCAGCAGCTGGAATTGTATAGACTCCATTTGCGCTGAATAAATTAGGCCCAGAGAAAGTTTTCTGTTTGTAAAATTATAAATATTTTAATACTTGCCCCTTTCTCTAGACGAGGTCCTCAAAAATATATCACACCAGAGTTGACTCCTAAAAAAGCGACTTTGTAATCTTGCCAATAAATCTATTATATACGGTATACACTATACTCAGTGCCAGAGCCAAAAACATAACATAGAGGGAGCCAAAAAATTTGAAGACAGAGCATTTAATAAAAACTTATTAATGGATGGCATATTTCTTACCTAAATTAACCTATTCTCATTTTATTAGGGGAGACAAATACAAATTTTTTTTTTTAAAAAAAAATACAAGAATATATACATGTAAACAATGGCGAAGCTAGGTAGATCTTGCTGGGTCCAGGGACCCACCTGGAAAATAAAAATTATATGGACTAGTATTCATATTTAAATAGGAGAAAATATAGGTATCCATCTGAAATTTTGAGAGGACCCATCTGAACAAATTAATGATCTCTTTACGTTCCTTATTGGACCCTGGTCCTTCCTCACGAAGCTTCTCGCAAGTCATAACTTGCAATTAGATACAGAAATTTTATTTTTTTTGTCAATTGGGCCTCTTAGGCAACATTCATTACTCCCAAAAGTTTCAAAAATACAAAAGTTTCTATGAAGACAAAAGGAAACATAGGATACGTAAAATTACAACAATTAACTATCCTATTGATTCTTGCATATTTTGCTAAGCTATCAGCCAAATAATTATCCTCCCTAGGCATGCATATGCATGATTTTCCATGCGTGATTGGATCTCAATAAAAACAAAACTTCCATAAAGATGCCAAACAGCCTCCAATCCGTGTCTTGTGCTTTGATCTTGCCATTAATTACCTCACACAAATGCAAGCAATATGTCACGAACATGCACTCCATCAGTCCCCTTTTTCTTATTGCTTTCACAGCCAACATTAAACCATTGAGTTCTGAACCCAGTGGTGAGACAGCAGTACCACTATCCATCCCATATTCCATAAGGCAATCACCATCAAACAAACAATAAGCCCAACCAGCTTGTTCAACGCCAGTGTGGGAGCCATCTGGCCCATCTATGTAGCACCTGATCTGGTGGGCCCCAAGAGGAACCCCCTCCCTAATTATCTCCTCACGCAAGCAAACTGGCAAAATTGCTGAGAGAATAGCAGTTCTGTCAAAGGAAAGGGCCATAGAATGTACCTGAATGGCATTAAATTTAATCCCTTCATGAAGTTCCTTGCAATACAGCTTCAGGTACGACCACAAGATGTTCAAAAGTGTGGTAAAATCAGTGCTATGCAAGGTGCCATGTATAGAAAGCAGGGTTTGGGCTAGATTATCAGGTAAGGATTCGGTTCTTAGTGCCAGCTTTGAGGAAAACCACATCTGACGGGCTCTCGGACATTTGAAAAACACATGCATGATGGACTCCGATTGAGACCCGCACAACCGGCATGGCTGTGACTGCTGACCCAAGCGCCTACTAATTATCACCAACCGGTAGTGCATCATGCAACCCCTTCCAGAGAAACACACGGACCCTAGGGATTATACCTTTCACCTTCCAAATGAGCTTTCATGCAGAGCCAGCAGCCGCTTGAGCTAGTGAGGCATGCCTTTCCTCAGTAAGCATTTGGTATGCCTTTTTGAAGGTGAATTGACCATTACTCGTGTAAGTAAAGATGAGACGGACTTTGTGGAGGGTGGAGGAGGGTGGAACCGGCATTGTAAGAGAAATGAAAAGAGCTATGTGGAAGCCGAAGTGGAGGACAAGCTCGTCAGTCCGCAATGAATTATTGGTTTTGTCAATGAAGTGTGACACCGTGAGCCTCCGTTGTATCGCCATTGACGGGTTTGTGTGCTTCCAGAGATCAAACCATGGCTGTTGAAAAGCTTTGCACACAGAGCTATCTCCTAAATGCCATTTGATATGTGGTGAGAGGTATTGCTTGACTTCAGCAATGCCACCCAGAAGTTAGTGCATCTCGTAGTTAGTGAGTTGGACCAAAGAGAACTGTGGGGAAAGTATTTGCATGACACAACCTGGACCCAAAGAGCATCCCTCTTTGTTGCTAAAGCCCACAGGTTCTTAAGTAGCATTTGATATGTGGTGAGAGGTATTGTCTGACGTCTTATTTGCACACAGAGCCATCTCCTAACTACCATTTGATATGTGGTGAGAGGTATTGCCTGACTTAGCAATGCCACGCCAGAAGTTAGTGCATCTAGTAGTTAGTGAGTTGGACCAAAGAGAACTGTGGGGAAAGTATTTGCATGACACAACCTGGACCCAAAGAGCATCCCTCTCTTTTGCTAAAGCCCACAGGTTCTTAAGTAGCATGGCATTATTAAGTTGCCTTAAATCGTGCAAACCAAGACCACCTTGCAGTTTTGGGGATGTTACTTTTTTCCATGCAACCAGAGGAAGACCATTTTGATTCGAGGATGACCAGAAAAAGGATATGATCCTCGATTGAATGACTTTGATCGTCCTTTGAGGCAAAGAGGCAGCTGACATGTTGTATAACAGTATCGGCTCCACCACTGATTTGATCAATGTCATCTTGCCAGCCTGTGATAATAAGTTGGACTTCCATTTCTGTAACCTGTTGTCAATTTTCTGCACAAGTGGTTGGAAGTGGGTATGCTTATGAGCCATGACGGGGACCCCCAAATAGGTTTCATGTTGCATCGCCTCAGTTGCATTTAAGGTGGAGCAGATTAGGTGGCATGTGTCTGCAGTTGTGGCGTGAGAGAACCAGATTTGGGATTTCTCATGACCCACCATTTGGCAAGAGAGTTGGCAGAAAAAGTCGATGGTACGAGAAATTTCTAGAACCACGACCATTGAAGCCTCCCCAAATATTAAAAGATCATCAACATAGATAAGAGAAATGGTGGCAGGCCCACCAGCAGAGAGTTACTCCACTGATCAGGCCAGAATCTGCCTTGTGTTGGAGAAGACGAGCCAAGATATCCATTCCCAAAATAAACAAGTACGGCGACATGGCGCACCCCTAGCGTAATCCACTTGTTGGAGAAATAAACCCTCCAGATTGCTTGCCATTTAGTACCACCGAGAACTGAGCTGATTGCACATAAGATTTGACCCAAAGTATATAGTTCGGTGGGAAACCATGAACTTCCAGTACCATCAATAAATAGTCCCATCGCATTCTATCAAATGCCTTAGAAAGATCGCGCTTGTAACAGAAGGCAGATTTCTTATATGAGGGTAAAGAGAAAGAGGGCAGCACTTCGCAAAACAAGATAATATTGTCACCAATGTATCTTCCCGGTGTAAAGGTCGTCTGGTTAGGTGACACCAATTGCGGGATCAGCAGTTGCATACGGTTTGCTAGGATCTTTGAGATGATCTTATAGAGAAAATTACAGACGCTGGTAGTCGGGGCCTCTCTCTTTGGAACTAGAACAAGGTTGGATCTAGCAATGTGACTGAGCAAGAAAGCATCATGGAAGAAAGACATGACTTGCTGCAGCACAGAAGGGCCTAAATAACTCCAATATTTCTGAATTGCTCGTGCCGTCATACCATCGGGACCCGGTGCTTTGTCCGGGTTCAAATTAAAGACCACTTGAAGAATTTCAGCCTGGCTTGGCACGACCTCAAGAGACGAGGCATACTCTCCTAGAATGACAGGGATATAGGAACAAATTTCGAAGGGAAGAGGCTGCAATCTGAACTGGAGCCTGACACAATAAATGGATTTAAAGTGGTCTATGAACAACCTCCTAATAGTAGGCTCATCTGAGGTCCAACCACCGTTGTCTAACTGGATCGATTTAACCTCATTTCTCTTGCGACGAGCTGCTACAATCACATGGAAAAAGCGTATATTATTATCGCCCAGCGAGGCCCATTTCAGTCTCGACCTCTGGGCCCAATAGGCCTCTACTGCTTGGAGGCAAGTGTTGTATTTAGTTTGTACAGAGAGAAATTGTTGAGCTGAGTAAGTTTGCAGGGTTGCTTTGTAGTTGAAGCATTTGATCCTCAAGACTCAGTAGTTGACTATTGGGGTTAGGCCTATTTTTTAGCCAAGCTTTGGTTCTTTTACGTAGCTGGGAAAGTACAGAGGCCCAATCAGAACCGCCCTGTGCTGCTGCATCAGCACAAACTCTCTCAAAATCTTGATATAGTGACCACCATGTCTCAAATTTGAAAGCTCGAGGCTCCCTACGAGGCATTGGTTCAGTGCGAAGGAGCAACGACACATGATCACTGTTAAAGCAAGGGAGATGAAACACTTTAGCTCGCGGGAACTGAGCCATCCACAAAGGGGTGGCCATCATACGATCCAGGCGTTGAAAGATAATAGAGCTACTAGGACGATTATTGCACCATGTGTATGCCAGACCACTGTGACCAAGATCGATCAGACCAGCTCTCTTAACCATAGACCGAAAAAGCCTGTACTTCCTTTTGTATTTGCTTGATCCTCCAAGTTTGTCTATCAGGTCCAGTATGGTGTTAAAATCTCCCGCAATACACAGAGGCAAAGTGTCATCCAATGCGTATTGCAGAATTTTGTCCCAAATATAGCCTTGTAAGTTTCTAGATGAGTCCCTATAAATCGCACCAAGCACCCACGGATCATCTGACTGGTTCATCTTGATTTTTGCAAAGAAGAAAAAGTGTGATCTTTCCATAACTGTCACCTGCACATGATCTGCCCGGAGTAACCGGAGACCTCCTGAGAGACCAATAGAAGGGATGATCTCGCAATTCTTTAAAGGTAATCTTTGGATACGCCTCTTTGATTTCTTATAACCACACTTAGTCTCGCTAATAAAGGCTAATGAAGTTGTTTTTGGCTGTGGAGGTAGCGTGACAAGGTCTGAATTGTCGAGCGGCCTCCACTCCCCCGACAATTCCAAGATATGAGACTCATAAATGAGTGGGCGGATCAGACCCCGCCCTTTCCCTTTTAGAAGTCCCATTACGGGAGGAGGTATTAGGTGATTGAGAGTTACTAGTAATAGAGGTTTGGTGCAACAAGTCACGAGATTGGTCGTTTTGCTGGTCAATGGTGAGCATGGCGTAGGAATCATTATGAATAGGAGGAACCATGGAGAGAGAGAGAGAGACGGAGGTGTGGCAGCTCCTAATGATGTGGGGAAAAGCAGAGCAGGAGCTAAAGTAAGGCCAGTAAGAGAGGGATATTGGTTTGTAGCGATTTGATGCAGGGAAGGAGAAAAGATGGATGTGGGTTCAGTTGATGGACTTGTGGAAATGATTCCATTAGGTCTTGGATAGTTTATGTGGCCTGGGAAGCACATGTCAGGTGGGCCCATGTTAATAGGGGGGTTGGAGGCAGCAGTATGAGGTTGAAAGGATTGAGTTGAGGCTTGGTAAGGGACATCACATGGAGCTGGTATAGTCCCTTGGTATTGGTTAATAGGTTTACTGTTTGAATGACCATGGGAAGGGGAGGGTTGCGGATGGGCGGTGGCCATTGGTGTTGGTACTGGGGTCTGGTCAGGCAATAAAGATGCATTTGAAAACCAAGGTTTAACTTTCTGTGGGTTGAGTTGGTTGATGTTGGCACGGTGACTGTGTCGTGGGTCTAATGCTAGGCGATTTGCTCGATGCCATTGATATATTGTAAAGGTGATCTAAGAGTCCACAAACAGTGCAATAGTTCCAGAGTCCTTCGTAAACCAAATACACTTTGGCTGGGCCAATATTTGGTAAAGTAGCCTCAACCAATTCCAGTAATGATTGTCTGATAGGAATGCTAACCTTGATACGGTAGTAGCGCCTAGCACCAGAAACCGCCACACATGGAATAGAGACAACATCACCCACTTGTCGCGACACCATGAGAGCACCTTCTGCTGTTACTAGGTCAGGGTTAAGGTTGTGAAGTTGGATGAAAATCTCAAGGTGCGAGACATCATTAATCTCTAAGTCCGCCAGGCAAGTGATTTTCTTGAGTGCTACAAAATTAAAATTGACTGTCCAGGGGCCTCCTTCAAAGACAGTCACAACATCCACATCATTTGAGAATTCAGCTAGAAAGATGTTGTCGGTTCTTTGAGTGATGGTAACCTGTGCTGTAAGCCGCCATGCACGCATCATTTGCTGGATGAAAGTATTGAGCGGGACAACTCTTTGTGAAATAACCTTGGCAACAAGACAGCGCTGCCAGTTTCTATTAGTGACCACATGCTGAGGTAATTCAACCCGAGCTACTGATTGAGGGGAGGAGACCGAGACTGAGGCAAACTAGTCCAGAAATTCATCATCGCCTAGATCCATATTGGGTCGTGGGAAAACAGAATTGATAGGCAACTGATGGAGATGGAAATGGCGAGTAAAGGGGAGGGGAGTAAACGAATGTTTCAGCTGGGTACCGCTGGGACAGAAAACAGATTGGGGCAAAGTTGGATTTCCGAGACATAAAGGGATGCAGTGATCAAGTGGGATAGAGAAGTGCCCAATGGTGAATTGGTGATAGATGCAGGTAAATGGTTAGCCGAAATGGGAATGGCCAGTTGGCCCACATTGATTCTCATCTGACCAATGCCAAGTTTGGAACCTGTACATTGTACCCCAACCGTTTGAAAGCCATTAAACCCAACTTCTTTTGGTCACGCGTGCTATGACTAGCATTTAATGCTATCATGGGCCCACCCCAGCAGTAATGGTGTGAGTAATTTGGACACGGCATTGTGGCTGTGGCCATAGACCACCGGGGTAGTCGGGTAGAGTAAATGAGTTGGTTGGAGACGCCGAGATATGAGAAGGTAAAGAGGAGAATAACCAATCAAACACAAGGGATAGAAAAAACAGGTCAACAAATCAGTGGATAAAAAGGGGTAATAAAGAACCTAAAATGTTAGAGGAGGTTGTAGGTCCCGAGAAAAAGAGATCGACACTGTAAATAGCCGCATAAGAAGAAGGAGCCAATGGGAAGAGCTTAGCAGTTAGGTTTGGGGCGTGATAAGTGTAATCCCCGGATTTGTCATCCCCGTAATCCTATTATGACAATTTCATCTCTTATTATAATAATCTGATTGCTTATTGTAACAATCTCATCTCTTATTATAATAATCTGATTTCTTATTGTAACAATCTGATCCCTTATTATACAATCTGATCTTTTATTAAAACAATCTGATCCCTTATTATACAATTTGATCTCTTATTATAACAATCTGATCCCTTAGTACTAATAATCTGATCCCTTATTATACAATTTGATCTCTTATTATAACAATCTGATCTCTTATTATAACAATCTGATCCCTTATTATAACATCTCTTATTATAATAATCTGATCCCTTATTATAACAATCTGATCTCTTATTATAACAATCTGATCCCTTATTATACAATCTGATCTTTTATTAAAACAATCTGATCCCTTATTATACAATTTGATCTCTTATTATAACAATCTGATCCCGGAGAGACAGAGCTCGGAGGAGGAGGGGCGGCGGAGGAGGAGGGGCGGAGGGGGAGGGGCGGAGGTCGAAGGTCGGAGGAGGAGAGGCGGAGGCGGAGCTCGGAGGAGGAAGGGTGGAGGAGGATGAGGGGCGGCGGAGGAGGAGGGGCGGAGGGAGAGAGAGACGGAGGTCGAAGGTCGGAGGCGGAGAGGCGAGACGGAGGTCGAAGAAGGAGAGGTGGATGTCGGTGGTCAGAGGAGAGTTGGAAGAGGAGAATCAGAAAAATAAGTCTGTAGAAGAGAGGAATTATAGAGAAGGATTACAGGGATTACAATTGAGAGGATTATCGTAATCAATTCCCGTTAGGTTTTAAGCCAGTATCTCATAGAAACTCAGCCGTATGGAAGTTCCCTTTCCCCGTCTTCATTCTCACGTTCCATTGTGGACTATATATACAATATTTTCTTCAGTAGGCACATGTTTCGCAAACTTTAAAAAAAATATAAATTGTGTAGAAAAACACATAGTAAATTGTTTTTCTACATTGTTAATTGCATGTTTTCTCTTGAGAGGGGAACATGTGACCGTAGCTCAATTAGATACAGAATTGGCGAGTCTCTCGCATCTCAAATTTCCCCTCGACTCTTGCGGTCTCGCCCCTCACACTACCTCGCGAACAGATCTCTTTCAATCTCGCCTCTATGGAGCACCCTTGCCATCTTTATTTTGCAATTTAGTTGAATTGAATCTATCTATTTTTCATCCATAAAGGATTTCTTCTCTATCTTGATCAATTGATTAATTAGAGATATGAAAAAGATGTAAGGAGAAGTAATTGTAAAGAAGAATGGTATTCTGATTTCCGGCATGTGTAATTATAACAATTTAGCTGTACCAGTTTACCGGTAAAAAAGATGAAGAGAGACAGTAAAAGAGTCTTTGATAAAATGAATGAATTGTGTTTCTTGTATTGCCTCTC
Organism: Rhynchospora tenuis; assembly: GCA_027725995.1. NCBI lineage: Eukaryota > Viridiplantae > Streptophyta > Magnoliopsida > Poales > Cyperaceae > Rhynchospora > Rhynchospora tenuis. Next base: position 67,617,953 of record CM050889.1, on the reverse strand, counting down.
ATATAATCTATGGTTTATATATTATAATGTAAATTCAGGATGTGTCTAAAATAGGTGTCTAAAATAAAAGTCAGGCTATGCTCCAGGAAGTGATTTTTGAAGGGAAGGAACGGAAGGTAAGGGTTAGACAAGGAGTTTACTTGCTCCACTAAAAAAAATGAAATGGAATGGAAAGTAAACCTAGGGGAGCCTCTTCCATCGTAGCAGCAAATTGTAACCCCTAAAATTGGAGTTTACAAAGAGTAACACGAGTTCAATTATAAAATACCCTTATTTCTTCATGTGTTGTATATATCACCAAGGATAAAATAGTCAGCTCCCATCTTATATTCTAAATACAATTTCGTTCCTTTCTCTTCCCTCTTATGGTGTGCTGGAGCAAGTAAACTCAATAAAAAAATTTTCTTTCCTTAACTCTTTGTTCCTTTCCCAACCTTTCTTTTCCATTTCGTTCCAATATTACAAAATTGTGGAGCACAGCCTCAAGATACATTGAATTAGAGGCACTACTATTCTTGAAAACCCATCGCTGAGAGGTTTAGTTTCAGTGACTGGACATGTCCGTTCTCATCATTCTGGTCGCTCGGCTGGATATATCCAGTCGTGTGATATTCCTTAACAGTAATACTGTAATGTGTTACATGAGAATGAGAGAAGGGAAGTTGTCTCGTTATTATATTCCTTAACCTATTATGCAAAATTATAAAAAAAAATGAAAATTCATAGAGAATTTTTGTAATTTTTACTTTTTTCTTTATATTGTCTTGAATTATTATTTTGGATATGGGATATAAAATATATATTATTTTAGATCTTGTGTCGTTATTATAAATATATTTGATTTTCCATGATTTTTTTTGTTATATTATTTTAGAATTCTTTGTTTCAACAATATTATTATACTATACTTATATTAGATTTTTTGTTGCACATATTTTTAGAAAAAAAATAATTTATGGATCCTACTGACATGAAATCCTAGCTTCGCCACTGTTAGAGTATATAATTGAGTAATTGTATCTTGTTGTAGAATTAAAGTGAAAGGATGAAACAAAGAGTAAAAAGGAGAGAAATTTTCTCTTGTATATTTCTTATTCTGAATTTAGATACAACATGCAGCAGGTTAATTTACAAGTCTCTATTAAGAAAAAAAAAAATTTAATAAATAACAAAGATATGTATCTCGTGTAATCAATGAAAATAATTGAGATGAACAATTCATAAATGATAAATTCAAAATTAATTTGTAGCCATATAATAATTTATAACATATCTTATTGATTGAATTCTTACCAGATTTACAAGTGTATTTATATATATTATTGATTGATTTCTTACAAGATTTACAAGGACATTCATAATTACAACCGTAAGCTGCCTAATTTGAAAGGTTCACTGGTTCCTTTTAAATTCTATGTTGCCCCACATATTCTTATTTGAAAGTTTCACTGGTTCCTTTTATATTATACTATATTAAAAAAAAGCAGCTTGTGTGGACTCGTTTTTCTCGTTGAGAAAAAATATGATTGAAAAATTGATGTCCAGTAAATTTTCAACCGATTTAAGTTTTATAACACAGACTTGACCTTCTGATTCCCTTGGACAATCATTCCTAATTAAGATCTTTTATGTTTGACAAAAGGAAGAGTAATTATTATTGAGAATTACTTAAGACAATCAGAGTCTTAAGCAATCAGAGCGCTATCGCTCTCACCCTCACTCTCACCCTCACCCCTCACCCCAGCGTGATAAATCCCTGTGCTTTCTCATTCAATCAGATCTAGTCACGCCTCCCTCTACTCCGCCTCTACTCTCTTCATCCTCTACGCCGCCACCTCCTCGCGCACCTCCTCACTGCTCTCCCTCACGCCGCAAGGACGCCCAACCATCCTTTCTTCCTTCGCGCAGAGACGCGCGACTCTTCTCTCTCGCTCCATTTCTTCTCTCATCCGGGTTCTCTCCTTCCTCTTTTCCTATCACTTCTCTTTCTCCTTTCTTCTTTCCCCTTTCTTCTTCCTCTCACCATTTTTTCTCCTTTTCTCTGAGATAATTTTTCTTTTCTCCTTTCTTCTCTCCCTTTTTTCTACTTTCGTCAGATCTGGTTCTTCTATAGAAGAGAGTAAAATAACAAGTACGTGGATCAGGGAGTAATTAAACATTACGAAGGGAGTAAATAACTAGTATAAGGGAGTAACTAAAATAATACTAGGGAGTAAGTTATAACTCTTCGTATAACTTTATTAGGGAGTAATTAAACAGTATAAAGGGAGTAAATAATATGAACATGGGAGTAACTAAAATAGTACGAGGGAGTAAGTAATAACTCTTTGTGTAACTTTATTAGGGTGTAATTAAGTACTATGAAGATAACGAGTACAGGGGAGTAACTAAAATAGTACAAGGGAGTAAGTAATAACTCTTTGTGTAACTTTATTAGGGAGTAATTAAACACTACGAGGGGAGTAAATAATGAGTTCATGGGAGTGTTTTAATTTAACTAAGGGAGTAACTAAATGATTATAAGGGAGACACACATTTTCGATCTGGTTATGTTAATTTTTGGGAGTAACTAAATGACTATAAGGGAGTAACTAAATAACTATAAGGGAGTAAATAATGACTGTAAGGTGAGAACAGAGCATGTAAGAGAGGAGGTGACGTAACGAGAAGGGAGGGTGATGCGACAGGACGTGACGGGAAGGAGTGGCGACACGAGGGGAGGTGACGGGGAAGAGGGGCGACAAGACGGGAGGTATAGGAAGGAGGGGCGACACCACGGGAGGTGACGAGAAGGAGGGAAGATGCGAGGATGTGATGCGATGGGAGAGAGGCGCGTGGGGAGAAGGGGCAGAGCCAGAAATGCGCGCAGATGAGAGGGGTGAAGTGCACGGGGGGTAAAAGAGGGTGAGGGGACGGGTGAGAGAGTGATTTCCATTTTCGAAAAGAGAAAGTTGAGCGCACTTACCCAAAATGGGATTTGATTGCGTGATTGCTTGATCCGCTGATTGCAGTTATCAGCCCTGATTATTATTTGATAGGCAGAGGCTAATTTTATGGCAGAACCTACTCGTGGTCGTGGATAGTTGCGGATATGAATCTTGTCGTACGGCCTTATAACAAACAAATTACACGGGCCATGGTTAAATTTTCCAAAAACTAAATATCCAGCCTCCATGGACTATTGTATGTAGGCCTGGTAAAACGGCCCAAAAAAATGTGATGTCGTTCCGTGCCGTAACACCGAAACGAAATGTGGCATCGAATTACCGTGTCGTTTCAAAAACGAAATGCTGACGAAATATATATAATTGCGTTTTACAAAACGGAACGAAAACGGTATCATATCATTCAGTTTTCGTATATTTCGTGTTGTTGTTTTGAATTCTACGAAAGTAGAATTATCTGCAATAGTAGATAGAGGGGCGAAGGTAACGAGGGTTATCTGATAAAATCTAACCTTCGTCTCTCACGCGCGCCTCTTTCTCCTCTTTTGTCTCCGTCAACCCCCTCTTCTCCCCCGATCCCCTTTCTCTACCCAGAACCCCAACACCTCTTTCTTTCTTTTCAGCTAAACCCCTTCTCCTTTATCTGATCGTCCCTCTCACTCCTCTCTTCTCTCACGCAGCAACCAAGGACCCCATCTCGACCCCTTTTTCTCTCACTATATCTCTCACCGCACCTCCTACCTAAGCAACAAACCTAACCCCTTATCACGTCTCTAATTCACTGCCTCTCTCACACTTGTCACAAGCCCTTTCTCTCGAGCTAGACGGACAACCGTAGAAGCTGGCGGTGATCTTGGGTGACTGAAGATGGCCGACAGGAGCTAAGCCCTCAACCCCCTGTTCTCTTGGCGGCTGAAATCTCTTTGCTTCTTTCTCGATTTGGGGTATTTTCTGGCACAGCAAAGAGTTTGGATTTGGGATATTTTTGTCCTGAATTTTCTGGTAAGGATTGTTACCATTGAGTTGTTAGTCGTGAATTTTTGTATTGAAATTGGACATAGGAAAAAAGAACCAGTTATCATTCTGATTTTTGTCCTTAATTTTTGTTATGAATTTTCTGGTAACGAGAATAAAGTTAGTAATGGCTATGTAAGTTAGGATTTGGGAATATGACATGTTGGTTATGTTATAAAATTTAATTTTTATGAAAGTTTGATGTGAAACAATTGCTTGTTCTGTACTATTAATCAATATTTCTATCTATTTGAAATTTGGAACTTTGCAACATGTTTTTTTCTATTTTATTGGCTATTTTTTGGAAATTTTCCTAAGGTTATATTTTCTGAAATCTGAAATTTTGTTATAAATTAACGTTTTAAAAAATATTTTGTCGTTTGGATCGTATTTTTAAACGCTAAAAAAAATGGAATGAAAATCTGGATCATTTAATAAATAAAACGTAAGACGAAAATAAATTTTGATCGTTTGATCAAACGGCACGAAATGAAATTGACCAAAATCGTGGTCGTTTAGCACATTTGCCAGGTCTAATTGTATGTCTAGTGCGGAAGAATTCCCTTCTAAAGATTACGATTGACAAGTTTTCCATCAGTTTTGTTCAAATACTACTATTACAGTACATATGGTGCTAGCTGCAAATAATGTAGGCTGTTATTATGAGCAGACCGGTAACTATGGCTTGTAAAAGCATTATTGAGACAGAAAAGCATCTTTGGGAAAGAAATTGAAGGCACGTGCTTCTCTTGCCGCCCATTTTTGCCTACCAAGCCTCTAACAATGACATCACACTGCATCACTGATCCAATACTCTTTAACAATGACTTGGTACTAATCAAAATGGTAAATAGAACTTGGTACTAATCATAATGCCTAATCCAATACTCTTTAACAATGACATCACACTGCATCACTGATTGTCAACCAAACTTTTAAAGAGAAGTCAACAGCATTTAACAGCCAGCCGTCGTTTAACAATTTAACAATTAAGCTGGATTAAGTTAAGGAAATCATGATATCAGCATTTTTTTTTTAAAAAATAAAATCTACTGATACTTTCACAAAGTCAAAATTATAAATAATACATGCTTATATATCATAACACAAACATAACATAATATAATATCAATTTTCAAAGCAGAATAATAATTTATATTTATATTGTTCAAAAATACAAATAAAACTTAATAGTTCGAAATTACAACCATTAAAATCACTAAGATCTGCCTTTGTTGTGCTGAGCATACATACTTTTTCTCTTTTTTTTAGAAAGGCTAGATAGAGGCTATCTGGAGTTTTCTCATACTGAGCATACCTACTTTACTTTGTGAAGATTAGTGGCAATTGGTGGCACTATAATCTCTATCGAGCAACAACATAGCTTTTCTCATACTTTGTCAAGCACCATTCTATGAAATCTTAAAATCTCTCTCAAAATTAGTAATCCACTCAACAAGTGTATCACCACAGACTACAATGAATGTATACAGCATAATTCACAATCATTACACCCACATTACAAGAAATATAATTCTTTGCAGGAAACTAAATATAGATCTTACAGAACATATATAGTTTGCAGGAAACTAAATATAAATCTTACAGATCATATATAGTTTGCGGCCACATGGTCCATAACTGAAATATATAGTTTAAAAGCCACAAAGCAAATTACCACCCATATCAAGACCAGTTCGGTAAAAAAAGATGGCATAAAACCTAGCCCTTATTTCATTTAAGGTGACCTAATACCATATCACAGTGGTGAAGGTAATCCTCAACTGTACCCGAGCATAGTTACTTTCCAGAACAACCTCCATATCACCTTCCTGATTAGCAGGAATCTCTACGTGACGATTCAGAATCATATCATCACCCCCTGAGTTTCCGTCTGAAGGATGGTAGAGTGCCAGATGAAGTTCAAGGCAGGAGCTGGACCTGATAGGACATACAGTATGGCACCTTGAGAGAGGGATGGCCTCCCCTGGCCTCACCAGGACACACATTTCCTTCTCCCTTTTAAACATATAGCTCTTAGCCCTATCATCAGTGAGAAACTTAACTTTGCTCGTTATTTCCCCAAACACTTCAATTTCATCAATATGATCTGTAATTCTCCTTTCAGATTTTCCTCTGTCTTTCCAATGTAAGAGCTTAACCTCCAAAGCTGCTTTCAGAGATTCAGTGAAAACTGCAAAACTAAGATCTATAGGACCAATCATGGTGTCCCACCTCTTAACTAAAAGCTTGTTACAGTCCAAAAGACACTCATCCCGGACGCCAGACCACATTTGATGGATAGAATTATATGTACGTTCATTCAAGTCGAAGAGATAAACATGTAATTCAGTGAGATCATATGCATCATGGACCACGTCTGGATCAGTCAACTTCACATAACCCTACACATGTACCAGCCCAGGTCAAAAAGGGTTCGAAAATTGATAATAATAGATGCAACAAAAAGAACAAGTGGATTATAGTTTCCAGTATACATGAAAAGTAGTGAAGACAAAATGACAATTAATGGGTGACAAACTCACATCACGATCAACGGGTAGAGGATCTCCAGGGAGCCGCTCAAATAAAACATATGGGTCTGCAGAACAATAAAGCATAATGATACCATAGATCTCTTCCAACTTCACTGGTTTATAATCAACAAACTGCACTGAGAATAACTCCATCAGCCTATAGCCCGGAAAACTGCAAATCAGGAATAGGCACAAATTTACCATCTGATCAATTGGGTATCTTTATTATGAGCTTTACCAATTAACTTTATGTTTCCTTATATCACTCAATATTACTGTCATTGCTATTGATGACTTATTGCATCTGCACATATAGAAATTTAATAATAAAAAAGAAAAAAGGGAAAAAAATATATATATTCTATTAGTGTGTCCTAAATCTACCAAATACCAACTTATACCAAGGACCAAATCACACATCCTGTTACTCTAATTAATGTATGAAATGATTCGAGTAAAAAGATGAATCAGGAACCTTTAAGAAATATTTGGTCACGAAACGATGGACCTGATTAGGAAGAAGCAATAATAATCTTCATGCCACAGAAGATAAATGAGAGGAAATAGGCATTTTCAAAATTGAGCAATAAAATAGAAATAATCCATAAAATAGAATCTGTTTTTTTTTTAAAAAAAAAAAAGAAGGCCAAGAGATTTCGAATTTGATCTCAACGATCATCATCAGACAAGTTCCACATAACTAAATATGAATTTGTTCATCAATTGGCTATTTTTATTGCGTTAAGAATATAATATATTGAATTTCAAAATTCAACAAATAAAAATAATCAATCTTTCATAAAAAAAAAAAAGAATAAAGACCTAGGTTTTTTTTGGATGATTAATGTATATGTTTTGGTAGGATAGACAGAGTTCCTAAATGTATGGAGATAAAAGGTGAAACAAATGATTGAACCAACGCTGGTAAAACTTCTTTTGTATACAACAAGCTATCATCTTTTTTTTTTCATTCATTTTTTTTTTTTTGAGCTAAAGGGAACAACAACAAGCTAGCATCAGAGATGATAGTTTCAAGACCAGGTTGTTCAGAACAATTGGTCCTAGGTTTAGCAAAATCCAAATCCAGGAATAAAGGTGAAATAGTTCATATGGGCCTTGCCAGATAAAGAAGCTGTGAAGAAAGGACCGTGCATTTGGAACAATTTAGAACAAAATAAAATAAAAAAAACAAATTTAAATAGAATAGAATAGGATAGAGTATACCAAGACCAAATTAGCAAAAAGGGAGAATAAGTAGAGCAAATTGAAGGGAAAAAAGAAACACCCAAATACAATCGATCCAAATCACTCATGTAACCCTCCTTGCTTCAGATCCTTTAATTTCATTGTGTAAACATAATTTCTACTACACAAATTAATTGAGAGATAGAGAGAGACCGGGGGCGGATGCCTCCTGGTTCACCGACACGTCGCATTTTCGGTGACCTGGGGAAGCTGTCGTCAGAAACTGCATCTCTCGAATCATCTTCCATAGCGTCGCTTCCTTTCCTTGATGAGACTTGAGGATATGAGGCTTGAGTGCGGTAGCGTTTGTTTTGGAATGGGTGGCGGCGGCGGCGCAGGACGGATCCGTATCCTCTCATGCACTTTTTTTTTTGCAGCACAGGCCGCACTTTTTTATTGGCCGTCGGATCAAGATGGAAGGATAAGATTGAAAGATAATTATCTCAGACATCTAATTGAATTTCAAGAAAAGTATTTGACTACTTATAAATGCATTCATCTAAAGGTCATAAATAATTGTTTAACATTCCAGATAAAAGGAATTAACACTCCCTAATGTCAAATGTGATCATTGATGTTGTTAATCTAATATGATCAGTGCTCCAGATTTAAATATTAAATTAAAAATCGAAAGACTGCTTTTAATCTAATATGATCATTGATGTTGTTAATCTGTCTGGGCAGTGGGATGGTAAGACTGCTGTTCGCTGAGCTAAAGCGGCACGGGTTCGATTTTGCTTAAGCGAATTTTTTTAAAATTTATAATTTATTTCGTGCGCAAGGGGGTCTAGCGTAGTTTCGTGCAAAATTCCTTTCCATTTTTCTTCGCTCGCTATCTGCCCGATCTCTGCCGATCTTTCTATAATTTCTATAGCATCTCTCATCATAATCGTTCTCGCCTCTCTCACAATCTCTCTCCACATCTAAACCCATCAATGAAAACCCTAGATCGCCCCCTCATTTCTTATTTCTGCCTCGCCCATCCCTGTCCTCTTAACACGATTTGCAGCTCTCATCGCCGCCACGAACCGTCCGTCCCCGTCCATCTATGCCAAGGTTTGATTTGTCTTGATTTTTCGTAAATTTGTTCGTTTTATTGTTCAATTATCGCTTTAAATTTATGTTTGTTTGATCCTAATGGTAGTTTGATGAGTGACATGGGTCTTACCCTATAGTCTAAGCATTGGGTCAACTAAAGCAACTTGTGACTATTTTAATTGAGCTCTGCATTTTGACTAGATTGTGAGATGTCGAAAGCATGAAGACGTTCCTTTCTTCCCCAAGGATTTACCCTCGCCTCTTCCACCTACCAAGGACTCACAGTCACAGGTTATTAGGTTATTATGTGACATACTAATTTTTGTTACATGATTTAAAGAAATCTAATACAATAATAATTAATAATAGCACTAATAATAACAACAACAACAACAACAACTTGTTCATTTTGTTATCAAACTGTATATTTCTGCAAATTGGGATTTATAGCCTGATATACTTTTGCATCTCATATATATATCCGAATTGGGACTGAAATAAAGATTTTATTGGGTCTTGGGAATTGAAAAGGTTCTATGCAAAACTTTCCGGTATTGGTTTTTTAACTCCACCTGTACTAAATTTGCTTGCATTGTTTAGTACAACTCAGTCCCAAGTCCGAGTAAAAGGAGGAGGGTTGTGATAGGCTAGGCGACCCAACGTAAAAAACCCAGCTATCTTCATGGAAATGAAACACAATCAGCTTTCGTTGGGGCGTAACCCTCTTAGCGACGCGTCTTATCGGAACCCGGATAGGATGATAAATGAGCAAGGGCCGGGTCGCCACTCCCTTAGTGGCTCGCCTTATCGGAACCCGGATAAGGTGATAAATGAGCAAGGGTCGGATCGTCGCTCCCTTAGTGGCGCGCTACATCGGCGCCCGGGTGTAGTGACAAGTAAGTAAGGGTCTTCGCACAGTTTACGACGAGTGCGGGGGGCAAGGAAGCTAGTCGGAGAGAGTAGGATTCGTTTAGGTAGTTGGAATGTAGGGTCGTTAACAGAAAAGTTAAGAGAGTTAGTGGATACTGCGACTAGGAGACGTGTGAATATCTTATGCGTGCAAGAGACTAAATGGACGGGTCAGAAAGTAAAGGAAGTGGAGAATACCGGATTCAAACTATGGTATACCGGACAAGAGCGCGGCAAGAATGGAGTAGGTATCTTAATCGACAAGAGCCTTAAAGACGGAGTAGTGGACGTTAGGAGACAAGGAGATAGGATCATCCTTGTTAAGCTAGTTTTTGGAGACCTAGTTCTAAACATCATTAGTGCGTACGCTCCACAAATAGGACTAAGCGAGGCCCTCAAAACTAAGTTTTGGGAAGATTTAGATGGCATGATTAGAAGTGTGCAAAACACTGAAAAGCTTTTCATTGGAGGAGACTTCAATGGGCATGTAGGTGAAACTAGTGGAGGGTTTGAGAGGGTGCATGGAGGTTTTGGATATGGAGACAGGAATCAAGAAGGTGAAGATTTCTTGAACTTGGTCATAGCTTATGACCTCATGGTAGCTAACACCTTCTTTAGAAAGAGACAATCCCACTTAGTTACCTTTAGTAGTGCGCAACACTCCTCTCAGATTGATTTTGTCCTTACTAGAAGAGAGGACAAACGAGCTTGCGTTGATTGCAAGGTTATACCTGGGGAGTGTGTTGTGTCACAACATAAACTAGTAGTGGCTGACTTTTGTTTCCCGGCACGCTTTTAAGTCAGTAGAGGCGCTCGAGTGGCAAGAACGAAGTGGTGGAAGCTCACAGGAGATGTGTCTAGTATTTTTAGGAACAGATTGATTGCAGAAGGACCATGGACTGTAGAAACATAAGCGAATGTCATGTGGAAAGAGATGGCAACGTGCATCCAGAAGATATCTACGGAAGTGCTTGGAGTTACCAGAGGAAACAACCGCGAACCAAAAGACACTTGGTGGTTGAACGACGATGTACAAAAAGCCATTAGAGAAAAAAAGGAATGCTACAAGTGCTTGCACCATGACAGGAGCGAGGACAATGCACAAAAGTACAAATTGGCGAGAAGGACGAGAAGCAAAGAGTCGGGCTTTTGAAGGCTTATACAAGAAGCTAAATACGAAAGAAGGCGAGAAGGACGTCTATAAGATAGCTAGGATTAGAGATAGGAAAACGATAGACTTAAACCAAGTAAAGTGTATCAAGGACGAGACTGATAGACTTCTAGTGAAGGACGAGGAGATCAAGACCAGGTGGAGGGAATATTTCGATAAGTTATTCAATGGAGAAGATGACGACCTAGAGATCGAGCTAGACGACTCTTTTGATGATACCAATAGACGATTCGTTCGGAGAATCCAAGAGTCTAAGGAGAAAGAAGCCTTACAAAGAATTAAAGTGGGTAAGGCTTTGGGGTCCGATAACATACCAATTGAAGTATGGCGTTGTCTCGGAAATGTGGCTGTAGTTTGGCTAACCAAACTGTTCAATAGCATTTTTCGATCGACTAAAATGCTAGATGAGTGGAGGAGAAGCACTCTAGTACCAATCTTCAAGAACAAAGGAGATGCTCAAAGCTGTACAAACTATAGAGGGATAAAGCTTATGAGCCATACGATGAAGCTTTGGGAGAGAGTGATCGAGTATCGTTTGAGACAGACAACATATGTCTCGAAAAATCAATTTGGTTTTATGCCTGGTAGATCCACTATGGAGGCCATTTTCCTAGTTAGGCAGCTTATGGAGAGATATCGGAAGCAGAAGAAGGATCTTCATATGGTTTTCATTGATCTTGAGAAGGCATATGACAAAGTACCAAGGAAAGTTATGTGGTGGGCACTTGAAAAGAAGAAAGTTCCCACCAAGTACGTTACCCTCATCAAGGACATGTACGATGGAGTTGCCACTTGCATCAGGACATGTGATAGTGTGACTAGTGACTTTCCTATTAAAATAGGATTACATCAGGGATCGACATTGAGCCGTTACATTTTTGCCTTGGTGATGGATGAGATCACGAGGGACATACAAGGAGAGATTCCTTGGTGTATGCTCTTTGCGGATGATGTGGTGCTAATCGATGAGAATAGTATAGGTATCGATAGGAAATTAGAGTTGTGGAGACAAACTCTAGAGTCGAAAGAGTTTAGACTTAGTAGAACTAAAACGGAGTATATGAGGTGTGAGTTTAGTAGGACAGGACCAGAAGATGGAGATGTTCGTTTAGATGGACAGGTAGTGCCTATGAAAGACACTTTTCGATATCTAGGGTCAATGTTGCAGAGTGATGGTGACATAGATGAAGATGTTAGTCATAGGATAAGAGCAGGGTGGGTGAAATGGCGACAAGCATCAGGAGTGCTATGTGACAAGAAAGTCCCACAGAAGCTAAAAGAAAAGTTCTATAGGACGGCAATTAGACCTGCGATGTTGTATGGCGCTGAATGTTGGGCTACTAAAAGACGACACGTCCAAAAGATGAGTGTAGCAGAGATGCGCATGTTGCGGTGGATGTGTGGGCATACGAGGAGGGATCGGATTAGAAATGATGACATACGGGATATGGTCGAGGTGGCACCGATAGAGGAGAAGTTGGTCCAACATCGCTTGAGATGGTTTGGGCATGTCCAACGTAGACCCCCGGAGGCACCCGTGCGTAGCGGAATTCTCAACCGCTTTGAAAACACAAGGAGAACCAGAGGTAGACCAAGATTGATATGGGAAGAAGCAGTAAAAAGGGACTTCAAAGAATGGAACGTCTCCAAGGAGTTGGCGTTGGATAGGACCGCATGGAAGCTAGCAATTCACGTGTCGGAACCATGAGATGCGATTTTAGGGGTCAAGTGTTGTCTTAGATTTGTAGGTTTTAGTATTAGCTTACGGCTTAGGTGTAGGCCTCACTAATATTACTATTTATTACGGACTCTACACAGCCTTCAAGCTCTGAGACCTTCAAAACTAACTTCAAATCCTAAAATGATAAATCCAAGGAACCTGAAACCCCACAAGAACAAACCCCAAAACGCAAATCCCACACTTAGGCCCAAAAGCCAAATCCAGAAACACTCAGACCCAAAGGTCAAATCCAAAATTAAATCCTCAGGAGTACATACCCTCCAGAAAGCCAAGTATCCAAATGTCTGAAAAGCCAGGGCTGTTAAACTAAAAATGTTTAAAGTTCTAGAAACGCAAGTAAGACTCAAGTGACCTGAACTTTCTAACACGTCTTAACGCCAGGGTTTAAAACGTTTAAGCCAGATCCTAAAACACCAAAAGATCAAAAGTTCAAACAAGTCAACAAATGACTGAGGCTATAACACGTTCAAGAACCAGAGTTTCTATACGCTAGAATGCCTGAAGCTCTCAACACGTTTAATAACCTTAGCCTCGACACGTCAACAGCAAACCTAAGTCTCAGATATGCCGCAACACCGAAGGTCTAATAAGTTCGTTACACCAGATCTTCAAAACGTCAAAAGGCCGAGGCTTTATACGTTTACACTCGTTTCTCCATACACGCGATGCGTCTCGGATATGGAAATAATGAGTCTTAAAGTGATCTAATACCTAATTGGTCAATGATCTACCAGACCACAGAAAGACTGCTCGTGCAGTTCCTTTCTTTTAAAATTTTGTCCTTCTTCACAGTCACCACAGCACATCATATGCATGCATGTCATCACAAAACGCTTATCTTGCTTTCACACTCACTGTAAGTTTACTCCGTTTATCAACGTGGTCGTCTTAAACGATCACTTAACCAGCTTGAACACATTTGATATGCATGGTCTATTAACATCTACGATCTAGAGGTTCTCTCGACTTGGTTCAGAGGTAATTAACAGTAGGGGCTTGCGCCTACTGGAAGGAAAGGACCTGCAACAAACAATCAAACTCTCGAAACCCCTGAGACCACTCCGGTATTGTTTGACCCAAAAATATTATGCCAAAATGCATGAAATGAATAAACCATTTTATGAGAAATAAATCCAAGAAAGCTCAAAAATCCACAAAAAATACCAAACAAGTTCCAAAAATTCCCAAAAAATACCCAAATGATCCTTATAAATTATGATAATTTATCATAATTTTAAAATCCCAAAATTATTGACAGAATTCCCAAATCTTTCAAATAAACCCATAAAGTTCCCAAAAGTACCAAAATAAATCTACAAGTAATTTCACAAAAGCAATTAAACCAATAAATTACCTATATTTTTCTAAGCCTACTCACAAAATTTCACCCCAAAATGCCCTTTGGAAGACCTCCAAATGATTTTTCTAATCTTGGCAGCAATGTAAATAAAAGAATTAAAATGATTTATGGAAAATCCCAGAAAAATCAGGGGAGAAAGGCGCGTGCATACCGTTGTATAGGATCCCGGGGAGGGGGGGCGCTATGTCGCTGCCCCTGCGGATAAATTACCTCCCCTGTGTAAATATGAATGCTCCTGGCTCATGCACCGCAGAGTAGATGCTTCCGCTGGCTCATGGAAAACCGGACGCATCCATCTCTTTCTGCCTGTGACCCCTTCGCCTGGACGCACTTGTCAGCTCCTTCTCCCCCAGAGTAAAAGAGAAAATCACGATATTTTTACCGTGTTATGAAGCCGGGTGAAAAGGGGAAGCTGGCGCCTGTCGTCGACGTGGCCTCTCCCAGCTCCACAGATGCAAAACCACGCTTCCCAGCCCATGGTTTTGCAAAACCAGATATGAGGCTCGTTAAATCTCGACTGTTGATGAGGATTGGATGGCTGTGATGCTGCCGGGCTTAAAGCATGAAACCCTAAATCTGCACCTATTTAAACCCTGGTTTTCGAGGGAACAAGGGTTGGGAAAAAGAGAGAAAAGGGAAGAAGGAGGCAGCCGCATTAGAATTAGGGTTTAGATACAACAAATAGAGATAAATTAGACAAGAAAAAAAAAAGAGAGAGGAATTTCATTAAACAGTTCCATCAAAGAGGAAAAAAGGGCAGAATTAAGAGATTCAAACGTTGTAAAGTAGAAAGGTAAGGAAGGTAAGTTTGTTTGTAACTGATTTAATGAAATAAAATTGAAGTTCATGTTGAATTTCTGGTTTATGTGTTGCATTTCGACTTTTCAATTGAATTCTCTTTTCCCCCAATCCGGTTCTATCCCAAGTGTGATTACACCTTGGAGGGTGCTTCTAGTTGAACACGACTAGGGAGCTGTTTGGACTTGAATTCATAGTTGAATACAACCAATGAATTCATTGTCCAACATTTCATGTTTAAAATTGCTTACAACTCTGTGGCAGGCCGTTATGCTGCCAAAATTCATGCAGAATCAATTGTTTTGATGGTGAATCATGCTTTGATAAGATAAAGTAACAATATCATAACATAAAAATGTATATATGCACATATCAAAATCTGACCAGAAAAGGAATAAATCAAAATTGAGACTTTTACTGGACTAAAATGAAAAATTAACATTTGGACAGCAGGTACATGAACTCATGGACATCTGGGACAAAATTTCCTATTTTAGGCATTTTCTATGATTTTATATGATTTTATCTGGAACAAAATTTGGACAGCAGGTACATTTGGACAACAGGGGCATTTTAAAACGTAAAAGTAAAAATCACAAAATCTTTGACTTATCTGAAGAGGTACTTAAATAGAAAGTTGAAAAATATATCAATAAGCATTTATGTAAATTTTCAAAATTTAAGATTGAGTAAAAAGTGATTTTCTCATTTACTTTCTAAATAGGCAGAAATTACAACATAATTAGATATTTTATACAAGAAGTAAAAAAAAATCGTTTGTTATTTGAACATAGTAAAGTTTGATACCCCTTGAACTTCCTTATCTACAGTAACTTTTTTTTCAGCTTGAATTACGGGACTATTCTGTGCAATTTGTCAACGCAGTGTCATTTTCCTTTTTTTCACACTGGGTTATTGTTTGCAAATTGTCAACGCGGTGTGTTTTTATTTTTTGTGACATTGAATTTGTGATTTGTCAATAGATGAGGACGGTGGTGTTATTGTGCTGAGCTTGGTGCGTGGTTATATGTGTGTGCCGTAATCTGTATGATTTGTGTCTTTTAGTTTTGGTGCGCGACATTTAATTATGGTCCATGCTTATGCACCTATTGGTTTGTTTCCTCCTCCATTTGGACGAAGGTTTGATTTGTTTGGATTCTGTCGCCGTCTCTTTCCATTTTCTCTCACCGTCTCTCTTCTGCCGTGTTTGTCGGCGAGTTAGATAGGTTTGTTTGGTTAGGTCACGGCTTGGGCTGCTGGAGTTCTTGGTGGGTTGGGATCATCTCCTTCATTGACGGTTGTTGCGCCCATCATCTCATATCAGCCTGAGTTTCTTCCGGTGTTCCTCCAGTTTGTGTTTGCTTTTGGGTACGCAATCTCCTCGGTGCTGTTGTCTTTGCGTTGGATCATTTTGTTTTAATTTTTTTTAAGCTGGCTTCCTTTTTCTTGCTGGTTGTCAGTATGGTTGGTTAGTACATAAGGAATTGTTCCGGTTTTGATGTCCAGATTTTCTTTTCTTATTGTACCTGAGTCTTCTTATTCCATCTTAGGTTAATTTGTTGGCTAGGATTCAATATTGCTATAATTTATATTTTTATTTATGATTCCGTTCCAATCAGATTTTGTTCAGGATCCCCCCCCCCTTTTTCCTCCTTTGTTTCCTTTTCGTCAGCTATTGAATAAGTTGGGCAATTTTGGCATATTTTGGTTAATTTTCTTCTTTTCCTTATTTTTTTTGGGCGTTAAATTAATTGGGTTGTGGAGTTTTTTTTTTCGTAGCTATCTTTCTAAATTAATTTGTTTGCAGTTAACAGTTGAGACTTTTAGACTTTATAATAGACATTCAGAGATATTTTCTGTAATTTTTACAAAATTTATTGAGATTTATTTCAAGGGTTTCAAGGCATGAACTTTCAGCCATATTTGCTGGCACAATTTACTGGAACAACTTTTCGGTAACTTGATTATGTCTGATTTGGAGAGTTCATTGTAATTAATCTGTATGTCAAAAAATCATGTTCCATCTACAGCTAAATTTTTATTTGATTCCGTTCAGCTCTTGATTAAAAAAAATGTAAACTCTCAAAAAATACCCTTTCCCTGATTGTACCAGAAATTGTCCAACCTTCTGATCACCATTTAATACTGCTCTTGCATAGTTTTATACACGTTGTTAAACATGGAGTACTATCGTTTTTATTAAATTAGATTATTACATGTACAAAGAGTTTGGTTTAATATTGTAGGGTGGATCATTTTAGTATATAAATTTACATGGATTCTACTCTATTTTTCACTGCACTTTTGAGTTAGAAAGACATGGCAGGTTACTATATGTATCAAGAGTTTGGTTTAATATTGTAGGGGAGATCATTTTAATATATAATTTGTTGTAGGGTCGATGGACTGATAAGATCGGCTGCTCCTCTTTCAGGCGAGTTTTATTTTGACCAGGAATCAACTTTGTCGAGGAAGTCACTTCAGTCATGATTGGTTGTTCAGGCAGAGCGTGATCGGAGAAAAAGATGGGGATTCTTAGACATGTTTTGTTTTTCTTCGATTTATCTTCTCCTGACATCAATCAGGTACTTTATCATTGCTCTCTTTCTTTCTTGAGGTCTGAAAGAAATTGCTCCTAATTTCTTATTTTTGTGAGATGCATTTCTGGTAGTAATTTTTCCTTTTTTTTTTGTTCCAAAAAATCTCCTCTACCCCCAATTTTTTTTTTTTTTTTTGTTAAAGCAGATCTGAGCTACCAAAATTTTCTCTCTATTTCTTTATTAGGCATTGACAGACATTCTATAAATACCAAATTAGTGGTAGAAATGATTATGGTATTGCTTAATAGAAACATTTTGAAACCAAAGAAGCAAGTTATATATAATAAATAGTAATCTACAAGGTTCTGATGCTAGGCAATAAGAAAAATTTTAAAATGAATTGACAATAATGGATTAGTTTATTTAAAAATTGTCGTTATGATTTATATGATATGACAATAGGCGGCTTTGGTTGGAAGTGCTGCTAATCAGGGAGTTAGCACAGTTTTCTGGGTCGTTTTTGGTTTTGTTATATGTTTAGCTACTTCTTTTTTTTAATAGTAATTTGGAACATATATTGTGTATTTATAGGAAGCATGAGGTACTCATATTGTAAAGCTGTGGAAATTACTTGATTCCGAATCCATCTAAAATGAAAACCTCGAAGAAGTATATGTTCTGAGAAGTTCGTTTCTTCAATTAATCTTAGAATCTGAAGAGGTATCAATTTTTCAATTAAGCAATTAAATTTTGATGTTTATGAGAGGATCTAATATGCTTTTTACTAAGTGTCTGGTAAACCTGTTCTGTATTGGTTTTCAGAACTCTTGAAGTTTGGGCCAAACAATTATGGCGACTAGAAATGCACAACAGAAAAAGAGTAATAATAGAAGTTCAGAAAAATGATATGAGAATAATTTATAACAATAATGCACCTATGGATTGACTAGATAGTAGTAGAAAACACAAATAGAACCATAAAAAGAGAAATAGAACAAAGACGATGAAATTTTTCTTTTTTGGTCAAGACAAGCTTCCGACATATTACCAGTAGAGGTGTCAGGAAAAATGGGGCCCAATTAGATATTGAGGTGCCACTTATCACCCTGAGTGAGTTTATGAATGCAGATGGCATATAGTCTTTATTCGGCCACTTAATCACCCCGTTGGAACGAATATAATGTTCTAAGACTTTTATGTTCTAATCATATATAGTCTTATATATGCTATTGATCTATGATGTGTTCCAATTCTAGGTAGATAAGTTGCATATTTGGGTTTAGTTATAACTAACACTAATTTTTGTCATTAGTGAGCCTCCATCCGTTGCTTTAAAATAGCAACTGCAACTGGAGTTTAATTCTTTCAATTTGTAGTAGTCACAGTCAGGAGTGCCTATTGCAGTAATTTCTTGCTCCTGAGGATGTCAGGAGTTATGGATGTTTGCTCCAGTCAGATGGTCACCCAGTCGAAGAAGAAATATTTAAGTCTCAAATTTCGAATACAACTCGACAAGAAAGTCATACAGAAACTAATCGATGTTTTCGATTAGAATTAGTTCTGAATGCACTGGACAAGCAAGCTAAGTGGAAAAAAAATGGGAAAAAGAAAAATAAAGTGAGAAAATTATAAATATATTTATATTATGTTCGAAATTGGAGCTTCAATCCCTCCCTTGAATGTATGGTGGATTAAAACTTGAAGTTGACCATGAATTGTTTTAGGACAGACCTATGTACGAGTAAAAAATTATTTTGTTGGATTAGGTTAAAACCTATTCTTTTCTGGTAATGTTACACAAACCTCCAAAAGATAGGAAGTAATATGTTGGGTTCTTTGAAGTATATATATGTATGTTCATGATTTTAGTTTTATTTTACAAATGGGCTATTGGAATTAATTGTGGACGGATTATGGCCTTTTGATTTTTTAAATTTTTTATTTTGGAAAGGTAATTTTGTAAACCGAGAATCTCATACTTTGGAAGGTCTAAAATGTTGTTAAGGCTGTTGGAGTTGAGATTTTTGGAAAATATTTTGTGTCTCTGTGTGTGATGCTTCTATCGCCTTTGGTTGAACTTATGTATATGGAACTTTTAAATTGATATTTTGACAACAAAGAAGTGTCAATGTAATTGTTCTATCTAAATGTTGTGATACAGGATGTAAATCTTTTTTTTTCTTGAACCCTATGCAAATTCTGAAGACAGTTAAGTTAAAACTTGCTTAAGAATGATCCTTATGCATTCTATTTTTTGATTATTTGCTGACCGGTACCAGGGTTGCTCATTTAACGACTTCTGTAAGTATGATTCTTGGGACTTATTTGTTGTCAGATCATCTAAAAGGCTGTTATCAGAAGAGCTAGCTGTCCTTACATGTTTCAAGGTTTTAAGGTACGTGACGTACGTCTTCTTTATTTTTCATTTTAATTTTAATTGATTGTGATTCCGTACACACATATCCGCAATTGTATTTTTCCTTAAAGAGTTAATCTTCAAATAAGGGCAAACTATAGCGGGCTAACATTTTTTCAATAAAAGGCTCTAATAGGAAAAAAAAGAGTTTAGAGTGAAACATTAATAATAGGAATAGGGTTGATTTAAAAACTTTACTGGCTGCTTGGATTTGGATAATTTGGAATGATAGAAACAGAAGGATTTTTAATTCTACTGAGGGGTAATTCAGTCATTTTCAATATTTATTCAACTCCACACTTATTTAACATTTGCACAAGTTCTTCAACTGGTCTGGAACAGCACTTCAGAGCTGAAGATCAAATCCTGAGAAGCAATATGACATGCCACATCGTCACTGGTACAAATGCAGATGCTGCAACAGATGAGGACTTGCTTGGCGGTTAATCTTGTCTTCTGTTTTGTGTGGTGTTTAGCTATACGTTTGTTAGTTATTTGCTTATGGGATGTTTACTGCTTTGTTTTTCTTTGGCTATAATTTTTTCATGTCATTTGTTTTTTACCTGATGTTGTTTTTGTTATCGAATTATTGCATCAATAAGGTATGCAGGCACCCCTCCTTGGGTGGCTTTTCTCAAAAAAAAAAAAAAAAAAAAAAAAAGAGTTCAGAGTAAAACAATAATGTTGCTGGTAAACACATTATGTGGAGTTGTGTACCAGTTTCAGCACAAATGAACGGTTAGAGAATTTGGAAGAATATTTTGTAAATGAATGTCTAAATTTATTGTCGTGATGTTATACTAGACTATATAATTTACTAACATGTATGGTAAATAAGATGTCAAACATTTTGTCTTTATTACTACATATGTTTGTTGCTAATTTGTGATGACTGTTCTTGTAATTAAACTGAAAAATGAATACTGTAATGCCATAAAATTTCATATTTAATTTTTTCTGGTATTTATGATTTTTATTATATCTTTTGATGTAAATTATTGAATTTTTTTGTCTATTTCTGACAGATTTATACATTCGGTTTATTAACTTTTTTTTACAATAACTCTCTTTATAAAGCTTCCTACCTATTTATTATTTTTTAATTTCTTCTATACTTTACGCAACTTACTCACCTGAGTATATGCTACTTACTTCTGCATGTACAAAATAGTACACTTCTCTTTAATTATTCACCTACAAGTATGTACACCACCTAGACAAATAATGCAATAAAAAAGAAAGAAAAAAAAAACATAAAACTATAATCGTCCTTGGCTCCGTTTTTACTCCAATACATAATTTATATAAAATGCGACTATATATTATGTACATTTCCATCATTCATTCCTAACATAACAAGAGCCCATTTACTGTGGAAAAAATGCATTGTGCATGTTAAAATGCTCATTTATTTATATTTAAACATATCTTTATGTGTTTAAATTCATGAAATTGAACAATTTACTTTCCAAATATAAAAGAACCATTAATATATGCTATGTAATTATCGTTCTTAGATAACACCCGTATGTCATCTTCTACATGACCTCTTACCTGACTCAAAAACAAATTGGGGTGAAATCGACGAAGTAAATAAATCACGAATCACAGAATCGATCTAAAAAAATGCAAATTGAACAAAAAAAAATATATAAGGCACATCAAATGCAGGCAAATAAAAAGAAAAAAAAAGAAACGGAATAGTGGGAGGCTGAACAGAACAGGTGTAAACGTGAAACAAACTTAACAGAGAAAAATCCTTCTAGACAAAGTTCTGTGAACAAGAAACAAAAATCTTCTTTCAAGCCCAAGCACACTTTAAAGTTTAAAGTTCAGCTCAAGCACGGCTCTTAAATCAACAAATTAACCACTAATTTAAAATCCAGAAATTTCACGTTATAAGTATCATTTTCTCATGCCCATTTTATATAGCCCGGTACATAATAAACTCGTAACCTTCTATATAAAAAGCATCAAGCATAGAATGAACTGATACTAACTCAGCGTTCAGTGCATATTCCATAAAGTATCATTCTTTCCAAAAAATTAAACAATTCACATGAATTCATGCTTCACAATATGCATTTAGTATATTTTTATGTACACCTGACACGTGTCTTTACAGAAACACATCATAAGGGTTGGTCGCGGCGGAGCCGCGACGACAAGACCACTAGTTATCTTAAGTACATGACTAATGACTTATGTGACCTCCTGCCACTGGTTTTCATGCAAATAAACAAGTCAAAACAAAAACCACCAAAAACAGTGGCATAATTGCATAAAAATAAAATCTGAAAATTGAGAACAGTGCAAAAAGGTTTACTCTAGATATCTATATCGATTCAAATACCCAAAACAACTCTAATAGGACTTTAATTAAGCATCAAATCAGACTTATCTGCTGCAAGTTGACTTACATAACAATTAAAAGTTAAAATAAAGTGCAAAGTATCCCTCTTTCTGCCATAGTCTCTCTCACATCAAATCGGATCATTTTGAATTAAATTAAAGGCACAAATCAACCAAATTTGACCTCCTGAATCTCTCTAAACGCTCTCTGATATCAAAAAGTTCACCTGTGGGACCCATTAACCAAGCCATGTCAGACCCAAGTTGGAGCCGGCGCGCCTCAGTGGAGATCACCCCTTTACGAGCTCTTCTAAGAAAAATTGACTCTTCATATGTCCACTATACTTGTTCAAGAGTTCAAAGAACCTCCTGCTGGCAGAAACGGTGCACCAGAGAGCTCCGAGCGCCATTAATGGCTTCCCGAGTTCTCTTAGGTGCTACGTGGCGATACGAGCTGACACAGACCAAACGGAGCCCACCAACCTCTTTCCCTCATTGCCGCGATACAAACGCACCTAGTCTCGACCCTTACCATGGCCTGTGGCGTCGCAATTTGGCCGGAGAAGAAGCAAGGGCTTTTCTGCAAAAAGTCCATCGTCGACGGAGGGAGAACGTTTAAACGCGACTTGGCGCGGATTTTCTGTGACGGATTTTGTGTGGCAGGTCAGCTCACTCGCTACACCAAATCCAGAGAACAGTCAGCGTTAGTCAGCGCCTCTCAACGCCTAGTCAGCGCATACGTGGCCCAATCAGGAAATTCCATATCCGATAAAAATTTAAAAATTCATTAAAAATATTATACAACTCAGAAAAATTCAAATAAAATATCCATAAAATCCTAAAAATCCGTAGAATCTATATTTACTGATATTTTAGTATGCAATTATGTCAATTTGTGTCCCTTTTGTAGTTTCAAAGTATTTTCTCATTAAAATTGAATTTTATAAATTGCCAAAACTTCAAAAATTCACCAAAATTAGTAAGAATCTCAGAAAAATACAAATAAAATATCTAAAAATCTCTAAAAATATAAATAAACCAGATAAAATATTATTTTGTCAAAATAAATAGTTTCTTATTTTTGAAGTATTTTTGTCCTGAAAATCCAATTTTATAAATTCTAGAAAAATGGTCAAGTACTTTAATAAATTCTCATAGTAATTTTATCAAATTTTTGTTAAGTATGATCAAATTTTAAAATAAATTGGCAATATTTAGAAATTTCCCTTTTATTTTAATAAGATTCCTAAATAATAATAATAATAATAAATAATATAATAAAATAAAATAAAATAAATAAAAATAATAATTATAATAAATCATGAGTAAATCATCAAATAATAAATAAAACCATAATTGTTAATTAAATCATAAATCATAAGTGTTAAATAGATCCTAAATAAATAACCAAATAAATAACTAAATAATAAATAAATAAATAAATAAGTAAATAAATAAGAAATAACAAATAGTAAATAGAAATAAATAAACAAAGAATAAAAAATAAATAATATTAAGCCTAAAGTATCTTCAAATCAAAATTAATCAAATAAAGTCAAATAAAATTGAATTGAATTAAGTAAGAATTAAATCAAATCAAATTGAATCAAATAAAATAAAATATAAAAAGTCAAGTCAAGTTCAAATCAAATTGAATCAAATAAAAATCAAATCGTAAACTAAATTAAGATTTAGAACTCCCAACAAAGAAAATTTCAAATAAATAGTTTTTAGATGATTTTAGTTTAAATCTTGTTAGATATTTCAAATAAATAGTTTTGGATATCTTTGGGTATGTATTTTCCTCAATTAGGCCCCGTCAATCAAGTCTGGTGCCATCAATTGAACCCGGTCTAAGCTCAAAAGAGATAAATCACTTATACCCTCAATTGTGTCCCGTCAATTAAGTTTGGTGTCACTAATTGAGTCTGGTTTAGACCAAAAGAAACAAATCTACGATATTCTCAATTGTGCCCCCCGTCAATTAGGTCTGGTGTCTCAATTGAATCTTGTTTAAGCCAAAAGATAAACTGTTTGTATCACCTGAAAGATGATTTTACTAGCCTATTACATTTAATTCCTCAAATCTCTTAATCAAAGATTCTTGTGGGAAACTACGGGGTAATTAACAATAGGGGCTTGCGCCTATTGGAAAGAAATGATCCACAAATTAATAAACCTTTATGTGAATGGATTCTAGTCGATGTTCTCTGGTCATTAAGAGGCATTAGCACTTGAACCCAAGCTCGTGAGGGGTGAATCTAAGGCTTGTTCTCATTCTTGAAGAAACCCAATCGTTCTTCGAGAAATGACGAAAAAGTCACCACAGATTCTCTGGCACGCCCGGTGGGACCTCTTTATCCTCATCCTTTGTCAGGCGGGTATTGGTAGTTGCGTCCCAAGGAGTTCGAGGGGTATCTGATCCATATTTTTTCACCCCCACGGAGGTATCCATAAATCCTAACCGAGGTGCGGACCCGAAAAAGTGCGAGACACCACCATATTAAATGATAATCCTTCCTATTTTCCTTATGTTGAATGAGAGAAACAAAATACATGAATCATGACAGTAAGTCTTCCTGTCGTTACTAATGCCTAAGCAATTAGTACATACGAATATTACTTTTCATGTATTACAAATGCATTCTGAAATTTTCAATTCAACCCTTTATGTGATTTCTATAATTTTCTTTATGAATAAACCCAACGTTTATTCTATGTCAATCTTTATGATGTAATTCTCAACCGTATGATCAAATATATATTACATATATGTGTGCACAATCAAAATGAGAAATACATCTATACTTTTATGAAGAGTTTGTATACAATCGTACGATCATTTTATTCATAGGACCAACTCCTACAATCCACTACATGATCTTTGAATTCCTTTATTTGCAATATATATTCAAAAGATCGGTCATCATCTATTTTGTGTGAATACAATTAATGAACACTTGATTCTCCTTGATGCTCTCTTTCAAAGCCAGATATTTAATGTTGATATATTAACCTCGACTTTTACCTTTATTTTTCTCAACTTGAAAGATAAGATAGAATCATCACACAAAATCCTTAATGGCTTAGATATAGAATCTATGATTCTAAGCCTCAAAACAAAACTCTTCTACCACCACAGAAGGCGGTATCAAAACACACAACAAACTACACCTTATGTTGAGGTAATAAACAATGTCTACTAGACACTTCTAGATGACACATTCCCCTGGCTAACATGTAACCTTAATTCGATTTACCAAATTGACACAACCAGTTTGTGTACCCAAATACCTTCAACTTGTCAGTTTGTTGAGAGTAACTTAAAGATATATCACTACTTTCTTAGAATTTAAATGTGGTCTAATTCCCTTATCTTCATGATATTAGTTCAAGTATTTCAAATGGAAAAAACTATGTAAGTTATCGTGCACAAACCTGAACATATTTCATGCTTTCAAATTGCCAAAACCATGGAATCTCACTATTTGTTCCTTTTAGAGTTGTCTTAAGGATATCGATTCAAATTGAATCTATCACCTTTAAATAAGTCTTGGACTTGGTGAATACTTTTCCATCCGGAATCTTTCTAATACCTTATTGATATATGCTTGATGAGATAGATCAAGAACATCTTGATTCCTATCTCTATGGATCAATATGCCTATAATAAACAAGGCTATATCCATATCCTAGATATCAATATATTAGAAAGAAAGTGTCTCACCTAATTGAAACAATCAATTATCACTAATTACAAGTAGAATACCATCCATATATAGAACAAACTCAGCTCCCACTGATCCTGGTATATGCACTAGTTCATGATAATTTTCTTCAAAAACATATGAAGAAATAACCTCATGAAACCCCAAATGGCATTTGTGAGATACTTTGTTTTTTTAACATTATATGGATTTTCTTAGCTTGCTGATCACATACTCACTACCTCTGAAGAATAAATGCAACCTTTGTATCCATTTGATGTAACTCGAAACCACAATAAGTTACTAATGCCAAATTACACGAAGTGAATTTTTCTTAATACATGAGAGAAAACTTTCATGTAGTCAATTCCTTCTCTTTAATGAATCATATGGTGACAAGTCTAATATAGTATTATTCAATGTTACCTAATGAATCCTTCTTGGTTTAGTAAATCCACTACAACCAATAGGTTTAAACATAAGGTGACTCAATTAGATTCCAGACTTTATACACACCATTGATTCCAATTTATCTTACATGGCATTAAACTATAACATGGATACATTGCTTCTAAAAATGCAATAGGATTATGTTCAACATTGATATCTTTATAAGAGTCATATAGATAAACTACATTACCAGTACTAGGATCAACCGACCTTACCGCTTTATTAGATCACCTTAATGTTGAGTCTCAATGTTCAACTTGATCTATTCTTATATTATACGTCGGTTATCGAATGTCAATAATTGGATTATCAATATTCATTAATCATTTAGGAATATCATCCAATTATGTGTTAGTGGGAATTTCCGTATGATCTAAAACTAATCACTCCCACTAGTCTGAACATTCTCTAGAATTCAATATTTTTAGATTCCAAAATCCTAGTCATATTTCAAATCTCTTTTTACAATTATCTGACCTCACAATCTATATTTTCTTACCGCATTGTTTCTCTACTTCCACCTTGAAAACTTTAAAGGTACGCAGAGATACATATATATTGTGAGTAACCATCAGTTAAAGAGATAAATGCAGACTTTACCTTAATGCCTGCTAGTTATTTTTCATACTTGTTAATCATATTTTAGTCCTATGAACACTCTCAGTTTTGTCCATAACATGTGCTCTTCTCCCATGAACACACATGGTCAAAAAATACCTTTATTGACCATTAATCCTTATATGTGTTATTATCCTTATAGGAGATTTTGACATGATTATACTAAACTGGACAAGTGTTTAAAATAGAATACACAACTAATGACTGAGAAATATCATATAGACTCTTTAGTCGAACTACTAAACCCCTCAATTGCATTATGTGCTCTCACACAACTAAAATGGTAGTAAGCTAAAGTGATAAACTACATGATGAATATTTCTATATTTTCCTTAACATAATAGACAAACTACTCATCTAATGCCTTAAGTAAGGATTTTCATTGACATGCACATCAATCGAACTACGTAACATTGAAAGAACTTATTTGTATAAACATGATAAATGAGCAATTAAATTGCTCCCACTGTTCTTTATAATCCATGTTTATAAGTTCAACTTCAAAAGTAGATTTCATCGGTTGATCTTTCCATATGGAAAATTCAATATCCTTACAACATTAATGAAGGAGAACAGTATCCTTCCAGGCCTTATAACTATTATCCTCAACCCAGAAACATTTGAACTTATCATTTCTAAAGAGAATCTGCTATCCTTATGAAAGTAAAACCGACACATGCTTACACTTTATATTGAGACATAACTTTATATCGATGACGAAATTCTTTTGGAGGGAAGTAGGTAACACCCAAAAATTTTTATCCGTATTTTCTAATTATTTCAACCATTTTAACATCTGGTGTTTATATTTATATATTTAAGTTTCATATATATTGCATTTTTTTTTTGAAACGTATTCTTTTATTTTAAAATGTTTGGTGTACTATATTTTACTTATTTACCCTCCTATATCCACCGATTTCATCATTTGCCTTCCAATTATTTCGAGTTTTCGAATCTTATTTGTATTTGATTCTAATTAATTTGACTTGGAGTCCACGTATCAAATTGCCTTGCAAAAATACCTTTCATTAATTTCCTATCGTCTCTTGTATAAAACATAACCGTTCCATGTTATATCCGTAATTGTTGCGGTTAGTTTTATTATAGGATTTGTTAAACTTGTAGGCCACGCACCCACTGTCTATGAGGTAGACTAAAATCAGTCGCGACTGACGGATGAGCCCGTCAGCCGCGGTTATATCTCAATTTTAGAGGTTCTAATGGCCGATCCGAATCGCTCAATACGTTCTCCATATTGAAATCTCTTTGGAGACCAAATTTTATATTTTTCTAAATTTCTTTTACTATTTTTTGTAATTTTTAAAAACCGTTGTTATTGAAGGGCCCAGAATTGTTTAGATTAAGAATTTTATAAAATACCAAAAAATACTAAAAAAATTTAGAAAAATGTAAAATTTGGTCTCTAACGAGATTTTAATATGGAGGACGTATTGAACGATTCAGATCAGCCATTAGAACTTCAAAAAATTGAAATATAACCGCAGCTGACGGACTCATTCGTTAATCGTGGCTAATTTTAACCTACATCACTACCTCACTGTCTATTCTCTCTTTAATTCCCTTCGTATCCCATCCGAGAAGTGAAAGGACCATATACTTCTTTGGTTTAAGAAGGAAGCGTTTTAGGCGTCATTCATTGCTGCTTCAATTTTCATTTCTTTCTAATCTGCATAAAGCCATCAACCTTTCTTTTATTTATTCGGTTTGTCTCAAAATTTGCACCCATGTATCCCTTTGCAATATTAAAATCCCACATGCTTATTTTACCAAAATCCATTGAGTTATGCTTAGCATCCCATTAAGATATCCGATTTATATATTACTTGCTCCATACTATCAGTTCCACCCGATGGAAATTTTATTAGCCATCCGATTGGAATTCAAGTTCTACGTCACGATTGTTGTCGTTTTACTATTTGTCCGGTAACCGGACTTCTCTATAATTTAATTTTCGCATTTGTAGATTTAAATATCATTTGTTTATTTGAATTGAATTGATATATGAGAATTGTGACTGATATATTTTGTGAGTCAACGGGTCTCTAATGTGATTTGAATTCAAGTGGAAAAGTGAAATGGAATGTGAAGCGGAATCGTCTAGAGAGGGATTCTCGCTAATGTGACAGTGGTATGAGAAATTGATTTGAGAAAACCTAGACCCGTTGATCTTGCAAAATATATTTTATTCGTTATTGTTATTGATGTGTGGATTAATCCGATCGGTTGATATTTTGATTATATAAATTGATTATAGAGACGCCGAGTCGTTAAATAACCAGTTACTCGGCTTTGTAGCTGACTCTGTTTGCTTTGATTTCTTGTGACGTAGGTTGACGGGCCGTCGGATGCATGCGAAAGATATTGTCCCACCTCACGCCTCGTATTTCGGATATGGAATGTGACACATAAATAATGTACTGCTATAATATCTCAATCATTCATAAAAAATAAATGTATTTTCTTGTCTGATTCTTATGTCACATGATATCATTATATAATCCAAGATAGGAATGCGGCATTCTTGCAGATTATACAATTTTTGATCTAGAGTTGATTGTACAAGTTGGCCAAACAATCCAACTCCCTCAAGGGGCCCAAATAGATATCATCACTCACTACGTATACTAATGAGGGACATACGATTTTCTTGATGAACAACTTTTCCCCGTACAATTCAAGAGAGCACGAATAAAGTCCGTATAGCAGCTTTTATCATGAATCAATATTATACGATATTTATAGAACTTATTCCCATGTGGAAAACTTGAACATCTCAAACTTAGATACAAACTCATATGAAATAAACAATGACACATAACACGATCCGTATGTTTATTTCATTAGGTCATGTCTTGTACTATGTTTTAATAACATATAAATATGCAATTAAGTTGGTAACTCCTTACCCATGATTTGTAGAACATAATCATCACTTAACTTGCATACTAATCTTCTATGACAATTAATGTTACTTATTAATTATCAAGGTTATGAACGATTTAGATTTATTATTGTCATTCTAATGAATAATCTACAAAGATCTACAATTTAGATCCTCAACATGAATGATTTGTCAATAATAAACTCTAGGAACAAATGATCAAATATCATCAATAACATAAACTAAGAAATTAAGTCATTAAATACTGACTTCTAGGACATAACTCCAACACTTGGTTGGGTCGCTTGCATGCTTTTCCAACCTGATACAATTGGGTTGGGTTGAAATTTTGATTAAAAAGTTGTGACCCGTCTGTTGTACAGCCCAACCAAGGGATTAGATTATTTAAGGAATTTAGTACTAGATTTCATCATTTGTAAGGTTATCAAAACGTGATATTACGACTGCATCTAACTGAACACATAATTAATTTTAACTCATCTTTTATGGTCATTATTTAAACTAAAACGTCATATTACCACTGTATCTTACTGAACACATAACTCAGGCTAACTCATTCTTTATGGTCATTATCAAAACTAAACGTCATATTACCACTGCATCTAATTGAACACATAACTCAATTTAACTCATCCTTTATGCCCGTTATCAGAACTAAAACGTCATATTACCATTGTATCTAACTGAACACATAACTAGTTTAACTCATCCTTGAGGTGTTTAACTAAACACAAAAATCCATCCATTTGATGACGTCAGCCCACAAATATTTTCCGAAATTAGTCGCCTTAATGTACAAAATTTTTTATGATCTCAACATGCAAAAATGATGACGTCAGCGCGCGGAAAAAAATCCAAATCATCAATGGTCCAATTTCAGTGCCTGATCCAATTGGATATGGTTTGAATGGTTAACTAGTAGATGGTATATATCTACTCCGAATTAGGGTATTAATCATAATAGCCAATTGAAAACATCTCCCCTAATCTTTAAATTTGAAAATATCACCTCCAATCGTGATTACTTCAAATATTTACCTTTTGTTAATTATATCGATTTTTATTTTGAAAATATATTTTTATATTTTTTGGACAAAAGTGCCCTCAGCCCCAAACCATTGAGCTACCCGCTGTTTTTCTCCGGTGAGAAATATAATATTTTCTTTCTAACATCTCGTTCCTTTCTCCTTTCTTAATCTATGTTAAAGGAAAAGATTTATTTCTATTGAAAATCTACAAAAGAAAGCTTATGAACTCATCGTTTAAGAAAATAAGCAATTTCTTCTGACCCATTGCCGATTTGAAAAAAATATTCTTTTTGTTTATCATCATATGTTGCTGTAATAATTTCAATGTTCTTGAGCATGGAGCATGAAAATTTTAATCAGATATCAATACGAAAATGGTACCAGATGGTTGCTGATGAGACCTTTAAGCCAAAAAAGCTGCATGTTTATCTTGGAAAATAAATTAATAAGACAATTTTGTATATTTATGAAGCTTAATTTAGCGGAAATTATATATTATGATTCTTTCTGTCTTTTTGTTCTTTTTTTTTTCTAAGCATGTAAAAAATGCATAATTAGAGACCTGAGCAAGTAGTTGTCAAATTTTGACATTTGAACTGAGATTCATGAAAAAAAAAAATAGAAGTAAACAAAGTTTAATTCAGAAGCGATTTTGTAGATGCTGTCAATTATCAACGTTTAAAAATTGTTAGCGTCTTGATTAAAACGCATAAAAGAAGAATGTTCTTAGGCCCAGCAACACATACATTCATAACAACTGCTGCTGCTTTAATTTGATCGAATTACAGAAAAATTTTTTGACCCAGATCATCGTTAAAGGAAAAATATTTATTTCTATTAAGAAAGGAGATGTTAGGAAGGAGAAAGGAACGGGGCGTTATTAAGGAGATATAACATACTTCTTTCCTATTTTACATTTTACACATAAGAAAATAATGGGAAGGTCAATAGTCTGGTGAGGGCATTTTTGTCCAAAATATAAAAAAATGATTGTTCAGAATTTTAAAAGGTTATAGTTAGCGAAAAGAGTTAATATCTGAAGTAATGATGATTAGAGGGATATATTCAATTGGCTATGATTAGAGGGTTATATAGCTAATTTTTTCAATAAAAATTTAGAGGGTTATATAGCTAATTTTTTCAATAAAAATTTAGAGGGTTATATAGCTAATTTTTTCAATAAAAATTTCAAGGAAGCTGCTAATTCTAATTTCGGATCCGATATGAAAACAACTCATTGCCGATCCAGCCTCCAAATCCGGTTCGTATAATCGTATCCGTGCCCATTAACCCTTTTGTTCTCCAGTTCTCCTAACGAGGAAACCCTAGAGAGCGCATCTCCGTCCCGTTCCCGTCGTTTAGCAAACGCGCGTGAAACATCTTCCGATGGAGATACAACCTTGTGAAACATCTTCCTTCGGCGGCTCCTCCAGGTCTCTCTCTTTCTCTCTCGAAGTGGGTTGTTGGCTTATTGCCACCACTTCCTATTATTATTTTACATCAGATCAGAGCAAACCCCCATTGTTTCTTCCATCACATTGCTGCAATCTGGAGGGCAGCTGCGCCAAGTCTGGTATCAGATAAACCACCAACTCCTTAAGCTTGTCTGGCCAGAGGTTTGTTCAGTGGTGGCTGACTGGCAGCTATTAGATCAATAGCATCTGTCAATCCTATTCAACCATTGAGTCGGTAGAATAGCTACACAACTGATGTGTACTGCTTCCGACAATAATGTTGAATCTGTGTCTAAATGCACCATCCATTGTATCATGTCTTCTAGGGTTTTAGACTTTTTGGCTCCTGCAATGCCATTAAACAGAGATGGAAACCAGGACCAACTTAAATATAATAATAATAATAATAATAATAATAATAATAATAATAATAATAATAATAATAATGAATGATCCAATGTTTCCCTTTCTTGAGATACATACAGGTTGCATCTCCTTCTACTCTTTTGATCTTAGAATGTGGTTTACCAATTTTTGAACCTTGCTTATTAAGAAAATTGAACTTCTCCTTTCGTTAAATTTTATTTTATAGTGCTGGTGCGGGTGGTTATATTTTTTCTGGACAGAAGGGGGGAGTGATAGAGCAAGAGCCATCTGAGAGGAGTAACCGGAAACTCATTCAGGTGTTTTCTATACGGGTCTGTAAAGAGTTTTGGGTCAAAGAAGGCCAAATCTATGGCTCCGTTCTACTTAAACCCTCAGGTGGCCAATGCAATGCCCTTCTCTTCAGGCGGAGTTCTCGTGATCTCCCAATTATCAATAAAGCGGTATAATGCATGTTTATGAATTTGGCTCAATTAGCAGTAAGAAACAATATATTCCGAACATAATTATTTGTTTTAATGATGACATCTGACAATGGTCTGTTACCATGCTATAAACTTTATAGCAATGATTTTTTTTCCTGTATTTCTCTTTTCCTCATGTGTTTGTCTATACCATTCTTTTCTGATGTATATGCTAAATTGATTTGTGCTGGTAGGGTTTTATCAAGTTGAATGGCAAGACAGGTGGTATAGAAGTAAATGACAAGGTTGCCTTTCATTCATACCTTTGGACTTTGTCTGCACCAACATTCAATGAAGAGTATACAAATACTTTGTGGACAGCTGGTGTTGACGCAACCGACCAGCTTATATGTAAACAGCTGTCAACAGTGTTTGGCCCCTTGGAAGTGAACTTTGCTGTTTACAACAATGCTGTAGAGGCTCATCTGGAAGTTGTTCTTCTCAACTGGGAAATGCATGATGAAATTAAAGTTTTTGGTACAGTGGATTCTGGCAGTAACATTATTCCTAAAATTCAGGCAAGATGTAAATTGTTTGATAGGTCCATTGATGATGCAGTCTATGTCGAACTGGATAATGATGGGACAAAACTTCCTCTATCCCAGTCTGTCACAGTAGTTCCCCTTGGGTCCACTCTTTTGGTTGAAGTCATGATTTGGCGACTGAAGAACTCTCGCAGACACCATCAACCAATTTGTGAAAAACTAAGTTTCAATGCTGCATCAACTGGTACAGAGACGAAAGTTGCTTCTGCTGATTGGGGAGATGTGCAAGTGAAGGTCACTTGGTCTGGGTGACAACAACATCTTTAGGATACTTGGTTACCAGGAAGTACTCCGCATCTTAATCTAATGTTTATTATCACGAGAATATAGTATATGGTGTTGACAGGTTGTTAGTTGTCTGTAGTGTAGTATTTGACTCTGCTTATGTATTGATGTGTGCTTGCTTTCCCGTACCCTCACTATGTTATGTGGGATGTGCCATTTAACATCATACCTAAAGTTCTGTTGTAGTTTGACTCTTTCTAAACAAGTTTTTCTTAGTCAAACTTGACAGTGGCTGCCAAGATACTTTCTAATCAAGTTTCTGTTATTGTAAAGTGATGCTTGTGTTGTGGATTTTTCTGTTTAACTATGATCAACTTTAAACTCCAATGACTATGGGATCTGGTGTTATGGCTGATTCTGTGCTGCTTTTATTTCAAGTCATGTTATCTTTTTGTGAGTTGGTATTGGACTATTGGTAGATTCTCTAAGTTGTAGATTTTGTAATGCATGCCAGAAACAATTGTTGGCTCTGTATTTACTGACAAAATACCACTGTTTCAATTGCATATTGAAATTTTTCTTGGCTGAAAATATTTCATGTAAAAAGGACCTTGGAATTGTTTTATTATTTTTTTTGGGGGGAAGGGGCCCATATCTTTTCATTTATTGATAAAAAGACCCTTTTTACAACCAACAACATTATTCACCCATCGACAAACAGCTACCAATAAGCTGGATTGTTTGGCATGGTGGTTTTCGCTCTATTCCACCCCAAGTGGTCATTGGTTTAATTCACATAGAGCATTTATTTCTTATAACAAAATCGTTTCGAACCAAACTTCAAAAAAAAAAAAAGAAAAAAAAAAAAAAGCTACCAACTCCACGTATGTACCATCCTGGTACTAGCAAATCCCTTTTCCTACAAAACAACTCTACAGACCTTTCTCTCATGGATTTCAGTTTTCATGTTTATAATGTGATGTTTTTCAGAAATATCAGACAATGGAATAGCCAATGGATAAGTCCGAACTGTCGGTTCAGCCAATCAGCCTTCAAAATAGGTTGACCAATGGGCCGTTCTTGTCTGAATCGTTCTTCTAGGTGCACGACTGAATTCATTGAATTTTAGACATACATCCCAAATGGCCCTTGTCACCTGAATTTTTTAAATTTAAAATAATCAATGAGTATAGTGGCTGTTTGCACTTACTATACTCAAAGCAAAAAAAAAAGGAAAAAAAATATATATGTAATGCTTGCTGGTTTTCCTCAATTTCCTTTCAGTTTGTGTGGAACTGTGGATCGCAAGTTGCATTTAGTGTTCATGCTGACAATTTTAGTGTTCAACATGTTAGGGATGAACTTTAAGTGTTTATGTGTCTAGTTAGTTGAAGAAAAAATTGATTTTGGAGTTTTTAGTGTTCTGTTTAACTATTTAAGGGATTAATTAAAATTGTTTATGTGTTCAGTTAGTTGTGATCAAACACATTTTAATAACCATGCAATGAAGTGAACACTGATCAGTTATTAAGGATAATATTCATTATTGGAACAAATCAACAAACTGAACAATTTTATTTATAATAACATCCATTAATAATAGGATCCATGCAATACATAAATCATAATCTAACTAGAAATACATGCAACACATAATTTGCCGAAAAAAAAATTCTGACTCAATAAGCTGAGATGCTTTCTTGCATCTGTTGAAGTCTTTGGCATCACCTTTTGCGGTTTCTCAACCATTTCCATTATGCGATGCCAACACCATACGCAAATCTGAACAAATAATACATGAAAATTGAAGAGTTCATGAAAACTCATATACAGAAACAGTGATAAATAACTAAATTCAGATCAAAATCATAAAAAAGTATTAATCAGGTTATTATCCATTAGCTAAAGCTCTTAGAAATCATAAATCACCAGGATCTTTTATTTTTCTTGTCTTTTAGATCGGGTTAGCAATATGCAAAGCATAAAGTACTAATGAAAGACCTTTTCGTTCACCTCTCAATAACAAAAAAGTGAAAATTGAAGAATGGAAAGGATTTCATACCTCGCAATCCCAAGGATCGAAAGAAATGAGCACAACCAGACAAGATCATGTATCTTGCAAGTCAGATCGGATAAACTAGCACCGATCGGTGAAATTCAACACCTTTGAAAGCTCTAGACAACAGTTCATTGCACATATCAAATTCATGAACCTAGTCTTAGAGGTCTAGGGTTCTGATTTTGATTCGACGAGACGAGAGATGCGCACCTCCAGAGTTTCTTTGCGGAGGAGAGGACAATCGCCATTTTTGAAACTGATATTCAAAACACGGAAAAGAGGTGTAAACACGAAAGTGACAGCGATTTGGCTAGGGAGAAAGGAGGTGTAGAGCGGTATAAATAGCCCAAGTCAGTCACTGACCCATAAAAGAGCATGTTTGGAATCTATGAATGGTTGGATGATAAAAAAGAGCATGGTAGATACCTCTTGAGGTACGAGAGCCAACAACATTACTTGGACAGCTGGATTGGCATGAAAAAAGGCTCAGCTTTAATAAGCCTGTTATTTTTCGGGCAAGTCCAGGGAAATTAAAGTTAGAAATAACTAGCTTTTTTTTACGCGCGAAGCGCGTGTGGTCTGGATGTTTGAACAAAATAGTATATGGTGGGTAATTAAGAGGTGAAAATTAGATTTTGATGGTAATTGAAGATGAGCAAGGTTCTAGTGCCACAAGTTTTTGGTGCCACAAATGCCACAACTTCTCTTTTTCATTAATATTTTAAAATTTTTAAATATGACTTTCGAATCCAAACCGTTGATCTTGTTCAATTTTACGAGCGATATATTTCTATATAATTTTTATAATTTTTATAGTTTATTTGATATTCAATTAAGAGGCCAATACATGAACGTATTAAATTTAATCTGTTATAATTAACAACATTCGTTCATTTATTTGCCTCTTGATTGAATATCAAATAAACTCCAAAAATTATAAAAATTATATAGAAATGCATCGCTCGTAAAATTTAATAAGATCAACGGTTTGGATTCGAAAGTCATATTTAAAAATTTTAAAATATTAATGAAAAAGAGAAGTTGTGGCATTTGTGGCACCAAAAACTTGTGGCACTAGAACCTTGCTCAAATTTTATACCAATCATATCTCATATTCTCGTATTTGCATAACACAATTTCTCAAGATATTTTGAGTAAACAGACCATGGAATAAAAGAGGATAACCCATTGACTATTTTCTTTGAAAGAAGAAAGCTCCTCACATAAAAAAAATAAAAAATTGAAACTGGGAGAACAAATTAAACTATAAGAAATTTTTTGTAAAATTGGCCTAAACTAAAGAACCAAATTCCAGTTCCAGGAATTACCTGAACTTTTGAAGAACGTAACTCTTCAATGCACTAAAGATAACACCGAAGGCACCTTGACAGTAAAATTTCTATAAGTTCAGTGCTCAGAGGAGTCCTACATGGTCCTTTCTCCTAGAAGTTCAGTGCTCTACCGTTATATGGGCCACCCTGTCTCCCCCAAGGTGATGTACATGTTGTCGTAGCCGAGACTCTTCGTGGCAGTGTAGATGACATCAAGTTGGGCCTTGAACATGCTCATGTAGTTGATGCCAGTGGTAGAGTCAAAACACCTGCATTGAGGCAAAAAGGAGTGTTGGGCAACATACTTGCACAGTTCAACATCTAGTGCATACCTTTGAGAATAAATTGCATTTACACAATTTTGTATTACATAGAAGATAAAAAACAAAAAAGTAAACCTAAACAATATGTTAAATTAGCCTTTGGGAGTGTTCAGAAAGGTTCCTTCAGGTTACAAACTCTATTCAAAACCTTAAATAGAAACATAATTATTAAAAAACCCACTCAAATGTTAGCAGTAGCTTAAATTCAAGTTGTAACGTACCTGAACTCCTCAATATAGGGAGCGGGAAGTTCATCATCTGTAGCAGGTCTCAACCCAGTGCACACCTAAATTTACATTCAATTTAAAAGAACAAAATTATTTAAAATATTGCGTTAGCTTATCACATAAGCATACATTTTGCATAAACTCAACTAACAATCAGTAATAATTATCAAAGCCAGAGAGAAACTGTACTTGTTTGATATGGTCAACACTCGCAACTTGAGCACTTCTTGGCTCAAGATATTGGTTATTGCCAATTTCTCCATGTGCTGTTATTACAGCCTGTACAGGTAAATGACAATGTATGATATAACCTCAAAATATCCTAAAAACTCCTCACACATGTCACATGTGTGATCTAATCATGTATGATCTAATAGAAACTAAATGGCAATGCCAAATGATACAGTAACACACCAGTAGACATCTATATCTACTTGAACAGAAGGGAAACACTTTTAACTTATACTGGTCTGATAGATAATGAATGTTCTGGTACATAACATATAAGTACTGGTATGCTCATTAGTAGCAACCAGATTGTACAATTTATGATATTGAATATGAAGCTGAAACTCACATCTCCACTTCTGTCAGGCAATTCAAGTGTGAGAAGGTGTGCCTTGTTGTGTCTAGGAAAAGCTTCAGAAGCTGCAATATAATATAATTTATCATCTCCAAGATGTGTGCGTATATCAGCATAGAGAAGTAGAATTAAAACAATGTATATATACAGTGCTTAAAAAATCAGCATGCAATAAAGACAGTCAGCGGTACAATTTTTATTTTGGGTGCTTGAATAATGAATAATTGGAATTATATTTACAATTAGATGAGAGAAGAGAATAAACCAAAATAGGTATAGAAGCTTTAGTCCCACAATTCTTGATCAGACATTAGTTCTCCAAAATAAATCATACCATTTTGTACCGTTTATACCTGACCTTCTCGTCTTTCACTATCGCCAATAAAAACAGGCTGGACAGTAGTGGGAAGAGTGAAGATCTTCCCTCGAGAAATATCTTCAGCTCTCTTCTGTAGGTCGGGCTCAAAAGGGATGAGGTTGTTGCTCTGATCTCCTGACAAAGCCCAACAATATCTTGCTACAATAAAAAAAAAATCTTTCAAAAGAAATCGTAGAAGAAAGGTAAGAAATTATAGATGAGAGAAGAGAATTGATCCCTCACCCAACAGGTTCCGGCCGGGTCTGGTGGATCTGCGCCTGGAAACGCCAACGCAAGTAGACCCGCCGCTGCTGCGCTGAGTAACATCTTTTTTTTTGTTTTTGTTTTGGTGGAGAAGAAAGGAGGATACTGTAGCTAGGTCGAACCATTGAAGACGAAAGAGGAGCAAAGATCACAAGGGCCAAAAGATTCGGAGAGAGGAAAATGAAAGGGGGAGAGAGGGGCTCGCCTGATGAAAGGAGATAGCAGAGAGAAAAAACGACGGACATATCAAAGAGCGACGGATAGACCGAGATCGAGTATTGATCTGACGGACATGATCACCAGCCAAAATCAACGACATAGATAAATCTCTGCATAAATATGAAAGGGTACTGTAGAAAAGACTCCTCAAATTGGAGTATTTTTTGATGATTTGATGATTTGATGATTAGTTTTATGCCATGTAAATTTTGACAATTTGGAAAATATCACTCTTAATTTACTAATTAGATTTATGACAATATAGAATTATTAAAATTATTTTTATGCCACTATTTTTAACAAAAACGTACTAAATTCTAAAAATAGCATCGTCATTATTTTTTAATAATGACCAAATTACCCCCATCAAATAAACCCTAAAAAAATTGCGACACTAAAGGGGAAAAATGAAGTCAGGAAGGATGGATTAATTTCCTATCAATTCCTTCTCCATGGATAGTTTAATTCTATGTTCTTATGAAGATTCTCAACTTTTTCTATTATATTCCATGGACGAAATTTACTTATGGTACATGTATGAAAAATTTCATGAACGTACAAAGAATTTTTCAATGGAACTTTCTTGAATATTCACTGCAGAATGAACAAAAAGCTTAGAAATTGAGATATATCTATCGTGTCATTCCATAAACTATGGATTCTTTCAATATTTTATTATTATTATTAAACAAAAATAAAAGAAGATATATCTGATGGCACGTTTTCAAAGCCATGATCCATATTCCATGTAGCTAGTAATGTAAAATTTGTTAGTTATCATGGAAGATTATGAAAATCGTTAAAGTATTCACTATCATTTAGATTTCTAATTTTTTTTCACAAAAGAAGCATGAAACTAATATTTCATGTTTTATAAAATAGTACTAATGGTATACAACTAATTCTTATATTTTTACAATTGCATAAAACTTTTTTTATTAATTTGTAGTGGTATAAAACTAATTAATCATTTAGTGATGATATTTTTCTAATTTTAAATTTTTATAGTGACATATTTAATAGAGTAAATATGTCATATCAATACACGGATGACATAAAACTAAATTTTACTATAAAAAGTGACATAAAAATAATTTGTTATTTAGTGATGATATTATTATAATGTCAATTTTTCCTAATGACATAAACCTACCTAATCTCTACTTATAGGTGTTACACGCTAGGGTGTAAATAGTAAACAAATATTTCTTCCATTAAATCGATTTGATCTGCGATGCGATTGGATATCCATCGCAAACAACACTATTATTTGATTTTCCATCTAATATAGAAACAAATTGAATAACACATTTATATAAAAATTAAACAATATATTTTTACTAACATTATTTTTTTCCTTATTTGCCCACGTACGATGGTAGAATCTTATGCTAGTTACTCTTTAATTACTCTTTGTCCACAGGTTTCCGGTTTGATGCCCAACCTAGCGCCTCTCCTTTTCCCTCATATCACAGATTTACAACCAGTCTCCACACGCCGCCGCCAAATAGCTTTTCCTCCTTCGCCGGAGAGCTCCTCCTCCTTCTCAGCCACTCATACTCTCCTCTGCCATTCCACTTCTCCGCCACTCGATCTACCGTAACCGAAGAGGAAAAGGTCGGTGCACTAGCCCTTTCTCGCCAAGGCTTCTCACTCTCCAAATTCAAACTGGTCGTGGCACCTACGTCCCTCCAAGGTCTTTTTCTCTCTCTTTCTCTCTTGATTACCTTAGTGCTGATCCTTTGGTTAAGCTTCTATTTCTCGTATGAATCTATTGTGGTGGGATTTTGGATGCAAATACTGGCTGTTCATTGGATTATTTATTTTGTAGAGAATAGATATAATATGGTTGATGGAACATTACTAGTACATATGGTTTTACTGGACTTTGGAACGGTACAAGTACAAATACTGTAGATGCTTAATTGCGTAGAGATAATAATATATATTTAAGGCAAATTCTGCAATGGACTGAATTTTTAACCGGACTTAAATCTGGATCGTCCATTTAAAATTATGAAGGGATTTGGTTGATCATGATTCAAGCCCGGTTTAAAATTTCAGTGCACCATAGAATTACCCTATATTTAATTGTTGAGTCATTGAATTTTTTTTGTACAACTCTACCAAGGTCTGATTCAGTCATTAGTTTTTTATTAATATTTATTTATTATTATTGTTATGGTGCAGGTTTATTCATCATTTTATAATGAATCAACACATCAGATTGTTACTTACTCAATTAATGCCACAAGATGTGACAAAATTGAGAAATTTATTTGTGTTGTTGTGGGATATTGACGAGGACAATCCCCAAGAATTTGCAATTAGATTCCGTAATTTGATGATAAGTCGTGGAATGGTATGGGAGGAGAGGACAGTGGGCAATTTGTGTGCTAAATGGGTGATGGTAATACTGAAATATGAAGATTGTTTAGTACCTATCCGGTTAAGTCTTACAGATCTATGGTTTTGGGCTTTCTTCACACCAAATGTGTGGCATAAATTTCCAAATTGTCCATTAGATTTTGAAGAATCTATCCAGTGTATTGATCTTCACTTTGGAGGATCGTACGGTAGTTTAAACTATGTTGACACAGTACGATTTGGATGGAGTACACTGCGAGATATGATTTGTGCCGTTAGTACCCA
Source organism: Rhynchospora tenuis (assembly GCA_027725995.1). Lineage (NCBI taxonomy): Eukaryota > Viridiplantae > Streptophyta > Magnoliopsida > Poales > Cyperaceae > Rhynchospora > Rhynchospora tenuis. Next base: position 67,576,070 of record CM050889.1, on the reverse strand, counting down.
TACTGGTGACCCAAGTAACATCAAAAAATTGTTGTTGCAACCTGTATTGTTTGTATGTGAAGCGGTGAGATTTCATGTAGTGAGCGATTTGTTGACAGAATCATACAGCACCTCTTGTGCTTTGAATGGATCAACATGGAAATGGATAAACAACTGGACTAAGATGTCCGAAGCCATAATTACCCTAAAATTTCATGGTTGTATCATGAATCTCAATATTGGAAATATAGAAGATGTTGAGGATGTGTTAGCAACAATTAAAGCAAATGATGCTATAAAAGAAAATCTGGGTCCTGTTATTAATATTATGGAAGGAGCTGACAATGAAGGAGGAGGTGCTGGTAGAGGTGTTGGTGGATGCCTTGGTGGCCGAGGTGCACACAGGGCCGCACCAATCAACCCAAGAGGTGCACCCGGCTCCTCTAGGTCTCTCTCTTTCTCTCTCGAAGTGGATTATTGGCTTATTGCAGCCACTTTCTATTATTATTTACCAGAAAGCAAATGTACATTATAATCCCATCGGCCTTAATGCCTGGAAAAAAAAACATAGAAATTGAACCCCACCACCCAACCTATTTCATCCCGTACAGCAACTATCTATCCAGTTGTTTTTATACAGACATCCCCATTTTCATTATTCAAATCTAACCTTGTAATAAAAGGAATTTACCTTATCTTCTTTGTATCCCTAGATCAGACCAGAGCAAACCCCCATTGTTTCTTCCTTCACATTGCCTAGAGACACAGCCTTGTGAAACTTCCTTCGGCGGCTCCTCCAGGTCTCTAACTTTCTCTCGTCAAGTGGGTTATTGGCTTATTGCCACCACTTTCTATTATTATGTTTACTAGAATCAAATTTACATTTTAATCCCATCGGCCTTAATGCCTGGAAAAAGAAAAAACAAAAAAACATAGAAATTGAACCCCACCACCCAACATAGAAATCACCAACTCCTTGAGCTTGTCTGGCGAGAGGTTTGTTCAGTTGTGGCTGCTATTAGATCAATAGCATGTCATTCCTATTCAACCATTGAGTCGGTAGAATAGCTACACAACGGATGTGTACTGCTTCCGACAATAATGTGTCTGTGTCTAAATGCACCATCCATTGTATCAGGTCTTCTTGGGTTTTAGCCTTTTTGGCACCTGCAATGCCATTAAACAGTGATGGAAACCAGGACCAACTTATGTAATTTTGTGAGCAACACAAAAAAAAAAATAAATAATAATAATAAAAAATGATCCAATGTTTCCCTGAGATACATACAGGTTGTATCTCCTTCTACCCTTTTGATCTTAGAATGTGGTTTATCAATTTTTAAACTTGCTTCTTAAAATAATTGAACCTCTCATTTTTGTTAAATTTTATTTTATAGTGCTGGTGTGGGTGGCTATATTTTTTCTGGACGTAAGGGGGTTGAGATAGAGCAAGTGCCATCTGAGAGGAGTAACCGGAAACTCATTCAGGTGTTTTCTGTACGGGTCTGTGAGAAGTTTTGGGTCAAAGAAGGCCAAAAAATCTATGGTGCCGTTCTACTTAAACCTTCATGTGGCCAATGCAATGCCCTTCTCTTCAGGCGGAGCTCTCGTGATCTCCCAATTATCAACAAAGAAGTATAATACATGTTTATAAATTTGTCTCAAAAAGCAATAACAAACTATAATATTCGAAACATGATTATTTGTCTCAATGATGACTTCTGGCAATGGTCTGCTACCATGCTATACACTTGATAGCAATGACCCCCCCCCCCCCTCCCCCCCTCTGCATTTACTCCTTTCCTTGTGTGTTTGTCTATGCCATTCTTTTCTGATGTTTACGCTAAATTGATTTGTGCTGGTAGGGTTTTATCAAGTTGAGTGGCCCGATGGGTGGTTTAGAAGTAAATGACGAGGTTGCCTTTCATTCGTACCTTTGGACTCTGCCGATTCCAACGTTCAATGTAAAGTATGCAAATACTTTGTGGACAGATGGTGTTGACGCAACCAACCAGCTTATATGCAAACAGCTGTCAACAGAGTACGGCCCCTTGGAAGTGAACTTTGCTGTTTACAACAATGCTGTAGAGGCTCATCTAGAAGTTGTTCTTCTCAACTGCGAAATGTATAATGAAATTGAAGTTTTTGGTACAGTGGAATCTGGAAGTAGCATTATTCCTAAAATCCATGCAAGAAGTACATTGTTTGATAGGTCCATTGATGATGCCGTCCATGTCAAACTGGATAATGATGGGACAAAACTTCCACTATCCCAGTCTGTCACAGTAGTTCCCCTTGGGTTCACTCTTGTGGTTCATGTCTGTATTTTGCGACTGAAGAACTCTCTCAGCGACAATCAACCAATTTTTGAAAAACTAAGTTTCAATGCTGCATCAACTGGTACAGAGACGAAAGTTGCTTCTGCTGATTGGGGAGATGTGCAAGTGACGGTCACTTGGTCTGGGTGACAACACATCTTTGGGATAGTTGGTTATCAGGAAGCACTCCGCTTCTTAATATAATGTTTATTTCATGAGGATATAATGTATGGTATTGACAGGTTCTTAGTTGTCAGTATTGTAGTATTTGACTCTGCTTATGTATTGATGTGTGCTTGCATTCCCGTACCCTCACTATGTTATGTGGGATGTGCTATTTAACATCATATCTAAAGTTGTGTTGTAGTTTGACTCTTTCTAATCAAGTTTTTTTAAGACAAATGTGACAGTGGCTGCTAAGATACGTTCTAATCAAGTTTCTGTTCTTGTAAATTGATGCTTGTGTTGTGGATTTTTCTGTTTAACTATGATCTACTTTACTAAACTCCAATAACTATGGGATCTTGTGTTATGACTGATTCTGTGCTGATTTTATTTCTAGTCATGTTAACGTTTTGTGAGTTGGTATTGGACTATTGGTAGATTCTCTAAATTGTAGATTTAGTAATGCATGCCAGGAGCAATTGGGGTTCTGTATTTACTGACAACACTACTGTTTCAATTGCACATTGAAATATTTCTTGGCTGAAAATATTTCATGTAAAATGGACCTTGGATTTATTTTATTTATTATTATTATTATTTTTTTTTATTATTTTATTTTTTTTTTTTTTTGGGTGGGGGGGGGGGGGGGGGGTGTGGGAATAAGTCGGGTGAGCAGCTCACATCTTTTCATTTATTTATGAAAAGACCCTTTTCACAACAAACAACATTATTCACCCACCAACAAACAACTACTTAACTCCACACCTATACCATCCTAGTACTAGCAAACCCCTTTGCCTACAGAGGAACTCTACAGACTTTTCTCTCAAAGTTTTCATGCTTATATTGCAATCTTTTTCAGAAATATCAATAAATGTTGAGTTATTTTTGGAAAGACCCTTTGTACAACCAACAGCATTATTCACCCATCAACAAACAGCTACTTAACTCCACATCTAAACCATCCTGGTACTAGCAAACCCCTTGCCTACAAATCAGTAGTTTGACTCTTTCTAATCAATAAAACGTTTCAAATAGAAAAGAACAATTCAATTTTGCACAAAAGCATAACACAAAATCGTAGAAAAATTAAAATGTTATTCATAGAACTGTAAATAAATTTTACGAATTTATCATAATTTTATATCATGCCTACCCCAACTTGTTTGGGACAAAAGGCTTAGTTGTTGTTGTTGTTGATCATAATTTTATATCATGGTGTGGTCGAGGTTACTCCAAAATCACTCTCCTTCGAAAGAAGGAATGTAAAATCCCAAATGGCTTTGAGATCACATTTGCAAAATTATTCTCAGGGTATAAGTAGCTAGGTACTCGTAACATTTGTATTCATCTAATGGAATGTATAATGTGTTTATATCAAGAGAAAGAATTGGTATGCCGAAACAAATTATTAACTTCTTCAGCTCCTCAAACTAAACGTACTGTTGCATTTAATTTAAAGCTGGTGTTCCATCTGCCTCGCTGATTATAGTAAAGATAGTAGTGAAAATTTAATATTCCTTGTAATGGTTGGTTCAGTAAAAAAAGTACGTTCATGCACAAAATTTTACGAATTTATCATAATTTAATATCAAACACGACACAATTACGAATTTAATATAGTAAAAAAGTACGTTCATCATTTTTGGGATATACTCAAAGTGGATATTTTGAGTATGTTTAGAGATTTTCAGGAGGGGAAGTTTGATTTGGCTCTTCTTAATAGAGCCACTATTAGTTTACTTCCCTAGCTTAGTTCAGCTTGTAAAATTAAGGATTTTCGACCAATTAGTCTTTTGAATTGCATTTTTAAGCTTTTTACTAAGGTTTTAGCTAATAGGTTTAGTCCAGTTTTGAAGAAACTTATTAGTAATAGTCAAAGTGCTTTTTTGAAGGATAGGTTTATTTTAGATAGTGTGGCTGCACTCATGAGATCATTCATTATGTGCATAGTCATAAAGAGAAGGGGTTCTCCTCAAATTGGATTTTGAGAAGGCGTTCGATAATGTTAATTGGGATTTTATTTTTCATTCTTTAAAACAAAGAGGGTTCCATCAGAAATGGATTTATTGGATAGCTAAGTCTTTAATTGGGGGTAGAACTGCTATTTCTATTAATGGTAACTTAAGTAGATATTTTGAATGTAAAAAGGGGCTAAGGCAAGGAGACCCTTTGTCTCCCTATTTGTTTATTTTAGTCGCTGGCGGTCTTTCAAATATTTTAAATAATGTTGTTAGTTTAGGTCATTTTCAAGGTTTAGGTCCGGTTTTGGAGAATGGTGTTCAAATTACACATCTCCAGTACGCCGACGATACGTTACTTTTTTTGAAGGCGGATAGCATAATGTTAGAGAAGGTTTATTGGGCTCTTAAATCTTTTGAGGGTTTGTCAGGTTTAAAAATTAATTATGCCAAAACAGAACTTGTTCCTTTAAATATTAGTGAAAGTTTTACTTCTCAGCTAGCTAGTATTATGAGGTGTAGAGTTAGTTCCTTACCTATCACTTATTTAGGTCTCCCGTTGCATTGGAGGAAACCGGTTAGAAGGGATTGGCAGGTTGTTATTGACAAGTTTAATAATAAGTTAGCCAAGTGGAAAGGTATTCTTTTTTCGCTGGGAGGAAGGCTAACTTTGGTTAATTCAGTCTTAACTGCCCTTCCTTTATATTATTTTTCGTTTTTCTATGTTCCAGTTTGGGTAATTACTAAGTTAGATAAAATAAGAAGGGATTTTTTGTGGGGTTCTTATCAGTCTGAGGGGGCTAAAAAATATAGTTTAGTCAAATGGGGGATGCTTACCAGAAAGAAGGAATTTGGGGGTTGGGAATTTTAGATCTGAAACAAATGAACTTAGCTTTGCTGGGTAAATGGTATTGGAAATTTTTTTATAAAGAGTATAGGAGTTTGTGGAAAAGTTTAGTAATTTCTAAGTATAATTTTAGGACCAGTAGTACAATTTCTAAGTATAATTTTAGGACCAGTAGTACAATTTCTAATTTCTGGAAAGGTGTGCAGAAGGTAGCTCCAATCATTAGGGCTAATTCTAAAAGATTAATAGGGAATGGGTCTTCTATTAGTTTTTGGTTTGATTCTTGACATGAGAATGCCTCTCTTAATACTGTATTCCCTTCTTTGTTTGCTAAAACTAAGAGGCCAGATGCCTCGTTAGCACAAGTTTGGAAGGCTGGAGTGCTTAATTTGAATCTTAAAAGGGGTTTTTCGAATTTGATGAGAAAAGAAAGGGATCTTTTACTTACTATTTTAAATAGTGTGGTTTACACTAGTGATTCAGATTCTATTGATTGGAATGGGGATTCTTCAGGAGTTTATACTGTCAAGTCATGTTATCATTTCATTAATGATGGGGGTGTTAGAGTTAATTTGAATAAGAGTGTTTGGATTTTGAAAATTCCTCTAAAGTTTAAGCTCTTTTTGTGGTTAGTCGTTAATAATAAAATTCTGACTTTAGATAATTTGATGAAAAGAGGTTGGAATGGTCCGAATAAGTATTATTATTGTTGTGCGGAGGAGAATGTGGATCACTTGTTTGTTTCTTGTCCTTCCATTTCTGATTTTTGGATAAATTTTAATCTTTTTAATGACAAGGGTATTAAACTTAATACGGATAACTTAGGTAAAATTTGGGAACAAATAGGTAACTTAAATAGTACTTCTATTCATTATGTAATGGGCATCTTGGCTGCTTTTGTTTGGGTTAAGATGGATTGATAGAAATAAAAGAGCTTTCTCTACTGGTAAAAGTAATAATGTTTCCACTATTTTTTTTTTAATGTTGCTAGCCTTTATGGTAATTGGACAGGTACTTCAGGGAATATGGAAAGTAAGTTTGGACAGGCTTTTCGAGCTTCAGAGGATGGAGCTCGCATCTATGGTGATAGTAATCAGATGGATGGAGTTGCAACTGGGTCTACTGTCTCTGATAGTTTTTAAGTTAGTTTTAGGTATTAGTTTTAACTGACTTGTGTTGGTTAGTTTGATGGTGTTTTAACTAGTTTCAGAGGCTGGACTTATGGTAGGTTTTTTGTTTGTTTTTAGCTTTTTAGTTTCTTTTGTACTTGTAAATAGGATGTTTTTGGTTTTTGCTTAATGAAGCAGGAATGTCTCATTTTGAGACCTTCTTTTCTCAAAAAAAAAAAAAAAAAAAAAGTACGTTCATGCACATAATTTTACGAATTTATCATAATTTAATATCCAACCTCATTTTAGTTTTTTTAAATTGTCATGGTTGGTTCAATAAAAAAAGTACAAGCCATGTGCTTTTAAAGATAAATAAAAATAGCTAGGCGCACAAAAAAAATAAAATAAAAAATAAAAGTAAAGGACTGCTTATCCAGTTCCATAAGCAGTTGGTAATAAACTTGAGGGCTATTTTTTTTATTTTATTTTTGTGTTATGATATGAAAAGTTCAGTATGTTTTTTTCGAAGTTATATGAAGGACCAACGAATTTTTGCAAATGAACCCCAATCAGAAATGTCATTGCTTTACTATGCCAAAAATCAAGGTTCAAAAGAAAATTCATTCATGCATGAAACAAGCACCAAGCAGTTATGCATCTTCGAAAGTTATCACAATAAAATCATTTATATTGGTCCTCTGTAATTTTCGAAAATTGATTATCGCAATCTGCGAATTTATCATCCCGCGCCATCGCTGAGGCGCTCCCTCAGCGATGATCTCTCACCCACCCAGCGAAATTTTATTTCATACCTAAATGTTTAATTAGATAAGTATAAATGTTCCGTTATTTGAGTATAAATGTTCAGTTAGTTGCAATAAAATATATAAATGTTATAAACAAAAATGTTCATTTTATTAAGTATAAATGTTTAGTTTAGTAAGTACAAATGTTCAGTTGGGTAAGTACAAATGTTTGGTTAATTGAGTATAAATGTTCAATTAGTTGCAATAAAAAAATACAAATGCTATAAGTAAAAATGTTCAGTTTATATAGAACAAATGTTCAGTGTAGTAGGTACAAATGTTCAGGTTATTAGATATAAATGTTCAGTACGATTTTCGGTTTTTTTTTTAATAGGTGAGCGAAGGGGTCACGAACCGGACAAAAAACACATGAAAAAATTAGAAGAGGTCATGAACCGATCCGGTTCAAATAAAATTTTTTCCAATTCTGCCCCTAGTGCGCCTCTCTCCAAAAATGATGCGCGATCTATATAATAAACCATTACTTGACGCATTTAATTGAACACTTTCGACCATTAAACTGAACACATATTATTATTAAACTGAACATTTGTAGCAGATACATGTTCTGTATAGCGATGGCAAGCGATGGTTTTTTTAGCGATGGCAGTTATCATTTCTGGTAATTTCCATAACCGTAATTTGACAGTGCATGTCAAAATATGTTTTCTTGCAAAAAACAAGAAAAAAAACACAAAAAATTGTTAGTAGGGCTTGTATATATGATCATAGAGAATAAAAAAATGAGTGTATAAATGAAGAGCACCCATGTTAATTTCCTGCTATATGATTGTGTATAGATCAAAAAGGACAGTAATTCATTATCTCAATTTACTGGATAGTAGTTTAGTAGTTAGTACTATTTGAACAGGTAGCTCTTTGAATTGGTAATTACTACTTACCTTCCACTTTTTTGTCATCCACGCCATCCAGAGCCATTCCTTTCCTTCACGCAGCGTCTAGTGCCCTCTCTCTTCGTTCTCGCCCTCTCTCCCTTCACCCCAACGATCCCTCTCACCACCAGCGCTCCTCTCATTCGAGATCTCTTTTCATCTCAGCACTCCCTTTCAACTCTAGATCTCTCCCTTCCGCATCTCTCCTCTCCCTCCCCTACCTTCCTCCATTTAATCGCGTCCTTTTCCTTTTCCCTCCATTCTGATTCTCTCTCAACTTTCCTCCATATCACTCTATTTGCTCTCTCCCTCCTAAACGGTTCATCTGCTCCATCTTTCTTTAGGTATTTGGATAATATGTTTTTGTATTTTTTGTTCACTTTGTTGCATTTATATGTTTGATTTGTTTACGTATTTGTTCAATTTATTTAATTTATATGTTCTTTTTGTTTGTTGTATGTGATCATTTTGTTGTATTTATGTGTTCATTTTGTTTATTGGATATGTTAACTTTGTTGCAATATGTGTTCAATTTATACGTTGAATATGGTAATTTATATTTTATTTAGCAAATTATATATATGTTTACTTTATTGTTGTATATATTCACTTTGTTTGTTTTATCAGTTCATTTTGTTTCTCTATTCATCCAATATTTTATACTTTTCACTTTGTTGTTGTATGTGTTCACTTTATTGTTGTATCTGTTTATTTCGAAAAAAGCACGGCGAAATATTTTCATGGTGGAAACGAAGGGAGTAAGGAGGAAGAGGAAATACATGAGAAAGTGTAGGAGAGGGAATTCATAAGAGAGGAGAGGCGCAGCCGCGCAAGGGAGGAGAAAAAATGAAAAAAAAAAAGAAGGGAAGTGAAGGGACGCCAGGGGAGAGAAAAGAAGGAGAGAGTAGAGCGCCTTTTTATTTTTTTCCGCATTTAATTCAACATCTTTTTTATTTCTGGCTCTTAAATGACATAGATGATTTTTTTTGGATGACACTTATCACTTCCGCTTTGAATTTGCTCTAACAACAGTGAGCATCTTTACGCAACTTGTTATTTTTCCCTCAAACACTTCAGTTTCACCCACGGGCCACGGACCCACCGGACCCGTAATTGCTCTAATACATTTTTCTCATCTTTCTAATCCAAGACTTCATCCAATCATCCTCCGAACTTAACTGTCACAGGTTCAGTGAAAACTGCAAACCCAAGTTCATAGCCCAACCTTGGTGCCCCAAGGTGGCGGCCCAAACAACGATCGCTGTTTTCCCGACTGGTGAAGGCCCAAATAGACTAATTATGCATATGGTAGGCAGATGGTGCAGGCCCAATGATATAACATCTGCTACTGCTAGTAAGCTTTCATTATATGATGCATAAAACAGCTGAACAAATAAGGTGCATTTGGCATCATTCTAATAAGATTTTCAATGTCAGGTTGCTAAGAACAATAGGTCTGGTAATAAAACATATATGGAATTTCTAAGCTTGTGAAAAATTAAGGTTTCAAAGGGACTTGCAAATGTCCCTGCTGCATAACTAATCAAAAAAAAAAAAAAAACAGAGACCGTGGACTTACGTATAAAATTAAACAAAACAAATGACCAAATAAGCAAAAGAGAGGACATTTAAACCCCTTTCCTAGAGTTAATTGCATTGAAGAAAAACACCCCAGTAACAATCGATCCAAATCATCATTAATTTAACCCCCTTCAGAGACAGACTTCTATTTAGCAAACTCCCCAAAGTTGTACCGTATAAATTAATTGAGAGAGAGAGAGAGAGAGAGGAGAAAAGGGGATGAACGCACCAATCAAATCTTCCATCACGTCGCTTCCTACGCGATTTCACAAGTTCTCTTTCAAGGATTTTATATTTACAATTCGCTGACGGGGTTCGGATGAATATAGTGATACTTCGGATGGCCCGTCAAAGAAATCCTAAAATTAGACTGGTCCAAATTCTAAAGTTGGACTTTATTTAAATCCGGACCTAAAGTGTCAAAAGTGTCGGTATTTGTACTGTCATGTAGACGGTCCATAATACCAAGAATAGAATTTGTCCTCTTAATTTTTTTAGCCCACAAATTACAGCAATAATATTAAATATGGTTTTTTTTTCATAGAAAAAACATTTTATTGCATAAGGGATTTGATCAGTATAATTAACAAATGCAAGGTTTAGGTTTTGACATGGGTAATGACATTTAAATCAATAAAATTAATGATGCAAGTTTGTAAATCCAAACTTACACTGGCAAATGTTCACAATCACAAGGCTTACTCATTGTTTAGTTCTACGCATAAATGCTAACTCAAAATTCACCCCAATAAATATTCCTTTTCGTCTTTGAACTAGGTTGGGAGATAAGATACCTAATATATAAAATGAGGAGACCGTTAGCGAGTATCAAAAATAAATAAAAAGTACAATGGTAAGAACATGTGCAGGTGTTCTTGGTCACCTCTTCCAGATCGAAAAAATAAAACTCCAACTTTTCGGATAAAGAAAATGAAAACAATATAATAAAACCAACTTGTGCGACTCTCCGAATTTAAAAAATCTCAACTCCAGCTATCTATATTAAGTAGGCTACAACTTTTGATAATCATTCATAGAATCTAGACTTGCTATATGTATGCTCGCACTATAGACAAATGGTGAAAGGACTGTTTTGTTACAAGTCTCCTATCTTTGTCCCTTTCATGGACTATCGAATTTAGCTTCCTGCTGCCATCTTAATGAGAAACTATTACGATTTAATTTTTTTTATTATATATATCTCATATTCTGAAAACATGGAATTGGAGTTTGGCCAAGTACTATACATTGGCTATATTACTCATACACAATTATTAAAATATTGCATCATATTGTCGTATTGATCGTCAAAATTATATTTGGAAATTTCGCATACGTTAAATGACACTGTATATTCGAAATAGAATAATGTTACTGAATAAATATCCAAACAACAAAAAATTAATATAACTTAGATAAGTTTAAATTATAAAAAAGCAATGTGGTTAATATATTTATTAGTGTGTCTCATTTATTTGCTAAAGAAACTTATTCTACATTTTTTTTATTTTAGTGTAGTGTACCTATTCAAGATTTCAAATGTGATTCGAAGATTGAAGCTCAATCTGCTTATGGCGATATGAATTGTTACTTGTGAAGCTCTGGGGAAGGGAGGGGGGAAAAAATATTGGAGCACTGATCCGGATGCAAGTTGGGCAGCTCAAACAATTTTTCTAATTTACAAAAGGAACCAACGTAGAAAAACTATTGAACAAGTTGGTGCCTTGAGAAAACGTAAGCAGTGACGCACTTGCCATTTGTGCGCATATAATATAGCAAGCATAATTAGCCCAAGGTATCCTGCGAAACATTGACAACTTAACCTTAAATTATACAAACTAATACAAGAGAGAGAGAGAGACGGGTGCTCTGTATCCTCTGCTATTCCATTAGTTTGACTCGGTCGCAACTTTAATATTTCTGATTGAGTTAGAAGTCCTTGACATGATAAGACAACTTTGACAATATTTTCTCAAATAAATAATTAAAATTAATATAGAAAATAGTTATAGACATGTTTATAACCCTATAAGTTGATTGTATATCTAATTCTGTGATGTGTTATAAATTTCAATTCATTTGGGATAGAACATGTATTAATTTCATCACGTGTTCATGAGTAGGATGTAATAAATTTTATTTTATGTGTAAAATTCAAAATTTTAAGTTTTTTTTTATAGTTTTTGAAGTAGTCAAACTAGTTCCTTATCAATATATTCTCACCCTTTCTGATTTTAGTGATGAAATAAAAAAACGTTGAGTTGAAAGATTGATCTGTTTTAGACTTGGGTGTCAGAAACAAAATTTCCTGAATTGGATTTGAGAAATTGTAGTTGTGCAGAATTGTAAGAGGATTGCAGAGTATTTCACCGAGAAAATGGGGTCAACTCAATGTAAAATGAGGTTTTAAGGTCTAATTGACATTAGGAAGTATTAATCAAACTTTTACAAAAAATAAGAAAATGGTACCAAGTTGTACATAACTTGGCACCAAAGGGATGGCGACACGTTGAAAACATAGGAATCTATGTTTGTATGGTCCCCCCCAAAATAGATCAAAGGTTATCTCAATCTTACCAAAGTACAGTAATTTACTTGCACGAGATAAAAGTACAATTAAATTTTCCCACAATAAGACAGAAAATATGAAAGAGAAAGTACTATCGATTTATTAGCCATTTTCTTTGTTGGAAAGAGCAAAGCTTGGATCTCATGTGCCTTCCTTCTGTAGAAGATAAAATTAATTTCTTTTTTTTATATAGAAAATTATCTACTTGCTATTTGTACAATCATTTTTAACACACACCACATTTTTCGATTAATCTGATTCTTTTTTTTTTCAAATCGCAATTTATATAACCTGAACATTATCTCATGTAACTTTGTTCTCAGTTCTTCAACATGAACATTAATAGCATCATTTAATCCCGAATTCAGGATCAGTTCAAGGCCCTTCACTGTAAATGCAAGTTTTGGACTCATTTGTTATTTAGTATTTCGGGTTCAACGCTAATTTGAAAATCAGATGTTTTTGTGTTCATAAGTTGACAACTACTTAAAACCCCAATTCATGTAATCTAAAATGATATCCTTAATCTGTTTACATAAGAATCAATTGCTATTTTGTCTGATCAAAGCCAGTTTGAGACTCTTATGTTGTAACGTTTTTTAACCCCCTCTATGTTTTTATTTTTTTTTTACTCGAAACACTTGATTTCAAAATTAAATTTGTTTTCGACAAGACAACTAATCTGAAATATAACTCAATAACAAAAATCCCGACTCATGTAAGTTGAATCCTAATTTATGTTATCTGAATGGTTGCAACTAGCAACGATATTAATTGTATGTAAGCTCTCCATCTTTTAATATGATTATGCCAAGTTGCCACTATTTTAACTTAACATCCCCTGTTAGTTGTTTATGCTTGGTTATGTCTTGAAGGGAGTAGTTCATTTCGAATACTTTTTGATAAATTATCCTCTGTACTTTTTTTAAATTTAAAACAAGATAGATCTGACTGTGTTATTTTGACACTTTAGCCCATTATAGTATAGTTGAGGATCATTATCACGTTTGATGTCAACAACAGTTTTTGTGAATATATCTATTTATTTTTCCTTTTAATATATATACGATCCAAAGTTAACCTCCTCTTCTTTTTTTTTTTTAATTTAAAGCTAAACTATTTATACTAAACCAACCTATCTCTCTCTCTTTTTCCCGTGCTTTGGTGCATGACATGATTCTTGTAAATTGTAATCTTGCATGAATTCTAGCTATCCGAAAATAGTTGTGATTATGATTCATGAATGAAGAACAGTTAACCGTCAACTCAAAGGAATAAATCACACTACAGTAGACCACCCAATTTGCATGAAAAGAAGTACACAAAAAAGTGCCATAGTCATTTATTTGTTCTCTCCCAAATTTGTCTTTAGCTACCATTTGATCTTTGCATTATTGGGTGGTCTTAATTCCATAGGGCTTGTTTGGATGGTTGGGAATAGTGGGAATAGTCACTCTTCCCACTCTTCCCAATAACACTCTTCCCAACAACACTTTTCTCTCTACTTTTTCACACTTCCCAACGCTATTCCTAAACTCACCATCCAAACAACCTAGGAATAGCACTCTTCCCACTCTTCCCACTCTTCCTACTCTTCCCACTTTTTCACACTATTCCCACTATTCCCAACCCATCCAAACAAGCCCATAGAATTGTAATTTGTGAGGACATACAAAGGGAACTCGTAGCAAGCTCAAATAATAGAAGCAAGAACATGATACGCTATTTACTTATTTTGTGAGAAGCCCTCAAGCTACATACTAGTATCTCTGAAAAACAAATAAATAAACAAGGAGAGTTTTAATCAAAGAAATTGCATGAGTTTGAAAAATTACTCAACAAAAGCATTGTATGGCACAGAATTCACCAAACAACCTTTTAAGAGTCATAAGAAACTCTAAGATGTACAAAAAGAAAGAAGAAAAAATGGAGGTTAAACCACCCAGGCAATGTCTTCTCACACAAATCCTACCCACCCAAATGCAAACCCTTCCTCTATGTTTGGTACACGAACTCCAGGCAACACAGAACGAAATGTTATTTGTGTATACACATGATATTTTGCAATTCAGTCCTTGAAGTTGTAAAAACTGGAAGAAGAGGCAGCCGGCGGGTTGAGAAAGAGGGGCAGAGAAGAAGAAGTCGAGGGGGCGTTAGGGAATCGTGATGATGCTGCAGAGTACACCTGGGGGACATTTTGGGGGTTTCTATTTTCCATTCCAATTCCGATTCTTATTACATTTTCATTTTTGTTAGCTGGCACTGGCCTTATTGCCCAGCTCGGGACGCATTGAACTCCTGCCTCGGGTCTCTTCTCTTTTCCTCCTACCTGCACCACACAAACAAAATTTTTAGACAAAACTTAAATGAGAAAAAAGAAAGAGAGAGACCTGAGAAAGAAAACTAGTTCAATTTAAGGCCAAGGAGAGTTTTTAGGTTTCCATCCACCAGTCTTACTCTTACATTATCAATATCCAAAAATTGTTATTTGTAACTTCAAAAAATTTTTTTTGTTATTTTAAAGAAACTCCTGGCATGGTATACCAGGTCAAAGCTCCACTACAATGTTGCTTGCTACTGCAACTAAATTAACAGATAATTCAAAACAACATACAAAACGTTGACAAAGTTAGGACTATCCTATCTAAAACCTGGGTTGTTACTGATTTGACACATACTTGATGTCAATATCCACATTTAAGTAAATTTTGAAATATGATCATAAAATTAAGATTGAAACAAAAATCAGTTTGATAAAAGAGTAAATAGGGAATTAAATTAAATTAACGTCAAAGATTTATAACCAGATGTCAACTTCTGAGCCGTATCAGACAATAAAAAATAGGGACATTGAAGCGTAATGAAATGCTGATATGTTAAAAAATATAGCGGAAGTTGTAAATTAGTCCTATATCTGATTTCTAGTACATATCCTTATCATAAGTTGAAAGAATTTCAAAAAAAATGTGTTACCTCACTGGTTGAAAAATATGTAGGGGATGAAATATTCCATGCATGGTTAGCCAATTGTGAAGAAGATCCCACATCCTGAAAAAAGAAAAAGAAGGGGAAAAAAATTAAGTATTGTATTGACTAATTAGCAAACCAGATATCACAGCAATAAGCACAATTTAAAGAAAACACAAAGCACTCTGACAAATAAAAGGATATCTTTAAATAACAAAACAGAATATGATCATTTCAAACCAATTAAATATAAAAATCATTTCAATACTTAGCTTTCCTCTTTTTTTCAAACCAATAATGAACAAGTCAATGCACAGATCAAATGTCATTTCCGCTCTTCAGATCTTACTATTCAATAAGAGTAAACTATAAAAGGTCACTTGCCTTGGGTCCATACTGAAGCTGACTACCGGCTGAATTTTGATCCATCTTTGGGCTCCCAGTATTTGGTTGAGATATGCTCAAGCTCAAATCAACTTCATTGCCTGCCAATAGTTATGTACATAAATGTGCTTTGCATAAACTTCCAACATTTTCAAAAACATAAAATTTTTGTTTATCCAACTATCAACATTACATTCGACCTAATAAATATAGACAGATGTAATAAATAGTATATGGCAAAAGGACGATAGAAATAAACTTAATATCACTATTTAGTTACCTTCACCATCATTTTCTCCAATCATCTCTCCATCATAAGTGCTAGGCTCGAAGTTCGTAACAGCCTCTCTACCATTACACTTGATAGCCGCTTTGTCATAAGCCCTATTGTTGAAACCCCAAATGAAAAAAAAGGAAATTCGAGTCGGAAAAGCGCCTTTTCAAAATTTGAAAAATAAAATAAGAAGAAAGTGTCTTCAAAATTCAGTGCTGTGTGCACAACCTTGCAGCTTCTACTTCACTGTCGAATAGCCCAAGATATATGTACCTGCACCATACCATTATGTTCCTGATTGGTAAAAGACTTGCTTTGCCAGTTTTGATTCTCATGGTTGAAAAAGGCACTTGATTTATTTAAATTACATATAGACCCAATTTCTAAAATATGCAGACACTACCAGTACGAAAGAGCAACATAACACATGAAAGGGCCACAAAGATACACAATTGCTGTCATATACTAGCAATAATTCAAAGGTGCTAGTAAATTTAACACCCCTAACCCCCTCCCTCGGAAACACACACACACAAACAGTTGAACCCATATAATCGCACTTTCAGTGTAATTTTCACAAGAAAAGACCAAATCTTTACAAGTACAACAAAATTTTCAACTGAGAACCAATTTATAATGACATTAAGAATCATAAATTAAAATTGAAAATGGGTAATAAATTATAAAAGGATAAATTGAGAAAATTCAAAGTGAAAAGCGTACGCACTTTTTGCCGAGAAATTGACCCATACGAGCCTCCCAGCGGCCGCACTTGTGCAGTGTAACTCCTCTGTACTTTGAGCTACCTCTTGAAAATCCTGTGCTTTGCCGGCGCAACACGTGCACAAACTCCTCCTTTGATAAATTCTTCATCTAAAAAACATAAAATTTGAACTCCGTGTCACTCAGTCTGTTCCTGATTGGTGCATGAGAGGAAAGTTTAAAGCATCTTCATTCATTATGGTAATTGCAATCTCAATTTTACCTGTTTCATATCCTCCTCATAGTCACTCAGATTGAAATTTATGTCAGCATCGACCCCACGAAATTTAATTGCTGCTCTATCATATGCTCTGCAATTGAATGTTTCAGATATTAAGTTTTCTGTCTGATTTGGGCCAATTAAGAGAGTATTTGTATTTCTGTTGTAAGAAATAATTTCTAACCTTGCTGCAGCATGTGCAGTATCGAATCCACCTGTGTTCCACAGAGAAAAGAAAGAAAATAAAGTCAAAATCAATTTTACATCTTATAAACTAAAACATTTAAAATAAAATTAAAGGCCTCTTATGCTCTTACCCAAATAAACTTGCTTCCCACAGTCCCTGTAAACCAAAAACAAATTACACATTAGAATACCCAAACAATACTGAAATAATGAAATTCAAGCCAACATAATTCAATTCAAGATAATCAATTAACAGACGAACATAACAATTTGACAAACAAAAAAAAGGAACAAACCAAATATGGGATTCCCATCTACCGGTGCGCCGGTAAAAGGTAACACCTCTGTACTGAGAGCTTCTGGACCGTGGGCCCCGCCTACTCTTCTTCACCTGTGGCTGCTGATTCTGTTGCTGTTGCTGCTGCTGCTGCACCTGGTGTTGCTGTAGCTGCTGTTGCTGTTGCTGTTGCTGCAACTGCAGCTGCTGCTGGAACACTCTAAGATCCTGCGGGAAGAAACCCGCCCACTGCGCACCGGGCCCCACATGATGAGAATTCACATTCCCATTCACATTATTAGACGAAGATGAACACTCGGTGGTGTTCAGAGGGAACAGCTGCCTCGTCGCCTGCACTGGAGCCTCCAGTTTCTCCCCTAATTCCTCTCTTCCAGTTTCTACATCGTTCAATATGCTAAACCGAAACGGGGTGCCCATTCCGGTTCCGGCTCCGGTTCTGGATGCAGATACACTATGGCCGGGATGCTTATCGGGTACAGGACCCGAACAGGAATTCTCCTCAGTGGGGCCCACAAAGGATGATCCCTCCCCAATGAGTACCGAAGAATCCGACGTCCCCGAGTTGCCGGGGCTGTCCCTTAAAGGATCCGGGTTCTGAACCCGATTGTGCGCCTTTTCGGGTTGGAAATCCGCTAAGTTGAGATCCAACATCTCAATAAAATTCTCTAAATGCTCTGCTTTTTTCACTTCAGTTAAATTCAGTGTTTGCAGATCCAATAAGGGAAAAAAAAACAAAGGACCTGATATTTCCTTTTTGAGAAAAAATAGTGTTGTGGGTTGAATCGATTACACTATTTCAAGAAAAAGAGCCAGAGCAAGTAGAGATAGAAGCACGATAGCGCGGAGTCGTTCTTACGAAACATTAGTTACCTCTTTCGACCAACCTCTCTAATTATCATTCCAAAAGGTTCTTCTTGATAAAAGGGTAGTTTTGCAAATTGAGGGAATTTGGAGAGGGAATTGGAGAAATGGGAAAAGTGGAGAGGGAAGAAGGAAGCAAGGAAGGAAGGTGTAAGAAGGGGAAGAGAGAATAAAGAGATTATAAATAGAAAAAGGAGAAGGTGACCGGGAACAGCCGGTTATCCTTAAAGACTTGCTCCAAAGAGTTGAGTTGAGGAGGGATTTGGTTTTCTGAGTTATTATAGTATTGATTGAAAGCTTTGTCCAAAGAGGCAGAAATATCTCGGAACAAAAATTATTATAACGGTCGTTAAGTCACTGAGGTGACTTCCTCTCCAGTTGTTGTATACGTGTTGGGATAAGTCTGGGGGGAGAATGTAGATCTCCAGGGAGTTTGGACTGGAGAGTTGAGGTGTGAGATGGAAGAAACGGGAGAAACTGTGGGAAGAAGAGAAGACTGGTAGCCGTAATTGAGATTCCAGTGGGAGCAGGAATTGCTTCGCATACCCACAAAGATGACCTTAAAAGCGGATTTATGCTTTTTTTTTTTTTTTTTTGAGGAAACTATGTATTCTTTGGTTAACAAATGAAAAGACATAGCAAACAAAAATGAAAAATTTTGCTTAAATTTTATGAGAATTAAATATCAACCAAGCCAGTATAATGGATGAAGATGGTACCGCCTAATATGTAACAATATATAAGAATTAATTCATATATACTTATATTGAGATAACTTTTGTTTTATTTAGTGCATCAAGTTTTAAACGAAGAAAATTCAGAAAGTTAAAGAGGATTAATAAAGAATGAACCATTTTCTGATTTGCAACAGTGAGCAATCTTATAATATTTAATACAAGATACCATCATATAATCAATTTTTATTTAATTAAAAAATTATTTCTACTCCTTAACATTTTTGCATTTAGTACCTATCTTCCAAAATTAAATTCCTTAATGTATGGTCCACTTTTTCAATAAATAGGATAATCGAAAGGTGACATTTAGAGGGACACTTATCAAAGCCACACAACGTTGCTGATTGATAGCCAATTACATTTTACACAAGTACAACCAAAATTATTGCTCTACGAGAAAACCAAAATACAAAAGAAGTCAGTTAGTCCAATTTCATCATAAATGGAGATTGAAGGCCTAAAACCTACCATGAAAAGACACATGGTATTGCAACTCCAATCCCAGCCAATTGACTTGAGTGGGAATCAACTCAACAGGGTGCGCCATAAAAGCCCCTCTTTTAATTTTGGGTTCATAATTGGCTACTCTACCTTTATCCAATCCAATGTATATATCCCATCCCCATAAGTAGCAACTCGAGATATCCATCTCCAAAAGTAGCAACTTGAGCTGCAACCGAAGTTTCTATTTCCGGTTGGTTGAAGGTTGCTTTTTCTAACACCTATCAACCCTTGAGGTTGTGTTCTTCAAATAGAGGCCGTGAACTCTATTAAATGCACATATCTCCTTTATTTTGTTTTTAGTTTTTTTGTTTACATTTTTTTTTTGGGTAGTAAGACCTTTAATTTTTAGTACTCGAGGAAAATGAAAAATTGTTTGTCATCGGAGTATTTAGTATAATTAACTGTGAATGTTATATAAGTTTGTTTCAAGTATGAATGTCAATGAATAATTTTTTAACTAAAACTATTTATTTAGAGGCATAAATCAATTAATAAAAGATTTTGTTCCTCTTTTGCGTCCAGTAAAAATTGAACATGCTACTCTAAATAAACGAGGGAGTCCTGTATTAGATTTTTCACGTTCACTTATGAACGAAAAATGTTGAACATTATATTGCGCGGCATAATATTTCATGCCTACTCGTGTTTTTTATAATTATGCATAGTTGCCTACTTATTAAGTGTGAATTCTTTTAGACCTGGTACGTCCAGATTTTTGTTTAGTGTGAATAAAATTGTTTAGACTTTTTTTGGTAATTTTGAACAGTTTGATACTAAATGCAAAAAATTGTCTCAATTGAAAAAAAAAAGGAAAAAAAAATCCTTCACTGGTAAAAACAAAACATAAAAGATGCCCTCAAGTACCGAAATTGAAGGTCAACATCTCTCGGTGTCTAGCATTTAATAAGTGTCCCGTCTTGCAGTTATGGAATATTGAAAATACAAAAAAGGTAATCTTTTATAAGCGCCCA
Organism: Rhynchospora tenuis; assembly: GCA_027725995.1. NCBI lineage: Eukaryota > Viridiplantae > Streptophyta > Magnoliopsida > Poales > Cyperaceae > Rhynchospora > Rhynchospora tenuis. The sequence continues at coordinate 67,555,678 of CM050889.1, read as the reverse complement.
TGGTAAGACTGTTTATTTTTTTCTTTTTTAGGTATGGTAATTGAATAAAGAATGAATCTCAGCACTAAATCGTTGAAAAGTATGACAAATCATTGTATGATTAGGTCAAATTGCTAATACGTTGCACATTTTTCATGACAAATTCAACAGTTTCGGCTATTCTCGTCCAACTGTTACACTGTTATTGTGTGTTTGGTCAGATTAATTAGTATATGCTCTGTACTTAGGTTGGTACAATGTGGGTGTGGTCTGTCCCTTTAAATAAATCCAACCACGTATAGTTTTGATGTTAATGAAAGTATTACTATTTTGCTTGATATAAACAATTATTTATGTCTCTTTTCTTTTTCTTGTTTAAAATTCTACAGGTAAAATGAAGAGTTCTGCGGATCCTTCTTGTCAAAATTAAGATGCTAGTCTCTTGGCTATCGTTTGGATGGGTGGGGAATAGCCTATTCCCCCGAATAGCTAATTCCAGGACTAAATTTTTCATCCAAACGCAATTACCAATTCTAAGAATAGCTAATTCCAGGAATAGCACTATTTCCAACAACACTCTTCCCAACAACACTTTTCTCTCTACTTTTCACACTTCCCAACGTTATTCCTAAACTCACCATCCAAACAACATTCTTAGTCTTGGAATAGCACTCTTCCCATGCTTCCGAAATCTCACTTTTTCCTTAAATTTAGTCTCAGGATTTGCTATTCCTATCTATTCCCACGACCCCTTGATGCACGATTTGGGGTATTGCACTTTTCCCCAAAAGATGCATAAAAACGGTAAAAAGTATCATGCAGAAATAGCTTCTTGTGTGGTTTGCGTTCAACAACAGATGTAAACATTGGATATGGGTCAATTAATATATTTTTTTCCTTCGAGATTAAGCTAATTTGTACAGAATTTCTTTCATTTTTTTATTTACCCTCTTATTTTTCAAAAAAAGAAAAATTGTTCACTGCGACCCCCCATAATTCTGGTAATTTAAAATTGCAGTTGACATTGTTATGTAAATAGATAGAGATTGCAAGATGAATGAATTATTATTTATTGTGTCTTTCAGTCTGTAATTGCATGTTCAAGCATCTGTCCTTCTACTTCGTTCTGATTGTAATATTCTGAATTCTACAAATCTTTTATTTAATGACACTTTTAGATGGTAATTACCTAATAACTGTCGAAATATAAAATAAAAAAATGCATGTAAGAACTCATTTTCACCGAATCCCTTTTTGTTTGGTCAGTTTAGTATATACTCTATACTAAGGTAGATACAATGTGGGTGTGGTCTGTCCTTTTAAAAAAATTAACCCAACCATGTATATTTTAATGTTAATGAAAGTGTTACCATTATGCTTTGATTTAAACAAAAAAACTTTTTGTCTCTTAATTTTCTTTTCCTTATTACAAAGTATTTAATTACTGCCGTTATGAAAATGATGGTTTCATCTCTTGGATGACGTATCGTTCTCACAAGATTCTCGTCTCTTGATGCACGATTGGGGACATGGAACATTTTACCAAAAGCGGCATGACAAACTTTTTTTTTTTTTAACTTTCATGCCCGTAGGCTGCATAACAAACATAAAATTATCATGTGAAAATAGTGGAACGGATGTAAACATCAGTTAATTTTTTTTTCGAGATTAAGCTAAATTTTTATGGAATTTTCTTTCATTTAGATCACCCTCTTATCATTCAAATAAAAAAATTATTCACCGTGAACCCCCAAAATTCTGGAAATCTTAAATTATAGTTCAAACTGTTATCTAAAAGAACAATCAACAATCTTATGGACGAATTATTGTTGATTGCTCTTTTAAGTCTGTAATTGCATTTTAAATCATCTGTCATTATTTCTACTTCTTTCTGATCGTAATATTCTGAAATCCGTGCATAAATTTTTTTTTCTTAATTAATAACATTTTATAGATGGTAAATTACCAAAATCGCATGGAAGAGTCCATTTTTACTATTTTTCTCAACTTGAAAAATCAAAATATCTTCTAATTTAATTCAACATGTCTAATGTAAAATGGATGGATACACAATAAATTGAATAAAAACTTTTTTATGAATGTAGATCTAATCTATCCATTTAGTTTAAATATTTCAAACGTATAGAAGTAAGATTGTATTTTTATCAAAATGGAAAAAAAATTACAGCATAAACAATTTTTAGTTAAGAATTTTTCGATAACGTCCTTGATAAAAGCTACTTGGTCAGAGGTTACAAGTCAAGAATCAAAAGCTAGAGAGCGAGGGAGTAGTCAGTTGTTCCGATCTTTTATCTAAAGATAGTAATTCAATTCTCACTAAATATGAAAAATAAAATGGTTTTTTAATAATTTGGATATGCTTCTATAGATAAATGTCTTTAATTAAAAAAAATTTCGGAAGCTAGTATCGTCACAAAATCCTAGGAAAAAAAAGTCCCACTAATTCTCGTTTGTCTGTAGATTATTTACCACTCGCGAGAAATCTTCTTGACTACCACATGCACATCATAAACAGTTAAAATTTAGCCATCTCTGTCAATTAAAGAGTTCCAATCTTTTTCATCCTGAAAAGTCTTATTCGCCTTTCGGTGTGAGTTGACTAAAATATTGAAATAACTCCGATATTTGATGGAATTTCATGAAAATAAGCCGGTGGTATTAGTGCACTGCACCAGAAAGTATTCCTCGTAAGTATGAAAACTCATCGAACTGAGCGGTCAAGAAACAAAGGCCCATTGCTATATCATAGGCTAAAAATTCTAGTTCCATAGCATCTCCGAAAAGAAAAAGGGTGGATTTTATTACAGGTTTAAAGAGGAAATAACGGGAACAAAAGAAATAAAAAGGTGGTCAGAACAATTAAAAACCAAATTAACATGAAAAATATTTATGAGCTGTATATAACATAAATCAACTTACAGAATTTGAACTCAAGCACAAATAATGCATAGCATTCCTATACTCCATTGAACTCCTCATCAAATTCGGAGGTAAACCTAAAAAAATTCGGCTCGATCTATATAAAATGGACATCTCAGAATTGCCAAAAAAAAAAAAAAAAAAAAGAAAAGAAAGGAACAAATAAATTGTATATAAAAAATTAAAAAAATTGCGCCCGTAAATAAAAACACAAATGTTGGCACTTCATTAATTACTTCAACAAAATGTTAATGCTATTTCTCGAAGATAAAAGAAAATTAGGCCATTTTGGAGAGACGTTTTTTTTTAGAGGTTTTTGGAGCGACTGTCATGGGTCCAGTGCCACTAAAATATCTAGAATTTGCGGTCGAAAATTTTCTAAAATGCAACGTATATTTTTTCGGGGTATAAATGATATTTATAATTTCGAAGGGTTTCATGTATTTGATATTTTTCGAGGATAATCATGAAATAGACCATAGAATAATGCAGTAGTAGCACGAACAGAGGGACAGAAGCTATCCACGTTGGTGCCGTCTGGATAGTCATATTAAAAAAATTATTTTATCCCATGATGGAAATTTTCTAATAATGTCTTGGTGCTTGAATTTATACCTTCCTATTCCGAAGTGATACCTGACGGGCCAGAAAATATTATAAAAAATGTTAGTGGAGAGCTAGGCCTTGTTGTTTATTGGTGAAATGGTCAAATCAAATGCGACATGCCGACAGATGGAAAATAAACCTCAGAGTATTTTGCGGAATTGTTCCTCTCTAAATTATTTTTTCCTTCTAATGCAAGATAAGAGATTCAACTTATTATTTATTTTTTTATTATATTATTATTATATTTTAAAATCAAAAGTTCCTTATATGTACTTATCTATCCACCATTATTTGTCAATAATAATTGTTTTAATCCAAGGCAGAAGTGAAAGTAATATTTGCTAACTATATATATGACTATACGTTTAAAACTTGCTAACTATATGTATGACTATACGTTAAAAACTTAAAATTCTGTGCAAGAGAATACATATTTGGTGGGATAGAAAAGAATATGTATTTCTTCAAAGCACTTGAGTATCAAAGTGTCTGATTGATGCAAATAGTTTTACAAATTTAGTCGCCCAACTTAAGAGTTCAAGATCAAAGATAGTTTGAATGTCACTCTGTAAAATCAAGTATCTCAACAGATGTGAGATTAAGCAAGAGTTAAATATAGAATAACTACAATTTTTTTTAAATTCTGTTTTGATAGCTATTTTCCTTTTATTTGTTTGTACGGAGACATTTGTAAAAACTTCTCGTTGACTGATTAGATTGTTAGAATTATCAACATTATGTCGTTATCATTAGAAGTCTTACGTTTGTATTTCCAAATAGTATATGATTATGAAGATCGCTAGGAAATTTCAACGCATAAATAATTGCTATTTTGGAAATTAACATTCGCCTGAATTTTAAAAAATTCGAGCAAATATTTGGTGAATCGTACTTTAACCCTTATAAAATCTCATTCGTGGTGATTTATAAATTAATCACATATGGATGGGAAACTAATTTGAAAGATTCAATTTGGTTATATTTATGTTGGAAGAGTCACTTGTAGGCGGAGTAACTTAGCAAGTTTCCACATATCACACTCAATGCGTTAATTAATTATTAAATGGATTCGACATCGATTGATCTCCTTTCTTTTTCTATATAAAAACTTCATTATTGGTACTATAAATTCAATTTATAACTTTTGTTAAGCAAATTTGAGTTTGTCTACGTTCAACGCATCCGAAATAAGGACCCCGTCAAGGAAACAAAAAACTAAACAATTTCCCAAATGGTTTTATCTTTACCAATTTGAGAATCTACGTGGTCTCCAATTTTCATCTGTACTGGGACTAAACCGGGAGGTGCTTCGGGCAACGGGATTTTTACTTGGAGCAACATAATTTTTTTCTAAATGTCTAAATTACCCTTAGTACCAATTAAGATCTATTAATTACTGCTCAAATATTCTCCTAATTACCTTCCTTTTTTCCATTTTTCTTTCTTAAATAGTTGCTGGTCAAATATAATTGGGCACAGATGGATCTAAGTACATCAAAGGGTGCAACGTCACCATTATTTTTTTAGTCCAATATTTTTGTATGTATTATGTAGTACTTTGTAGTTAAGTAGACCATATTCATTATATTCATAATTTCTTATGCATTTAAACCCCATAAAAATTATTGGTCATTCACTTGATATGCTTTGAGTATAACCAACAAAATTTTTAATAATTAATGCAATAATATAATTCAAATTTCCTCTATTTTTTTGCTTATACTTATCATTGCAAAACTAATATTAAAAAAATTACAATTCAAAAAGAAATTCCTTACCGCCACATGACTTGGGATTTATTTGCACAAGTGATTTGCAAAGGTAACTTTTTGAAGATAGCGACGGTAAGATGTCAAAAGAGGGAGGAATAATATATTTCTTTTTTAGCAGAAAACTTAATTAAAAGAGAAGAAAAGTACAGCTAAAGAAATAAAATTAAAGCACGGTGAAAGAATAAATTGGTAATAGATCTTAATTGATACTAAGAGTAATTTAGACATTTAGTAAAAATATATGTTGCTCTAAGAAAAAATCCAGTTGTCCAAATCACCTCCCGACTAAACCTAGTCCCCGGGGTTCTCGCAATCATAAACTATTTTGTCAACCAAGATTTTTTATATTCATTTTTTGAGGTAAGTGCCCGGCGATACAACGCCAAAAAATGATTTCACGTGGCCAATGAAGTTAATGCAAATCATATTTACAAAATACTCCCAAGTTTACAAAGGATAGTTTTGATAAGTTGCTAGCACAAAAATAAGTCATAGATATTCTCCAAGCAATTTTAATAGCTCCATGTTTCTAAATATTTTGAAACGAAATAAGTTGCAAGGTTATATCTGAAATATTATTCAGCATCATGATTAAGCAAAGAACAAGGGCTTATTAGTAAAACTAGCCAAATGATTCTTAAGCTTATCACCTCGTACTAGATTGATTTTTAGATCCTCCCAACCACCGCAAATACAACCCAGCTCCAATGACCGAATGACTAATATACCCCTGCTTTAATTAATGGATCTAATGACTACCTCAGTGGATCCGATCTGGGCCGTAGAAACGGACGGAAGGGGCGAACGGAGGGCCCACGCGCACCTAGGAATGTGGGGCCCACAAAGGGGCCTTTCCGCTTCGAGTAACCTACGGTAACCTTAAACCCCTTTATTTCCTTAAATCTCGTATTCTCCGTTGCCTTTTTTCCGGTTTTGGCAAGAACTGTTTAGAATGCGGCGACGCTTTCCACCGGCTATTCCCGGTCGACCACTTTTAAAAGCGACCTCTCAACCAATGAGGCTTGGCCACATTTGTGCCTATGGATTAGTAATGTTAGATACACATTATAGTGTACCCCGTAATATCTCCGCCTTTTGTACGGCGTTTAGATTCATTTTCCCCCCTTTTTCTTTTGAGTGAAAAAAGGATTAAGATCTTTATTTTTCATAAACCGGCAGATATTTAATAAAAATATTTTTTTTGAAAAATTAACCAAATAAGGTTGATTCATTTAAGAAAAATCATATTAGTATTAAGCAAGTCACCAAATCTTTAATTGCAGAGGTAAATAGTAGAGGCATCCTAATGAAGCTGCTTCTTTTCTAGATTTAAAACTAGCTAAATAAAGGCTAAGAATAAGGGACATAATATGGAGACTAATTTTCTCGAACCGATTTGAGTCCTGATCAATTACAGCCATTCATTGAGTTTAAATATATTTAAATAATTGACCCACGGCAGAATTGGCCAAAGAATAGATTTTTTTATTTTATTTTTTTAAGTCTTGTACATAAGCATCCCCACACAACATGCGCAGAATTCCACCATAATAGGATAAATTATTTCCTAATTAAACACATTGATCTCCAATGCAACAAGCAAGTACTTCCCAGCTTTTTACCATACTCGCTACATAATATTGAAAAGTTGCATTCCCTCCATCATGACTAGATTAAAAAGAATTCTTGGATGCCCAATATTTCCTACCTTCCTCCTTGAGGAGTACACCTAGCGTATACCTTTCTATTTCGATTTTTATTTTTATTTTTATAAACTATACCTTTCTAGTTTGATTTTTTTTTTTTTCAAACACCTGTAGGGTTACCTTTCTAGTTTGATAGATACTACATTAGCTTGCAATTTGAGTTATAATTAGGGGGTGCATTTGTGATTTTAGTCCTTACTTTTTTTTATCTTTTTAATTCAAAATAGTGGTATTCGAGCATTGTTTTTCAATAAATTCCACAACAAGTACAAATAACAAACATCGCATGCCCCTAGAACCCACTATTGGAATCTGCCACCCGACCAATGCAATTTATGAGATATACCTCGTCATTTCTAAACAATAATGCTTATAGACTTGAATGGAAGTGTTGAGTAAAGATTGAGCAGGTTTTCTCAATAATTGCTTCCAGATAATTGGCGGTAATACAAATGTGTGGGAAAACTATAAGCTACCAAAGGACAATCATGGTTTCATTAGTCAAATAATAATCTGAAAATGAATAAATTAAGAAGATGCTATTAATTTTTTTTACCTCTCTCGTCTATCCTTTATTCTAGATATCAAGAAATTTGCGCCTTGCAAAGAATGTGTCGGCATTAAAGGATTCCTTCTAATTAGGCTTTGCATAAAATCAACTTTGCATATGGACAGCAGGACAGGATAATGGATGACACGTGTGGCCACGGTTTAATCAAATATATATTCAGAAAACATAGAATACACAGTTTCTTGTTTCTCTCTCTCTCTCTCTCTCTTTTTTGTCTCTTTTTATCTTTTTACAATTTGAGTGCCTTTGATTTATTGGTGTCAAGTCAACTATATCGCATTGGTGACGGGTTTGAACAAGTTTTATTATATATATAATAATGATAATATTTATAACATAGTGGTGTTTCCCATCAACATTCAGACCAATCAACATCTCAACCTATATAAGTAATAAATTATCAACAATAAAAAACAATGCAGGGGTCACCATGTTGGAAATGACATGCCTAAGAGAGAATCTCTTTAATATTTTATTTTGGCCTTAATGCAGAGACACCCTTCGTGTATGATGACTGGATCATGTGTCAGACAATTGACCGTGACAAAATTTTATCCGTTGTTTATCCCATTTTTATCATATTTTTCAAGTGTTTTTTCATTGAACTAGTAAAAGATGTACAATAGCAAAATAATATTAGACAATAAAGATATATTGCTCGATCTATCGTTGATATAATTAGATATGTTTCTAAATTTATTTTCTAAACCAAAACATAATATTGTTTCACCTAACGATCAATATTCAACAACAAACCAATTCAATCGAACGACACAAACAGGTGTTTGCACGCTAGATCTAGCGTGTAACCACTTGTGAATTCGTGCTTTTATAAGGAGTAGAGATAGAAATGGATTGTGAATTCAAAATTATTATGTGTTTAAAAAATTAAAATTTTTATTTTTAAAGTCATTATAATGACTTAGTAATAATTTATTAAATTATTTCTTAATTATCCTTCACCCGTTTTGAATATTCGTATGGCAAGTCTAATTTTGGCCCCTTAATCAATACACTTGGTTCAATTTACTTCATTAAACAAACTTAGCAATTGTGTTGCTAATTTAAGACTATTTAAAATATTTTGTTGGTCCTAATATCATATGGACAAAAAATTATGCATTAAAATACAAGGATTATATTGGCATTAGGGAGCTTTATTCTTGCAATGTCATGTTCCACACACAAATAATTATTTTGTAAAGGCAACGCACTTTATCATACTATAAATTAAGACTCTTTATACTCTGTACCCCCTCTCCAATCAAATCTCTCTAATTTCTCTCCTGTACCTTTAATTATGAACAATTATTCAAAGGCTTCTGGAGTGGTGTTTTTATTCATTTCTTTTGATGACCAACGTGTATGTTCATACTTCAGAGAGAAAAATAACAACTCGAATTCTCGTACTCGCACGTTTTTATGTCAAATTGTAACTTACAAACTGAACTAATGTCACAACGAATATATCTATCTTAATGGAGCATAAATAAACATTTGAGCGATCTAACTGCATAAATTTTCAAGAACTCTATGAATTGAGTGAGATTCTTGAGGGGCTAAAATCAATCTTTCCTATTAACCAACCCTTGCTTCATCCAGAGGTCACTGTTTAATTTAATGTTTTCCCTCTTGTAATGCAGTTAAATAACGGGCTCCACCACCTTTAGTCCAAATAAAAACTAGAAATCCCAACACGGTACAAATCTAGTCACTTGTAACTAATCATGGTCGTCTAGTGGACTACGGAATCCGGATCAAATTTCATCTGAGCTAGAAAAATTGGCATAACTCAAAAAAGGAAATACAGTGTCTCAAGATCCCTCTAGATTTTGTATTTTTCAAAATCACTCTTAATTTTTTTTTAATTATTTTCAAAACTTGCTAATGGCGATGCTTACTCCCTGACTCTCAATCTTACTTTGCAACAATAAATTTGATTTGTAAAATGGCTATAAAATGTCCCTCATAATTTTGTTCTTACCTGAACTTTTTTTATTAAAATATTACTCGAATCTTTTTATGAACTTATACCACTATATATTTTTTCTTATTGGCATTATACGACGGACTAATTTTTTCAGCACAATTTGAGCTCTATTCAATTAAAACTGTTTGTATTTATAAACGAACGATTTGGTGCTCAGCTCACATAAAAAAATTGGTCTACTGCAGAAATAAGTTTTTTTCAATATTAATTGATTTTAAATAAAAAATATATACTTATTTCGTGTTATTTCATTTTTAATAAACTGAAAATTAATTATACAAATTTTGATTATGTGAAAAATTCAAAATAAAATTCAACGATGAGATAGTTATTCGACTTTTTACTCTTTAGCTTCTTAGTTTTCATTAAAAGAAAATCAAAATTTTGTACTTTCTTCTTGTGCTTGTAGAGAAAGTAACATAGATCACATGACGCGATTTATTTGCTATATTTGCTATTAGAAGTTTTTGAAAATGTGATTATTTTGTTATAAAACATGTAAATAATATATAATATTGAATGAGTCCTTTGAAATTTCCCCTGAATAGTACCACTGGTTAAGCTAGATCGATCAGATGTAGCATGTTGTTTACCCACTCGTACCATTATTCTTGTAGTTAAGAACATGAATGCTGTCCTCCAACTTGCTCAAAGAAAGATATCTCTAAATATTTTAATATTTAAATTCTATTATTGTTCCAAAACTAGTGGACCTGTATTGTTGGCTCTGTGTCATGGCTTTCCTACCAAGTACCAACAATATAATAAAAAAGAAGCAAATAAAATACAGAAAAGAACCTACTATGTACCGCAATGAATGATTGAGATCAACCATGCATGTGCAATGAAACAATGGTCCCATATTGATGTGGATCTGTGATGTTGTTCGATCAATTAAAAATATGGTACAGTATATTTGAAGTATAAAATCTGTTTTTCATAAATTCCGCATGCGTGTTATGATTTTTACCTTTGAACTTTAGTTGTTTCATATATATAATAAAAAAACTAAAGCTATTATTTTACCTTTGACTGTTTTCTCATGACAATATGTTTAAAAGAAAATTAAGATCACAAAAATTTACCACGCCAGGCATAAATTTATAGTATTATGGGTCGAGTAATGATAGAATTAGATCTCAGTGACAAATGATCTCACTTAAGCTTAGGACTGAGCAAAAAACTCGTGACTCGTGAGTTACTCGAAATCGATTAAAAAAAAATCTTAATTGTGACTCGAGCTGAGTTCGAGTTGGTTCAAAGAGTTAGAAATTATCTTGCTGTGATGAGCTGAGCAAGCTCGAGTACAAGGTGGTCTCAGCTCACTTGAACTCGACCTGTATACAACCCTATTCTCACATAATTTTCAATATTATTTGGTTAGTTCAACCTGTATACAACCCTAATCTCACTTAATTTTCAATATTATTTGGTTAGTTCAACCTGTATACAACCCTAATCTCACTTAATTTTCAATATTATTTGGTTATCTCGTCGTTGTCATCAATGTTTATAATAATATTATATATTTACTTATTTACTCTTGAATTATTCATACTAGCTTTATTATTATTGATGATGATTTGCAGCTATCAATATCCTCTCCTAACCATAAATGGATTCCGGGCGTTGCACGTATATAGAAGGTATTATAACCACAGATCAGAAAGAAAAAGAAAGAAGAACAGTAGCGCTAATAAATACGACGCTGATACTTCAATGATCCATCCGTAGAAGACTATTAGCGCCCCTCGCACGAGTAAAACGTGGGACAGACCCGGTCCACAACTCCTTGCGTAGTTGCGTCAAATAAGATAAATTTCTTCAGAAATTCAAAGAAAATAAAAGATCATTTCTCCAGGCACGCCCAAACAAAAGCCCGGATCATAATGATATAGTACCTTTAGATCTTCTGTTGCATTTATTTTGTAGTATTTTGTGCGACTTGCCTGCAACAAACATTCATCTCCTTGCCATGTGCATTTTTGGGGGTGGGGGTGAGGGGCTTGATTAATATTAAATAAAAAATAAAATAAGCTTTTCAACCAATTTTCTTTATTCCATTGTGTTTACAAGATGGATCAAAGATGCAACACTGTCTAAATTATTTACTAACGGTATTAGACCTATTTGCTCGTAAAAAAAGTTCTATTTCATGATTCCATCATCTTATCTGACATCAACATACTATACAAAACCTCAGTATTTCATAAAATTCTAATAATCTCAATCACTAACTAAAAAAATGCTTATCTCAATTACTAACATCTCTAATCTCTAGCTTCATCAAACATATCTCTAGTTGAAACGGATGAGAGACATATTTAGTTCTGACTTATAAACTTCTCGTCAATTATATGATTTCAATTCCTTAGTTCTACCAAAAATTTAATTCGTGCTACACTTTTTCCAACTTAATTCTAAGAAGTGTCAAGCTGTCAACTCTCGAAAAAACTTAATTTTGTGATACTTTTTATCCCTCAGCCAAAAATGCCCCTCCTTTCGTGGGATTTTACTTGTTTGATCCGTTTGTGTAACTCCGTGAAATCCAGGGTGTCTTTAAGAGCTTCACGATGATTTACATGAAGTTTTGAATTATATGACCACGTGCACAAAGAAAAAGAGATAAGAGAAAAATCAAAATCATTTCATTAAACCGAGAAGAAATTTAAGATTAAAATCATGCATGGTCCCAAAAAGTGCATAGTGCACCTTTGTTAAGTATGTGCCAACTAAGGATAATTTCAGAGTGAAAATGATTTTGAAAGTAACAATAATTAATGCCCTCCTGTTGAAGTCAACAAGTACATTTGTTCAAGGAAAACAGCATTTAGACATCTGACCTATCAGTAGCATTTAAGGTAGGTAGATTTACACTATTGCGAAACTTTTATTAGGCATTTGCATAGTTGAATTTAGCAATGTTAAACAACAGTTACATTTCTATTAGACACTGTCTTCCACAACACTATCTAGAACTTGAATTGGTCAATATGTAGAAGAGTTAAATAGTGAAGCACTGGACATCTCCAGTGATTCAGAAATGGACAATGTTTAGACGCTTAACCAATTTCTGTTATGTTTGTTATTTGCTTTAATGACAGAGAGAGAAGAGCTCTTATGAGATTTGTAATATAAATATCAAACGCTGTATCATTTCTTTGGATGAGAATATAAAAAGATTAAATTCTCTTCTCGAATACAATTTTTCTATATGGTATCAAGAGGAACGAGATCCTCTGGACATCTCTTTAGGATGTCTAGAGTGGACATCGGGGAACGTCAGCCGTCTGATTTAATCTCAACGGCTAAAAGGAGCCCCGTGCATTCCACCACTCCCGAAAAAAATTATTGGCCCGAAAAAAATGAACCGTCCAGATTAGATCAGACGGTCCTGATGAGATGTCCACTCTAGACATCTTAAAAAGATGTCTAGAGGATACGGATCCGGTATCAAGAGCCTAACAAGAGCACACGCTCAGCTCAAGATTCGCCAATGGCGCCTACCAATTCCACTTCCGCCATTACCACTTCTTCTCCTATCTAATTCACTCACCAGATTCACACCACGCTTGATCAAGAGAACTTCCTCATTTGGAAATCACAGATCGTACCTGTCTTAAGGGGATATGGCCTCATTGGCTTTATCGATGGATCCAAGCGAGCCCCTGATCAATTTCTCACTGCCAGCAATGGTATTCAGAGCTCAAATCCAGAATTTGCGTCATGGCAGCAGCAAGATCAACTGATTCTTGCCTGGATACTCAGTTCAATCTCAAGTCCAATTCTTGCTCAAGTTGTGACTTGTGAAACCTCAACCGAACTATGGCAAAAGGTACAAGAGATCTATGCTTCTCAATCCATTGCAAAAGTGCTAGATCTGAAATTGCAGCTTCAAACCTTCAAGAAAGGCAACAATTCGTGTTTGCAATACACTCAGCATATGCAAACGTTGGCTGATCGTCTCAGAAGTATAGGATTTGAGATCTCTGATGATGAACTGGTAATGTACATTCTCCAAGGTCTTGGTTCTGAGTATGACACCTTTGTCACTGCTGTCTCAATGCAAGATGTGCCTCCCACCATCACCAAGCTTACCAGTCGTCTTCTTGCTCATGAAGCTCGTCTCCAGTCAAATCTCAGATTTTTATCCAACACAGCTGTTCATCTCACCACTTCTGGTAATCAGAAGGCACCAGTTCAGTCTCAGGAAGCGCTTTTCACAACCACTGCTCCAAATCGCAATCAGTAAGGGGGAAATCAGTACAATGCTTCACAGAAGACTACAAACACCTCTCAACAGTCAAATCCACCTCGTTTCAACTCAAATAGAGGGAGAGGTGGCTATCGTGGCCGTGGAAGAGGTCGTCAGCAGTACTTCAACTCACTTCAGAATCAGAATACCTCAGTTCAAAACAACTCATCTCAGACTGACGCTCAGTGCCAGATCTGTGAGAAGTGGGGCCACACTGTAGCAATCTGTTATCACAGATTTGACATCAGGTATGTTGGTCCTCCTCTACCAGTATATCAGCATCAAGCAATGCTAGCTGAGCCTACTTCTTCTGCTTCCACTTCTTGGTTCTTGGATTCAGGAGCTACTTCTCATGTCAATTCTGACATCAACAGCATGGTCTCAGCTCAACCCTACAGTGGCAATGAAGCTGTTCACATTGGCAATGGTACACCTCTATCAATCTCTCATAAGGGTTTTTCTGTGTTGTATACTGCTGACCAGCCTTTGAAACTGACAAATATTCTGTGTGTACCCACAATTACCAAAAATTTACTGAGTGTTTCTCAGCTTATACATGACAATAATGTCTGGGTCCAATTCTCATCAAATTGTTGTTTTATTAAGGACCTGGCAACCAACAAAATCCTTCTTCATGGCACATTACATAATGGATTGTATCAATTGGAGACTTCAACCTCTTCTCAGCACCATGTTTTTCTGTCAACCCAGTCTACAGTAGATGATTGGCACTACAGACTGGCCCATTGTTCTTTTACTGTTATAGAAAAATTGAAAAAGAAAAATTACATTTGTGTAAAACATTCAGCAGCTACAGTCTGCTCAAATTGTAATAAAGCCAAGGCTTATAAATTGCCTTTCAAACCCTCTAGCAATTGTGCTACAAAACCCCTTGAGGTTGTTCATTCTGATTTATGGGGCCCAGCTCCCATTGTTTCAACAACTGAAAATAAATACTATGTGTATTTTGTTGATGAGTTCAGTCGTTTCAGTTGGATTTATCCTTGTGAATGTAAATCTGATGTTTCAAAAATCTTTGCACTATTTAAAGCTAGAGTAGAAAATCTGCTGAACTGCAAAATTAAAACCCTTCAGTGTGATGGGGGTCTGGAATATAAACCAATAATGTCTCAATTTCCAGAGATAACTTATAGAATTTCATGCCCTTATACACCTGAGCAAAATGGCCTAGCTGAACGCAAGCATAGGCACATTGTTGAATTGGGCTTAGCAAATTTGTTTCATGCAAATCTGCCCATGGAATATTGGGATTACATATTTGAAAGTGTAGTGTTTGTCATCAATAGACTGCCAGCTGCTCCAACAAATGACATCTCACCCTTTGAGATTCTATTCAATCAAACCCCAGATTATAAATTCTTTCATGTGTTGGGATGTGCCTGCTATCCATTACTGAGACCATATACACACAATAAACTGGAGCCAAGATCTGACAAGTGTGTTCTACTAGGTTATTCACAAGTTCATAAAGGCTATCATTGTTTGCATGTGCCATCCAGCAAGGTGTACATATCAAGACATGTAGTATTTGATTATTCAGACCTACCATTTACTAACACTGCTTCTCCTCAGCAATCTCCATCTCATAACACTGCTTCTCATTTCCCTCCCAATTACTTAATTATATTACTCTCTCAGCAACAACAGACCTCAGTTCAGTCCACATCAACTGCTTCTGACCCTCACACTCCTCTTCAAATCTCACAACCACCACCTATCCCTCCTACCACTGACCAAAATACTCTTCATACTAACAGACATTCAATGCAAACCAGAACAAAAACTAAAACTATAAAAACAAAAACTTTTCCCAATCATCAACTCCATTCTCTCTCCCTGGTCTCCACTGGCAAATCAATACCAGTCCCTGATCCCACAACTTACAATCAAGCTGCCAAAAGCAGCTACTGGCGTCAGGCAATGCAAGCAGAATTAGATGCTCTTGCAAAGAACAACACTTGGGAGCTTGTATTGCCACCACCTGGTTCACATATTATTGGAGCTAAGTGGATCTTCAAAACAAAGTACAAACCTGATGGCAATGTGGAAAGATATAAAGCAAGACTTGTTGCAAAAGGATTCAGTCAAGAAGAAGGCTTAGATTACAATGAAACATTCAGTCCAGTGATCAAGCCCACCACAATCAGAGTGGTCTTATGCATTGCCTTGTCAAAATCATGGTCACTACATCAGCTAGATGTCAACAATGCATTCTTAAATGGAGACTTAGAGGAGACAGTCTATCTAGAACAACCCCCAGGGTTTGTGGACCCAGTGCACCCACATCATGTCTGCAAACTGAATAAGGTACTGTATGGACTAAAACAAGCTCCAAGAGCTTGGTTTCAGAAGTTGAAATCATTCTTGGTGGACAATCACTTTTCTCCTTCACAGGCAGATCCATCCTTGTTCATTCTCAATACCAGACAAGCAGTCATTTATGTTCTAGTATATGTGGATGACATTATCATAACTGGCAACTGTTCTAAAGCAATCTCCTCATTGATTCAGACTCTGAACAATAGCTTCTGCTTCTCCATCAAAGATTTGGGTTCACTCAATTACTTCTTGGGTATTGAAGTGTCTCACTCTAATGGCAACTTACACCTCTCTCAGACCAGATATCTGACAACACTTCTTGAGAAAGCCTCAATGCAAAATGTAAAGCCACGTCAGACACCTATGTAGGCTGGTGTTCAATTGTCTAAATTTTCAGGGACTTTGATGGATAATTCCCACCAATACAGGTCAATTGTTGGTGCTCTTTAGTATGCAACCATAACAAGACCTGACATTCAATTTGTTGTCAATAAAGCTTCACAGTTTATGGCTCAGCCCTCTAACACTCACTGGCAACTGGTAAAGAGAATTTTGAGGTACATTAAAGGTACACTGACAGTAGGGCTTCAATTGCAACCATCTTCTCTTCACATCAATGCATATTGTGATGCTGATTGTGTTAGGAAATGCTCAATTTTAAATTTTGGATCAATTACAACTAATTAATCTCCATTAAACATCAAGCAAGACAAGGATCTAGTGCTAAAGCATTCACACAACATGAGAAAAGGGATTGAACCATTACCTCTCCTTGAATCGTATCAAGGAGGCTTAGATCCAATGCGTAGGAGTCGATGGCGTGCCTTCTCCACCACCACCACCATGGTTGTGCCGCCGGCCTCGAGTCCACCAAGGAGATTAACCACGTTCTCAAGGTATGTGCTAGCACACCCAAGAACAAGCCTAATCCCATTAGCTTTCTCTCTTCTAGCAATTAAATCTTTCATTTAAATGGTGAAGAGAGCTCAACACATGAGCAAAAGAGGGAGAAAAGAGGAGGTTTGTGGCAGCCACAAGGGGAAGAAAGAGAGGAGAGAGAAAGGCTAGCTCTTGGAGCCTCCAAAGGGGTCCTTTTATAGAGCTCAAACCCTAGGGAAAACTTCCCCAAAATTACACCTCTTGCCACCCTATGGCTGGCCACGAATTGGGCCTATATGGGCCACCTCAAAATCTCATTTGGGTCTTTAATTCACCTAATTAAAGTCCCATTAGTTTGCTCTATAATTGGGCTATATATTTTCCTATTAAATAACGGCCCGATTAATCAATATAACCATTCATATTGAAATGTGTTGATCTAAAATTAATTATTAACTCATTAATAATTATTTTGGGATTAGATAATGCATTAATTTATTTCTATATGATCTCTTTGACTTAATTAATTATAACGGTTCATAACGGTATATAATTAATTAATCAACTCATCATATTTCCGCAATACTCACTGTTGCGAATAAATAGATAATGCATTGTGTGGTCAAAGTCCTATTTGTGTGACCCTTTGAGGATTTATGCTATGTTGGCCATGGAGAATAAATCACTATTTATTTCCAATAATCATAAACGGTATCTAGCAACACGTTATGATTCCCAATTCGCATAAATAATGTACCGTTACAATATCTCAATCCTGCATAAGAAATATAAGTATTTCCTTGTCTGATTCTTATGTCACACGATATCTTTGTATAATCCAAGATAGGAATGTGTCATTCTTGCAGATTATACATTTCTTGATCTAGAGTTGATCGTCTAGTTTGCATGCATACGATCCAACTCCATCAAGGGGCCCAAACAGATATCATCACTCACTAGGTATACTAATGAGGGACATACGGTTTTCTTGATGAACAACTTTTCCCCGCACAATTCAAGAGAACATAAATAAAGTCCTTATAGCAGCCTTTATCAGGAATCAACGTTAGACGATATTTATTGAACCTATCCTCATGTGGAAAAGATGAACATCTCAAACTTAGAATCAAACTCATATGAAATAAACAATGACACATAACACAATCCATATGTTTATTTCATTGGGTCAAGTCCTGTACTATGTTCCAATAACATACACATATGCAATTAAGTTGGTAACTCCTTACCTATGATTTATAGAACTTAATCATCACTTAACTTGCATACTAATCTTTTATGATAATTAATGTTCCTTGTTAATTATCAAGATTATGGACGATTTAGATTTATTATTGTCATTCTAATGAATGATCCACAGAGATCTACAATTCAGATCCTCAACCTGAATGATCTGTCAATAATAAACTCTAGGAACAAATGATCAAATATCATCATTAACATAAACTAAGAAAATAAGTCATTAAATATTGACTTCTAGGACATAACTCCAACAATCTCCCACTTGGCCTAGAGTCAATCAATAGTGACTTCTAGCCAGTGAAGAATTTAGAACAATGTCATATATCTATATATATACATGTCTCGAACCTCAAAAGATGTAATACACTTAAAGCAAGTTACTCATACGTCCATCACGCATGGATGCACAATTGCATCTCGTATACCGCTTAAGGTAGAGGTTAAGTTAGAGTGTTCGCTGTGTCCGCGAACCTATCCAATTTTGTTTGACCCTATATACATATATACTCCTATATATGTGTTCTTGATCATCATCATGTGAGATCAAGTGACATCGTCATAGATCTTAGTTGGATCACCAATTTAATATTGGGTTCTTCAAGTTTAAGCTATGGTTCGAGATGCATAGAACCATATTAGCTTGACTGAGAACTTCACGATCCTTACTACATTCTTTCATTGCTTAACAAGTTGCTATATATATTTGTTTTGGTGACGGAAACGGTTGTAATATCCCATTTAGAACACCTTCTAAACTTACAACACCACATTTAAACAAAATATGTAGCTCAATTGTATTTACATCAATCTTTCGAAAACTAGCATCAATATATCAATTTATATGAGCTTTCTTTCATCTTATCAGATGGAAAAACATATCACTCTTTCTCATAAGATACTCGAGGACATTCTTGATTATTGTCCAAATGTGTTTTTCTTTGTATCCATTTGACAACTGCTTGTCATACTCCTTGGGTACAACACATAGGGGCATGTGCATAAGTATGGCGTCCGTTATGAAACTCGTAACAGAAGGATACTCGAAATATATCGTGCACTCTTTTCGAATTGAGTTACAACACACCTAATAGAACTCAAGTGTATGCCATACAACTTGGTTAGACATCCTTTCTAGGAGTCTATCTTTTCATGTTACTAGAACACTTTGTCATTATATGCACGTTTTCTCAAACCTGACATCCATCATAATCTATCTCCATAGATTTTGTTTCCTTGGATTTAGGTGACTTACCCAAGTTCTCAATTGAGAAAACATTCTCCAATGAGATCTTGACAATATTCATTTTCTTAATGTTATTCCCAATTAATGTCTTGTATCTTGTACAATACATGTAATACAATCATGCTCCCACTGAATATCTTGTCTATATAAGATACTTTTGACGAAGTGCAACTCCTTGACTTCTTTGTCAAAAAGTTTATTCCAATTTCCACAGTACTTGCTTCAATCCATTAATGGATCATTGAAGCATATATATGTTTCCAACAATACAACAAATCCTTGGTTTGTGTCAAATACACAACAACTTCCTTCATTCAATCGAAGAAGGCGGTTTTGACGTATCTTTCCATATATCTATATATACGAAATATAACTATTGCTAGAATGATCTTTATTGACTTATACATAGCTACAAGCGAGCAGCCGTGCTTTGTACATGGTCAACTTGTTATCGACTTAGACATAGCATCATTCATGAAATTGTGCTTTGTACAGAGTCGACTTGCTATCCATATCTATCTTTCTTATTAAACATCTAAATGTTCTAGATGGATCGCTCCTTCTTGAACATCAATCAAGGTCTATACCTTGTTGTTATATATATATGGGTTGCACTTAAAGATCATACAAATTCAAACCATACTTGTGGAATCGGGTCTTTCCATCGCTTCTGTATTTATCAACGGATCCTCATATATCAAGTACGAGGATGTTGTGAAGCCTATGTACTTTTCAGTTTAGGTAATTCACTCTCGTTGATCTTTGTAGGATTGGTGCTTGAGGTCTACGAACTACTTCTACAACATCTTGTAGAATAGATTCTTGATCCTAATGTATTGCACGAGTTTCTCTAACATCATCGAGATGTTTGAGTACTCTTTAGAAGCGAGCGTGCTTATAAACTTCTTCCTTTCACAACTGCTGGTGAGTTAAGTTCCGCTCAACTTCCACTAAGCACCATGTATGGAGTGACAAGTTCCCTATAAAGGTACTTCTTGTAGTGACGCATAAACTCCTTTAATGCTCACTTTACTCCCACTACTTCATCTTAAGAATATCATTCTTTAAGATTACGTTATGATGAGCAACAACTACTTTGTTCTTATCATGTTCATAGAAGTAGTACCTTTTGGCTAATTCAAGATATCCTACAAAATAATAAGCGTCTTATTTGGGTCCAAGCTTATCAATCAATCGAACCTTGAAATAAGCTTCTCAACACCAAATCTTGAGAAACAATATACCTAGAGATCGAATCTCGTAAGATATCTTTCTCAATAGACTTCGATGGAATTTTTATTCAGTATAAACAATATTGTCCTCAAACACAAATCCCTTACATGAGTCTAACAAGTCAATTTGGTTTATTACCGATCGAACTATATCAAACAATGTTCGATACCTTCATCCTTGGATACATTTCTCAATGTTCCTCATGAAGCGAGTAGTGAAACGTCCTTCATACTTTTTAGGTAATATATCAAACTATATGACTTAACTATTTACCATGATCCATCTTAAGACTTTTGCTTTTATTGAATAGTTTTTCAACTTTACTCTTAAAATTCTTTTGATCTTGTCAAAAGATTCATACTTATACCATATCAAATAGATACGTTAATATCTACAATGATCGTTGGTCAAGTGGTAAAGTGTCAACAACCTTTCAATTGCACAAGTCCTATAAGTCTATATACATCAATATGTATAAGTCTTAATAAGGTTACTTGTCCTTTAAACCTTCGTAGGTCAAAGGCGCTTTTGTCTTTTAACAAACACGATTCGCATGAATTTCAATTGATTTGCAATCGAATTGATTTACGAGCTCCACGTTACGTAGACTCTCATAATGCGATTCTTTGCAATCAAATTGATTTACGAGCTCCACGTTACGTAGACTCTCATAATGCGATTCTTTGCAATCAAATTGATTTACGAGCTCCACGTTACGTAGACTCTCATAATGCGATTCTTGTTTATATTCGACTAAGCAACTATTTTACATAAAAGTCAAATACTTTATGCGAAGTCTTACATATTTGTCATTCAAAATTTGTTAATCTATTTCAAGCAAATTCAATTAAGATGCATGAAATCTTATACACAAATTTATAACAATAAGAGAACAACATTTCTCTATTACAAAACATGATCATCCATCATCAAATATGAAACGGAGATAAGGTTTTATGAGATGTTTGGAATAAGGTATACAACCTCAAATTCCTAAACAAACTCTTTATTTAGTAAAGATAACTCTACGTATTCAATGGTAGTGGCTTAGACGTACAAACCATTTCCAAAAACGGAGTTTACTTTACTTATCTCAAACTTTCTCTTATTCATCATTGCCTACACATTTCGTTAAATGCGAGCACATGAACTAGCACCTAATTACTAGTGTGAATTAGAGATAGTGAGATAATTTGAACGACAAATATCTTAAGGTTTAGAACATCATGATATTTCGGACAACCTTTCAAATGCCTCCCATAAATGGCAAATGAAACATCTCATGTGACACACGGTCACTAGTGAGGGTCTCAAAGTCTCAACTCATATATTGGTGGAGTATTCCTTTAATACTTAACCAATCATTTTAGCACTAACAAGTGTGCGAACAATACATCCTTTATCCATAGAAAGAGATTTTATGACAATATCAACAATCCTTGATATTGGAGATCTCAATATCTCTAGTTGTCAATTAGCTACTCAAACCTTTCGGTTCACAAGCTAATGAAATATTTATCTTCCTATAAGAAGAGTCTCTTGGTTAACTCACATTCCATTACTCGATCATTAATGATTGAGTCTATCTTTTACTTTCTCTAAGACCGTCTTCTTGAGTAAGTGGATGAGAGTATAGAAGTCTTAGTATAGTCCTTATGAATTCTCTAATTCAAAGGTCCAGAACTTCTAAAAGGATATGAGCATTCGCTTTATTGAATAATTTTCGTCAAAACTAATCAATCATTGCGAAGCTATGTTCGGGAAGTTGAGGAACGTTTTTGGGATTAAACTTGCTCAAGTTTCTCATTTCCAAGAACATGTCTTAGGAATCGGTATTTCTTCTCCAAGTAAATACCTTAGAAACGAGCTTGTCGTTTTCCAAAGATTGATCGCAACGAAATTAACATATTTAATATCTATAACAATTTCAATTTAAGGTCATTTAGTTTATGCAATGTTTTGTTTATGGAATGATAAACAAAAACTCCCACTACATTTAATTAATGTCCCTAAATGTAATGGATTCCAAGATCCCCATTTTCGTCAAGTAGAGCCTGCTATGGCACGACACCCTACTTAACTAGACAAGGTAGGTTCTCCAACCAATCATATCAACCATATGACTCTTGGTTTGTGAATATCTAAGTATATTTACAAACTTCGTCCCGATGTCCAAGAAAACTTGTTGGGTCCATCGATAAGCAACCTCTCTCTATTTGCTCCTAACAAATCTTTTCATTTGTACCCCGACTATCAAGGTTGACAACCATGACGTCCGCTATGGCGGACCGCGCCATGATTGGCTATTGACGTGAAGGGGATAGAGAGAAGGAAGGCGGTCGACTTAATCAATTTAGTTTGGGACAAAATAAGTGACTCTTGTTTGGTGGTCGTGTAAGCATACACCCATACCTACCTATGACAATTCAAGGCATTCACAAACAATCACATAACATAAGCATCTCAAGCATTGCCGTGGGTTTGTATGGCTCCCGCTTGCATTAATCTTCGTCGCATCTCCATGTAACGAGACTAATCTAATCAAGCCCTCCCACTAATTACTAAGATCCTATCTAATAATTACGGGAAATAAATACATGTGATAAAATTCCTAAAACCCCGCCTAGGCCTTAGGGGCATGCAAGCCTCACAAGTTACATAAAAAATTAACCAATTAATTATCAAGGCACCTTAGGCCACTTTACAAGCAATCACATGCATTCCCAATATTTTACAACACACAAGGCATTGACATCTTGAGCCATATCAAACCCACATCCTCCTACAAAACAAAGTTAGCACATATACAATATACATGATTCACTTGCTCTTAATTAATTTCATTAATTAGAATCTTTGTGCATACTTGTTGCTCAAGTTTTCCGAATGCAAAGAAGGCTTAACCTTAACAACTAATTGTTTAAGCCCTTTTAAATTAAATCCAACTATCAAAACAGAAAGGAGGGTATTTAAGGAGTCTTCTAATTAACATTTCAATAAATTGATTAATTAGAAACTATTTTAACTAATTAAAATACGAAATTCGGGACCCGAAAAAATTCAAAATAATTCGGTCTCCAAAAAATCTGAAATAAATCCAGAGAACTCCTTACAAAGATTGTGATTACCTGTAAAAATCTCAAGGAGAGATCAATTACCATCAGGGAGAACCAAAAAAGACAAATCCTCAGATTGTGCGCGAAGCACCGTTAGAGAAAATTCTGTTATGGGTCTCAACCTTTTGATCTGTATGATCATCCCCTTGATATTTTTCCAGCAAACAATTTACATAGAAAAATACTACATACAATAGGCTATCATTCCATGAAAAGAAAATCCACAAGTTATATTCAAGATCAACGAGATAACAAGCATTTAAGCAAGGTATCCTGTTCTGGAACAGACCGTCGACCAAAAAGGTTTCACTCGGTTGAGGTATCAAATCTCAATGAAAATCTATGAAATTAATTTTCACATATTCCAGACTTAAAGGAGAACATTTCCATTTCAACACTTTTCCATAAAAGTTTCTCAATAAGTACAGTTTTTCAAAACAATCAGTTTGTTTGAAAAAACAGATCTGACAACTTCATCACTTTTCATCCTTGAACGCCCACATAATATCCGAAATATGCAACAAAATTTACATATCCAGAAAGAGCATCAAGTTTAGAATAATCCTATCTAAAAGTTACAGGTACTTTGTATACAAACTTATTTGTTACCAACCACAACAACAGAACTGTGCAGCAGAATAACAGATCTGCGCACCGTTACCGTTTAAATCACTAAAAATTCATTTTACATCGAATTTCAATGATTCCAGTGGGAAAACAACCACAACTCAAAGGGCTACAACCTCCAATAAGAAGAAAAAAATTTCAGAGAGCTTTACACCACGAAAAACAAGCAAAAAGACAGAAAACAGCCTTTCCAGGGCCAGCAAGCATGCACATCACTAATTAACTTAATTAATTACGAATTTCTCACTTAATTAAGTGTGAAAAACCTTAAGCACGACCATAGCTCTGATACCACTGTTAGGAAATGCTCATATTTTAATTTTAGATGAATTACAACTAATTAATCACCATTAACAACAAGCAAATCAATAGATCTAGTGCTAAAGCAATCACACATCCAATCAAGAGAGAAGGTAGGAGAAATTGTACCTCTCATGAAATTGTATTCATGAGGCTCGAATCCATTGCGTAGGAGTCGATGGCGTGCCTTCTCCACCACCACCACCATGGTTGTGCCGCCGGCCTCGAGTCCACCAAGGAGATTAACCACGTTCTCAAGGTATGTGCTAGCACACCCAAGAACAAGCCTAATCCCATTAGCTTTCTCTCTTCTAGCAATTAAATCTTTCATTTAAATGGTGAAGAGAGCTCAACACATGAGCAAAAGAGGGAGAAAAGAGGAGGTTTGTGGCAGCCACAAGGGGAAGAAAGAGAGGAGAGAGAAAGGCTAGCTCTTGGAGCCTCCAAAGGGGTCCTTTTATAGAGCTCAAACCCTAGGGAAAACTTCCCCAAAATTACACCTCTTGCCACCCTATGGCTGGCCACGAATTGGGCCTATATGGGCCACCTCAAAATCTCATTTGGGTCTTTAATTCACCTAATTAAAGTCCCATTAGTTTGCTCTATAATTGGGCTATATATTTTCCTATTAAATAACGGCCCGATTAATCAATATAACCATTCATATTGAAATGTGTTGATCTAAAATTAATTATTAACTCATTAATAATTATTTTGGGATTAGATAATGCATTAATTTATTTCTATATGATCTCTTTGACTTAATTAATTATAACGGTTCATAACGGTATATAATTAATTAATCAACTC
Source organism: Rhynchospora tenuis (assembly GCA_027725995.1). Classification (NCBI taxonomy): domain Eukaryota; kingdom Viridiplantae; phylum Streptophyta; class Magnoliopsida; order Poales; family Cyperaceae; genus Rhynchospora; species Rhynchospora tenuis. Next base: position 67,530,051 of record CM050889.1, on the reverse strand, counting down.
ATCATATTTCCGCAATACTCACTGTTGCGAATAAATAGATAATGCATTGTGTGGTCAAAGTCCTATTTGTGTGACCCTTTGAGGATTTATGCTATGTTGGCCATGGAGAATAAATCACTATTTATTTCCAATAATCATAAGCGGTATCTAGCAACACGTTATGATTCCCAATTCGCATAAATAATGTACCGTTACAATATCTCAATCCTGCATAAGAAATATAAGTATTTCCTTGTCTGATTCTTATGTCACACGATATCTTTGTATAATCCAAGATAGGAATGTGTCATTCTTGCAGATTATACATTTCTTGATCTAGAGTTGATCGTCTAGTTTGCATGCATACGATCCAACTCCATCAAGGGGCCCAAACAGATATCATCACTCACTAGGTATACTAATGAGGGACATACGGTTTTCTTGATGAACAACTTTTCCCCGCACAATTCAAGAGAACATAAATAAAGTCCTTATAGCAGCCTTTATCAGGAATCAACGTTAGACGATATTTATTGAACCTATCCTCATGTGGAAAAGATGAACATCTCAAACTTAGAATCAAACTCATATGAAATAAACAATGACACATAACACAATCCATATGTTTATTTCATTGGGTCAAGTCCTGTACTATGTTCCAATAACATACACATATGCAATTAAGTTGGTAACTCCTTACCTATGATTTATAGAACTTAATCATCACTTAACTTGCATACTAATCTTTTATGATAATTAATGTTCCTTGTTAATTATCAAGATTATGGACGATTTAGATTTATTATTGTCATTCTAATGAATGATCCACAGAGATCTACAATTCAAATCCTCAACCTGAATGATCTGTCAATAATAAACTCTAGGAACAAATGATCAAATATCATCATTAACATAAACTAAGAAAATAAGTCATTAAATATTGACTTCTAGGACATAACTCCAACAGATTGGGCTGGATGCCCTGATGACAGAAGAAGTATAACTGGTTATGCAGTTCATCTTGGCAGCAATTTAATTTTCTAGTCTTCAAAAAAGCAAGCAACAGCAGCAAGATCCTCCACAGAAGCATAATACAAGAGTATGGCTGGCACAACTGCTGAATTGACCTGGCTGCAGTCATTGTTATTTGAATTAGGCTGTCTGACCAACACTGCACCAACATTATGGTGTGACAATTTGGGAGCAACGTTTCTGGCATCAAACCCTGTCTTCCATGCCGGAACCAAGCATATTGAGCTGGATTTTCATTTTGTCAGAGAAAGAGTTGTCAAGAAGTTGTTAAATGTCAAATTTGTGTTTTGTTGATCAACTAGCCGATCTGTTCACCAAACCACTAAATAAAGCACGATTTCATCTGCTCAAAAGCAAGCTACAAGTTGTTCAGAACCCCTTGTGCTTGATGGGGACTGTAGAAGAGTTAAATAGTGAAGCACTGGACATCTCCAGTGATTCGAAAATGGACAATGTTTAGACGCTTAACCAATTTCTGTTATGGTTGTTATTTGCATTAATGACAGAGAGAGAAGAGCTCTTAGGAGATTTGTAATATAAATATCAATCGCTGTATCATTTCTTTGGATGAGAATATAGAAAGATTAAATTCTCTTCTCAAGTACAATTTCTCTGTACAATAACCATTCAGAATAGTAAAAAATTCACTTGTTATGCTCTTTCAATCCAAAATTAATTCAATTCATAATACATGTGTATTATTAAAATATTAAACTTTGTAATTGCGACAAACAAATGAAACATTTTCAATAAGAAGAACTTTTTTTATTAAAAAAAATCAGTCCGGAATAAAATGATCGCACCTTTATCTGATTATCTTTAACTCCAAAAATGACCTATAGAATTTATATATTCTAAAATTTACACTCATCATCTCTAGTGACAAACCACTCTGTGAAATGATTGGGAAGAAACAGTAGGTGCCAAGAAGTACAACTTTGTCGAAATTTCTGGAGGTGCAAACAAAGTTTTTCCTGTTGTGCAACAGAGACTTGACCTTGCGAGAGGTGAGATGAAGACACCCAAGCAAACAAAATTTTGACACAAAAGTCACTTGACATAGTGAGGTCTGCATGTTGTGAGTCGCTTAGACCAGAATCAATCCATAATTACTTGTCAGAAACAGACCACACAAAGGGATGCATCTGTATGGCGTAAAGAATTTGGATTACATGAAAGAGACACAAGCTTAAGAAAAGGAAGAACCTTAACCTTTCCTTCTCTCAAAGGTCAAGTGCGCATATGAGGGGTTAACACTTTCGGGTCCATCTCATATCCAATCACAAATTTCCTTATTCTCGTATCTATTTTTTTGCCGGATTGGGTAAGCTTTCTTACCCAAAAACACACGGATATATTGTGGCACACTTTTTATGACGAGTTATCTTGTTGTGAGCTTGGTGAAAAGAATAGTTATTATATATTCAAATCCGACAAAACCAACATAATTATAAAACCAGTTTGTGTTTGGTGAAAGGGCAAGGCACCGTCGAATCATTAATTAAACTTCATTTGACCGACTAATCAAATTTTGCAGACAATTTAATGTTTACAGATATATGTGCAATTAAGTATGCATGATTAAGAAATCTAAATGTAATTTATATTATCCACTCTAGGATTGAATACATTTGTTGACAACATTATTCATTAGAAATTTAACAAATGCCATGACACGTAATTAAAATCATAGTTTTAAATCAAACTAATCTTTAGTGATTAATCGGAAACAATCGAACAATCAATCTTAACGGCCGATGCAGATATTACAACTTTATAAAGCCAAAACCTTGGACAAAACTGCAAAGTTCTATGTACAAATTAAGTTGGTTTGGTTTTACAACTTTACAAAATTGTACAACTTACAAATGGCCTATGGTCTATGTTAGAATAAAAAAACCTTTGCATAAATAATTTAAGTTAATACTTCCATCGCGCAGTAACAATTATAAATTTTTATTTCAAGCCCAATTGGTTGAACTTGTTGAGGAAATAATGTTCGATATAATATCTCAAACCAGCAAAGTTTAATAGGAAACACGCAAAGCAGGGGGCCAGGAAGAAAAAGAAGAAGAGTGCCACTTGTAGCATGCGATTGGATAGAGATGAAGAAGTAATTTTCAGTGTCAATTGATAAAAAAAAAAAAAAAAAAAAAAAAAATTATGGCCTAGGTTTCCACTTGTAGCTAGCCTCTATAGGTGCGAAAATTTGTGACATGGTTGTTCTCAATCCACCATCACGCCAGCTCAGATTTTTTGAAGCCTACTTATTTGTTCCCTTATCATGGCCTTACAAAAGCAACTTTAGATTCTTTATTGTATCTATCATGTTAATATTTGTACAATTAACTATAGTTCACTTTTTTTCAAAGCCTAACTGAAAATATTTCCTGCAAATTTCCTTTCATGATATGCAAAATTTTTGGCTCATGCTATATGAAATTGAGTTAGTTTTATATCGTGCGAGAAACAATTGAGCTAAAATAACAAAAGATATGTATACCGACAAAGGAATTTAGAATGAAAGAGCAGAAAATTTACATTCGTGTTGTTTCACAAATTTCAAAAATATATTTGAATATTTTCTAAAATAGTTTCACAAGAAGCTGCTATAATTAATATTATTAATTATAATTAATGTGGTCTATATTATTAAATATAAACCAACTTCATTTAGAATATTTATCTAAAGGGTGTATCAGATTTTGATGAAAAATCTAATGGACCATGTTCATTCAAATCTAATCTCTTCAATTACCTTAATATTAATTCTAAAATTCTGTCATTAATGACACCTTTTCCCCTTAATTTCGACCATTAAGAAAAGTAGACAGAATAAGAAAAATATTATTATTTTCTGACATCATTTTAACTAAGGTGAAATTGGAGAAGATTAGATTTTCGTCTAACGATGTCTTCCCTTAAGAATTGCAAGTTCTAACTCATGATTTGTTAATGTTATATGAAATACATGATCATTAGGATTGTTAATTAAGATATTATTATTATTAAATATTTTTACGCCTAACAGCAGCCATTTATTTATGTTATTTAATAAGAATAACCGAACAAAAGATCAATGACCTTGCACGTATAATATGAACTTAAAAACATAAATTTTTTATGTCTTAGTTGATTATATACAAAAATATACAAATTTCTTAAACGAATTCCAGTCAAAATATGGAACAATTTTAAAATTTCTTACATATGAGAGAAGTCAGTATCATGCAACATGCATAGAAACTATAGTGGGGATGCGAAGAAAATTTGGTTGATAAATAAATGGTTCAAATAACCAAAGACTAATCATAGAAATTTCCCAATAGAGTAACTTCAACCAAACCTTAAACTACACAACTCTCCCTCTCTCTCTCAACGGTCTACGTATTTCTTTTTCTCCGTTTTGGCGCGAAGCTAACTACAGGACGAGAACAGTGGGACCCACAACGCGACACCGGCTCCACCCGGTTAATCGGTCGATATAACCGAAAAGGACTTCTCTCTTAGAAAAGATATGAAAAAAACAGAATCAATTTCTGCCTTTTATTGTCATCGATTCGCAACTACGGAATGTACAACACTGATAAAGCGCTACGAATTTTGTCTTCCACAAAAACTGTTCTAGCCAGGCCTTCTATAGCAATAATATTGTAGATAAACTGTAACGGGTTATAAATGTGTTTGTACTTGACCTGCTTCTACAGGCATCATGTTTGATGCTGTACTGTGAATCAAGGTAGAGAAAAAACGCAAAATTTAAAGGGGAAAAAAATAGAGATAGGATCCTCTCTGAAGAAAACAAAAAATAGAGAAGAAAGGAATTTTCTTTTTTTTGGAAAGAGAAAGGAGAACAGAGAATCTTGTACCAAAGTGTGTACTATCTGGTGTCCTGAACGACAGGAGACAAAAAAACAATGATTTTCTCCTTTATACCCTATTAAGTTTCTTAATTAGTTACAAAATTGTTATAGTTGTCAAATAGAGGTATTGAATTGAACTAATAAATATTTTCGTGTTTCTTAAGGTGCAGATGGACTACATAAAATATTCTCAATAGTAGTGATTGGCAAAAATTAGGAATTATTTCTTCCTTTTATTCGTTTGAAGATCAATTGGAAGGGCATCATGCACAAGAAATGATAATGATAATTGATAAACAAAGCAAACGGAGGAAAAAGACATTTGGCCCAATGAAAGAGAGACATATATTATAGTATCCGATAAATCAGGACATTTGTTTAATTATTCGATTTCCTGTCATCTCTCCTAAAAGCAATGGGCACCATTGAAATTGAAAGATCACTACATTTTTATCTTGGTTCAGCTCCTTTTCGGTTATACTTGTACATAATTCATTGAAAACTTGTAGATGAATCATGACCATTGTATGATCTCGAACATAAATTGAGTCTGAAAACTTTTCAATAAAATGATTGAAGTAGCTAAACATTAAATAACTAATATATTCTATCAACATCAATTAAATTTTCAAATCAGAAAATAAAAATTTTAATTATGGGAATCAACGATACTAAGACCACATTTTAATAGAGGTTGGATGTATGTTTTCTTAAATATAAACAAAGATATATATGCAAAATTTTATATCTGATTAAAAATATAAAATATTGCACCTCAAACATTATATCCATCCCCGTCTCAAGTAGGTGTGGTGTTAGCATTTCGTGGTAGCATTTTTAATGTAGACAGTTTGAATAACCGTTATAGCTAAAATCACCATTTGATATGGAATAGACTGTCCAAAAAACGTGCACAAACTCGTGAGATGGTTGGTAAAGCCTGGGGACCTATGAAGAGGAAGAGAGAGCTAGGAAGAGAAGAGAGATGATATTAATTTATTAATTTTTGTGACTTTTTTGTGCTGTCAATATTATTGAATCACAGCCGCTCATCAACCTATGATCCAACGGCTGTTGATTGGTGGCATTTGGGGGCATTTTAAAATTGGGGCAGGGAACGCTCCTCTTTGGTAAATGATGCCCTTCCAATTGATCTTCAAAACCTATGTGGGCATGTTTGGTAGGAAGAATAAGGTTCTTTAAGCTTCTTTAAGGAGGAATAACTAACCAAACAAGAGATGAATAAGCTTCTTTAAGGAGGAAGAACTTATACCACCAAAATTGGTGGAATAACTTCTTCCACGATGGGTCCCGTGCGGATTAGTCTAGATTTTCGAATAATCAATCAATAATTTTGATTATTAATGATAATTAATATATTATTATAATATTATTATTTTATTATTGTAAGTATAATTATTATTAATATTATAATTACTACAAGAAATAATCAATAAAATTTTAATTCATATGATACTAATAATAGTAATAATAATAATATAAAAATTATTATTATTATTACAATATTAATTATTATTATCATTAGTGACATCCACTTAGTATAAAGAATAACATTTATAACAATAATTATATATTGTGAATTAAAATAATTTATATAATAACAATTATTATTATTATTATAATAAATATTTTTAAACTAATAACAATAATAATAATAATAACAATAATAATAATAATAATAATAATAATAATAATAATAATAATAATAATTTATAATACTAATTAATATTATAATAATTATTATACATCTAATTTTATATTTTTATATTTTTATTCCTTCACTTTATATAACCAAACAAGCATGACATAACTTGACATAAGTTCTTCCTCCTTAACTTATTCCTCTTAAGTTAATCCTTTACCGAACACCACCACAGGCTCTTGCCTCTGCACAAGAAAGTTAAGGTAACTATATTAAATGTTAGGTACTGAGAGAGAGGGAACGTGACTCTCATGCCTGTGAGGCTGTGACGCTTATATTGTCATAAAAAAAATTAGGTACCGTTTTCTTTCAACATTATTAGATATTGCAAAACCTAGGAAATCAACATAGTTTTGTTTTGCTTTGGGTGGTTGAGAATTTTTTTACGATTTTTTTTTTCAGCTAGATATTGAATATCTTTCGTTCTGATTCTTCCTTTTTCCTTGATAATAAATAAATTAATGCATGCACGTTTTTCTCAGAAATTCCTTTTCCCTTTTTCCAGAAACCAAATAAATTTTAATAAAATCATTTAATATGGACATTTGTGTAAGGTATTAGATATAGGCTTGAGCAATTTTTTGAGTGACTGCTTTAGCAAATAACATTTGTTTTTCTGTAAAAAATAAAGGTTGGTTCACGAAAATAATGCAAAGACAAAATGAAAAGAAAAATACATTTTTTTTCTGTAAAAAATAAAGGTTGGTTCATGAAAAATAATGCAAAGTCAAAATGAAAAGAAAATTTAAATTATTCATTAATGACCAAGTAGCTAAACTGATAAGACAGTAGATTAATTTTTCATGAGATAAGACGTATGAGAATTTTCTACTAAATGACAGACCAGAAAGTAATTTCATATAACACAAGCAGATGATTTGATATGTCTCCTTAATATATCACTTATTCAAAAGTAGAAAAAGGCCTATCACATCGTTGGAAAGGTTTAGTTGATAGCTAACATTGTAAACTAGAGTTTTCATTTCATTTTGTATTTATTAGGGTCCTCTTTGCAAATTTACAAATTTCAGAATCTGCTAGCGTCTCTTTTAAATTCTGTCTTGTCTCCGTCTCAAATAATTGAAGAGGGCAATTAAGTTTAGGTTATTTTAATGGAATTAATTATTGAATTTTCCATGATAGGGAGAATAAATCATATATAATCCATATAAGTTAGGTCATTGGTGCATAGAACGACATGATGATGCATGACCTGTAATAGTCAAATTAAAGTCTCAGAAAGCATTGTTGTCCAAGTTGAATAATAATAGATGTACTCCTGTACGTAAACCAAACAGCCAAATTACTCACTAACAAACAATAGTTATTATGATAAATTCAATCTTCAAACTTAATGCTTTCACAATCAAACCAAATTATTAAATTGCCTCCACGATAAAAAATGCAAGCAACATATGGTTTTTCCCTTTTTATGAATAAAAAATAAGCCACAAATGTTGACAAACTTCGTAGGCGATTAGATCAGATGTAAGATTATGGCTTTATACGAAGACACAAAATGGTTTGAAAAATGATGAATCAAGGGTTTGTTCAAATTTTTTTGGTGACAAGGATTGCATGAATTAATTTACAAAAAATAAGGGACTACAAAAAAATTATTCAAAACATAATTCGAAACAAAAAAAATTTCACAGAACTTATGATTTTGTGGGTATTAATGAAAATGTCTGTTCAAGTGACCAGCAAACAATATCCGTCGAATAGTGCCCGTGAATTGATTGGAAATTCTGTCCAATAGTGTGCAAAAAGATCTGCACAAAAATATCTGGAAAGAAATTCGACTAAAATTCCATTGATTCCCATTAATCGTTTAGTGGTATCTCATAGAAAAATAATCCAAAACTTCGCTAGGATGGACGCATATCAATTAACAAATTTTGTATGATTTATATAATAACTCAGAGTGTAATGCCATAGAAGTACAATGCCATGTATTAAACAAAACCACGACAAAATGGCATACTATGACAGAAAATGGGATAGGCATAAATTACTTTGTTTACTTTTTTTGGGATTATAAAAAATTTAAAATGTCAGTACCTAATTAATTAAAGAGGGGTTTAAGTGGTCCAATGAGCATTAGAGAATCTGACATCACAGTATTAATTATTGCAAGCTACTAATCTTGGGCTTATCCTATAGGTTGATCCGTCTTTATTAAAAGATGCGATCTAACGTTGGACATCCTAAATTAACTATTTTTGTACGCCCACATGGTTTTGATTATAGTATTTCAACGTGGTTAGTTTTTGGGAATTGGCGGTTTGCGGGATAGCCTCTGTTTCTTGAACCATTACAAATTTGCAATGGATACCCCAATAAGCACCCAATATTCATAATTCTTTCTACTGTCCACTAATCCACTTGGAAAATGCAATTTGCAAAATTTTAATCGATTTATAATGGATAAATCAGGTAAAAGTAGTGTCCAAGCTGCCAAGCAAGTCATCAGATCAGCGGCAGTGGCGGAGCCAGGAAATTTGACAATGGGGTTCAATAATTTTTAGTATTAATATTAAAAAAATAAATAAATTCATACAATATATATATATATTAAAAAAAATTTGTTTTAAACGAGTTTTTCATTTGGGCTAAATCTAAATCATTCATTATGACTGATTACAGATCCAATGACCCTTGAAAATCTCATCCATGGCTATTCAAATTATTAATGTTCTTTTGATCGTGCAATTAACAATTTAGACATTAACAATTACTGGAGATATTTTACAATTCATTTCGATTTTATTATAATAAAGTACTTGAAAACTTTACCAAGAAAATATTAGGACTCAAAATATACAAATCAACAACAAAATTAAAAAATAAATCGGTTGATAAAAATAATTATGGTTACTGATTGTATGTTAATCTCTAGTAATATTCAACTAAATAAACAAAAATCTATATATTAACAAAGTAGATTTTAAAGTTGCATATTCAAGTTCAATTAATAAGTTCAATATGCATGTGCTAATCGTTACTAAAAGTGAAAGTTTATGAAATACTTGAGAAGACAAAAATTAATATTTGTGGCATTGTAACATATATATGTTATATAAATATATATTTTTTTCAACAAGAATAAAATTTCAAATCCAATATGGGGTTCACTAGTGGAATATCTTTTGAATATCTATGGAGTTCAAATATTATATATCTACAAATTTTTTCATTTTGCAAGTGTAAACTTCCAAATTTAGTATTATTTTTTATAAATCAATGGGGGACAATTGACCCCCATTGCTTCTACTTATCTCCGCCACTGATCGGCGGGTCAATTACTTGATTTACAACTAGTTTTCCAATAGAATGAATCATTTGTAGAACTACGATATTTTTTAGTTTTTTGTTTACAAATTTTTCCCATTTTGAAAAATTGTCCTCACTAGAGAAAGAAAATCAATTAGTGATATCTTGAATGAGAGGCTTATCAAATATAATAGATTGTAGTTTGTAAAGTATTAATTTACCACTTGATAGTCTCTATCAAACTTTCTAAAAAAATATTAATTTAGCAACGTATGATTTCTTATGGTGGAAATTATACATATATGAAGAATTAGAAATCTATTAATTAACTAAGATTGAAAACGATAGTAAAGTACTTAATGACTAAAAAGTATCATCATTACATTAAGAATGAATTCAACCGCATTGATTTGTATGGGTTCTCAATTAAACCCTATCAGATCTCAATTTTGAAAGTTCAAATGACCATCGTTCAATATGATATCCCTATTGAAATCTCCTTGCTTACCAAATTTACATTTTTTCCAAAAGTTTTAAGTATTTTTTTGGATTTTTAAAAACAATTATTTTTTAAGGTTTAGAACAAATTAGATTAATAATTTTATAAAATTTCAAACCAATAGTAAAAAAAAATTCAAAAAATATAAAATTTGGTGGGCAAGAAGATTCCGATAGGGATATCATGTTGGACAGTTTGGATCACTCATTTGAACTTTTAAAATTGAGATATGATGAGATTTAACCGAGTGTCTAGTCAAATCGATTTGATTAAATCTATTTTCTATTATTTTATTTTTTCCCCCTTTAGACTTTATATTCATGTTGTTTACAACAAAATAATATTGTTTATTCCACTCATTGTCAAAACGTACCTCATCAAACCTATGCATAATAAGTTCATGAGGTATGTACTAAAATTTAAATGAGCACACATGAAAGTTGAGTTCAAATTGAGTATACTTGATGGCTCCAATTTAAGTTAAGTCCTCTTTTTTACGGTTAGCTTTAATAAGGTAATATACTACAGTATATTAGTTCATTGAGCAAGGTTCCAGTACCACCATTTTGGGTGCCACAAGTTGCCACAAGTTCATATTTTATCAATATTTTAAATTTTTTTTAAATTCAAACTCTGAATTCAAACTATTGTTCTTGTTCAATTTAACGAGCGATGTGTTTCAATATAAGTTTTATAAAATTTAAAGTCGGTTTGGTACTCGATCAAATGGTTAATAAATGAACGAATCTGGTTAATTATGACAGATTAATTCTAATACGTTCATCGATTGGTCACTTGATCCAGTATCAAACCGACTCCAAATTTTATAAAACTTATATAGAAACACATCACCTATGGAATTGAATAGAATCAACAGTTTAGATTCAATATTTCAATTTAATTTTTTTTAATATCGATAAAATATGAAGTTGTGGCAACTTGTGGCACCAAAAAAATGGTGCCACTAGAACCTTCCTCTAAATTTATTATTTAGATTTGAATACGAAAATTTTCATCTGCTCCCCTTCAATAAAATAAAAATAAATAGTGGAACAATAATTTATGGTTAAGTTAAAAAGGTTGACTTGATGTTATGAATGAATTTATATCATTTACGACTAAGTTTTGAGAATACTTCTTGTGGACATGTAGCATTAATACAAACATATTTTTAGTAGCACAAGTGGTTGCCTCTTTTGGATGATATATTGATTATACTAATAAGTATCATTAAGTATTATAAAATGTAAAACGTTTTTTAAATCACGCACAATTAATGCCAGCAAGTTGTTCGACTTCATTAGGAGATCACTACTGACATAAACTGTTTGGTTTTTCGTGCCAACTAATACGAGGTACTCTCTCTTTGGAATTGGTAGACGTGGATGACTTGCATCCGCTAATAGCAATTCTTCTTTATTTTTCTTAACAGATAAGAAAAACACAAGTTTGTTTTATTTTATATTAAAGGCCCATCATCATAGTTTATGCAAAAACGTCCATTTTTTTTACAATTATTTTTGAAGTTCCGATAGTGGCAGAGCTAGAAAATTTGACAATGGGTTCAATAATTTTTAATATTGATATCACAATAAATTAAATAGATTCATACTATATATATTAGAAAAAAAAATCTTGAAGAACTCATTCATTTCTATTAATTGTGATCTGTGTTAAATCTAAACCATTCATTGTGATCGATTACAGATCCAATGGTCCTTGAAGAACTCATTCATTTTTATTCGGATTATAGTGTCCTTTTGATCGTGCAATAAAAATTTATGACATTAACAATTGTTATTTTACAACTCATTTCGATTTTATTCCTCATTATTTCAATAACATACTTAAAAAATCTACTGAAAAATATTAGGACTCAAAATATAGAATAATTTTATAAAAATTACAAGTTATAATAGATTTTTTTTATCTTCTAATTGAATTCATTAAAGTCTCATCCTTTGAATCGTTAGGAGATGAAATGCTATAAATAAAAAAAGGACAAAACAAATTAAATTGAATGATCAAAAGTTATTATGGTTATTGATTAGAGAAAGGTTCCGGTGCCACAACATTAGAGTGACACCAAATGTCACAATTACACTTTTCATCACTGTAACAGAAGTGACTGTAGTATGGTAACCAAGTTCTTATCCGTCTGAAATTACCAATAATTAGCGGTATGATCAAGAAATTAAATTAAATAAACTATTGCAACAGTAAAAGTTGCGGGATTTTCTGATTTGATAACATGGTAATGTTCGATTGGATTTATAGAAATTATTGGTGTATTTGCCACGACTATCTGACTTCTGGGTTAGCTTAATTAAATATTTAAGGGAAATAGCTAATTTACAAAATGTTAAATCTGTGAGTTGCTACACGAAAGGCCACACCATTCTTGCCACAAAAGATCTGGGTAATTTTTGATAAAACTGTCGAGAGACACTCGTCTCTCTTCTCTTCTTCTCCGACTTGTCTTCCTTTCTTTCGTTTCTTCTTCTCGAAGCTCCCCCTCACGAGCTTCTCCCTCTGTGTCGATCTCTGGTTGGCTTGGAGTGCGGCTGCCTCCTAGTCGACCTCTGTCTAGTTGCCACGTCCTCCTTTCTCCTTCTATCAGCACGAGGAGTCCATCTTCTCTCTTCTTCTTCCGATGGCGGGCTGTCAGAAGAGTTATGGAGAGGCGACGTGACTTCCATGCACCCCTCCATTGCACCTCTTTACCTTGTCTCCTTCTTCTCCCTCGGCACAGAGGTAAGTTATTTAATTAAAAGGTCGAGTTAGGGTTTGGATTTGGGGGAAAAAATTGGAGGAGGAGACAAGAGGAAAAGGACGGCAGTGAAGGTGGTAACCATCTCTCCCTCTCTTGCTTTGTAAATTTCGTTATCAATTTGAAAAGAAATTGATATGTTTCGGTTGATTTTGTGTAAAGCCTAGGTGCATGGAACTGAGCTTGTTCCTGATAAGCTTAACGCTGATTTTCGCTTTGGTTGTGCTTGAATTTTTGAGGCGATTTGTCAAGTCCCACGAGTTAGGTATATTCCTTTGTTCCTGTGACTGTTATCACTTGATTTTTCTGGTAATAAGGGTTGGTTTATGATGACAGTGGCTGAGTAATGGGTTAATTGTGGGATTTATGCAACTGACAGGGTTCACTTTAGATTTTGGGTGCGATATGCTAAATGTAGTCTGATCTGATAAGGATTAATCTTGTTTTGCTTGATGATTTCATGGTTTAAGGAAGTCTATGATGACATTGATCTGTTCTGAGGCTAACTGAGGCTTAATATAGGGCTCTGGCATGTTTAGATTACATGAATATGTGCATATAAGCATATACTAGGGATATAACAGTGATATGTTTGTGCCTTATGCTATTTTAGGACATTGACTAATGATTTAATGATGAAGGCAGTGATAATCAGGCATGAGATGGTGATTGCATAAGATTCATGCATATTAATATTACTTATAAGTATATATGATGCATATTTATGTTATCTGTCATGATTACATGGTTTACATGATTATATGATGAAATATATGAGCTGCTAATCTAATATGTGCATTTATTTGACTTATAACAGCAAAATATATATGAATTAAGGTAAATCATGGCATGGCATGATGGATTATCTGGTTATTGCATTCAGGAAGCTAATTTTTGTATAAACTATCCTTACTGATGATAGATATGGTCATAGATATGCATATTTTACTTATCTGGCATTAATATATGTATAGTATTTTCTTATACTTATGCAACTGTGAGCTTAATAATTGTATACTGAGGGCTTATGATGTTTTTGTGCATGTTGAATTGTTGGCTGGAGAGGAAAAATCATGAACATGCAAATTTTATACATATATAATGTGTATTTTGATGTATAACGGTTAAACTGAGGCATATAGTGGTTTTCATGCATGTAACTTGCATATAGACTATGTAAAAAGGGTATTTGAGGCTGTTGGAATGATGGTACCAGTCTCTGGTACGTATGTGGGTGAGTTGGTACTGTTCTGGTATGCTTGGCGAAGGCCCAGGGATGAATTTGCATGAAAAGTAATTTTCTGAGGGCTAACTTGAAAGATTCGAGGGGCTTAATTGTGACATAGATGGATTTTAATAAAAGTTGTGGGCTGGAATGAAAAGTTGAGGGGCTTTATAATTTTCTGTGGGATTAAATGAAAAAAATGGTGGCTTATTGGATCGGGTTGGATTCGGATTGGTTATGTCGGACCCGTTACGGTCTGACCCAGTCAACTGGACCCAGTCAACTGAGTCCAGTTGACTGGGTTGAGTCGTTTGGCGCGTGTGGTTTGTTTGTGGGTTGTGTTTTCTGTTGGGCTCTGTTGCTTCGCTGTGGGCCAAGAAAAAGAAGAAGGAAAATAATATGTGGGCTGGATTTTCTGTGGGCTTAATTTATTTCGGAAAAATAAATGTTAAAGTGGGCTAATTAAATTTAGATTTTCGGATTTGATTAAAATCTAATGTTTGTATGCTAATGACGGATTCGATTGAGCTTGATTCAGACTAACTGTAGTCTAATATTAATCTGTGGGCTTTTTAGGGAAATGATGACAACAGTCTGTGTACTTAATGAACGGATACAGTGGCAAATAAACCAGACTTTCTGATCCCGCTAAACTTAAACAAAATAATTCTGATTTATATTTTCTGATTTTTGTTTTAATTCTGTTTAACTATTTCCTAAATTCTGTCTGATGATTCTGTATTCTGTTTTTAATGTTAATTCTCGATTTCAGGAAATAAACGTTAAACATAATTCTGGATGATTGGAGAAGTAACTAAAAATTAAATCAACGTTATAATCTAAATCAAGGACTTGGAACCAAACTATAACAGGCAAGGTTAACGTTAAGAACTAGACTCAGATTTAAGAAAACCCGTTAAATAAATATTAACGGTACTTGATATGTGGTTTGTAAACAGGCACGGACCCTGAGGCACCCCGCGACCAGTAAAAAAGCAAGGTGCGGATTACGCGATTTCTTTGTACAAACTGGATATCAGTATTTTTAAATTGATGCATAGCATGTTGAAAGATATATGCATTTATTTCATATAGAATTAAGAAACCCTGAATGAATGAAATTCATGTTGAATCAAACTGATCGTTTGACTAGGAAATTAATCTGACTTGGTCATCCAATTGTTATCTTGTGGACCGTCAGAATTGTAAAAGACTGGAATGGTTTCCGTAAATTGACTATAATGCATGAGTTATTTGGAGAAAATTCATGAATCTGATTCGGGATTAAATCAGACCATTCTTATTCAGTCTGCATAGCATAAGTATGAGATTTAAATTGTGTCACTCTCCGGAGTATGGTTTGGCCACCTACCTGGCCAGGATTGTAGCGCTATTATTTCTGGAAATTCCCTCTGAAATCTGTATCTAGGGTTGAACCTATGGTTTTGGGAAAAGTTCTTTCTGAATCTGACCGGCCGATAAGAACTTGAGTGAATACGATTTTTCTGTGGAATAATTATGCTTGATTGTTTCTGTGCATATTCATGATGCAGTATGCCGGTCATCGGACCCTTTCGTCTGGTACCTACGGTATTAAAAATTTCTGAGAATAATTATAATAATTATATATTAATTGAAGTGGGTGTGAATTTCGTTACTCGGTTCATACTTGGATCCGCGTACTGGAACTAAAACCCGCACTGAGATTGTATCTCACTCTGTGCTTTGTTTTGCATGTGTCCTCAACGACTTGGGGGTTCCAGGAGCGTCGTAATGGAGTACGGCGTAGGACTATAGCGACTTTGGAGTGTAGTTACCTTCAGTTTGCGGTACGGATCCCGAGTCTGAATTGTGAGGCTGTTTTGTGTATTTGCTTAGATGAACTGCCCGAGGTACTGGCTTACTTATATTTTGAGATGCCTCCTGCGTCTCCAGCGTCTGAGGTTGAGGTTGAGCCAGAGTCGGAGGCTAACTCCCATGAAGAGAAAGCGTTCTGACCGTTAGCTTCCTTTTCCTTGTTGGGAGGGGGTCCGAGTGTGTATGTTCCCTCTGGTGTTGTGTTGTAGTGGTCTCGTTGTTGCGGTGCTGGTTCTTTGTGCTAGTGTCTATGAGTCTTTTCTCGGGTTTGTGGCGGCGGTATCACGGTTGGATGGGTGGTTTTTTTTCTCTTTTTATATTTTATATGTTTATATGTACATAGAGCGAGCTTGAGCGGACCAGTCCTTAGGAAAAATAAATCAGCCGGGATTGGTCATATCTTAGTGTGGTTTGTTTTTACTTTTGTAGAAAAACTTGTGTAAAACTAAGCTTGAAATAATGTGAAATATTTTCTGTGTGCTTATCTGTGATGTTGTGTGAATTTTGGGCCGAAATCAAGAAAATGAAAGAAAAAAAAATAGTCTGTCTGTCTGTTTGCCTTACGGGAATGGGAAACTATTCTCGTGGCGGAGGAGACATCACTCCATCGGTTCGGGGTGTGACAATCACTATTTAAAAATTTTAAATTTTAGATGTTAAATCAAACCGTTGATATTGTATAACTTAACGAGCGATGCATTTTCATATAAGTTTTATAAAATTAGAGTTGATTTGATACTTGATCAAGAGGTCAAGCCATGAAAGTATTACAATTAATTTGTCATTTTTAACAAGATTCGTTTATTATTAAACCTCTTGATAGAGTATCAAATCAACTCCAAATTTTATGAAACTTATATATGGAAACACACCTATTGTTAAGTTGTACAAGATCAATGGTTTGGATTCAACATTTAAATTTTTAAATTTTTAAATATTGACGAAAAGTGAAGTTGTGCTATTTGGTGACACTCTCAAACTATGGCACCGGAACCTTCCTCGATCTATTATATCTTAATCTTTTGTCATAAACTCATATCTAATATATTAAACAAAAAAAATATATATTAACAAAGTAAATTACAAAACTACATATTCAAGTTCAATTAATAAGTATTAATCATAAACATCTAAAAAAAAAAGATTTTGCGAGCATATATGATAAATTTCATTCATCAATATACATGTGCTAATCATTGCTAAAGTGAAAGTTCATCAAATAATCAAGAAGACAAAAATTAATATTCGGGTAGTCGAATATATATCCGTTATATAAATGATTCTTTTTTTTCAAACAAGAATAAATTTTTCAAACCCAATATGGGGATCACTAGTTTCATATCTTTTGAATATCTATGGAGTTCAAATATCGCATATTTACAAAATATTTTCATTTTGGAAGTGTAAATTTTTAAATACGGTATTATTTTTCATAAATCAATGGGGTCAATTGATCCCATTTCTTGTACTTAGCTCGGCCTCTGAGTACTGGAGATGACTATATATTGCCACTATATCATCCCTTGCAATTGGGGAGTATATATGATTTATTGGAAGTTATTTATTTATTAAGCATATTACTTAAGGTATTAATTGGGTTTGCTTTTATGTTGCATAATAATTCGAATTTACCGCCATTCCTTGTTCTTAAAATAATTATTTGAGGTTCTTCAACAACTGCAATACTCAAAACCTAAATTATAAATGAAATGTTTGATCGAAGGCAAAGGGAAATAAATTATTTCGACCATATGAAGCGGGTCAAAACCTCTATGTTGTGCGTACCTTAACAGTTAAGTTGCTATTTAAAGCGATTTATCTAGTACTAAATCTTCTTTCCCAATGACCTTAAAAATTCTTGTCAACTTATTTTTAGTCGAACACCAAATGGTTATATTATATTGTTTCAATAATAATAAGTCGCCTCTTAAGGAAAAGCTTGCAATTTCACATTTTTTTTTTTTTTTTTGTTAATCTGCGATGATCACGAGATACAATAAACTAATATTTTGTAGCTCAGTTAATTATTTTTTAAGAATGCGCAATGAAGGAACAAGTTTATCCTTGGATCTAATTTATAAGATCAATACTGGGTTTTGGAATATTAATGTCGATAAAGTCTGTATATAATTGTCATAACAAAATATCTCTTCCTTACTCAAAATACAAGATTATCTGACCAAAACATGTTGAACGAGAATTATGCAGCTGGAGGGAAAATGAATTCGTAAACTACAATGCGTAGGCGAAGATCAATATTTTGGGCCAAACCTTTAATTAAATACAGCCCAGTTATTTAACCTTTCAAAGTCCACTAACCTTGGCTAGTCCCATAACCATTTCGATGTGACAACAAATGGATACCTCCAGCCTATAGAAAGATAAGAATATCTGAAAGACTGAAACTTTAGTTACAATATCTGAAAGACTGAAACTTTAGTTACAATATTGATCCAGCAATTTGCATTTTTTTTATTACACAAGTATCTCACCGACACACCTTTCTAAGTTTTAGTTCCAATCCAATGAATATTAGAATTTGAATCTGAATCTCTACAACGGAAAACTGTCATTAATACTAGACTGTTGCTTCAGTGGTATGCAACGATTTTGATTTGCTACCAGTCAAGCAATTTTTAACTAAAAATTAAAATAGGAAAAAAAGATTCGCTGAAACAATAAATGGGACCCACAAGGCCATTTGTGGATTTGTGGCACAATGTAGTTTAAATTCTCTGTCAAAAACCATCACTAGGGATGCAAAAATGTCAGATGCAAAGGAAGTATACTTCCAAATAATTCAAACCTTGGGATCTTCATAAGAAAGATACCTGTAGATAGCCACAATATTTGAACACTAAAAAAAAATAAACATATATAAATCTGGTCAAATATTGCACTACCATCTTGCACGTTGCACTGTGGGAATGAAATTGACTGAGCTTGATATCAGATGCACGAATTTCATTGAGGATTAAAATTAGACTTTAAAATATTTTCTGAAGATTTAATGAAGATTCTTGGAAAGATTTTCCTGGCAATTCTGCAAAATAATTCTTATGAAAAACACATCAGAAGACTTTCTAAGGAAGAAACTGCACGTAATCAAAATGTACTTCAAGGTTTCAAAAAGAATGAGTAATCAAAAGAAAACATTAAATGATCTAGAACTGTACACAAATAGGACCATTATAATAATGATATAAAGAGAACTCTTTTCCGCATCTAAAGTTCTAAACTCTAAAGTTTCAACTTTAAACTACATGTTTCTCAACTTGTTATGTTCTCTCATTCTCAATTTAAATTATGACGGAACGCATCCCTATTTTCTACCAAGACGAAGGAGGCAGGACATATTTCATATTTGCATGAACAAGCAACTGAATTCACCAGCAAGTTTCCAAATGGAGGCCTCCATTCATTGCATAAAGGAGAGGAGCCGAGTCCTTTGTTGAACAATGCCTGAAAAGGACTTCCAACCTATTAATACTAAATTAATGTATCATACGAGTCATGATATCATTAAATAAGTCAAAATGATTTAGAATCTAGAAGAATTAAGTACTACGTCAGAAAACTCAGGAAAATTGCAATTATTGCAAAGAAAATCTACTAAAAGGAGAACATTGATTCATGGACAGCTTGCTTCCACAAAAATTTGACAAAAGAAAGTAAAATTTCAAGCTTTATTTGACTAATGATGGCACAAAGGTACAATTACCTTTTTCCAAATTACATACTCTGGATGATACTAGTTAAACTCACGAGTAAAAATAAGAGATTTAAATATTGATTATTGCTGAATTACAGATCCCAAGCTTATCCAGATTTTAGTTGACTACACCATTTTCAAGCAATAACCATACTTTCAAAGAAAACTAAAGCAAAAATTAGAACTAATCAACTACCAAAAGACAGAATAAAGTTTCCTGTGCAACTCCTGATGTAGGACAAACAGTGTAATTTATTAAATTATGCAGATGGTCATGAAAGTATCACTCATATCACATTTTGTTCTCTAATTTTCAGAAGTTTCATTTGGCCCTTAAAACTATAATTGGATAAAAAAAATGCTACCATTGTTGTTGTTTTTTTAAAAAAACAAAAACAAAAATGAACATCCATATTAGCATCCATGCTATGATGATTTCCATGGTGAAACATTATTTTACAGTTAATTAATGATGACATTGGCATCTAAACTAGTATCCATTCAGTTGATACATAATAACATTGGTTATTATGTTAGTATCTATATCATCTGTGGTACTTGAACAACCACAAAACTGCTATCTGTAATGGAAGAAGAACCTTGGGGGGAGGCACCATATGTTTTTCTATTTTTTTTTATTTTAACAATATGATACATTTAAAATTTTAGGATCAAAAAGAAAAGCCAGCGACACTTAAGGACTGCAATTTAATCTAAGCTAAATTAGCAGGAAGTACTTTTCAGATGTAAAATATTAAACTGTTGGGGAAAAGGAAAAATATACACCTTACAAAGGCAGTATAGGGTGAGGCTCTTGTATTTCACTGAGTAAGAACATTGCAACCTGACCATGCATGGCGAGAGAGAATTTGAATGAACAGAAAGAAAGCAGAATCCTATAGCTATTTTACATTATTAAAAAGTCAAACCTTGGCAGCGTATTGCATTGATCTCAGAACCCGCTACACTAATGCCTTCTTGGTTAAGTAAAGTAATCCCTGACGACTCAACTACAAACGGAAATGCAACTGGAGGAGAGATTGGTGATTTTGCCACCTTAATGAACCTATGACCTACAATTGGTTTTCAGACAGAAACAAAGTTTCTTACACGTGTTCAATCTCAAATTTCGTATATATGTATGTGAAGTCGTGAACACTGAAAAAGAATATATTCATGTATCGTGGACAGTCTCCGTCAGGTCTATTGATTAAGTAGAAGAGTAAAACCTTGTGTTAGTTGGTTTAATAGTCCATTCTTAGACCCATTTTAATATATCACATTTGCAGCCCATTTGTTCCATGTATAATATTGCCAATTTGGTGATATTCTGGAATATGGCATTCTGTAAATGGCTAATATTGTTGTTCATACCTCCACAATATAGAGACTAGATATGCTTATTGTCAGGGGCGGATCCATGTAATGGGTTGCCATGACAAGTGCCTGGGCTAAAATATTTAAAATTGAGGTCCAGTATATAAAGTTTTATGTTGTGCCCGGGCTAAAAAATAAAAATTGTGCCTGGACTATTAAAATAATTCTGTGCTACTGTGCCTAAGGCTTGGCCTGAGGATGACTATTTTTTTAATTAAAATTATTATCACTTTATTTTAAATTTTTTTTAATTTAATTATATTATAATTGTGCCTAGGCTAAAAAATTTTCTGCATCTGCCCCCCCTGCTTATTCTTACAGTTGGGGACTAATGGCATGTTATACCATGTCGGGGAAAAAAAAGATATTAGCTTTTAGTCTTTTTATGTCCAACCAATGTCGGGTTTCTTTCAGAGGTCATGGTTTTTGGAATACCACGTAGCTTCACCAATCTCTCCAAAATAGCCTCCATTCTCTTTTGAGTGGAATGATGGTTTCTTAGAAATTGATGGGAGCATTTTTGGATTTATTTATTTCCTGAATTAAGTTCACCTGAATGGGCCTCAAAGATGAGACGGATGGTGACAGCATGAGCCCATTGGATCCCTAATGCGGCTGTCAGGTGTGATTCACTTCTTTCACTATTACTAGTTTCCTTCCTATGCCCTTAAATGGTGCAAAAAAGAGAAACATAAGTATACAAGGATCTGAAACTGTTAGAACAGTAGGTAAAAAAAGGAAAACATGCACTGGGATTCTGAGAATTCTGTTCCGTACTATACATTGTTGTTGTAGGTGCAATGATAAATGCTGGTCTGTACATGTAAACCTACTGGTTGACATGATAATTTGTAGGATAGAAACGAAAATAGGAAGTGAAATTTCGTGTGTATTCCTCCTTACCCAAAGTCATGGAAAATAGTGAGAGAAGACTGCAAAATGTGTGAAATCATGGAATAATACCCAGGAGACCATGGAAATACCCGTCATGCCCTCCTAGTGCAATTCTGTCCTTACCCAAAGTCATGGAAAATAGTGAGAGAAGACTGCAAAATGTGTGAAATCATGGAATAATACCCAGGAGACCATGGAAATACCCGTCATGCCCTCCTAGTGCAATTCTGTCCACTGATTGTTGAATTTATGTTTAAAAACAATATTATATAAAAATCGCTTCTCTTTATTCTCTCTCAGTTCCTCTCATATTCAGGACAACAACATCTGTCTCTTATGCAAATCAAGATCAAGGGAATGGAAGATGCTGCAATTCAAGTCTTTTGAGAATATAAACCTTTTCTTTTGTTTTTTTTTTTTATGATAGCTCTTTCTTTAATGAAGCTCAAATAGTCAACTTGCCAGCTTTGCTATTGTATGCCTGTGATCTAGGAGTCTATGGTCCATGCCCTGAATAAAAATCACTGGCATGAAATGGCCCAGCTGACACTATCTGGACCATCGGGCTGGCCGATTACAATCACAGACAGATTTCAGGGGGGGGGAGGCAGCTTTTGAGAATCATGGTGAACAGCTCGGATTCTGCCTGCTTCAGTGAATTACTTCACTGAATATGAAGTCACTAAGTATTTGTCATATGATTGTATTCTATTTTTGCAGGTTACACGAGATATTCCACCACCAATATATGTCAACAAGAAAATTTAGACCTTGGAAAATATAGTGAAAGGTATCATCACTGCTATGGCTTCTTACTTGGTTTGTTAGCACAACAGGAATTTGAGAGAACTCAGCTATTGACCTATAAGAATAAAACATCATTATGTAACCGTACTGAGATGAAAAGTTGGGAATCTGAATATTATTTCTGCATAAATTCTCACTTGAGAAATGAAAGCAATCCTCTTAGAGGAGATTGTCTTGACGAAATTGTACCTTTTTCATTATCCCTGCCACATACATTCACATTTAAGTATCTTTGAAAACTGCAAAGCATACTAATTGAATTTTACAGATAGTAAGAAAGTGGGACGCACCATGAGACTAGGGCAGCTATGCTATCTACAATGAGAAGCTTCACCTCATTTTGGAGCAGTGTCAATTTCATCTGTTGCAAGCTATATGTAGAGTTAAAAAGTTTAAGCAATACAAGTATGTCAGTACCAGAACCAGAAAAGTACCTATCTTTATTAGCATAATAATAGATGATTCACTGTACCAGTATTCTGAACAGCAACAATTTAATGATTCCATATAGATGTTTTTGATTTTCCCACAATTTAATTTGTTGCAATTTTGCCTTTAAAACTTTACATCTGATGTTGTGCATGCTTTTAAGAGCAAATCAGGACTTGCACCTGTACCTGGGCAGCACTCAGAGACAGATTTAAATGGTGGAATTGGACCGCAATGCACCCATAGTTTTTTCCCCAGTCGAACAAATTTCTATATACTTTCATGCTTACATAAACAATTTGTTTTACGAAAATTACTATTTTAACTCCATAAAAATGTGAATATATAATTCAATGGTTGACCCCCATAGCTTACATTCAAATTCTTTGACATGATAATTCTATTGATATTGATTAAGTATTAAATATTACAGTGACTCTGATTCAAAATATTTCTGGTTCCGCCACTGGCAGTACTTGTCAAGGAATAAATGCTACAGAACATTCATGAGTACAAATCAGCGATCAATATATTCAGACCTGTCATTAAATTCTGATATTGATGTTGGTCTTGTGACTATAATCCTTCCAGCCATCTGAAATACCACAAAATCTACGGTTTAGGGATAGGTACTACTCTATTTTCAGGTATCAAACGTATCAAACCACAAAATCTATGGTTCATATGTAGATACTATTACATTTTCAAGTATCATTATCAGGATGGGTCAGCATTGAAGTCTTTCAGATTTGCTATTGTGCTAATATCAGTTGTTTACAAACAGGGGCTAGGTTTAGGATGAGGATGTACCACTTGTACCAGTATAAAACCATCAATAATCGTAATATGCTGTTTTCAAAATAGACTAATAGGGAAAAATGATGAAACCTTTTGTGCAAGGCCTTGTAGTCTAAATATGTGTGGAAAGCTACCCTCACCAATCTCTATCATCCTACAATAAACAAAATAAATGGCATAACAATATTTTGCTAAACAATCTCCACAACAATGAGAAGAAAAAAGTACCTTCTGGAAGAAAATTTAGACTCAGTGTCAATGTATATAACCCGGCCATTCAAACCTCCGTAACACTCAGGTAAGGCAGCCAACAAAGCAAGCTTGAGACAGAACTACATAAAAGAATAATAGTTTCAGGCTCAAAAACAGATGACTTATAATAAAAGCATCCATAATTCAGATGTTTGTTGTATGCAGCAATCACTAACATGATCACTGACCTGAGTGCGTAATACAAAAGGTAATATAAAAAAAAAAAAAAAATTCCCATAGCGGGGATATCAGAAAAATCTCATCAGAAATGATTCAATAATTCCCATTTGGAATTCCATAATGGGGATATCAGAAATCAATCATTTTACTTTGATAAGTTGCTGTCCTTGCTTTTTCATCTTTTCATATTTTCTCTTTGCATCATTTCTCTAAAGCCCTAACTATACTCCTTGCTTTCCTTTGTCTCGTTCATCAGAAACTTTTAAGGAATATAGAATGGTAAGAAAGTTTAACACCAAATTATTTACAGGATTATAATTCTAAAGAAATATTTACTAAGGCCAAAACAAACATGCACACACTCATAAAAGGAAATATTTACTTGGGTTTTGCCAATTCCAGAAGGCCCCACCAACTCAGTAAGAGCACCAAAGGGGATGCCACCACATAAGGCATTATCAAGGCCCGGAAGCAATGTAGACAGGTGACCTCCTGATTTCTTCTTTTCCTCTAGTAATGCAAGTCCCTGAAAAAAAAAAAATCTCAATTTCCAGCTTCCTCAAATTAAACACACAACTATTCTCTACTTCCCTCCAAAATACGCACACACAGAATTAGTAAACTTGAAAATAAATTAGTACCACCCTTTAGTTCACATTTTTTGTAATACAGTACCACAGTCTTATAGCAGCGATACTTGATGATTCACGATAAGAAATCACTCAGCAAAAGGAAAAAAGTAGATTTTACCAAGAAGAGCTCAAATATTGCTTCCCTAAATTCCTAGGAAACACTAACAAGTCAATAGTATAGGTTTAGGTTATGTCGACAACTGATCAAGTGATCAAACGGCAATTGATGATTAAAAGATGAAATTATAGACATATTCTACAAAGTTTAGATAGGTTACGTATAAAAAATTAGAGCAATTAAAAACTGAGTGGCCATTCATTGAGCATTCTGAAAGATTAACACTTCAATTTTTATGAACACTTGATTAGGGACCAAACGAATTACAAATTGCACCAAATAATACACAACTATCCAAAATATAAGAGAACAACTCTACAATTTTACTTTTAAATTTGGATTTTTGTCATGCAAAAATGATTGTCTATATATCCCTATCCAATACAATAATCTTATCGGCAGAGAAGCTGTACAACTCAGATTGAACAAACTCACTCAAAGGTGCATTTTACCAATAATTTCCTCCAGTAATTGCATCCCTATCCCTAAATTCCTAAAAACCATTAAGGAGAAACATAAAACATCCCCAATTCCATCTCAGGTAGGCAGATAGATCTAACTGGTAACAGGTGGGATCAAATAAACTTAAAGCAGCAAAAAATTGGAGAGGGTTCTCACAGTTTGAAACGGAGGACAGGTGGCCTCGCTGATATGAGCCACGGCAGATCTGACCAAGTCAATCTCGATGTCTAACAGCGCCATAAGATCGACTTCAGGCAGTGACAGCGCATCCTGCCATGAGAAAAGAACTTGATTAGAATTCATAGTTCTCGAACCTTCTTCTTCTAACTTTCTCGAGAGGGAGAGAGAGAGAAGGTAGTAGTAGGAAGTGTACCTTGGCAGTGAGAATGTTGCGAGCGGAGAAGATGTGAAAAAGGGAAGGCGGAAGCCCCATCTGACTGATCAGCTTGTTCGCCATTTTCGCTCTCAAGCTCTCTCTCTGCCTTCCTTTTATTTTTTCTCTTCTTTTTTTTAGCGCCTTTTCCCCTCTTCTCCGCGCGCCGGATCAAATTCTAGTAATAACTGTATAAGCCGTCAATTCCCAATTCCCAATTTCCCACTGTACCCGAGAGAGGATGAAACAAGCAATTGCGGATTTTTTGGGCTAGAATTAGAAAGGCCCATACAACTTCACCTTATCCGGCCAATATTAGAATCGCTACTTACTCTTTGACCGATTTCTTTGTATTAGCTTGTGTAACTGAGGTTGCGAAACTCACTGAGTTTCGCAACCTCAGTTACACATAGGGGTGCATAACGTGGCAAACGATCACGCAACTGTGCTCTTGCGTTAATCGTTTCGTCCTATGCCACGAAAATATTTTTTCTTCCGTGTTGCGTTGCGTCCTCTAAACGCAACAATTTTTTGTTGCGTTAATCGTTGCGTTCAATCAAAACAGTTAAACCGTTTTGATTGTTTAACCGTTTTTTCATTTTTATAACACAACAATAATATAGTCATGGAGAAAAACACTAAAAATGAAAATTATTACAAAAGAAAGTTCAGAAACTCAAAAGAATCATCCTCTGCTAACATATATGTCTAATTATTTTCTGAACTCCAAAATGTCCAAATCTTATCTAAATTTCAACATGCCTGCTATAGATGTGAATGAGACGATTACACATCTCAGCAAAAGCTTGTTATCTCCATGTTGTTTCCATATACCTGTTAAAAAAAAATACCAGATCATTATAGCATATATAATAATGTCTATGCCAAAATTGTATACAAGTTACAACTAAGTTAACAAAATCTAAAGAGCATATTATATATATGGTTGAATCAATCATTTGTGTTTATATTTCTATTGTCCAGTGTATGTTTTTTGAGATGACAGTGAGGTCATGATATTGCAGGTTGCATAACTCATATGAAATCAATACTAATTATTAAACAAGGTGATTTAGGAGGTCATGGTATTGCAGGTTGCATAACTCGTATGCAAAGTAAGGAAAAAGTCCTCATTAGAAGCATGATAATTTAGAGAAAATAAAGAATGCCACAAGTTCCAATATTCTTTATAAACTGAATTATGAAGTTAGTAAACAGTTTTACATTACTAACACTAATTCAATCCAATTTAATAACCAAAATGCTCCATAAAATGATCTTTCTCTACATGTATTGGAAGTCAATTGTAAATTTACATGAAGTTAAGCCTTCTGTTTCATAATGGCTATAAGCTACCTGTAAGTGATGATCTTCTTCTCATCTGAGATATCCTCATCTTCTCATCTTTCATTAATTTCTTGCTTACAGTTCTGTTGACTTAGCAAATCACAGTGCTGCAGAAATGAAAAAGTTAAACGGTTTAGTAAACCACAGTGCATCACAATTTAAAGTATGACTGATTTCAACCAAAGATACACTCAACTCAAATTACCATATACTATACTGGTATAGTGTTTACAAGGCGATGACATAGCAGCAGGGAGTGCTTTTCAGTGTCTATATACTCCAACCAAAGTGCAATATTTTCATGATATTATTCCAATAATACCCCTTTATAGTTGAATTAGTGACAGCCAGAGAAGTATTAATTTATCAAACCGAACAAAATCTACAAATCCATGAATCCTTCATCTAATTTCTCTAATTCCATTTAATAATTCATCATCTAACTCTAATTTTAATTAGAAACATAAAACCCCCAAATTTTAGACTTAACAAACTTGAATCCAAATCCTATGTAGAACCAGTAGAATCAAACTTCTCATAAACGCAAAAATTACTCAACATGGAAAATAAATGAACTCTTCTTTGATTATCTCTTGCGCATGAAAAGTGCTCTCAGGGACCAAAACTATGGAAGAAATAAAGTAAATACAAGTATTGCAGATTGTGAATAAAAGCACAAACAAAAACCCAAATAAGCCGACAATCAGTGGTAATGAAACAATGAGAAAAAAGAGCACAGCTTTAAGATTTCAGTGTACTAACCATCATTAAAGGAGAGAGAGAGCAGCAGTGTGAGCTCCCACGGAATGGTCTACAGGGAGAACCAGAGGTAGCTTGATCTCGACATGATCGCTCCTCATTACACATTAAATTACCATGGGATGGTCTTAGCTGCTGTCAGCCACCACCATCGATCGTCGATTGCTGCCAGCGTCCATTAACGTCAGCTCAGCTAGAGAGAGAGGGGCAGTGGTAGGTGTTTAATGGCGGAGAGAGAGGGATTTCTCTTGTGGGGTTTAGAGTGGAGAAGAGGGAGGTGAGCAGAGGGGTTTGGCGAGGTGAGTTAGCGAGCGGAGAGGCAGAGGGTGTCTCTCTAGGTTTCGACTGAGGGAAAGAGAAGGAGATAGAAGAGGGGTTGGGTTTCGACTGAGGTGAGTGGTGAGCAGCGGTGAGAGCGAGAGGGAAAGAAAGAAGAGGGTTTTGGTTTCGGCCGAGGGGAGTGGTGAGCGGCGCAGAGGGATTATCGTTCTCTCCGCCTCTTCTTCTTTGAAATCCCAAAAATAACAGTTCTGTAGAATGATGAACGAAACAGACGAAACAACGATCACGAAACTGTTCCATTTCGTTAACCGTTTCGTTTTATGGACGAAACAGCTATATAATTGCGTTAACCGTTTCGTTTCTGAAACGAAACCGAAATGCTTGACCGTCACCGTTTCGTTTTGGACGAAACGAAACGGTGAAACGGTCGAAACAGTTTCCGTTTTCAGGCCTAAAACTCACGATTGAATTCATATGACATGGACTGGATCAGAGGGGGCCAGGACATTCACAGGGCTTATCTAAAGTAAAAAGAATGTATCGAAGTCGGAACTCAACAAAATAAAAAATTATAAAGAAACACATTTCATTTAATTTGAATTCAGTTTATTCTAACTTAAAAGAGACGATCGACATAAAAATTTTTAGAATTGAAAAACATTAATTTAAGTGTAAAATATAATAGGTCTGAGCCATGAGCCTATGAGGAGGCTGACCCGCCTGCTCCCTTTTTAGGTGTCCCCGACTACACCTTATTACAACTTACAAGCAAGAAATGTTTTTCTAAAAATAAATAAAATAAATTAAAATAAAATACAGAACAAGGAAAGGCGATTACTGCGGGAATGTATAATTTGACAACTCTGCTGTATACCTGTGTATTTCAATTGACAAATTTTATTAATTGATATATTTGATAAATTCAATCTAGAAGATAATTATAAGTCAAGTGATTGAGCTCAAGGGGTAAGTCCAACTTTATGTGATACGACTTTGTGAGGTTTCTAAGCTTGGGCATGACCCCCTTCTCTACCGTCAAAATCGTAAGGCCACCGAGCTTAAGCACCAAGCTTTGAAGGACAGGGAATCCTCTTGGACAAATCATTTGCTTTTCATTATAAGCAAAACCTTCTAGTCGTAGTTTCATTAGGCTCTCGAGCTTTCCCAGTTCCAGCATTGGATCTTGTCCAAGTTCTGAGTCAATAAGTGTGAGTTTGATAAGGTGATGGGGAAACAGCCTTGCCTCTAAGGTGACACTATCAGGCCATTTGCCATCCAAGTGCAAGTTTTGTAGATTTTTATAATTTGGAAGTGCACTTGGATAAACAATTTTCAGTGGTATTTCATTTTGAAACCCAGCTTTGATATGTAGGGAGATCAGGGACGGCAAAACTCCAAATAGATCGGACGCCGCATCCCAATGGCCAGTATCTCCATTTGAAAACCCCAATTTTCGCAGGTTGTCTAAACGGGGAAGTTCATTTGTTTTCCATGTCTCTATACTGGAGATCCATTGAAGAGTTTGGAGATTTCTAAGGTCAGCTTTGGCTGGTATGTCACTGCTAAAGCATTCGTTGTATAGCACATGCCTCAATGTACGAATTGTCCATAAGCCCGTTGATGGACCATATGGCATTAAAATTCCTCGCAAATCTAGGGTCTCCAAATTCCTTAATCGACCAAAAGGGCATGTCGATATACTTAGTCCTTCACAGTTTCTAAACCCCAAATATTTCAGGTGAATCAACTGCTCAAGTCCCCTTAGTTCGATGACGTGGGACATCTTCACACCCTCAATTTCTAGAACTCTTATCAGTCTATACTCAGAGTAGTTTGGTAAGTTGTCTCTTAAACCAAACCATAACAAAGAACGGGTATTTTTACCTACATTTTCCACAGATTGGGGATTACAAAGTTGAAGCGAGGCACGACGAGTTGCTAGGTGGGGATGGTTGGCGCCTTGTGGTTTTGGAAAAAATGTAACAAAGTTCTCCTCTGCAGCTTTATGCATTGCTAACTCACGAATGAGATCATGAATTCGGCAATACTTGATCAAACCGCTAGTACTGGATCGCCTTAATACTTGAACCATACTCCTGAAATATTATTAACTTTTAAGCGGTAACAAGGTATTTGAAATATTGAACTAGTAAGAAAAGTTGGTAGTTATTAAGCTTAGTCATTAACTTCCCTTACAATAAAAATAAACAAGAAAATAAAAAGATAATTTAGAATAGTATTTTAGCAAATTTAAATTATATTCATCTTGTAAATAATATAAAAAAAACTTATTAGTATGAATAGAATTTATATAAATAATTTTTAGAATTTTAAAAACATAATAACATATTATAAAAAATTCAAATATTGTTTATTATGAGATTTCAATATGTATGTTGGATTAGTTAAATTAGATTTGATTTTGAAATTAAAAAAAATTAAATAAAAAATTCTAACTTTTTTAGAAATTTCAAAGTTTTTGAAAATTTTAAATCTCAAATTTTGAAAAATTGGAAATATAAAATTTTGAAAATTTTCAGTGGCATAAGTGAAAAGTTTTGAAATTTGAGAAAGAAGGTGTTGTTTGGTCAAGATATAAGTGGCACATTTATATTTGGTGCTTTATCAAACATCCACAATATATATAAGGAAAAGATTTTGTGGAATTTCTTTTACCGAACTACTATAATTGCATTTAACATTTTTGTACTATATTTGATTTTATTTATTTTTTTGTGGAAATATTTATTCTTTCCACCTTGTTTTCGAAATGAAAAATTGGACAAAGAAATGTAATCTAGGTTTGCTCTGTGCAGTAAGGAGACAAGTTGTCTAATATTGATAAATAAACAAAAAGAAGGGAAAACAAAATAACCTGTGAAAAAGTTGTTCTAAATAATCTTCAGCTGTTTCCTCCATTGTCTTTTTGTCATTTTGTGGTATAAATCCCTCTGCTATCCACATTCTGATGAGATATTTGGCGGAGAGCTCAAAGTCTTCAGGAAATGAAGATAGATATAAAAAACATGCCTTGAGAGTGTAAGGCATGTCTTTGTAGCTCATGGCCAGAATATCCATGCAGTCCTTTCCATCAGAGTGCCAATCCATAGTTCGCAGCACTCTCTCCCATGCACTATAGATTTGTTCTTTTGTCCTAAGGATACCACCCATAACTATCAAAGCAAGAGGTAAACCGTTACATTTTTTGGATATTCGATTTGCTATTTCATGGATGAGGGAGAGCCTTTCTGAGAAGAAGATCTCGGCTGTTGTCATCACTAAGGAGGTCTGGTTTATAAGGTGCCATATTCGGGTCAGCTGATTTTGCAACTTCAACTTCTCTGGTAGTAATCAGCACACGGCTTCCGTTATTGTGATCAGGAAATGCATCTTGCAATTGATCCCACACATTACTGTCCTTCCACACATCATCTAGAATAATAAGATACCTCTGTTTGCTCAACAAACTATTGAGCTCGCTCATTAATTCGCCCACATCCTGATTCCTAGGTTCAGAATATTTTAGCATCTTTCTTAAGAGATCAGTTAGATTGAATTGTTTAGAAACTGAGAGCATTATATGGTACTGGAAGTCTTCTCTTGCGCTGGATATGTGAAAAAAAAGGTTAGAATTACTTACAGCTCCATTTATGGAGACTAGCTTTTGAGAAGCAGCCATTGAGAAGGTTGATTTACATCTTCAAATTTACAAGTTTGTCAGGGTACTCTTATATATAATATCCCAACATCGATCTTAAAGGCTAAATAATTTGAATTTTTTTTTAATTTATATATCACTGCACTGACACCCATTATGAACCCCTTGATGGCTTCTACAGGCAGCAATTAGAGTATAACCAAGGAAATAAATGTAATATTTGTAGGAATGTCCATCTCTCAAAGCTAGGACAATTAGGACTTTAGGAGTAATCGTTGTTGTTGTATTGTTTATTTATGCTAAAGCCTTTGAACTAGTCATATGTTACTTCAATTTCACGTTTGATTCTCAATCTTTTTTCTATTATGTATGTTTTGATTTTCAAATTATTATATCAGTGCATTAGAACTTAGAAGTTTGAGGATTCTGAAAAAAAAAATGTTTCAGACATGCGACTTGCCAGTAGGTAAAAAAAAATAGCATTATTTTTTTTTTCTTAGTTATGGATTATATTGTAGGCATGTTTTGCACTAATACGCAAATGAGGATGGATCATTAATAACCTGATTTATGGGATTTCATGATGAACTCCAATGTGTTTTTACCCCAAAAAAAGTTACTCTCTGGTGATATATAATTTGCTATAAAGGAGATTTGCGTGCTGTAATAAGTTTGAGCTTTTTTCTGACTGGTGAAACATTTGGTCTAGTAGCTAGCTTGTATTGATCAGTGGTACTTTTTTTTTAAAACAAAAGGATATTAAAAGTATGTAATTTTTTTTTAATTATTAGTATATCTAGATACGTTGCCAAGAAATATTTTGCCCTAGTGCCTTAAAATAACTAGCAAGCATGAAAAGGGCATTTTAGTCTTTTCAATAATTATTTTCTTTATCTCTTCTTATTCCTCATTCTATCCTACCAAACACGGTAACTTTTTCCTTTTTAGCATGATATAATTATTTCTAGGAGATTTGACGCTATAGTGTCACTATTTATTCAAACCTTTGTAATATATGACAAAGATTTGAACAAATCTTCTAGTAATTTTATTCAATTAGGCTACTACGCTGATTTCTGAAAATCATCTAGTTTAATTCTACAAATCACATGCCTAATCTGATAATAATTATATATAGTGTTATCATAATAACAGAAATGTTATAATAATAACAGTATCATCGTTGGGATAATGATGATGATAACAGAAATAACAATATATATTTTAAAGCTTAACAGAAATAACAATTTTATAATTGTTGCTATAATAATATTTTGTTATACCAAACAAAATTGGTCGATCTTCGAAATTCCAGAATAACATGAAGATGATAAACAAGCACTTGCCTTTTGTAGACCATGCGGGCAAGAGTAGTCTTTCCGAGGCCACCGGGACCAACAATTGTTATGACTGCTCGCCTCGGTGTTTCTTCATAGCTCAACAGCTTGAGGACATTGTTCTTGTCCACATCTAGGCCGACTACTTCAGTTTCGTCCACTTCATGGTAAGCAGCTCTCCTTTTAGGCAGTATGACTGCTTCTCCCCTGTCTTCCTCTTGCAGGAATTTTATATCGTATTGGTCTTTGCTCCTAAAAATACCTTCAAGCTCCTTTTGGATCTTACCAAGTTCTTTGGTAAGTTGATGGAGAACCGGCACCTTCACAGGATTGCGGAACAAAGTTTTGAATTGGTGCCAGAAACTGGGGTCTTTGTGGCGGTTGACTTCAAGTTCTAGATAAAAAGTGTCGGTGGTATCCTCGATGCGGTAGGCAACATCACGGAGCTCATTCAACCAGTTCTGCACCCTTTCATCTCCGTTACGGCGTTTGGAGTCTGCATCCCTCAGGCAGCACTGGATTCGTCTCAGTTCTGTCTCCACCCCTTTCACTTGATCCCCAACTCCACCCAACAGCTCTGCCTCTTTCACTATCATTTCCCCGAGCTTGCGCAGTGCAAAATCCACGACTAACTCGGCCATTTTGCTCTCTAGTTTCTTCGGAAAATATGCGCCGGTTTATGTGGATGTTAGACTATCACAGGAAAAACTGGAGCAATTATGTATAGAGGTTTCAATATTGTTTCGTTTTGAACGTTTTCCGTTCCGTTCTGTCCAAACGAAACATAAATGGAATGGATATTGAGTCACGTCAGACGTTGCGGAACAAGAAGCGGAAACAAATTTGTTTTCGTTAGTATAAACGCAACATAAACAAAATGAGGTACTTTTGTTCCGTCGGCCACGTTATGTCCGTCAGCCTAACATATATGCAGCCCAAATTGCAGCCTGTGAAACTAAATGACATTGCAGAGGGAGAGCTGAAAATTTCTCTCTCTTGCTTCTGTTTGAAACGTGAGTTTGTCCTTCAAGCATTAGCTACGAGGAAATAGGGGACCCTGCCTATTGATTCTTCAAGAGCGTGGACGGGTTTTCTGTGTCTTTTTTCTGCACAAGTACAGAGCATAGTACCAAAAAAAAACAGCTGCACTTCGTACTGCTGAAAAAGGAGACAGAGGCGTCCGCCGCTCTCTTTTGTCTCTGTCGGTACTCGATTTTCTCTGTGTTGGAGCGCTAAGAAATTTTAACGTTCGTTGCGTTGTTGCGTCCAATTAAGACGAAATATAAATGGAAAATAATTTATTTCTAATTTATTTTCACTCTAATTATGAAACGTTAAGCGGAAATTAAAGATGCGTCGTGCATTAGAACGGAACACAAATGAAAATGATCATTTTCATGTCCGTTATGAACGTTTGACAGCACTAATTATGTATATAGACTACCAGACTGGAGAACAAACAAATTCTCAAGTCTTACAAAAATATTTTTTATTAGTCGCCAATACATGCTTACCATACCTTTCGGTAATTATTATTTCATGTTCCTTTCACCCCTTTTAAGCTGCTTTTATTTAGATTTTGTTTCTTTTTGTTATTGCTCGTAATTTCGTGGATGTCAAATCAAAACTAATTTCTTTAATCCTATCTTATTGCAGATATTGACCTCGCATATGATAATATATATATATATACTAAATATGACAGTTTCAGTTTCCATGTGTTATATTTTTTTAGATAGAAAAATAATCCAATCTTTTTCATTAAATTTGTCAAAATTTTTGATGTAAAATATAAGAAATCTCATGTAAAAATCTTGCCAAAATTTCTAGATAAAAATTTGTAAGTTCAAAATTAGTAATTAATGTCATAAAAAATCGCCATATAAATTTGACATAAATTTTTTGCTCCAAAAAAAAATGTCAAAAGCAACTGCTTGTATAAATTTAGATTGATTGCGATAATTTTCAAAATTTTGTCGAAATTTCTAGACAAAAATTTATAAGTTAAAAATAGTAAATGTCTATCATAGAAAGTCGCGATATAAATTTGACATAAATTTTCTGCCAAAAAAGTTGCCAAAAGAAATTTCTTGCATAAATTCCAATTGATTGATCAAGGAAAATTAGAGGGCTCAAATCGCATGTCGTAAGAGGAGATATTTTTTTTCTTATAAAATAGGCATGAAATATTTTACATTTTCAAATATATTTATCTTCGATTTTGAAATATATTTAATTCTTAATTAAATAATGATTGTTCTGATTATTTTTAATTAAAAAAATTATATTTAACAAATATAATTAAGTCATTGCGGTCAATGCAATGAGGTCAGGTATCTTTAGAACGTTTTTCTTTCTTCGTTGTTACTGCACATTCGGTAGTAGTTGAAGCTAGATTATAATTAAAATATTTTTTAATTAAAGTGCGTCAGGGCCTCAGGGGGCCGTGTGAACGCTTTTTCTTGCTTCGTCATTACCGCATATTCGAATTTTATGCGAATCCTAGACATTTTCCAATGAAATAGACAGATAGTAGTCCAACATGTTAGATGGCCGTGTGAACGCTTTTCTTTCTTTGTCTGTTTGTCATTACCGCAGATTTGAACATCCCAGTCATTTTCCAATGAAATAGACAAAATAGTAGTCCAACATGTCCCGCTTGCTTTCAACGCTATATTTTCCTGCTAATTTTTTTTTTTTTTTTTTGAGATAAAGCGCACATGGCTGTCATATTAAAAAGAAAATTAAATGTTCTTACAAATAATGCAGGTCACCAATACCCCCACCTGACCTAACCCCAAAACTTAATTACCACCTTTTGACCGAATTCAAATCCTGTGTTGCGCTACACACGGTGTAGCGTGTAGCGCACACACGGGCCGTCCGATTTTGATCTGATGGATAAAGGACCTCCGTAAAAGTAACCAAATTTCTAGTCCGAAAAAAATAAACCGTCCGATCAAAATCGAACGGCTCGTGGATGCGCTACACGACGTGTAGCGCAACACCAGATCAGGGTCCCCTTTTGACCACCTACCCTTTCACTATCCCCTTTCATCTCTCGAAAAGTCGAACAAACTTCCAGAGAGAAGAAAAAAGACAACAGATCTAAAAAGAAAAGTAAGAAAAGAAAACCGAAAACAACCATAGTTAAGCTTAAAATTTTTTTTTTTTGAAAAAAGGCAAAAGTCCTGTTTCTTATAGAAACAAAAATATTATAAAATTAATTTCCTACTCTACCAGTAACAAGTACCATCTAAAACCACCTCAATCTCTATTTTCACATCAACAAGCCCCCTGTTTTCCTGCTAAATCCTAACCGTTCGAGAAATTGATTAATATTTCAGAACGTTGAAGCCTTCAAGGTGTTTTGGCTGTGCTCTAAACCCGTTCTTTATTTATTTCCATCTTCGTCTGAGACGGTCAACCGCACTAACGAAGTAACATCCTCATACGCTAGCTGCTGCACATTTCCAGAGAGAGAGAGAGTGAAATGGCGGAACCGATTGTGAATAATGTACTGGAGAAGCTTGATCATATGATAGTAAATGACGCGCAGGTCTTGGGTGTGGTTCAGAAGCAAGTGAAATGGGTACATACTGAACTGACCCGGCTCCAGTGCTGCCAACTGGACGCAGACTACAAGCGACGACAAGGCGATTCAAGGGCAGAGCACTGGCTGAAAAGGCTCCGTGAGGTGGCTTATCACATCGAGGATGCCACCGATACTTTTTACAAAGAACTTGGAGTCAGCTGCCAGAAGGATTCCGGCTTCTTGCGCAAACGAAAAAAGTTGTGTCACATGCCCATGGCGGAGCCCGTGCCAATGCTCCACAAGCTTGCCACAGAGCTTGCTGACATCCAAAACGTGCTCGAAGGGATATCTAAGACCAAAGGCCACTATGCACCAGACAAAGGCAGTGGAGAGGCCCGTAGTCGTGTTTCTGTAGACCTGGATGTGGTCGAAACTGTAGGTCTGGATGCTCACATAGATAGGGTTCGCACTCTGCTGCTCGATAAAGAAGTACCAGAACGAGCTGTCCTCTCGATCGTGGGTATGGGTGGCATCGGAAAGACTACTCTTGCTCGCATGATATACAAAAGGCAAGTGCATATTTGTCGTCTTCAAATTCTTCGTTAATTTCCTCTTAGCTGTCCTCGAAATAATTTGCAAATGTAAATTCATTTATTTGTTGTTACCAATAGTTTGGACAGAGATATAATTGAAAACGAACCAGACATCGAACAGATTAAAAAATGTAATTGATTTAACCAATCTAACCGATTTCATGAAACTACTAGGTGAGGACTTAAATATGAAATAATAATTATTATTATATAAAATAATTTTTAAAAAATTGACATTAACGTTAAGAAATGAAAGAAACAAAATCATTACTTTAGAGAAAATTTTCACTCATTTGTACCATGTCCGATCATGCCTACTCCCCTGGCCATGGCCATGGCCATGTCCGCTCCCAGATCATTTAGCAGTGACGGAGCCAGGATTGAAGGATAAGGGAGACAATTTAAGTGGTAAGGAATGCTTGAGACTGAGGTGCAGAGGCGCAAAAGCTTGTTCTGACCGATAATTTTCGAGCTTAAATTCTAAGTTCAAGTTTGGTTCCCATTTAATTGGAGATAGCTCGAATTCGCTCGTCAATGCTTGCATTGAAGAGAGGAGAAAAAATGTCAGTGGCT
This sequence comes from Rhynchospora tenuis, assembly GCA_027725995.1. NCBI lineage: Eukaryota > Viridiplantae > Streptophyta > Magnoliopsida > Poales > Cyperaceae > Rhynchospora > Rhynchospora tenuis. Next base: position 67,491,712 of record CM050889.1, on the reverse strand, counting down.
GAGATAAAAGTAAAATAGCCATGTTAGACGCCAGCACAAGAAAAAATGTCAGTGGCTTGCATTAAAGTACATACCATATTGATCCCCTTTATGGTCAACCAGACCAATTAAATTTATGTACTTATTCATGCATTGTTGACTAACGATACACACAAACACAAAATTAACAAATGGTGTCTTTATATTTCTCTAAAATACCATTATAATGCATCTATATGTTGTTAATTTTTACTATTTTGAAAAATTAATATCTGTAAAACACACACATGACACAGCAGTAAGAAAAAAGAGAAATTTTATGGTGCAAAAAATTTCCGCACCATTTTTTTTTTTGAATAAATGCACCATTTTTTTTTTGCTCTTTTAGTTTTCTTGTAAATCAATTCAAAGATACAAAACCTAAATTTAACATGCAAATCAGAATCTCCTAATCTTACGTAAATCTAAGTTGCAAATATAACATGATTTCAATATTTCCACCATGTCATATCCACACTCATCAAAATTAGAAAGTTGCCAAATAAAACAAAGATATGTTGTTTTCACCAACAGTGACGCATAAAATAAAGTAAACAAAAATAAAACTTAATCTTTTGGGCTCGTTTGGATGGGTTGGGAATAGTGGGAAGAGTGGGAAGAGTGGAGGAATTGGCTATTCCGGAAATTGGAAATGTTGTTTGGATGGTGAGTTTAGGAATAGCGTTGGGAAGTGTGAAAAAGTAGAGAGAAAAGTGTTGTTGGGAAGAGTGTTATTGAAAATTGTGTTAGGAATGGAATTGGCTATTCCAAAACCGTTTGGATGAAAAAATTAGGAATGGAATTGCCAATTCCTAGGAATTGGCTATTCCACCCCATCCCAAACGAGCCCTTTGGTACTAAATGATATATTGACACAACTAGCTTATTCTGACATGATCCAATAACAAATAACAAAAAAGAAATAATAATAATAATAATAAGCGTTAAACAAGTTGGATAGGCTAAAAATGAACAACCGAAACTGAAGTCACCAAAAAGAAAAAAAAAAAACTTAGAAGTATAATCAAATTATCAAATTAAAGAGAAAAAGCATTGTTACTCTGGTCTCAAGATATTCTAGTAATATCACTCGCTTGATCTAACTCAAGTGTCTGTATCTCTGCCAATTGCCTCTTCTTATCTAATAAAAAAAAAGATAGCAACTGTACTTAGATGACCAAACCATGGTGTTTTGACTAAAAAACTCAGCTAATGATTCTGACTGAGAAACTGTAATATATTCTGACTGTTATAGATACAAGTGCTGTTGGTACTAAGAACCAATATTAAATTTTAAGTTAAAACAAAATCTGACTTCCGAACAAATTTTTGATGAAACATATATATATAGCGCGCTCTAATAATATCGCTTTATTAGCTACTTTATTGGTAAAATTGAGAATATATATAGCGTGCTCTTAAAATCAAAAGTCCGGCCGTATGGCCTCCACTTAATTAATTAATGACCGCCTTTTAAGTATGAGTCAGCTAGTAACTAATCGCCCTAAATCAACTAGGTTGTTTGGCCTAATGGTTCCACTACAACAATAATGGTTTTTAACTAGACACAATATTCTATCAATATGTTTTAAAAAAGTCTAGCAATTTTTTTTTTTGCTAGACTCGTTGAAGTCAAGCTATGTTGAGTGTAGCAAGCCCCTATACATAGACTTTTTTACTACGTTGTGAATGTAAAAAAAAAAGTCTAGCAAGAACCAATTCCTTGCTACACTTTGACTTGATTATTGCATGATAAAAAAAAAAATCTAGCAAGCACCTATTGCATGATAAAAAAAATCTAGCAAGTTCATTGACAACACCATTTTAATTCTAGCTACATTTTATAATTTATCGTCATTTGGAAATAACTAAATCATGATATAAACATAATGAAGCTATGGAATTAATTTTATTAATGAAATACAAAGAATTGTACAATTACAATGACAACAATACAAACTAATTCAAACATCATTCAAAATCAATTCTTAATCAACAAGCCATAGCTAAGGTATGATTAATATCCAAGTTGACAACAATATTACAATTCTATAATATCAACAAAAGAGTACACATATTACAAATGTATGATTAACATCCAAGATGCTAAATTCAAATTCTTAATCAACAGGCCACAGCTAAGATGTCTTGACTAACCCTGCAGAGACCAAGCAAAAACAAAGAAATGTGAATCAGCAATTGAAATACAAAACATCCAATAATTTGGAATTCATTCATAAACCAAATGTTTATCCTGCAACTATGTTTCTAAATAGTTGAATATGCTCATTAATTAACTCTGTACTACAAACCCATTTCTTTTTTTTTTTATTTAATAAGTACGAAACCCACTTTTGTGTCAATAGACATATATCTAGTCCATTAAGCGATCAACATTTTAACATATTTTCAAAATTAAGCAGCCCTGACCCAAATCCAACCCTACAACCTGAAAACAAAAAAATACTACTTAAACCAATTATGCATAATTTATAACATATTTATACATAAATAATAGAGATTGTTGTACCTGTTTCAAGATAACATGCAGTTAGGGTGTTATATCCAACCTTCTTCAGGTAGGAGGAAACTTCCTTAACGATTTCATCATATCTTGCCTTGGTGTATTTGGGGGTGGAGGCATCCATTTGTGAAACACAAACAAGTTGGAACAATCAATAAAGGAGGACTTAAATAAAAGGCTATCGACAGCATACATTTCCTTAATTCTAAAAGGGAATGTTACAAATGGTCAAGTCCAGACAGCTTATTTAACAAATGATGTGACATCCTTGTCACTATTCAAATCCCAATTATCCAACTACCAATAAAATTTAACAATAGAAAAATGCATTTATTTATCATCTAAAATGGCAACAGATTCATAAAAATTCATTCTAGACTACAGCTAAATTCCACCTCGTTGCAGCAGCAGATCATCTGCTTCACACCAAGGGTAAAAGCCAGAAGTTGAGTCAATGAACTTTGCCTACAAAAATCAACCACAGGACGCACAAAAGTAAAGAAAACCCAAAATAATTAGATGTAAAGCACAAATACCTTCGAAGTATTGATCTGTATCATCAAATTTCCAACAAAGGCCCCTGCAAGTTGGCTGCTTTTTTCTTTGGAAAAACATAATAGTCCTCGTCTTTTTTTCCCCAAGACTTGTACACTAGAAAGAAACAGAGAGAAGGCGGAGAGAGCAACGACTGAGGCGATTTGAGGAGGGGAGGAAAATCTGAGATTTTTCTAAGGTTTCGAAGGAGAGGAGAGGAGAGGAGAGTGAGACAGAGAGAGCTCGCTTCTTTTGACATACGGAGAGGAAACAGACAGATTAAACAGATGGAACGGAGGAACCATCGCATCTCCTTAACGCCTCTATCTCTGACCGTCCGTTTAAATCGGACGGTTCATTTTACAAAACGTCCATTGGATATTTTTTTTAGCCATCCAGAGGATCCGATTCTGTAAACAAAGCGAAAGAGAGAGGTGATGAATACATTTGGGCCCTGGGCCAACAAGTTATTAAATTTGTGACTTCTAAGTACATATATCATATACAATGAATATAATATCATCTATAATAGGCGTCAAAATTTTTTTTGCTAAACTAAAAATTTTTGGCATATATATACTCAAACAACCAAGCAAAAGAACAAATTACAATTGCACAAAAAAGCCTATCAAACAAATCTAGCAATAGAACATGGTACTACATAAATATAAAAATCTAGCTATAAAAATCTAGCAAAAGGCCATTATTCTTGTAGTGTTCAGCTTTATTCCAGCCCTATTCCATCAATCAAGTGGTTTTTGATTCGATTCACGGAAAGAATATTTATTTTCAAATTTCTTATAACAAAATTATTAGTTTCAAACCAACATTAAAAAAAAAAAAACTAATCGCCCCAAATCTTGGTAATGCTAACTGCAAATTTGTTGTTTGATATGCATTTCCAGTGTAAAGGCAGACTTCAAATCGCACTTCGATTATCACATAATGATATCAGTAACTCAAAAGTACGATTTAACTGATCTCCTGTGGAAGATGCTAAGACAGTTCAACTATTTTCCAAAGAATCACGATCTGGATTATTTAGGGAAAGAGCTCTTTAGTTTGTTAAATAGTAGAAGATACCTTATTGTTCTAGATGATGTGTGGAGCTGTAACTTGTGGGGTGAATTGCAAAATGTATTGCCTAATGATAATAACGGAAGTCGAGTGCTGATGACTAGCAGAAGAATAGATGTTGCTAAATCAGCTGACTGGCGTATGTGCCCTTATGAACTTTGTTTGCTTAGTGAAGACGAAAGCCTACATCTTCTTCTAAAAAATGCTCTCCCTTTGCAAAAGCCTCACGAAGTCTACCCAAGTGATCTCCTCAATGTTGCAAAGCAGCTTTCACTTGTGTGTTTGGGCGTCCCTATGTTTTTGGTCGTTTTAGGTAAAATCCTATCTACAAAGGACCCCACTTATATAGCATGGGAAAGGGTGTTGGGAACAATACATGGCAAGGAATGGGTAGAGATGTGGGATCAACTCGAACGTGCATTGCCAGATGACACATTGCCTGATAACATGGACGAAACTCAGGTGCTAATGACTGTGGAACGTATTGCTACAGCTAAATCAGCTGACCCGAGTATATCACCTAATGAACTCCACTTTCTTGGTGAGGACCAAAGCCGAGAGCTTCTTCTCAAAAAGGCTGTCCCTTACCAAAAATGCCCTAGTGATCTCCTTGAACTAGCGCATGAAATATCCAAAAAGTGCAAGGGTCTACGGCTAGCTTTGATAGTTGTAGGTTGTATCCTTAGAACAAAAGATAAGACCAAAAATGCATGGGAAAGTGTGTTGAAACAAATGGATTGGTACCGCAACCTTGATGATGACCCCGAATTTAGGTTCGGCATGCATATTGTAATGATGAGCTATGAGGACATGCCTTACTATCTCAAGGCATGCTTCCTGTATCTAGCTTCATTTCCTGACAACAATGAAATTCCTGCAAAGCGCCTCATCAGAATGTGGGTAGCAGAAGGATTTATACCAAAGCAAGAGAGGAAAACAATGGAAGAAACAGCCGAGGACTGCCTAGAGCAACTTTTGAAAAGGTTTGTCTTATTTTATTTTTTATTTTTTAATTTTTTTTTTTGCTTCATTATCATGAATCTAGCATATATATACAGTACTAAACAACTTGTTTGGCCACAAATTAAATTGTGTAATACATAGTATATACTTAGCTAGCTAGTGTCCATTTGGCAGTCTTATCTTTTTTGGAAAAACATATATATAATTAATAACCTCGATCGAGAGCCCCTGCACTAGCGTCTAGCGGTCTCTTTTTTATATTATCGATGAATGACTATACAACTCCTTACCTCACCCCGTAACTATCAACATATTATCATTCGGGTAAATCGTTGATAATGTGTGTTCCGTATTTTTTTATTTTATTATTTTTTGAAATAAGTGGGTTTTGACCTACTTTTCATTAATGAAAGCAAAACACCATACAAATCATTATACAAAAATTCCCCAGCCGCATCATCAAACATATCTATCTATTCCTTTATTTCCACACTAAACCCGGTACCAAGCGGTACCATCAACCTCAGCGCATCTAAAAAAACAAAGTAACCACCCATCCCCATAAAAGAAAGGCTTCTTCCCATCTTATTCCAACATGTTTGAATGCTTAAGAATAACTCTTTCCATTTTTCTTCCTAGAAAGAGTTATTCTTGAGCAATCCGAACAAGCATCGAGTGTTCCGTAAGACTACTACTCGATAGTCAAAGTCATTCCAACTTACGCAGGCGGCCATCAGGCATACACATTTTAAAGCAGAATTAAAGTGTCAGAAATAAGAATAAAAATTTGCAAAAGAAATCTCACAAAATTTTTCATTCCTAAATTTAATATTTTCTTAGGTAAGTTATTTTTCATTATATTTTCTAAAAATTTCTTCTATAATATTTATTATCAGTTTCAAAAATCTTTCTCCAAATGTTCTCACAAAATATAATGGAGGATCTTTCTTCTTGAATAGCTATCATTTGATTCAGGTGTTATTTTTGAGCGCTCAAATCGCTGCGTTCAACGCAGGGAGCTTAATAAGGTCAATATGGTCGTAATATTATTCCAGAGTTCCAGAGTTTTTTTTTTTTGGTACGTAGTAAATTTATTCCAAATTGCAGGAAGGTAGCTAGTAAAGATCTTCTAGGAGTTCCAGAGTTCTTTTAACTTTTCTAAATTTAACCATAATTCTTTTTATATATAAGTAAAATTATTGTGAAGCAAAACATGAACACATTAAATAAGGTCAATATAGTATAATGATTGAAAGGTTTCTCACTACACGGGATAGCAATTTGAGCTCTGATAAATACCAGTCCGCCATTTTATTACAAAAGGTGACTTTTTTTTTTTTGTGAAGAACAAAAGATAACTTCGAAGTGTTGGAAAAATAGGCGGAGACTTGATTGGAACGGACTGTTCTATCATTCCAAACTCTAAAGTCATTTTTCGAGATCCAAAATTCAAACGGTCAATGAACCATTTAAGTTGTTCTCCATATTAAAATCTCGTTGGAGACTAAATTTTATATTTTTTTTGCTATACATTATGATATTTTCAAATTAGAGGGCCTGAAATATTCCAATTACAGTGTTTTTTAGCATAAATTAATTTATAGTATAAATTATTGGAAAAAAAATGTAAAATTTAGTCTCCAAAGAGATTTTAATATGAAGAACAACTTGAACGGTTTGGATTGATTGTTTGAATATTAAATTTCGAAAACAATTTGTACAAATATACTTGTAGCCAATCTCTCCCTCCCTCCCTCCTTCCCTCATTAACCTACAGCATATATTATGCAAACATTTTTATATGCCTAATATAAAGATTACAATTAATAACTTATTAATTACATAAATATATGGATATCAATAAACTTTTAGTTTAATTAATATGATCCAAAACAATTTTTTGGTTGTTTCATAAAGGAACTAATAACTAATAACTGTATTTTGTAAGTTCCAATATTTAATATTTTAGAAGTTAAAGATGTATCATCTTTAAACAATAAATAATTTTTATTCCATCACGACAAAATTAGATTCATGCTATCGATCAATTGTTATGGCTAATTTGTCCTTTTGAATACGCCGCTATAATTCATTAAAATTACAAATATGTCATTGTAAAGAAAATAATTGGTTGTGTTGCAACTATTTTAATTTTTTTTAAATTTCAAAGTTAAAAATTTCACATTTCAAATTTAAAATTTTAAAATTTTATTGTTCTAATTTTTCAAACTTTTTGGGTGTCGTGGATCTAATTTTTCTCTCTTTCTTAACAATTTAATCCAATAAGGAAATTTGGATATTTTTAGAAAATATGACATATTTTAGAGTGGGATATCTCTAATTACTTGTCTTGGGAGAAACTAACGACATAAAACTATTTTTAATAATTTGAGAGTCGCATATTTCTACAATTTAAGAATGATATTTTTCAAATTAACAATTTATGGTTGCATAAAACTATTTTTTTTCTTAATATTCAGGAGCATGGTTCGAGTAACAAGTCGATCTCCCAATGGTTCGATCAAGTATTGCGAAGTCCATGATATTCTTTTTGACTTTGTAATTCGTCAGGCTGAAAAGGAAAACTTTTTGGCAGGGGCAGCAGGTTGTGAAAATATCAACAGTTCCCGACGTGCCTCGATTCAATTATGCAAGCCCCAACATACAGAATATGTAGGTCTAAATATCCGTTCTTTGTTATTGTTTGGGAGAAGAGACGACTTACCAAACTGCTCCAAGTATAGACTACTAAGAGTTCTAGAAATTGAGGGTGTGAAGATGTCTCATGTCGTCGAACTTAGGGGACTTGAGCAGTTGATTTACCTAAAATACTTGGGGTTTAGAAACTGTAAACGATTAAGTATATCGAAATGTCCTTTCGGACGATTAAGGAATCTGGAAACTCTAGATTTGCGAGGAATTTTGATGCCGTATGGTGCATCAACTAACTTATGGACAATTGGTCCGTTGAGGCATGTACTATATGAGCCATTCGAACGGTATAACCTAGAACTACCAACATGGGTTGACCTTAGAAACTTGCAAACTGTCAAATGGGTCTCTGATATTACTGATACTGAGACGAATACAAATAAGTTTCCAATTTTGAATAACATGCGAAAATTGGGGTTAAAAAACTGCAAAAATTGGGATTTGGTGTCTTGTCGACTTGGAGCTATGCCATCCTTGATCTTCTTGGGCATCGAAGGCGAGAATATCCCAGAAAAGATTGTTTACCCGACATCGCTTCCAAATTACATGAACCTGCAAACCCTGTGCTTAGTTGGCAAATGGTCCGAAGGTATCATCTTAGAGGCAAGCTTGTTCCCATCACACCTTGTCAAACTCAAACTTGTTGACTCAGAACTTGAGCAAGATCCGATGCCGGAGCTAGGAAAGCTAAATAGCCTAATAAAACTTGTATTATCTGGTGGTGTATATACGGGGGAGCAATTGTTCTGTCCAGAAGGATTCCCTGTCCTGCAAACATTGGAGCTTTCCGTTGACAGCCTTGAGAAATTGACAGTAATGAATGGGGTCATGCCCAAGCTTAAATACCTCCGTAGGCCATTATCTATGAAGTTGGAGTTGCCCCCTGATCTCAAGCCCTCCGTAGGATACGCTTAAATACCTCGGTGGATACGCTTATATATATACAGAGCATCTTGTACAGTTTTTTTTTTTTTTTCCTTTCTTTTTGAAGATATGATGGGTCAAGCCCTCCAACTTATATCGATCTTGTATAGTTTTGAATTGACATGAATTTAATATCATTTTCTATTTTCTCTTTTTTTTCTTCTGCATAGATTCCTATACATTGATTTTCGTCGAGTGAGATAATCTGTCAAATATTGATAGCAGAATTTCAAATTATGCATTTTCTAGTAGTGATAATTTTTTGAAAGATGTTTGTTGTTAATATATGTGGGCATGTTTGGTTGCATTGGTATAAAGTGGTATAATGTATAAAAATGCTTATACTTGATTGTTGACTCATTCAAACACAAAATAGAATATGTCATAGTGCCTTTTTTTTTTTTTCTTTCTCTATAGATGAGGTATAAAGAGGTATAAGAGAGAGCACACAATCCAGATACATTATTATCTATACTCAATGCATCATTCAAATACCATTGAAGATTATAATATAATTTTTATTCTCTAACAAAAATTATCCTCCTTCCATCTTCCCTCTTTCTTTTTCTTGCTTATCTTTGTGCAACCAAACACATTTGGAGATATAGTTATGGGCGGATTTTAGGGGATCTCGTGTGCGTCTCATGTAGTAAAAATGTTATATTATACGAGTATATTATTATTAACTAGTCATCTAGCATTTCCAATGCGTAGCAAAATTTTCAAGTATGTGGCTTTTCATTATGGAGTATGGGTTTTACATTAATTGTCCTTAAGACTTGCAAAAAAATGTACCTTTATACGTACAGATCTATGAAACTAATCTCAACATTATCCCAACCCTTGCATGCAAAATTCAAGACCAATATAGTGACGGGTGTTCACGAACAACGGATAAAAAAAAATAAAAAATAAATAAAAAAAAAAAGAAAAAGAAGGAAAGAAGCTAACCCAGTAAACATCAATTGTGCGTTCAACAAAAAATGTGTGCACAAACATGGCTTTGAATACACAAACTTGTACTACTGTAATTCTCTTTAGTACACAAACTTGCATTCAGTAGATAGAGTAGCTATAGTACTTGCTGCACTCTTATTAATATATATATATATATTCTGCGTTTCAGCTTGACAAACGACCTCAAATTGGCAAACAATTAGAAGGCTCTGATCGGAAACCCAAACAAGCACGAGAGAAAAGAAAAGAAAAGAAAAGAGAAGAAATGAAAAGAAAAGAAATCTGACACGAAATCATTTCCGGCGATCGGCGGCGGTCGGAGGAAATCGCGAGAGTTCGATCGCCTACCGGAGAAGGGAAGATCCAACAGCCGAAATGAATTCTCGCCAAATTTCTTAGTTTTGGACGGAATTCACTGAGCCAAAATTTTCTCGCCAACTCTCGCCAAACGAACTCTCGCGCACCTCCTTCCTTGGTTCCGATCAGAGGATTTGGAAAACATAAAATTCCATTTCCGATTCTCACGGTAAATTTATGTTTCCGATCAGAGCGGAAATGTTGCAATTCGTCGTGGAACAGTTAAAATTAGAAAAACCTATTTAAACCGACAAAACACCTACCACTGGATTTGCTAAACCACGTTGCTCCACCACCTCTTTTTCCACCAGCAGGCCCTAGCTTCTCTCGATCAATGCCCTTGCTCCGATTCTCCGCCTCCTCTCTCTCTCTCTCTCTTCCTCTTTCTCCGTCTCTCTCCTCGTTTATTTATTTCTTTTTGCCTTGATGGTTGCTCAGCACGACCCCTGAATTGAGGCTGAGATCTCCGCCATCTTAACAGATCGCCGCAGCCCGGCAGCCTATCTTACTGTGTCGACTGTACGGACCGATTCAGCACTGTTCTCTTTTGATTGGCCTCCGGATTGTGCAGCTTCCTCGAGAATGAGGTGCTCTTTTTCAGATTAAATCTCAGTAAGCACTGGCTAAGTCTCTTACTGGTGTCCTATTTGTTTAAAATATTGCCTCACAAATTTGTGATTTTGCAATTATTTTAGCCGATGATCACACATGGATGAAAAGTCTGCTCTCTTTGCACGCAACAGGGGTTGGGAATGGATGAACCTAGCAATTCCGTCACCAGAAAAAAAAAAAAAAAAAAAAATCAACAGTGCCAACAAACTAAAATTCAGGATGGCTTGAATTGAAAACCAGAAAAGTACTCCTAATCCATCTGCTTGTTTTTGCAAATATACTTTATTCCAATTGACTAAATGGTACTTATGGTGCTAATATTACTTTGCCACAAAAACATTCTCCTAATTGTGTTAATTTTGTTGAAAATTTTGAGGAATTTGATAGTGTATAGAGGAACAGCACTAACTAGTGACTTTAGCAGGGTCATTTTCCCTCCTATTGGGTATTGAAAGCAAAGGTCATTTCCAAGGTTGCAGTTTATAGCTAATTTTATCAATTATCCTCTCCCAATATCTACCTAAAAATTATTTGTAATGAAGAGGACCAAGGTAATTAAAAGGCATTGTATGATTGTAATCTTTTGTTGCAGGTTACACTGCTGTGGCTTCTTACTTGGTTTGTTACCACGGCAGCAATCCGAGAGAACTAACTCAGCTATTAAACTACAAGAATAGAACACCATGATGTACTGAGATGAAAAGTTGGGAATCTGAATAAATTCTCACTTGAGAAATGAGAGGGATCCTCTTAGAGGAGATTGTCTCGACAAAATTGTACCTTTTTCATTGTCCTGCCACAGACATTGCACATTTAGGTACAACTGCAAAGGATACTATTAAATTTTAATTAAAGAGAGAGTGGGACCCACCAGGAGCAGTGTCAATTTCATTTGTTGCAAGCTGTATATAATGAGAAGCTTCCCTTCATTTTGGAGCAGTGTCAATTTCATTTGTTGCAAGCTGTATGTAGAGTTTAGAAAAAGTTTAGGCTATATTACAGTTTTCTGAACAGCAACAATTTCAGGATTCCATTAGAACGTTCTTAATTTTTCAATTATTTATTTTGCTGTAAATTTTGCCTTAAAATCTATTGACATTTCTGTTGTTGTGAATGCTTTTTTATATAAATCATCAATCATGATATATTGATATGCACCTGTACCTGAGCAGTAGTTGTCAAGGAATAAATGCTACAAAACTTTCATGAGTACACAAGTTTAATCAGCGATCAATATATTCCTACCTGTCATTAAATTCTAATATCGATGTTGGTCTTGTCAGTATATCTTTCAGCCATCTGATAAATCACAAAATCTATAGTTAGGGTTAGGTACTACTCAGGTATCAAACCACAAAATCTATGGTTCATGGTTAAATAATAAATACCATTCCATTTTCGGGTATCACTATCAGAATGGATCGGCATTGAAGTCTATAAGGTCTGCCATTGTTGTAATATCAGTTGTGTACAACAGGAGATTTAGGATGAGGATTACCGCCTGTACCAATATAACCATCCATAAATGTATTATACTATTATGCCTTTTGCAGTCTATACTGAAAGTTAACAAAAAAAAGTTAACATTTTGTGAAGGCCTTGTAATGTCTGTGGAAAGCTACCCTCACCAATCTCTACTGTCCTGTAATAAACAAAACAAATGTCATACCAACATTTTGCTAAATAATCTCCACAACAATGTGAAAACAATAAAGCACCTTCTAGAAGAAAATTTAGATTTAAGTGTCAATGTATATAACCTGACTTCTGACTATTCAAACCGCCATAACATACAGGTAAGGCAGCCAACAAAGAGAACACTTCAAAATCTCAGTTCCACATTATGTAATATACTAGTATAGGGTCAGGGTATGCTGACAACAAACAACTGGTCAAATGGCTTTTCGACAATTAAAGAAATTTAAAAAATTAAAATTATAGACATACTCTACACAGTTTAGATAGATAATGTATCAAATTTTATTGCGATTAAAAATTGATTGTTAATTCATTGAGAATTTTGAAAGATTAACGGTTCAATTTTAAGATCACTTGTTTAGTGGCTAATCAAATGACAAATTACACCAAATAAAACGCAACTTATCTAAACTCCAAGAGAACACTTCTACAATTTTATTTTTTTTCATTTGACGATTATTTGTCCTGCAAAAATGGTTGTCTATATATTCCTAACCAGTAACATAATCTGATGGTAGAGAAGCAGTATATATAAGTGTACAAACAAAGGAAAACAAACTCACTCAACAAAAACAATGGTGCATTTTACCAATAAAAGCTCCAATAATTGCTTCCATAATTCCTAAAACCCACTAACAAGCAACATAAAACATCCCTAATTCCATCTCAGGTACGCATATATATCTAACTGGTAACAGGTGGGGATCAAATATTTAAGGAAAACTTAAAGCAGAAAAAAAATTGGAGAGGGTTCTCACAGTTTGAAACGGCAAATCTGACCAAGGCAGTGTGGATGTCTAACAATGCCATAAGATCGATCTCGGGCAGTGAAAGCGCATCCTGCCATGAGAAAAGAACTTGATTAGAATTTATAGTTCTCGAACCTTCTTCTAACTTTCTCGAGAGGGAGAGAGAGAAGATAGTAGTAGGAAGTGTACGGTGTACCTTGGCAGTGAGAATGTTTCGAGCGGAGAAAATGTGAGAAAGGGAAGGAGGAAGCCCCATCTGACTGATCAGCTTGTTCGCCATTTTCGCTCTCAAGTTCTCTCTCTGCCTTCCTTTTATTTATTTTTTTTTCTTTCTTTTATTTTTAGCGCCTTTTCCTCTCTTCTCCGCGCGCCGGATCGAATTCTAGTATCAAGGCCTTATCCAATTTAATACCCAGTTCCCACGGGCTTGTACTCCAGAGGAGATAAAATAAGCGATCGGCGATTCTGTATTGTGGGCTAGAATTAGATAGGCCCACGTAATTTCACCTTACCCGGCCTATTTATTTCCTTGTATTAGTTACGTACAAGGTTCGAAATTCAGCGTTTCTGTAGTTCAGTACTTTATTATCATCTACTAGCAGCAGTGCCCGCTCAATATGCGAGCGGACTATAAAATATAATATGTGAGATGAAACTATCCAAAATTAATATATGGACGGGCTTCGATATGCCAAAATATTATTTGACATGGATCTATTTTTCAATATTTAAGGGGAACGTTGTATTGATCGGTACAAAATTTGTTTCCCTTACAATTTTTTTTTCCAAATGACAAATGTGTACTATTTTTTGTCTTCACGTTAAAAATTATTGTTCAAACATAACATATTATCTAATTATCTAGAAAATAATTTGATAAAATATTTTTGTAAATATTGTGAAATATCAATCAAAAGCTACAATATAATCAAACTAATTGAGAAAAACAATAAATATATAAGACAATAAAATATAAAAACATTCTATATAAACTTTCTTGATTTTTTATCATGATCTGCTCTAATTCATTATCATTTTTTCATTGATACAAACAATTAATATTGAATGAAATCCTACTTTCCAAAATAACTATATCTTTTTGGTGCTTACGTTTAAGGATAGTTGTTTGAGAATATTAACAAAAATTATTTTAGACACTCCTAAACATTTCATAGGACACACTTAATAAAAGTCCAATGCGTATTGAAGGAAAATATTATAAAAATGATACGACATACTCATATTAACACAAATTGAAACTTTTGAACGTATAAAGTTAATGCCTCAGGAATTGGAAATAAATCAAGGAATTGATATCAAATATTAATTGTAACTTACAAAATAAAATAATTTTTATTAAATCTAAAAATATACAATCTATTCCGGTGCATTGAGCTTCAGCGATTTCTTACCAAATCAAGAAGAGGCGATTTTCTTAAGCAGAATTCTGACGGAAAAAAATAGATCTCGAGAGATTTTCTTAGCGCATATCAAATAAAAATTGTTTCCAAATGAAGCAATTTATCGGAAAGGAAAGAAATGGAGGGGGGCAGTGGGAGAGGATAAGACAATACAAAATTCTGAAAATTTTTTTCTTTCCTTTAGTGTCCACGAAATAAAAATAAAAATGTAAAAGAAAATCGTCTGAAGTGGAAATCGAGCAGTAGGACACATGAATGAATGTCTTAAACATTCCTAGCGACCATCCAGCGCCTTGACCCCTTACTGTTAAGGGGTCAGGTTTTTATGTCAAATACCGATCTGTACCATACAATATACAGATCAATGGTCTACAATGATATTAACAAATGTTTGAACCCTTTTTGGACAAAATTATTTTAACCTGTTGCAGGGTGCATTTATAAGAAGTAGAGATTATTTCAGACCAACATTTAAAACTAAATGTGTGACAACATTTTTTATTAATAGTTCTTTATTGTCAGAATTGGACCAATTGGAATACCGGAAACTGATAAAAAATTTAGACCAAGAAACAATAACTATGCACCAGATAATTCGGTGAGCTATCAGTTTTTGTTCAGTTACCTTATCTGTTATCTTTTAACCTTCAATAAATATTCTCATATTACAACCCTTATACTGATGCAAAAACGTTTCATCCATTGATAACTCTTAACTTATAACAAAACCGATTAAAAAAAAAAGTGAAAACAAACAGGAAAATGAAAAATAAAACTCTGTACACACATACAGTTAAAAACTGTTGTTTAAAAAACAAAAAAGGTCACTCAACAACAGTCATTCAGCTACCTAAGATCAGGGTATTCAGATGTATCATCAGAAAACACTGGTATTGCAACAGCACCGCTCACAGGTGCCTGTTCCAATGCAATCGCATCTTGAATTTCCTGTAAAACCTCTGACATGGTAGGTCGCTCTGTCGAATAGATATTTGTGCACCTCACTGCAGTCTCAGCTATTTTCCAAATAGACTGGATATCTCTGTAATTTTCTTCCAGTGATGGATCAATTAGTGCTCGGATGTCTCCTGTCTCATAGTGAAATTTTGCCTGGCATTTAAATTGTATGATTAGCATTTTTTAAAAAAAAATTAATTGATGGCTGAATTTCTTTAGGTTGTGCAAGAAACTGAAGAAGGTAAAACTGAACCTACCCAATCTTTGACATGCTTGTACTTCTCTCCCAAACGGGCGCCACATAAAGGGGGCTGTCCTGAAAGTAGCTCGAATAAAATGACACCAAAACTATACACATCACTTTTCTCCGTCAATTGCTGATTTGTGTAGTAGCTTCATGATTAACAAAAAAGAAAATTAAGAAACAGGGAGAAAGATATCAGTACAGAAATTATCATCTATTATATATAATAATTGGATTTATATGAATGAACAAAAAAAGTACAACTTAATCAATGAATTAAGAAGTTGAATCAAAGTTCTAGAAGAGGATCTAAATCTTGTCCTAAATATTCGTCCTATAATTTTTGGCAAATTGCTTCTTGAAATTTAAATCGGCATTTAGATGATTCATCATGTCGGAGTAGGGATTGACAGACATGATGAATCCAAATAGATGTTAAATGTATGACAGACATATGCTTCCACCATTCTCTCGAAGCTTGTCTAAACATGCTTGCCTAGAATTTATGCCGATTTAAATTCCAAATAGATGTTAAATGTGAGAAAATGTTTAGAATTTATGTGCTAAAATGTGACTAGATGTTAAATGTATTCAATTTTTTTTATTAAACATTTTCTCATTTTTCAACTTACTCGGGATCCAAATAGCCAACAGTTCCTCGAACAATGGTGGAAGCATATGTCTCATCAGCTACAAGCTTCGAGAGTCCAAAATCAGCGACTTTCGCTCTCATATTTTTGTCCAGAAGAATATTGCTTGTCTTTATATCCCTGTGTATAATTGTAGGTGTGCAGCCTGTGTGTAAGTACTCGATTCCTGTTCATCATTCATCAAATTTTAATTATATTAAACATGTGTTGATTGGCAATAATTCACTGTAGCTTGACTAGATAGAAAACACTCATTAAAAGAGAACTTTCTAGATATTTGCAAACAATATAATGCTGGTAGATTACGCATAAAAGAAATTAACGATTTAATCTGATGTTTGATTTCTTACGACATTTACTTCCTAAATCCGGATCAAGATATAATTGGACAAAAACTTTTTGTTTATTTGGTTCTAAGTTTGCGTATGAATTGATTATGTAAGTGATATGTTTCAACGACATGGAAAGAATGGGTTAGGCAGGAAATTCTAGCTAACTTCACTTTTACAATTACTGGGCCATTTAAGAGTTGTAAGCAAATGATCGAATAACTTTTTGTTATGACAAATATTTTGTTATTGCAAGGACAATGATAAATTGTGGTTTGAATAAGAGAAGTATCAGAAAAGGCATTTATTAATCAAGAATAACCTCGTGCAGAATCTTCAGCAATTTCAAGACGTCGAAGCCAGCTCAGAGGATTTTCTTTGGCTGCCAATCCTATAGAAAAAAAATTAAGTAAATAAAATCTTCTTCTACTGTAAGAGAGAGAGGCACTTAGATAAAACTGGTGTCAAAGAAAACTATAATGAGTAATGACAATAGAAAAAGATCAAAAAGACGTACCATGAAGATGCTCTTTGAGAGTACCATTATGCATGAACTCGTAAACCAGCATATTTTTCCCTTCTTGAGGACAATACCCAAGAAATGATACAAGGTTCCGGTGATGTATTCTTGAAAGCAGAGATACCTAATGGAAAATCTCAGAGTCATCGATTGAAAGAATCATGATATTCCTAGTTTATCATATCAAACAATAGATAATGAATTTACGATAATATGATATCCCTAGTCAAAATTGTAATTGGTTTAGGTGTTATTTCACTAAGCCTGTCATGTGAAGAAAACATCATAAAATATTGGTTATTTTTTGCAAAGAAAGTAAAATACTGTGTTAATCGCAAAACCTCATCTAAAAATCATTTTATATTAAAAGTGATAAACATGAAAACAATGATTGAGAAAAGTTCACATAGTAAAGGGAGTCTACTACCTCATTGGAAAACTGCTTTCTTCCTTGGGCAGATTCATTTGTAAGTACTTTTACCGCAATCTCTTTCTCATCCTTTGTTTTACCATAATAAACCACCCCAAAACCACCAGATCCTATGTTCTTCTCAAAGTTGGAAGTTGCTCGTTCAAGCTCACTGAAAGAGTATCTATGTGCTGTCACACTTGCAAATTCATCAAAGGAAGACGTCTGCAATTTTTGAGGAGGTGGTGGTGGAGGGACTTTGGTAACATTATCTGAAAGACAGAATTGTAATTTATAACTGGATATTTGTTATTAATACAAAAGTGGTAGATACATTGAGGAGAAGTTACATTTTGGAAAGCCTCAAGCTATCCAACTTATAAAAAAGTTGACAAAACAATCCTCCACTCTTCCTCCCCTTCCCAGTTACTGAAAAAGGAAGAGTGTTTATAGCTGTAACTAAAAAAACGAAAGGGAACAGGCAGGAAAAACTAAATTTTATATCCATACAACGATGAAGATGAGGATTTTGAATGGCATATCCAATTAAAGCGATCAATATTAGAATATATTTAGCTTATCCAATTTAGTACCTTCTTTCCAGAAAAACTTGAATCTTTTATGGGATAGGAAACAGCTGCAGGAAATAGCTGCTAGAAGAAAGGCCACTCCAATCATGGAACAAATAATTATTATGAAGTCCTTCTTTGTATTTCTTTCCTTCCTTAGGTACACATTTCCTGAGTAACTGAAATTAATAAATGCGCTGTTAGGAGAGATTAAAATTTAAACATTAATATTTTGTTTAAGTTATTGCAACTGAGTGGATGCTTCTATCAGGGAATAAAGCTTTTAACATGGATAGTTAGAATATGTACTTGAAAATTTTATTTTTATTAAGAAGCGATCGGGGCACAACTCCAGACAGCATATTATTCTGAAGGTACCTACAAATGAAATAAAAACTAATTATATATTTGCATTACCAAAAGAAAGTACATAAGATAGGAATTGAAGATACTAAATAAGACTGACAATTCTTGAAGATTAGGTAAGCTCGACAGAGATGAAGGTATACCCCCAGTCAACTGATTGTTCTCCAAGTGTCTGGATAATGAAGCATGTGAAATTAGAAATTTTAAATCCCCAAAATAAACAAATGATTAAAGCTCATATTCTTACATAATTCTGAGTTCCGGGCATCCGCTGAAATCTGGAATAGTTCCAGTCAGATTATTGCCATCAAGCCATCTGGAACATAAGATTTAATGATGTAATTGAAAATAAATAAATAAATAACTAAAAAGAAAAAAAATGCAAATATATAAAAGATGAAAGGATGGGTATATGAAATCATACATTTCAACCAAGCGTGGTAGTTTTGTTATTTCCTCTGGTATGTTTCCTGTGAGATTCCTACCTGACAAAACACTTCAATACCAACAAATCATCAGAATATATACAGTAATAACAACCAACAATACCAGGAGACAGTAACTATTTCCTTACATTGAACTTATAGAAGGTTGTGAGTCATCAGTGCATCTGACCCATGACCTAGGAATAGGTAGGCAAGGATCGCCTCCCTCTTGAGCCCAAGAAGCATATGAATAGTGTGATGCTAACAAATCTATTGAAGATGCTGCAGTAAATTTTGAAGAATTAAAAAAAGTTGTTAACAAACTCAGATGACCTAGTGTCTCGTACTAGGCTTACAGGTTATGACAGAAGCATTTAATTAATCTTTCCATTTTAAGTACTGATGTCAGAAGTAATTTTCAGAGTTCGCAAAACTGCCCCCATATTGATAAAACTACCAAAAAAAAAAAGGAAAATAAACAAATCAAGGGACAAATATGCACAAATGCATGCAATTTGACCATTGACTGAAGTTCACAATTACAATTTACAGATTCTACAAAATACTAAATTGCCCAAATGTGACTCAGAAATTAAAAAAAAACAAAGCCTTCCAATCACTGACCTTCTAGTTGTTGCCATATACTAATGCTGGTTGATTTTAGTATTTCCACTTTGGATTATCTAATTGGATTTGCTATTCCATAATTCCGCTTACTCTTTCTTTATTTTTTTTATTTAAAAATGTGCTATCCCTCGTATGAAACCTCCCATCTACATAAATTAAAAATCTATTGTGAAAACTTACCATCAGGTGAACCAGAATTTATAGGGAGGTACTTGTAAATCTCGAGAGCATTCAAAATAGGCCCTTTGGTCGAATCATTTGTCTTTCTAAACTTGAAAGGGAACGTGAACGGGAGAGAAATGTTATAGTATCCTGGTTCATAAACCCGATACATCCCGGCTGCATTCTCTAGCACATTCACAGTTGGCTTACTCACATCTGGAAGACCTTGTATTACCAGCTTAAATTTTCTAGTATCACTTGGGCCTAGTTCCTCAATTTCTGAGAAGTATGAAAATGCCCAGCCAAACCCTGGAAACCCAGGTAGATTGAGACGGTATGATAAAGTACCATTCATGCCTACAACAGCTGTTTGCATCACCTTCTGGGGTGGCTTCTCAGCACCTGAACTAATATCAATTGGTTCTGTTGTTGAGATGTTGGTGGTACCAGGTGCCACATCAACCAGGAAATTTGCTTTTTTTATGGTGTCAGATTGCCAAATTCGATCATACGAGTCATCTGGATACCTAAAAATGGTAAAAATTTTTAAAAATCAAATCAGTTACCAAAGAATATTATATTGTATTTACCAATGTTAAATCATGTTTGTCCTAAAGAAAATAGGCTAAATTAGAACCAACAAGCTATCAAATAATCAATATTTGTAATATACCAACTAAACCCACAGGGATGGATTACAGTTCAGTTTGTAATTGGAAAAGGAAGGGAATAAAGAGCTCTGGCTGAAAATAAGGAAAAAAAATTTCAAGATTTAACAGGGGAAATGCAAGCAAATGATATAAATAGAGAAAAAAAAAGACGTGCTACAAGTCATTATATAATTTGGTTCATCTACCCACATAATGGTTACTCTATTCAATCAAAAGAAATTAAAAAAATCGATCAACAAAAAATTGCATTTTGTAATAGTACCTGACAGGTTCTTCGCTCAAAGCACCAAAATTTATTCTAGCAGAGAGGCTGAGAAATGATTTTGTCTCAAAATCAGTGTAATACAAAGACCCATTGAGCTGCCTCAGTTCCAGAGTTGAAATAAATGGCTGACCCGTTGTAGCATTTGACACACAAACACTCACCACAGAAGAACTCGCCAAGAAAACCACCTCCTTACTCACTACTGTGCTCATGTCATAAATAACGACATTAGACCAGTGGGATGCATCAATTGAAAGATCGAACTTCGGAAATACGTTGCTATTGTCAAAATTGCCGTATAGAAAGGTTGCTCGAAGGAGATATCGAGTACGGGTTGTGACATTTAGTGGGTAACAGTATTTGCTAGTATCAGCCGGAAAGTACCGTAAAGTGGTGTATTGTTTGCGGGTTTCAGTTGGTATTGATATGTTAGCAGATTGGCCAAAGGGGAATTGTGTGTCAGGTTCCCAGTTGAGGCCAAGCTCATCTGTGTACTGATTGTTACCACCACAATCTATGCTTCGGAAACCTGCCATTTTCAATTTGGGAACAAGATTAGATTACTAGAACTTAAAAAGCTCAATCAGTGATTTGTATTATAACCAAATTGAGGCTTAGCTTTCTAGTAAGTATGCAATATGTAGCAAATAAAACTCAAGTTACTTGATCTATAGTGGTAAATAAATTAAACAAAATGGTTTTCCTTTTCTTGTGGATCTGATAACTGATAGGTCATATGTTAAAAAAAATAATGTGAGAACGGTCACAGTTGAACAAATGTTATCAAAATACCAAACAAAAAAGAACCTAATATTCTTTATGGTTTAGATAGGAACTGTATCTGATTTGGCACAACTTGAAAACCACTGGTCATCACCAGGAAATTTGATAATACATACCAATTCTTAGTCTGGAAACAAATGATAGTTGTACAAACAAATGATTTTAAAATCACACCAAATTTGGGGCATAAGATATCTAACAATTATGTATGCACCAGTTTTAAGTTTCCCCTTTTTACACAGTTTGAATAACATATGTTTCCCTCTTTTTAAACATTTCCTCTTTTTATTTTTATTTTTTTACATTTCTAAGCACACATTAAGAAGTAACCTTTTACAGGAAAAGGGGTGAAATGTGTAAAATGCCTTCTCCTGAAACCATCAATTTCATAGCAATGGGACCCAATCAGTAAGTACATGGTCGAGAATAATTGTACAAAATTTGGAAAAGCCATGAATGAGAGTGTTAAATATCTTTTATTAAAAGGAAAATATCCAATTGCAATGATCACAAAAATACATCACCAAATGAACAAAGACATTCCCTGGGTTACCATTTTCCTAATCAGGCAAAAACAAAATGCAACCCAAGATTTGAATCAAAACGAATTAACTAGCGCTAATTTAAAAACTCACCAGGGACTTGAGCCTTGCACCCACTAAACCAAACAATTATCAGACCAAGCACCAAGCCTAAACCAAGAGAAGAGCGACTGAGAGAAGCCGCCATTTCCTTCCCTTTTTCAGTGAACTGAGACCATTAAATTCAGAAAAGGTGTCTCTTTCTCGCTCTAAATTCACAAAATTGTAAAGGGATCGGTGCAAAGGCTTCTTCAATCAATAATGGAGGCACCTCAGAGTGAGAGAAAGACAGAGAGGAGATAAAAAGATTAAAAAGCACAGAGTTGGAGAGTGGGAAAGCGCGAGGGGATGCCACCTTTTCTTATTTGTTTTCTCGTTTCAGATTTTTCCTTTTTTTTTTTGTTTTTGTTGTTTTGTTTCCTTTACAGATTGATTCAGTCATGGCATATCTGTAAGTGGGTCCTCTCGTGCTCCCTCAAAATTCCCGATCAAATGAATATTTATATCTATACAAAGTTATGTAACGAGTCGTTTTTAACTCTTTAGTTCGACTTGTTGTATGAAATGATTCGGATGTTTAGTCTCAGGAAGTCTAGATTCTCGTACTGCATGTACCTTGAAAAGGAAAAAGCGACTTGAGCGAGTGAAAGTGGTGACCATATCTCCAGATTCGCTTTCGCAACAGTGTGTGAAGTTATGAACTGTAGTAGAATCACGGGCGGTATGATTACCAGGTAAGAATATCTGTTGGGAGGCCGGAAATAATTTTCTGTTGGCGGCTTAATGCTTCTATACCCTTACAATTTTTTTTGACAAAATTCCGTTGACAGCTGCTGTCAACTATTTCAAACAAAAAAAAAAATTTGACAAAAGTTCAAATGGTAATTTTGGATTTTCAATTTGAGAAAATCAAGCGTGTAATTATTTGTTACTACTGCGACATTAAATTTTATTTTAAATGAGTACTAAATATGTCAAATTTATCCAGCACATCATGGAAGTATGATCTCCTTCTCAGACAATGAGACAAAATATATCGCATATTGTAAATCTCTTTTTTCGTTTTGTAAATTTTTGAGGAATAACAAGAGTTAAATTAAGTGAACAGTGAGGGACTTTATGTAATAGTTCTCTTAAGAAGTGCTTTTGCTCTCACGGATGCTGGATGCATGATGACGCTACTATATTTGTGAAATATCTTCATAATTAAGTAACACAAATTTGGTCTAAGATCTAAATCTGGTTTGATATTTGGTGCCTGTACCACTTGTTCTTGTCACAGATTTATTGAGTCCGTCTAGTGAAGATTTCGTTCAAATGAAATTCAGACACAAATTGTGTGCATATAAATGACAATTAATGGTGAAAGCTAAAGGAAAATATAAGTCGTACGACACCTAAAATATAAATAAAAAATAAAGGAAAATATTGGAACCGAAATTAAATAGAATGTTGGCGCTTCTCAACGGACAACGGACCATGTGTCTGTATTTCATATCGAGAATAGACTGCAACAGAAGAAAATTAAAGTGTATCTAGACTGAATTGTACATTTCTAAATTATATAATCTTTTGATTAAAAAAATTATACCACACATTACAATCGGACAAATGAAAATTCCCAAACTTTAATTCTCCGATAATCTTTTTTTTATATAAAAATGTGACATACTTTTCCAAAGTGAACACACCAATAAACACAAAATATTTTATCTAGTTCCAAAATAAATTCAACAAATCAAAGCGAGCATAAGAATTAGGAGATTAATTGTTTCCATATGAATGAATATTAATAAACTTTGCATATCAAACAAAAGGAGATTAATTGCATCCCCAAAGCTTCTGAAAGACTGAAAATGTGCTTGGGTTAAAAATAGCTCAGACAATAAATGTGTACACACGTCAGAATTTATTGAACTGGTCCCGCCAATCGTGTGGTCCGTGTTTACTCTTTTCGGGAATTTCAGTGCCACAATATTATTATTTTTTTAAGTGTTCTGTGTTTATCAAATTTACAGTTTAACAACGATATTGGACCGAAGTCTCAAGCGAGACATGGCCCATTTCGTATACCACTTTCGAACTGTGTCTGGCCCTCTCGATTGCGGGCTGAAAATTGTGCAACTGATCCCACAATTTTCAGTTTAATTTGCTGAATGTAACGCAAATTTTAGTTTGTTAATTTTGAAACATCTACAGAAGATAAACTTCAGAATCAACAAACGAAGAAACGACAGTTCTATAGAATTCTATATTAGAAAGGAAAGAAATGATAGATCTTCATTGTACTTGTCCAAAGAAAAAAATAATAATAAATTGAGCTGTGCTGCAGAGTAATAATCAAACAGAATTGGCTACTACCATCCCCTCTTTTTCCATCCATCCTATCCACAGGCTCTAAACAGAGTTTTATGAATTCAGCAACTGGCCCAGTCTATATATATCTCTCTAGACCTCCTTTTCCAAACCCTAGCCGCACGCCCCCAGAGAGAAAGAGAGGCGACAGCCAGAGAGACGAGATCCTCTATCTCTAGCCGCGATTTCACTATCGCCTCTGCCTCCACTCCGCCTCCTCCGCCTTCGTCCGCCTCCGCTTCTTTGCCGAGCAGTCGCAACTCCTCTCCGTCTCCGCTCTGGCGCCTCCCTCCCTAACTTTTCCTCTCGCGCCTATGTCGTCATCCCTAGAGCCTGTTGATACACGTAAGTTTTTCATACTGCTTTAATTCTAATTAGATCTATTAAATCTGATTTTATATTGTCCTTGATTCCTTATAGTCAACTGAAAATTGTTTTTATTTTGTAACTAAATTGTTAGTTTGGAGATTGTGTATTCAAATGCCTGGTTTGGACCTCTCGATCTGACTTTTCAAATACACGTTAATGCTTAGAATTAATGTTGTTTTCATGATTACAGCCTGGGAAATGATAATATTTTTGTATTTTATAACTTGGGAATGGACGCCGCATATTTTGATAGGTTAAGTAGGAAAACTTTTTGTATTTTTTGTATTTCACATCTTGTTTATGGTCGAGATTATGATCTAATAGCTTTTTTTATTCCGGAAATGATATGGAGAATGCTACCATAATACCATTGTTTTTGTTTTGAATTATGTCATTGATTATAGAAATGTATTGATAGCAATACTTTTTATAATCATTTTGTGCAGATTTAGAGTTCGTCCATTGAAGACTGAAGAGCTGAATTTGCAAAAAAAAAGCGCCAAGTTGGTCTGTTGGATGGTGTATTTTATTGAATGCTCTCTTCGATTCGAGGTCCATTTGTAATAGTTGGATGTAATTTACTGCATTTTGTGTGTATTAATTTATGTATTGGAATAGACAATCATTTGTAATGGATGCTATTATTAGTATAATTGTTCATTAATAATCAAACGAATGCAAGGGAAATAAGATAAGGCAGTCGGGCTTGAATCAGAATTGGTACCCATCATCCCATCTTTTCCCATCCATCCCATCCACTAACCTGCACCGAGCAGTAAACCACGTCCATCTAAATAAAATAGTCAAATCCAGTTTCTATATAAGCTCCAAACTGACCTGTTAGGGTTTCACTCTCCCGCCGCCCCAGCACACCTCCTCTTCTCTTTTTCTCCATTCGAAAATCAGCCATGGTGAAGGCGAAAAAGGAATGTCTCCCTCCTCCACTCCGGTGCCATTTCGCCACCAAATCGCGCTCCACTATACCTACCCTCTACCCCCGGACTCCTCCACTACCTCTCCCTCCTCCACTTTCCAGCTCCTCTCCTGGGGTCGCGGCGCCTCTGGCCAGTTAGGCGATCCACTGGAGAGGGACCTCCGACCTTATCCCTCCGTCGTCGCCTCTCTCTCACTTCCTCTCAACTCTTTCCACCTTTCTCCAACTCCCGGTCGCCTCCCCTCTCCGCCTCCAGCTGCCATTGCAACTGGAGAGGCTCAAGCCCAAGCTTCAGCGTCAGTTCAGCTGGGGATCTCGTGTGGGTTGTTTCACTCGGCAATTGTTGTGGATGGGAAGGTGTGGATTTGGGGGAAAGGAGATGGAGGAAGGTGTCGTTGCTCGAGGGGTACAGCAAGGTGCTCATCGCCGTCGCTGACAATGTCGGGTCCAACCAGATGCAAACCATCAGGAAGGGATTGAGAGGCGATTCCATGATCCTCATGGGGAAGAACACTCTCATTCATCGTTGCATCAAGTAGTACGCCCAGCAATCTGGCAATATCGATTACCTTAACTTCCTTCCCTTGCTTACTGTAAGTCCTTCCCTTGCTTACTGTAAGTTTATTCATTCCTTAAATTTTAGTGTTTCTTTTGTTTGTTTTGTTGTAGGAGATTTTGGTATACACTGTGTATGGATGGAATGAGCTCTTGCTAGGATAGATAGGCAAAATAACCAGTGATTTTGCTGAATTGTATTAATGTATATTTTTGAAGTTGTCATGTTAGCAGATTTGTGTCTGCTCTGTTTTGAATCATAACTAAGGATGGGATTTATATGGTTTTATGATACTAACAAGATACTATCTTCGTTTTTGAGTAATGACTTGAGGCTTTTCACTGCAGGGAAATGTTGGGTTGATCTCCACAAAGGGTGATTTGAAGGAAGTCGGTGAGGAAGTTGGATTAGTTATCAGTGATCTAGTTTTTCAAATGGATTAGTTAGTTATCATATGTGTTCACTTCGTTTATTGTAAATGTTAACTATATTGTTATATGTGTTAACTTTGTATATTGAATATTGAATGCGTTCACTTTGTTTATTGTAAATGTTAACTATATTGTTATATCTGTTCACTTTGTATATTGTAAATGTTAACTACGAAATCAAATTTCTGTTGCAATTAACTGAACACATAAACACTTTAATTCATTCCTTAATGTGTTTAATTGAACAAAAAAATTTACAAAATTATATTTTTGCTGCAACTAACTGAACATTTATACAATTTAAATTATCCCTTAATGTGTTAAACTGAACAAAAAAAAATACGAAAAATCAATTTTTTGATGCAACTAACTGAACACATAAAACTTTAAGTTCATCCCTTAACGTGTTTAGCTGAACAAAAAAATACGAAAATTAATTTTTAAGATGCAACTAACTGAACAAATAACAAGATTAACTCATCCCTTGATGCATCTAACTGAACATAAAAATCCGTCCATTTGATGACGTCAGCGCGAAAAAAAAAAATTCGAATTTTTTTTTTTGAAAAAATTTCGCTGACGTCAGCGCGCGCCTTGCTGACATCAGCACGCGAAAAAATGAGAATGAAGCCCATTTTTGACCTGTTGGATGGTATGGATGGGAAATCCAAGGATGGTGTATATCAGCCCTGGGCTTGAATCGCTTAATCAGTAAAAATAAAGTTTGGGCCGGGATTAGATTGTGCTACGAGTTAGTCCAAGTGAAAGTTTGGGATGGAAATGCACATGGGGTCGATATGAATATATGATGCATCTTTAAACGAACATAGATTGTACTATAGCCTATAGGAATGTCTGGTACCAAGTGAAATTGTTTATCTTAATAAGCCAAATCTTAATATATTGTTTAAGTATAAAAAAAAATAACTAGTACTAAAATAATAAACAATTTCTCCAGCCGAATTAAGATAATTAAATATTTTTTTATATCTTACTTTTACTTGGTACGCATGCTTTTCTTTATATATTACAATCTTTTTTTATTAATGCATAAGATATATTACTATCTATCATCATAATATCGAGAGCAACATTTTTTGGCAGGTATTTCAAGACGCACGCTTTCGCGGTCAGAGCACGTCACATGACAATGGAATCATTGGATAATAAGATAATTAATGAGCATATATCGTGCTCTTTTTTTATCACGGTGGTCGGATCAAGCCAAGGTAGTAGGTACCTTGCATGCGTCCTATCGTGTTCTTTTGCTCATATATAATCTTTGAAACGGATAGACAATTAGACATGTTGTGACATATGGTTTAATATGGACATGATTCAATTTAAGTTTTGTTTCCAAACTTATCTGTTAATTTTGTAATTTACATACTGGTGCTGGAGGCCTCATACTCAAATAATATATGTTTTTTTAAATCAAGCGATTCAAGTTGTCTCTCCAACAGATAAGCACAAATAAATATACAGAGACAAGCTAGCAGTGACTGAGAAGGGGAGGGCAAGATAGGATGGTTGAAGTGTTGGAGTCAAGCTTCGTGGTGCCATGTGATGACACCCCAAAGGGCCAGCTCTGGTTGTCAAATCTAGACCAAGTCTCGCCACATACATTAGGAGGCTTTGTGCACTTCTACAAGAAAACTGAAGCCCCCGATTTCTTCTCAGTTGAGGTGCTGAAGGCTGCCTTGTCCAAAACACTGGTGCTCTTCTATCTTCTAGCAGGTCGGCAAGTTGTTGGTTCCGACGGACGTGCAGAGCTTGACTGCAATGCTGAGGGATGTTTATTTGTCAGTGCCAAGTTGGAACGCTCCTTCGACGACATCAATTTCCAGCTGTGGAAAGAGCTGGAAGATCTCTTCGTTCCGAGCATCGAAATGGCTGGATCGCCATACATCTTGCTCATGATTCAGGTTTCAGATTTTCAATCTCTTTACTGTCTATAAGTTTCATTTAAGTCTAGTCTTTGGCTCATTGCTTGCGGAGAAGAGAATTAAAAGATATAAAAAAATATGGGAAGTAATTAATTGTGAGAACTTCGTTGAATACAGTTTTCAGATTAGCTAAATCATTGTTTAAAATTTTTAACATGAAAGGGGTCGCTGGTCAGCTAGCCAACCGGCCGTCGAAAAAAAAAGAAAGGTGTCAACATAAATATATTGGAAAATGACCAAGATAAAATGTTAATTTTTATCTCTACCGATTATTATATATTTCCATATTATTTAAATCCTAACCAAATAAAGCATTCCATTTGTTAATAGGGATTTCTTAGTCTCTTAGATCAACATTCTATTTTGTGTACAAATGTTGTTGAAACTTAATATTAATAAAATTTTAACATTAATTAGTATGCAGAGCTAAATGATTTAATACTAGATATAGATAGATGTTTTCTAATAAGAGCAAGCAACACAAGCAACTGATGTTATGGGTTTGTTTGGATGGTTGGGAATAGTGGGAATAGGCACTCTTCCCACTCTTCCCAATAACACTCTTCCCAACAACACTTTTCTCTCTACTTTTTCACACTTCCCAACGCTATTCCTAAACTCACCATCCAAACAACCTAGGAATAGCACTCTTCCCACTCTTCCCACTCTTCCTACTCTTCCCACTTTTTCACACTATTCCCACTATTCCCAACCCATCCAAACAAGCCCTTTTTGGACAACATGAAAAACATGAAAAACAATAGAGGATTTAAAAATTTGGAAATATGCATGAATAATAAATATATACATTCTATTACAGTTATAATGAAATGTTTGTCTATGAATACTGGCATGTGTTACTGTCTCGCACCTTTTTGGACCCTGGTCCTCGGAAGGGGGAAATGATCGGATGCTTCCGTGGGGGAAAAAAATATTGCGGACGAGATACCCCTCGATCGTTTCAAAACTCGAACATCGGTACTCACCTAAAAAGGAATGGGGGTACTGACGTGGTTTCGAATCTCTCAAGAGTTTGATTGTTTACTGCAGGTCCTTTTTTTCCAGTAGGCGCAAGCCCCTACTGTTAATTATCTCTGAACCAAGTCAAGAGCACCTCTAGATCGGGATAATCAATGGATTAGACATGACCGTTAGCATTCCAGCATTTTACCAAAAGACACTTGACATTAAAAGAACATTTACGAATGGTGACATGAACGGAGCATATATTATAACATAATGCAAAACATGATGCAAAGGATTTTAGTTCATATTTGAAATTCCAAGGTTTATAGAATTTGGTCCTGGGTGGTTATCAATTAACCCATATTTAACCCTATTTTCATATATTTGACAACTTTTGTTTTGTTCTCTTTAAACTGTACGCGTTGCAGGCTCAAAGAGGACGGGCATAGACATGTAAAGTTTCGGTATTCAGATTACGTTAAAGCTTTAACTATTTTAAAACTTCAATTTATCTTCATGTTTAAACTTTGGTCTGTTTGTTGACATGTTAGAATCAAGGTTATCAGACGTTTCTGGATTCTCAGGCATTAAAGCATGTAGAGGTTCCGGTCCTTGAACGTGTGTCGATTCTGGTCAACTATTGACGTGTCGAATTTCTGGCCTTGTGACGTGCAAGAGTTTGGTTATGAAACGTTTTAAACTCTGGTATTAAAGCGTGTTTAGAAATTCTGGTCACTTTGGACTTTTTTAAACTTTGGTCTTCCTATGTTTTAGAATTTACCAAATTCTGATTTTCAGACGTATTTAAAGTTTGGTCCCTGGATTCAGAAAGTTTGTATATAATTATAAAAGTTTGTTTCGGGATTTGTATTGCTTTTGGATTTAGGTCCGGGTCTTGAGTCTGGATTTTCTGGAGTTGGGTTTGATTTGAGTTTGGATTTTCTAGATTTAAATTTGAATTTTCAGGGTTCTAGATTTTAATTTGAATCTGAGTTTTTATAGATTCTGGATTTGAGCTTAGGTATTCAATTTGAGTTTGGGTTTTGGGTTTTAGATTTTTTGGGTTCTTGGATTAGGATTTTCTGGGTTTTGGTTCTGCGTTTTGAATTTTGGTTTAGGTTTGGGTTTTTCTGTATTCTGGATTTAATTTGGGTTTGGGTTTTGGATTCAGTTTGGATTTTGGATTTAATTTGAGTTTGGGTTTTGTATTTGATTTGGGTTTTCTGGATTTTTAGACTTAACTTTAAATTTTCTAGGTTTAGGGTTTGTTTGGATGTTTCGGTTTGGCTACCGGTTTTATTTCCAGATTCCCGGTAATAATAATTTTTTTTTTTTTACATAAAATTTGTTCTTAACGGTAGCCACCGTTTAATTGTACCTGCTGTCCAAAAAAATTTTTTTTTTTGAGGTACCTGCTGTCCAGACATATTTGTCATTTTGAAGTACCTGCTGTCAAAGGGGTTCATACCCTTGCACTTTTATGAACCTTTTTATTAAATTTTAATGTGATTCAACTTTTGGGTATTTTTGCATTATTAATTTTAATCATTTTCCATGACTTTAATTTTAATTTAATTTTGGTTAGGAATTTGAACTTGGGGTATTATATAAAAATGTTCTTCATATTTTTCTGGACATTTTGGTATTTTATGGAAATTTTCTGGATTTTCTAGCTATTTTTTAATGCATTTTTGAAGTTTCTGTATTTCAGAAAACTTATATTGGTCCTAAACTCAGTGTTCTGTGTTTGCTTGTCAGGGATCGGCCACATGCTTTACGCCACATATGATCAAGCGATGTCGCTGAGATAGGATTTGATTGAGCATCTCGGTTCATGCACACGCCTGTGCGCCATATTTATTCATGCTTAGTTCAGTTGAACCCTTCTCCCTCCCCGCTTCGAGTTGACTCGACGGCAACAGGATTTTCATCGTTGACTCGACTCCTCCGACCATCATTTCAGTCAATATCAGATTCTGTAAAGTCGTTGTTTCTCCCTCTTCTTCAGGGTACCTTTAATTTGTATTGTATTCCCTTTTTGAGGTATTTTCGCCTCAGTTTCCAATCGGACCTGGCGATGATGAAATGCCCACCATTGGGAACAATCCTTACCAGAGATGGCTCCCAAAGTGCTATGAAAGCGCTGTGATTTTATGCATGATGTCAATTTACACGGTGTTTCCTGATTTTGGGTGATTTGGTCATGAACTTATTTTCAGGCTGGTTTTTTTTTGTCTGGTACAAAGAACGTATGGGTCGAGTTAATTTTAAACAACATCTCTCTTGGTTAACATAATTTTAAACGATTAAGGTGATCTCTGTGACATTAACTCGGATTCTAAGTATTCATACGCCTCTATACTAATTGTGTGGGCTTATATCAGGTTTTGAAATAGTTTATTAGCTCTGAGTGATTGAGTTAAGTGTCATTCATTCATTTTTTTTACTTGCAACACTTATATACTAGAGTACAGTTATTATTAGTCCATTTTTATAGGCTCATGATTCATTTTGCAATCGAAAAGAAAATATGAACTTGTAATCGCAAAACCTTATAAAAAACATAAAGTATTATCAAAAAGGGACCTAAGTTTAATAACAAAAGAAATTAACTGTGTTTTATTTTTTGTTGCCTTCTCCCTTCTAAAGTAAGGACATAAATTTAACCCATGCAAATAGAAACTGTATAATCTTCATTAC
Organism: Rhynchospora tenuis; assembly: GCA_027725995.1. Lineage (NCBI taxonomy): Eukaryota > Viridiplantae > Streptophyta > Magnoliopsida > Poales > Cyperaceae > Rhynchospora > Rhynchospora tenuis. The sequence goes on along the minus strand of CM050889.1, from coordinate 67,459,351 downwards.
TTCAAAGACTTGACTGCACATTTTTTATTAAAACTTGAGCTTAAATTGAAAAAGACGAAACAGGCTGCAATATATTTTCATTTATTTGTCCTAAGTTCATATGCATAATTTGCCAATATATATTTTTGATAAACATAACAGCAGAAGGGTAAAATGGGAAAGAAATACATTATGCTGCGTTTCTCTCTTTATTTTCAGACACAAGTGGTAATAAAACATATATGCATAATTCTTATTATTATATATATATTTTTTTTTATGAATGACAAGTTGGGATCGAAGTTATGTCTTCTCTCACAACTAGCAAAGATGGGTTTTGTTTAAACTCAAGTTCATTTTACTGACCTATTGATGACTCGAGTCTTATCAAGCTATTCAAAATAACTGATAATGGTCATGAAAAGAAAACTTGCTCAAATTCAGAGAGTATAAGTTACATGCCCTAAAATCGATTTAGTTCCTATATCAGAAAACATGACTAGGCCTAAGATCTGTTAATGCAACCTTTATTTCTACTGACACTATTATTTCGGCCTGCTTAAGCCTTAATTAGCTGTTTAATCCGTAAATCAAACGAAATCATGGGGGCGGAGTCTAATGTCACGCACCCCATGATTTAGCCCAATTAATGTCTTCAACAAACCAAGAAAAGGCTCAAATTAACTGAAAAGGGAATAATGTAATAGTAATGCATATAATAACACTAACTATATTGAAGACAGAAAAAAAAGGAAGATTATTATTAGGACAATTAGAATAGACATCCTAAGTATGCCAACTATATAAAATTGATGCAACAAAATATTTTTATTTCTTCACACTTTGAACTGAGGGATTCACATGGTGTCTCTGGAGGCGGAGTCTAATGTCACGCACTCCAGAGAGCCGGTGATCCACAGTACAGAAATATGAACAAAATGAAGCAAAGTGAAAATGCAAAATTATGCTTTGGGGAAGAATTTTCATTGCTCAATCTCGCTAAAATGATGGCCAATATTGGTGAAGACGGAGTCTAAGTCACGTACTTCACCAACACTGATCACAATCTCCACAAAACTAAGGAAGAAAGATCAATAAAGTTATGCAACAATAAGCAAAAGAAACATGGAAAGATGAACTAAAAGAAAAGTAGCAGAAGTAATATTCATCAAGATAATAACATTTTTATTAAATCTGGAGGCCAATACAAATTTTTTTTACCTTAAAGCAAAAATTCAACAGCAATTCAGCAAAATAATCAAAAAAAATGGCCTCCCCTCTTCTTGCCATCTGAAGGGGTATTTATAGGAGAGGGTGCTAGGGTTTGCGCCTTACTCTCTGGCTATGTGGCAACATTTCCATTCCTTTGATTTCGATCAATGGCTCAGATGCATGGGCAGTAAACCGCCTCTCTTGCTCAACTGTGCATGAGTATGACATGTGGGCCCTTGGTGACAGCTATCTTCATGGACAGGTGGCAAACATCCATGTGTGCATCTCTACTACTTATAAAAGCACCAATGCAAGAGTGTGAAATTTAAGAATACAATCTTGGTCTGACAATCTGCACCATTGATTGTCTTTAATTTTAAAATCTGAACCATTGATCATAAAATATTAGATTGATGAGTGGAACAGATGTAATCTCAGAACGAAGAGGTTTTTATGTTCTGAACTTACGTTAGATCAGATATTCAACATAATCCAGCGGAACGATCGATCGCTCAGTATACTGCGGTTCGATTCTCTTTTTGAGCGATTTTTTATTTCAGCGCCTCCTCTATTTTTTTCCCCTTGTTTTGACTATCACTCTCTCTGGGGCCTGGGCCAGTCGAACCTAACCAGTCAGCGATCCAGATGAAACCCACGGATCGATCGCCACCCTCACGGCCTCACCAAGCCCCTTCTCACCTACGATCGATCGCCACCCTCACCAAGCCCACGGATCGCCACCCTCACCCTAGACCCACGGATCGCCAACCTCACCCTAAACCCGCGGATCGCCAACTCAGCCCCAACGACCCACGGATCGCCACCTCAGCCCCTGATGCGTCAGGTCAGCCACGGATCAGATGTAATCTCAGAACGGTGACCTCCCTTATTTTTGTGGGACCCACCGGTCAGCGATGATGCGCCTTCCTGCAACAGAGCTAGCGTGGCCCCCCTTCGCAGCACCGCCGTTTCCGATTTGGCATCAGCATTTCGAAATAGTATGCATCTTTTTAAATTTGATTTTGATATTCAAATTTGTAAAACCCACCCCTGCAACTCAATTCCTATTTAAACCCACCGTGCCTTTTTCTTCACTTCTGCCTCTTTCTTCAAAATTTTCTTCAGTTCTGCCTCTTTCTTCGAAATTGGTATTTGGAATTCAAATTTGCGCGAATTCAATGTGAGTTTAAAGGTCTAATAATCAAAATTTCGCTCCCTATGATAATTTCCCAGTTTGTTGTTTAATTTCTTTTTTCCAATTTATATTGATTAGTACATCTAAAAAGGTCCCTGATTATCAAATGACCTGGCATCTTTTTCTCATATATGCTAAAAACGGGCTGCATTAAGGAAGTAACTGAAGAGTTATCCCCATTGCTGGTTTGTTTCTTAAATAAAGCTTTTAAGAAATGCTATATTGCTATTTGAGTTATCATGATTCATGAATATTTCTCTGGCATTTGGTGAATATTGCTTTCAGATGTTTTATATCTGGACAAGCAAGTAAAATCTGCCTCTGATGGTTACATGTATATGTAAAGAAAATAAAGTAATTCACATCAGTATCTTTTTTCTGGTTTCATGCTTTTCTGACTTTTACTCGATAGATTTGTTTCATATTTATTGAGTTGTTGTTGGGTTTTGTTTGGTTTTCATCTTGTTTTGAATTTTCACATGAAGCCAACTGTTAATTTAGCATAAGTGATTATTAGACTTTGGTTCCACACCTATGTATAGGAATCAGATGAAATCAGATGATAAAATAAAAGAAATTAGATGATATATTCAACATTTGTGTATAGGAATCAAAATTTCTTGTTTGTAAATTCTGGAGATGACATGTTATAACTAATTTTATTCTTTTGATGTAAGGAAGAGTTGACCCATCAAGCTTAGTCAGGAAGAGGAAAACAGAAGAGAAAGCCACGAGAAAGGTAACTATTAGCTATATCATAGTTTCTGTTCTTTGACAAGTAGGCATCCTTTCATACTCTTCAAAAGACCAGAGAAGCAAAGCCCCTGGGTATGTTTAATTTTTTAATTTGTTGCCAATTGTCTAATATGGAACAGTTCTTTGGCATTGATACATTACTGGCTCATTACCGGTATAATTATGCTTGAAGTAATAGTATTAGAATGCGTAATAATTAATTATTGTTGTGCTCATTTATAAAAGAAGATACTTTCTGAGATTATTCGGCCTGAAAGAGTCTTTTTATATTTTGTTCCTTGAAGACTGGTTGGTGTTATTTTATATAATCCTTTCCAATAGTTCACTAATTGCATGGTGTAACTTTTTTAGTGGAAACTCAGTGACAAAATTTTACTGAAACTAAGAATAATAAAAACAGGTAAAAGTGCGAGATGGAGCGACAGAATGGGGCTGGGGTGTAGTAGTGAATGTGGTGAAGAAATCACCCTCGGCATCGACTGTTGGAGCTGGAGGGTTTGCCAGCAACTACATAGTAGATACCTTGCTTCACTGTACTACCAGCCTGTCTCTCTCAGGAGAGAATGGGCCTGCTCTAAGCCATGCCCTCTCCGTGCTGATGAGAAGGGCGAAATGCATGTGGTCAGCTTGATTTGCATTTTATATATTCTTCATTCTTGTGAAACAAGCTATTTGTGAGCTTGAAAACACATATCCCGTGGTCACTGACGACATTAAGCAAAAAAACTGGGCAGGTGCCAGTGCCAATGCCTCTTCAATGTGGTCTTAGCAGCGTCAGGATAGTAATTCCTTCCGATTTGCGTCCTTCAGAAGCAAGACAGAATGTTTTGTTTGCTTTACAAGAGCTTGGCAAAAGGTATTTGCAAGGCCTCCCCAAGCTGCATATATTAAAGGTATGTCTGTTTTACTATCTTTTGTTCACCCCTTGTAGGAAACTGGTGTCTCTCTTCTTTTTGCTGGGTAATGTCCGTCTTGGTAGCAGGGCTTAAGAGTAGATTGCTCTGATAGTTCTTTATACTCCAGTAAATGTGGTGGATGTTTATGCAGGATATGGGTATCAAGGACCAAGAAGTAGTTGATTTGGTACGTCAACTTGAAGATCTTGACAGTAAATTATGTACTATGTAGCCATCCTTTGCATGAGGTCGGTCATTTATTTATAGAGCTATCTTGCTTCTTCTTTTTTTTTTATCACTTCCAGAAATATTATGTGAAGCAGTAGAAGTATAGAAGTTGGTTTGTATAATTTTGCATCTTTGTATATCTAGGTTGGACAAAGTGAGCAGCAGTTCTCATCATACAAAAGAAAAGTAGAGCTGAATCATGAGATCCAGCAGGTTAAATCTAGGATCTGTGAATCACAGGTTGGTAACATTTTTTTTTATTCATATATTGTTAAATTATGGTTCTTTAGACTCTTATCTTCTGGTCTTACCGGAAAGAGTGCTGTAGATGTTAGGATTTTTTCCACTGGTCATAACTCATTAGTTCTCTTGACTAAAGTGCAAATTATAGTGGTGATGAGTTTTCTTCTTATATTATTGTTGGCGACACAGTTACAAAAATTCCGAGATGAGCTGAAGAACCGGTCTCATGTGTTGAAGATGCTGGGGCACATAGATGCTGATGGACTTCTCCAGTTGAAGGGACGTGCCGCCTGCTTGATTGATACAGGAGATGAGCTGCTTGTAACAGAGCTCATGTTTAATCGCACAATTAGTGACATGGATCCTCACCAAGTGGCGGCACTTGCCAGCTGTTTTATTCCATGTGACAAGTCAAATGAGCAAGTCCCCGCGTTACAGCAACTCCAGGATGGTGCCAGAAGAATTGCTGAGGTACTTATATATGCTCCTTTTGTTACTTTTAGGAATATAGCATATGTTTCTGTATAACCCTTGTTGCATTGTTGGGAATAAAGTTTCCAATTAATGATCTTGTTTTGTTATGTCCAGATACAACGTGAATGCAAGCTAGATGTGAATGTGGAGGAGTATGAGTCTTCATGTAAACCAATACTGGATGGAGGTTATTTACTGCTGGTCAAAGGTTTGTCCTCCTGTGCTTACAATCTTTTACTATTTAATGATCACGATCTGGACAGTTACCTATGCCTCTTGGACATTCTGCCATTCATTTGGTTGTTCTCTAAGAATTGAAAGAGAAATGGGGGTTTTAATGTATCATTATGTATATTTGTTTTTTCTATTACATAGAGCAACCAAGTGAATTGGTTTTATTGTTGCCATTTCTACTTTTTGTAGATTGGCTCTAAAATGAGATCTGACAGAAATTGAGGATCATTCTGCTCTTATTTGTAGGGGGCCTCTTTTGCTGAGGTTATAGACATGACTGATATTTTTTAGGGGAGTGTTATTCAGCTTCCAAGAAGATTAGATGAGTTCTTGAATCAGGTACTTGCACTGTCTATTTTATTTCAGTATCTCGTATCTGTCTATATGTTACTATCAAGGAGACAAGTATACTGTTATGCACGGACTATTTCATGCTGGCACAGCACTTACAGAGTTTTATAATTCACATGCTCAATATTTACCAGCAATTTAATAGGTTAGATGACATTTTCCAAGAGCTGAAGCAAAGTTTATGATTTCATGTTGTTTTAGGGATTCTATGTTGGCTGTATAAATAATATTTTTTTAATGTTATTATTATTTTTTTGTGTCAGTTGCGTGCAGCTGCACAAGCAGTAGGAGAATTGGAGTTGGAGAAAAAATTTGGCTCTGCGACTGAGAGTTTACGTAGGGAATCATGTTTGCAAATTCCTTGTACTTGTGACCACACCTCAGGGTGGTGTTATGTTCTACCCATTTTACTTGTAGATTGGTTAGAGTAATTGTGCATATATTGTTGCGTTATAGCTTTTTCTTTTGGGGATTCATGCCCCTAGACCAGCGCTATAGCTTTTAAATTTTAATTATGTAAAATATAGTCAGTTGATGCCCAATTTTTTGCGGTGATATAAGGTGTATTTAATATTTCTTTATTGCTTTTTATCATTGAAATCTTAATACCAGTTGTCGAGTTTCTCTCATGCGAACAATTAGTCTATAGCGAATGCGTTCATACTTTGATCATGCTTGGAGCCTTCGAATATCTTTCGAAGCGAAATTCCTTACTATCATCTTACCATCCTGCCATCCTGCCATCCAGCTATGGTCCAATTGGTCAATTAACCATCATATTCACTTGCAGTTGCAGATCACGTGAAAGATGGTTACGACTTACGACAGTTTTTATTTTTCATAGGCCGAATGTTATTTTGTATTCTTATCATATTTGGAGTTAGGTTATGAAAATCGTAGAACTCTTACCTACAATCGTCTACCTACATAACGGTATTTTTTCTAAATTTTTCAGAGTATTCTTTTGGGTAGTTTCCCATACTAAAAAACTAAAGAAATCACATGAACGGGTCGTACCAAAATGATTTCTTACCTATTTTTTTGAATTTGTATTTTTTTTCTGTTTGGAGTTAGGTTGTGAAAATCACATATCTTTTACCTACGGTCGTCCATCTACAAAACGGTATCTTTTCTGAATTTTTTGATGTATTCTTTCAGGAAGTTTTTATATCCGAAAATTGAAGAAATCACAAGAACGATCTGTAAAAAAATGATTTATTACCTACTTTGTCGATTTTGTCGTCTGTCTACACAACAATATTTTTTTTAAAAATTTTTGGGAGTATTCTAACGGGTAATTTTTCATATTTGAAATTTGAAAAAAAATATTCTTTTAAAGTCCGCCCACACATTAAGTGGGCACTGCTGCTAGTAGGTAAAAAAGGGGGTTTAGATTACATAGCAGCGATGCTTTAGGTTCATAGGTGCAACTGTGAAGATTTTTTTCTTTGATTTTCTCCATTTTGTTTCACTTCTGTTGTCTCAGTTGTGAGGCAAGTAATAGTACCATCGTTTGTGTAATTGCTTGTTTGTGTCATGCAATCAGTTCAGGGCCCTCTAGTCAGAAGTAATATAAGGCATGATGCCCACAGATGATCATGTCTGTGTTTATGATTTTTTACTTTGCCTCCTGTAAAACGAATTGGAGACCCTCTTGAGGGCAAAGAAGGAATTATGGGCATTTAAATGCATATTTTTCATACTCCATTCCTTTGTCCCTTATGTATTTTACAGATTTGCCCATGGGGCCCACCTAAGAAAACTCATGCGTTGCTTTTCCAATAATCTGTCTTTCAAGTTTTTTTTTTTTGTATGTCTTTGATGCTATTTGATCCAATTGAGCCTTAGGAGGATGCACCTCTACTTGTCATTTGACCATTTGATGCAAAATGTGGGGTGAGATGGGGACTTTTTTTTTTTGGCAGCATGTTTCAATTATGTCTTCGAATTCCAAACTTTATCATCTCCTGACTAGTGTTCAGTACTGTTGTACTATGGAGGAGAAAGTGATCACGCTCTCCTTCCATCCAGCGGCTAAAATCCGAAGAAGTGAGCTCACCTCCCTCCTGCCAAAGGAACAGCTACAACAGTAGGCTTCCTTTTTCAGTTTGTAGCCTGTAGAGGGAGTATGTCATCCCCTCCATTCGCCATCCTTCTCCACTTTTCAACCTTCTTCCCACACTGGACGTCTCCAGTTACAAGTGATCTCTGGCTTTTGTCAAGTCACGGGTTTATACTCTCTTTTACATCGCTTTCGGGCAACTCTGGGCTTTGTAGGAGACCTTCATTCTTTCCATTTTTCTCAGAGCAGTATAGAGAGCTTGCTTCATCGAGTTCCTTATTTCCATCAATGGCGAGTGACGGTGACGCACTCTCTCCACTAAATTAATTGCAATTGGTGTTGGAAATCTTCTATTGAGCTCCCGGGGAAGCTTCTCAGGTTGTCCATTAACCTTTTTATCTGCCAATTCAGTGAAATGAGTTTTCCCAAATTACAACTCGGTGACTGCAATTTCTGAATTTGTCAGGTTATAGGTGTAGAAGGTAGCCGTGCCTGGTGTCGATAGGTTCGTGGCGACGCTCTCTTCACGGTGGTGCGATTGATTTAGGTGGCGGTGGTATGCAGCGTCGACGAAGGGTGTTTCTCTAGCCAAAGCCGTCGCGCTCCTTTTTCAGGTAAGGAACATCTTCCCTCTCCTTTCTTTGCTTTTTCCATTAACAGAAAAATGAGAGGGACCCATGGGAATGAACCAATAACCAGGTGCCACGTGTGCAACCCTGTTTGAATTTGGTCGGATCGATTAAACACTGTCGAGTTCGAGTGTTTTGCAGCGGGACTCAGTCGGAGTGTGTCTGGAGCCGACATGGGCTGGGCACCGATAGGTTGTATAATGGGCCCAATTCGGTTAAATTAAGTGGGCCTTAGTTATTTATTTGTTATAAATGGTTTGGATTTGTGTTTTAACTAGCCCAATTGGTTAATCAAATCCGAGAATGAGCCCAAATGAGATTCATGCAATTGTTCGGGTGTTTCGACACAAGGTTATTTGTTCCTATTGTCGTACTGAATCCCGTTCATATGTCAGATCCCTATATTGCTCATCATTTTTTTTTTTAGCAATTTAATTGGGACCATCACGGGCTTGGCCCAGAACTTGACATAAATTCTTAGAATTATGTACGGTATTTAGCCATCCCATAATTCTTATTTTCATCGCTTCCTCCTTTTTTAATTAGTTAATTAATCAATTATGTGGGTTTTATCATATTTCACATAATTAAATTAATTAATTAATTGTTCATTTGGCGGGTTTTGGTTTGAGTCCCTCAGAAAAGTGTACGGTGTGCACCTTTTACATAATTTTCTTTTTAGGATTTTTTTTTATAATTAGTCAATCAATTAGTCAATTAATTAATTATATGAGCATAGGCATTTTTCACATAATTTAATTAATTAATTAATTAATTAACTAATTATTCATTTGGTGGGCTTGTTGGCCTTGTCACTCGTTTATCGGATTTCCTGCCGCTTAAAGCCTGAGTTGTGACTCGTGAATTATATTTTACAACATGCCATTTCCTCTATTTGCAGGTTGACTCAAATATTCGATAGTTTCTTGAAGTGGCAAATTTTGGAGGCAAACAGTTACGCACTCAGTATTTGCTTTAGCTTAATCTTTTTTCATAACTTCCAAAAAATTCTATAGAGAAAAAACAAAACTTACGGGTACATATACTTTTTTTTAAAATATATATATAATGTGCGTGGCACATTTCCAGCTCGTATACATATGCTGTCAACGGCATACCGGAAACCGTTATGCCATCGTTTTGTCGAAATGAAACTAATAACGGCAGTGGAATTTGTTTCATTAATGAAACCTGAAAGGCAAATGGCAGCAAAATTCGTTTCGTTAACGAAAATTGTACAATATGTCGTTTGATGAAATCTGTTTCGTTTACAAAGTGGCTTGGTTGGCAGTGAAATCTGTTTTGTTTCTTTAACGGTGCGGTAAACGGAATACCCGATTTCGTTGCCGTTACCCATGTTTGAAAGGTTTAATTAGATATACTGTTTGATTTATTTTAATTTGTTTTTGATTAGTAATGGTACTGTTGATGACCTACGCCTATTTTGTTACAATTGTAAAAATAAATTTCTTAAATCTGGTTTCCTCATACCTGCAGATTACTCATCTCAAATGCGGTGCAGTGGTGTTAGGATTTGGTTTCAATCATGTCTTTGTAGATGGTCGGAGCTCGGTGCACTTTGTACGGACTTGGGCCGGAATTACTCGAGGTGACATGAGCAGCGTTATCCCGCCCTCATTTGATCTGACACAGCTTCACGCCCGCTCACTGCCAATCGCCAACTTTCATCCCGAAGAGTACACATGTGAAACTGTAAACCCCACCCTAGCTGGCAGCACAACAACCAAATTCAGGCTCTCAAAGGAGCAAGTTAGCCACCTCAAAAGTAGATGTTGTAATGGTAGTATTACTAGAATTTCATCTTTTTGTGCAGTTGTCTCACTAGTTTGGAAGTGCTTTTGTGTTGCCCAAGGCCTTGATCCTGACAGTACAACGCAGATCATGTTTACCGTCGACATACGTGATCGCCTCAAACCACCACTACCGAAGTATCATTTCAGTAATGAAGTCGTTCGGAGATCTGTACAATCTAAAGTATCCAAGATCACATCCAGTCCACTTCATGTTGTGGCCGAAATTGTCAAAGCTGCAATTGCTAGTGTCGATGATGAATATATTAGATCTTCGATTGACTATGCAGAGATTATGGGGAATGAGGTATTTGGGAGACAAGGAGTGTCTGCATCTCACTTACGAATTGTTAGCGTTTCAGGATTACCAGTATATGATGCAGATTTCGGATGGGGTGCACCACAGCTCGTGTCACGGTGGCATGTAGGTGGAAATAGATTTGTCTACATAATTGATGAACCAGGGGGAAATGGGGTAAAGAAATTTTTGTCACGGTGGATTATGCTACAATGTGTCGGTTTGAAAAGATGTTTTATGAGGAGCTAAATGCTAATAATGAGAATAATTCGTTAATTGGAATGAAAATTAGTCCAAAATATCAAATTTCCCGAAGCAAACTGTGATTGAGAACCAAATAAAATTTCTATATTTTAAATTCACCGTTTTTTTTTTTTTGGCAAATTATATAAACCACACGCATGCCATGTTGCTGATTTGTGCTTGGGAGCTTTATTTTGCTTAAATTATCTTTGTTACTATGTCTTATGTATATATTATGTTCATTTAACGTATTTGTACTATTGGATATTTAGACTTTGATCAAAATGGTATTCATACGGAATTTCACTCGATTTCATTTAATTTTTAGGATTTTGTTCGATCTAATAACATAAAAATACTGATCAAATAAAATCAAATACGTTTATTTCTAATTAAAAAAGTTTAATCAAATTAAATTCCACAATAAAAAAGTGATTCTAATCAAAACCTTTCGTGTTTTTAATTGAGTAATCAGTGTGAACTGTGAACCATGTCCCTGTCACCTACCAGGTTGGTGAAAAGAAACCAACAGTATTTCTTTTAACATTTATTTATTTGGATCGAACAACAGAAACAGTCTCTCTCCAACCGAGCCCAGAACAAAGACGGATCTGGGTTCGATATTTTCCTATCCCACTGTCAGCTCGATCTGGTCAGTTTTTTTTTTTTTTTTTTTTTCTGTAGCAGTTATTCCATGTATAATTTTTAATCACCATCGGATTAAAATCAATGTTTTTTGTGTTCCAATTTAAAAAAAAAAATAAACGAACGTAAAATTTTGTTGGTACGAAATTTGAGTATGTTGAGGACCGTGTATGATGCATGTGATGGCAGATTAAATTAAAATGCTGATCTAGACCTATTAAATTTGATTGTACGGTCCTAATCTAAAATATTGACAAGACCATGTTATTGCAGTAATTATTATGTTCATGTACCCACATAAATTCATAGTATTTTTTTTTTAATAATTTTCTGAAATTATTTGTTTCTATTATAACTGTTGTAGAGTTAAAACTTGACACATTTTTGTTTATAGATTCTAGTCCTTTTTTTTCTATAAAAGTATGGAAATTTTGCAAAAGCAATTTATAGGGACTGCATTCCACGAGTCTTGATTGATTTATATGCGATTGTAGTTGTCGTGACAGCAAAATAGCAAATGCATTATAATATACGAGAGCCACAAATTAAAATTGAATGTTTTATTACATTACGTAGCAAATGCAAGTTTTCATTAAGAAAATTTTGATATATGATTTGAATAGTATTTTTTAATAAAAAGCTTGTTAATTTCAGCATTTATTATTTTCAAATGAAATTGTACAAATTAAATATGCATCTCTCTCTCTCATTATCTAATCTCACAATTCGATTCTCGAAAAGCGAATTCGCATGCTATGGAAGAGCTTTCTCTGATCGATGTCTCGATAGAGGACGATTTCCTCGTATCTCCTGGAAACGAGGGTTTCTTAGGTAAAGTTTTCTTGATTATCTTCTATATTTGTAGATTAAATCGTTTTGTACCTGCTACAATTTCTCGTAAAGGATAGTTATTCAATCGGTGAAATACATTTTTTTATTTCTGAAAGCTATTTTGTACCAATCGAAATCCGGTTTGTTAGTGTCGTTCCCAATTTGTATAGAGCCGCGTTAACATTGGAATCAAATTTAGGTGATGGTTAGGATATTTTTTCACTTGTGACCTTGCAAAGATTTTGTTAGATTTAAGCCCTTCTAGCTTATTTTTTAGGCAAAATCATATATAAACCCCTCTAATCTTTATAATCGGATATAAACCCCTCTAATTCAATTTTATTTGGACATAAACCCTTTTCATAATTCTTAATGATATTTTATATAAAAAGGTGACGTTATGACTGAAATGCCCCTAAAACTTGTTGCATCCCGCGCAATAACGAAGTGCTTCTCGTTGATCCATCCTTGGATTTGATGTAGGTAAGCTTTTAGTGGATTTCGTTCCAACTGAATGAAATGTTTCTTTTTTTTTTAGAGAACTTGATAGAGGCTACCAAGTGAGAACAAGTAAGAAACAAAATAAAAGGAAAAGAAACGTAAAAAAGACACTAAATGTAATCTCGCAAAAAAGTCTGCTCAGAGAGGATCCAGTGCAGCAGGGAGTCAACATTTCTTCTATCACCTCTGAAGATGCGATTATTCCTCTCAAACCAAATGGCCCGTAAAGCAGTGATAATAATTATCAATTGAGGATCCTTTTTATTGCTGTAGACATTCTGTAAAGCATTTTGGAGTAACGCTGTAGGATCAATAAACCCAGTGCGCCTTATTGAAGGGAATTTGCCTTGCAATTTGTTCCAAAGTTGTTGTACATAAGGGCAGAGACAAAAGAGGTGAGTTGCAGTTTCTAAGGCAGGCGAGTCACAAAGGACATAGCCTTGGTGGAAGGCAATATTTCTCTTGAGCAACGCCTCTTGGGTTAGCAACTTTTTGTGGAAAAATAACAAGGCAAAAATTTGTACTGAAGGAGGCAGTTTTGCTTTCCAAATCATGGATCCTTCAAAGATACATTTGCCCGATGTAACCAACATGCAATAAGCAGACTTGACTGTGAAGACCCCAGTCGAATTCCACCTCCAAACATATGTGTCATCAGAAGAAGATGAATCCATGTAATGTAGGGCTGAGATTGCATTATGAACTTGTAAACTCCAAGGTGCCGGTAACACTGCTGCAGGGTTTACCAGTACTTTATGTAGTGTTAAGTTAGGTCTGCACGGTTGAGCATCATCTTCAAAATAATGTAAACGGCCACTACCCCAATCAGAGAACCAGAATAGTGTGTTTTTTCCGTCCCCCAAGTTTATAAATGTTGAGATTGCAAAAATGTGTCTCAATTTCAAAAGATCTTTCCAGAAGAAGGATCCCCTCGAAGTCCATGCCAGGGGTGTGGTATGAGTTCTAGAGACAAAAAGTGATCTGGTAAGAACAGTCCATTGAGAATTAGGTTGATCATAGAGGCGCCAAAGCCACTTCAGAAGTAGAGATATGTTAAGCAATTTTAAGTTCAATACTCCCAGTCCTCCTAGCCTTTTTGGAAGACAAACGGGGCAAATGCCTCTAGAAAACTAAAGGTAATTCTGCACTCTTTAAACGATACTTACATGAATTGAGGATTATTCACCTTGGTGCTGCTGTTTTCCTTTCTCAGAATTAGCTCGATGTTGCTGTTTTCCTTTTCTTTTTCTTTCTCTTACAGTCTTGGTGCTGCTGCTTCTATTTTGATGATTTTTTATTTGCTACTTTAGTTTAATTCTCGTTTGTAAGATTTCCTGCCCCTTGCTGGATTTGTTTTTAAACTTTATTTTTCATTAATAAGATGCTGGGCTCGACCAACATTTTAGTTCAAAAAAATATTGTGCACAAGAATGTCAAGGTAAATATATGGCATGCAAATGATTTGTAACTTCACAAAATTAATCTGAAACAATCATGGAAATTAATAAACATTATATAACAAAATTAGCGAATCAATATAAGATAAATCCTTTTTTTTCCTTAATTCGAAAGAAAAAGTCAAAATCGTCAATTCGAAAAGAAGAATCGCTTGAGGGGAAAAAAACATGGAAATGAATCGTCATTGCTCATAGGGTAGGGGTATTTTTGTCCTAACATCAATTTTGTATTTAAAATATGATTAAAAATGATGAAAAGGGTTTATGTCCAAACAAAATCGAATTAGAGGGGTTTATATCCGATTTTGCCTATGTAGGTTTTCACACATTTATCTCTTTCTAGTTAGAGAAGCCTGATCATATTAGATATAATGAAATTGACCCATGTCTCAATGAAATTCTAATTCCAGATTCGTAGCTCTCTCTTTCATGATTTTTACAGTGGTTTAACATACAGATAAATTTGTAATGTAAATTTTATGTTGCCTTCTAGAACAATATTTTTGCCATATCTGATATATTGTTGTGATTGAATGACTATAAATGAATGCAAAATCGTTTGTAATGCTCATAATCTGGTAAGAACATTAATTATTTACAAATTATATGTGTAATTACTATGTATAATACAATCATTTTGAATAACTTAGATGAGAAACATATTCTTCAATATATAAAGAGCATAAATATTTATTATTGTAAGCAAATGACTAAAAATAAATGCAAAATCGCTTGAAATGCTCAAATTCTGGTAGAATATTCGTTATTTGCAAATTATATGCGTAATTTCTACGTATAATCCAATCATTTTGAATAAGGCAGACCAAAATACATATTCTACACTATATAAAGAGATTAAATATACATTATGGTGATCGAACAATTATAATGAATGTAAAATGGCTTGAAATTCTCGAATTCTGGTCAGAATATTAATTATTTGTACATTGTATGCGTAATTTCTGCGTATAATCCAACAATTTTGAATATGAAAATGAAAAACATACTATACACTATATAAAGAGCATAAATATACATTATTGTGATCGAATAACTTAAAATGAATGCAAAAACGCTTGAAATGCTCAAATTCTGGTAACAATATTCATTATTTGTACATTGTATGCGTAGTTGCTACGTATAATCCAATTGTTTTGAATAAGTAAGATCAGAAACATATTCTCTATAATATAAAAGGCTTGAATAAAGATAATTGTGATCACATGATTTAAAATGAACATAAAATCGCTTTAAATGCTTAAATTCTGGTCAGATTATTTATTATTTGCAAATTTTATGTGTAATTGCCACGTATAATTCAATCATTTTGAAAAATTAAGATCAAAAGCATATTCTACACTTTATAAAGAGCTTTAAATATAGATTATTTTGATCAAATGAATTAAAATGAATGCAAAATCGCTTGAAATGCTCAAATTTTGGTCAGAACATTCAATATTCGCACATTATATGTGTAATTGCTATGTATAATCCAATTATTTTGAATAAGTAAGATCAGAAACATATTCTGTAATATATATAGAGCTTAAAAATAGATTATTATGATAAAATGACATAAAATAAATGCAAAAACACTTGAATTGCTCAAATTCTGGTAAGAATATTCATTATTTGCATATTATATGCATAATTGCTAAGTATAATCCAATAATTTTGATTTAGTAAAGCCAGAAACATATTCCTCCCAATATAAAGAGTTTCAATATAGATTATTGCGATCAAGTTACTTAAAATGAATGCAAAATCACTTAAAATGCTGAAATTCTGATCAGAATATTCATTATTTGCATATTGTATGCGTAATTGCTACATATAATCCAATCATTTTTAATAAGTAAGATTAGAAACATATTCTCCACTTTATAAAGAGCTTAAATATACATTATTTGGATCAAATGATTTGAATGCAAAATTACTTGAAATGTTCAAATTCTGGTCACAATATTCGACAATATATGCGTAATTGCTCTGTATAATCCAATCATTTTGAATAAGTAAGATCAGAAATATATTTTGTAATATATAAAGAGCTTAAATATATTATTGTGATCAAATGACTTTAAATGATTGCAAAATAGCTTGAAATGCTCAAATACTGGTTAGAATATAATTATTTGCAAATTATATTTGTAATTGCTATGTCTAATCCAATAATTTTGAATAAGTAAGATCAAAAACATAATTTTCAATATATAAAGAGCTTGAATATATATTATTGTAGTCGAATGACTTAAAATGAATCCAAGATCACTTGAAATGCTAAAATTATGCTCAGAATATTCATTATTTGTAAATTATCTACGTAATTGCTATGCATAATCCAATTAATTTGAATAAGTGAGATCAGAAAAATATTCTCCAAAATTGATTATTGTGATCAAATGACTTAAAATGAATGCAAAATCTCTTAAAAAATTTAAATTTATATCAGAATATTCATTATTTGCACATGATATGCGTAATTGCTACGTATAATCGAATCATTTAGAATAAGATCAGAAACAAATTCTCTACATTTAAAGGGCATCAATAAAGATTATTGTGATCAATTGATTTAAAATCAACGCAAAATCGCTTGAAATACTCAAATTCTGGTCAAGATATTCATTATTAGCATATAATATTCGTAATTGTTACGTATAATCCTATTATTTTGAATAAGTAAGATCAGAAACATATTTTTCACTATATAAAGAGCTTAAATATAAATTATTATTATGATCCAATGACTTAAAATGATTGCAAAATATCTTGAAATGCTCAAATTCTAGTCGGAATATTCATTATTTTCACATTATATGCATATATACTGCATATAATCCAATTATTTTGATATAGTAAGATCAGAAACACATTCGCCACTATATACAGAGCTTAAATATAGATTATTGTGATGAAATGACATAAAATAAATGCAAAATCGCTTGAATTTGCTTAAATTCTTGTCAAACTATTCATTATTTGCACATTATATGCGTAATTGCTAAGTATAATTTAATAATTTTGAATTAGTAAGACCAGACATATTCCTCACTATATAAAGAGTTTAAATATAGATTATTGTGATCAAGTTACTTAAAATGAATGCAAAATTGCTTGACATGCTCAAATTATAATTAGAATATTCATTATTTGCCATTATATTCGCAATTAGTACGTATAATCAAATCATTTTGAATAAGTAAGAACAGAAACATATTCTCTGCAATATAATTAGAATATTCTTAAATATTGATTATTGTGATCAAATGACTTAAAAATAAATGCAAAATCGTTTGAATTGCTCAAATTCTGGTCGGAATATTTATTTGCACATTATATGCTTAATTCCTACGTATAATCCAATCATTTTGAATAAGGCCAAAAACATATTCTAGACTATATAAAGAGCTTAAATATACATTATTGTGATCAAACAAATTAAAATGAATACAAAATGGCTTGAAATGCTCAAATTCTGGTCAGAATATTAATTATTTGAACATTGTATGCGTAATTGCTACGTATAATCCAATAATTTTGAATATGTAAAATCAAAAACATATTCTTCACTATATAAAAGAGCGTAAATATACATTATTGTGATCAAATGACTTAAAATGAATGTAAAATCATTTGAAATGCTCAAATTCTGGTAAAAATATTCATTATTTGTACATTGTATGCGTAATTGCTACGTATAATCCAATCGTTTTGAATAAGTGAGATAAAAAATATATTCTCTACTATATGAAAGGCTTCAATAAAGATTATTGTGATTAAATGATTTAAAATGAATATCAAATCTCTTGAAATGCTCAAATTTTGGTCAGATTATTCATTATTTGCAAATTATATGTGCAATTGCTGCGTATAATCCAATAATTTTCAAATGTAAGATCAAAATCATATTCTCCACTTTATAAAGAGCTTAAATATAGATTATTTTGATCAAATGACTTAAAATGAATGCAAAATCGCTTGAAATGCTCAAATTCTTGTCAGAATGTTTGATATTTACACATTATATGCGTAATTGCTTTATATAATCCAATTATTATGAATAATAAGATCAAAAACATATTCTGTAATATATATATAGAGCTTAAATATAAATTATTCTGTTAAAATGACATAAAATAAATGCAAAATCGCTTGAATTGCTCAAATTCTGGTAAGAATATTTATTATTTGCACATTATATGCGTAATTGCTAAGTATAATCAAATAATTTTCAATTAGTAAGGCCAGAACCATATTCCTCCCTATATAAAGAGTTTAAATATAGATTATTGTGATCAAGTTACTTAAAATGAATGCAAAATCGCTTGACATGCTCAAATTCTTGTCAGAATATTCATTATTTGCATATTATATCCTTAATTAGTATGTATAATCGAATCATTTTGAATAAGTAAGATCATAAACATATTTTTCGCAATATAAAGATCTTAATTCTTAAATATAGATTATTGTGTTCAAATGACTTAAAATAAATGCAAAATCGTTTGAATTGCTCAAATTCTTGGTCAGAATATTTATTATTTTCACATTATATGCTTAATTCCTACGTATAATCCAATCATTTTGAATATATAAGATCAGAATCATACTCTTCACTGTGTAAAAATTTAAATATAGATTATTGTTATAAAAGAACTTAAAATGAATGCAAAACCGCTTGAAATGCTCAAATTCTGGTCATAATATTCATTATTTACAAATAATATACATAATTGCTACGTATAATCCAATAAATTTTAAACTAGTAAGATCAGAAATATATTCTCCTGTATGTAAAGAGTTTAAATATAGTTTATTGTGATCAAATGACATAAAATAAATGCAAAATCGCTTGAAATGCTCAAATTTTGGTCAGAATATTCGTTATTTGCTCATTATAGATGTAATTAGTATGTATAATTTAATCATTTTGAATAGAACTGACCAAAAACATATTCTCCACTTTATGAAGAGTTTAAAAATGGGTTATTGTGGTCAAATGAGCGACAAACACCCCGATTATCTTGGTGAGCGTCTCACACGATAGGGATGGAATATGCCTTCGGACAGTGATTTTCATAATGATCTAGGTAACAACGTTTCATTTATTTAATTTCATTTCATTTTACTATCTGAATTTGTTCTGGTTGGTTCAACATGAGGTGTCATTTGATTGATGTGAGAATAGATAATCAAGATCATAGCATTCTTATCATCCTCTGTGGAGAGCCATAGAATATCGAGCCTCTATGGCTAGAGGCTACTTGGCTAGAGGTACAGTCACTCTCCAGAAGCCTTGACAAGTTCTCCTCCCCCCCCCCCCCCCCCCCTCCTTTTTTTAACCTCTGTTTCATATTTTCATTCAAATGCATCTAGCTAGCATCTTCAGTGACTCCTGAACTTTCAACACTACTGACCAAATAAAAAGAAAGAAAACAAAGAAAAATTTTAACACTCTCCACATACTTTTTAGCGCACATGCCCATTTCACTTGACACCTCCACAACCTAGCTCTGCAGTCTTCATTTACGCTAATTCACCCGAATCGGCCACCCCATATATTTGGTGAATGCTTCAGAAAGCTCTTTAGGTGAGTAATTCGAACTTTCCTTTTACTGACTTGACCTGAGTACATTTCTCATTTCCTTCCCACTGTTCTCAGTTCTCATTATGTTACTAATTAATTCGAGGTTTAATTTCTTCTCTGAATTAAGTAGACTAGTTGAGAGGTCAGGGTGCCTCAATATGGGTGTCACCGTGTTCGTTTTAACATCACGATCCCATATGTGTCTTTGGTAGGAGCAGCCATATGGCCGCAGGAAGTCGAAACCTCATGACCTAACAGCGCCAATCGCCATATTTCCTTTCCTCTTCAGACTTCAGGCATATATTCTCTTTTGACTTTTCTTTTTGTTTCTTTCAAAATTATACAATTATACTTCAAACGCTAATTGATAAAGGTCCCTACATCCTTGGCCAATCAGAAATTGACACAAGCATTACCAATTTACCACGGTATACCCCATAGGCCATAGGCTCGTCCAATCAGGTGTTTTTGTTGGCACCGACCTTCCTTTCTCTCACCAGACCATGCTGACCTCACTAGGTCGAGGGGCTATACAGTATACACGTCTTTTTTATAATAACCTTTTAACTAACTAGATCGATGTTTAATATATATGCACATTTGTGTATCCTCTATATATCCACGTCGGATATCATTAATATGAATTAATGAAATGATTTTTGTAAGCTTTAATAGAACAATTCATTTAACCAATTAATTTAAGAGGAGCGTTCCGCTGCCAACCAAATTTGTTGCCCCAGTTGTCACAAATCACCATCCGTTAGATTTAGTCTTGATCAACGGTTCCGATTGCATCTCCTGTTTACAACTTTTGTTCTTCTTTCTTCTTCGTCTCACCAGGAAATCTAAAACAAACTCTCTAATGCTCTCTCTTTTCTCACCACGCAATCAATCTCCTCTCTCTTGCGCTTGCCTCTCGCTCAAAGATAGCTCACGCTTCACCTCTCTCTTGCAATTGTGTCCTCGAATTGTTCCGACTGTCGTTGATTGTCTCTTCGCTGCCCTGACGGTGACCTGCCGCACCTCTCTAACCCTAGACGGATCCTAGTGCTCTCCACTCGGCTCTCTCTCTCACACTCATCTACCTTTTATTCTGCTTCGAGCACATTTTTTATGGATTTAGCAAAATATTTTCGAATTTGGAGTCTCCTCTTTTCCGTACGTTCATGAGGTACAGTACCTTTTTATTTCTCTCATTTAAATCCAATTAGCTAGTGTTAGTTCAGAAATAATAGTTGCCTCTAGAAAAATTATCTCTATTGGTCATGCTTATAAAGAGCAATTGAATTTTTGTTTGAATTTGTTAAGGAGTGTATTGGCTTACTCCAGTCAAGTCAGGTTACACTAGACAATGGACAACTTCCTTCTAATGAGGATCCTCAAGAACAGAATAGTTAAGATACAATGGACGGTGCTCAGCTTAGTTTTAGAACTTTGTTTATAGATGGGTTTTTAATCCTTGATGTACATCAGTGTAGCTCACATATACATATCAATGAGTGTAAAATATAGAAATTCATTCTAATAAAAATCACTTTCTCACATCTTCCTAACTTCTTTACTGGTTCAAACTTACCAGTATCACAGTAATGAGATTTCTTTACATAATTTCTTTAGTTTCCACTGGAAACCTCAACATATGATGCACTTTTTTATGTTTGAATTAATTCACCCTCATCTGAGATACATCACGATTCTTGTGCAAAAATGATGCACTTTCTAAGCCACTAATGTTAAGGATAAAGTCTAATGTCGGTACCACAATTTTATTCTTAATAATGAGATAGATTGCCCACTTTATATTGAGTGCAACTCAAAAACTATTTATGTATTTTTTTTCTTCTTAATTGATTTATTTACTTATTTGTTGACAACTTATAGTGCACGGAAATGGGACTAACGACTACAATGGAGTCAAGACAACTATGATGAAAGGGTTGAGGAGGGGCTTCCAGATGGCAGAAGGATGATGAAAGGGTTGAGAGTTAGTATGTGTGTATGAACCTTAACTAGGAAATAGAAGTATAGAGAGATAGATGTGAGAATGTAATTTTTTTTTCCATTTCGTTTCTACTTCTGCAGTTTATACAATGACACAGATGGCTTTGACAAATTTTTATCGTGCTGCTCACATGTTCTAACATCGTGACCAAGCTCCTAACAATTAGAACACTTTCTAAATAGGCTGACAAATGATTTACCATTCAGTAGAATATCATATTCTCAAAATCAATGGCAACCCATTCACCTTTACTTGGAAGCGAAATTTTCATGTTATAAATTACTTCCTTTGTCCAACTAGACAAAATGAAATGAGCTGGAATTTCTTCAACATCTCTCTTATGATGTGTTCCTAAGATATGTTGACACAAGATATCCTTAAACTCAAAAAAAAAAAAAATGACACTGACACTGACATATGAATACTATGGCTTAAAAAAATTTGAAACCATCAATATTTTTTCATCAATATGCTCTGTGTTAATTGTTATTGGCTTCAATTCTATTGCTTTCAGGCTCCACCTCCATAGCAATATCTTCATTTAATTCCATGGAATTTAAGAACTCTTCATTCTCCAAGCACTATATATAATGGTTCCTGACATTAAAGAATGGTACAATTTTAGTTCCAAGAAAGATAAAAAAAAATATATATATTGAACACTAGAAGCACCATATATATCGTTTTCTAAAAAAAAAAGAAGTACATTAAACTGATTAGAAATTCAGTGTTGTAGAGAATCAAATTGATTTATATAAAGAAATAAAAAATCAACTTCAAATTGATAACGCATGGCAGTATTCAATGCTTCATTGTCAAAATTTAACCCAATTAAGTAAAAAAAAGGAGCAGCCAACATGCTATCAATAATATTTCTTTTTTTTTTTTGAAATGGAATGTTTCATTTTTATTAAAACGAAAGAAAGCTCAACTGCAAAGTTTTATATATATCATACTATTAAAACTAGAAAACAAAAAACACACCCCTCGTGATGATATACATCGTCTATCAGGGTGACCCCTTAGCCTTGCCAGACTACATAATACTGGCACGAATTACAAATATAACCTAACTAAAGTGATTCAAACGAAAATTCAATTGCTCTTTACAAGCATGACCAATAGAGGTATTTTTCAGAGGCAACTATTATTTCTCAACTAGCATTAGCTAATTGGATTTTAATGAGAGAAAAAAAAAAAAAGGTACAGTACCTCATGAACGGAAAAGGAGGAGACTCCAAATTCAAATTTTTTTGCTAGATCCAGCAAAATTGCTCTTGAAGCAGAAAAAAAAGGGTAGATGGGTGCGATCTCTCTCTCTGAGTGGAGAGCACTAGGACCCATCTAGGGTTAAAGAGGTGCGGCAGGTCGTGTCAGGGTAGCTGAGAGACAATCGAAGAAGTCGCAACAGTTCGAGGACACAATTGCAAGAGAGAGGTGAAGCGTGAGCCATCTTTGAGCGAGAAGCAGGCGCAACAGAGGAGATCGCATGGTGAGAAAAGAAAGAGCGCTAGAGAGTTGTTTTAGATTTTCTGGTGAGACGAAGAAGAAAGAAGAACAAAGGTGTAACTAGGAGATGCAATCGGAACCCTTGATCAAGACTAAATCCAACGGATGGTGATTTGTGACAACTGGGGGCAACAAATTTGGTTGGCAGCGGAACGCTCCTCTTAATTTAAATAATCTCCTTTCCGCATTTTTCCAATTTAGGATAGGATTAGCTAGGATCCATGAAATAATTGTTTGCACATTTACTCAACTGTACAAGATTGCTTTTGCAGAAACCTCATGCATTCATTTAGAAGGTAATTAATTTAACAACATGTGGGAATTTTCATGTCTTTCTTAGTAGAATTCCCGTATATTTTCTCATAACGAAATTAAATTCCTATGAATTTTTTTTTTATTTCATAGTAATTAGAGTCCGACCATCACAAATACTTGGCCATGATTCCTCCCAGTTCGTAAAAAAAATTAAAAAAGCGCGTCAATAATTTATTAATTTATTTATTTGATAAGAGCACCAAATTATGCTACGTCTCCTTCTGTAATTGAGCGCATTACGTGTTTTGACCATTTTGATTTTTGTCTTTTTGCCTGTTAATCTGGAACTTTTAAGCATTCCATGATGCACGTACATATATTGTCTTGGATTGACATGCAATCGGCTCTTCGGTGTGTATGCTATTACATGATTTTCTATAACAAAATTTTGGGTTTCCACATCAACATGAAAAGAAGTTCGTAAAGTTAAGGTTCAAACTTTTTAAGTATAGGTCACTAACGAAAAAAAATCAGCGGTTATATATTCTGAATGTGATATATCATATCGCTAACTATTAAATTATCATTTATTTTTGGGCTCTAGTTATACGGCCATGTTTATAATATTAGGTTTAGGATTTGAGATCTATGACTTTATTAGTGTTACGCGTAAGGAACCAATTGCAACCAAATTAATAACCAAGGTTCATGGAGTTTATTCATGATGATGATCCGTTTAGGATTTATATTATTTTGTTTCTTGAAAATTTATCGTATTACAAATAATCTGAATCGAGGGAAGAGAGGAGAGAGGAGAGAGAGTTTTATTCCTTGTTCCTTGTGTTTGTAGGAAGAAGGAATAGAGAAAAAAGTGCCTTATACTTGAATTTATTCATGTTTAGATGTGTCATTTTTCTTCTTCTCTCTTCCTTATTTCTTATTCCTCCTTATACTTGAATAACCAAACACACCCATAGTTTATAAGTAGATGATAACTGTTATAATTATAGAAGTCTCCAATGTTAACGATTAGCAAGGAACATGGTACTTAACATGATCAAATAACAAATGTCGATGGAAATTAAAAAGAGACACTCAGAGGTAATTTTTTTTCGGGTTTCTTTTACAGTTAGACACCGAGTGGTTTCCAAACTCTGCGGTCTACCCCAGTGTTTTGAATACCCTATCGGCTACCGGAAATTTCCGGTAAAACCAGATTTCGGGACAGGATCCGGTAGGAAAAAGCCTCCAATACCCGTTGGTCAAGAACCGGGAAAACCGGTCAAAATCCGAAAAATTCGGAAATTTCCTATATCCGGTTTTGCCTCTTCATTTCTATTTGCGCTAGGTCTCTTCCTTTCAGCTTTCTCAAGAAAAAATCGTTTCCTTTTTTTGTCCAATTTTGCTAAAGCTAAGAGAGTAGAAAACAAGAAACTTTTTCCCTCTACCTCTGTTCCTACTCTTTACCTATTAGGCTCAACCGCTCAAGTTTTACTAGACTGCTGGCCTACTGGGACATCCCCTCTCCTTTTTAATTTTTATTTTTTTTAATAATAAAGAAATAGCTGAAAGGACAGTGTCTTCAGGCTTTAATTGTTTGCAAAAAGCACAATGAAGTGCTCGGCCATATAATTGGTTGCATAAATTTATTTGACTTTTCATTGTCCTTTTTTTTTATTATTTCCATTACCTTTTCATATGCTATTTTGTATATGTACTTGACACTATACCAGAATCTAAACCATGACGAAAGGTCCTTAACAAAAACTTTGCTAGTTGACTTATGAGTTTATGATGAACTCAGATGCCAAACTATATAGCCTTCTTTCTGGCATCGGTTATTATTCTTATCAAATTTAGTGGTAGTATTGGGTCTCTTCAGCAAAGGAAGAAGCCTCGGCCATGTTTTTTTAAGACAAAACTGGTGTTTTGTTAATGGATTGTTTTCTTAAGAAAGAAAAAAATTAGCAGAAAATTTGATACGTGGGTGGGTGAATCGAACCTGGTTGGTCACCGTAGGAGGCAATAGCTGCAGCCACTGGGCCAACGGCCTTTTATGCCTTCAAATCTTGTTGAGTATATATATTATTATTAAAACTAGTACAAGCCGGTACAAACTAATAAAAAACCGGTAAAACCGGATACCGCCACCCTCGTCGGTATGATGGCCGGTAGGGTATTAAAAACATTGGTCTACCCGCTGCCCAGTGGCCACCCGGTCCCAAAGGCAACAACGAGAATGACAAAAAAAAGAAACAAAGGTAGGGCCCGCACGCTTTCATTTGACCTTAAATTGACTAACAAGTAACTCATGTTCTAACTAAATTTTCAACTTTTATGTGGATGAGATGAGATCATTAGTAAATCATAATATAAGTAATCCCTCGATAATAATGGTTTAAAACTTTAAATTATATATTAAATATATATAATAAAATAATATGTAAAATTATTTATTAATAACGAAACTTCCTTACAAAAATAATATTAACGATAAGTAACTATTTATATGATTATAAGTATTATCCTAGATATTTACGTTTTCATATATTATAATTATAATTACCAGTTTAATACATTTCATACTTCTACAATGGAACGGTCAGTGGAAACAGGAAAGGCTACCACCTTTCTACATCTACATGTATTTTATGCAAAAAGAAGAGAAAATAACTCCTCTCCATTTCAATCATCTCCATGTTAGCGTACATGTAGTCTAGAGATAATTTTATACACAAAGAAGAGAAAAATAACTCTCCATTTCACTCATCTCCACGTTAGCTTTTTAGTCTAGAGATAGCTTTCTAGCCGTCATCGACCTTCCCACTTTAATTTCACTACTTCCCCACATCTATTTAACATTTTAACCTGATCACCATGGTTCCGTTGTGGCAGTATTTCTTTGGCTCAACTAGTATTACATGTGGGGCCATGTGCCACTTGGCAATTTAGTAGAAGAAGGTATAGTTGCTGCTTCCCTCTTTCTTTTCCATGCTCTGTATGATGCTTTTGGCGCCGAAACAAGGAGGGGACATGTGGCATGCATCCAGCTATTGATGGTTGATGTGAGGTTGAGATTGTATGGAGAGAGCATCTCTACGATTGGTGTGTTGCCTCTGTGGGCCTAGCAAGGAAATGGTTGTCCTTTTGATCCTCTCCATTTGCTAATAACTCTCTGTGATAATAGAGAAGTAACTATAAGTACCTCGCAGCTAACAACAAGCTGACACATCAGTTGAGGCAAGGTTGTTCCAAGAAGTCAAGCCGGATGAGGGCAAAATTGGAAATTCAAGACTGTGACACATCGCTTAATCACCTTGATTATGCCTCTTGAAAGTTCAAACCAGTGCCTCAAGTCAGTGGCGGATTTAAGCAAAATGAATGGGTTGCAAATGTCCCCATTCATTTTGCTAATTATATATTTACTTGGTATTTTTTGGTAAATATTGGCAATTGTCTTAATAAAGATAGCATTTGACCCCCATTCAATGTTATAATAATATTTTCTTTGACCCCCATAACTAAATTTTATTTGTAAATATCATAATAAATATTAAAATTAACAGTCAACATTATACTTGAACCCATTAATATTTTTTTCTCAAGTTCCATTTTCTTTGTGCTTTTCCACAAATGCCCCTGAATGTGATAAATGATACATAATCGATGTCCACAAGTGTCACACATAACTATACATTTTCTTTGTGAGACATAAGTTGAATACTTAACCCCTATGATGTCTGGCTTGAATTTGAGGTAAGTACAAAGGGGCATTAATATTCCACTTGTGAAAAGAAAGAACATCAAATTCTGCACAATTTCTCCATTTTATTTCCTTAATCTCAGTTATCAATGATGCCATGTCATCACAATGGCCAATTAAATTTTGCTTTTGTTCACTCCCTGTGGCAACTGCAATGTGATGCTCTATGTGACGAAAATGCAGCTCATCTACTATTACTCATAAACAATCTGAACCTCACTCATTGGCATCCTAAGATAGATTATCCATGGTGTCCAGTACATGTATAATCAAATTGTCAATTGCTTTCATAACCATGTTTAGCTTCTGACTCTCTATGCATATATCACTCAATTGTTTTTCTTCAAAGAGTCATTAACAACCCCTTATTTTTTTTATGTTGCAGGCTTATCATTTTTGCTTTCCTGCAAATCTTAATTTCCCTCATGCCACTGACCAATTGCCACTTTGTATAAACTCTATGTGGCCTTCTGTGCAGCAGTTTGAAGAGGAGGGAAATTTTAACACATAGCAGAATTTAATTGCTCCAACTTAACCTGCCATATAAGATCATATCCACATGGCAACTGAGTAGATAGCCAGCCAGGATGTGCATGTGCTGGCATCATCACACCTTCAATTTCCATCTGATGGCTGAGGTAATTGCTTTGGGAGTCGAGAAATCTTTGCTTTGTCTTTACTGGAGTAGAAAGCACATGGAAAGAGGAGGCCAAAATTGGAATCAAGAGTTCTTATTCCTTCACAGATATACACTTTGTTCCTTTGTCTCTTTATGTAAATGTCTGATATGCCCATGGTCAAATGATATATCATATGTAGAAGGCTGTGTTTCTGCAGCTTGGCGCCAGTTCAATCCTCTTTTTATTGCTCCATCTGAAGAAGGATGCGCTCTTAATCATAAAGCCAATCAATACCCTTTGATCTTCAGTCCTGGCAATTGTATGGAGAGATGTTCCATGATTTGTTGGATCACATACTTGCTTATTTGCACATATCAATTATCTTTAGCAAGTGAACGCTCACATGAAAGGAGGATGCATCCATATCATCCCTTGCTTTAATTTTCTTTCAGATCAAACGGCTAGAAATGGAGAAAACCAATTATGCCTTCTGCAGTTCATTAATTACAAAAAGGTACGACTGACACATAGAGGCTTCTTTTGCTAGCCTATGAATTTGAGAGTGCTTTCTCCAGTCCCTTCAATTGCGTTGCTTTTTGTGAGTTCCTTCAATGGAACCATCCAGTTCAAGAATAATACCGCATTTCTAAACCTTTTCACCTTCTTCATATTTACATTTGCACTAAACAAAGCCATTATCAAGGATAGTTCAAAATAGAATTCTCCATTTCTCACGCATTTGAAGTCTCAAACCATGGTCGAGGCTCATGTCATCTCTTGTACATCAAATTGACCTTCCATTCTTATCCTCAATTCCTCTTGTACCTCCATAGAAGCTTCCTAGGTATGCCTCTCAACCAATTTGTTGTTTATTGAGCTCAATTTTGCATAACTTTATCTCAATATTTGTCAACCACAATCACAACCTATTAATTTGTTTTACAATTTAACATATCGAGTGAGTCCCCACCATACCAAATCGCTTAATTTGTCTAGAAATAATTTATTTTTTCCTTTCTGGTGCATTTTATTCAACTTAGCTGCACAACTGTGATATAACTTTTATAGTGCAATAGATTTTAGATCAATGAAGTACTTAAATCAAGTACTTTTGAAAGAAAAAAATAACAATTAGAGGTCCATAACAACTGCTCCGAAATTTGTTGTTTCTTTGGGTGGCTTTAGTTGTTTCTACCATATTTAGTTATGTAAGTTACATATTGATGCAGGACTGTCAACATGGATGAAGAAACAAAACAACTACATGATTTGTTGCCAAATGCTGCTGCATCGTTTGAGAATTTGGAGAACATTTTTGTGCTTGTGTGGAACGTCGACAATGAAAATCCAGAGGATTTTGCCAACTGTTTCGAACGACAATGAGGTTCCATGGTCTAAAATTGGAGGGGAAGCCGGCGTGTCTTGCAAATAAAGGATGGGTGATGCTTATTCTCCAATCCGATGAGCACTTAGCACCAATCCGACTATGTATGACCGATCTTTATTTTTGGGCAGTGTACACTAGGCGTGGTTGGCTGCGATTCAGTGACTGTACTGTTCCTTTTGGGACAGGTGAAGTTGAATCTCTTCCATATGGAGGTAGCTATGATAGTTTAAACTTCTCGCAGACACTAACATTTAATAGAGGGCCATTGAAAAAAGCTATTCGTGCTTTTAACCAGCATGATACCACCAATCATCCCGGTGAAATTAAACATCCTCTAGTACAAATCATAGATTTTGTATCTATCAGATTTCTCAACATTAGTAATGGGCTGACTAGAAAGTATGAAAGCTTTTAAAAGATGGATGACAATACTTACAAACTAGTCCATAATTGGGAGATTATTTCAAGAGCCATCCTAACAATGCAGTTTGATTCAGTAGCGCATGTTGGCGTGTCTTGCATTGAAAATGCTGAGAAGGTATTGGCAGTTCTTAAAGGAACAGTGATCAGGAATTTTAACGTTTAAGAAAGAAAGTTACATGAGTTAGAATATCCTCTCTTGATATATATCCTCTTTTTTCTCTTTTGATAACTTGGATGTTTTTCCTTCAATTTGCGTTGCAATTAACTTTACGCTCTCTTGTTATATATCCTCTTTTTTCTCTTTTGATTACTTATGTAGTTTAATTTTTTTTTTTAGCTTGGGGTGTTTTTTAGTTTAATTTTCTTTTCTTTGTAAAAACTGCAATTAACTCTCATTCTTCCAACCCTGTCTAGTGAAGCAGAGGTATTTGCATCAAGCCCCTTTGAAACCTTAATTTTTCATTAACTTGGGAATTCCATATATATGTTTTTTCTACCATATGCATCATTAATCCATTTTTGCTTGCACAAGTTGAAAAGAGAGCACTTGTTTTTCGGCCTACACTAGTGCATTTGGGCCTCCACCTTGGGGCATCATGGTTGGTCACTTGGTCCTATTGAACTTAATTTTGCAGCTTACACTTCTGTAACAAGTGCTCTCTTTTCAACTTGTGCAAGCAAAAATAGATTAATGATGCATATGGTAGAAAAAACATATATATGGAATTCCCAAGTTAATGAAAAATTAAGGTTTCAAAGGAGCTTGATGCAAATACCTCTGCTTCACTAGACAGGGTTGGAAGAATGAGAGTTAATTGCAGTTTTTACAAAGAAAAGAAGAAAATTAAACTAAAAAACACCCCAAGCTAAAAAAAAAAAAAGAAAAAAAAGAAATTAAACTACATAAGTAATCAAAAGAGAAAAGAGAGGATAATATATAACAAGAGAGCGTAAAGTTAATTGCAACGCAAATTGAAGGAAAAACACCCAAGTTATCAAAAGAGAAAAGAGAGGATATATATGAAGAGAGGATATTCTAACTCATGTAACTTTCTTTCTTAAACGTTAAAATTCCTTATCACTGTTCCTTTAAGAACTGTCAATACCTTCTCAGCATCTTCAATGCAAGACACGCCAACATGCGCTACTGAATCAAACTGCATTGTTAAGATGGCTCTTGAAATAATCTCCCAATTATGGACTAGTTTGTAAGTATTGTCATCCATCTTCCAAAAGCTTTCATACTTTCTAGTCAGCCCACTACTAATGTTGAGAAATCTGACAGATTCACAAACAAAAACTATGATTTGTACTAGAGGATGTTTAATTTCATCGGGATGATTGGTGGTATCATGCTGGTTAAAAGCACGAATAGCTTTTTTCAATGACCCTCTATTAAATATTAGTGTCCGCGAGAAGTTTAAACTACCATAGCTACCTCCATATGGAAGAGATTCAACTTCACTTGTCCCAAAAGGAACAGTACAGTCACTGAATCGCAGCCAACCACGCCTAGTGTACACTGTCCAAAAATAAAGATCGGTCATACATAGTCGGATTGGTGCTAAGTGCTCATCGGATTGGAGAATAAGCATCACCCATCCTTTATTTGCAAAACACGCCGGCTTCCCCTCCAATTCTAGACCATGGAACCTCATTGTCGTTCGAAACGGTTGGCAAAATCCTCTGGATTTTCATTGTCGACGTTCCACACAAGCACAAAAATGTTCTCCAAATTCTCAAGCGATGCAGCAGCATTTGGCAACAAATCATGAAGTAGTTGTTTTGTTTCTTCATCCATGTTGACAGTCCCGCATCAATATGTAACTTACATAACTAAATATGGTAGAAACAACTAAAGCCACCCAAAGAAACAACAAATTTCGGAGCAGTTGTTATGGACCTCTAATTGTTATTTTTTCTTTCAAAAGTACTTCATTGATCTAAAATCTGTTGCACTATAAAAGTTATATCACAGTTATGCAGCTAAGTTGAATAAAATGCACAAGAAAGAAAAAAATAAATTATTTCTAGACAAATTAAGCGATTTGGTATGGTGGGGACCCACTCGACAGGTTAAAATGTAAAACAAATTAATAGGTTGTGATTGTGGTTGACAAATATTGAGATAAAGTTATGCAAAATTGAGCTCAATAAACAACAAATTGGTTGAGAAGCATACCTAGGAAGCTTCTCTGGAATTACAAGAGGATTTGAGGATAAGAATGGAAGGTCAGTTTGATGTACAAGAGATGACATGAGCCTCGGCCATGGTTTGAGACTTCAAATGCGTGAGAAATGGATAATGGAGAATTTTATTTTGAACTATCCTTGATAATGGCGTTGTTTAGTGCAAATGTAAATATGAAGAAGGTGAAAAGGTTTAGAAAGGCGGTATTATTCTTGAACTGGACGGTTCCATTGAAGGAACTCACAAAAAGCAACGCAATTGAAGGGACCGGAGAAAGCACTCTCAAATTCATAGGCTAGTAAAAGAAGCCTCTATGTGTCAGTCGTACCTTCTTGTAATTAATGAACTGCAGAAGGCATAATTGGTTTTCTCCATTTCTAGCCGTTTGATCTGAAAGAAAATTAAAGCAAGGGATGATATGGATGCTCTATGTGAAAGAGGAATTTCTAGCCGTTTGATCTGAAAGAGGAATTTCTAGCCGTTTGACATGCTTGTACTTCTCTCCTAAACGGGCGCCACATAAAGGGGCTGTCCTGAAAGTAGCTCGAATAAAATGACACCAAAACTATACACATCACTTTTCTCCGTCAATTGCTGATTTGTGTAGTAGCTTCATGATTAACAAAAAAGGAAATTAAGAAACAGGGAGAAAGATATCAGTACAGAAATTATCATATATAATAAATGGATTTATAGGAATGACCAAAAAAAGTACAACTTAATTAATGAATTAAGAAGTGGAATCAAAGTTCTAGAAGAGAATCTAAATCTTGTCCTAAATATTCGTCCTATAATTTTTGGCAAATTGCTTCTTGGAATTTAAATCGGCATTTAGACTATTCATCATGTGGGAGTAGGGATTGATATCAGGTCCTCGTATGAACCAGCCCTATACCAACATTGTGCATAGTATTCTCGGTAGGGCAAGCATGTTTAGAATTTATGTGCTAAAATGGGACTAGATGTTAAATGTATTCAATTCTTTTATTAAACATTTTCTCATTTTTCAACTTACTCGGGATCCAAATAGCCAACAGTTCCTCGAACAATGGTGGAAGCATACGTCTCATCAGCTACAAGCTTGGAGAGTCCAAAATCAGCGACTTTCGCTCTCATATTTTTGTCCAGAAGAATATTGCTCGTCTTTATATCCCTGTGTATAATTTTTCGGTGTGCAGCCTGTGTGTAAGTACTTGATTCCTGTTCATCATTCATCAAATTTTAATTATATTAAACATGTGTTGATTGGCAATAATTCACTGTAGCTTGACTAGATAGAAAAAACTCATTAGAAGAGAACTTTCTAGATATTTGCAAAGAATATAATGCTGGTAGATTAGGCATAAAAGAAATTAATGATTTAATCTGATGTTTGGTTTCTTATGACATTTACTTCCTAATTCCGGATCAAGATATAATTGGACAAAAACTTTTTATTTATTTGGTTCTAAGTTTGTATATGAATTTGTTATGAAGTGATATGTTTCAACCACATGGAAAGAATGGGTTAGGCAGGAAATTCTAAATTCTAGCTAACTTCACTTTTACAATTACTCGGCCATTTAAGAGTTGTAAGCAAATGATCGAATGACTTTTTGTTATGACAAATATTTTGTTATTGCAAGGACAACGATAAATTGTAGTTTGAATAAGAGTAGCATCAGAATAGGCATTTATTAATCAAGAATAACCTCGTGCAGAATCTTCAGCAATTTCAAGATGTCGAAGCCAGCTCAGAGGATTTTCTTTGGCTGCCAATCCTATAGAAAAAAAATTAAGTAAATAAAATCTTCTTCTACTGTAAGAGAGAGAGGCACTTAGATAAAACTGGTGTCAAAGAAAACTATAATGAGTAATGACAATAGAAAAAGATCAAAAAGACGTACCATGAAGATGCTCTTTGAGAGTACCATTATGCATGAACTCGTAAACCAGCATATTTTTCCCTTCTTGAGGACAATACCCAAGAAATGATACAAGGTTCCGGTGATGTATTCTTGAAAGCAGAGATACCTAATGGAAAATCTCAGAGTCATCGATTGAAAGAATCATGATATTCCTAGTTTATCATATCAAACAATAGATAATGAATTTACGATAATATGATATCCCTAGTCAAAATTGTAATTGGTTTAGGTGTTATTTCACTAAGCCTGTCATGTGAAGAAAACATCATAAAATATTGGTTATTTTTTGCAAAGAAAGTAAAATACTGTGTTAATCGCAAAACCTCATCTAAAAATCATTTTATATTAAAAGTGATAAACATGAAAACAATGATTGAGAAAAGTTCACATAGTAAAGGGAGTCTACTACCTCATTGGAAAACTGCTTTCTTCCTTGGGCAGATTCATTTGTAAGTACTTTTACCGCAATCTCTTTCTCATCCTTTGTTTTACCATAATAAACCACCCCAAAACCACCAGATCCTGTGTTCTTCTCAAAGTTGGAAGTTGCTCGTTCAAGCTCACTGAAAGAGTATCTATGTGCTGTCACACTTGCAAATTCATCAAAGGAAGACGTCTGCAATTTTTGAGGAGGTGGTGGTGGAGGGACTTTGGTAACATTATCTGAAAGACAGAATTGTAATTTATAACTGGATATTTGTTATTAATACAAAAGTGGTAGATACATTGAGGAGAAGTTACATTTTGGAAAGCCTCAAGCTATCCAACTTATAAAAAAGTTGACAAAACAATCCTCCACTCTTCCTCCCCTTCCCAGTTACTGAAAAAGGAAGAGTGTTTCTAGCTGTAACTAAAAAAACGAAAGGGAACAGGCAGGAAAAACTAAATTTTATATCCATACAACGATGAAGATGAGGATTTTGAATGGCATATCCAATTAAAGCAATCAATATTAGAATATATTTAGCTTATCCAATTTAGTACCTTCTTTCCAGAAAAACTTGAATCTTTTATGGGATAGGAAACAGCTGCAGGAAATAGCTGCTAGAAGAAAGGCCACTCCAATCATGGAACAAATAATTATTATGAAGTCCTTCTTTGTATTTCTTTCCTTCCTTAGGTACACATTTCCTGAGTAACTGAAATTAATAAATGCGCTGTTAGGAGAGATTAAAATTTAAACACTAATATTTTGTTTAAGTTATTGCAACTGAGTGGATGCTTCTATCAGGGAATAAAGCTTTTAACATGGATAGTTAGAATATGTACTTGAAAATTTTATTTTTATTAAGAAGCGATCGGGGCACAACTCCAGACAGCATATTATTCTGAAGGTACCTACAAATGAAATAAAAACTAATTATATATTTGCATTACCAAAAGAAAGTACATAAGATAGGAATTGAAGATACTAAATAAGACTGACAATTCTTGAAGATTAGGTAAGCTCGACAGAGATGAAGGTATACCCCCAGTCAACTGATTGTTCTCCAAGTGTCTGGATAATGAAGCATGTGAAATTAGAAATTTTAAATCCCCAAAATAAACAAATGATTAAAGCTCATATTCTTACATAATTCTGAGTTCCGGGCATCCGCTGAAATCTGGAATAGTTCCAGTCAGATTATTGCCATCAAGCCATCTGGAACATAAGATTTAATGATGTAATTGAAAATAAATAAATAAATAACTAAAAAGAAAAAAAATGCACATATATAAAAGATGAAACGATGGGTATATGAAATCATACATTTCAACCAAGCGTGGTAGTTTTGTTATTTCCTCTGGTATGTTTCCTGTGAGATTCCTACCTGACAAAACACTTTAATACCAACAAATCATCAGAATATATACAGTAATAACAACCAACAATACCAGGAGACAGTAACTATTTCCTTACATTGAACTTATAGAAGGTTGTGAGTCATCAGTGCATCTGACCCATGACCTAGGAATAGGTAGGCAAGGATCGCCTCCCTCTTGAGCCCAAGAAGCATATGAATAGTGTGATGCTAACAAATCTATTGAAGATGCTGCAGTAAATTTTGAAGAATTAAAATATTCCTAGTTTATCATATCAAACAATAGATAATGAATTTACGATAATACGATATCCCTAGTCAAAATTGTAATTAGTTTTGGTGTTGTTTCACTAAGCATCTCATGTGAAGAAAATATCATAAAATATTGGTTATTTTTTATTGCAAAGAAAGTAAAATACTGTGTTAATTGCAAAACCTCATCAATAAATCATTTTAAATTAAAAGTGATAAACATTAAAACAATGATTGAGAAAAGTTCACATAGTAAGGGGAGTCTACAACCTCATTGGAAAACTGCTTTCTTCCTTGGGCAGATTCATTTGTAAGTACTTTTACCGCAATCTCTTTCTCATCCTTTGTTTTACCATAATAAACCACCCCAAAACCACCAGATCCTATGTTCTTCTCAAAGTTGGAAGTTGCTCGTTCAAGCTCACTGAAAGAGTATCTATGTGCTATCACACTTGCAAATTCATCAAAGGAAGATGTCTGCAATTTTTGAGGAGGTGGTGGTGGAGGGACTTTGGTAACATCATCTGAAAGAAAGAATTGTAATTTATAACTAATATTTGTTATTAATACAAAAGTGGTAGATACACTAAGGGGAAGTTACATTTTGGAAAGCCTCAAGCTATCCTACTTATAAAAAAGTTGACAAACCAAACCTCCACTCTTCCTCCCCTTCCCAGTTACTGAAAAAGGAAGAGTGTTTCTAGCTGTAACTAAAAAAACGAAAGGGAACAGGCAGGAAAAACTAAATTTTATATCCATACAACGATGAAGATGAGGATTTTGAATGGTATATCCAATTAAAGCAATCAATATTAGAATATATTTAGCTTATCCAATTTAGTACCTTCTTTCGAGAAAAACTTGAATCTTTTATGGAATAGGAAACAGCTGCAGGAAATAGCTGCTAGAAGAAAGGCCACTCCAATCATGGAACAAATAATTATTATGAAGTCCTTCTTTGTATTTCTTTCCTTCCTTAGGTACACATTTCCTGAGTAACTAAAATTTAATAAATGTGCTGTTAGTAGATATTGAAATTTAACAAATAATATTTTGTTTAAGTTATTGCAACTGAGTGGATGCTTCCTATAAGGGAATAAAGCTTTTAACATGGTAGTTAGAATATGTACTTGAAAATTTTATTTTTATTAAGAAGAGATCGGGGCACAACTCCAGACAGCATATTATTCTGAAGGTACCTACAAATGAAATTAAAAACTAATTATATATTTGCATTACCAAAAGAAAGTACATAACATAGCAATTGAAGATACTAAATCAGACTAACAATTCTTGAAGATTAGGTAAGCTTGACAGAGATGAAGGTATACCCCCAGTCAACTGATTGTTCTCCAAGTGTCTGCATAATGAAGCATGTGAAATTAGAAAATTTAAATCCCCAAAATAAACAAATGATTAAAGCTCATATTCTTACATAATTCTGATTTCCGGGCATCCGCTAAAATCTGGAATAGTTCCAGTCAGATTATTGCCATCAAGCTATCTGGAACATAAGATATAATGATGTAATTGCAAAAACAAAAATAATAAAAAATAAAAAGAAAAAAAATGCAAACATATAAAAAATGAAAGGATGGGTATATGAAATCATACATTTCAACCAAGTGTGGTAGTTTTGTTATTTCCTCTGGTATGTTTCCTGTGAGATTCCTACCTGACAAAACACTTTAATACCAACAAATCATCAGAATATATACAGTAATAACAACCAACAAGACCAGGAGACAGTAACTATTTCCTTACATTGAATTTATAGAAGGTTGTCAGTCATCAGTGCATCTGACCCATGACCTAGGAACAGGTAGGCAAGGATCGCCTCCCTCTTGAGCCCAAGAAGCATATGAATAGTGTAATGCTAACAAATCTAGTGAAGATGCTGCAGTAAATTTAGAAGAATCAAAAAAAAGTTATTAACAAACTCAGATGACCTAGTGTCTCATACTAGGCTTACAGGTTAGGACGGAAAGTTTTAATTAATCTTTCCATTTTAAGTACTGATGTTAGAAGTAATTTTCAGAGTATGCAAAACTGCCCCCATATTGATAAAACTACCAAAAAAAAAAATCAAGGGCCAAATATGCACAAATGCATGTAATTTGACCATTGACTGAAGTTCACAATTACAATTTAGAGATTCCGCAAACTGCTAAAGTACCCAAATGTGACTCAGAAATAAAAAAAAAAAAAAAAAAAAGCCTTCCAATCACTGACCTTCTAGTTGTTGCCATATTCTAATGCTGGTTGATTTTAGTATTTCCACTTTGGATTATCTAATTGGATTTGCTATTCCATAATTCCGCTTTTTCTCTCTTTATTTTTTTTTTATTAAAAAATGTGCTATCCCTCTTATGAAACCTCCCATCTACATAAATTAAAGATCGGTTGTGAAAACTTACCATCAGGTGAACCAGAATTTATAGGGAGGTACTTGTAAATCTCAAGAGCATTCAAAATAGGCCCTTTGGTCGAATCATTTGTCTTTCTAAACTTGAAAGGGAATGTGAATGGGAGAGAAATGTTATAGTATCCTGGTTCATAAACCCGATACATCCCGGCTGCATTCTCTAGCACATTCACAATTGGCTTGCTCAGATCTGGAAGACCTTGTACTACCAGCTTAAATTTTTATCACTTGGGCCTAGTTCCTCAATTTCTGAGAAGTATGAAAATGCCCAGCCAAATCCTGGAAACCCAGGTAGATTGAGACGGTATGATAGAGTACCATTCATGCCTACAACAGCTGTTTGCATCACCTTCTGGGGTGGCTTCTCAGCACCTGAACTAATATCAATTGGTTCTGTTGTTGAGATGTTGGTGGTACCAGGTGCCACATCAACCAGGAAATTTGCATTTTTTATGGTGTCAGATTGCCAAATTCGATCATACGAGTCATCTGGATACCTAAAAATGGTAAGAATTTTTAAAAATCAAATCAGTTACCAAAGCATATTATATTGTATTTACCAATGTTAAATCATGTTTGTCCTAAAGAAAATAGGCTAAATTAGAACCAACAAGCTATCAAATAATCAATATTTGTAATATACCAACTAAACCCACAGGGATCGATTACAGTTCAGTTTGTAATTGGAAAAGGAAGGGAATAAAGAGCTCTGGCTGAAAATAAGGGAAAAAATTTAAACATTTTACAGGGGCAATGCAAGCAAAGGATATTTATAGAGAAAAAAAAAAAAAAAAAGAGACATGCTACAAGTCGTTATATAATTTGGTCCATCTACCTACATAATGGTTACTCTATTCAATCAAAAGAAATAAAAAAAAAAAAAATCGATCAACAAAAAATTGCATTTTGTAATCAAACCTGACAGGTTCTTCGCTCAAAGCACCAAAATTTATTCTAGCAGAGAGGCTGAGAAATGATTTTATCTCAAAATCAGTGTAATACAAAGACTCATTGAGCTGCCTCAGTTCCAGAGTAGAAATAAATGGCTGACCCGTTGTAGCATTTGACACACAAACACTCACCACAGAAGAACTCGCCAAGAAAACCACCTCCTTACTCACTACTGTGCTCATGTCATAAATAACGACATTAGACCAGTGGGATGCATCAATTGAAAGATCGAATTTCGGAAATACATTGCTATTGTCAAAATTGCCGTATAGAAAGGTTGCTCGAAGGAGATATCGAGTACGGGTTGTGACATTTAGTGGGTAACAGTATTTGCTAGTGTCAGCCGGAAAGTACCGTAAAGTAGTGTATTGTTTGCGGGTTTCAGTTGGTATTGATATGTTAGCAGCTTGGCCGAAGGGGAATTGTGTGTCAGGTTCCCAGTTGAGGCCAAGCTCATCTGTGTACTGATTGTTACCACCACAATCTATGCTTCGGAAACCTGTCATTTTCAATTTGGGAACAAGATTAGATTACTAGAACTTAAAAAGCTCAATCAGTGATTTGTATTGTAACCAAATTGAGGCTTAGCTTTCTAGTAAGTATGCAATATGTAGCAAACAAAACTCAAGTTGATCTATAATGGTAGATAAATTAAACAAATTGGTCTTCCTTTTCTTGTAGATCTGATAAGTGATAGGTCATATGTTTAAAAAAATAATGTGAGAACGGTCGCAGTTGAACAAATGTTATCAAAATACCAAACAAAAAAGAACCTATTATTGTAGATATATTCTCTATGGTTTAGATAGGAACTGTATCAAATTTGGCACAACTTGAAAACCCACTGGTCG
This sequence comes from Rhynchospora tenuis, assembly GCA_027725995.1. Taxonomy (NCBI): domain Eukaryota; kingdom Viridiplantae; phylum Streptophyta; class Magnoliopsida; order Poales; family Cyperaceae; genus Rhynchospora; species Rhynchospora tenuis. The sequence continues at coordinate 67,419,378 of CM050889.1, read as the reverse complement.
TCACCAGGAATTTTGATAATACAAACCAACTCTTTAGACTGGAAACAAATGATAATTGTACAAACAAATGATTTTAAAATCACACCAAATTTGGGGCATAACATATCTAACAATTATGTATGCATCAGTTTTGGGTTTCCGATTTTTACATAGTTTGAATAACATATACGTTCCCTCTTTTTAAACATTTCCTCCTTTTTTCATTTTAAATAATATTATAATTTTTTTATTTTTTATTTTTTTTTTTTACATTTCTAAGCACACATTAAGAAGTAACATTTTACAGGAAAAGGGGTGAAATGTGTAAAATGCCTTCTCCTGAAACCATCAATTTCATAACAATGGGGGCCCAATCAGTACGTACATGGTCGAGAATAATTGTACAAAATTTGGAAAAGCCATGAATCAGAGTGTTAAATATCTTTTATGAAAAGGAAAATATCCAATTGCAATGATCACAAAAATACATCACCAAATGAACAAAGACATTCCCTGAGTTACCATTTTCCTAATCAGGCAAAAACAAAATGCAACCCAAGATTTGAATCAAAACGAATTAACTAGCGCTAATTTAAAAACTCACCAGGAACTTGAGCCTTGCACCCACTAAACCAAACAATTATCAGACCAAGCACCAAGCCTAAACCAAGAGAAGAGCGACTGAGAGAAGCCGCCATTTCCTTCCTTTTTCAGTGAACTGAGACCATTAAATTCAGAAAAAGTGTCTCTTTCATGCTCTAAATTCACAGAATTGTAAAGGGATCGGTGCAAAGGCTTCTTCAATCAATAATGGAGGCACCTCAGAGTGAGAGAAAGACAGAGAGGAGATAAAAAGATTAAAAGCACAGAGTTGGGGGAATTGCTCAGGTCACTCCCCACTTACTCATTCACTCCCCAAAAGACCAAAATACCCCTTTGCTGTACCGTCCCTCTCTATTTTTTTTAGATCTGCTGGACTCAGTGCATCAGCAACTTCACTGATTTTGCCAGTATCGCATACATTTTTACCAAACTTGCTGGACTCAGTACGGCTGGTCCAAGTGAAAAGGTAAAGAGAGAGGGAAGTTTACCTGAGCAGTGTAGACGAATCTTTCGAGGGCGATGTGTTTCTTTTCGTTAGGCACGCGAGCGGAAGAGAGTGGTGAATTCGGTGGAAGGACAAAAGGTAAGGATTTTCGGTCGGTTCTAGGGTTTCAAACTTCTCAGCCGTGGAGAATCAGTCGGTGAGAAGTTAGAAGGAGTGGCAAAGTTGTCAGGAGCCGGAGCAAGGCGAGAGAGTAGGAGAATTAGATCAGGGAATAGCGGCAGAGCTAATAGAGAACTCGAGCTCCAAGCCTCCAGCGCTGTAATCTAAAGAAAAACGAGTTGGGAGAGGAGAGGGCATTTTTGTCTTTTTTAAAAAAATCGGGAGTGATTGAGGAAGTAGGGAACGAGATCCTCAGCAGCCGTTTAAAACGACTGCTGAGCTGTCGTTTTGTTTTTTTTATTTTAAAATTTAAATGGAGAATCCAAACCGTTCAACTTGTTAAATTTTACCGGCGATGCATTTTCATATAAGTTTTATAAAATTTGAAGTTGATTTGATACTAGATTAAGCGGTCAACAAATGAACGGACCTGGTTAGATTAATTCTAATACGTTCATTTGTTGACCGCTTAATCTAGTATCAAATCAACTTCAAATTTTATAAAACTTATATGAAAACGCATCGCCGGTAAAATTTAACAAGTTGAACGGTTTGGATTCTCCATTTAAATTTTAAAATAAAAAAAACAAAAAAAAAAAACAAAACGACCGCTCAGCAGTCGTTTTAAACGGCTGCTGAGGATCCGGTTCCGAGTAAGTAGGGCGTGTCCTGAGCAATTCCCCAGAGTTGGAGAGTGGGAAAGCGCGAGGGGATGCCACCTTTTCTTATTTCTTTTCTCGTTTCAGATTTTTCCTTTTTTTTTGTTTTTGTTGTTTTGTTTCCTTTGGGGCGTTTGTTTGTGACTTAAAGGGTGCATAACTTAAGTTATGCATCCTTAAGTCACTAAACATCCGTTACATAAGACGCCTTAAGGGTGCGTAATTTATGCAACCTAAATAGGTTGAATAAGTTATGCATCATCTTCTTTAATTTTTTTTTCCAACAATACCCCTTAGAAATAATTAATCATAATATTTAATAATATTTAATAAGTAACAATAATTATTAAAAAACATAATTAATAATAATAATTAAAATAATTAATCAATAATACATTTTTATCATTAAATAATTAATAATATTTATAATATTTAATTAAAAGTAATTATTAATATTTCATAATAACAAAAATGATGTATTATTATCATATATAATTAATTTTATAATAATTAACAATATTTAATAAGTAATAATAATTATTAAAAAAGTATAATTAATAATAAATATTAATTATTATAATTAATAATTAAATAATAATAATTAATAATATTTAAAAAGTAATATTAATTATTAACAATAACAATTAAATAAGAAGAATTGATTAAAAATAATTAATCAATAATAATTTTTTATTGTTAAATAATTAATAATGTTTATAATATTTAATTAAAAGTGATTATTAATATATCATAATAATAAAAATGATTATTATTATCATTAATAATTAATAATTAACAATAATTAGGTCACAATGTCTTATTAATACATAATATTAATTCAAATGTAAGGACATTTTAGTCTTTTGACACGAATATATGCATGCATTAAGTTATCCATCCTTACTACACAACCAAACATCCATTACATAACACTACATAAATACTTAGGCATTACATAACACTACATAAATACTTAGGCATCCTTAACTTATGCAATCCCTTACTACACAAACAAACGCCCCCTTTACAGATTGATTCAGTCATGGCATGAAGTTATGAACTGTAGTAGAATCACGGGCGGTATGATTACCAGGTAAGAATATCTGTTGGGAGGCCGGAAATAATTTTCTGTTGGCGGCTTAATGCTTCTATACCCTTACAATTTTTTTTGACAAAATTCCGTTGACAGCTGCTGTCAACTATTTCAAACAAAAAAATTTTTGACAAAAGTTCAAATGGTAATTTTGGATTTTCAATTTGAGAAAATCAAGCGTGTAATTATTTGTTACTACTGCGACATTAAATTTTATTTTAAATGAGTACTAAATATGTCAAATTTATCCAGCACATCATGGAAGTATGATCTCCTTCTTCTCAGACAATGAGACAAAATATATCGCATATTGTAAATCTCTTTTTTCGTTTTGTAAATTTTTGAGGAATAACAAGAGTTAAATTAAGTGAACAGTGAGGGTCTTTATGTAATAGTTCTCTTAAGAAGTGCTTTTGCTTTCACGGATGCTGGATGCATGATGACGCTACTATATTTGTGAAATATCTTCATAATTAAGTAACACAAATTTGGTCTAAGATCTAAATCTGGTTTGATATTTGGTGCCTGTACCACTTGTTATTATCACAGATTTATTAAGTCCGTCTAGTGAAGACTTCGTTCAAATGAAATCCAGACACAAATTGTGTGCATATAAATGACAATTAATGGGTGAAAGCTAAAGGAAAATATAAATCGTACGACACCTAAAATAAAAAAAAAAATAAAGGAAAATATTGGGAACCGAAATTAAATAGAATGTAGGCGCTTCTCAACGGACAACGGACCATGCGTCTGTATTCATATTGAGGATAGACTGCAACAGAAGAAAAATAAAGTGTATCTAGACTGAATTGTACATTTCTAAATTAAATAATCTTTTGATTAAAAAAATTATACCACACATTACAATCGGACAAAAGAAAATTCCCAAACTTTAATTCTCCCATAATCTTTTTTTTTATATATAAAAACGTGACATACTTTTACAAAGTGAACACACCAATAAACACAAAATATTTTATCTAGTTCCAAAATAAATTCAACAGGACAACAAATCAAAGCGAGCATAACAATTAGCTTTTTTCTGCAGAAACAATTTCAGCAAATAATAATTGTTTCCATATGAATATTAATAAACTTTGCATATCAAACAAAGGAGATTAATTGCATCCCCAAAGTTTCTGAAAGACTGAAAATGTGCTTGGGTTAAAAATAGCTCAGACAATAAATGTGTACACACGTCAGAATTTATTCAACTGGTCCCGCCAATCGTGTGGTCCGTGTTTACTCTTTTCGGAAATTTCAGTGCCACAATTTTTTTTTTTTTTTCAAGTGTTCTGTGTGACTGTGTTTATCAAATGTACAGTTTAACAACGATATTGGACCGAAGTCTCAAGCGAGAGATGGCCCATTTCGCACCACTTTCGAACTGTGTCTGGTCCTCTCGATTGCGGGCCGAAAATGGTGCAACTGATCCCACATTTCAGTTTAATTTGCTGAATGTAACGCAAATTTTAGTTTGTTAATTTTGAAACATCTACAGAAGATAAACTTCAGAATCAACAAACGAAGAAATGACAGTTCTATAGAATTCTATACTAGAAAGAAAAGAAATGATAGATCTTCATTGTACTTGTCCAAAGAAAAAAATATTAAAATTTGAGCTGTGCTGCAGAGTAATAATCAAACGAATAGAAGGGAATAAGATAAGGCAGTTGCCAGTCGGGATTGAATCTCTTAATCAGTTGAAAAATAAAGTTTGGGCCGGGATTAGATTGTGCTACGAGTTAGTCCAAGTGAAAGTTTGGGATGGAAATGTAGATTGGGGTCGATATGAATATATGATGCATCTTTAAACGAACATAGTCACATAGATTGTACTATAGGAATAGGAATGTCTGGTACCAAGTGAAATTGTTTATCTTAATAAGCCAAATCTTAATATATTGTTTAAGTATAAAAAATAACTAGTACTAAAATAATAAACAATTTCTCCAGCCGAATTAAGATAATTAAATATTTTTTTAATATCTTACTTTCACTTGGTACCATGCTTTTCTATATTACAATTTGTAATATAAATTTACAATCTTTTTTTATTAATGATATATTACAATCTGTCATCGTAATATCGAGAGCAACAACTTTTGGCAGGTTTTTCAACACGCACGCTTTCGCGGTCAGAGCACGTCACATGACAATGGGAATTGGATAAGATAATTAATGAGCATATATCATGCTCTTTTTTTATCACGGTGGTCGGATCAAGCCAAGGTAGTAGGTATCTTGCATGCGTCCTGTCTTGTTCTTTTGCTTATATATATAATCTTTTAAACTGATAGACAATTAGACATGTCGTGACATATGGTTTAATATGGACATGATCACGAGGTTACAACTTACATGATTCAATTAAAGTTATGTTTCCAAACTTATCTGTTAATTTTGTGATTTACATATGTACTAGCGCTGGCGCCTCATACTCAAATAATATATGTCTTTTTAAATCAAGTTGTTGAAGGTTCTCTCCAACAGATAAGCACAAATAATTACACAGAGACAAGCAGTGGCTGAGAAGGGGGAGGGCAAGAAAGGATGGTTGAATTGTTGGAGTCAAGCTTCGTGGTGCCATGTGATGACACCCCAAAGGGTCGGCTCTGGTTGTCAAATCTAGACCAAGTCTCACCACATACATTAGGAGGCTTTGTACACTTCTACAAGAAAACTGAAGCTACCGATTTCTTCTCAGTTGAGGTGCTGAAGGCTGCCTTGTCCGAAACACTGGTGCTCTTCTATCCTCTAGCAGGTCGGCAAGTTGTTGGTTCCAACGGACGTGCAGAGCTTGACTGCAATGCTGAGGGATGTTTATTTGTCAGTGCCAAGTTGGAACGCTCCTTCGACGACATCAATTTCCAGCTGTGGAAAGAGCTGGAAGATCTTTTCGTTCCTAGCATCGAAATGGCTGGATCACCATACATCTTGCTCATGATTCAGGTTTCAAATTTTCAATCTCTCTTTTACTGTCTATAAATTTCATTTAAGTCTAGTCATTGGCTCATTGCTTGCGGAGAAGAGAATTAAAAGATATAAAAAATTTGGGAAGTAATTAATTGTGAGAACTTCGTTGGATACAGTTTTCAGATTAGCTAAATCATTGTTTAAAATTTTTAACCTGAAAGGGGTCAGCTAACCAACTGGCCGTCGAAAAAAAGAAAGGTGTCAGCATAAATATATTGGAAAATGATCCAGATAAAATATTAATTTTATTTTTACTGATTTTATATTTCCATTTTATTTAAATCCTTATACCAAACAAAGCATTTCATTTGTTAACATGGATTCCTCTTACAGTCTGTTTGGTTTTAGGTAAAATGATAGAAAGGAAGGAAAAATATAAAAAGGAAGGGAACGGAAAATGAGGAAATGGAAAATTATTTCCATCAATTTGTTTGGATAATAATTGGAAGGAAAGGAAAATAATTACCCTTCTCTTTTTTTTCCTGTTTGGATGATCCAATTAAAAGGAGGTAAAAATTTGACTAATTAATTACAAATGACTATTATGACCTTGATGTACGTTCTTTATATACAAAGCCGAATAGTGTTCAACAAGCTCCTCCTTAGTTTTATTTTTTTTATTATTGCGAGTTGGTGCCGACCAGTAGTTGTTTTTTCAAGATTTCTATCTTGCACCTGGCTGTTTTGGAGTCCAGGAAATGAAATGTATTAGTGTTTTTTTTTTTAAGTAACCTTTAAAGTTTACGTTTCATTATATGAAAAAAAAAATTTGATAAAGAAAACAAAAAAAAACATAAAAAAGCTATTGAAGAACCATCTTTTTCTAACCCCTTGCCGTCAATTGTTGCCTATACCCCCCTATATACTACCTAACTACTTTTATTACAACCAATTAACTCCAATCAGCAAAAACGCAAAAGAACTGGTACAGCTGCATCTTGGCAAATTGTTCATCTTTCTTAACACAGGTTTATTGACAATTATTACAACCAGTAAAGATATCACTCAATTTAATGTTTTTCACAAGGTGCCCCTGAAACTTCTACAGGCAGTAATCATTCGTGGAAGTGAGTGATATCTTCTTCTCCAATTGTAACGTTGAACCCTCCTACTGGTACCACTGCTTGTAGATGGATAATATCCCAATCTTGAGGTATCCAATGAGTGACGCAGTCCTTGATCTCAGCTGAAGCTAAACCTGCCCAATAATTAATCAAAGCACAAATTGCACTCAGTATCTGTCTGATTGTTTTAATTGCATGGTTATTAAAAATACAATTATTCCTAGAAGTCCACAAAATCCAGCAAATAACACTATAACAGCTGGTGATATTCATTAGCCAAAATACCTGTCAGGTTCCTATGGAATTGCAAATTGCTACCTTTATGAAAAATGACCTCTTGAACCCTACAATATTTTTTTTTGCAAAGAGAGTAAAATTGTGGGAAGCTACAGGTTAAAAAGCAGTCTCCACCAGATATCAGTTCAAAAATTTAACTGTTGTAATTTTTGTATATCCTTCCAAAAAGGGGAAGCTAAGGCATGGTTACTAACATAATTGTATTTAATATTAACTAGATATTAAATCTGGTGAACCAGTTTGGTACATTGCTTACTGTGTAAAACCTGGTGAACCAGTTTGGTACAGTGTACCAGTACGCAACCCAAAAAGTGCACCAGCACACAAAGGTGTACCATCAAAATCCACATCTCAAGAAATATCAAATCCCAAAATCAAATTTGTACAAGCATATCTTATTGAATAAGCAAATATTGTTATTAAAGTATTCAACTAGTACAACACCATCAACTGGCACAACACCATCAACTAGTACAACACCATCTTAGAATCATTTAGATATAACTTTGAGCACTGTGCTTCTAAAACCTGCTGAGTCCAAATAGATTTTACCTCAAATATCACTTGTGCAAGCAACACACCAACAACAAATAACCAAAGAAAAGATAATAAAAACTGGACTAATGAAGGCCAAAAATCTCAGTAAAATCAAGTTAACTATAATCCATTTCAGTGATTTCCAGAATTCAAGAACTCAAACAATTGAAAGGCTCTTAAATACTGAACCTTATAAAGCAAATACTAAATTTTTATTAGTCTAACAAGCATCACATTAAAAGCAAAAGTAAGAAAAATTTTCTCTTTATGCAAAAAAAAAAAAATAAAATAAAATGCTTGACAGAAAGAGGAATAGGATACTGGTAGATGCTTCTTCTCCAAAAATTTCAACCAAACAGTACAAGCTGTTTGATGCTTCTTCTTTTCAAAACCAAGAAATAGAAATCAAAAAGAAAAGGGGCTTGCCGCCTTGCCTTAGCCCTCCTTTCAAGTCTCAATATTAATTTTTATAAAAATCTTTTTATCGTGGATCCCATCACCAAACAATTGTTTTAACTTACGGAAATTTCAGCATACTTAACTGTTTGTGACAAATATACAAGCTCTCGTCGAAAACTTTGACAAATATACTTAACTTACGGAAATTTCAGCATACTTAACTGCTAGAATCAACTAATTGCTTAAAAGGGAAACGAGCAGTACAGAAATTTTTGCTAGAACCAACTAATTGCTTATAAGCCAAATCAAAAGTGAAAAAAGAAAATTACCACAGCAAAGCAAACCCTACTGTTGGAAGAGCAGAAAGGTGTGCAATTTATACGACAATCGACGGCAATTTCTTGCGGAGAGGAATTGCGCGCCAAAGGAAAGAATCAACACAGGTTTGCTCATATCGCGCCAAATAGAGGAGGAATCGCGCCAAAAAAAAGGAGAAATCGCGCCAAAAAAGTAGAAATCGCGAGGGCATCGTGGTCTAGCGAAAATCTTTGATAATCTGCGATTTTCTTTCTCTCTTCGTTACACCCCGAATCGGGGGGGAAGATTTTAGTATAGGATGTAAAAATAGCGAAGGAAAGAAGTTTCCGTCGGTTAATTTTTTTCCTTCGGAAAAATTGGTATCCAAACGGGGTAAAGTCGGAAGTTTCCTTCCCTTGCGTGATTTTACTCCCTTTTACCGAAAACCAAACAGGCCGTTAGTCTCATAGATCAACCGTCACAATAATATTCTGTGTACAAATGTTGTTGAAACTTTTTTTTTTTTTTTTGAGGTTGGTTTGAAACTAACGATTTTGTTATAAGAAATTTGAAAATGAATGCTCTCTCCATGAAAAAAATCCAGAAAAAAAGTTCATTTTTAGAGGTTGTTTTTATATTAAAAACCGTCTCTAATAATGTGATTTTTAGAGACTGTTATTTAATAAAACCGCCTCTAAAGATAAACCGCCATTTTTGTTTTTTTTTGCAAAAATGATTAGATGCGGTTTTATTTAAAAACCGTCTCTAAAAATAACCGACAAAAATTTTCAAAATGCCGCTGGTTATTTTTAGAAACGGGTTTATTTAAAACCGCCTCTAAAGGGGGTGTCTCCAAAAATAATTTCTGTTGTAGTGCAAACCAAGGACCACTTGATTGGGAGAATAAAGTCAAATCACTAGGTCAGACAATCCAACTTATATAAAATGCTGTTTAACATTTAGTTTGCAGAGCTAGCTAGATGATTTAATACTAGATATATGATTTAATACAAGCAACATATGTTGAAAAATAAAATAACATTAGCACAACACGAAAAACAATTGAGGATTTAAAAATTTGGAAATATGCATGAATAATAAATATATACATTCTATTACAGTTATAATTAAATGTTTGTCTATGAATACTCACATGTGTTACACACTCTAACTGTCTACTTTGTTGTCTTGATATTTTGTCCCTAAATATAAATTAATATATATATTTCAATTAAACTGTCTAATTTAGCTTATTCTTTTCTATAACTTCAAAGAAAAATTCTATAGAGAAGAAACAAAAATTACGGGTATATATACTTTTTTTTTATATATATACATAACGTGCGTGGCACATTTCCGGCCGGTATACCGTTTGAGATATATATTTTGTTTTCTATTAGTAATGGTACTGTTGACCTTTCTGCCTATTTTGTTACAATTGTAAAAACAAAATCCTTAAATTTGGTTTTCTCATACGTGCAGATTACTCATCTCAAATGCGGTGGAGTGGTGTTAGGATTTGCTTTCAATCATGTCTTTGTAGATGGTCGGAGCTCGGTGCATTTTATACGGACTTGGGCGGGAATTACTCGAGGGGACATGAGCAGCGTTATCTCACCTTCATTTGATCTGACACAGCTTCACGCCCGCTCACCGCCAATCGCCAACTTTCATCCCGAAGAGTACACATGTGAAACAGTAAAGCCCACCCAAGCTGGCAGCACAACAACCAAATTCAGGCTTTCAAAGGAGCAAGTTAGCTACCTCAAAAGTAGATGTTGTAATGGTAGTGTTATCAGAATTTCATCATTTTGTGCAGTTGTCTCACTGGTTTGGAAGTGCTTTTGTGTTGCCCAAGGCCTTGCTCCTGACAGTATTGCACAGATCATGTTTACAGTCGACATACGTGATCGCCTCAAACCACCACTACCAAAGCATCATTTCAGCAATGCAGTAGTTCGAAGATCTGTACAATCCGAAGTATCCAAGATCACATCCAATCCACTTCATGTTGTGGCCGAAATTGTCAAAGCTGCAATTGCTAGTGTCGATGATGAGTACATTAGATCCTCGATTGACTATGTAGAGATTATGGGGAATAAGGTATTGGGGAGAAAAGGAGTGCCTGCATCTCACTTACGAGTTGTTAGCATTTCAGGATTGCCAGTATATGATGCAGATTTCGGATGGGGTGTGCCACAGCTTGTGTCACGGTGGCAAGCGGGTGGAAATAGATTTGTCTACATATGTGATGAACCAGGGGAAAGGGGTGGTAAAGAAATTTTTGTCACGGTGGATTCTGGTACGATGTGTCGGTTTGAAAAGATGTTTTATGAGGAGCTAAATGCTGATAATGAGAATAATTCGTTAATTGGAATGGAAATTAGTCCAAAATATCATGTTCCCCGAAGCAAACTGTGATTGAGAACCAAATAAAATTTCTATATTTTGAATTCACCGTTTTTTTTTTCAAATTATATAAACCACATTCATGCCATGTTGCTGATTTGTACTTGGGGAGCTTTATTTTGGTTAAATTATCTTTGTTAGTTGTTACTATGTCTTATGTATATACTATGTTCATTTCACGGGAGTTAATGCACAATTCAGTATTAAACTTGTTATGTAATTTTAAAATTTTATTTTTTCGTTAAAATTGGCTGTTCTACAACGGTGCACACGAAAAAAAAATTAAAGATGACGCGATATAAAGTATAAATTGTGTTGATATTGTCCTTTTGATCGACTGACTTTGTACTATTATTGGATATTTGGACTTTGACAAAATGGTTTTCATACGGAATTTCACTCGATTTCATTTAATTTTTAGGATTTTGTTCGATCTAATAACATAAAATACCGATCATATAAAATCAAATACGTTTATTTTTTTTTTTGGAAATAAGTAGAGGAGCGCTCTATCACTTTTCCTTTTTATCAGAATAGCAAAATGAATACAAAAAAGTCGACTCAATTATCCACTATCTAACCTCAACTTATCTAACAAACTAATCCCCAATAAACCATCAAACCAAAAGAATAATCACCAAAGAACAAACACTAACTCACTTACTAGTACCCATATAAACTGCATCACAAACGCCAAACGGCTAGAACTTTTATGCAGAAAGGACTCTACTAAAAACAAAATATCCAATAAGCAACAATCAAAAGTATTCTGAAAGCTGGACACATTCAGCTTGTTGAAACTGTATCTCTCTCCCATCAGTAGACTTCTCCTTCAAGCAATCCACCTGTCAGACGTTCTCCCTCTGCAATCTCCTCTACAGCTCCCGATTGCCGCCTCCATTCGCAGGAGTGGTACCAGCTGCCACATCCTATCATCTGAAGCATGCTGGATTCCTGCTGGTCCTGCTGCTGTCTCTGTACCAGTATCTCCCCAAAGCTTGAATGTTATGCTTGGTGACTTCCCCAAGTGAGAGTCAGTTTCCAGAAGAGCAAGCATCTGGTCTTTGATTGCAACAGGCCAAAGACCTGACCAGTAGGAAGCAATTAATTTGATTTTAGTACAATATACGCTAAAAGTGACACCTGGTTTTTGTTTAAAACAAACTTCATTACGTAGAAGCCAATAAGACCACAAAATAGCAGCACTACAAAGTTTAAAAGCTTGTTGCTCATGATTAAGAATCAAGTTACTGAGAATAAAGAAGTCATCTAAGGAGGTTGGTAATTGATGAATATTCAATTTTAGTAAAAACCAATCCCACACTTCATGGACATGCGAACACTCAATGAATAAATGGTCAACATCTTCCTCAGTTGAATAGTACACACAATCTATAGGTCCATCCCAACCTTTCTTTCTTAGATTGAATCTGGTAAGTAGACTTTTTCTACATAACAACCAAAGAAACCTTAATTTTCAGGGGTAGTTGAAGCTTCCAAATTTGGTCATAAAATGGGCTGACTATGCCTCTATCTTCAATCAACATATAGACATCCTTATCTTAAAAATCCCCTTACTGTTGCCTAGCCAAACAACTTCATCCAATATATTAGTAAGAGGCAACTGTATCTGATGGGAAACATCCTTAATTAAAAACATAAAGTCTCTGTGTTGTGTAAAGGATAATTGTCTTCTAAAATGCACATTCCTAAAATTATGCTCCACAGCTTTAGCCACTGTGATATCTGGATTGGCACAGATTTCAAAAAGATTAGGGAAGGAAATTTTTAATTAAGAACTTCCAAACCACTTGTCATGCCAGAAGTAAGTATCTTGTCCATTCCCTAACTTAACCTCTCTAAAAATATTAACAATTGGTTCACATTTCATACAATTTTTCCAAAAAAGGACCACCTAGCTTTATTTCTGCTATGGCTATATTTATGTTTTAAAATATTTTTCCACCAACCAGAACCGTTAGGATCTCTATATCTCCACACCTACTTACTAATCAAAGCTTGATTAAAGTGAGACAAATTTTTTGTGCCTAGACCTCCCCTCCTTTGGTCTGCAAACTTCATCCCAATTTAATAAATGGATCTTTTTATGCTTACCAGAATTCCAAAGGAAATTTGCTCTAATTTGATCAATATTTTTCTTATCTTTGGAAGGCATATGATAAATACGTTTATTTTTAATTAAAAAATTTTAATCAAATTAAATTCCACATAAAAAAGTGATTCTAATCAAAACCTAAAAGTCTGCTCCAGAACTCCATAATTAAAGGAGAGGAACGGAGAGTAGAGTAAGGGATGACCGAAAAATTGTTACCCTCCGAATCGGAGTGTAGAAGTTTACTCTGAAACTTCTGAAATTTTAGTTTGTGTCTTTCGTTTCCTTCTCTTCCCTTCCGTCGTCTTCTCTTCCGCGTGGAGCGAGTAACCAATCGAACAGAGTAAACTCTTCCGATTGTTTTGTTACTCTCCTCTCCTCTCCCTCCGATTTGGCGTTCTGGAGCACAGCCTTAGTGTTTTCAATTGAGCAATCAGTGTGAACTGTGAACCATGTCCCTATCGGCTATCGCCTACAAGGTTGGTGAAAGGAAACCAACATTTAACATTTATTATTATTTTTTTTTGGACCGAACAACAGAAACGGTCTCTCTCCATCCGAGCCCAGAACGAAAACGGATCTCGGTTCGATATTTTCCTATCCCACTGTCAGCTCGATCTGGTCAGTTTTTTTTTTCTGTAGCAGTTATTCCATGTATAATTTTTAATCACCATCGGATTAAAATCAGTGTTTTGTGTTCCCATTTAAAAAAAAAAAATTAAACGAACGTAAAATTTTGTTGGTACGAAATTTGAGTAGGTTGAGGACCGTGTATGATGCATGTGATGACAGATTAAATTAAAATGCTGATCTAGACCTATTAAATTTGATTGTACGGTCCTAATCTAAAATATTGACAAGATCATGTTATTGCAGTAATTATTATGTTCATGTACCCACATTAATTCATAGTTTTTTTTTAATAATTTTCCAAAATTATTTGTTTATATTATAACTGTTGCAGAGTTGAAACTTAAAAAAATTTTGTTTATAGATTCTAGTCCCTTTTTCTATAAAAGTATGGAAATTTTGCAAAAGCAATTTACAGGGACTGCATTCCACAAGTCTTAATTTATATGCGATTGTAGTTATCGTGACAGCAAAATAGCAAATGCATTATAATATATGCGAGCCACAAATTAAAATTGAATGATTTACATTACGTGGCAAACTGTGGTTTTTCATTAAGAAAAATTTTGATTTATGATTTGAAATTTTAAATTGTATTTGTTCAATAAAATCTTGTTAATTGCAGCATTTATTTATTTTTTAATCTTTTCTAATGAAAAGGTAGAAATTAAATTTCTACACTTTTCAACAAATCTTGCTAATTTAGTTGCTTTCTTTTGGTTTTTAGTTGTTTTTATTCTGTACTTTTTTCTTTCTTTTAACTAGATAGCCACTATCTAGTCTTCTCTAAAAAAAAGAAAAGGTAGAAATTAAATATGCATCTCTCATAAAAAAAATGATATTCATCATCATCTGTACCATATTTATGATCGATATAATATAAATAGTTGATTCCAACTGAACAGGTTCACAAATTATGGCGCACTAAGTGCAATACATTTTTCTGTAGTTTTCATTGAGAAAAAAGTTATTTCGATTTCTGATAAATTTAATGATCATCATTCATCACTCATCAGTATCACTCGACCCGCTCCAACTTCACGCAAGCTGAAGGAAGGATATTTCAGTAATTTCACGCACCTGAATTCAAATCCTACCGCTTATACCCTGGAATAAAAAAAATCATACAATTCCTCTCTCTTTTGATATTTATACACTCCCCACTTCTTTCCTTACACACAGAACCGCCCACGTTCCGACTCGACCCGAAACTCCGTGTTTTAAAGGAAAGAAATACCGAGCGTGAACATATCGACACCACCCCATCTCTCCCATTTCCTTCCAAGGTAACCGTTTTCCCCCAAACCCCCGCCTCTACTCCTCTCTCTCTCTCTCTCTCTCTCTCTCTCTCTCTTATTATCTAATCTCGCAATTCGATTCTCGACAAGCGAATTCGCATTCCATGGAAGAGCTTTCTCTGATCGATGTCTCAACAGAGGACGATTTCCTCGTATCTCCTGGAAACGACGGTTTCTTAGGTAAAGTTTTCTTGATTTTCTTCTATATTTGTAGATTAAATCGTTTTATACCTTCTACAATTTCTACTAAAAGGATAGTTATTCAATTGCTAAAGTACATTTTCGAATTTATGAAAGCTATTTGTACCAATCGGAATCTGCACCTTGTTGTTTATTAGTACCGTTCCCAAATTGAATACAGCCGTGTTAACTTTGTATTTAATTTTTGTCCAAATTATACGGTAAGTATAACTTTTCACTCGTGACCTCGCAGAGTTTTTTGTTAGATTTAAGCCCTTCTAGCTTACTTTTTAAGTTTCTGCACATTTAATTAACCCTTCTGGTGAGAGAAGCCTGGTTAGATTAGATATGAAGAAATTGACTAATTTCTCAATGAAATAGATTCGTAGCTCTCTCTTTCATGATTGTCACAATGGTTTAGCATACAGATAAATTTGTATTGTAAATTTTAGTGTTCTCCTAGAACAAATTTTGACGTATCTCTAGCATAATTAGTAGTTTAGCTAATAGCATTGTTCCATTGTCTTAACTTCTGCACAAAAAAATCTTGCTTCCAGATGATACAACGCCAATTGGATGCACCCATCAGTTCGGGAGTACAACAAAAGAAGAAGAGGTGAGAACGAAAGTGACTAACTTAAATGAAGAAATCCCTGAGCTTTGTCAATCTCCCGAGTACAAGAGTTCGAAGTCTGGCATCAACTTGCGCAAGAGCTTGGCATGGGACAGTGCTTTCTTTACTTGTGAAGGTACAACGGACAGTATCAATTTAATTTGGTTCTCTTGTTGTGGTGCTTACATTATACTTTTAAGAAAAACTTGGTGCTTGAGATATGCCTGTTTAGGTTTTCAAAAATGTTTAGGCCTGGTAGGATATACAAACTGGTAGCCTGGGTCTGGTCATAAATTTTTGTATCTTTATTTTCTTTTGGATTGTGGAGCTTTATTAGTTGGGGGCTATGAGGTTTCATGAGATGAACTAGAGATTAATCAGTGCTGCTTTTGTCTTTGAATCTTCATAAACTAGTTAGTATCTTAGAACTTGATGTTTGTTTTTTTTTTGAAAAAAGTAACCATTGGGTTACCGGTTTCATTATAGAAACAAGGTCCATACAAACTAAAAGAAACAAGCCCATATCGAAAATTAAACCCAAAAAGAAATAACCCCCCCATAACCTGGTTGCATCCCCAGTTTTCTAAATAACATCCAAACCCCAACTAGTTGACAACAGAAATTCAGAAACATTAGTAACACAAGCCATATAACTCTGGAACATTATAACGCACGTTTGTATAAAGCACGTTAAATCTGGTTATTGCCAATAACTGGTAAAGGCAGTATAATTTAATGTTGGACATGTACTTGAGTCTGTTATCACTTATCAGTATAAACTGTCTGGTGATGTAATCCCTAGTTTGCAAAAAATATAATAAATCTTTATGTTGGCACTTTTTCTGAGACAAAAATATTATCTTTCAATTTTTGTGCAATAACAAAATTGGAAAAGAAGAAGTTTGCAAATAGTCAAATACTTATATAGTTATATCTATCATTTGCAAATAGGTGTTCTGAATACAGAAGAGTTGTCAATAATAAACACTACTTTTGGCCAAACTGAGAAATCATCTTTGGCTGGGATCCCAGAAGAAAGAAGATCAGGGGAGTCAACTACTACCTTGGATACTGACAATTGGACTCTTGAAAGCCTCGAAACAGAATTATTTGATAACATAAGGGCGTCTATACAAAAGTCAATTGGTGGCTTATCAGAGAAGGAACCCAACCCAACTAGTGGTAATTCAGGGAAAAACAAAAAAAAGGAGGGCTCAAATCTATCTCGCTTAAGCTGTACGTTGTGCTGAACTGCTGATAGATTACGTGTTAAAACTGTTTATAATTTTTTTTCCCATTCTTCTAAGTCTATCCTTTGGCAAAATGCCCTGAAACTATCTGATATTCATACTGAAGAAAAATTTTCTCACACGTCAATAACTCAAGACATTAAATGACAATAATGTTCTATCATGTAAACCAAGGTTTACTTACAAAACCAGAATGACACAACTTTGTTATATCAACTCAAAATAATAGCTTCTCTGCCCCATTATAAAATGTCTCAGAAATGGCGAGGTCAGTCATTTACGGGCAATCTTGATAGCAATGCATAACTTTCTTGTTGGGTGCTATTTGCAAATAATCTTGAAATTGTTGGGCATTGCAATTGCACAAATAGTATTTTACAGAAATGGCTTATCATAATTATTTTAACTTTTTGTTATTTCATTTGCCTATTCTATCAGCCAAAGAGAAGGTTACAAGAGCACCTCAGAATAAGGTATGGTAGTCATGAATGCTTGGGAGATTTTTATTTTCATACGTGTTAATAGTTTTTCTACGTTTAACTGATTGTTTGTTTGCAAATATTTCAGGTGAAAGTAGCAACAGGAGAGAAAAAGGCTGCGTTGCCCCCTAAACAGCCCCAGAATATCTGGAAGAGAGCTTCACTTGATTCAAAAATATTGGTATGCACTAACTAATACTTGAGACTTAAGAGTATGTTCTCAAGAATATTTTTTTTATTTTGCAATTGAAGCAACATGAGCCTCTCTTTTTCAAAATGTTGTTAGTAATATACACAACAAATATAGTTAGAATAACTATCGCATATATTATCTATAAACCCTATAATATAAGTCTATAATTATTAAAGATGAACTTTACCTTGCTGTTCTAAGGGGCCAGTAGTACTACTCGCTTGTAAGCAGTACTTATAAGTACTCTTCCAAAATCACCTTAAAAGTTCAAAATACACATTTTGAATGATAAAAAAAGAAAAAAAAAAAAAGATGAAAGAAGAAAATTACGGCTACAAGTATTTTGAACAAAACAACATATAAAGGCTTTTTATGACAGATAGATACGGTAAAAAAGCAAACATTTTCTGTTTCATTCATGCTTTGCTTGTTTGTGATTGTGATGAAATAACTGTTGTGATCTTGTGGAACAAGGCTGCGGGTGGTAGTGGTGTACAATCAAAGACAGCATCTGTAAATGCACCAAGGATGTCATCAAAACCCACTCTTCCTAGAACCCTACCTAAGACACCAGTGTCTCCAGTTAATAATCAGAAACGAAGTAGTACAGGTTTGTTCTTTTCTTGATACATTTCCTCGTTTAAAAGTTTAAGAAAAGTCCATTCTGCCAAGAATTTGTTTGTAGTTATTTCTGAGATCAAATTTAGTTGTAAGTATCATGCCAAAGACATTGCATTCTGTTTTGTCGTAATTACTGTTAATCAGAATATCAACCTTACGTGAAGAGATGTATAATTTTTGTTTGATTTTTTTTAAATGTAATCTTTGGTTAAGATGATGGAAATAATTGCAAACCTAGACCACATGCCTGTCCACTGCAGCATGTATTCACAGCTGTACATGGTACCAAACCAAGCTGGTACAGGACAGCTTCATACATTTGAATTTAACCAATGCTTATGCAGGAAGTGCGTTGACCAGAAAACCGGTTCCTAAACCAACTCAAGCCCCAAGCACCTCTACATCTCGTTCTATGATGGGCCCGCCAAGGTGTGCCCCTAAGACCTCTACATCTCGTTCTATGACGGGCCCACCAAGGTGTGCCCCTAACAACTCTTCGGGTACACCTAAAAAGACATTATCAGTTGCTTCACCGAGCCCTAAGACCAAATCGCCTGTAGGTATTATGAGTAAGCGACCTGCAACCACCACCAAAACCCCAACACGGGCATCATCCAAAAGCAAAATAGGTGTTTCTAACAACCTGAACCCTTTAAGCCGGCTACCAAGCATCTCTCCTAGAAGTTCAATTGACAGTGTGAGGTCAACTAACACAACTGACAGTGTTGGTCTTGGATCTCCAATTTCCTTATCTGGCCTGAGTTCATCAAGAGACTTCTTACATGGTAGTCTTTCTAGAAGCAGCAGTAGCTCGAGCATTGCTTCACAAGACCCAAATCTCAAACCGTCGGGGCTTCGCTTGCCATCAAAAAAGCTTGGATATTTTGATGCGGTTAATTTCCTTTCTTAACCTTGTTAAATTGCAAATTTTCTTCTCTCTTTTTACTAACCTCGAAATATACGATATTTCAGGGAAAACCTCAATTAAATAGCTTGCAGAAGTCAGGGTTCTTTGCTTCTCCCCAAATCAATGCAGTTAGTACAAGCACAGTAAAACCTGCATCAAGCACTGTCACTGAAGATCCTGCTGTTACATCTCAGAGAGAGAATGTTATTGAGAAGGAGAACATTACTCCTTTGAACCCAACTGAGAGTGGAAAGATGCAAGTGAGCTTGTTAGAAGAGAAGATATCTTCTCTTTCTCTTTCTCAATTGTAAAAGACTAAAGGGAACCATGATTGTTGGTTGGCTGATTTATTAGAGTTTTGGTGCTCATTTTAGGAGACGTAGAATTGTAGGTAAATGTTGGTGGGAGGTAAATCCTTGTTTGGGTAAAGGGAAACTTTGTATTGATTCAAAATATCTTTGGACAAATAACTTGAACGTTTGGATGTGAAATCTTAGGAAGTACTAAAAGTGGTGTTAATCTGGAATTAAGAAATCCATAGTTTTAGTATTAGAACATTCATATTTTGCATTAGAGAGTATTAATCTTACTTAAATAGTATCATTAACCTTTTTTTGGGGGAAAAAAAGAAAAAATAAGCTTCATAGCTCTGTACTGTCTGACGTTACAATGTAGTTTGTGCCAAAGTTAAACTACACACACACACACACACACAAAAAGACTCGTTTGTCGTCTCTCTAGTTAATGATACTTTAGTTTCCCACTCATTATTTGGCATTTTGGGCGTCTACTTTTTTAAAAATTGTAAAATCTCGTAAGCAGGTGCTCAAATTTGTAAAACTGAAACTAATTTAATTACTTTTCGAGCAATTTGCAATTTCAATAAAATTAATGCAAAAATATTTGTCATTATGCATCACTCAAGGCTGGTAGCTGATACCCCCAAATTGTTATTATTATTATTATTTAATCTGAAACATTATTCTGATAATTATTTTATCGGATCAGTCATGTCTGGGCAAACAGGTGTCTCTCATTCAGTCCTTCCGCATTTAATTACGGGAAGTCCTCTCTGTCTCTCGCTCTATAAGTTGAGATTCGCATAAATGATAGCCGTCGGATCTCTTATTGCTTTGATTAGGTCATGGCCCAGAATAGGTGGGTGGTCGTTAAGTACTGAATATGGTTAGATACTATGCATCCTTAATTTCATTGTCCTCGTCAGCTGCTAATTTAGTTGGGCATTTAAATATTTCGAAACGAACATTTTTATTAACCGCAAATTAATATTAAGATTGGAAACAGATGGTTCACCAGCAATGAGCAATATTGTCAACCGCTACATCTTCATCATGGAAGTCATGGAATAGTGTGATTTTGTAGCCAAAAGACGGCCTCTATTAATATTTTAAAAAAAATGCAACTGTATCATAATAACATAGTAAATGATCCTTGTGGAATTAACTTGCACGTAATATTTTCACAGGATATCAAGAAGACATTGCTCACCATAATAAGTGCAGAGTAACTTATTAAAACAGTTGAAGAACCCATTCGAGCAGTTCTAAGTGTTTTATCTCTTGTAGAATACAAGATCTCAATATTCAACCTCTTTTCCAATGGATTTATTTTTTTTCTTTTGAAACTATAATAGGTAAGACATAACAAGCTTATAAACAACAAAAAAGAAAAAATTTCATAATTGCATGGTAGAACAATTCAAATCATAAAAATAATTAGCCATTTTTAATTTGATTTCAACTAATTGCTAACTGAAAAGGATTAATTTGAGTTTACATCCTTCCCTGAGACTGTAGCTCCTTGACCGCCTCTAATTGAGCTAAATCACCATCTTTGTTAGCACAGCACTCCACACACTTTCTCCCATCCCTCCTCAGTGCGTCTTAGCGACTCATTTTGATATTTTTTATTTTCTAATTATCTTTTTAAATATTCTGAACCACACTCAGTCTAAAAGTTTACTAATTTTGTAATGATAATTAACTACAACGTTTTTTCGTGAATAATAATTTTAAAAGTAGGCCTATGGTTCAAAGTTTTATAAAATTGCGTTCCATCCTCAAATTCACCGTACTCTGTGATATTTTTCTGACTTTTCTCCTCAAAGCAGTGAGATATGAAATAAATTATCCACCTCTCTTTCGCTAGAATTTAAGATATCTTGAAGAAATTTGAAAATTCTTTTTCTTCTAGGCATCTCCATTTTTATTCTATAATCCCCATAACTAAAGAATAAGAAAATATACTAATTACTTTGAAGCAAATATAAGAACTGGAATTTAGGATTAAGAAAGAGGTTTGCCACCATCATTTCCTCCCAATACGGATAAGGTAGGTTTAAAGAGAGAGTTTATCTTTTTGATTGGGTTAAGCCCATTTAAATGAAGAGGACCTTGCATTTCCGAGTTAAAAGGAGGCATTTAGTTATAAATTATTACATAGGAGAATTAGTTCCCCAGTACGTTCTCATTTGTCTAGTCATTTCCAATGTCCGTCATTCAATTAAGAATTGTCCAGATGATTAATTGTCAGTTTGGGTGAAAACATTAAAAAGATATTAAATTGATCAACGAAACTTTGTGGCAACTTAGGTGTAGTCTATATTGGCCAATAAATCCAACTGAATGCATATAATTGATTAAATCTTTAATGATAATATTATATTGAAATGAGACCGATATATGTGTTACACGTCTCAAAATTCTGAAAAAATTTGAATTAGAATATTTTACACGGAGTTACATGAATAATCTTCATGTTAAATTTTTGTTAACGAAAAAAATTCAATTTATGTGCCAACTTCTTCTTTTTTATTTGCTTGGACTTTTGTTAAAATTAGAATTTCTTAAATATTCGTTATGATCAACTCTATTTGCCATAGGTAGGATGGATCATTTTGTTCTTGGCATATTTTTTCATTGAATTATAAAGATATTAGTAAGTACGTCCTTGAATGCAAAATCATAAATTTATTATTCAAATCTACTTTAAAATTCACAAAAAGTGTAACACAGATATTTTTTTTTAAAAAAAAAGCGTGTCAAATATATGGTTTTATAGATCTGCTCTTTACACGCATTCTGTGAGTCCCTCACATTTTTTCTATTTTCGTAAGACAAGTAAATTGTCACTCCACATTTTCTTTACATCCACAGATGTACTATACTTCAACATTTTATTTCACAACATAGGTCTTATTTAATGATATTACTAAACTATTCTTCTAGTCGTCTCACAAACAAATGTTAGCATTTCAACAAATATACAAGAACAAAAATAAATTTCAAACTGTAGTTAATGTATCACAAAAGACTTTGAAACGTTTACGAAGTTAAAAAGTAATAATAAAAAAAAACAATATAATTAACTGAGAGAACTATACTATCAAAATAAACAACTAGCACAATATAATTTACATATGAATTGGACTCGATTTTTGGACGAAACCCATTGAGGACACAGCACCACATGCCCAAAAACAGGAGAGCCTTTATCAACGGGAGATATTGGTACACAGTTCTATCATTCTCTTAATTACATACACATATGTATGACCTGCGCGCATAATAACAAGGGACCAATTGATAGATATGGGACATCTCATATCTGTACAACAATTATACATAATATGTGTTAGAGTTCATTAAATTGAATTGGAGAAATATTAATCATGATCGTTTTGTATTGATACTTAGAAATTACAGTGCATTGCTGATGATTCATATTCATGGAATTATGATTAATATAGCAATGGAAGTTAATGTTGTTTAATTTATTTTTTCTTTGTTTGTCATTTTAGGAGAAAATCAAAGCTATAATTGGCGACATATTCTAATATTGGAGAAAAAACATAATGTAAGTGCAAAAAAAAAGTTTCTACATAAAAGTAATATAACAGAAGCCAACCAAAAGGAACAGCCTTCAAACCAAAGCCAACCAAATGGAGTGTACCAGCCCATGGATATTGAGAAGGCCAACAAAGTTTTATGTCTTTTGTCTAGGGATAAAAATAGAATATATTATAGAAACATAGGGTGATAGTAGTTATGTAAATTTGTTTTCACTATGATTTAATGATATTTGAAGTTCAAGTAGCTAACCTGCATGTTCTTATTATCATATTGTAGTTAAGAATCATAACGAGCTTTGCTTACTCTCCATAAGAACGCAACTGATGTAAGAAAACCATTCCACCATTGTGAAGAAAGAAAAGAAAATGGAAAGCGATTGGGCCCATCTTCCACCCGAGATCGTGCAGGAGATCTCTTTTCTGCTGAGATCCAGCGCTGACTTCATCCAATTTCGTGTGGTTTGCTCTGATTGGCGCCAGGTTCTCCCCTCGAAGCCCGACCACCCTTCCCAATTGCCATGGGTCCTGCTTCCTCTTCAAAACAATAGAAAGGACAAAGGGATCTGTCTCTTCTACGACCATCGACAGGACATGCTGCATCTTTGACTGCGGTTGACTTGTGCTTGTGGGAGTGAAGGTCGGAAGGTGTGCTTATTGAACCCATTAACAAATGATCTGGTTTGTCTTCCTTACCTTAAAATCCCAAACGTGTCAGAGGTCAAGGGCATCTTCGCCTCTATGACCATGAGTGGTATCATCCCGCTTTGGGTACTTTCTTAATCAGAAAGTTGATTCTCTTCTGATCCGATGGAGGACCCCAACTGCCGGATATCAGTATTTCCTCCTCCGCATGTTGTAAAGTTCCGGGAGTTTTTAACCTATCAGGTTCGGGACCGAAGCTGGAAACAATGGCATATTTCTAACTGACTACTTTTTATGATGGAATAAATATATTTATTCTTTTTTAATATGAATGAAAGTGAAATGAACACCAATGGATAATTGTTAAATTATATGTAGTTTTGTTTGAGTAATGGTAGAGTCAAACGAGTTTAACGCCAAACGCGATTCTAGATTCAACGATTGAATTTTAACAGATGATCCGGACTGCTCAATGTGATCTCAATATCAAATTTTTTTTCGAGATCAAATTTTAATAAATGTCATTTAACTGTTATTTGATAAAATTTGATTATGAAAAAATTTTGAGAATGAGAAAATAATTGCTATCACTACTTATATGAGAAATAAGAGTTTTTTTTTCCTCTACTGTCGATAGTCGATACCATTATTAGTTATAACATAATGAGAGCGATAATAAACTAAGTCAAAATTGATCATTCATCGAATGAAGTGCCCTGCTAATAATAATCTTTTTTTTATAAATCCTCATTAAAATACCATAGTAAAAAAAAAAAACATAATAAATATATGATCCTGACTCCTACTAGCCATGAGCCGATGATGTGACGTTGATATGACACTTAGATAACTGTCAATACTAGCGGGCACACATAATCTCCCTAATTAAATCAATCTTTCATCAAACACGAACCGAAGGATTTGTTTTTATTTCGTCAAGTGCATTTCAGATATAATTATACCTTTTAATGTCAGATACATATTGCTTATGATTTTCTTTTTTTTTAAATAAAAATTTTATCGCTTACAATTTGACCGAATCGGATGATATGATATAATAAATTAAAGCTTTTCACTATTCTAAATCTGTCTAAATGATGTGCTACGATCAACATGATTCTAAATATCAATTTCTAGAGGCATGAATTTTTTTTTTTATGGTTTTGCATCAAGTAAGATAAAAAATATTGTTGCCATTATCAACTTCAATTATAAATTTATAATATTACATTGATAACATGAATTTTAGATTTTCACCGAGACTTTGAAATATATAATTGTTTGTTAGGATCAATTTTGTGTTTGTTTTTAAATATTAACAACAATATTAATTAATTATTTTTTTCATAATTTAACTTTCTAATTCAAATTTAAGGGGCAGTCAATTTGTTTGTTAGTACTACAGTAGTGGCGCTATTCATTACTCCATCTATTTCTTGTACGCTTGTCCGGGTCACAGTCTCCACACAGATTTCGTTTCCTGTTTGCTCCACTTATTCCGCAAGTCGTCTCGCCGTCCCAAATAATCCAATTTCCCTGCGGCGGGTACCAACACGAACACTGTGGAGCGAGTCAATGGCAGGTAAATTAATAAAAAAAAGTATGATATCGTTAAAACATTATGGCATAGTTAAATTACTCTATTTATGTTCAATTAATTTATTGTGATTATACTTCAACAAAATACACAATGTGATGTAGTTGTATCATATTTTGTGTTTTTCACCAAAGTATTAGAGAGCAAAAACTTTTGAAAAAGATTTATAAATATATTCGTGTTATAGTTACTTGCATCTCCAATAGTTTTTTTTTTTAAGAAATGTTGGTTTTCTTTTATGTAGTTATGTTTGATTATGGAATTAAAAAAAAATGTGAGAATAAGAGGATAATTATTATCATTATTTGTATAATAAGTAAGAGTTACTTTTTCATACTTCTACTTAAACATTACAAGTTATAAATTATTAAATTGTAAACACCATCAACATTGTAAAAAGAATGAAAAAAAATGAAACTATGAAAACTAAATAATAATTCATACTGCCTTTCCCTGATTCGCTACATAGATCCGACATCCAGCACTACATCAAAATACCCGGATACACCTTTGGATTCTCCGCCTGAGAAACGAAAATTCCCCCTCAACCCCTGGAAATAAATAATTACTTAATTATATAATTATTAGATACACGCTTGACGCTTGTACACTCACACACACAAATATCCAGTGGCAGCTCATCTACACAAATAAACAGAGAAAACCTCCTTCCTTTCCTTCTCTTCTAAAAACCATTGCAATGTCGAACTCCAAACTCCGGTCACGGCGGCGCAACTCGCCGACGAGGACAGAGGAGACCCAACAAGTGGAGAAAACCAAGAACTCCAACAAGGCGCTTCCAGCTTTTGCAACCTTGTCAGTGGCTGACGTGGTGGGGTTAGTGAAGCGACACCCGGCGCCTTTCGCGTTCCTTATGTGCCTTCTCTTCTTCATGGGCGTGGAGTATACCATCCCCATGGTCCCCAGCGCTTCTCAGCCGTTGGATCTCGGCTTCCTCATGACGAGACCGTTGCATGCCGTGTTGGTTGATAGTCCCAACCTTAACTCTGTCCTTGCTGCTCTTAATACTGTGAGTTTATTAGTTTAAGTTGTGACTAGTTGCATTTGTTTTGTTAATTAAGTACAAGAGAAAAGGGGAAAAAATAAGTACAAGAGAGAAGATGCATGTGACTCCAGTCAACCTAGTGTGCTGGCCTACTGTTGTTGACTTATCTACAATTGACTAATTTTGGAAAATTATTCTATTGGAATGAGGAGACTTTCTAATTAGGAAAATGCTTGTATTTTTATTTTTGTACAATGTAGCTTTTCTAATATTTTATTACTTTTTGTAAACCCATGATTACTGATTTGAGGAAATTGTTAGTTATTGGATGTTCTAGAAACAGAAACTGTATTTGAAATAAATTGAATTTTCATTATGCTGTAGCAATTGGTTCAGAAATTTGATTGCATAAGATTAGCATGACTGACATTTGATGACTCAGCAGCTACAAGCTTTGTTGGAAATTTGGAATGCATTAGACTGAAAAATAATGTATATATACTTTTGATAATTTCTTAAGTTATGCATGACAGGTATTTGTTGCAATGCAATCAACATACATACTTTGGTGCTTGTTGGTCGAGGGCCGGCCACGTGCAACCATTGCGGCTCTCTTCATGTTCACATGCCGGGGTATTCTGGGCACCTCAACCCAACTTCCCCTCCCTGATGTTAGTGTAACCAATGCCTTCTTTTCTTTTGTAAAATTTTCAAAGAGGACCTCTCTGTAGGTTGTATAAAAGCACTTCTCTCGTGTCAACTTGTATTTACAAATGAAATGTGAACTAGAGGGTGAGCTTTCATTGTGGGGAACAAAAGTATAATTCAACTAAAATGGCAATGCCACAAGGGGAATTTACTGTCATTTGGATTAAAATTCAGATATAAAAGGTGTACAGGCCTTCTGTAACTATATGTGCTAAATAGAACTCAAATCAGGAGGCTCTTTTTTAAAAATACCCAAGCAGCGGACTGGACTGCAATTTTCAATAATGCAAACATTAGTTCAGATTATTTGTATGATACCAGATTATTTTAGTGTTATCATCATTTCAATATGAATTTAATTTTTGAGATTTGTGAATTTATACAGGGTTTCTTGGGGTCAGGTATGGACTTCCCAGTTGGCAACGTCTCGTTCTTTCTCTTCTACTCGGGTCATGTGGCGGGGTCAATGATAGCATCCCTAGATATGCGGCGCATGGAGCGTTACAAGATGGCATGGGGTTTTGACATCTTAAATGTGTTGCAAGCTGTCAGACTTCTGGCTTCTAGGGGCCACTATACCATTGATTTGGCCACTGGACTTGGTGCGGGTTTCCTCTTTGATACCTTTGCTGGGTGGTACCTTGACAGCAAAAACAAGCAAAAAATTGGATACACTACCATTGTTAAGGAACCCCTATTTTGTCAATGCAACGGCAAGTTGCAACAAATCCAGCAGACTGTGGCGGCTGCTTGAGAATACAAGGGTTCTGTTAGATTTTTCCTTGCATCTCCACGGTTGTTGGTCATTCCTTTCGACCTTTCTCAAGAGATAAAGGATTGCCTATGGGGAAAATTCTAAATTCTGTGGGGCGCGGTTTAGTAGATGCAAGGGAAATCACCTGTTCTCAGTTACTCTTGTGGAATGATTATAATAACAATAATAGAAAACATAACTAAATGCAAATTTGTTCAATTGTTGGTAAGTTATTTAAGTGGAAGTATTTAATTAATAGTTGTTCAATAGCAATCTTTTGACGGTACCACTTTGTCGAAATTTTCTAATTCTATCGAGGTAATTTGTTCACCAAATAGTAGTGTACTCTGTCGGCTATAATATTTTAGTCCATCTGTTGGCCTTACAAGCTTACACTCCTACTCCAAATGGTTGGACGGTCATACAACAATCCCTATATGACTTTGATTATTAAAATTGAGCTGCAAGTTGATTTTCTTTTTTAATTTTGTTTGAATCCTAACAAACTGGTGATACATTTCCAAACAAATTCAGGCTCATTACTAAATCTTAAACGTACATGCCAGGCCGAAAAAATGGGGTCATAATCATAATCAATTCCCACTGGTACAACTACTGGCGCGCAGTTGCAAATTATAAATTATGCAGATAAATTACAAGTTACCGGAATAACAAAATAATATACTCTCGAAGAGCTATATATTCTGTTTGATGAGAATCATAGTTACAAATCCTATGGCTATTAGAAAGTTCCATTTCAAATAGTTGACTTTACTTTTTTGTAAGCGATTTCATACATGGTTCAAGTATATAAAATCCATTAGAAGATATAGTCTTCTATTTCCTGACTTTACTTTTTTGTAAGCAATGATATAGTCTTCTACCTCTACTCAACTATATAAAATCCATTAGAAGAAATATGAACCTGAAGCTTATAGATGTAAGTCAGGATTTAGCAAACACCAGTCAGGTTTGGTGCTGCTCCTACTAATTCTAGTTTCATTACGAAACCAAGCAAATTTGCTACACCAAAAAACTGACTGAACAAGAAAGACAAAATAAGAGAGCGTCAATTTGAGAGTACATCATACGAAAATATAAATCCATTGTCCATGATATCCTATTCTTCCTAACCAGTCCATAACATTAATAACCAACCCAATAATCAAGACAGAACCCAGAACTATTCCCGGAGAAAGCATTAATAAACCAAAACAAAGAATAAGCCTAAGTTGCTCATTTCTCAATTTACAAGACAAACACAGTATGATGCCACAAAAAGAGAAATTAAATGAGTTGGTCCTATATTTAGACATAACACTTAACTAACAAGCAGCCTTGACTGGAGGTGCCGCATCCTTCTCTCCCTGCACCTCAACTTGTGAGGTACTCAATTCCACATTTGATGATGTAGGAGCACAGCTAAGCTGAAAACTAACTACATCTGGCCTGAAAGGATCCAATGAGCCAGCATTGCTCAATGTCATCTCGGCATCAGTGTGCCTTTCAGAAACCACCTGAGCACTGCTCTCCTTTTCTGAGATGCTTACATTACCCTCATGCTTGTTCTCACTATCCAAATCCTTATCAGTGTGCCTTTCAGAGACTACATGAGCGCTGCTCTCCTTTTCATTACCCTCCCGCTTGTTCTCATTACCCAAATCCTTATTAGTGTGCCTTTCAGAGACTACATGTGCGCTGCTCTCCTTTTCATTACCCTCCTGCTTGTTCTCATTACCCAAATCCTTATCAGTGTGCCTTTCAGAGACTACATGAGCATTGCTCTCCTTTTCAGAGATACTCACATCACCCTCCTGCTTGTTCTCATTATCCAAATCCTCACCAGTATTAACATCTGAAATTGCAGATTTCCCCTCAATGTTTTTCTCCTTTTCCCTCTTCCTATTCCTTTGCTTTCTCTGACGCAACATGCTAAGTGTTTCTTCATCATTGTCATGTACTACAATACCCAACATAGAGGAATCCCATAATTCTTCATCCACCAAACTCGACTTCCCAGAAGTAGATTTCCTCCGGTTTCTTTTACTAGCTGAGGGATTAACAGCATAATTCCTGTACCTAGTAAAGAAACTATCTATCATGGTAATAAAGCTGTAACCCTTTAGCGGGTCCCGTGCAGCCAGACAAAGCTGAGACAACATCTCACTAGAAGAGGAATAATCCTCCAAGCTAAAGGAATCGACATCATCTTCTCTCTCTCTCAGAACCTCCTTTTTCTTACTACTAGATTTACTCCTCCCCAAGTCAGAATTAACTTTCCCTTTCTCTTTCTTTATTGGTTTTTTGTCGACTCTATCAATAATCATAGACAGACTTTTCCTCTTGTGAGAAGTTGTGCCATTTGGTCTAGGACTAGGTGCAGTGGGCATAGTTTGATTTGCAGCTCTCTGCATGCATTGGCCAACTCTCAAATACTTCCTTCTAGCCTTTAATTTGCTTCCAAAATCCCCTAACAAATCCAGCCTTTTCTTTTTAATTTTCCCTGAATTATCAGATCCTGTAGGCCCACCTACACGAACATTACATCCCTTACTAGGAGTTCTCAGAATTTCATTCTTATTGAAAATCTCAGATAGTTTTTTCTTCTTTCTACCTTCTTCTGGCACATACTTCCCAATAGCCAGTTCATCATAACATTCGCTGTCTGTGGACTTGCGCTTTCTTGTATAAATCTTGTCAGAAATGACAAGATTATTACCTTCCTCCTCAAAAGCACAAGTGAAAGAGAACTCTGGAAGAGCGAAATTGCAACCTCTTGACAGATTGAATGCCTTCAATTGAGCTTTAGCAACTGCAACATCCAGACTTTCAAACCCGCCATAAGGGTTTTGACCCAACTCGCACAAGAATCCAACAAATTTAACTGGGTCAAATGACCTTCTAATAAACAAAACATCTCCAGACGGGCCACTTGCATCAGCCCGAATGCCAGCATTCTCAGGTTTAACCTTAGCACCTCTCTGTCCACCAGAATAACACCCACAACAGAGAGCGGACCCCACACGCCAGGACACCTCAGCCAATGCTATTTCCACAGCCGACCTGAAGGCATCAGTACTACTCTGTTTCACCATGCGAGAGAAGTTTGATTGGAATGGTTTCAAAACAGATGCCTCATTCCAAGCAAAGGTATTATCCCCAAAATATGCAACCAGGAAATTATTTTTATTTCGATGCTTCAATGCGAGCTCTGACGCATCAGCCGGGTCAAAAATTTGACCCGGCCACCATGGGTGGCTCCTCACCTTGCCCCACACCAGGTCAGATGGCACAAATACATCTCTCGTCTCGTCTTGGAACAGGGATGCATAAACGGGTCGGTCATACCCGTTTTCGGTCTCAGGTTTGGGTTTGTTTCTGGTCTCAGAAATGGGTTTCTTCTGTTTCTCCTTCTTCTTTGGTCTTCCACGAGATTTTGGGGTTTTGATTTCGGTAGTCGTTTCAGTTTTCATCTCATTTTCAGGATTTGATTCTAGGTTTGTCTCTTCTTCAACATCTAACGGGTTCTCGAGATTCTCATCTAGGGTTTCGGATGGAGAGATGGAGTGATCAAGGTCATGGGGTTCAGGCACGGGAGGCTCTTGCGATGGAAGCGACGCCATTAATGGCGAGAGATTTCTAGAAGGGTTTAGGGTTTTAGGGGAGATGAAACCCTACGGAAACAAAAGAGAATAGACAAACAGCGACTTTAGAAGAAATTAAAGGGACAAATAAATTTTATGAGGTAAATGAAAGTGATTGCAATAAAATTACTACAAAAGGTGAAAATACGAGAAAAATTACCAGGAATTTTTGGTGGGAGGAGCGCGTGCGACACAGTGGGCGAAATGTGGCAATTTCGAATTGGGAGCGAGAAAAGACAAAGCGGAGACCGGAAATTTAATGAATACACCAGGTGTTGTGAACCGTTAAACTGACAAAAGGTTCTATTTGAACGTTCCCACTTCCCACGTGTAAATTATTATGGTGTAGGTAGTAGATTATGGACCGAAGCGGTTCTCTGAGAATTCAATTCGGTTACGATGACCTTCGGTGAGATCACCCAACGGCAGAGCGGCTCAGAGTGTTTGTCGTCTGTGCTTTTCCCTCTTTCTAGAATTTTGTTGCGTTGCAAAAGAATATCATGTGCCTACGGGCCTTTGATAGCCCAAAAATAAAGATATCATGCTATCATTTCGACAGACTGGAGAACAGAAACAACCCATCTATCTGAAATTTCATGAAATTTGGAAATTGTACCATCCAATATTGAGATTGGTGGTACCTCTAAAGTCCATACCATATTAAAAGAGAACTGTGACTAATAAAATTCATTTATGCCTTCCTCTATTCGTTGAGAAGTTATGGCATGATAGGATTGTATGGTCCCAGCAGAAGTTTCGTGTATGCTATCGTGTATGGCATGCAAATATTTTAACGCACAAACATGAAAGAAAATTAATTTTTCATCCTAGATATTTTTGTCCAAATACCTCCACCAATAAAATGCTAACACGCTAAAAAAAATATTGGAAACACTCATAGAACTCCGCTCAAAAGTCTGGCGATACTTAGCAGACCGAAGGAAAAAAATAAATAAATAATTGGGAAGTGGAAACAAAATAGTTGACGAAATAATTGTACATTTCATTTAGATTCTTTCCAGAATATTACACTTAGATTAATGTAGCTAAATTTTTTTCCATATGTAACGATAACGAGACGAGTCTTGGTCAATAACTAAAATTAAGAGAGGCATGACAAAAATTTAGTTTCAGCTTTACATTAAAACAAGATTACACTCAAGTTACAACTTATCATAATTAAGGCGAATGAATATTGCAAAAATGAAACACTTAGAAAAACAAAATTTCCTAACAAAAGCTTACTCGATAAGATAAATGGACTGCAGCTTTACAAATTACAAAGGGTAAGAATTTGTCTATGCAATCTAGTCCGATTGCTTCTCTCCCCTTTTCTTTGAATGTTTCTTTCTTTTAGAAATTGGCAGTTCATCGATCCAATCTTTTTCTGCAGGGTCCTCAATGCCATTAATCTGTTCCTCACCGTGCATTTTGATTTTCTTTTCCTTCTTACTGGCCACATCTTTTCTCTTTTTCTTGGATTTACGACTCGTTTCCTCGTCATCGTTGCCGTCTTGGTCTGATTGATCTCTCACCTCTGACTTACTTGTGGGTCCTTCAGGTTTGGTAACTTCCAATTCTGAAAACAAAAGAGCAGCCATGCATTATAGGTAAATTCAGAAGAAGCTAACAAGCAATGAAAGGGAGATATTTCAAGTAAGAAAGTGAGTGACCTTGAGCAGTAAAATGTGAATCAATGACCACACTAGTGAGGTGCTGCTTGAGGAAGACCTGTTATGGAACAAAAGTTGTTGAAACATTTTGGGTTGCTACAAGTTTTTTTCCAAAATTTGACATTAATTCTATCATGATTACCGCAGAAAGAAGTTGCCTCTTGTTTGTGTCCCATATACGTAAATAGCTATCAAGACCTATCGAAAGAAGCACAACTTTTCTCGTAAATTGCAGTTGATCTGATAACTCACCGTTCAAGTTAGGTCAATTCCTGGTGCAGCTTACAATACCAGATCCAATAACTCAATTTTGCCCTTAATGCTCCACCTCCTGTATCCCCCCCCCCACACACACACACAACCACCACCAACACACACACAACAAACCCCCTCCTACTGATAAAAGGGTACCAAATAATCAGCATTTATCGATACATTAAAAAAAAAATAATCAAAGCACCTCAGTTCGATTTATCTTACCACAAGATGCTATCAAAGGTAAATCAGGGTGTTTTGCAATAGATCTTATGCTGCCACAACATTTTCCCTTGTAGCATCCCACCATTTTCCCTGTAATACAACACTTAATCAAATTCTAAATCCAAAATTCATTGGAGATTTCAATACCACTTCATTGGCTAACTTCGGTCAGCATCAGCAGGTAATGCTCCTTGTCGGTAAACCAATACAGGCGAGAACAGACTAATCCTAACAAATTGTTAGCTTGATGATCTTGAGGACAGCAAGACTAACTGACAGGAACTACAATCTTAGAATAGAAGTGCATTATCTACCTGTTCTCATGTCAAAAGAAGCAAGGTCACCAATTGCTGTGCCCACGTAAACAGTGTGACCATCTGTATCCTCTCTCACTGCTTTAATTGGCGACTCACGAAAATCTATTGAAATAACCGCTCTTCTCTGAGAAGTGATATCATAAAGACGAACCTGGAGAAATAAAGTACAAAATTAAACCATATATATCACATCTCATTGCTGTCCTAACAATGTGTCAGTTTCAAATGGATAAGTTGATGAAAAGCGACCTGATGTTGGCTCGTCCCAGCGACAATTTTACGGTGATCATCTTTGCATAGAAATGTCGAAGCAGTGAACCAAGTAGGAATAGATATACCAAGGTTATTTGGTCGTGGCTAAAAATAAACAAAGACGTCATAAAATTAGAACTCATGCCCACAAAAAGAAAGTTCACTACTTGATAAAAACTGCGTCACAAAATGAATTAAAGAAAACAAGCTCACTGGTTTAGCAGCCCATATTTTTTTGGAGGTATACAAATCCCATAAATTAAGCTCCACATGCTTCCTAGGTAAAATAAAAGAAAAGAGAAGATAAACAGAAGTTAAGGATAAAATTATCACAAGTATTTTTGTCTTCGGACAAAAAGGTGCCCAATTTATATAGTATTAAGTTATTAACAAACATCCTCCAACAATTCTGGTATTAGCAACCAACACTGAACAAGTAAACAGTGCGATGGAAATACACAGCTAGTACCAGTTTGATAATCTATGATCAACTAATACAATCTCAACCCAGAGAGCATGCTAAGCCAAAATTAAACAGAAACTAAGCTTATATAGGTATTAGCATCCATGTTTTCTGAAAAGCTAGGGACTGGTTTAATATGAACAAGAGGCAGATTAGTCACTTAAAAGTTCCCCTCCCCCCTCTTACCACAAGACCACAAGAAGAAAAAAAGAAAAAGCATATAAACTGAATAACAAATAAGGCAGCCTGAGGTTCTAAAAAACTAAAAACTCACCCGCCAAATAAAACATAGTTTTCACTTGGGTCAAGGGAAGAACACAACACTTGACCACCATTGGTTACACTCCATTCACTTAGAGAATCAATACTTTGATCTAATAGTGCATCACTCCTGCCTACTGATCTGACACAAACTTTTCCTTTCTCAGTACATGTTAAAAGTGTACCCAACCTGTTACAAACAAAAGCAATTCCACTGTTGTTAGTACTACTTGAACTCCAACATGTAAAAGTTTCAGTTTATTGACAAATAACAACATGTGCCTAGTTTAATTGACAAGAGAATTCTGTTAAATTGGATAACTTTGCTTGCAATGTCACCTGCTTGTTCCCCTAAACCCAAATAATTTTTGTTATAAAGTAAATATGAGATATTCTTGGTGATGCTACCCAGAGGCAAGCGAACCATGATGCTTCGCATGACAGTACCAGCTTATTAACATGGTGCTGATTTATGTAAAATAAAATCTTTAATACTAACAAGACAAAGATATTACATGAAGGATGAATATTCCTGCTTTGATTTGAGGAAATGCAATCCAACAAGAAGATCACTTGCATAAGAGGACTGATCAGTGGACCCACTTTCACTTGATTTTATATTAGTCAACACATCCCCTTTCAAAGGGTTCAAAAATTCAATCTGCCATTGATAAATTGAGGAAATTAGTATTAATAAGTAAAGAAAAACCACCAGACAGTGAAAGAGAAAAAGGGATGAGGCAACTCACCAAGCCATTTTTCCTTGCAACTGCAAGAACCTGTGAATAATTTACCAGTGAAACAAAGTTAGATGAAAAAAGAGAAAATGGTATTAATTATAATATTAATAAAATAAATGGTTACCAGTCCGTAATATGATCATACTGAATCAAGCTGTCAGTAAATAGTTCGCAGTTCAACATATGACATCAATGACAATTAGTATTCAGTCAGGTTCACTAAACCATCAAAGACAATTAGTATTTGGTTTCCATACAGAAAGCAAATTAGATCAATATATTTAAGAAAAATTAACAAAGCAAAATCAAAATACAGGACAAAAATAAACACACAGGATCTTTTCTACTGTCAGCATAAGATGTAGCAAGCACACTTCTGGAGGCGTCCGGCGGGCCCCATGTCTCTACCAGCTGAGGTGTTCCCCCACCCTTACCCCTCACCTCGACAACTAAACACAGGTTTCAATCAGTAAAACTGATAGAGTTCAAATAAGAAACAATCCTATCATGGAATCAAATGAGGATACCTTTAATGAGACCAAGAGAATCAGTGGTTAGAGCGCGCAAAGGAGGGCAGCCGGGGCTCTCCACCGTACTTGTTCGCGGCATTTGTTACTTCAATCAATTAACCAACAAATAATGCGAGAACTCAGGGAGTTGGTTGGGGTTGCCTTCTTCTTCTTCCTCCTAGTTCCTCAAAGCATGCAGGGGGGGTGGTAACTGGTAAGAGAGAGCTTGCGCGCGGGTAGTGGAGAGGAGAGTAGGAGATATTGTTCGAGGGAAAGAGGGATAGTGCGACTGTGTGAGAGAGTCGGAGAGAGAGAGGAGACGTAACTAGGGTTTTAGTTGGAATTTTCAGCCAAATGTAAGGGTCGGGGTCCGCTCCAGAGGGGAAAGAGAGCGGTTACCTTGCGAGGAAGAGAATCGACGGAAACGAAGGGTAATACAGACACACACATAGAGAGGAAGAGATCGGCTACTCCCAAAATCGAAGAGTATCGAGTCCCTTTCCTCCCTCTGAAGCGGACCGAAGTGAGGGTAGTCGCCGTGCGGGTGCGGGCTAGGACGGAGGCAGTGGGGGTGCGGACCAGGATCCTCGGCAGCAGTCCTTTCATATTTTTCATAATATTTAATAATTTTAAAATTCAATTGTCCAATCCAAACCGTTGATTTTGTTCAATTTTACGGTCGATGCATTTTCATATAAGTTTTATAAAATTTTGAGTTGATTTGATACTCGATTAAGTGCTCAACAAATGAACGTATTAGAATTAATCAAACCAGATTCGTTCATTTGTTGAGCACTTAATCGAGTATCAAATCAACTCAAAATTTTATAAAACTTATATGAAAATGCATCGTCCGTAAAATTAAACAAAATCAACGGTTTGGATTGGACAATTGAATTTTAAAATTATTAAATATTATGAAAAATACCAAAGGACTGCTCTCGGCAGTCAAAAAAATGACTGCCGAGGATCCTGGTGCGTGGGGGTGCGGGCTAGGCTGTTGCACCCCCGAGATTTCAGATTTTAGTAGTATGTAGTACTAATTTTTGTAATATTGTATAGAATTATACAATTTGCCCCCAGACATTTAAAATTACAAAATTTGCCCCCCTAATTTATTTTTTTTGGGTCCACCCCTGAACTGGACAGGTATGTTGCCGTCCAATAAGAGCTGTCCATTAATTAACACTTCTTTCCATTTTCGTTGGGCTAAGGACAAAAATTGTTAAAAGAATAGGATCTGTGCAAAATTTAAAAATCTAGGGGCCAAAACTCCTGTCAGTAACCAAAACTGAATTTAGTCTTTTCCTCTTTGATCCAAACATCCTTATTGTTTAACTAGAATGAATAAATTAATGCTCTTTGTATAAGTAAATTGCAAAAAAAAAAAAAAAGAACCCTTAGCTTCTACAACTAACTGACCAACTCAAGATTAAAACAACCAATAATCAATACCTCATTTAAATTAAGCTCTATATTCCCTTAATTTGTGGCAATAAACTGTGCAGAATCAACAAATTGCAGAAAGTGAAGATCAAATTACCAAGAATGTGAGGTTTCCACTTAAGAATGAGCGATTGAAGCTGACTCCTCATGTGATGCAGTCACATAAAGTAGGTATGGCTGAATTGCAGCCCTTTGTACTTCTTTTCTCGTATCACGAACCTATCATCCTTCAAAAATCAAAGTGCAAAGAGAAACCAAGAGAGAGAGAGAGATTTCTCCGACAAAGAGAACGGAGGGATCTCAGAAATAAAATTTGGATCCAATTGGCTCTACGTGAAAGCTCACGTAATTACACGATGCTAACTTGATCCAATGGGCCCATTTTAAAATGTTCGAAATCAGGCTCAAGCCTGCTGGATGGCAGGATAATAGAACGGTAAGATGACAGAAAGTAATTGACAACAAATTTGAAAGCTGATTAAAATATGAATTTTTCCAGGTGCTTTATTGATTATATGGACTTTATTGGGCTGAGCATACTGGACTTGGATCAAATTCTGGCCCAATTTTAGGTGTTAAAATTCAAATTATGGAGCTTCGCGAAGAAATGTATAGTTAACACAACGAAGAAGAAGGATTATTTAACAGTTAGTTTTGATAATTTTTAAATATAAAATTTCAATGTAAAATGTAACATTATAATTATGTATAATCTGTTATGAATATATGATAGCTATAAAAAAAAGTATAGTGAAATTTGATGTACTTCTTAGACTTGAACTTTTACGGTTTTTTTTTTTAATTAAACACGTTGCATAGTGCTCTTGCCATTAAGCCACTAAACTACATGTAATTTTGTACATTTCATATTAACAGTCTTTGATTGAATATATCAATTACATGAAATTTAATACATGTCAAAAATTACATATCAATTATAATATTATATGAGATTTGATACATAACCTGTCTATCTGTGTGCTGCATAATAAATTTGAATTGCAAACAGCTAATCTTTCTGTCGTCTTACTTAGCTAACACAAATATATGCCGATTTCACATGTGCAATTACTGTTAGGAACTTGCTTGTTTTGCCTAAAAATAAACACAATTAATGTGCCAGTCCGGTCGGTTCCATTTATCTCATAATTATAACTCTTAATTATTACTTAAGAAATAAAATAAAAGAAATAAGGTCTCAGAAAGGTTGAGAACTTTTGAGGTGAAGAAACATTTATTACTAGAAGTTGTATTCTCAAGTAATGAAAGAAACAGCTAAGTTTTGTGGTGTCCTTCCAGGGCTCACATAGTCGCATAATAACCTAGCAAAGTTTGTTTCGAAAGAAATAATTAAAAAAAATAAAATTAAAATGCAATTGTGACTGTAGACAAAATGTTGGGTCATCAATTAACGGTCCCGAGTACAAATCTTTTCTTTTACTTCATCTTTTCTGATAAAGGTTGAATAATAAGTCCCGATTTTAAAGTGTTTTTTCCTCGCAATCCGGTGATGACACCTTGAAAAGAGCACTCGTGCGGTGCACTAACCTAAAGTGTTCTAGCTTGGTGGTTAGAATGACACAGTGATTTAGAAAGAGTGTAATTTTCTATTTTATCTCCTCTCCAGTCCGATGTACTGGAAACATCCCGTTATCTGCACTAGAAAAATAGACGGATAAATTTACTGAAATAAATAAAGCAAGGTTTGATGGATATCCTTCTAAAATTTCAACATCTGAACAGCATAATTGGAGAAGGATAAATATATTGTTAAATTGACCCAAATTGTTTTAGGACCAAATGAACTTGTATTTTAATTTATTTGCTAAGCACATAATATAGTTTAGAGAAAATATGATATTGACCTTTTATTTTAGCAATAATGTCATCTCTTCTTCTCCCACTATAAAAATCCTTACGTTTATTTGCAGTAACACGCTTATTAACAAATTGAACATATACTTTAATTATTGTATTATATTCAACTCAATTGTTTCTAACTAATATTACTTTTAATTTTTTATTGACCAATGCAAATGTTTATACGTATGTATATGTATATTAAGAAAATAGGCAGAGCTATAACTGTCAATTGTCACGGAAATTTTTATTACAAAAAATATTATTACTATGTCATTCTCAAATTCTATGTCTACAAACACTTCAATATATGGGTATAAGAAAAAGACTTTAAATCACTTTATTTCACCAACTTTTTATATATGTGAAATAATAAAATACAATGATTTTTGAAATACTTCTGACAGGATACAACTATGGCACGAAGAGTTCAAAATAATTAGCAAGACCGGAACAATAACTTAGCAAATTTCATTCCAACGGAGGCATCCAGTTTCTTTGACAGGAGAATAGCTCAACAAAATCCCAGATTGAAGGGAAAGGATTCTCTTTTTCTACTTTCACCCAAGAACTTATCACTTTTAAAACGGGTGTTTGGTCCCTTGCGCAGTTTCTCACTGTTTGTTGTCTCAGTGTCTCTTTTTTTGTTTTTGGTTAAATCGGAATCACGAGGTCTCATCCGTTGCTTTCATTACAAACTAAGTAAACCCTACGTGCTTTGGCTTGCGGCCCCTCTCCGTTTTTAAAATAATTTCTATAACGGCGCATCCAAACTTGTTTTAAAGGTATGCATCTTCATAAAGAAATCACGGAGAGCTTCTTATCAACAAAATAAAAAAACATCATTAAAGGACATTGCTCAGTCAAAAGAAAAGAAATAGAAAAATTGTACCATAGACTAGTACCAGTTTCCAAGGTTGTACCAAACAGTCCATATTACTAATCTACCAATTGGGTCATCAATTAATAGCTGGGTTTGGATCGGATCCGAACAGAAATAAATGCATTTGGATCCATATCTAATTAAAATTTGAGGACCCTAACAGAAAATTGCATCGATTATTTTAACAAACTAGAGGGCTTTGTTGTCGCGGCTTTGCCGCGACCACCCCTCATGATCTGGCCATACGGCGTGACCATGGCTGCTCTTTTTCCATTGAATTCTTGTTTACGTAGATCGTCTGATGCCTTCTATTCCATGAATTGAGGCACATTCAAGTTAAAAAGAACAATAAAATTAATTAACTAAAGGAAAGAATAAGCAATTCTGAATCATTGCTTGAATTGAATATGATAGGACCAAAAACAAAGCAAAAATCAAAACGCTACTCAATAGTTCCCTTTCTGGAGCTATAACCTATACACTTATTCTAATCAACAGGAAAGTAAGTATTCTCAAATTCAACTTTACCACGCGGTACAACACCTGTACCGGCTTCAAACTTAGCAGAAAACTACGCAACTCCAAACCTAACCCCTTTATTTCTAACATCACATCTCCAAGTTAAATTTGATGATATAAAAACACCAAAAGAGCAAGAAAAAGAATGCTAGGATTCGTTACTCATTCCTAGGCAGCACCTACCAGAAAAATGTTTGAATCATAGAACTTCAACCTGTACCAAATTGCAACGACCGAACATAGAGCATCTACTTCATCAAAGTGGATTATTATTACAAACCATAACCAACAAAATAAATAATAATTTTTAAGTAGCAGACTACAACACAATAAATTGCCATAAAATTCACACGATGCATTGACTGAAAAATGACAAAATAATTCTCAAACTAACATCTTAGTTTACTTCTTCCTTCTCGCCTTCTCGCACAACGAAAGAACTAATCAACTGGAAGCTAAAACTGTATGTATGAGCTCAATTACCATTAGAAACACCATAACGCCATAATTATTGTTATTTTTTATAATACATTGATCAGCAGTACCTATATGAACCCAAACAAATTAACAATTAAAATATAAAAAGCACAAATCCATGAATCATTTCATTTAACTCTTTTGATCAGAGAATTATCTGTTAAAATAAGATCAAGCTTTTAAAAGGACTGTTCATAAATAATACCAAGACATAAACTCTAGAAACCATGGTAGAAAAAAAAATTAAATATATTATCTTGCCTAAAGCCTATATTTATATTTATGCATTACAATCATCATAGACCACATTTTTTTTTCCCAATTTGAAAGTAAAACAACACATATAATCAAGCTGACTAACTCATCTTTGATCCGTATAAATAAATAGCAAAGAGAACTCACATCTAGTCAGTCGAAATCAGATCATACACCTGAATAACGCCATGTTTTCTGAGCCAAAAACTTCACGACTGGCATAGATCAGTGAATGGTAGCACCTTTTTTCTTTGGCAAATCCCTAGGACCTTAATACTGGATTTGTGACATTGAGCATCTACCAAAACACAAACAAAAGCACTTAAAATATAATGAAATATGCTCACCATGTGGAAAGTAAGAATTTTATCCAAGACAAGCAGATCAACATACCAAATATGCAATTGCTGATATAATGTTGGTCTTCCTCTGCCAAATTGAACACCTTCTGATTTAAGCACTGAAAATGAATAGAATTAGTCCAGAGCCAAACTAAACAAAGTGAAAACCAAACATGAATATGCCCTCCTTCAGAATCTTTAGACAAAGGTTTGAAGAGATGTAATAAAACTAAATTATGTCCTCTCCTAAAGATCCTGAAAGGTGATGATAATCTCACCCACAATGTCGAAAGCTGCTGCTCACTTTACTATGTTAGATTATCATCACTTTTCAGCATCTAAGATCACTTTTTCTATCACTAATTTCTCAATTAAATACATATACATATTAAAAAATTCAAAAGGCCACCAAATTCTATTCCCCTCTGATCCCAATTGAAATCAAACTGATACTAAACGGAGATGGAGATGAGCTCATTCTACACCATTTAAAGTAAAAATGCCAAAAAATTGAGAGAAAGAGAGGCAAACCGAAACTTTTGAACAGGCACATGCTCCTTATTAGAAGCAACTCTTTGAGCACCGCCTAGAAGACTTGCGTGACGAAGCCACCCACCTCTCTGTGCCAGCTAGAGCTTAGGAAAGTCGCAGGGTTTACTTAGTAGGGTGAGCATGTCCAGCCAGAGCTCAGTGCACGGTCGGAACAAATCGGTCCATTGCCATGACCACCCGGCTCTCTTCACCAATCACTCTGTCACAGTGACCTTCTCTCTCCTATTTGCCCTATGTCTGGTCACTCTTTTCTTTTATTTTTTTTCGCTTGTTTTACTGGAGGAGAAAAGCAAAAGAGTTATTGACAAAGATCTGTAATCGAAGGGAGGCCATTGAGACAAAAAAAAAAACGGACGTTGCCAATGAGAGGACATGGCACTGCTAATGTAGAAATTTAGGATAACTGTAGCTTACTGCTTCGGA
Organism: Rhynchospora tenuis; assembly: GCA_027725995.1. Taxonomy (NCBI): domain Eukaryota; kingdom Viridiplantae; phylum Streptophyta; class Magnoliopsida; order Poales; family Cyperaceae; genus Rhynchospora; species Rhynchospora tenuis. Next base: position 67,376,501 of record CM050889.1, on the reverse strand, counting down.
ATTGTATACGTTTTTTTTAGCAAGGAAGGCAATTACTCCAATGGATAACTTTAGATGAAAAGGCCTAATAGCAAAAATTTGTGCACGCCTATTTGGCAGCGAGGTGGTGTTTTTTTTCAAGCATTTGATCACCATAGTATATTCTTCCCACGGGTCATCAGCTGAGGTGAAGAAGGGTTGCTTCACCCTTCGCCCTTCTTCTATTATATCACTGATTTCACACCTTCATTCAAAACCAAACACAGTAAAAAAAAAAAAAACATCACTTAATTAATGTAACAATTTAAAAGAAGAGAAAAAATTAACTGAAATGGATCTGTTGAACAACCCACAGAAGGCCTAATGCAAAATTAGCCCGACCGACCTCACTTTTGGCCTTGCTCTAAGTTAGCTCTTTTTTTTTTTTGTTGACTCTATTATTATAAAATTTAATGCAGCCTATCAAATATAATTTCCTAATTTAGATTTTTCTTTATTTATTAAGAATCTAGGTTAAGATTTGGTGGCTCAAATTTCATAAAACCTCGCCTAATGAGTTGATCAGGCCTGTATCAAACCTGTAATTGAAGTATTAATTGAACCCAAGTCCATTATTAAAACTCTAAAAGATTAATTTAAGTGTGTGTAAAGATCAGTTCCCTACCCTCAAAAAGGAGGATCCAGTTGCTGCTTCTTTTCTTACAAATTCTTCAAGGTCAGCTTCTCAGTTTTCTCACGTACGTGAGGCTCGTGATGACTAAGAAATGTCCATATTAATCCCAAAATTGGAAAATTGCAAGCATAGATATCTAGCTATGCACATGTTGTGCAACTTATTTTTGACAGTTTCCACAACAAATGAAAAATAGTAACTATTTGTTTGAACAGTGTTCTCATCATGTACAGCTTTATATATAGAGTTAATTTCTTTGTCAGCAGCAGACAGTTCTTTTGGAGAAATTAAAAAAGAACAAAAAATAAAACTTTGCATATACTGCCCTTAGTATGCAAGGTTTTCCTTTTAAAGACACCATACATGTCTGTCATGGTACTAATACTATACATGTCTGGTAGGACAAGTCTAAATTTTAGTTTCTAATAACAATACTTGTATTCATTCCTTCATATTTTACATACCTGTTTTAAGACATCAATAACTTTCATCATACATTTTGGAATGACTAATACAAATTATAAACAACTTTATGTCTAGTAGATATCATGGTAATAAATTTGCCCAGTTGTCAGTGAACTATAGTGGACATAAGTTTACAAATTATAAAAACATGTTACAAGTTTTGAGGTTCTTTGTTTAGTACAATAGGTTGGTTCAGTAAAGTAGCAGTAAATCCAATTGCTGCTGTGCAACCATATATATGTCCTATGTCATAAATGAGAGTATATGAACATGAACAGACAGTTTAAATACAATATTAGTAATTTTCATTAACAGACCATCTATGAACTCTAACCAACTAAGGGAATAGATGGAATTATATTTAGAAACAAAAGTTATCTTAGTATATTAAGAAAAAATTATATCTAAGTGCACATACAAATAAATAATGAGGAGAAGAAGAGCTAATCTCCCTGGAGTTACAGCGTGCCCATCATGCACTCTCTATGAGACTTATTTAGTGGCTCTGAGATTTTTGGAGTATATCATTTTTCCTTTGTGAAAATAAAAGCTCATTTTTCCTTTGTGAAAATAATTAGTTTTATGGCTCCAACATCCAAATAAATCACTTCCTTAGAAATGAAAGGATAAAAACGTAATAATCTGGGTTTCCAACTTCCCCTAATCAGCCCATAAATTCACTACACAGCAAATTAAGCAAAGAAAATAGAGGAGAATGAGCAAGAGAAGAGGAGAAAATCAAAAGGACAAAAGCCCCGCTCACCTGGAAGATGGAGGAGGAGACGGAGAGTCAGCTTCAGAGGTGATTGGGGAAAGTCAACGGAGGAGGAAGGGCTGCAGGTGATGTGAGAGTTGGCGGTGGAGGAGACGGAGAACGACCGGCGAAGAGGAGGCTGCAGCGAGCTCTACTCCATGGCCGTCGTCCTTCTCAACGGCGAACTCCATGGTCGCCGTCCTTCTCAACGGAGGGGCAGGGATCGGGTCGTGTCGGATGGGGAGGAGGCGAAAGAGGGGCGGGAGAGGGACCGGCGTCAGGGAGGAGGTGTGGCAGAGGCGGCGGCGGTGGCGATTCGGCTGAGGCGGGAGGTAAGAGGCGAGAGAGAGAGGGGTCCGGGGCGGTGGTTTTTTTTTTCCGTTCTTATCTCTCTTCTCTTTCTCTTTCTGCTTATGTGCCGCTTGGAACGAAAAACAATATCACTCTTGGGAAGAGATGAAATAGAACATAGTAGTTAGAATTTAATGGCATAGACCAAAGGCTTAGTAAACACAGAAAGACAAATTAAAAAGCATTGTTTCACATTTAAAGCATTACACCCGTTCTACCATTGATCTGCCCACAACCACCGATCTCAAATTTGAAGATCCAATCATTCAATGGCAGCAGCTGTTTGAAAAATGAATTGTGTGGCACCAAGTGATAATTGACCTTGAAGTGTAACTCAATCCATGTTAAGGAAGAGATGGTCTGCGCAGAAGACAAATCTGGAAAGGCGCTGACTTCTTTTCACGGTTATTCATCCGGAAATTGAAACCAAAAAAAAAAATTGTACTGTTCATAAGGAAGTTGAAGGGGGTATCCAGCATTAATATGTTCAAATTTCAGATCATTTCGTTTGGATCTCGTATTGTTTTTAGTTTTTACTAAAAAACACGAAATACATGCTAAATGATTTGCAAGTTTGAGTTAACGTAAAATTTATTTGACCATTCATCAAATTGTCATTAAAACCCAATTATTGAAAATTTAAATTGTTCAATATAATGCTTAATGATTTTTGAATTAGCTAAAATTTGATGGATACTTTGTTCAAATAATGGACAACGCATATATAATGTCAATTTTCTTTGTAAGCTATGAATGTATATTTTTTATAACTTAAATTCATTTACGAATATATTCAAAAGTTGGATGTTTTCAATATATATTTGTATAACTTAAATTTAGAAAACAAGTTGTGATGATTTATCATTTAACATATATTTTTATTGAAGTCGCGGTCAGCATAACCAGCGACGGATCAGAACTTTAAATAAGCTGCATGAAGAAAGTATTACTATATATCAAGTCCATGCGCATATAAAAATACAAAATATTATTTTTTTTCAAGGCCAAGAGACGATGACTAACAGGTGTCACGGACTCACGGTGCATTAATATTCTTTGTCATAATATACTTCAATTAGACATGTTTGGAAGGTCTTCTTCTCTTTTTTTTTTTCTTCTTTTTCTTCTTTTTTTGTTAAAGAATTGAAGAGATTTTCAAGAAAAGAAAATGTTGCAATTGTTCACTGATTAATTGCATCGGTGTTAGGTTTAGGTGCTTTTAGGAGTTACATTTATGCCATTTTGTATTTGTTTGCTTGTATATGTTATATATGATGGTAATGTGATATTTTTGAAATTTTCGGTGCTTTAAAGATCGAGATTTAAATGCAACTGCTATCTGCGACTGCGATGTGTCGTGTAATTGAAGTACGCAAGTAGGCGAGCTGGTTTTTTATGCGAGAACTAGATTTTAAGATTTGGTTTTTACAGCGAGGCACTTAACGTAATTTAATTACTCGCCAAACAAACCCAGTAAGGCAGTAACCCACCAATCGAGAGAAACTAATAACAAGTTATACTCAAAACAAAAAATAATAATAAATAAAAACTAATAATATGTTTTCGTTCCAAACAATATCTAGAAAATATGCATGTATATAGCGAATTGTACAAAATAATTGCTAGCTACTTCATCACATGGTTTTTATTTGTTACAAAAAGCCTACCCATAGCGGCTAGCGCCGTTTGACAAAGGCACGAATCCGGCCAGATAACCGTGAACTCAGCTCTGAATATAAAAACATGAGTAATTCTATGATGGACATAAATTTTAAATCGGACTTAAATCTTGATCATTCATCTCTGTTCATAAATTTAAATGAATGATCAAGATTTAAGCCCGATTGCAAAATTAAGTCCACGATAGAATTTGCCTAAAAACATTATATAAATTATGCTCGCCTTTTAACAAGTCATATTTGATGATGTATATTTAGTTATTATGTTGGAGAATATCTATTGTGAACCATGATGCATAGAGGGCCCTGTGCACCATGACCGTTTGATCGATGGTTTCGCAAATCGACAAATCTAAATTAACCAACCCAATCTATATATTGAAATCTCATAGAAACAAAATTTTACAATTTTTGAAATTTTTTTACTATTTTTTCCGAATTTTTAAAAGCTTGTCATTTTTGGACGATAATTAGTGAATTATGTTCCAAAAATGGCAAGTTTTAAAAAATTATGAAAACATAGTAAAAAAATTTCAAAAATTGTAAAATTTAGTTTTTTATGAAATTTCAATATATAGATTGGGTTGGTTAATTTAGATTTGTCGATTTGTGAAACCACTGATCAAACAGTCATGGTGCACGGAGCCCTCTATGCATCATGGTTCACAATAAATATTCTCATTATGTTGATACATATATATTGTATTGATGTACATTGGTTCATTTTCAGTTATAACGCATGATGACGAATCCAAAATCATTTTATTATTGATTGTCTAATAATTATCTTAATATATTTTAAATATTTTAAAATGCATATTGTGTTAATAAGTGTTTAACCAAGATTATTTGAGAAGTGTCTGAAAAAAAATAAAAAACAAGAATAATAATATTCCCACTAAACAAAATTGTGAGCGTCCATGCATTCACGTGGGCTCCATTTTATGGTTTAATGAGGATGGCAGTAGGGGCCATCGCCTTGAATGAAAAAAATGATTCAGTTAACTAAATTTTATGTAACCCAAACAAGAAAAAAAGAACAAAAAACAAAAGGTGTTGTGTGTCAGTGCGAAGATATATGGCACTTAAAAAGGAGACACCCACCAATTCGTGTCTGATTTTTAAATTGCGTACTGGCTCTTAAATTTTCATTTGACCCAACATTTCCTTAATAATGCTCCCTCGAAACTCCAAACTATCTTACAAGCTAGGACGAGAGCTGTGTTTAATTGGCAAAAGATAATTTTTATTTAATCTCACTTCTAAATTTCACAGTTTTAAAAAGCACGTATATTTTTTTTTTCGTTTTATATCTTCTATAGGAAGGCAAACAGGCAATGATTGTTTAATTAAGTTTAAAAGTTTTCCGAATAAACAATTATTTGTTTTCAAAACTTGTCATGTGTCAATTTTTATATAATCTAAATTATATTTTGATATTCGATTAATGCAATATTAGTAAATACGGATCATTACTTTATAGTCCTTTGATGAAAAATAAAATATTCACTTTTAATTCATATGTATAATGTGGGTAAAATACAAAGTACAATTGCCATGTTTTAAAAATTACGTTTTAATTTCTAATGGCTGTCAGAATTGTTAAATTAATTAATCCATCATAATTATCTCTAATAAAAGCCTTTTACGTACACTGCTGAATGCATGCATGTTTCTATCGTTATATGAATTGGGTTAATTCGCGATCGATTTTTGTTTGAATCGATTTTCAGCCTGAACCACTCAGTAATATAAATGCACTAATAGAATGCTAATCAAAATATATAAAATCCCAATGACCACTAACATAAATAAAATTCAAAATATGTTACCTATTACACTATCAGTACTATTTAATGTAAGAAACTTTTGTTTTCCCAACAGTTCAAAATTTCCCAAACCACATTGTTCTAATTTTTCTTGAAATCTCTCAGCGTTTCCTTGAATATCTTTTTGTTCCTCAAATTTAAAAGTTTTTTGTATCTTTGGAACACGTGTTTGAGATCATTTCACATCGAATTATTAGTTTATTTTATGTTTTCATCTCAGAAGTCAGAAGTTGAGAGCAAGTTTTCAACATCCAACTGTCCTTTTCAACCTTCTATTTTGTTAGAGCCAATTTAAAGTTTCATCACGGAGTGTTGGTAGATTATGGCACAAGCACACTGAAGCACAGTCATGATTGAAATGTATTTATGGGGTGCTACGTATAAAATATTTTTATGGATTGAAGATGAGCGATGTTTAACTTAAAAAGTGCCTCAGCTTGATTAATTATGATGATTATGTTCGATCGATTGGAATGCTATGATAACTATCTCCGTTTTTTATCCTCTACACCTGTCAAAACACATCATAATTCTTGCGTGTGATATGTACGAAATTTATTATTGTCGCTGCTTATCATTTTTATACTTGACGTATATTTTATTTATAAGCATGATTGCTTTCTATATGATATTATAGTTGACTTGATAAGGTTTTTAATACAACGTATAAGTATTTTTCTTTCAGCCGGTGCAGAGAAACTACAATGATATACAATGAAACCATGGCCAACCAAAAAAAAAGGAGGAAAATTATGGCATTGAAAGTAAATTAAATTAAAACTTCTATAAGTAAGATCTAAAGAAACATCATATAGATAATAACTATAAAGAAATGCAACAGACCTGCATAATTAACAGATATTCTAATGAAATACCTTTCTCTATTCTCTCTCTATAAAACACCGTTAAACTGACTAAATACTAAACATTGTATGGACTAATGTTTTTTAGAACACCATATATTTTTCTCCGAACACTCTAACGAGATATTTAGACAAAAATATCCTTCACTATTTGCGATGCACAAGTAGCTAACCGGAGAGAACGGACTGTTTGCAATAGAAGTCAATATCCAAGGAATCCGAATATGTTGTCATGCTACATCCCGTGTTGCGCATCCACGAGCCGTTCGATTTTGATCGGATGGGTCATTTTTTACAGACCTATCAATCTGGTTACATACACGGAACTCCCATCATCCATCCGGTTCAGATCAGACGTCCCAAAATCGCGCTAAACCCTATGCGTGCGACACCTGATTCTATTTCATATCGAAGCACCCATTGCAAACTGATACACCCCCTTTCAAACCAAGAACAAAGAAAACCAACCTCAAGATCGACCAAAATTCGCAACTATAACATAATTTAAAAGTAAAATTTTACATCTTTATTTGCAGAAACCTTATCAGAATTTTTCAAGTCTCTCAATATAAGAAGTTTGATATGATACAAGACTTGCGATCGAGCTTGTAATTGTTATTATTATTATTATTATTATTTTATAGATGATTTTTTTCTTAAAGGAGAGAAAAGAGTAGTGGTTGTCTAAGAGATTTGAGGAAGGAAATATTTTACAGAGTGACACACCGAAGATGAAGGATGGATTAAAAAAAAAATACATATCCAGCGGGATTTTTAGAGTGTGTTTAAAAAAAAAAAACTTAAAAACATTAGTTATTCTTTCCAATTCTAAGAATCATAAAAAAAATTAAATTTTTTTGTTGACACTGTCCAAATACCACTACTTATCCACAAAAAACCTGTCATCCTTCTTCAAATACAACCTTATGATCAAAATACAACGTTGAATCATGATTAAAAATATCCAACTATTTTCCAAAAATTAACCATCAACAGTTTTAGAACAAAAATAACCTGGCGATGAGCTCATATTCACTTTGATGAACTATTTGCTTTTGAACAAGGTTTTCAAGCTCTTTTGAATTTCAAATCTGTCAATATATCTGTGTTGGGTCCGGCCCGACCACGACCAGACCGCACTTGGTTCAGACTTCAGAGTTCAGACCCACCGTACAAACCTAAACCTCAACTAGGAGTTCCCGACAAAATTTTGATTTTCAAATTGAAAAAAGTCGCGACAAAATTTTATTCTCGACTCTCTTTCGAGACTTGCGCCGTTGCGCGCCTACACTCCCCTTGTTGGAATTTAGCGATCTTATTTGTAAGTAAATTTGAAGCAAGTCAGTATTCATGTCTCAAAATCAACTTGATACACAATAATATACATGATATAGTTACAATATCCACTCGTTTAGTTTAATTATATCACACCGTTCCTAATTTACAAGACACTTTACAAGACGGTGAAATTTCACGTATATCATGACACGTTACGAGAAAGTAAAAAGTAGTAAAATGTTTAGGAGTCAACAACACATGCTTTCAGTGGCAGGAAGCATTTAATAGATAGCTCCTCTTTCCAGCTTCCACTATCCCCTCCATTTGCTACGGTAACTGAACCAGGTGTACAGAGAGAGAGAGAGAGAGAGGCGTGGGTAAATGTGACATGTGAGAAGATAGCTTTTTGCAAAAGAGGGAAATAGGGTTTATTCAGTGGGGGAGTCTAAGAAGAAGAAACCAAAGAAGAAGAGAAGAAGAACAAGGGTAATGTCCATTTTTCACCTCTTTGTTTTGTTGGGTCTTTTGATCTCCTCAATGGTAGAGGTTTAAGTGTATAATGGTGAAAATGTCGAGTTTTTTTTTTTTCCTTTTTCAGATTAGAAGAATATATCGTGGGAAAAGGGTTTTGTGTTCCATTGTTGGGTCATGAGCTAATGGTTTTGTTCTAACTAAGTTATTATTTTTTTTTTAAAAGTTCTTTTTACCTGAGTTTGGAGCTTGGAAGTGGCAATGGTGACTATTTTTCTTTGCTGGTTTTGCTTTTTCATGGTCTTTTTGGTATTGTTTGCAAAAATGTGTAAAAAGTAGAGAAAGACCAATAAAAGGTTTTTCCTTTTTACTTTAGCCCCCTTTTGGCTCATCCTCTCTAGTATTTTTCTCCGAAATAATAGAGTCTTCCTGATGAAAGCAATTTTTAAATGAGAATTATTTCATTTTTCATGTTCTTCAAGTTTTCCTTGTGAAAACGATAAAATTTTATTTAAAAATTTAAAAAGTTAGCCCCTCCAAGGATTTGGTCCATCATCACCTATCAATTTCTATGAACAGCGACTCCTCAGTAAATGTGCATCTCTGGGGCCTCTGCTTCTTTTGACCCCTTTTACAGTTTTACCATATAAAAATTCACCTCTGTATGCCAAAGGACGATTGTGCCCCTCATGACCAGTCTCCTCCAGGGAGCACTATTATGGGTATTTTCGTACAATAATTTTCTTTGTACTGGATTGTTCTGATACCCAACTTCTGTAATAGTGCCTTTGTTTAATTGCTCTCGGTGTACACATTACCATGCAATATTCAAATGAGCTGCAATACCAAAATTTACCATTTTAACCCTTTCATGTAAAACAACTTTGACCGTTTAATAAAATACTGCTTGTATCCGTTCCCTGCTTGATTGTCCATTTGTCCTGATTGGATGATTTTAGTAGCTCTGTCAAACATTATTTTTTAATTTGAAAAATGTCTCCTGGTCCTCCTGAACCACTTGTGAGTTATAATTATTGTTTATTTATTCTTTTTTGTTGCAGGAGTTATAGCTAAGTGAAGATTAGCTTCCAGAATTAACCATGCAGACGCCCAAACCAAGGTTTGCCAATATTTAATTCTGACAGATTTGAAATTGGAATAAATTATTATACAGTAGTAGTAAGTGGTATCCAAAGAGATTGATCTTCTTTTGTTTCATATATACAATAAGAAATATATTTTTTTTTTGGCAGAGATAAGAAATACTATTAGAGGGATTCAAATAGTACATACCATGTGTGTCTTTGTCTGGGTTGTCTCCTAGAAGGGTTTAAATTTTTGTTGTCTGCTCAGTAGTTAGTTTAAACTTAATAGTTTACCATAAAAGATTCATATTTATGATATTTTTCTCAGTAGGAATGGGTCTGGGCCAGAGGTCCCACAGAAGCCATCTCCAGCCACTCCTAGGTCGACACGTGGGAACAAGTCAGGAAATGAGATTGACACATCAGGAGGTGCACCTGCTAGGACCTCATCGGATCGAAGCCCCAAGGTTACTGACCGCCGCTCCCCTAGAAGCCCTGCTAAAGATGTAAGATTTTATTTTATTTTTCTAGTTTATTGTCTGCCATTGGTACTGTAATTTCTTGTGGAGATGGCTAACGAGAGCTATCTTTATCATTTTTCTTACGCTAAGTAAACCCTGCCAGTGTGTTAAGTTTTACCTTTTATGTAACCTAAAATAAAAAAAAAAAATGTTATGGTGTTCTTGGTTCCACTGCAATTGTTTTCTGTTTCTTTGGGGCTAATGTTCTGGCTATCCTATGATGACAGTTGCTTTACATTCAAATAATCATATAAAGCAGCCATGCCCTCGAAATGAAAAATAACAACCCCCACAGAAATAAGACATGAACTATAATCTTTTTGTCCAATTCATTTCTGGTTTTCACAGATGCCCAAACTATATTTTCTTCCCTGCGTATTACTAGAATAAAGGAGGTAAGATAGAAGGGGAATATGTTTGCATTATTGTAACAATTAAGAGGGCAAGATTACAGATTAAATGAAGGCCTTACAAGTTGGAGAGATGTCTACCTTTGCAAGGACATTGATGGCATTTAGTTGTAATTGTATTAGAATGTTTTTAATGCTACTGTTTAAAAATATTGATGATGACACTAGTTTTACTGCTTTTGACAAATTACGGAGATAGCTTCCAAAATAAAAAAAAAACATTTAATTTTATTCCTAACTGCAATTGCCTTTTTGTGCTGATAGAATAAAAAGTATTAAGCATATTGAAGTCCTCATTAAACGTTTACATGCTATTTTGTTTTAGAAAAAGAGGCCTAGTAAGATATCAGAATTGGAGTCCCAGATCAGTAGCTTGAAAGACGAACTGAAGAAGGTGAAAGATGAGCTGGCCTCATCAGACGCATGCAAGACGAAAGCTGTGCAAGAGGCTGAAGTGACAAATGAGCAGCTGACAGCTGCCACTGCCAAGCTGGAAGAGGTCCAGCGCCAGCTATCAGATTTTTCTGCTGCTGAGGAGTCCCGTCTGCAGGAACTCCGACAAATTTCACAGGTACTGTAGTAACAATAATGAGAAATACTTATATCTGTTTGTCTATGCGAGAATTTCATGGTACGTGTTTATACTGCTATTGTTATTAGCATATCTAGTACATTAACATAGTGCATTTATGATTATATTAATTTCATTTTTGATTCCTTATTATTTGATAGCTCTTTGTTTTCATGTGGGGTTATAGCTAATTTTGTGTGCAATTAACCCATTTTGTTGCCACTGTATTGTACAATTTTGATTCATTTTTTAGGTTATTATGTTTTGTTTTCCTTCTGTTTCCATTTCTGCTTTCCAAATCTCATTTTTTATTTTTTTTAATTAAAACTGTACATTTTCAGGAGAGGGACTTTGCATGGCAGTCTGAATTAGAGGCCATGCAAAATCAACAGTCTGCTGACAAAACTGAAATTCAAGTTTTAAAGCAACAACTTGAGACCATCACTGAAGCTGAGGCAACTCACACAAAACTTCTAGAAGAGTCCAAAGCGGAACTCCTATCCCTAAAGGAGGAATTGCTTGCACGAGCTGAAACCATTGAGAGGCTCCAGGTTCATGTCAGAGAGGTTGAAAAGGGCCAAATAGAAGCCAAGGAAGAATCTGATGAGCAGGGCCAGCAACTGGAGATTGCCAAAACTGCAATTGAGAAGCTTCAGGAATCAATATGTCTGAAAGAGGCTGAACTGGAGGCTTCCAGGGCTAGGGTTAGTTTACTGGAAGAAACTGTCAGCAAATTGCAGCAAGTTGATGGTAATAATGAGGCTGTCGAGAGCTCTGCATTTCATGTTGAAATGGAACGGCTGAGATCAGATCTCGAGACAGCTTGGAATGTTAAAACTGAGCTGGAAAAGAAGGTACACCAACTCGAGACTGAACATGAAAGCAAAGATGCTGAGCTCAACAACTTGAAGAAACTTCTTGAAGAGAAACCAGGAACAGAATCAGATGTTCCTGTTCCAATTCAAGCTGACCTTGAAACAAAGATGATGAAGTCGATAACTGACATAGCCGAGCTGAAGGCAAGCCTGATGGATAAGGAGAATGAGCTCCAGAACCTTCTAGAAGAGAATGAGATGCTCAAGACTGAGACATCAAAGAAAGAATCCGAGAGTTTGAAGAAGTACGAGGCAGTTGTGGCAGAGCTCGAGCTAGCCAAGGCTGCCGAGCAAGACACAAGAATGCGCCTTGGTTATGTGACTGAGGAGGCCGATAAAAGCAGTCGGAGGTACAAATTTTATTGATCAAACATACTGTTGCACTGTTTGTGTTGGGTCAGACTGGACCTTGCCAACATTACACATGACCAGAATTGTGTAGGAATTATTTAGGAGAGTAAATAAAAGAAATGGTCTCTTAGTTACTTCCAATTTTCATTTTTTTTTTGATGTAACTCTCTACCTTAAATGAAAGAATCCTGTGGTATCAACAAAGATATGCTTTCTGTTCATCTTAGTAATCAAAGAATTAGAGAGAGTAGGCAAAGTGGGAACTATGGGATTCTAACAACCAAATAAAGAACTGATAATATTTTTAGGAGCATGTGTTTTATTTTATGTAACCATGGCATACAGTATTACTTCTATTTTTCCTATTGCAAATATTATTGAGAAATTTATTATATCTGCAATATTACCCCACATTTCTTGTACTGAGCAGCCGTCACAGTTGGCTTTGTGAGTATACAATTGAGTTGCTTATGAGTTTATTTCTTCCTCCATGAAGTTTGATCAAGTTAGATAGAAAGTGCACCCACAAAATGTAAATATTTACCTGATCTGACCTTGATCTTAATAGTTGGCTGGCATCTGGAAACAAGGTTTAAATATGCTTAATATCAAAGTGCACATAATAAGCATATTTTGCTGGAATTTCATTTGTTACTCTAATTTTTAAATAACACAATTACATATTAACAAGAACAACTATCACTATATTTGTCTGGTATTTTTTGTAAATTATAAAAAAAGTTTCTGATATCATCAGAAGTACTGGTGAAAATGTATGATAGAAGCATTAGTGCAAACTAACCTGACTAAACTTGACTAATTTCCCAACTCCACTGGCAGGGCTGCCCGAGTGACAGAGCAACTTGATGCAGCTCAGGCGGTGAATTCAGAAATGGAGGCAGAGCTGAGACGTCTCAGAGTGCAGTCTGACCAGTGGCGCAAGGCAGCTGAGGCTGCTGCAGCAGCACTCACAGGAACCAACAATGGGCGACTGATTGAGCGATCTGGATCATTGGATCCTGACTATAACTCGATTGGAGGAAAGATGTTGAACTCGCCGTTCTCTGATGATCTTGAGTTTGAGTCACCGAAGAAGAAGAATGGTGGTGTGTTGAGGCGTATGAGTGGACTATGGAAGAAGAGTCCAAAATAGTTTTCCTGTTATTATGGTATGAACTTCCCTTTTTGTTCTCCGCTACACCCTTTTAAATATGTGAATACACTAGCAACATATCCTTTGAAATCAAGGAAATTGAACATATAGCAACTTGTAGAATATGAATCCGTCAAAGAAACCACCTGCTGCTTTTCATATATACTATGTTCAACCACGAACTTGAGATACTTTGAGATGATTAAAAAAGGGAAATACATGAACTTCCAATGGTATATTATAATATATATTATCTTTGGTTACTTCAGCCCTTTTATGTTCTTTTGCCTCCTGTTCTATGCAGGTCTGGTGGTTAATGGCGAGTGAGAAGACTAGGAACTTGGTACAAAGCTGAATGAAGATATTTTTAGTGTTTAATAGTCGGAAGACTGTACTAGATACTATCTTGTGCCAATTATCCGAATCACTTTTAGAGAAAATATGTGATTACAGATTGCGTCTAAATATGGCACATCTCTGCTTTTCTGTATCTGACATAAGTTTCTCTACCTTTTTTGGCATTCAGCTGGGAATTTATTATAAATTATTTATGGTCTGAATTTAAAGTTGTTGGTCTTATATCATCTATCGACAGCTACATTCATCAAGTTTCTCTAAAGAATTTTAAGATAATTGAATTCTTAAAAAAATAAGAAAAGTTTTAAAATATTTTTAGACGGTGAGAAAATAAGTGAATGAAAAACCATTTAAGTACTGAAACAGCTAAAAAAAAATAAGAAAAGTTTTATAAAATTTTTAGAGGGAGAGAACTTTGTATACATAACATCGTGCAGCAACAGAGATTTAGCTAAAAGAAATTAAGTAAATAAAAAACCATGTAAGTACTGAAACAGCTCATTAAATTATCATGGATTTGTTATTTTTGGGTTGGGTGCTCATGCGGGGACATGAGGTGTGCTATAGTTGTCAGTGAAAAAATTTCTTATTTATTCCCAGCCGAATTGAAACGTGAAACATGTCTCATAACCTAACCATTGCTGAGGAGTAGACGTTCACGTTGTGAACTTGCTGCGGTTTCCTCTCTTTAAAATTAATGAAAATTTACTAAAATTCGATAGTCGCTTGGTTAGCTAGCTTTGATAAATGGCAAAATGAGAGTGTACAAATTTGGATGGATAGAAATAAATAATTCGCTTCTTCTTTTGTATTGGGCTGTTGTTGCAAGAGATGAGATGAGCAACCAAAGAGTGCTTAAGCTGCATATTTAATCAGACTTCGAATTTTCAGGAACCAGTAACACTAATCACTGTAAGGAATGTTTAAATGTAAAGTCGAAATATGGAAATAATACGGTATTTTAAAATTTAAAATAGTTGACAATCCAATTTTCAGTAGGATTAGTTCAAAAACGAAATTAGAATAGTAGGAAACCAAATTAGCGACTATTCTGAATAGGTACCAAACAATCTGAATTTATAATATTTTAGAATAATCGCGAACAATAGATCAGTATTATTTCTTGTCAATCTTAACTAGCATACCAGAATTATTCGATAGAACTGACTAGCTTATTGTGTCAATCTGGAACAAATGAGGGACACGTTACAGATACCACCTCCTCTGCGCATAGCTGATTGTGTGTGGTGGTTGTCTGTATCGTCTTACTGCTAGTTCCATCTTGTTGTTATACTGCTAGTTTTCATTTGCTTTGTTGTGAATTGTGGTGGATTTCCTTGGTTAGAAGGAACCCTTTTGTTTAGTCACTATGTTAGATTGGTTGTAGTTTACTAAACCTTAGATAAGAGAAGTGAATCATCTTAAATGAGACACTCTCTTTCTAATTTTCTTTTGTATTGAACTGTCTTGCTTAATAGAAAGCTGGTAATCCTGCTTGGGTTGCTTTTATTTCAAAAAAAAAGAAGAAGAACTGACTAGCTTATGTCACAACATTAACTACAAGCAAATTATATTTGACTTATCGAATAAATTAAAAATATTCAATGAAGTCTAGATCGTGCAACAATCAATTGCTGTCGGCTCACAGTTTCATAAAAAAAAAAAAAAAAAAAAAAAAATCTTTTTCAGCTCATATGCACTCTTAATTGCAAATTTACAAACCCCCAAATTGTAACACATTATCCTGATATCCATATAACTAAAAAAACTATTTAACAAAACTAAACGATCAGTACATATAACGCATAAATTATTCCTGGAATGTAACCCAAAAACGTTAGCACTACATCAATCCAGAATTCCACCTACAACAAATGTAACAAAAAAGGTTCTCAATTTTAAGTTTTTAACTAAGAACAAGAAAGTTACCAGCACAGAGGAAAAAACAATATCAAGCTCTAGAGAAAGGAATTTAGAAAATTAATGATAAAAAGAAATTACTTACACCACAACCATAGCGCAAAAACACACCAATAGGTGGCAGAAAAATGGCTAGCAACACCTCAATAAATGTCTCAGATCCCATCTCTTAACACTTCAAATATTTTGATTCTTCTTCTTCTTTTTTGTTTCCTTCTTTTTGGGAAGTTTTTATTTAGAGAGCCAGAGAGGTTTAACTCTTGTCGATGTGATGTTAGCTATTTTTGGGACTGAATGCTTTTTCTGTTTTTGGGTTATCTTTTGAAAATAAGGCTGAATGCTGATGACAGGTAGCTGGGCTGTAGTTCTCCCTAGAGCTTCTTCTTGTTGTTTTTCTCTTTTGTTTATTTCATTTTGGTTAATATTTGTTTGTTTTACTGGTAAGCAAGGTCTCTTTTTTTTTTTTTTTTTCTTTTTTTTTTGAGATTCGAAGCAGTTGAGTCAAGTGTGCATCCAAAATGAGAAGGGTGATTTGTTTTTTTCCGCTCTGGTACTGAGGGCGGTGAGCGGATATCTAATTTATAATGGGCTGCCAAGAAATTGTCGATTCGGGTTCAATTTTAACTGGTCTAAGATTTTATTTGGGTTTCTTTGCCTACCATCCATCTTCAATCCCACCGAGCTCTACTTCTGATGTCTAGACTCTGGACTCTGAATTCCTATGATACGTTAGGACTTAGGATTTTCAAAGAATAGTTCAAGAATATTCCTACTTGGATTGGTGGTCATATATTGTGCAAGAAAAGTAACTAAATCAAATGAAATACAGGAGGTCAATCATGTATTATCAACAAGTACATAATCAGAGTAGATCATAAACTTTAGGCTCAAAAACTAATGCACCAAATCAAACGAATAATCAACACTATTTAATGTAGCTTAAATTTCTATGATTGTCGTCAGCACATAGCCTTCATGCTTAACTAAACTAATTTTATGATAAGTCTAACATGACAGGATCGCCAAACCCAATTGCTTCTATCCCATTTATCCAGTGGGGTACCTGATACTGATAAGTGATAAGTACAGTACAGTGCTTTTAGAAGGTGACCTAATTAAATCAGAAGTGTGAGCTATATGTCAAACTCTATTGTCTCTATATCATGACTTTTTTACAACAAAGCCCCTAGTCCCTAGCCCCTAGATTGTATTGACTATTCTTGAGTAGTTTAATCAGTGCCTTTATTGTCATCTCCTAATGATAAAGCATCTCATTCTTCTTATATATATATCTAACTATTTCACCTCGGAGTAAATCATCAACAAAAATTAATCTGTAGAAAATTTAGCTGGACAACTCTTATTTTCTTCACATAATTATATCTTTACTTTTACTTTTATATTGTCTGATTTTTTTTTTTTTTGAAGCAAAAACAGAGGTCAAGCCCCCATCGTTCATTTGTTAAAGACATTAAAATTAGTACAATATTTAGCCAGAGGGTAAAGCAAGAAGTCAGGACAACATAGCCAAAAAACAGATGAAAAACAAAGAACAACCCTCAAAATTGTCGTTGTGAAAAAAATATATATATCTAAACATTGTATCAAGTGCGTCCGGGTTTCTCAGTTTAACAGAAAGTTAACAAAATTTTCAAAATGAGTAAGGCAGATTTACTGGTACAGTTGGTTCAAGATTCATGTGAACAATATGGCCTTTGGTTTAAAAATCTCAGTTGTAGTTAAATTCCGCACCTGCATATATTAATTCAAATTATTTTCTATAATTGTAAAGTCAAAAAGTTGCATGATGGTTCATGTAGTATACAATCAGGATTACAAATATAGGCTATCTTTCATTTGCATAATTGCATGATTTCATATATTAATTTAGGCAAAGAAATCTTGTTAATTAGTTGATATCGCTACAGGCTACATATGGTTGAAGTACAAGAATTTATCAACTAAAAATACACACAAACAGTGTATGTTAATTAGAAAAAAATACAAATTCAAATTTGTCTGAACATCACTTGATTCTACATTATGATCCACTGGCACTGGGTGATGGTACGACTACTGGGGCTGAGCAGGATTCCTGCAACTGGGATCCGCCTGGAGGCACTGTTCCTGTTGGTTTGTTGTTTGAGACCATTTGGCCAGCCAAGATTTTCAAATCCTCCAGCTCCTTTAGTATA
Organism: Rhynchospora tenuis; assembly: GCA_027725995.1. Taxonomy (NCBI): domain Eukaryota; kingdom Viridiplantae; phylum Streptophyta; class Magnoliopsida; order Poales; family Cyperaceae; genus Rhynchospora; species Rhynchospora tenuis. The sequence goes on along the minus strand of CM050889.1, from coordinate 67,358,721 downwards.
TAGTTAAAAAATGCTGCAACAAAAAATAATTAAAAGGAGAATCGTTAATCAGATCCTTTGCCTGCTCAGAATTTGCCCAAAAAATAATATAAAAAAGAATAAAAGAACAAAATATAAAGTGCACAAAACATAACACTTTTGTGTTATGTATTTATGTAAAAGAGAGGGTTAAGGAGAACTTACAATAACTTGATTGGATCTTTTGATCAAGGCGTTCCATATGCATATGTAGATCATTAATTTCTTGTGCCATTGTATTTAATTCTTCCTGCACCATTTTCATGCAAAACACACAAAAAGCACAAGCGCAATAAGAAAAAATTTCATAACACTATGAATCGTGGTACCAAATGCGCGCAATGTCTTGAGAAATCGTATGCTACAAGCTTTCCAGACCATATCATATAATTAAGTAATAAATAGCATAACAATTAATGCATAGTTGATGCACTTATTACATGATGATACCACACAGAACCACATTCAAAAAGCATTCAGTTTGGCAAAGTGTGTACACTAAATGCTAGCTGGGAGGAAGCAAGAGATATGTTCTTTAAAATTGGATGTTTATTATATATATACCAATCTACGTTGATTTAAGGAAACACGTACCTCATAGTCATAGGAATCTACCTCTGTAGTGCTGTTTATGTTGGTTGCCATACTTGTCCAACTTCTGAAAATATAAATTAAATAAACAAATGAATTTTATATATAGATAATTAATAATATGAAGGATAAGAAAAAAAATTGGAATTTACAATTTAAATGTGTGTGTCTGTCAGTTTTGAAAATATTTTTTATAACCGCGGTACACATTTGAATTGTATGTATACGAAAAAGTAACAGCATATGCATGATTTAAGTAGTATTAACTATAATCGTACTACGTACCCACTTGTATGTTTCATTTAGTTGTTTTTTGGCGAAAATTAGAACTTTTTAGTAGACGTGAGGCCTAAGTAGGATATTTTCCTGACATAAAAAAAACTAAAAGGAAGAAAAGTACGAACGGACCACTCAAAATATCTGCATATTCACGTCTAATAAAGAAAATATACGTGATTATAACCATAAAAATATTATATTTCCATATTTTTATCCAGAAGTACAAATTAGGGGCCAGAACTAAAACTTGTAAGAGAATATTAATTTGCCAAGATATTTTCAAAGAGGTCACAATACAACTGCCTAAGCCGTGGTAAAATTATTAAATTAATGGTATAATAGACAGACTTTTATGAATTACGCCACAACAGATTATTAAAACACAACAATTAGCTAGCTATCGAAGAATTCCAAGGATGTGTTTGTAAGCACAGTTCATATTGTTACGAAAAAACAAAGAATTATTTCAAGGACATGATTTCTTTGACCATTGAGCTAATTACCATTAATTTGGATGTAAACATCAATTGGTGGAGATAAACAAAAAAATCTGCGATTCAAGTTTGAAAGACAAATACATATTGAGAAATTATATACAGATAGAGAGGGAAAAAAAAATACCAACAAAGAGAGAAACTAAAGAGAGTTGAGAAATTTGTAGTCCTTGAGTTTTCTTCTATGTCCGGCAGCAAAGAAGTATGATCATAAGACTTAAATATCGTAGAGCACGCCGGGAAAAGAAAAACACAAGGATCGGCGTATTCAATGAAATAGGCCCAAAATAACCAAATGATCTACTTATAAATAATCCGAAAAAGGAAAAAGCAACAATAGGACGTGTATTTATTCAATGAGTACTGGCTTTCCGCTAAAAATAATAAAGTGTATTTATTCTTGACTTCCAATTATTATAATTATTATTATTTTCTATTAATTGACTAGAGTTATCATGAGCATGATTGTTTTTGCTGTTATTTCTTACTATTAATATTCTTGTGACAATTATAATGTTATTTTAATGCAAGAATACAAGTATTATGTTGTGCTTTTCTTGCTCAAGCAAATAAGGTTAGTAATAGCCTAATAGGATTTTCTAAAATGGTACCTATCACTTCAAGGTCTATAATTCTGGCATGGCAGATTTGTCAATTTTAAGTTCTAGTTGTTGTATTTTAAGTTTTTACGGGCCATTATTAGATGAGTCCTCATGGTCCGTTTTATTGGGCCGAAGTTTCTGGCCTTATTGAAATGTTCCTTTTTTGGGCTACAAAGCTATATTCAGTCCCTTCTAATTCTTAAAGAAATAATAAAAGGGAAAATCGGATATAAACCCCTCTAATCTTCTCTATTCAGACATAAACCCCTCTAATCTTCAAAATCGGATATAAACCCCTCTAATTAGATTTTGTTTGGACATAAACCCTTTTCATTATATTTAATCATATTTTAAATAAGAAAAATAAAAAATAGCTGGTATGACTATTATACCCATAATAGGACCTGCCCTGCTTGCTCGTATTTTCTTTACTCCCCTTTTCTTTAATTTTGTCGCACTGTTGAATCCTGTGCTCCCTCATCAACTAATTGTGTGGCATCCCCCTAAATTAATTTCATTCCTCATAGCAATGTTCGTCAGCTTGTGCACTCGCATGACTCGCATGATAAGATCTCTTCTTACACGACTTAATGTGACATCTTGACTGAATTATGCTAGTATCTTGATGCATTTTGCATATCCTCCTTTATTATGACTTGTACCAAATTAGAGCAATATGAGAAAAGCTTCAAAGTTTGTCCATTTGCTATGCTGAAATGTGCGAGATAACTTCCTTGAGAGTCATAGTCTCAACTCAGAAAGAAAGGATAGTTTGCATTTGTGATGTATGAAAGTCATCATTGAACTCTTTTGTCTCCATTATTTGGCAGCGAAAGAGATATAAGACACGGACATAAAAAATAGAGGGAGAGAGGGAAGATAAGTATGAGCAAAATCACCAAGATTCTTTCCTTATCGATTTGGAAATAAAAAAAAGGACAATTCATTAATTTGAAAGATCTATTGCTGGAGGAGAGACAAAGTGGGAAAATGAATGGTCCTTCCCTACATAGTACATACTGGTCAGGGTATAATAATCATAACAGTTATTTATGTATGTCTTATATTTAAAATACGATTAAAATTAATTAAAATGGTTATATCCAGACAATCAAATTAGAAGGGTCTTTATCCGATTTTAAAGATTAGAGGGGTTTATTTTTGAATAGAGAAAATTAGAGGGGTTTATGTCCGATTTCCCATAATAAAAAGGAGGGAGGGTGGGAGACAAAATTCTTCCTTTATCGTACGTTGACATGTATGTAGACAAGTGGGATATATGAAATGTTCTAATCTAATGAAACCAAAATATCTGGGTTTCTACATGAGGTACAGTTATTACTTATTAATTTATTATCGCTTATTGTTATTTAGCGATTTGAAGCCTGAAATCATAGTTTGAATAAGAAGCTGATAGGAAAATAAGAACACAAAATTTCAGATCGCTTTTGCCGTGGCACCGTCAATCTTTTTTATTAGCCAAAGGGATATCCAAAGCACAAGACCTTTGTGTAATCCATTTATAAAGCCAGGAATCCTGCATTACTTTATGCAAAAAAAAAAAGTATAACAAATTTAATTTATTTAATATAAAAGAACAGACGCGAATACAGAAATGATGGAGGAAATTGGAATCAAGCTTTGATCCGATCTGCCCCACGTTTTTCGAAAGGCACTTTATGTGAAACTACGCTACTTCTCTGACTTCTGAAATGGTTTGCACAAAATGAAAGCGTGTATATCACTTGCATTGCATTACTTAGCTTATTGTTTTATATTTCAGATGTACCACCTGAGTTCATTATTTTTTTTTAAGTGAAAGATCTAGTGTTAATTTCCTACCAACCCACCTCTACATAACCTCAGCGATTGATGTTACGCTAATTTTAAATTGAACAATTTGAGTGTAAAAAAAGAGCATTTTATAATATTGACACAGGATAATGTCAGATATACCCTCAGTCGTTAATAAAATTCTAAAATTTTACATCCACATAGCTGAGCTGACTGAGGTCCACTCAATTTCTAAAATTTCTAAATTGAATTGAATTAAAATTTAAATAACTAAAATTCTAAAATTTTACATCCACATAGCTGAGCTGACTGAGGTCCACTCAATTTCTAAAATTTCTAAATTGAATTGAATTAAAATTTAAATAACTAAAATTCTAAAATTTTACATCCACATAGCTGAGCTGACTGAGGTCCACTCAATTTCTAAAATTTCTAAATTGAATTGAATTAAAATTTAAATAACTATATTATATGGATTTTGAAATATACTATACACTTTGCGCACATAAAAAATTATAACATTTCGATTTCATGGTTCACGAGCTAACAAAGTCAGTATTTTTTATCAATATCTTTTTGGAAGGAAAAATATATATTATAGTTGTCCAATGAGAATTATAATTTTCCACTTCTATATCGTGGGTCTGTATATTTGATCCCCTATATCATTTAAAGGAAAGATTTAGATAGTACTAAATTGTCAGCTTGAGACGCAGAAATGCATATCAATCAATTACTTGGCGAAGGCGAAAGAACCCATTCTTTGCTTGACTTGTATGTACAATAAATGCATTAAAAAGAGAAAGGAAATTGCAGCTGAAATAATACGATATTACCAGGTACATACCTCCAATTCAAAAATATCTACTTGTTAGATCTGTATGCTATAAGTTATAGAATCTGCTACTCAACTTCTACCTACACATATTTGTTTATTCAAACTCCAAAGACCACATTATAATCTTCTTCCAAAATTTAATTTATTATGATGTTGATACGCAGAAGGAACAATGTGTCCTTGTATGTCACGGTCTGAGAATGGGACTCCATCTTTGTTTTCTCAACAAAATATCTAAAATTTTTCTTAAAATATGATATTAAAAAAACCAATAAAGGTTAGATATTTTCTAATTTTAATCAACCAATCAAAAACCGTAAAATATTAATCAATATAAGAACAAAAAAGTTATAAAATGTCTTAAAGTTTTGAATTTTTTTTCTTTTGTTTTATTTCTTCCTTGTAATTATTTATTTTAGTTTCTTTGCTTACTCTTTCTTCCTTGTAATACTCCCTTTTTATTTAATGAAAAATGTCGGAGGCCATCTTACTTTCAAATATACTAGTTAGCTTGTTGTCGCAGCTTCGCCGCGACGCGTAATCTGGTTAATATTGGTCTGACGCAGTTCGTTTTGTGACAATTATATCAAGTGATTATTATTATTTTCAAATTTATTTTGGGATGATGATTTATTTATTTTACGGCCATATCCTCTAGCCAATCTATTTTGCTTTATAAAAAAAACACACAATATTAATATCGACAAATGTGCGATCACATCAATTGGAGAAATATTTCCAGCTATTACACACATCCTATGCAGGTCAAAATCAATAAACAACATATCATTAATATTGCATAATAAAAACTTCATCACATCGCCTTGGTATGGCACAGTTGTAATCAAGCTACAGTTATACCCTTAAAAATACGATCGTCAAGTCATCTAGCAATCTAAAAATTAATGTAATACAGACTAAACATGATAATTTAATCACACATAAATTGCAAGCGAACAGAAGACTAATCCCTTCTGGTTTGTGCGGATGCTCTTAACCACTTCCTCCACACCTCCTCAAGCACTTCGATTCAACAGCTAAGGAAGAACAAAATCAGAAAAAAATTACACAGTCCAAATTAAAAGGGGATACATGTACCGTGGCAGGTTCTGAAGGTTTCAGCCTCTTTGCAAGGAGGATTGGGACTGCACCAAAGGCTATAGATGTGACCAGGATGGAAGTTGCAGTTCAGGTAAAGCAAATTGCAAGCAACTCTTTTTTCTTTTGGTGCGACACAATTTTGAACTACAAGGCTGTAGCAATGGTGCATTTATTGTAGCCAGAGATCTGAAATTAAACATTGAAATGATAACTTGTCAAGGATAATCAGGTTCAATACAATAGTACAACAATTTTGGTTGATTTAGTTTTAAAATTGAGTTTTTAATGTATTCTACCTATACCAGCTAATTACTAAGAATCCCTAAATTCTTCTTAATTGTCGCACCTGGTATTACAATTAATTGATAAGAAGCGATGAGATTATGGTGTGAGGCAAAGGAAGAAGCGAGCTTCGTTGCTAGTGCAGCTTTAGCCTCTTAATAACACCATCAACCATCCAAAAATTCCTATCCCATTGCTACACTACACCGAAAACTAATGACAATCATATTTAGGCCATCACAAAATGCAACTCCACAAAGTTGTGTATATACTTGATGACATCCAGAGGTAAATTTCATATTTCTTTGTTCATAGACTTGATAACACAAAAGATAATAGGGGGTTCTTATCTTTATTCACTTAATACAACAGAAACCCAATAATGAGGCTGGAAATAGAAAATTTATTGTTCAGTTAACCCAATACAGAAATTTGTAATTTACATACAAAACCTAATTTAAAGATATTGGTCACCTTTGATATTCCATTTACGAAGTAGCACATTGATTGTCCACTCAATAATCAAAAGTGAAAAGTTTACTTCAATATTATTTCAAGAATCACTTCAAGGTAGGAGACAAGGGCATGTATAAATATTGTATTACCAGTAAAATTTGCAGGGCGAAGCTATATGTGGGCAAGGGGAGGAATGTGTGACGCACCTACCTTAATTTTCAAAAATGAAGTTTAGTTATGAAGATTTCACATATTAATATACATAAAAAAAGAAAGCCCAATGTCTAAATTGCCCATGCTTGGTAAAATGAAGCCCAGCGCCTAACGTTTTAATTATGAAATTTCCATTTGTGGATAGTTGTAAAACGATTATCGATGACATGATTTTTTTTTTAAAAATTAATAAGCTAATTTTTGTTGAAAGTTCTATTGTATATGAGAGTATAATATTGTTAATCTTAATTTGAGCCTCTGAACCTTTAATTTCAAGCTTGTTTTACTAAGTAAACATCATGCTCTATTTTGTTTTAATCCTCGTATTTGAATAGAAGGAAATAATTCTTAAGACATTATAAAATGAGTAATTATCAGATTTAATTATAATTGCACTTATAATTTAGTATTTGATTATAAATGCATTTATAGTTTTTTTTCCTTTCTCGAAGGTCTTTTTTTTTTTTTTTGAGATGTAGCCATGTAGGCCCATTGGGCCGTGGTCTGGTGACCCAAGAAGAAAAAAAAAAGAAAAAAGGGAAATAAAAAGAGCATCTGGAAGCATCTTCTATAGATAGCATTTCTCTCTCTCGTTGGTATCGCCTAAACCGAGCAGAGAAAGAAAACCCCTCTTTCCCCTTTGTAAAGTTGGTAAAATTTCCATGATTCCTTCAATCAGTCCCTTCACTCGCCATTAGCTACTCCTTTTGGCAGCTATCACTGAGCACAGCCCTGCTGCTATTGTCGATATAAGCCCTCCTTCTTCTAGTCGACCCATCACATTGAATTTATTGGCGTCTTGGAGAGCCATCGGAATGGTGGAAGATGAGTGCATTACACCCTCCCGTAGTTCTCAAAAAAGATTGCTTACCTATTGAAAAAACGTAAGAGTCTATTTTTCTATATTTTTTCTCTTTTTTTTTTGGCAAAAGCTAAGGTCGTCCCGCGCCAATGACAAAAAACGAAACTACACTATATATGACAAGCTTCTTGAAATTTCATTGACTGGTTCATTTTTTTTCTTTTTTTTTTTCTATAATAAGTCTTAATGGTTCCTGTGGTGTAAGTAACTAAAACATTCCTTCTTTTGGTGAAAATGCAGTGAACTAAGTTGGGTGTCATCCACCTACTGGTCTGTTGGCCGGCTGCTATCCATCAAAATGCTCAAAAAATTGGCTGCTGAGTTGAGGTTCAGGAGGGGTGTAAGGTGATGGAGTGGGTCTCCACAAAGGGTCTGCTTTGTGGTCCTTTCTTGAAGGTTTACATCTTTGGTTATGTTTTTGTGGTGCGTTAATTACATGGTCCATAAAAAAGAAGCTAACCTCAATTTTTGAAAGAGACAAAAATAAAAAAATGATATGATTAAAAATTATATTTTAATTATGGAAATTTTTTTATGTAAATGTGTTATGTCCCTTTGAAATCTCATGTTGTTATATACTTGACTGGCTTTGTTAGGTTTGTGCAAGAGTAATTTTAATTTATTTTATTTGGTCAGATATTTATGCGTTTATACTTCAGTTAATAGACACAAATCCAGAAAGGTTGTTTATTGAGCACTTATCTCGATTTCAGCATAAGTAAATTGAATTGTTGGACTTAGCAACGATGGGAGCATTATTTAATGCAGAACCAAACATTAACGGTGTTAGTATAGCTATGGACCACAAATCAATTTCCATACACCAAGCACATCCTAATTCACAATAAATTATTTAATCCACCGCATGGTCATCTGTAGGGCCCACATCCCTAGAATCTAGATCATAGAATTCTATGTCACTTCTATAGACAATTTGGTGTTTCAATCGAATCTTAGTCACTCAAAAACAACCAACGGGTCTGTTCACACTTAACCACTCGACAAGCCTACCACCATCGCACCTATTCTGCACGCAAATCCAACCGCCCAATTATAATCAATGTCCCAGATAATTCTCCGAAAATTCAAAAAAGTCACTGTTCATAGGCGTGAATATTAAAGCTCCCCAACTTTAGTAAGTTATAATATAAACCAACAACAATAAATAACATTTAAGTGACCACACGAACCACCACGTTCCTCTATCCACAGAAAATCTCATTACATCATCAGCCCCCATCCCACCGCCCCCTCACTCCCTCCCAGGCCAAGCCAGCCATTCCTCCTTACCTCTCCCATTCTAACAACACAACACACTCTCTCTCTCTCTCTCACTCCCATACCACTCCCCAAAAACTAAAACAAAAAACAAGTCAAGATGATGCGAGGCAGCAACAGTCTGATAGGAGCGGTGAACTTCATCACCTTTCTAGTCTCAATCCCAATCTTAGGCGGCGGAATCTGGCTCGCCTCCAGAGCCAACTCAACCGACTGCATCCGCTTCCTCCAATGGCCAATCATCATAATCGCTCTCGCAATCATGCTCGTTTCCCTCGTCGGGTTCGCGGGCGCATGCTACCGGGTTTCCTGGCTCCTCCGGCTCTACCTCTTCGCCATGTTCTTCGTTGTCATCGCCCTCATCTTCTTTATTGTGTTTGCTTATGCCGTCACGGACCGTGGGCAGGGAGAGGTTGTTATGAATAGGGGCTTTTTGGAGTATCAGCTTCAGGATTATTCTGGGTGGCTTAAGGACCGGGTTTCCGATCCCGGATATTGGGGCAAGATCAGTGCTTGCTTGAGGGATGGCAAGGTTTGTAAGGGTATGCGCCGGTTTGTTCGGGATCAGAATACTGGGATTCTTGTTCAGGAGCCGGCCCAGGTCTTCTACCGTAGATCTCTCTCTCCTATTGAGGTTAGTGGTGTGTATTTTTTTTTTATGTTTGCTTTTAATTTGTTTGTGCCTTAATTAGATTGTGTGGATTATTGCTGATGTTGGGTTGTGGTATATAAAAAAATTGATTTTTTTTTATAAATGATTAGATAATAAATTTGAATGAAAAGTTTTAGTAATCATTTTTACAAATTGTCAACTTTTAAGTACTGGAGTCTGGAGTTAATTGACCCATAATTTTGTTTTAGTTTTGTACAAATTTGTAAAGCTTCCTCTTTTGGTATATTGCTAAAAGTGGCTATTTGAAATACCTCTTCTAAATGATTTCCTCTTAATAGAGTTATTCAAATCCACCACCAAAAAAGTGAAGGTTTTACAGAATAATAATTATGAAATTATTCTTTCCCAACCTAATTTTTGGAGCAATTGGTTGGTGAAGGAATGTATACAAGTCATCTAAGTTAGCTGATTATTCTTGTGGAGCTAGAATTAACTGCTGACTTGCGGCAGTGAGTCTCTTCACATTGATTGCTTAATTAATTATTTTTCATCATCATCATCTACATGCATTAATTGTTTCCTAAGAAAAAATTGTTAGAAAGATACAGCAAGAGAACAAAGGTGGACATAGGGCCAAAACTATAACAGTGAGTACTTTGTCTAATTTACAAGTTCTTATTAAAAAAATAGAAACTTTGTTGCAATAATGAGAATAAGTCAAAAGGAAAAGAAAAAAAAAAAAATAAAAGAACATGATAGGTGCAACACACATGGGCAAGATAACAGCCAAGTCATTTTCTCCCTTTTTGCAACCGACCGAAAGGGAGAAAGGACCATTTGTCTAAGTCTGTATGATTGGGGTTTTCAAGTAGTAGATATCCCACATGTGGTGTAATCTAGTATGGCCAATGCCGCAGTGCCATGTGGCATGACAGGTATCATCTGAGTTCAATTTTGGGTGTCTTTCCTGAGTACTACTGGAGCAGAGCAGTAAACTGATAATTTTGTTGGCATTTCATCCTCTTGTACTTTGGATTTAAGATGCAATTACTGCACACTGAGAGTAAAAAGATGGATGAAAGTGAAAGGTACCTTTGTCTGTGAATTTATGGAATTAAAATCTTTGGTATCTTCAAGCAGTTATATGGGAAGTCTGTTAGGTAAAAAGTTGATGTCTGAAAATAGGAATTAGGAAAATTTGTTACTGTGGTTGTTTTACATACGTAATATGAAGTTTACCCTTATATGTGCAAGACAGAGTTTGTACTTTTACCAGTACACATATATTAGGCTTTGCTTTTTGCTCAAAAGAAAAATTGGCTTTATTTTTCTTCATGTTTTGTTGGTGCTTTCTGTTGGGTAGTTGCCTGATGCTGCTCTATGCAGAGTATGTTGTGGAGCAGTTGGGGTAATCAAGCTTGCAATTATTGCTAGTGTGTGCTAAATCTGGTAGAAATTGATCTCAAACAGTAACTTTAATTGTTAGTCTTATTATAAGAGCTGTCTTGGATTTTAGGCAAGTATTTTTTCTAACAATTAGAAGAATAATTTTCTATTTTTGTTTGTTTGTGTCATGTCAACTTATAATGGTTTTTCGTCATATGGAAAGTAAGACAGTTTTTTTTTATGTGGTCTGTTAATTACTCCTAGTTACATGAAACTAGTATTTCTGTGATCTTACCCTACTCTTGCTTTGCATCTTCTAATTTGGACTTGTTTACTAGGACTCAACCACTTGATCCTACTATGTTTTGTTCTTTTCTATTCATGTTAACCTGGATCACTTGATTCTTTATAAAATCGTCGCCTTAACCAATTAAATATGACCAACCCTGTGCTGATTTACTCTATGGCAATCGCACCTTGTATTGTTGGATTACTGTTTATTTCTTCTGTAGGCTGGAGGTACAAAACAAGTGCCTTCTTATAACTCTTCACTTTTACCATCAAACAATTGAGAATTGACAATGCTTTTATTTCATCGATGCAGTCGGGATGTTGCAAGCCGCCAACCTCATGTGGCTACACGTACATAAATGAGACCCTCTGGACAGCCACACCAGGCACAGTGGTGATCGACCCAGACTGCACCAGGTGGAGCAACAACCAGCAGGAGCTCTGCTACGAGTGTGACTCGTGCAAAGCTGGTGTGCTTGCCAGCATCAAGCACAGTTGGCGCAAGGTCTCAATCATCAACATTGTTGTGCTTATCATACTTGTCATTGTCTACGTGGCAGGTTGTGCTGCATACAGAAATGCAAAGAGGATCGACAATGACGAGCCATTCGGCATGCCCCGCATGACCAAGGCCCAGCCCAGCCGATTCCAATTTTAGGTGTCTTTATCAAGTTATAGGGTAGATAACTGATGTGGCTAAATATCATTGGTTTGGTTTTTACTGATCTTTTGTCTATGTATTTTGAATCAAGAAGTTGAGATAGTTCTTAGGAGTGGTTAGGTAGGTATATTGCTATGCTCCTTTTTTGGGTGGTTTGTACAAATGGAAATAGAGGTTGGGAATATTGTGGTTTTGGTACTACTACTCTAGTTTTTGGTAAAGCTTAAGAATGTGAAAAAGAAAAGAGCATAGGGATGTCAGTATGATCTTGAATTCTCTGTTGTCTTGTTAAAAATGTTACTTTCATGTAATCGTGTACACCTTTTCGAAGGTTTAATTAAATGTTGTTTGGTCGGTAGTTTACATTTTGAGAAAAGTTTGAACATATTTATGATCATGAGACTCAAATCTTATTTACTAATTTGTATCGCCATCTGCATGGCTGATAAGTTATAACTTGCTACGGAATGGAGCTTTGAACTTGTACTGGCAAAAAAATTGAGACACATGGAACCTTATTCATTTAATTTTAACTTCTTTTGTTAAAAAAGAATGTGGCTGAGATAAGGGGCAAGCAGGAGCAAGCAAAGAACGAGCTTGAAGTTCAAATACTTTGTTCCGGGCCCACTTCTGCTCTATCTTATCTACGAGGTGAATATCTCTACTCTTTGTGCCTATTTTGTTCAATTTCTGTAGCAAAACGGTTGCAGGCCCAAAATCAATTCAACAAATTCGGTTCTAGGCCTAAATTATTGGGCCAGCATACACTTTTACATCTCTAGACTCTAGGTGGTGATTATTGTAACCTTATTGTTGCATTTGCTAAGCGCAATCTCTACAGCGGAAAATATAATTTGTCGGCACATATTTTCCTTACTTCATCTTTAAAGCATAAGAAAAAGATTTTATCCGTCAAACTTTTTTTTGACAATTTTATAAATGGTAATATAATTTTACAAAATAAAAAATAATTTAAACAAGTTGTCTATGAATTTCGATACAATTTGAATATTTTTTGGTGGCCGATTAGTGTTGATAATGCTGAACTATTAAATCGCTTGATAGATAATCAATTAATTTCAAAATTTAGCAATTTTGTACATGTATCCACATTTTTTTTTGAATGAATGTATCCACAATTAGCTCTATGATTTGAGTACTATTTATTATTAGATGAAACGCCGATTCTTATCTTTAGACCAAGTAGCATATAACGAAAAGATTTTTCTGCCAAAAAAAAAAAAGATTTTTCTACCATAATAGTTGATGTGATACACATGACCAGACTGAGTCTAAAGCTTACATACTTTTCGTAACTAGCTCCAATCAGAAACCTAATTAAATTGTTCTTTTCCACTTGCTTTCAACATAAGTGGGAACTCAATAGAATTGTTTGCTAACTAAATAGTCCCATCCAACAAAAAAAGCTAAAAGGGAAGGTTTGGAAAAATGCAAATGATGTCAATTGTCTCCAAAAGCTAGAGCTGTTCCATGTGAGAGTTATAAAATGAACAGAAGAAATTTCGAAAAGGTCCACAATATATCACTTTATTTCCGTTATGATTCTCTTATATGAACGAGACTTATATAGTCCGCTTCTCTACTGCACAACCAAATCTGGTACCCAGTCAGATTAAGTACATAAGTTGCATGATTTACCAACAAGATGAACAATGTGCCATAAATTGCTATTTCTCTTTAATAAGTAATTTCAAACTAAAATCTGAATAAAAAATAAAAAAAGGTGATTTCGATTTTCTGGGAGTAATATTTGTTTACAAATATAATGCCATGTTCTAGTTCATTTTAGATATGATCATAAAATGAAAAAAAGTGAATTAATGTTGAACATAATCGGAATGTGAAAGTGTTAAAAAAAATCTTAGAAAACCCATTACTAAAATAAATTTGAAGTAATCTTATAGATTTAACATTCTAAGCTAAGATATTTTTGGTACCGTTCCACCCAAGCCTTAAGTAGACCTTTATTCATTAATTTCCGCCGAAAAATTGAAGTAGTGATCAACATGGGACGTAAAATCGAAATGTTCAAAGCTGGAAACTTCAAAAGTAGGAGGTACAAAGAAAATGGATTAATGTTAAGGGACCAAATCAGAAACTTGTAGATATTTTAAAAACAATGGCAAACAGAGGAAGCATGATATTTAGAGGTCCGTTTAAATAATATAAATTGCTCTCGTAAACAGAATCAACCAAAACTTTCAAACAGGGCAGCTGGATTTCCCATTGTCCCTTTTAATTACAAGGATTAGTACTATGTAGATTTGTTCCCTTTATGAGCTGTGATTTGGTGCTTAATTTAATTAGAACAGAGGTCAAAGTGTCAAACGGTTTTTCGTCTGGCGACATTACCTGCTACTGACTCCTATTGACTTGTTCACAGCATGCATCATGCGCATGAAGAATTCTTTCCCACCTTTCTTTTAATAATTTGTTTTGTTTTGAAAATGATGTCTAGCAAAATTGGTTAAAATATCATATTTCGTACAAGAGTACTTTCATAAGTTTGAAACTCGATGCATGCCTCTCATTAGAGACAGCTGAGAGCTTTGATCCTCTTGTAGATCAAACAGTTTTTTTTTTTCCCTTAATAATAATAACAGTTTTTTTGAAGGTTAGTTGGCCAGAGCCAACCAACAAATTTGATTAAAACAAAAAGAAATTACAAATAAAAGAAAAAAGCAAAAAAAAATTTACAAGAGTGACCTAATACAATAACAAAAAATGGTCAAATCGGCAGTTGATGAACCATTGTTGTAATAATAATAACAGTTAATAGTTATAAATTGTTTTTCCAAATCACAGTATCTTGACACATTTGTTTAACATAAATTTCTTTGGGTTTTATCTTCTAAAAATTATCTTTGAACTATATATTTGGTGCAAAACAAGCCAATCATATATAAACCTAGAATTAAATCCGGTGTCAATCAATCAATAAATTAAAAGTGAAAATTATTGACACTAACGATTATATGTCATCTTAAATGTGGTTGACTATCAATTTATTGTGTGTATGTTTTCACTTTTTTTTTTTTTTTTGGAGAGTAGTTAACTCAATTTAACGTGTTAGAATGTGTCTACTAAGAAGGATAAACCTAAGTATATGTTAACTATCTACTCTTAAGTAAAAGACTATAAGTAGATAATCTTGTAATAGAATGAAGATGCTTAGGTGGTATCCAATTTCTCCTCTCTCGAAGAATCTTCGATTTTTAACAAGGGCCTATAAACTTTTCAAAGGAGCCCCACAAACGTGTCAATCTACAGTAGCCATTAGGCATAGAACAGTGCACATTGCCAACTTATTTCAGAATATATTATATCTGCTATCACTGCTATGTCACTGTGTCTCCCATCATTCCTCACAAATTTCTACAATCCTAGGCTACAGAATAAAAAATAAAAAATAAAAAACAAATAAGGTCAACTATGGAAGTTCTTTGGGTGCTTCCCATAGGTCCAGCAATAGTCTAGTTACAACATGACTTTGAGTTGGCGTAAGCTACTAAACTATATTATAGGTTTTAATTACTAAGCTAGCTATTTTGCTCTACAGATGTGGCTTCTTTCAACCATCATCTACTGGTTGGCACTTTTGGAGCTATTCTGATTTGAGTTTTAGCTAGATAGATAGGAAAAACTTGAGTTAATTAGTTTTTGTGTAAAGCTTGATGTCCTGACATCTAAGTCTACTTGATTTGAAAGATTTTACATTACCACGTTGACTTCATTTGGAAATCATCTTTATATTAGGAGTTGCATCTTCTAAATGAATATTGAAACGGTGTTAACTTTGTTGAAAAAGCCAATCACCTGTTTATATGTTGAAGTCCTTGCCACATGAAAGGCTGGAGTCAGAAATACAGTTTGCGGGAGGGACAATTAGACTTTCGGATAGAGTGATTTGGCTTTTTCATTTGTTGGGGGCAAAATTGTCTAATTAATTTATACATAAGTATATCAAAATTAACCACATAAATCGAATTAAATTCTTTTTTTTCTTCTTCTTCTTCTTCTTCTTCATTTTTTTTGGAGGGTGGGGGGGTACCGACCCCGGCCCTTTACCTCCGCTTAGCGAAAATTTCAAAATTGCTCGTCTCAAAAAGATCTCCTAATAATTGAAATCACTAAATCCATATTAAACAGCTGTTCATGTTTTGAGAAATCTTTGAGGAAACGTACTCCAAATACTCTCTGCTCACAAGAAATATAAATAGCACAAATGCACTTTGCTTAATAAAGAAATTTTTTTTAAGAGTTTAATCAATATCACGTACGACATATTGTACTTAATTCAATTTTGACTCTTTATTCAACTAGAGTGATTTATCACCATCAGTTCATCACGTACAAGCTAGTTTAACTATCATGTTAGATTAACATCGTATCATTTGACATCGGTTCCGTGTTATGCAGGGAAAGAGGGAGGCTGTGAAGGGGGCTGAAAATATCGTAAAAATATAACTAATTTTTTTATGATATTTGAAAAATATTACAAATCTATATATAATCTTCTAATTCAAAATAATTGTAAGTTTATGTCAATCCTATCTCAACAACTTGTTGGATCTTACGAGCCCTTTGTAATGTGTTCTGTCAATTTAAATAATTTAGTGCTTATGTATGGGTAAAATATCATGTTTCAGACTAAGGGGGTGTTTGGTTGCTACATAAAGAGGAATAACTCCTCTATTCCTCAATTTATGTTGCCAAACACTCTTTGCATAATATGAAATAAGGTGGAAGAACATATACCATCAAAAGAGGTGGCCCCATGAGTGGAATAAGAAATAAAATAATATTTTTTAAATTGTAATGACAAATAATATTATGAATACTAACACACATAATAATAAAATAATGATTTATGTCTCACTCTAATTATTCCACAACCAAACACCGACTACATAACTTGACATAAAAATTTATACTACATAATTTATTCCTCTAGCTATTCCTTCATCATGAGCCTGAAGTGTACTTTCCTTGAATGTAATAATAGAACTAGAAAGGGTACTGTATCAACTTTCACTCTTTTTCACCGACATTATGACTTGTTAGTGAAAGGCGGGAGCAAAATTTTCTCCTTTAGCTGCAGTGATTTAAGAAAGGCTGAAAGAAAGCTCTCCTTCAGTTGTATATTAATTCTGATGTTTTTGCAGGGTATGATTAATTTCGTTTGCTGCAAAAGAAAAATGCACTCCAGCATCCTTTTGACTCGATAATATTTGTCTCTTCTAATTAAATTACAATAACTTAATAATTTTTTTTCATGAATGTTTGATTATATTCTGACCTCTCTTTTTTCACGAAGAAAAAATCCATCCTACGGAAAGTTAAATTTTGTTGATGCTGGCTTGCGGATTGTCTTAATAATTAGGTGATGTTCATCATTTACAATTAGTAAATTGGGTTAGTCCCAATCATAGGTAAACACAAACATATACGTATTACAACTCGCCAACCTTATTGTCAGTTTCTTAACACTAGATTGTTAACAAGGAAATCAAGTGCGACCCCTTGCTTTCTTCAAAAAAAAAAAAGGAAATCTAGTGCAGTATTACCAATCATGATTGGTATATAAAAACAAAATTCCCATAATGTTCTGCATGAGAACATAGGAAGTTGGTAGGAACTTCAAACTTGCTGACTCATTTAATCAACTCCTTACATTATTCCAACTAGATAAATTATTAAATAAAAGAACACAATAATATAAAAACAATAAGTAGGTTTCGGTCTTCTCTTCAGAAAAAAAATAATAATAAGGGGCGGTAATAGTTGTCTTGGTTTGCTCACAAATGTTATTTCATTACGTAGTCCGCAAATGACATTTTTGCTGTTATTATTAGTTGTGATTGTATGAACCAAACAAAGCTTTTGAATTGTGTACATAATTTATTATTAACTAAGTATAAGTGTGATTAATGCTTATGACTGACGTGTTACACATTCATTATTAAACTAACTGGATCTCTAACTAGCGCCAACACGTTTCCACATAATAAAAAGGAAAATGCAATAACAACAATAAACAAAACAGACCACTTAGTATTGTACTTACAAACTCATATTATTTTCTTAAATGGTATTTTATTTATCAATGCTTATGTTCAAAACTTTCTTTTTATTAAGAATCAAACTCTTATTTTAGTATTACCAGCAGAGTATGTGGCTGGTATCATTAATATGATGAGATCAGGGAAAAATAAAAGCATGAAGTTTATAAAGGTTTCAAAATTAAATTAACATCCAATGGATCAACGATAATATCGATAATCTAGATATAATCAATTACATTTTTATATAACAGATCTTTTAATATAATAGAAAGAAAGAAAAGTTTTCTTATTGAGTTATTGATGTTAGATATCATAGTATATATAGGTGTATAAGTGGAATGATATCTAATCAAATCATAAAAACCGACCATATTTTTTTAAATACGAACTCAACCATAAAGAACAAATTTTCTGTGAAATTCGAATAATTGAAATTCTATGGCTCTAAAATTCTAACGATGGCATTTCGGATTGTAAATCTAATACTCTATGGTTTAAAAATTAATTTTGTGTATCCAAGTAGCCAATTCAAGGATTCAATGCCATCAACGTATGAAAAGTTCTATGGAATAAAATAAAGTTTGGCAGCTCTAGAATTCTCGGAATTTTGTGTAATGACCCTTTCTATATGTATAAACAATTTTTATTGCTATTTAAGGTCATTTTAGAAAATAATATTTGGATAGGATATAGCCGGATAGTACGTCTAATGTCAACTTCATTTCTCTCTCAAATCAAGCAACAGGGGGGAAAAAAAGAAATCCAAAGAAAAATATTTCTCAACTGTCAGTCTTCAGAGTTCCAAGCATTATTGGATTAGTAGGTTGGGTCAATAGATGGTCTACTACGTATATTTTTTCAATTAAACTGTGGAAAAAGACTCTTTAAACGTGTTTTTGATTGTGCAGCATTGACATTGAACCGCCGTTTAGGAAATTAACTGGAAGCATGTTACTTAGTAATGCATGCATATTCCTTTTTTCATTTTTCGTTACCTTATCTGGATAATTTCATTTTTTAAGCTCCATTTCATTGCTATCCTCTGCCCGCTACAGACAAGTCGATATGCAGCCGCCCCTTGTTTTTATTTTTTATATTTTTTTTATTTATCGATATATTCTTGTATAGTGCTTATCTTATAAATTCTTTTCCGTTAGTATTGTGCCAAAGAGAGACTTTGAGACCATGACCACAAAATTGATCTACAAATTTCTTATTCATTATAGATTTTACCACCAAGGATGTGTCTGCAACAAAAAAAATATTTCAATTAAAAGTCCAATGAATAATCCTGATATATCTCTTCATTTACAAACCAGCCCGGTACTATGTAATTCGTACTTGCTCTTTAGTTTTGAGGAAAATAATACATGGTGTCGTTTGGATGGCCGGGAATAGGTCTATTTCCGGAATAGACAATTCCATTCCTAAATTTTTCATCCAAACTTTTTGAAATAGGCAATTCCATTCCTAACACAATTTCCAATAACATTCTTTCCAATATCACTTTTCTCACTACTTTTCATCTCAATAACACTTTTCCCAACGTTATTCCTAAATTCACCATCCAAACAACATTTCCTATTCCCGAAATAGTCTCTTCCCACAATTACTATGAATAGTGTTTTTCCCTAAATTTATGTTATTCCTACCCTATTCCTAACCCATCCAAACGACGAACAGGCCAGTGACAAAAAGTGTTCTGCACTCTTCGTATTTGGACTAGCAAAATTATTTTGTACTCATAACATTTCAAGCTCAAAGGTTAAAAAATCAGCATATATTTTAACTAAATCGATAGCAAAAGTTTGCAAAATCATTCAAGAGTTTATTATTACACTTACTGTATATATGTGAACACACTATATGACTGTAACATATGATAAAATCAGGATTAACTTAATTACTGTATAATTAATTACCAACCCCCTTCTCAGTTCCCACTTCTCCTCCCGGAACACCCATTCACTCTAGACTCTATCATAGATAATGAAATTTTAACGTTTCTCAGTATCACTACTTTCAAATTAGAAACTTGAACCCTTTTGTCCAAGTATTTATTCAACTCAATCTCACTTTCTTAAAAATTAAACCCACAATGGTTCATCCCATATCGAACCTTGACATGGCTCGTCTGTAAAAAGCCAATCATTTTGGAAAATGTCTGACATAGCTAATAGCTGTTGTTGTTGCTGCTGTTGTTGTTGCTGTTGCTGCTGGTGGTCTTGCTGCTGCTGCTGTTGTTGGAGTTGTGCCATTTCCATGCAAATGAGAGCAACCAAGTTTGCATGCTGAGCCTGAGTGTTGACCAGCTCGGCCTGCGCTCGTGCCAGCTGAGCTTGCAAATCGCTTACTTGCTTCTGGAGCTGGCATATGGTCCCGGCGCACCCGTAAACTGGGTCACGGATCCGAGCATTTGCCTCATAAACCATGCTGCTAACCGCATCTGCTCTTTGACTTTCCGGGAGCTCCTGTTGGCACATCAAGGTATAATTAGTCAGATACTGCTAAATTCATTCCGTTGCCATGTGGATCACATTGTGTAAAGTTGACTTTAGTCATTTCAAATGACATAGAGATAGCCAACTTGTAATTGGTGGAATTACATAGACTAGGAAACTAGTTAGAGATGATGAAGTTATCTGTCGTTTTCTTACATTACAAAAAAATCAAATGATTTATAGATTGGTTACTTCAAAGAGTCGTAGACACATAGGTTCCTTTCTTTTAATTGAAGAGTAGCCGAGAGCAGTTAATTGAAGTGGCACATTTTGACTGAAGAACTTATTTCTTATATTTTCTTTTCTGGAAGTAGCAGGCAATGACCTACTCATAAAGTTCATTAGGAAAATAACAAATTATTTTTGTTACTGTAATTATTAATTGCTGTTATGTGTATATCTATATTAATATATTACATCACTAATATTGATGTTATCTTTGCTGTTAGTTTAATGAAATTGATGTGCTTTAATGTTTTGATGTTTCTTTCAAACAAAGAGTTATTTCAAAATACCTGTAAGAGTTTGATGATGTTACTAGCCCCAAAAACACGGTGTGCAGTGGTGAATTTCTGGGGTTCGGTCGGTGGGAAGTATGGTGCAAGCACACATTTATCGACACACCGTCGACGTAAAATCTTGCACGCTGCACATGGACTCAGCACAACTATGGGTGCATTGTTGACCGTACCATATTGAGTAGGAGGTGAAGCTGGCGACTGGGAAGTTGAGGAGTTAGAGTGGCTCAATGTGGTAGTAGTGGCGGTGGTATCGCTGGAGTGAGTCGAGTCCATCATGTTTTTTGTGTGGATACTTGGGAAGCAGGAAGGGAATTGGGTTGGTTTTTTATGGATGTGGAAAAGGGTTCATTTATATAGACAATAGAGCTAGAGAGATATATAGGTGGGGGATAGAGATTACGAAAGATTAATTATAAGTTGGTTGACTAATTAAGCCAGCTGGAGGTGCCAAGCTGCTAATTAATTAATTGGTTTAAATTTGGAATTACTAAGTTGAGTCAGGCAATTAGGATCAGTAGGTAATCCTAAAATTCTCTAGGGTTGGCTACTAATATTCTTTTCTTTCTTTTTTTTAAGTTACACTCTTGTAAATGTCAAGCATTGTTAAATTAGCCGTATAGAAAAGGGAAAAAAAAATTCACTGGATGGAATCAATTGAGCAAGTTTCAATAAATTAATAAACCTATATACCCTTCTTGTAGCTAGGTTCAGATTTAGACACAACATAGATCATCATATAAATATATTTGAAAGTATTATTTGAGAAGGCTTAATTATTGGATTCTGATTCACACATACAGTGTCAGTGTGAATGATGATACGCCCCGACGGCACATATGCATGCATGCATGGCCAGTGTAAACACATCATATGGTTAATTACTTCAACAGGACATATTAGACAAGAAACCACAACTAATTAAGAAAACAAAACTATCAATGACTGTTAGAAATGAGGCGGCCGAGAGAGGCGTGGCCTACCCAGCTACATACGTACAATCGTTCTTGTTCTTTTTCTCGTTGTGGAATTTTGAAACATCAAATGTGTTACAAATGGAAGGTAGGTTATACAGAAGCGTCTAACATGATCCTACTTGCCCTCATAACGTACAAGGAAGTCACCATCTTAAACTGCCAAAATCTGCACCAGCCACCAGATAATTATGACATTGTATTCCTATATATATGTATTTAGGAATATATAGAAAGAGTATTCGCACATTCGAAAATTATGCCGATAACATGACATAATTTGAGGTATATATCAACGTACCATCTTCTGATTCTTATTTTTCACAATAGAGAATATTTACATCCATAACAGTTTAAACTTAAAATATATGCTGATTTTTTAACCTTTGAGCTTGAAATGTTATGAGTACAAAATAATTTTGCTAGACCAAATACGAAGAGTGCAGAACACTTTTTGTCACCTGTTCGTCGTTTGGATGGGTTAAAGTTTAAAGTATGTACTTTGAACTGTCAATTATTAAACCATCTTGTGGTGTTGGTAATTTCTTTTCTTTCACACTTAGAGGAACTAGACGCAACATATATACAAGGATGCTTAATTAGTTCTCCTATTCATCACTACTAAGCTCGTGACAGAATGAAGAATTTGTAAGTGGTTTTACTTTGGAAAAGGCCATGCAAAACTAGACTAACGAAAAAGAAAATAATTATGCATGGCTAAAATGTCGTTGATAACTAAAAGTCTAAAAAACGTAATGATCAATCCAATTACATAATTGAAATTTTCAAAGTCGAAATGTCGTTATATTTCATACGTAATTAAGCTCTAGAAATGCATCTAATTTCAAGGAATCATGTTGTTGAATAAATTGTTCAATCGTGTAATGAATTCAGTGTGTACAAATGTACATATTCTGCCTGATTGTTCTAATTTCTTCTAGAAAATGTTAACCCCGACAGTATGTTTACAACGGTGAACAGTTTGAAACCATCCAAAATCTGAATATACCATCATCCGAAATTGAGAAGCTTAATAACAGCTTATCAGATTCGGGTTTCAGATCGCCCATTACCCGGCTTGGGACATCCAACATCACCACTTGCCGTGTGGACCTTCTGTATTTTTAGGAATTAAATTCCACCGAAGGACCCTCTAGGCCTCTAGAAAGGATGCTTCAATATATTTATTCTGTTTCAATTTTCAAGTCGAGGCAAGAATGGGTTATGGTTAGAACTGTAGACATATACATCTCTTGCTCTAGCACTTTAAAATTTCGAAGTGACTATGTTATATCCTGTACATTTGATTTTTAGATAGCCTGGCAGCCCAAATTGATTTGAACTGTGAAGTGGGCCAGCAGGCCGCTGAAGGCACAACTTTTTGTGATAAATATAACTTGGCATATTTCCATAAGATTTTGCTAAATTAATTTAGTCTCTGGAGTTAAATAGAAAATACATGACTTTCATCTTTATGATTAAAAAAGAACTATAAATACACTA
Organism: Rhynchospora tenuis; assembly: GCA_027725995.1. NCBI lineage: Eukaryota > Viridiplantae > Streptophyta > Magnoliopsida > Poales > Cyperaceae > Rhynchospora > Rhynchospora tenuis. The sequence continues at coordinate 67,335,380 of CM050889.1, read as the reverse complement.
TATTGGTCTTTAATCTTCTTAAGAAAGACCAATTATTTACAATATTTCTATGTTTCTATTTTGGAGTTAGTTTTGAATGAGATTAAGAGGTTGCAAATTGTTGAAAATAATGCACCAAAATAATTCAATGTTGATCTTGTATAAAATGAACTTGCAAGATTGAATTTGTTGTCAAACTAGATCCAGTAAATTTTAGAGTTAAATACTCAAATTATTGAGGTTAGACTCATACTAGCTAGCAGCTATGAGAAATTAAGCACAAAGTTTTAAGGTAAACTTGTATTATATAGAAACAATATGCCAACAATCTAATGATTACTTCTCACAACAATGAATATATTTTTTGATGCATTACTAGTGGTCTGCTCACCATAAATTTCAGGAGATCAAAAATGTACTTTTGTATGGCATACATATAAAATGCAATTTATTATATTATTAAACTAAATGAAACATCTGCCGAATACATCACCATATACGTATACGCATATCAATTAATTTTTTTGACGAAAGTATGGCACACATATAAAATGCAATTTATTATAATTATTAAACTAAATGAAACATCTGCCGAATACATCACCATATACGTATACGCATATCAATTAATTTTTTTGACGAAAGTATTTTGATTAATTTAACTTAATAGTAGCTACACTCTTCTGATGAGGCTAGCTAGATAACCACCGAAAAAGAAATTTCTGAGTTTCACATTGTATATTTCAAAAAAAGGTCTTCCGATGATTGTTATCACAGAATCTAACCACAGAGAAGGGACCACACGGCATGAGACCTTCCACGTGGTATCTTTACCCAATTACACTTTCCACCCTGAGTTTAGCAGTTTCCCACTCAAAGGAGCTCTATTTACCAGGTCTAAAAACATGTTGATGATGAATTGATGATTGAATAACTGATGCTGCCTCCACTACTCCTACAGCTTCCACTATTAACAGATTTAATTGGAAAAAGTATTTCTCTGACACTCTAATGCTCTCTAATCACCTTTCACTGTCTCTATGTATGTCTATCCTTGCTACTTTTTTCATTGGTTATTTCTTTATCTGTTCAGTACCTCCATTCTGGTTCCCCTGCACCTATAATGTGTAAACAAAACTAATAAAGTAAGTTATCTTGTGCCAACTTACAATTATTTGCTTCACTATAGCAAGTTTACTTTCTCTTTTTCCAGCATGCACCATGGAGTGGCCAGTAATCTTGAAATATTTGTAATATTTTAAATACTTAATATATTAGGCTGCATAATTTAATGTTATATGTTTTATTTACTGGAAAAAAACTGATAAGCAACATACCATTCACAAGTGCAACTAAAAGTCCCTGTTAGAATTTGTTCTACAATACACACCCTATTGTACCAGTACTCCCGTCAGCTCGGTAACATACGTATATTCTGAAAAATTTTCAGAAACGCCCCTCAAAACAACTCAAATTGTGAAAAACAAAGGAAAAGATGTATCAGTATTCAGCACCTCCATGTCCATCCTGAGCAAGCAATCTCATCTCCTTTAATGCATTTATGGATTTGCCAATCTTCACACATCATAACAATATACCAATTAGAATAAATAAAAAACATGCATAAGTACAGAAAGCAAATTGTTTAATTGAGTAACATTATTACTAGTACTACCACTAAACATCTCAGAAAACTGATCCAAATCATTGGCAGATTGCTCAATATCCTTATTCAATATAGTGCTAGAAAATTTATAGCCTCGGTAAATAAACATCATTGCACAGAAAAAAGGAGGATAAATTCTTTTCAGAGTAGTATCCCCAATTAGACTACAATTACTTAAATTTGACGACCATCATATATAAAAGGAGGAAAGTATTATAATCTTCAGAGTGGACAAAAATACCCTTCCTCTTACAGACAGCAATTAAAGATATATTAGCAACGTGTGAGCCAGTAAAACCAGCAATTAAATAGCTATTTTTTATTATATCCAACCAACAAGAATCACATCAGTATACCAGCAACTATGTGCCATAAAAGCTATAATATAATTTTAACTTCAATCTCTATCTGAGACCCACGGTACATACATCAGATACTACAGTATAACCTTGCATTTTCATAAGCAGTATATTTGTTTAAAACGAAACTATAAATAGATAAAATATATTCAACTAAAAATGCCATCCTACATTCTTCTTGAGGTGTTGATATCTTTTCCTATTTCTAATATTCCAAGTATTGGGTGTTGAAATATGTGTTACTTATATGTGACTCAAAAGTCCCCCAAAGAAAATTCTAGTTTGATTACTCTTTTAGCACATTAAGTCAATAGAATAATATTGGGATAATGGGATGCATTCTGTCAATATTCATGAGTCATGAACGGACACCAACTTGTCAGTAAAACGATTTCCTCAAATTTTATATTTTTCTATTGAAAATAATAGATTACTTTGTGTAATTAAAACTGAGATAAACGTCCATAGAAGTTTGATATAAATGACACTCTGATTGACACAAATAATCAATTCATATGACATACATAAGATTTTGGCATAATGAAAATGATCATCTAGTTTCAGACAAGATCTCTTCATCTTCTGCAATTGGATTTCCATTCTGGATTGCATTTCTATATCACTTTTCATTTTCAATTGGAGAAATGCATGGATAAATAATTTTAAAATAGCTTGTCCATCAACGCACTTCTGCTTATGCAATAAAAAATAGCTATAATCTGTATGTCCCACTGTGAATAAAGATGCTTAATTTAACACCATGAAACACTTTAACAAATGATTTTTAAATTTTCGCAAATTACTAATGCTTATTTAACCTCTTTTTTTTTAAAAAAAAAAAAAAAAACAAAGATTCAGGTCATAGCCATTCATTTTGTTTCCTTTGAATTTAAATGCATCGGAGTCAATCAAATACCTCTATTTTTATAATGAATTAAAATGAAACTAGAAATAGGTGCTGCTTTCTTATCCTAAAGGTCGATAAGCAAATGCTAGTGTTCCAAACTTCATCAAGTAATGACAATTAGTCTTAAATTTTTATTTACAAGTGCTATCTTAGCAATTTAAAGATACTGATTAAACACATGCTATATTAGCCTGCATGTCAACTCCTAAATACTTATATATGTCAATATTAAAGTTTAATTATTTTACATATACTAATGGTCAACCAAGCTAATTTCAGACGTAAATCTGAAAGAAACGTACAATTAACCCATACGCAGTAGGTGTCTATCTATTTACTTTAGATGGCAAACATATGAAGAATAAATTTATTTGACAACCTTAAAAATTAATAAATGTTTATTAAAATAAAAGAAAAAATGTCATATTTGCTTTTATAGTTTAGATTGGTTTTATATATTAAATTTGTATTAATTTCTTTACATTGACAATCATTTACCCACTATCAAATGGTAATGAGTAAAATGTTTATTTTTAAGCTCCTTCACATGGTTATCAGTATTAAAAAAAATTGTACTAAATCAGATACACAACATAAGCATGTGGTAATTTTTGTTAGTTAAATAATTGTCATGCCACTTGTTGGAAGTTATTAAACAGTATGTCAATATAACATCCTTTATTCTAATTATCAGTCAAAAATTAGATGACTACTTGTAAGTAATTAATAACATTTTGCTTTAGACTCAGTCAAATATCTTACAAAAAGAATAAATACTAATTAACTAATATAATCGTGCTAAAGTTTGGTTTTCACTTTTCACTCATGATTGGAACGTATGGAACCTTCTGATGAAAAATAAACAAAAGTTGTCTGGACAAAATGACCAATTCAAAATGGGCGTCTTGTCAGAGAGCTATTTAGTTCATAGAATATTTTTCTAACCGAAGAGATCACCTTTAGACTCCAACTGAGCCCACAATGGAGTTCTATGATGATGATTTTTCATTCTCTCCTTTGCTATCAGGCTATGAAATCTCATGTATGAACAAAAAGCACTAACACTGCGCCACCATGGCGCCAGAATCTCCATTCAATTAGTTTGTACAGCTTGATGACATTGGATGGCAGTATCAAATTGAAGGCCAGGATTTAGCGGTCGGTTAACATGCTGTAAGCGAGGTTAGTTAATAACCCGCATCAACTATCTTAATTATGATAAGAGACTTTAACAATTCTTATTGAAAAATTGTAACATGTTTTATCTGTTCAATTCAACCGAACGCATACCACAAGATAAGGATTCTTAGAAGAGTTTTCTATTTTGATATATTTCTTGTAATGCCATAGAACAACTATAACAACATCATAAATTTTCTCATAAGTAAATATATCATGATTTATTTTTCTTTCTGCTTTGGTTTATTGGATTTGGTTTACCAAATGTGTAATGTAGCACGATTAGTGACTTTTTCTCTCTTCTTTTTTTTTTTTTCTTTCAAGAGCATATCAAAATTCCAGTGAACACAACACAACAAAGAAAAATTTAAATTTAGAAGTATGGCACGGAAGCTTCGGTGCATACTGACCTAAACTCTTCGATCTGCTTAGAAATGACCGATCCAAACCATCCAATATGATCTCCCTAATGAATCTCCATGCTGACCAAATTTTTATATTTTTTAGAATTTTTTTACTATTTTTTCTGAATTTTAGAAAATCGCTAATCTAATTCTTTCTGAATCGTTCAAAAATACCAACTTTTAAAAATCCGAAAAAAAAATACTTAAAAATTTCTAAAAAATGTAAAATTTGGACGGCAAGGAGATTTCATTAGGGAGATCATATTGGACGGTTTGGATCGATCATTTCTAAGCAGATCGAAGAGTTTGGATCAGTATGCACCGAAGCTTCCGTGCATTGCAATGCACCATAGGTTTTCTCAATTTAGAACACCGAATAGCACCTATCTTAAAAACCTACTATATCATCTCTTCTGTAATTTTTGAAGATAATTTCTTCTGTAATTTTTGAAGATAATCTTTTCTGTAATTTGGCTAATGAATTCTTTCCAATTTCACTTTTTCTAGTTACAAATACTTGATGAAGGAAAGTGCTGATAGGAAATGTATTCTCTCATTCCAATTTCTCCATTTATTACAGAAAGATGGAGAAGGTGTTTGGGTATATAGTGCGTCCGGCGTCCCACATTCGCATTTATTGTAGTATCTTTGTACAGATCCAAATAAATGAGAAGGAATTCACAGTGACCACCTAGTCCAGTGGCGGAGGCAAGTGTAACAAAGGGGTGTCAATTGACCCCATATTAAAAGGAAAATTTGCTACCTTGCATGTAAAAAAATGTGTTTATATGATGAAATTTTGTATTGATATCCTAATGTGAACCCCATAAATAATATATGATCTTTAATGGTTGAACCCCATAACAAATAAATTACTTAAATGTGCTATGTATGTGTTTTTTCCCCCCTTCATGTAGTACTTAATTTAAATTATCTTTAACTTTATTTGATTTGTAAACGTTTGAATTAGTGTGATTATAAATTTTAATTTATATATATATATGAATTTATTTAAAATTTAGTATGATAGTATTAATATTCTGAATTTATTGAACCCCATTAGTTAATTTTCTGGCTCCGCCACCTACAATCCAAACCAAAAAGAATTAGATCATTTATGGGGAGTGCAACGTTCAACTCTTTAAAAGTGAAAGATTGGTGATAAAAATCTAGAAAACAAAGTAAGAATCGCATTTATAACACATTTAATTCTAGATTATATTAATTTCATACAGGAGACGAGAGTCTAAATTAAGCTAACTTCGGTCTATTGTAATGAATCTTTCTTTTCATTCGAAAAAAAAAATTCTGAAATAAAAAAATTTTAACTCAACGGAGGAAAATGAGTTCTGCCACATTTTATCCTGCCTAGGTCACAAAAATTATAAGTCGTCCCTTTTTTAAACTCAAAATACATATTTTCTTAGTGTGATATATCGATATTCCTGGGAGATTTGTAAGCGATTTAATTTCCTTTTGAATAATTCAAATCGGATGAATCCAATCAAGCCCTTTACAGAAAGATATCTGTACCACTTTCGCCACTTGTTCGTCTGTCCTTGGACCTTGTGTGGGGTTTTTATCTTTTGACAAGTTACTTCTTGAAAAACAGTCCTTTTAACATGTTGAAAATGACATGCATTGCAAGGTAGGCAGCTCATGCAGTTGGAAGGCACTTCATCTCTACTTTGTTGATCCCAACTGTTCCTTGGTATCATTTCCTTGTAGACTAATTGCCATACGTGTTAGGCATGCATGTTAATTAATTAGGTATAGATACTGGTTAGTTGATCAACAAATAGAAAGATACCCATTTAAGATTATCTTTTTCAAATGGAAGTGGATATAAGATAGATTGAATGAGAAGAAAAATCTCGTTAGTAGGGGCCACGAATTGCAGCGCCTATCTAGGAGTAAGTTGCTAAGTGGAAATAAAGTGGAACTATAGCTAGACATAATAAGTGGAAATAAAGTTGTACCACTATAATAAGCACCGTATATGCTGTTCTCGGTGAAATGGTTTATGGCCATTATAAATTTATATGTACTGAAGTGGTTAATTAAATTACGTCCGTGTGATAGATACAACAATCACGAATTCACAATATAATAAATACATAGTGTGGAAACATAATGTGGGTGGCTATTTTGGCTACCTTGTTTTGGGTGGCTATATTTTCAAAAAAAATAATAATAATAAATAATAAAATAATATGGAAAAAGATACATACTGCCAATGATTTTAAGTTCAATAAAATTAGGGTACTGAACATTTGAATTTTAGCTGACACTTACAGAACAAAAGAAAACAATATAGTACATGTATTTGGTATTTAATATATGACTGGATACTGCCCATTGTCACTAAGGTGCCAAAATGAGAGTGTATAGGTTCACACCAAGTTGGTAGTGATCAATAATTAACCACTTGCTATTTTCCAATGTGTTTTGACCGTACGTTCATGACTATTATTTTCAACGGTGTGCGCTTGGGGTCAACTAACAGAATTTGAATAGAACTAAAAGAATTCATCCGCTAATTATAAATATTAGAGTAGAGTATTAGAATGGGGGATAAATAAAGAGACTAAACTGATACAACATCAATTTAATTCACTTAACCAAATGTTGAGCTAGTATTGCTTGAAGCCCTGAATCTGACATAAGGTTATGGCTTACTAAGTAATTACTGTTGGCGAATGACCACTGGCAACAAATTAAGTTCCAATCGATTGAATCGAAATCAAAAAATTTGCTGATTTAAGTACTTGAAGAAAAGAGAAAAGCCTTCATTGCTCATGGCCCATTTGATAATTGAAAGTGCATGAAACTAGGCCTATGCCCTATACACTGTTGACCCAATTTTTATTAATTACGATCTATAACTTATTTATAACAAATTTGATTTCTGGGCTAAAGTTACCTTATTTATGTTGGCACATGAACAACTAGTTCCTAGATATGCTGTGCTTCAGTGCTTGTCAATACAGGAAAACAAAATAGGCCTAAGTTGGCCCAAGAGCTTATGCGCTTGCTGAAATTTCTAGGCCCATATCCTATTTCTAGGCCTCTGTTATCTGGTGACTGGTGTCTAGGATACATTTCAACAGCCATTCTAGGTTTCAGCTGTGCATTTTCCTTGCCAAGAACTTACAGGTCAATTATCCAGTTGCTTAGGAAGTTCAATTTGGTAGAGTTGACATCATTGAGCTTTCTTTATTAAATATGACATCCTATCAGAAACATGAAACATCAAATTTGATAGTTGCTTGTTGCTTGTCCTTTGAAGGTATTACCAGATGCCGATGTCACTCCCTGTGAGTGCTTCCGATCGTGACGCATCAGCCTTGATGCATCCATTTAGTGCTTTAATGACATATTGTTTTGAAATAACATTGCAGTTGATTATGAAAAATAATCTGAAATATGTCTACCAGATGACCCAGTACTTCTCTTCCACATTTTTATTTTTCCTTTTTGGGTTTTCTCTTTTCATTAAAGAGAAATAAAGCAAGAGAGAGTCTTCATCGAGTCATTGACATATTTTGGAAGTTGGAACCCTATGCGTTTACTAATTATAGGCACTAGGCATTAATACCCACAAAAGGTACTCCGCCAGTTCCTCTAACATTGTCACATAAAGAACTGCTATAGATTATTTTGCTGATGGCTTTTTGCTGAAAGAAGCACTATCATAGCATATATTTATTACGATATAACATTCTCCCAGTAATATGATATAAGGTTTCCCAAATACAAGGAAATAATGATTTCATTTATTCCCCCGACGCTTGGCAGCTTTTAATTAATAACATGCGCCGTTCTCAAAAGTCACATTTATCATATACATACTCATTTTCAAAAGCAACCTATAAAATTCATAGCACACATCGAAAAATGTTGATGCTTCAACTGATCAACAATTAATCTATTTCATTATAATTATGAGTTTGGGTCATATACTGCACAAAGCCATATGAAATTATATTAAGTATATTATATTTATCATATACATACTCATTTTCAAAAGCAACCCATAAAATTCATAGCACACATCGAAAAATGTTGATGCTTCAACTGATCAACAATTAATATATTTCATTATAATTATGAGTTTGGGTCATATACTGCACAAAGCCATATGAAATTATTAAGTATATTATATTTGTTATTACAATTTGTCTTTTGGTTTCCCCATTGAGATTGGCACTCTAGACTGATGTGAAGTCGCTTTCTCTTAAGTGTAGACTAATTGCTGATCTACGCAAAGTTGGTTTAAGTACAAGGTAGAGGAACTATGATTTTCTCTCTTTTTTGACTTAGGAAACCTGATGTTTTGAAAATATAACACATCACTCGCTCGGTCCAAATATAAAAGAACTTCTCTTTTGATCATATTTGAAAATTGAAACCAATTTAATTATTTGCGTGGAAAATGTTGTGCTAAAAAAGACAAAGGAGACAGCTAATAACACCAAAGTTTGGTACCCTCTTTTTCTCATCCAGTCCTCGCTCTCCGCATGTAAGTCGAACTATGATGGAATATTTTACCTCACGAATGCAATGTTTTTAAATTCCTACCGGCCCTCAAACCGGCTAGGAGGGCGGTAGGCGATTTTACCGATTCTACTGGTTTGTGCCTGTTTTATACCGGACTGTATTTGTTCGTAAATATATAGATATTTAACGATGCAAGTTAAGACAAAAATGGCTTCGTAGCCCAGTGGCTAGAGTTCTAGCACCACACAGCACTGACCTGGCTTCGATTCACCCCTTTAGCATATTATTTTAAACTATTCCGCTGTGTAGTATTGCATAATTCTTTCAACCGGCCGGTTCATAACTGATATATTCCGGTTTATCGAGTATTTCACCGGTTTTTTCCGGTTTGCAAATAAGCGGTTATGGGTGCAATTTCCTACCGGGTCCAGATCCGGTACCTGATTTTTTCCGGTACCGGTAGGAATTTTAAAACATTGCACGAATGGTACCTTAAAATAAAGTTATGATGCAACTCGATAACATCTTTTAAATTAAATTAAATTACTTAAAAATCAAATGATTACTTTTTTAATGCATTTATTGGATATATATTGATACCCTAGCTAACAAATTTCATAAAATTGAATAACCTTATGATCCATTAAGAATCATTAATTTATATTTCTTAAACCTTTAGGTTGATCGATTATAGTAAATAATGTAACAAATTAATCTCATCTATGTACATGTGATAAAAGGAACGATTTATCTGCTATGTACAATATCTTAAATATGAGCCTTTACATGATTAAAATTAAATTTTATATTGTTAATGTTATCATGTGAGAATTACGACTGATTGGGTCCTAACAAATTAATTAATACATTTGTTTTAACGTGTATGAATTTCTAAGCGAAGTAGGGACTCAACATGACAAGAAGTAGAATTTGCTTAATCTACACTTTCTAATAAATGTTGCAAATTGCACAGTTGAACATTGTGTCACACAATCGTAATCCAATATATTCGTTGACTGATTGTGTTACTCCCATCGACTGGTTTATTAGAAATTTTGCGTAATAATGTTTGAGTTTTGATTATTTGTGGAGTGTTGATGTTGCAACTTGCAAGCATTGTCTACTTTATTGGAGGCTAAGCAGAAAAGGAGCATATAATGTAAATGTCGTACAATTAAAAAAATAATTATAGTTATTAATAATAATTAAATGTAATTTAAAAAATAGTTTTTTATAAAATCTCATTACTTGAGTTAGTGGACTTAATGTTCTGAACAAAAAAAAAAAAAAAAAAAAAAAAAAAGAAAGACCGACTTAATTAGAACTCCAAAATTCAAGAAGAAAGTAAAAATGTATTATTATCTTAAACTCCTGAAGGTCGGTTGTTATCAACAGAACTCCAATAATTTGTATTCAAGCATATAATAGTTTTTTATTTATTAAAACCAAATGTTGTATTCCAATCTAATTCTTTTATCTTTCTCTTTTATTTTTTTTTTCTATTTTTTGTGACGACGGGGAAATAAAATTTTATACATCACAAAACTTGAGCAAACCTCTTAATTATATTAAATTTGCATGAAGGATTGCTAAATGTATACACTGCTACATGCGTATAACTCAGCTCAAAAACTTCACACTAGTATAAATACTGTACATAGTTTTCATACAATGCTCATACGTACTTGGATTTTTCAGGACAAACTTTGTATATATTACATAACATGGCCCCATGTGGACTTCCGACATTTTTTTGTTTTTTTCTTCTTCATAATTTGCGGCTGTTCTTAATCTTACACCATCTAATTTGACATTACTTCTTTTCAAGAAAAGTGAGTATGCATTTACGTTTTGTAATTTTCAAGATAAGACGATACTTTTTTTCCTCTGAAGTTTCAAGCACTATTTACTTTTGTTTTTAATATGTTTATTGAAAGGGATTTATAGTAAACTCAATCCCACAGTCATTATAAAAAAGTTTCCGAGAGGAAAGAAATTTGACCACATTGACAAGATTATTTACATTACTATAGGTTGAAAACAGCTAGGCTATATGTTGTCTCTTCTCATTTGGATGTACAATGAGATTTGACGTACACTACTAGAAAGAGAGGCTTCTGCAACGGAAGATTAGCAACGGTTTTTATAAATAACCGTCAGAAGCCATAAAGTAGGAGAGAGAAAAAAATCAGAGGGAAACATAGCAACGGTTTTTATATTATAACCGTTGCTAAATTTCCGGCCCAAAATATAAAACAAATGTTGGGTCCAAGTAGAGACGGTTTTATGTAAAAACCGTTGCTATTTTTTTTTTCAATTTCTGACGGTTGTATGATAAAAACCGTCTTTATTTCGTTAGCAACGGTTTTCTTTTTTTAACCGTCTTTAATTTGAATTTTTTTTTTATAGCGCTAAGCATCCTCTCTCCCGATCCATTTTCTGCTAAGTATGAAGCTCAAAGCTCCCTATTCGATTTTCCTATCTCTTTCCTGGGTCTCTCCGCTCTCGCTACCTCATCCACTTTAGGCCACGCACCCTCGACCTCTTCATCACCTACGAGAGCGCTACCACCGTCCGCGCTCTTCCTCACGCCCGATCTCACGCTCAGAGCTTTCCGCCTCTTCAAAACCCTAGCACCACCCACCCTGATCCACCGTCGACCACTCCACCTCCTTCGCCTCACCTTCAGCCTTTCCATTCCCTCTGCCGCACCCTCGACCACTCTGCCTCCTTGCAAACCCTAGCGTTGCCTCCTTGCAAACGAAGGCACCAGGTCGTGGAGACGGCCAATGACTGAGCGGCATCGACCTCGCCTTCCAGAGCGTCATGTGCCTAGTAAACCTCTCTCAGCGGTTGGTACATAGCCCCTCTCTTACTCCCCACTGCTTTGGTGCACCGTGTTCCTAGAAAGTCATGTTGACAAGGACGAAGAAAGCGAGACAAGGCGCGGTAGTGAGGTCGCGTTGCTGGGTCGCTTTCGGTTGTGACCGTCTGCCTAATTTCTTCATCTCCTCCTTTCAATTTGTGGAGCAAGTCCCGGTTTGTATTTAATCCCTCTTAATTGCACTTATAAAGGGAACAATTAGGTTTAATTTTGTGCTTAATTCCTGAATTGAGAAGTAGCGCTGCACCAATCCAGTACTGTGCTGGTCAGAGTTTTTATCAGTATATACAGGCCACAGTTCACGAAAACACTACTGCACCAACAAGCACGTCTGTATGAGTGAAAACATTGATGAAACCTGGTAACTTATCTGACAAATAACTAATAGTGTAGCCAGCATATCTAAATCCTAACACATGCTGCTTGTTTCTTTTTTTTTTTTCCCCAGTAAGACACTTTTAAAAAGACGAGGGACTTGGTTGCCTTGAATTCAAGTGAGCTCAAGTTTTAACTCTTTAATCTTTTCTGTGCCTTCGAAAGCTGTTTCCGAGGGATATAAATCGTGACTGAGCAACAAATATTATGTGAATTGGATTAGTTTTATATTAATTGGATTGTTGATATTATGTGAATTATATTAGTTTTATATTAATTTATAAGCTGTTTCCATGATTATGATTGTGTCACTAGCAACAAATATTATGTGATTTGCATGGTTGTATGATGCGGCTACGGACGGTAGCAGAAATCAATTTTTTTTTAAAAAAAATAGCAGAGTTTAGCGACGGTTATTATCAAATAACTGTCATAAAAAATAAAAAATATAAAAATATAAAGACGGTTTTAAAAAAATAACCGTCGTTATTTGAATGAATAAATGTACAGCGGAATTTTCGGATTTATTTAAAGACGGTTTTAAGTAATAACCGTTGCTATTTTATTGGGCCGGAGACGGGCTTTTCATTAAAACCGTTGCTATCCGTTCAATTTAAAGACGGGCTTTAGTTAATAACCGTTGCTATTTTTCAGACGGTTTTTTTCTAAATAGCAATAGGGGCTTCTGCAACGGACGGAAACCGTCTGTATTTCGACTTATTAACCGTTGCACAATCTCTATTTTGGCGTAGTGGTATAATTTTCTATACGGCTTTGACGTATAATTTTCTATACGGCTTTACAATAGGACTTGTAATTAAATAATTAATTGTGATTCATGAGATATAAATAACTTATTGTGCTATCAACATGACAACAGAAAGTGCACCATAACTTCCTTTGCATTCTAAGAAATGGCGCCGGATAGATATATCACAGCTAGGTAGATGAAAAGAATAATTGATAGACATGTATACCAACCATTTATAAGCCACTAAGTAATTGATTCATGCTAGGAAAATAGTAACTCCTATGTGGTCAGTAGATTTTTACTGGAAAAATTCTTTATAAATTGTCTCAAATTTGTGTTGATCCGGACCGATATAGCGCACACATTGACGAACGAAAAAACTTAAATTAATAAAATGATGTAATTAAACATGGAGAGTCTAATGTAGATAGTCTGCCGTTCTTTTAAATGAATGTAATTCCCACTGAGAGTGAAAAAAAAATAGATACGTCCCTATAAATAAATTATATTTTGGATCAAAACAAATCAATGTAATCCTGTTTTCAATTTTGCAAGGGGAAATAAAAAAACTCTTACAAAATATAAGCGGTAACAAAGCCGTTAATTTTAGTGGGAATGTCAAACAATTGTGATTTAAGAAATTTAATATCATCCAAAAAGTCCCGAGAAACATCAACACCATGTGCCCATGATGCCATTCACTCGCTGTATTTTGTTTCATTTATGACTGCCGCAGAAGATCAATCTTCATTTTAAAATTTAATGCGGGTAAATCTTGTTTTTTATACCCGAATCCGGAAAAATCCAGCAGCACCGCAACCGACAGAGAAATTATGGAACCGAAACATATATTCCTACCTCCCCACTTCCAACTAGCTGACCATCAAAAAAAAAAAAAACTTCCAACTAGCTTAATTCTACAAAATTTGACATTGGTCCCACTTCCATGTGCTTCTCAAGTCATCCAATTTGTTAACTATAATGTGAAATAATTCATATATAAAGAGCTCTATGTTCAAATATCCTCGTCTTTAATTAAATTATGAATGCCTTAAAGAAGAACATTTTATATAGTATTTATGGAAATAGAAAACATATACCTTTTAAAAATCACTCAAATTCATATAGTTGAGGATAGATTGATAGCTAATTATTTTGACAATTTGACAACTAATTAGATTGACATTCAAATATGACCAATACTCAAATGATGAAAATTTTAGGCACTTTTGACGGCCTTTGATGGAATATTAAATAGCACTCAAATTTTATAAACTTGATATATACACGACCAATGTATAAAACTAACACTAGATATCTATGGTTTCTTTTTTAAAAAAAAAAAAATTTTCTTTGACTGGATTTTAGAAATGTTGTCCAAATAAGGTATTGTCAATGTATCATGACCAAATTCCTTTATCAGCTAAGCTGTTGGAATATTTTCCTTGATCAACTGCGACTAAAAACTATAAACATAGTTAGTGGGATTAAAAATAATGCCGTATTTGTATTATATAAATAAAATTCTAAGAACAATAAAGCTGTCCTTTGACACAAACGAAGTATATTTTATCTGAGCATTAGTCTTGCACCCTATATTTCCGTTGTTCTTCATGTTAGAATTTTAAAAAATATATAGAACAAAAAAAATTAAAAGTGTATATTGAACTATTGGTGTAATTTACGACTCTTACACCGTACACTTCCTTGGTTTCTTGGGGGCATCATATTGGTGTTGAAGAAAGAAAGTTGGTCTTCAAATAATATTTTTATGTAACATATTGACCTTGTTCAAAAGCATGAAAAATGACAGGCAAAGTTGTGCTGTCTCAATCCCAATTCCCATTTCCCCACAACCAACGCCTCGTTTGGTTTTGGTTTTGTTTTCTATTTTGTTGCCGCGTTGCCTTCCCAACGAAAACGAACTGCCTCTTCTCCTGCCACGCTTTTTCTTTACGAGAAAGACTTTTATATTACCTAAGCATCTGAAAAGAAGAATATTCATGACAAATTAACAACACAAGCAGAGAATATATTGGAGGAAATTCTTTCATAAATTAAAATGGTTACCTAACCCGCCTTTTGCTTGTTCAGCTGGTATGGGGTTAAATCTTATTTGGGACTGAGCTGGGATCCAATTTATGTGTACTCCTTTAAAAGAATATTTGACTTGGTGCCTTCTTGCCTTCTTGGTTTCGTCAATAACATGATGAAACGCGCTTGGCTAAGATAGTAGTCATCAAGAGTTTTTTTTTTCCCCCTCTTTGTCTTTGTCAAATTAATGTTACACTGTGCCAATTGAGCCTAAGGCTTATGTTAAAAAATGTCAAATGGGAGTAAATTAACCTTGGTAATCAGTGTTTTCAACCAGTAGCATTATTCAAAACATTTTTACTATGTTGGACTAAGTATTGAAGAAATGATGATATTATGTTTGACTAAAAGCTTGGTTTGAATTGAATTTGATGGACCGTCAATCGGATGGTTTTGGTGATTAATTATTAAACAATAGACTAATTGTTTTCCAGTTTCTTAGACTTGGTTCCTTGGTCCAGTCGAATCCATGCTGGAACGCGCTTGGTTAATGTAATCACAAGAGTGTTTAAACAGTACACTCATGATCTTTTTTTTTTTTTTCTTTTTCTTTTGAGAATATTACAGTCATGATAAGATAACAAACATGTCTCTTGTCCCTAGAGGTTTCGTTACCAAAAAAAAAAAAAAAGAATCCGAAGCCAACTGGGCAACAATTATAAGATTATAACCTCGGTGAATCAGTCTTACCACAAGTGTCGTTTGTTCTTATCTTTTTACTGCTTCTCTTCTAATAAAATACATATTGAAGAAATGTTTGTTTTTTGTTTGACTCAAATGAAACCTCGGTCTGGACTGAAAGTAAAGTAATTAACCCACTGGCGAGCTGCTTTCGACGATAAAAATTAAACGAAAAAATTGTGTCTTATTCAGAAGGTGTTTCTATCAGTTGCTTCGATATTGTGTTATTTTATGTAACGATTATGTCATTTTATGTAATGAGATGATGACAATCAACCAATTCTACAATCGTGATAATCAACAAATAAATAAATAATAATAAAAATTGCAAGACTATACTTGGACAACGGGTCATAAAGAAAGTTGCAAAAAATATGTCCTCCATGATTAAAAATAACTATATTTTTCACTTTTTACAATTTATAAAAGTTTGATTATCTAATAAACTAAATTGTTGAATCTTCAAATTGCTCAGTACGTAGTGATCAACTGATTTTAAAATTGCATATGACATCAACATAATTTTATTTACCTTCTTGATAAGCATTTTAATTACTGTTCTTCTTGTTAAGGATTATGAGTACTTAAATATAAGTTTTGTATTTCCATTACATTATTATTTTGTGCAAAATTTTATCAATTAAATCTGAAAAAAAATCGGAAGAAAAATGGGTAGACAAAATCTTCTCGACTGGGATGTCAATTGACGGCACGTTTAATTCGTTTTTTTACTTTTTTTTTTAAGAAAAAATAGTTCTTGAAATCCGATCAAAGAAAACTTGACACGAAACATGAATTAATTCTCGCCCATCATACATTCTAAAATTAAGCTTTCATTTTTTTATATATATTTTTGTGTCATTTTATATTAATATAAATTCAAAATTTTACAGAACCGAAATGCCAAATAATAATAATAATAATAATAATGATGATGATGATGATGATGATAAATGAAGGTATGAAGAGGACTAGAGGAGTGTTAAGAAACTTTCCATTTTTCCTTTGCAATGGAACTTTCATTTCGCACCTTCGTTACGTCTCTATAATTTTAGAATTTAACAATTCAAAATATACGTATTATTTTAATATCAAAATAAGATCGCATGATATAATGTATATAATTTCTCTATGCATGCAAAAAGATTTCAATCTCTTGAATTTGTCGATAATACGTCATTAACATCAAGTTGCTTGTAAAATTAAATTATTGTGGATTATCATTACCGAACGTCAATTTTCATTGTAAATCATATTATAGTAAATTGCATCATCATATATAACTCATAAAAATATCTTTCGATATAAATATTATTATATCATACAATTTCTATAAAAATTTATTGATTAAAAATAATACAAGCATGAAAAATGAGAAAGAAACCCATGGAAGCCTCTTAGAAGCTCTCCTTTCCTTGAGTCCTAGCCCAACTCAAACCCCACCGCACCTAATGTCCCAATGATTAAACCCAGACTCAGACGAGACCTGCGCACCTGCCCACCGCTTCGAGCCGTTGTGCCTCCCGCGTTCCTCCATTCCCTCCTCTCTCCACACCCCTCCCTCCATGCAGCGGGTCTCAAAATATAATAAAATAAAATCACCACATTTATAGATACACCATCTCATCCACATAATATCACTCCCTATTCCTTCCGCATTTGTTTTTACCACTTCTCACTATTCACCAAAACACCCCAATAAAACCTTCCACTTCCACCTTCCTTCCCCATTTCATCTCTCCCTTTCCCCACTCCACCCTGTTTATTCCTTTCCTCTTTTCCCTTCCCTTCCTCTTCATTCATCGCACTTTCCAAACCAAACAATCAATAAGACAAAAGGAAAGGTTGTATCTAAACAAGCCATGGGATCGTTCGAGAAGTCGAAGAAGAAGATCCAGCTATGGAAGAAAGCTCTGGTGCATTTCTCTCTCTGCTTCGTCATGGGTTTTTTCACCGGCTTCGCTCCCACCACCACTCACTCCCCCTCCCATTTCTACCATCCCATCACCAATTTCATCAAGCCCAACCGAATCCAAGCGCTCGAAAAGACCCCCACGCCTAATCGGACTCTCCATTCCTCGCTTCTCAATCCGCATCCGGAATCCGTATCCGAAATCCAAACCCAGCCTCTTCCCGACCCAAAACTCGAATCGATCAACGACGACCTCGCCGATTCGAACCCGCCGGGTTTGTTGATTATTGTCACCACGACTCGGCCGAATGACCGGTTCAAGGAAGCGGCATTGACGAGACTAGCGCATACTCTGAGGTTGGTGCGGGCTCCGCTTGTGTGGATCGTCGTAGAGGCGCACAAGGAGGCGACGTCGACGGCTGAAATGTTGCGCCGTACCGGGCTCATGTACCGACACCTCACATTCAAGGAGAATTTCACCGATCCCAATGCCGAGACGCACCACCAGAGGAATTTGGCGCTTAGCCATGTGGAGCACCACCGCCTCACTGGGATCTTGCATTTCGCCGATCTTTACACCGTATATGATCTCCAATTTTTTGAGGAAATCAGACGGATTGAGTAAGTATATTATCTTTCTTTTTATAAAATTTTGATTAAAATCGTTGGCTTTTCTGGTTCCTTTTCATGTTCGAGTTTGAATTTATGATTTTTACGAACTGACCCTGCTATTTTGTTCCTAATTCTAACGTCTAGTAACTAAATGGGAGGAATTAACGAACCAAGTTCCGAAATTGAAAAACGAGGGGCTCAATTGCACAATAGTTTAATTTGAGTTTGATCAAGTCTCAGTCTGTCGTGCTTCGAATTTTGTGTTTTGTTTTTTTTTTTTAAATAATAAAATCTATTTAAGTTTGCGGTATTTCTTTGACCGAAGGACTAGGTCACTAGGCTCGCGTTGTTGAGACTTGAGAGTAAAATATAAACTTAATTTCTTGCCTTTTTTTGGGACGAAGTAATACAATTTGAAATTCTGCTCTCTGAATTTTCTAACTTGACTTTTGAAATTCAGAAATATTGCTACATTTAATTTGCATTTAAGTTACCTCCTGACACTACTACTACATGCATGTAGAAAGAAACTAGGAATTTGACATATAAATGGTATACTAAAATGTATGTGCTTCTGGAAATCTTTTATTTCCTGCTTATTAAATGAGTAAGGTTGCATTTACGTCTTTGTATTATAGCTTTCCTATTTATGGCAGTTAATATATTAGTGTGGTGACTGGTGAAGCGATTGGTGATGAATTGGGGTTGATTAAGGAATGTAGTTAGTACATAATATTAAATTGTATTTCATAATATTTCAAAGGAGGCGCTTATTATTGGCATTGAAAGTTGTTGGTGTATTAAAAAAATATATACTGACCACCGAATAATTATTACTTGTTTCATGAATAGGAAGACATTTTCTCATCCTCGCTTGCACGTTTAATTAGGTATAGTTTAACCGTCTCTTAAAAAAAAATGATTTAGTTTAACAGAATAACCAACGCAGGTGCTCTTTTCTGGGATGATAATTCTTCTTATTATTTATTCTTTCTTTGACGAACAGATACATATTAATCATTAAATAATAGCTAACTCAATTATACTTATACCTAACTTTGTGTATAATTTATATCTATTTTAAAATCAATTAGTTAGGTGTAATCAAATATTATTTTTCTCTAAAACAAACTAGTATTCATTTCTAGTAAAAAGGAATATATAACTGGGTAACCAGTAATGAAAATGACAGGACAGAGACGCTGCGACCACTTACCAGTTAACAGTTTGTTTTCATTACTTAGATTAAAAAACATATATCATTAACTAAACTTAGCATAATGAAGTTTGCATTATAATTATACACATGAATCCATTTTTATTATTAAATTAAAATATTAAACAAACCTACCAGAAATTGGTGGTCAATGCCAGCAGCTGTTGACCGTCAATTATTACCCCTGCAATGATCATCATCAAGGAGAAACCAAATTAGTATTTATCACGTTTACCCCTTGTAATTGTTATTATTAGCTGTCTACGACCTGTATTAAAAAAATTCATCATTAAGCTTTTGTGAGTTGTTCTGCTGTGGCATTGTCTTGTGCAGCAACATCAAAAGTTGCTTGGCTATCAGCTCAAATTCTATGACCTAGCTTAAATTGCAGATCCCTATATACAAAAATAATGCCACAGAAGAACTTTGTAGTTTGTTAGCAAAGTTGCAACCCTGGAGAGTTTGAAATCAATTGATTAAGCACCATAAATTCTTCTTTATTTGTGTGCACGTTAAATAAAGCCGTTCTCCTGTACATTATTTTTTGCTCCTCTATGTACTTTGTCACTCGTCCCCAACTCTCACCTAACTTTAAGACTTCTTTATGATCCCAAGCACATGCTCTCTCTTGTACCTCCTGCCTAAACAACTTGTTTCACTTTTGTTTTTGTACATGATTATTTGATTTACATTCCTTTGTTGTCGGCGAAATATGTGGGGCTTCTTTTAGATAATTGTATCCACCCATCACGCCACCTCATCAACTTTTTGACCATCCTTTGTTTCCGTGTCATAATTTGGTGTTACGCACTTTGTTAAATTATCCTACATATCACTTATTCACTTGCATTGTTAGTATTAATTGCTGTAACGAATTATCTCATAAGAGGGTCTATTACTTTGTAAGAGTCGGAGTACATTTCAATCGCATGTTTTAGATATGTCTATAAGTAAAATTACAAAGATGGGTTTATATAATATAAATTCTGGTTGGTTTATTCCCCTGAAATTTACCAAAAAGAAGCACCATAAAGCCTCATGAATGTCGGACAAAGTTCAGAAGCAGTACATTTTAAACTATTTTCTTGCTTTTTCTTTTTTCTTTTGTTTTTCTTTTTGAAGTTAACCTAGTGTCTTTTTAGAGACAGCACAGGCAGGCGCCTCTTTGTACCCGAGGGTCTGTATTTTTTTGTACCTTTGCGTGTACACGAGGCAACATGAGAGGTGGGATCTGATTCATCTAAAACTGAAATGACACTATGCACTATCCACACGTGACTGTAGTGGTGCTCCCAATCATTTCTCCCACCAATTAACCCAGTGTTAAAACGTGAACACGTCGCAAAGTTTCCCATTCACCCACATCGAATTCCGTAATTTTTAATTTCACCCCCAGATAAAATTTGCTTCAGTACCAAACAAAGATTCTCCTCAAAAGAAGTGTCTCCGCATTTCCTATTTCTTTCCTCCTTGGCCTGATCCTTATCTTCTCAAAGCCCAATTAATGCTGTCACAAATTATAACCGTTCTATATGAAATAATTTTATAACTTTCGAGGGACTAAACTGATTTTTTAAAATGTATACAGTGTATTTGGCACGTGGCCAGTGGCGAGACTGTCGGCGAGCAGGAGAAGGGTGACGATAGAGGGGCCCGTGTGCAGAGACACAAAGGTTGTCGGTTGGTTCACAAAGGACACGAGTGTGGGGTCTACCAAGACCGTGAGTTTCGCTGGAGGGATCTCCACTGGCACTGGAGCTGGGCCCGGAAACGGGATGGGACAGAGAGCGCACACGATAGATGCATCGGGATTCGCGTTCAACAGCTCCATCCTTTGGGACCCTGAGCGGTGGGGCCGACCTACCTCTCTTCCAGACACGTCGCAGGTGAGCCGCGTGATCTTCTTTTATTTCTCTTTATTATTTTGTTTTTATCATCATTTTCCTGCATTTAATTCTCCAACGGAATCCAATTTCTTGTGCGAATAAATACAAAATTCTTGGTTAGATCTCTCAATATATATTATAAATAAATAAATAATATATAAAAGTCGTTATTTTAAAAAATTTGCTTACGATACATTGGAATTTAATTATGGATTTTCCATATTATTAAATAAAAACTTTTGCTCCGGAATTCCATTTATTTTTTCTTATTAATTATAATTATATAAGATAAAACTATAATTGTGAAAATTATTTATGCAAGTATCCCAACAGAAAATTTTGGGTGAAAACTAAATCAATTCAGTATTCCACTTTTCCTGCCCTTTTTCTTCGAGGAATAAATTAATCCAACCTAGGTCAGAAAATATTAGCTTAATACAGATTATTTCATTTTACCCCAAAAGCTCATGTGAGATACGTTTTAGATACTAATATCCCACCATTAATGAAGTGTACTTTTTAATACCAGTGTTGAAACGTGCTTAATATCTCATTGGACCTTCTTTTTTGACCCCGAATTTGTCATACTCCTGCATTTGACAATTACAACTCTGTACTTTTTCTTCTTATATATTACTGAAAAACTAAGAAAGCTACTTTTAACTGATGTCATTTCCTAATATGACCATTTCTGTAAAAATTGGACGTGTTCAAGGGTCTAGAACTCTAGATAGTTGAATTGCTCAAACTGAGTCTTCCAGTTTGTTAAATTATTATTGAACTTAATTAAGTATTTGAATTTTAGTTGCGTGACTTTGGCGCATTATAATAAGGTCTACTTGAATGATAGCGCTAGTCGCTAGATATTAATTAGAAGTAGTTTTCTGATTAATAAAGGGATGACACAGTCTTAGTTCTTCCCTTTTTCTTCCTTTTTAGTTTTATTTTTTAAACGTGGGAGGTAGAATCTATTCTGAAGCTTTGATGTTCCCTTTTTTCTTATAGTATTAGCATAACTGCAAAATGAGAAAAGGAATAAACAAGGCAATTTCAGTGAGTTTCGAAACAAATTCCTAAAACTTTCCAGAGATGAGAGTCCCACCTTAATTTCTGGTATTTCTGAGTAGTAATTTTAATCATCTACAGCTCTATTACTTATTAAGTTTCTATTGACACAATTTAATTGGATTCTTTTTTTCAGTTAGTCAATTATTGTCTTTTTGTTGTAGTCTCAACCTCAATTATAGCAAAACAAATCAGTCCAATCTGATATTTGTCCTTGGATGATAATATTGCTCAATATTTGAAAAACAACATCCGAACTGTCCAAATCGGTACTCTTCAGGGAATATTACCTTCTTTTATGAAATTTTCAGGGAATCTTATAATTACTTTCAAACACAATAATTGACTTCATTAAATTTATGCACCGAAACAAACTCCTCCAGTCTAACCTTCTCCTTAGCTGTCCTAGCTTGACATCCTACCAAACTTTAAATTTGCATTGGGACCCATTAATTTTTGGGGACCTCCTACTGTTTGTTGGCATATCAAGTGGTTGTTCTAGCGTAGTTTGTTCCAACAACTTCGAGCTTTCTTAGGTTCTAATCAAATAATCAACCTCTTTTTTCATTTTGCAACCACTAAGGTTGCTTTTAAGCATTCATTTTTTGATAGGTTACCAATAACCAGTAGTGTTAGGTACCTTGTTCTTATCCTCTGATAGAGAGTATATTTTGTTTTCAATCACTTGATTTATGAAATGTAGGTGATGTTAGGAAATTAGTTTTTTGTCGCATTTGTTAGTATATTTCCTTCCTTTTGTTTTTTAAAATTAAATTCCAAAATCCCTGCAATCTCAGTGACGAGCAAATATTTCACCAAATTAAGGTGGCAGATTATTTATTGCAAAAAGGTTGCATTTACTGTTACTACTTCTGGAATAGAATGAGACGTTGGCATGAATAGACACTAAAGCAACTTTTCTCGGTGATGGCAAATTTCAGGATTCAATAAAGTTTGTACAGGAGGTGGTCCTAGAAGATGGGGCGAAATTAAAAGGTGTTCCTTCTGACTGTTCTCAGATCATGTTGTGGCATCTCCACACACCGAGGCCCACACCGCAACAGTTAACACAAAATCAAAATCAGAGAAGAAGATAGGCTCACGAGATCATGGCTTATCTCTCTCTCATGTTCATGACCGACACAAATAGGCGGGGTAGGTTTATGACGGTGGCACAAAATGAGGGGGTTTAATGTAAATTTGGGGCACAAAAGAAAAAGGGAAAAAGTTGGGTTACTTGGTTTTCGATTTTGGTTCTTTTTTAATTTTTCTTTTCTTTTCTGGGGAGGATGCAGCAAGTCCACCCAGCAATAGTATTTATTAATTTTTTTTTACTTTTCGTATTCTTTAACCTGTTCTTAATTTTTTTTATATAAAATATAAATCTGAGGGGCCTAGTTTAATGGCCCGTTGTTCAAGTGGCAATTATAATACGGAGATAATGAGAGAGGAATAGAGGAAGCATCCCTCCACTAAGTTCCAATTATGAATTCTTTAGTTATTTTATTGAAGTGCTTTGGGATTATGTTATTCTAACGGTAACTAGTTTGTATAATTGACAGATTTTAATATTAGGTTGTGGAGTGGTTGCCTGGTTGGGAATCTGGGATAGGCGTAGATCCGGCCTTTAATCCTGAAGAAAAAACAACTCAAAATTTAAGTTATGTAATCAATGTTTTGTATGGTGGTCATTCTTGAAAAAATATATAATGAAAAAAAAACACCAAACAACGTAAGAATGAGAAACTTTGCCAAAAACATGATAAAAATATAAAATATTTTCTCCTTGTGGCCTGTGGGACACCTCACCGAACCTACTTGAAATAGTTTCTTGTACAACAAATAGCAAGCCTCGTTAAATACTTCAAATACTATTAAATTTTATTTAAACAAAATCAAATTCTTATTAACTGATATTGGTTAGACAGATATGATGCAAATATGCTGGTAAACTTGGAAATTTTATTCAATTCTATAGCTCATTAATAGTTTAGCGCTCTCCAGAATTCATGGATATAATTGAAATATAATAAACTCTGTAAAGAACATCTTTTTTGTCACGCACACACTTTATTCGTACAAAATGTGCTCTTGCTATCGTAAATATAACATCATATTTGGCGCAAACATGTTCCCAGAGTGTACTTAGTAAAAAAAAAAAAAAAAAAAAAAAAAAAAAAAAAAAAAAAAAAAAAAACCAAACTAATAATGTATATTTGATAAAATTTGAAGCAAACGAGTTGCTAAAATTTATTTTCAGCAAGTACTGCCATATATATAGGAATCAATTTATCAGTTAATGATGTTTTACCAGTCTAAAAATTAGGGGTTCATTGGACAGCATTCTGATCTTACCCTGTTTCCAATAACAGCGTTATTTTAATTGAAGACTGTTATGTGAAATACAATCTTATTAATTGGAAGAGTATTAGAATAACATTTTTTTCACTAATTTCAATAAAAAATATAGAAATTACAAAAGAGAATACATACGCTGTTTCGTGTCAAACTTCACACCCTTATCCATATATTTTCCCAAACATGTTTTCCTTATGAAATTTGTTTAAGAAATATACAGTATCCTCTCACTATCACGCTTTCTATGATTCTTCATCTATTATTATTTGTTTTCTCTTAGTGTCGATCTTATAGCACTATTCCCTTTTTTGTTTTTCTGCTAATCAAGTCCTCACTAAAATTCACACATTTTTCTTTCAAATGGTGAATTATACGCACGTAATCTGTTACGTGCGACTTAAAAGGACAAAATTGTTAGTTGCAAAGAATGCACATTAAGTATTTCAATGATTTCTCCATAGTCAATAACCCTTCAAAATTAACAAAAATGATTTATTTGTTTAAATTTTAGTTACCCGCCTGTGCAATAGTTTGATTCACGTAATACGCATTAGGTTAATTTTGACGCAATTGGAAGCGTTTAATAGCATTTCAGCATGGTACCCTTCTAATTGGAGTTAAATAATCGAGTAAATTTTTTCGGAAGTCCCTAAAGTTTATAAGTTGTCCACTTTTGGTCACTCAACTTCAATTTGTCCTATGGTGACCATCAAACTTTAATTTTGTCCGAAATTAGTCCTTCCGTCACAATCCCAATAATTTCCGTCTGATTGAACACGTCAGGTGGAAATTTTGCGATGTGAATCAAACTGCCATTTTATCTCTATCTCCTTCGTCTCTCTCTCTCTTTAATCCAGTTGACATGAATAAAAAAAAAAAAACTGAGACTTCAATCCGTTTAATCACCACCGTGCAAATCCACCTCCTCCACCTAGCCAGCCACCTTTCGCTCCGCTCCACGCATCTCCCTCCGTTCTGTCTCTCTCGTCTGCCATCTGTTCTCCCAAGCACGAGATGCGAATCAAACTCCCCTCTCTTGTCGTCTCTTTCTCCGTTTCTTTCCGACCTACCTGTCTCAGTTCTCCACCTCAAGAAGAACTGAAATTTTGTTGTTTTGAAACCAGTAATCTTCACTTCATTTGTTTGAAATTTTACAACCATGTTCATCCCTAATTCCTACCGTTGTTTGTCGCATTTTACACAATGTGTCCAGAGATAAGATTGTCCCATCTACAATTCTCACATGTATTACAAGTTGAACCTCTAAAGTAATCTTATGCACCTCTCAGTTAGAACAATTTCAAACAACAATGAAATAGAACTATACAACTTTTCTCTTCTGAAGGCCAATATCAATTGGCTTCTGATTCTTCATGTTATGGAATATTATAAGTAAATCCTCATTATCTCTGTAAGCTTGCACCAGATATTTGAAATGCAATGACATGAAAATAGATAATTATGGAAATATAGATAATTACTCCTCAATCCTCATTATCTCAAGTTCAAAGTTTCCATGGTGGATTAATTGAAGGAAAGAGATGTTAGCAGCTGAAAATTGCTCAACGAGACAGACCTTACTGTGTTTTGAGAGAAGAAATAGATGTTCGTGACTAGAGAAGCTGTGATAGAGAAAAGAGGTCAAAACGGTAGGGTTTGGTAGAGAGCAACGGAGGAGGAGAACTGAGAGAGAGTTCGAGAGGGTCGAACGAGGACCAAGTTTGGTTGAAGGAGATTGGTTGTAGGAGGTGGAGATCAATTTTTTATGAAGTTGAGAGGGCTCTGAGAGAGACAGAGAGGGTTCACGAAGGAGATAAAAGAAGATAAATTATAAATTGATTCACATCGCAATTTTTGTTATCAAACGTGACTAATTAGACGGAATTCAGACGGAAGGACTAATTTCGGACAAAATTAAAGTTTGATGGTCACCATAGGACAAATTGAAGTTGAGTGACCAAAAGTGGACAACTTATAAACTTTAGGGACTTCCGAAAAAATTTACTCTTAAATAATCGGTCCATATCTCAATACAAATCAAACAATCACAAAGTACATACATGTATACACATTATATGATTCATGCTACTTCGAAAATTTTGGATTGAATTTATTTTATATAGTTTAATTTATAACACATTATTGCAACAAAATCATACACTTCACAATTAATTTGTGCTCTTTTCCTAAGATGTTGTATCAAGGCGAACTTTGTATGTAAGCTGTTTGATCTCAATTTGAAGATCTACTCATCTACACTCACAGAGCACAAATAATACTATATTGTTGCGACTTTGCAAATCAAGTGAAACATATAAAATGATACTTTTGACAATTTATTAAACAATGACATAGTACATTCTTTTAGATCATCAATTCAGACTTATTGGGCTACAGAATAGGCCTTTTATTTGGGCTTTGGATGTAGCTGGGCTTGGATTAGCACTGTGTGAAAACATGTGTTTACATCCGGCTGAGATGTAGCAATTTTTTTTTTTTTTTGTATTTTATTGTGTATGAATGAAATAACTGTACTGGGTATGAATTATTTTTACATAAATTTCATAATTACTAGTCGTGCACTTTCACAACGTATTATAAAAAGTACATTAAACCTTATCCAACACCATGATGCATAAACCACCATACTTAAACACATGCATCTAGAAATACACATACGGTACAATAGATATTTCAAGATTCAAAAAAAGTCATTTCCCATTTCCTTTTAACTTTTGGTTAATAACTCGTTGGATTTGCATAAAAATAAATAAAAACAGTTTTTACAAATCTAAAGGGCCCATATTTACAATTTACTACGGAGGCAAAAATTGAAGAAAAAAAAAATAAAAATTTGAGGCCTTTCCTCGTTTTCATCGCCACCGTTTTATGAGAACTTAAAAGAGGAATAAAGTATTAATTAAAATCTGTTAAATCAATAGATACAACACGTGCCTTATCTCTCCAACAGTAATGTAGGTTTGTAGTATTTATTGAAAATTTAATACATTTAATATTTTTATTTCAACCGTAATGCTGTCAGAAAAGCTAGATGGTGCCAATCTTTGCAGTTTAAAAATCCTGAAAAATTAGAAGAAGGAACCACCAAAATAACGATAAAGTATTAAGATTTTAACTTAAAATACCAAAAAATATATATCAAGAGAAACAGGGCCGAAGCCATCAAGAAGCTGAGAAGGATATTATACTAAATGTCAATTTCGTATTTATGGGAAAAAATAAACTTTTCCTAATAAACAAATATCTATATGATCACAATTTTAAATTATGATACTAATTTGTCTTATATTTTTTTCCTTTACAGTTCAAAATAAATGAATCTTTAGAAAAAGCAAAAAATTCAAATTTAGAAGAGAGTCTTTGAAAGGATGAACTACTATGAAAAATTTTGTAATAAAAAAAGGATCTTGATTTTATATATATTCATTTATGCAAATTGTTTCCCATTAATTATAAAAATGGTAATGTTCTTTTGCATTTTCTATTTTTATAATTGTAAATTATAATTCTTGAGAAATTATATGTTACCAAATAAAACAAACAATTTGGCAAATAGTTTAAATTCTTATTCATCTAAAAAAATCATAACGCAGCGAAGCTGCGACTACCATAACTAGTCAAAATAAAGTTCGGTATTTATTTTTTGAAATCTTAAATTATTTAATAAGCTAAAAATATACATTATTCAATATCATCTCGTTATATAAACTGAAAGAGGACATCAAAGAACGAAGTAAGAAAATAAATAAATAAATTAATTAATTAATTAATTAATTAAAGTAGACTATTTGATAGCAAACATAATGTGTAACCACTCAATAAGTTAAGACTCGGCTGGTTATTCATCCTCAATATATTTTCATATCGAGCTTTCATAAAGTGGAGTGCATCGATGTGGCGGCAAAGCAGCCGGATCATAGTTTCCATCTGCCGGTGGAGGGAGAGGCATAGGTATCACCGGTGGAGGGAATGGTATGCCCACCATTTTCAATTTTTAAGAGCTCTACATATTTATTACTATAATGAGTTCACATTTGTTACATACCTCTGCCCACAATAAGAGATACGTAGAGACCCATTTCTCTAGCTTTTTCTAACAAGAAGACTTTAAGAAATTCATCCACATATGAGAAAACTTTTTCATCAAGGCTGAGTTGAGCTGAATACAAATTTAAGTAGTTAACTTAATAAACTTAGGTCGTTAGGTTTTAAAATTTTGGGAGAGTTTGATTTTTTTTAATTTAAATATCTTATACATAAACACTCTCTCATTTCTCTGCTATTGTGCGATTTATTTGCAAGGCAACATTATCCATTTCCTTTATACAGAGTAGATTTCTCTTTCCTTTCAAAATATCGTGTCGAAGAAGCTACATTAATATAAAAGTTAATCATACTATCGAGAAGTAAAAAATCAAATCATAATTACATTAAATCTCTAAATTGAAAAGAAAATCAATTATTCATGCCATTCAACATTATATATCATTTTTACAAAATAGATTAATGTTGTGATAAAACATGAATTAAAAAAAAGATAAAAATAAAGAAATTAGAGTTAGTCAAAAATTAATAAAAAATTTAATTAAAATAATGTACCTTGTATAATGTAATATCAATTTTCTCCGATATCTTATAAAAAAAAAACAGTGATTTGACTCTGAAAATCATAAAACAATTTATGTTATATTTTATCCCGTTTGTTTTTTTAAAATTGAAGGTAACAAGAATCTATATACTTTTATTTCGATCAAAATCACACAATTTTGACTGGATCATTAAAATGACATTAACAAAATACATGTTTCGTGACATCTGGAAAGTTTACAATAAAGTCGGTAAATAACATTACACTTGCTTTATTTGCATAAAATGTGTTGGATGCAATGGTAAATGTCGCATTATATTTGGGATAAATATTTCCTGAGAAATGTACTGGCCCGCACATCTTATACTAATTGGAGTGCTTTATTCAGTTTACGAATTAAACACTTTCTGACAATTAATCAACTATATGAACAAAACCTTTATTCACTCTAACCAATACACATTATTAGATAAATGAATTTGATGCAAACGAGTTGCTAGTTGTATTTTCGGCAACAAATATAACATAGGAATTTACTTCTATCAATTAATAATTTTTTGCAAGTTCAAATTTTAGGGAACACTCAGTAACCTTCTAATTTAGCATTGGTTTTAATAACAATATTATATTACCTGAGGAGTATAATAATAATATTTTCTCGCTGATTTCAAAGAACAATTAAACATCAAAAGAGATGACAATTACATAGTATGCAATCCGGTGCTATTTCTTTCTTTTTATGCCAATCATGGCATTTACTATTTCTAATGCCATTCATCTGGTACTAGTTTTCTTACTATCATAAGTCTGATCACTCTTTTAGGGTTGTCTGATTAAGAAATAAGCAGGAATAAGTTGCACCTTCCTCATTATGTCATCAAATGGAAGGAAATCATGAGAAAAAAATGTGGAATAACGTGGCATAAGATGAAAGAGCTTCTATTATCTCCTTAGGTGGAATAAACTCTATACGACGAGATAGCAAATAAAAAGAAAATTTGTAAGCATTATCTCCTCATTATATTTAATTATTTTATATATATATATAAAATGGTATAATAATAATAGTGACAACGGCAGCAGCCGCAACAGTGGTGGTTGTGGTGGTAGTTGTAGTAGTGGTTGTAGTGGTCGTAGCAGTAGGTAGTTGCAGTGGTAGTGGTGATGGTGGTGATAGCAGTACATAAATATGGTGTGGTAGTGGTGGTGCCGTGGTGGTGGTGAATATATATGGTGTGTCATAAACTCATAATGCATAGATTTTTTTTTTTTTTTTTTTTTGTGCATCATGAGATTACATGTCAAATTTATTTTAAAAGATCCTGCGCTTGCTTTATAACTCGATGAAACTCATTAAAAAAAAAAAGACAAAAAAAAAGGGAAAGACAATAAAATCCCTCTCTCTCTTTTTTTTTATATATTTTTCCCGGTTCAAAATCTAGCAAGCAACCTGACCATTTAACCTTATGATTTTACTTTGTTTGAATTAACTTCTTCCAAATACTATACTGTCCTTAGGAAAATTTTCCAATGCTATTTTCTAAAAAGAGCTAAATTCGTTTGTCTAAAATTTAAAATTTAAGGTACCTCACGAATTTTTTTTTCTACCAATAGTATTCCAGTTTACCAAGTTAAATTTTTTAACTCCTCTATTTGATAAGAGCCACACAAAATATTCATCTTAACATTATCAATTTTAGTAATAACCCAAGTTGAAACATGAAAAATAATAGTAATAATACAAGAGCAAAGAAGAAAGAATTAAATTAAGTAAAGTTAACTTTTCCTAAAGACAAAAGATTACTTAAGTCGTAGGACTACGAGTTCATACGAGCTAAATTTCTGTTAAGACAAGGCCAATTTGTATGTAAGATCACGGTTGGGTTGGGAAGTAAAGAACAAAGTAGGCTGGCTAAGAAATTACTTTAGATTGGTGAAGGATCAAGATAATAAGAGATCGACGGATTAATAAGCGAATTAATAAGTAGGCGAGGTTGGTACCGAACCATCTGAACCCGACTGTTATAGTTTCTAGACTGACTGGTGGGTCGGGCATTATGGGAACCGCGCACATACGTACGCTGAACGAGGGGGTACATGTTGTAAGAAGCAGAGGCGTACATTACAGCCATTACCATAGAAAAGACGCATAAACGGAGATCATTCATAGCTTCAAGCCAACCGAGTTCAAAGACCCCTTCCCTTAAAACAAGAAGTGTTTGAGTGACTTCGCATCAAGTATGTGTTACTGTAATTTCATAAAGGTAACCACTTACCTCCTATTATGTATGGGAGCTGAGCCGTGTTGGGGCAGGGTAGTATTAAAATGCTGTCTCAAGTCGTACCTACCTATCAAGAACATGTTTTTTTAGTGGCACCACTCATGATGGGGTGTAATAGATCAAATGTTTTGTCGCGAGCCGAGAATCAATCAGTTTGGGAATGAAGCAATTTCGATCTCCAATGCTGCTTATCTGGACCCATTGAGTGCTTCCATTTCCTTGTTCAAGCCAATGGACCCCCGCACGCACCAATCGCCTAATATTAGAATATGGAATGCTTGACCGCTTCGAAACTCTGTGTTCTTTTGCTTTTTTTGTTGTTCTCGCAGCGTTAGATCCATAGTGGTTGTTCGCGTTCCTGTTGCTAGGATTTTGTAGCTAGGGTCTTTGGAAGCTAGGCTTGTTCACTGGGCCTTACTTAGCCTCCCTGGAAGCCATTTCACCAAGGAAGGGAGAAGCCATTGAACAAGCTAAAGGCCCACATTCTTTTACCTGCATTTGGGGAAGCGAGCACCTTGCCTAAGAAATAGAAGGAGCTGGATCAGGAGCTGGAAAGGAATAAGGCAAGAAGGACACCCAGTTTGTTCTTCAGTTTGGGATGGCTACTGGGTGGGGCACTGTTTCGGTGCAGGCTGCGCAAGCGGTACTAAATCGAGGCAAACTCTAGTGTGTGTAGTTTGTTAATCCATTCTTTTAGCTTTAGGTTGCCTCCAATATAAGAGAAGACAGCCAATATTGTAAAGATAGTTGTCAAATCTTACAATTAAAGATACCATAAATAGAAGAAATTTGATCAACGTCTAAATTAAAAGGGACCATTCCAGATTTTGCATAATTAATATCAATATAAAAAGATTACCCTTGAGGCCTAGATAGTCAAAAAAAAAAAAAAAAAACCCTTGGGGTCTTGACACTTAAAAGTCGAAACCAAACTCACGGTTTTTGTTTCATTGGATTTCCTGGAACAATTCATATCCTTGGATATAAGAATCAATCAATTATGTGGGAGAACAAAGATTGGTCAGATCTTCCCATAGAATTGCTCCATCTCATCTCCAAAAGCTCTCCAACCTCTCTGATTATGTTTGCTTTCGTGCAGTTTGCAAAATATGGTGCTTCTCCGCCCCTCTTTCCGACCATCCCCCGCAACTCCCCTGGCTCGTCAAGCATGAAGCATCTTACTATCCAATTAGCGTCATAGGTGATGAATTGCAATTTTATTCCAACTTTTCTGGTAAAACTGGTATTATGTGCAGATACCTATCCCGTACCCATCGTGGAAAAAGCTTCACCGGACCAAGTCACGGTTGCCTTCTTCTTACTGACGAATATTCTAAATGTGTATTATTCAATCCACTTACTAACAAAGACATGATCTCGCTGCCTTCTCTATGTCGACCAACTATGGTCAAGCCATGGCCGGTTTGGACTGGCACCAATCCAATTCCCAATCGAGATATTATTGTAGTTGATCGGGAAATCGATCTTAAAATTGCGAAAGGTCCGTGGTTCTTCTATGATCGAGACAACAGTAAGTGGATTGCATCAGAGTCAGGGTATTTCTATTCTTGCTGCTATTTAAGAGGAAAGTTATTTTCAAACAAAGGAGATTACTTTACAGAGGTTTTTCATGTTTCCTCAAAAAAAATACTGTGCAGGATAGCACCACCCAGAGATGAGCGACCACCATTTCAGCTTCCCGGCAGAAGCTACTTAGTTGAGTCAGCTGGGGAAATTTTAAGAGTTTCCTTGAACTATGAGGGCTTTGCAGAGCTTAGGAAAACCGTGTTCTCTATCTATAAACTTGCTAAGGTTGATGGGAGAAATGGTGATTGCCATATTTACAATTACAGCTGGGTGAAGGTGAGTAGTATCAGCGACCAAATGTTGTTTTTGGACAACCGCAATGGATTCTCCATGAGTTGTAGACCCTTTGCTGGACACAGAGGCAATTGCATCTACTTCTTCCATGCAAATGTTACACCTTGCAAGTATAACATTGAGGATGGTAGTGTGGAACCATTGTTGCCATACCCCCTTTCTGTAACACCCCACCTGCTTGAACTGGTTTTGACCACAATTTTGAACTTTGAAATGTTTTGACCAAAATTGACCAATTTTGACTATGTTGACCAGACTTTGACCTTTGACCATAGAGTAGATGTTGACCGAGAAAAATTAAAGTACCCTATTTTCTTGTGTTTGTTGCACCGATTAGAATGATGTCTTGCTAAACTCCCTTTTTGTTGTAGTGAAAAAAAAATGAATGATGAATGACACCTCCTGCTTAATAGTTATACGTGTCCTTCCTCACCAATTCTACGTGTCCTTATGATGCCGTTTATGTATTGACATGGTATCCCGTTTATATGTTGATATGGAATTCCATTCTAAGTTCCTTACTATCTTTCCCCACCGAATTAAAACAAAGAAAGCCAAAGTAAATATTAGATGCACTTTGAGATATTCATGAATTGGATTAAGTTTTCCGATTGAAAAAGTTTGATTGGATGATCGATTGGAATTCGAGTCTACGTCGCAGTCATATTGAATAGTCGTTCTGATTTGTCTGTGATTTCTGGATCGTTAAATCAGGTAACCGAACTTCTCTGTATTTAATTTCGTTTTGATTGATTGATTGATTTATCGTTTGGTTTTGATATATTGAATATGTTTATCTGAATTGTTATTGGTATATTTTACGGGATATCGGATTTGGAAAATGGATACGAATCTGAATTTGGTGCCCTGATCCTCTTGAGTTCGGGGAGGGGCCGGTCCTGATCCTCCTGAGATCGGGGATGGACCACTCTGACTGACTAACTGATTAAATCCGCTTATCTCCGTAAAATATATTATTTGTACTGTGGATTAATTCGATTTTATTGAATGTTGTTATAATAATTAAGTATAGAGAAGCTGCGTCGTTAAATAACCGGTTACTAAGGTTTGTACCTGACTCTGTTTGTTTTTCTGTTGCGACGTAGGTTGACGGACCGTCGGATGGATGCAGAAGATATCGTTTCACCTTGCGTCCCGTGATCCGTCGGTGCGGGACGTGACACTTTCCCTCTGTTTACTTGGTTTGTTCCTGATCTACGATAGGAAGGATGTACATCTATACTGCCAACATATCCACTCTTGCTCCATTATGCTATACAAAGTACAGCAATGATAATTCGCATAGTGGAATATAAATTTCTTTTTGTGTAGGATATAATCCCGACAACTTTGTGCTTGGTTTTCTAACTAAACAGTTCGCATTTCTATTTACGTTATTCATTTTTTTTATTATTATTATTTTTAAAATAAGATCATTTATTTATAGAAGCATAGCTTAAATAGAGTTTATTTTCCCTCCGCATCCAGCGGAAATTGAACCCGTTATATTTAGAATAACAGCGGAGTTACTAACGAACTACTGGACTCCCACGTTCTATTTTACGTTCATAATATAAGTTCTTTTAATTTTTGCAGAAACCAGAATTTTGGAATTTGTGTTTTTTACTTCAGCCGAATTGGGCTAAAACAACAGGCCTTGCATTTGGGCTTTAGATAGGTATGGTAGGGCTACCTCCGAAACAATTAAAAATAATATTAAAATATTCACGAATTTCGAATAATTTCAAAAATAATCTAAATTTTAACAATAGTATCGTAATATTGGTTTTCTAAAAATCGATATTAGCTAGTATCGATTTTTAGAAGACACAAATTGTTTTTCAGTATAATGCAGGAAATGACGTTGCTTCGGTTTTTTTTTTTTTTTTTTTTGATATACGATGAAAAAGTAAATATTTCTGCCACGTTGATTGAGGAGAAAATCATAATGGCTTCGTCATCATGATCACGATTATTTTTCTAGTGCATATTTTTAAGATAACCCTAATATTTCTGGCCTGAAAGAAAGCACCCCAAATATATCTGGTACATGCGTCCGTGACTAAGAGTGTCCGTACCTATTTTAATTTATGCATTTATGCCAACGGGAATAAGAAAGTAATATTTTGAGCTTGAAACTTCATCTCAGAAGCATGTATTTTTATCAGCTTTATCTATCAGATACTTGGAGAAAATTTGTTTTCTTTAACTTGAATATTTGAGTTTGATCCGAATTGCTGAAAAACTATTTTCAAAAATTAAATACAATATCGTAAATGTATTAAAAAAACTGAATTTTATTGTGAAACCGAATGTTAAAAAAAAATAATAATAAATACCGACCGTAAATTTTCAACAAGTTACAAAAGTAGTCTAACCTAATCCCACACCATGATGCAAAAGCCACCTCATCTATAAATTATCATTGCCATAAAGAAAATTAGCGGAAGTTTGGAAAGAAAAAGACTTTAATCAAGTGTGGAGCAATCATTATAAGTTTCTTTAATTATATAAATTTGTTCTTCTATAATCGTCTTCATATGGCTATTAATTGTACAAAGGCACTTAGCTGTATCCAGTATTTAGTTGAACCGGTAGTTAAACTGTCTATATTAATTCTTCCCTCTTATCATGCAGTAGAAAATAATACTTCTGTATAATTTGTTGATCGATCATTTATGCCCATTATCCATACTTTAGAAAGACAGATTTAATCCAATTGTATGATCATTGTCTTAATTAAAGACCAAATAAAACAACCACACTAAAAAATAAATAGAAAAAAGAAACAATGGGAGACTAAATTAAACCCCTCGCTTTTTCCCCCCTGTTCCAAAATCTCACTTTCCCACTTAATTATCCATACTTTTTACTAATAGATAAAATAACAAAAGCAAAATCTTCTTCCACGTGTTATTCCATTATATTCACCCCACGGAATAATTAGCCCCTGGCTATATGTTGCTATCTTGTTATATCTCTTGGGTAAACTAACTTCTACAATACTTAAAACTAATATTCATTAACAGGATTTTTGGGTAAGTTCTGGTAGGTTCAAATAATCATCTTACAGCAGTGTATCAAATCTCCGGTACAGATAAGGATTGAGCTAAAATATGTCTGAATTCAAGCAGAGCTATGAATATTTTTGTTTCTACAAACAAGCTTTCTGATGCATTTTCTCAAAATTAAACAGAGAAAGTTGTCACGTGACATTTTCCGTTAACCCTAGTTCCCAGATTGAATATCCTCACGTGTCTAGCGACCGTTAGCTCAACTCCCCTAGCAGTAAAATGTTGTGGCGATATCAGACAAGTAAATAGCGTGGCATTTCACTGACAAGAGGAATTTCCAATTTATTGTTCGGACAACTTGTGAATTCCCAACCTTTAATAATTTGATTAGATTTTTTTTTTTTTTTTTTTGGTTTTCAAAACACACAAGCGACGAAGGAGAGAAGATTCAGGTGTATTATTTCGCCCTATTCATGAAAATATAGGTTTTCCCTATTTGCATTAATATCTTGTCTAATCTAGCAGCATTAAGATGTCATGTTTGGATTGCCTTATAAGAGTGGTAAGTTCAATTTTGCAAGCATATATCTTACAGTTGTAAATTATTGATTTATAGTCTACATTTACAACAAATTATGTAATATCAATCTACATCCTTTTAAATTGATTACAGCAAGAGTTTAATGAACAGCTGAGCAAGAAGGAAAGAAATAAAGAAAGAATTGATATGGAGATTTTTATTTAGCTGTAGTCAATTAAAGGTTTTAATAACAATAACAAAAAAGTATTTGAGTACAATTGCTTTCGTGACAGATTTGGTATGCTGTAGCTATAGTACAGCATGTGAACTGACATGTGACATTTAATACATTCTTCCTAATATTGGACGAGCTAAGCCCATTGTTAACTATATTTCATTGTTATAATTTTAAATGTCATAGCAATGATCATGACCATCCAAAATATTTGAAAGGAATTATCAATTAAGTACACACTTTCTAGCAAATATATTTTTTACTGTAGAATTAAATATAACATTCTTCCATTTGCATTCAATTTTTGTGTCGGTTTTGATGGTGACTATATGATCACACGTATAGACCATCAGTTCCAAAATTATCAATGTATTCAACATTAAAAGAACTTCAGTACTTATATCACAGTTATAATTTTAAATTAATGTGTAGAAGCTATCTCTCTCGCCTCTACAATTTAATGCAAAAATTATGACAAATTGATCATGCTTTGGTATAACATCACGTGTTATATTTATTTAGCGACAAGCTGGACATAGTTGGGACAAAGCAAGGAGCGACGAATAATTTCCTTCACCGCCGCATATGTTTATTGTTTAGTTCTGATCAAAATCAAATTAGCGACCACCAACTCGACAGAAAAAGAATACAAATAAAAATAACAGAGAATGCCAACTAAAATGGATAATGCAAAGAATCTGTCTCACAACCACCCCTTCTGACTTCAATCAAACCCATAAATTGCAGTAGATTATGGTAAGCTAATGTCCAAATTTTGGCAGGTCAGATATTTTGAACACTAGTTTTAATCATCAATAATGCAAAAAGGGCATTTTCTTGCTCTTGAAGACTGTCAGTTTGGCTGTCCAACTTCATTCTTCCTAACTAATGTCCCGGATTCTCTGTGGCTGGTGAAATCTACTATTAGCGTGGTGAATCAGCAAGCCTATGTGGTCCCCAGACTTCCAATTTAGGGGGCGTTTGTTTGTGACTTAAGAGGTGCATAACTTAAGAGGTGCATAACTTAAGTTATGCATCCTTAAGTCGCCAAACACCCGTTACATAAGACGCCTTAAGGGTGCATAACTTATGCAACCAAAATAGGTTGCATAAGTTATGCACCCATCTGCTTTAATTTTTTTCCCAATAATACCCCTTAGAAATATTAATAATAATTAATAATATTTAACAAGTAATATTAATTATTAATGATATCAATTTAATAATAATAATAATAATTGATTAAAAATAATTAATCAATAATAAATTTTTATTATTAAATAATTAATAATATATAATGAAAATTAATTATTAATATTTCATAATAACAAAAATGATTTACTATCATCATATATAATTAATTTTTATAATTATTAATAATTAATAATATTTAAAAATTAGCAAATAATTAATAATAAATAATAATCTTTAAAGAGTAACAATAATTATTAAAAAAATAGTAATTAATAATAAATATTAATTATTAATAATAACGATTAACTAATAATAATTAATTAAAAATAATTAATCAATAAGAAATTTTTATTGTTAAACAATTAATAATGTTTATAATATTTAATCAACAATAATTATTAATATTTCATAGTAATAAAAATGTTTAATTTTTATAATAATTAATAATTAACAATAATTAGGTCACAATGTCTTATTAATACATAATACGAATTAAAATTAAATAATTCAAGTTTAAGGGCATTTCAGTCTTTTGACATGAATATATGCATGCATTAAGTTACTCATCCTTACTACACAACCAAACATCTATTACATAACACTACATAAATACTTAGGCATCCTTAACTTATGTAACCCCTTACTACACAACCAAACGCCCCCTTAGTATTTAACTTATCTGTTAATGTGATAGAGATATTAAAGTACTAAAAAATGAGGGGATGTAGTTTTCTGGGAAACTTAACTTCTGTATGGAAAATATATAGAACCATGACAATAAAATGCGCGAATATATTTAGCATTGTATTTCACTAAATGAAATTGTCCATTTCTTTTAATTTTTCTCATATGGATTTATCGATGATTGAATATTTTAATAGTACGAGAGACGTAGATGTCTATATATTTTTATTGTAAGCTTGAAAAAAATTATCATGAAAGATATAACACTTGATTATTTGTACATTTCATATTGTTCTAAGATTAATATTTTGGAATTATGAAGCTGTCCATATGAGTTTGAGATTTGTGTTTTTGTCATCCTACAACCGACGCCCATAATTCAACTAACAATTTTTATTACATATTTTATTAATAAAAATAAATTAGATATAATTTAAATAATAAATTTTATTTAATACGGAGCAAGGTTTTAAAAAGGGTATTGTTTAAACTTTGGTACACGATTAATAAATAATAAAAACATGAACAGTTCCTCTGTTACAAAACTATTGCATGAAAGGTGCGTGATTCTTTGTTGTTAACAATGCTAATTTTGTAAATACATCAGAATTAGTTATTTGAGATAGGTATTGATCAAACATATTTTGTCGGGCAGTAGTCAGGAGCATTTGTAGGGCAGTGTCCACCCAATTTTTTTCTCTGTAGGACCAGCAGAAATGCAACAACACGAAAGACTGTAAGAATTACACTTACATAACATCCGAATCATTTCAAAGCCGACACCACTTGCTCTGCTCTAATTACGATGCCACTTAATCAGCGCAGCTAATCTTTGTAGCTGGTTTGCATTAGTTTGATTAATGGTCTTGTATTATTATGTACAACTTTACTCATTTGGTGCATAAACGATACATCTCCCCAATGCTATTGCTGTATAGTGAGTTGGTGACTCATCAACAACCAGTTAGTTCAATGGAAGACTAAATTTGCACCGAAAAAGACCCAATCATTAATCTATATTGCACTTGATCTAATAAAATATAATGAAAATTGCTATGATGTATTATGATACATATGTATTTTTGTGCATCATGTGGTTATATGTTGGATAAATTTCTAAACAACAAATTTAATTAACTAATGCATTCTAAGTATCAAACCCAAATTTTCATTTTTATGATCTTTTATTTTCTTATATTTTTAATATATTATTTTTTAAAACATAGTAAATAAAATATTTAAAAATTTCTAAAAATTTCTAAAAATAGTAAATAAAATCCAAAAACAATTACTTTGGTTTACAATGAAATTTTATATAATGTATAATTGAGTTGACATGGACAAACATTAATTTTACAAACCAACATTGTGATTTGAAAAAAAGGATCAAACTAATATAAATTTAAGCACGAAATGCATTTCACTTTTTAGTCATTACTTTTTTATTCACGCATTGAAATTAAATTAAAAAAAAGGTGCTCAACTTTGACATACATTGAGCTTTCTTTATAATTAACATTGAATAATTATTATATATGATGATATATTTACTCCATTATATTTTTCTCTATACCATAATAAAGTACCTTTTGCTTTTTATATTTTTAATACTTAGCCAAAATCGCTGTTCTTTTATGTTTTTTAACTTACATTTCTTGAAGAAAAGATGAGATGACATGATTATGTTTTAAAATATATCTTATAATTATCTTGATTATTCACTGAATAATACACAAATCATGAGAAAATGCATTTTATGTTATAGTTGACTCTGTCGGCCGGTCAACGGCATTTTTGTCAAAAATATTTTAGCTTACGTCAATTGTCCTAGTAAAATGATTACATATGCGTCAAAAATATCATGCAAAAAAATATCAAAAATCAATATTTAAATTAACTATTTGATTCTAATTTTTAGCGCTCCCAATTTTCTAAAATTATGATTTCGGTTTGAACATACAGCAACACGTATCATCTCTCACCAATAACAATCCAGTGGGCAGCATAACTGCGTAAGTGCCATAAATCGGAGAAGAGAAACATTTCCCAGGGACCAGTTTAACCTTTGTAAAAGTCCGAGTCTTTTCTGTTTTCACCAACAGTGAAGCAAAGCAAAGCAAAGCAGAGAGAGAGAGAGAGAGAGAGAGATTCTCTTTCCTTAGTTTCTCTTCTGGTTTTGAGCTGTCGGAATCCCTTCTCTCTTCTCTTCTGTGTCTCTGTTGTTCTTATTGCACAACAGAGAGAGAAAGAGAGAGGGAGAGAGAAATTATTCAAATTAAGTTGTCAGATCGATTGAAAGGCGAAGGTAATTTATTTTCCTCCTTGTCTTTTTTTTGGCTAACTCTCACTCTTTGGTTCAAGTGCTCTGTACCCACTTACCACCTCCCTCCTTTTTGTTTTCTAGTACGAGATTTTTATGGGTTTTGATGAAAGTTCTATTCTTTTGAGGCTGATTTTTTGTTTATCATAATTTTCAAATTTTCTCTGATTTTTAGTGTTTTTTATTGTTCTGAAAAGATCTATAGATCAGTGCACCCCAGATCTGATTGGTCTAACCAGTGTTGATTTCTAAAGTTTCGTATTTGTGAATTGGATCTTGTAACAGTGAAATTCTGGTAGGAGGAAAGAAAAACAAAGAGAAAAGGCGAAGGAAGAAATGGGGAAGAAAGGAAAGTGGTTTGGTGCAGTGAAAAAGGTCTTCAGCCCCGAATCAAAGGTACATTTGTCGTCTTTCGATCAATCTTCGCTAATCAAACAGTAATTCTAATATTTTCTTCTCAAATTCTAGAAATCAAAGAAGAAAACGGTAGTTGCAACTCAATTAGAGTCAGATCCGAGCCCTTCTACTCCATTGGAGAGCACCTCAGTAAACACAGCCACTGCGTCTGCACCTGTGCGTCAAATTGAAGAAATTCAAGTGACAGAGAGTGTGATTGAAGAAGGGAAGAATGTGGTTTCAGCTGGACCTTCAGTTCCAACCGCCACAGCTAAGGCCGCATCAGATGTTGTTAAGGCAATACCGGTGCAGCCTGCCAAATTTGCTGGAAAGTCGAGAGAAGAGATTGCAGCAATTAAAATCCAGACCGCATTTCGCGGATACATGGTAATTTCATTTATTTGTTATTTATTCTTTTCTCTTTCCCAATTCTGAGTTCATGGTAACTTTCACTGTGTGAAGAATTTTCCAAGTAGAGTAGTACAGGATAGATCTGATCTTCAATTTCTATTTTTTCCTCTTTGTTCTTGTTTACTATAGATTAGCAAAGAAAACATTGAAGATAAATAATATGAGATGTTGGTGTTCCTTATTATGCTTAACATTGGGTGCTCCTTGGAAAAATATTATGATTTCTTGGTTTAATTAGGGAATTAACGTCCATTATTGCTCTTAATTTTTAATTGAGACCACTCTCTACTGGTAGAGTAAGCCATCATACCTTTCCTATTTTGATGAAGCACAATGAATTATATCTTACAATGCAGTTTATATAGTTCTACTATTGTAATGTTTTTATGTCTAATTTATAGTGTGCTATAAAATTTAAAGTCTTAAAATGTCCATTCAACTGATTCCTGATTAATCAGTTATTAATGGTGTGTGCATAAGACACAAGTAAACTCTTGGCTGTGTAAATGTTAATTTAGTGAGTAAATATTGGGCAATAAATGAGCTGGCTTGATTGAGCCTGACAGAGTTTCAATTGGACTTCAGACTTCAAAGCCAAAAAAGTTTCTTAAATCCCAACTTAATTAAAGTACAAGCCAAGGAAGTATTAGTTGTGTGTCGAGCTTGAAAAGGCACCTTATTTGCAGGTAAGATCTAGTCAATAATAATTTGTGTTAGGTGAACAAAAAGCTGACCATATTGCCTTTGATCTGCTACAACAAGCTTGATGCTGTGATCTCTTTTAATAACTTAATGGAGAACAGCTGAGATCCTATTTACTTTTTCACTGAATTTTATCATGTTTCAAAAAAGGGCTGATTTGAGACGGGACAAAGTTGGCCCCATACGACAAAACTTGCCTTGCCATCACATTGAAATAACATTTCTGTGTGACCTACAAGTATGGAAAAAAAGTTGAATTTTTAGGGCCAAGCACAATGAATGTTGGATGTCTTCTTGAAAGTATTATCAAACACAGGGCGATCTTGTAAACATGCCTTACAACTGTTGTATATGTTCTAAATGCCAAAAATAACTTTGATAACACATTATATAGGCGAGGAGAGCTTTGCGTGCACTGAGAGGGTTGGTGAGGCTGAAGTCGCTCATAGACGGCAATTCAGTGAAGCGTCAGGCAGCAAGCACACTTCGGTGCATGCAGACGCTGGCCCGTGTGCAGTCTCAGATTCGCACAAGACGTCTCCGGATGACTGAAGAGAACCAGGCTCTCCAGCGCCAGCTTCTTCTCAAGAAAGAGCTCGAGAGCTTGAGGGTACAGAATCCACTCTTTCTTTCTGTGTAATGTGAGTGGATTTTATATGACAATATCAATGGATTGACAGAACATGTCCTTTTTCTTATTTCAATGAAAGATGGGGGAGGAATGGGATGATAGTACCCAGTCAAAGGAGCAAATTGAAGCAAGCATTGTGAGCAAGCAAGAGGCTACAATAAGAAGAGAACGAGCCATGGCTTATGCTTTCTCTCACCAGGTACTGTGCATATTTCTTCAAAATAATGCTTTAAGTAGGTCAACCTGTAGAGGTTTCGTGTGGCACAGGCACATTGTTGCTGTGATTTGAGCATTTTTTTTCTGGACATGGAGTCTGATACAGTTCCAGCCAAAATTGTCAACTGCCTATTTTGTCTGTTTTGTATTATTTTTACATTCCAGAGAACTAATTGAACCACAGTATTTGTACTTAATTACCTATATTTATATCTTATAATAGCTATCTAAATGCAACAATTTTTATCTTTAGTGGAAGAACAACTCGAGGACAGCAAACCCAATGTTCATAGACCCAAGCAACCCACAGTGGGGCTGGAGCTGGCTTGAGCGGTGGATGGCTGCCAAGCCATGGGAAAACCGGGGCACTGACAAAGACCAAAAAGATACCAACTCTGTCAAGAGCAGTGCTACTGCCACTGTTGCTCCAATTCCAGTCCTTGGTGAAGGTGAAATCACCAAATCCTATGCCCGCCGTGAAAGCACCAATAATAACAGCCCAAACAAACCCTCACCTACCACCCCAAAACCCCTCCGCCCTTCTCCTATTAAGAACAAACCAGGGACACCTAAGAATGGGCGTAGCCCAGCCACGCAAGATGACGATGCAAAGAGTATGATAAGTGTAACGTCAGAGCTGCCTAGGAGACACAGCTTAGCTGGATCCGTTGTTGTGAGAGATGATGAGAGTTTGCCAGGTTCTCCTACAGTCCCAAGCTACATGGCACCAACCCAGTCCGCCAGAGCAAAGTCCAGATTCCAGACACCATCTCCTGGGGATGATAAGGTGGAGACGCCAGAGAAAGGTAGCTCAACTGGCCCAGTCAAGAAGAGGCTCTCTTTTGCCACTGGAG
The DNA here is from genome assembly GCA_027725995.1 of Rhynchospora tenuis. Taxonomy (NCBI): domain Eukaryota; kingdom Viridiplantae; phylum Streptophyta; class Magnoliopsida; order Poales; family Cyperaceae; genus Rhynchospora; species Rhynchospora tenuis. The sequence continues at coordinate 67,290,603 of CM050889.1, read as the reverse complement.
ATAAGAGTAGTGTCCCCTCATCCCCTATGGTGATGCGAAGGCATTCAGGCCCACCTAAGGTGGAGGTGGCAGTGGCAGTGGGTAATGGAAATTAAATTAAGTTAATGTGGTGGGTGGTATTTGTTTATCTGTTTTATTGTTTGTTTCGAGTGGAACATTCAGATCTGGTATAGTACAAGTTTGATAGTTATGGTGAGGGATCATTGCTTTCTTTCTTTTGTTGTTCGATTGGAAATTGAAAAGGTCAATTGTTAGATGTAACAGTACAGGTTGGCATTATCATTCATTTTCTGTGTAAGGATATGATGAGCTTGTTATTGTTTTATCTGTTCTGTTCCTTCAGGCTGCATGGATTATTCTTAGCACTCGTTTTATTTCAAGATTTACTAGCTAGTGCTTTAAAATAACTTGTTTTATTAGCTTCTCTCAGCTTGATATCGTAGGAAGGTTTATTATGCAAAATGCTTTTCCAATTTCTGTCATGTGCATTTTCTCACCGACAAAAGGTGTGACTAGGTTCCACCAGAAATAAATTTGGGACATTAACTGTTCATTTCCAGGAAGAATCAAGGTCCAATGATTACAAGTCTACTGATAGAATATTTGTACGAGCTCAAGAAATTTTTTGGCGCGAGGCCATCTACTCAAAAGCATAATAATAAAAACAAATGAAATATCATGTTTCATGAAATGAAATGTAGAATGAATAGTTGAGTTGTGCTAAAGTACCAGTCAGCTCGAAAGCATAACTAATTTATATGACCTAGTTGCTTGAGAAAATTTCCAAGTACATATTATAGGCGAAATGCTAATCTCAAAATGGAAGCATACTTGTGCTTTGCCGGTACAGGTCAGGTTTGTTACCAGCATGTACAAGAATTGTTCAATATCTAATAGCAATTTACTTTACAACAGCCCCCTATGGTATAACAAAAGGGGAGGAAAATAATACTGAAATGTTGAAATAAGATTGTCCAACCTTTCATTGGAGATTAACCTTGACTATCTGATCTCATATCAGACAAAAGTAGAGCAATAATAAATGAAAAAGAAGAATTGAGAACACTGGACTAAAGGAAGATCGTAGAGCAATAATAAATGAAAAAGAAGAATTGAGAACACTGGACTAAAGGAAGATCGTAGAGCAATAATAAATGAAAAAGAAGAATTGAGAACACTGGACTAAAGGAAGATCGTCCAACCCTTCGTTGGAGATGATCCTTGACTGTCTGATATCGTATCAGACAGAAATTGAGCAATAATAAATGAAACAGAAAGAATTGGATTAAGTTAGACTTCTAATTTTGTGATGAACTTGCTCGAACTGATGTCAGTGGGCAGATGGAAGTGAATTTGCAGTATTGACACTTCCACTTCTCATCTTCAGTAACATATTTCACCTCTTTATTTGTTACCCAAAAATCTAAGCATTGCTTCATCTGACTATGGAACCAACTTGCATCATAGGAAAATACATATTCTTCTAACAATGTGTTGTCTGTTTGCAATTCATACCTGCACACAGGAAAAAATCAGATATTCTGTGAAAATTTCAACTGACTCAGTTGGAAGTATGCCATATGTCAAAATTTGAGACTCAAACAAATTCACAAATGTGTTGCAAAAATGAGCACCTCAAAAGAAGCTCATCTTTGGATCGTGGAAGTAAACTGCAAGTGTTCTTATAGTATGTCATGACTTCTTCTAATGTCTGCATAAAAAACAAAACTATATAACACAAACTACAGTAGATTTGCAAAAAAAAAATACTTCCAGTTGATTATATTAAAACTCCAAGACGTAGGAAGTATCAGACTGGCTTGGGATGATCAGCTGGGTCAGGTTCAGATCAAAGATTGGACGGTTCTGATATTAATCACGGGGCACCCATCTTCGATTGGACGGTTCAGATCAAAGATCTGCCCCCTGCAGACCTTTTGAGGTCTGAAGAGGATATGAATTCATGGGTAGTCTTAACAAATAAATCAACTGACATAAACTGTCAGATTCCAAACTGCTTACCTTATAAATATGAAATAAAAGGTATACTCGTTAATAATGCTACCAAGAAGTTTAAGTTTAAAACATCATTCAAATATACAAAAAAAAAAATTAATCATCAGAAACCTTACTATAGAGTTTTTAATAACCTTGCATATATGTAACAAATGTTTAGCACCGCTTCATGGGAATTAAATGGTACCCAAATCAAATAAAAAGTATGCTTGTTGACAATGTATCCCAGAAATTTCAGTTTAAATACCATTCAAATAGCAACCTAATTATAGAGATTTGAATAACTTTGTATATGTGTAAAAACTTGTCAGAACAACTGCACAGGAATTAAAAGGTGCCATACAGAAATATACATGCCAGTTTTATGTGGGTTTGGTAAGCATCGGTTATTGGGTAAAAGTCGCAGCTTCAGATAAAGCAGTACAATGAAAGGCACCGACATTTCAAATGGTCAGAAGAAAGAATTGTAGGTGTAAAACTCTAGAAACTAGTTACCTTTGCTTGGAAACCCATGGAATTTACATACTCCTTTATCTCATCAGATAATACATACTGGGAATCTAGATTAAAATATCTGAAGAACTCGTCAGATGGAAACATGCTATAAATCAAGTCATCCCACAGGTACTTGTAACACATCAGCTGAAACCTGAATAAACCAAAAAACAGTACATTATAGTCTCTATTCTCTACTCTATGTATGAAAGATTGTTAAAAAAAATTAACACAAGGTCATGGCAAACCTTGCATTTCTCTTCTGTGGCTCTGCTGGGAGTGTGGGCTTAGCACGGGTCTTAGTATCAACCAAAATTGGATTAATTGTCTTTTCATTTGTCGGGACTCGAAGTTCATCAATTACTCCCACCAGCCAAATGCCATTAAATAAGCCTATTCTGATACACCAATAGAATTGATTAGAAATATCCCTAGCTTAAAGAAACTATAAAGATTGGAGTAGATGATGGGTTTTGCTTTCCACTAGCAGATTTAATGCTTACACTGGAAGCTCCCGGGTCAGGCCTTCAAAAAGTAATTGGTTTGCACCAACAATAAAATTAACGAATTTTATTGCCCATGATTCCTCAGCAGATTTGACTCGAATCTCAACCCTTTCAATTACCTACAATCAATCAACTTTGTACATTACATTTAACAGCAATTTAGCCCAATTTTTGTGCAATCCACAAGGAGATGAATAAACAGCACACCTCTTTCTCCAACTGAGCATGGCGATCAGACCCCATTTTCATAGCCTTGGTCCTTCTTGGCCTCCCATGAAGCAACACAAACTCCATTTGCTTCTCACACCATTCCTACCATCAAATTCACACCAATCAGCAATAAAAACAAAAACCCACAAACTCATCTCTAAACAAAAGGAGAAAAAACAAAAATGCACACACACACAGTGGCAGTGATATCAGTAACAGTAAGTCCTCGATTCTTCCTAAACTGCGCAAGAAATGGTTTCCGAGGCAACCTGACACCAGAATCCTCAATATCAGGCGTGTCAGGCGGTATCGCGCGTGGAATCAAACTGACAGATCGACACTGATTGATGGAATTGGAGAATGAAGCGGCGATGAGAGGCCGAGCTGAGGCGAGCGCAGCCTCGAGAAACGCCATCTCCTCTTCGCTGATGATCTCAACTGGGATGGTGGTGTTGTTTGTAGCGGAGGTTTCCATGCTAGATCTCCCAATTTGGTTGATATATCTCTCTATTTTTGTATCGATTTCTCTCTCCGCACGCAACGCACCGCAACCACGTTGTGTGGTTGACGAGATCTTCTTTCTTCTTTGATTGGATTGGGAGAGGAGAATTGGAGATCAACGGCTCTAACGTTCGAATTTTTGGATTTTTCTTTTTCTGGTTTGGTTCGGCAGAGCTGCGTTTTGTTTTTTTCCTGTATTGAAGTTATTAATTTATTATTTTTTTATTTTATTAAATCTGTGAGTTGCTTTCAAAGGAAGCTGTTGAGATATCATAATAGTAGGGATGATGGTGATTCTCTGTTTGGAATTGAACGGTTCAGATGTGTGTGATAATTGATAAAATAAGAGTGAAATATGAATCGTTCCTTGTGGATTAAAATTATTCAGACATGAATCGTTTATTGTGAATTTCGAACCTTATGAAATTAAATTTCCATACATAAAAAATTGGTCTCAAATCAATACTACCAGGTAAATAAAACTAATGTATTGAGTGAAAGTTTGAAGACTAACCTTTCGTATAGTATATGTAAGTTTTTTTTTTTTTTTCTCAGTCCAATTTACACCTAATTAATTTTTTTTTTTTTTAAGACATACTTGACAGAGGCTGCCTAATTGTTTTTTTATAAGAGCCAATCGGCTCACAAGTTGAACCATACTCTATATATATTTGTTTTTCAATCAACTAAAACGTTCATTCTCACTAGATGGCCTCTTTCTAGTTTGTCTATTAAACAAAAAAAAAAAAAAATGTGCATTCTGAGATGTGAACTCTATTAAAGTGCCTACTTACAAAGTTGTTAGTTCAAACTTAGTTGACAATTTTATGTTTGTTTGACGGCTTGCTTGTTCAAATCGTCAAAAAAAAAAAAAAAAAAAAAAAATGAAGTCAGTGCCAGTTTAAACTGAAAGCCAAAAAATTATCAATTTAAAATTTGTACGCTATGAGGATAAGTTTGGCTTTAGTTTGGTCTCGGTTTCATCTTAATATTTGCACGATTCATCGCACCAATTGGAGCTATTCAATTTGGCACCTCTAACCCAAACTAAAATGGAGAAATAGTTTTCTATTCCCTATTAATCACTGATTCACTATGTCAATATCGGTTATAGACAAGAGTCTTTATTTTATTTTTTGAAAACGCTAAAACTTATCTTTTCATCATAATTATATTTTCTTTTTGAGGTTGGTTGGAACTTGGAAATATATCATGGGCGAATATCCTTCTTACCTTCTATATGTTACTCGGAAATTCGCATTAAGTTTTCATAAGTCAGCTTCATATATCTTATTTTTCTAAAAACAATTCTCTCTTTATGTTTGATTACTTCGTGATATCACATAACGAGGGAATTTTTTTTTTTTTTGTTTAATAACCGGAATATGGCCACTTAATTAGTTCAAAAAAAATGCAAAACCACATATATCAGTTATCCGAATTTCGTATCGGTTTTCGTCATTATTCACCAACCAATTTTATGCCATCTCTATAGCTTCCATTATTTTTAATGTAATTCTGGTTTAATACTTCTAATTTTGAATTTTTACAATCCTACATTTGCCAGATGAAAAAGTTAATTGAAGCTGGTCTAATATTTTTGATAGATATCCAAAATTAGTAACTATTTTATATTGTTATTAAAATTGCAATTTTTTGTATCATCAATTATTGAATTTGTATAAAGTTGACATGGCACCTTTAGATAGATATCTTACTTAACAATCTCCTTTTTTAAAAAAACAAAATTATTTATTTAGGGAAACAGAACCTAAAATCTAAATAACATAATTTCAATCATATTAAGACACGTCAGTCAATGTATGAGATCAGAAGTGGAGCATCAGATGAATTCTGTACCACACAAATGAGGGTCAGAGGAGAAGAGAAGAATCAAAAGAAGATCATGATCAAAAGACAACGAATTAGAACAGCTCACCACTCTAAACAAAAAACAAACCCTCATTAGAATTTAGAAGAGAGACTGAGAGAGGAAGAAATATGGGCCTTGAAATAATTGAGCCCAAAGTTGGTCTCAGGATAGAGACAGAGCCCATGTTGCTCGGTGGCGTGTTCGTTTTGTTATTCCTAGTCATGACCCACGGCCACGACCCACGAGTTCTATTCTTTACACTTTTTCAGTTTTCTATCTATACAATTAAATAAGAAGGAACGACCAAACCTTGGGATTTCCTCTCCGTTTCAACTAAAACTGAATATCTAACTCTTATTAGATCATAACCAAACTCACTTGTTCTCCCATATCAATTAGTCCAGTACATTTTTAAAATGGAGAGAACGAAATGCTGTGATACTTTTCGAATCTTGGATATCCAGTTAAAGGAAAACCCGACCCGATAATAAAGTGCCAACCAAACTCGTCAAAGTACAAGCACGCTTTCTCATTGACCATCGTTGATCTACGATTATAAAACTCGCGAGAAACATGTTTTGCGCTTACACCCTCAAATATTTTATAATTATGGTCTGAAAGATCGCAGCTTTTTTATTTTTCTATAACAAAATTATTCAGCTAAATATTTCAACTGAACTGATTACGTAATTAAAGGCGTTGTTAGATATGACCTGATAGATATTATTTTACATTATTTAAAAAATATGTATAATATCCGAACCTAACTTTCCAATACAAAAAAATAATTAATTGTATAGAAATATTTAGATAAAATCATAAAAATTAAAATAGAATAACCGATATATGCATAAAAATTTCATGGATAAGTTGCTCAGCTTTATTTTTGAACTTGATTTGTTAAGTTTTAATCTATCAAACTCTATATACAAAGATCAAACAAATCAGATAAAGTTTTGTTGTAAAAAGAAAAAATAGTAAATCGGCTATGATAGGATTTGATCATTACAAAAAGAATAAAAAAATTTTAATCCATTCCAATCTGTGCACTAACAAAGATAGGATTCAAATTAGATTGTATCCAGATAACTCAAATATAAAAAATTGCAAGGGTGAAAATGGAAAAAATTCCACAACTCAGCCCCATTCCCACGCTCAACACCTAACTGGAAAACGAGAAAAAGAAATCAATTGAGAAAAAGGCTAAAGTAAAAAAGGACATGATAAACTAGAAGGCTAAGGAAACGCCAATAAAGGCTCCAAACCCAAGAACGTACAACGAAGAACCCGTCGTTTGTACTTCCCCTAATCATTTCCGTTATCATATCTTAACATTCACTGACGAATGGGCTCCACTGCTCTTTCTCAAAACGTAGTCCTACTTGTCAGCGATTGATTTGAGAATTTCACAGGGTACGATAAATTGGTATTTCTTAACAAAGACGGCTTACGAGACCACGAGACATCGCTGTATGACAATTTCGTAGACCAGGTCCACAGAGTTTATTACTGAATAAAAATAACTCCAGCACAGAGATATTATTTAGCATAATAAATATTATATAATACTTAATTTTGCGTGAATATTTGTATGTTTAAAAATTTAAGAGTGTTTTTTGTTGAATAAAGTGAAAATTTACGTTTACCGATTTCTATTTTTTATCGTAAAAGAATTACAAGTGAACAACTAATAAAAGAGTGATAGAAAGCCTACAAACATGTTTAGGTACCAGTTATGTCTATTATTCATGAAAGATTAATTATGTTTTTAAAAAACAAAAAGCCACAAATAATTTAATTTGTGGTGTAAATTTTAAGTAGAATGAACTTATAATAGAAAGAAAAAAATTCATTTTGCTCAACTTGCATTACGATTTTGAGATAATATATAAATTTAGACACAAAAATATTTTCCTTGTATGCATTAAGGTAAAAAATTAACAAGATAAAGCAAAATTAAATGTAAAAGAAGATAAGTACAAAGAGACGTACACACATCAAAATGCTATTCTTGTCTTTTTACAGAATATAAATAGAAAATTTTTTGGAAATATATGATTCCCCTAAACGTGCCACTAAATTTAAATAAAAAATTATTAAAAAGCATAAAAGTTACACAGGAATCATCTCGAGGTATAAAAATATATTATCATCAGTGCAAAAGGGAAGCATGCACAATTGCACATGGATAAAACACCGGGGTTAGAACGGGAGATGACAGTCAACTTTAATTAAATTCAGAGCAGGACCAATCCGTGCACCAGGCGCAGGAACGATCTGCTGCGTCAGCTCATGGCGCGGACTTATGCTGGGTAATTAAACCCGATTTGAATAACCGTGATACGTCCGCCGCGGTTCCTCAATAGGGGAGAGAGAGAGAGAGAGAGAGAGGAAATTAAAACAAGGCCTAAGATCTCCGATTCATCGCTCTTGCTTGTGCGCTCTTCTTTCTCTCCATAATTTATTTATTTTTCTCGATTATTCTACCAAGACATATCCAAATCGTATCTTCGATTCGAAATCAGCTGGATGTTTTGAGAAATTGTTGGTGTTGATCGATTCGTCTTGGCTCGTGCGAATTGTTTGGGAATTGGGTAGGCGAACTGTTGCATCTTGGTGGAGAGATTTGATTTTTGGACTGAGGTGCGTCGAAACCCTAGCACGGCGTTGAGAATCGATCGAGTGGTGCGCTTGTTAAGTGGAATTTGTGGCGATTTTACTGGATTTGATCGTGAATTGTGCTTGGAGTATGATTTTTACTGGAAAAGGTTGATCATATATCGCTTGAGGGTTTGAACTTGTGAGGATTGATCCATGGATTTGGTCTCGAGTTGCAGGGTATTTAATTCCTCTTCAGTTTTTCTAATATTGTGTTGATATTTTGCTGTGGACTGAGTTTATTGCTATTTTTGGGAAAATTTTCCTGGAATTGATTAATGCAGTTTGACCTATTTGTAATATGTACTCTGGAGATGAAGTTCAGTTGATGCATGGAGTTGTCAATGTTTTGTTTCTGAGTCAGGAACTAATAATCCGATCTGAATATTGATGAATGACTAATTTTAAACTTAGAAAGACTGTTTTAATAAAATTAATACAGTGGACCAATGGAACTCTGAATTTTGTGCATTTCTCACATCAAGGGCCTCTGGCCTGCTCAATTTTGCTAGATGATACATAGTTTTATAGTTTAAAAATATTAGCTTAGAGATGATTATATATAAATATTTTAGGGGTTTAATTAAAGTGTACTAGGTTTAACTAAATGTGAGTCGTTGGAATGATATAATCCATTACTGGTTCTATTTGGTATTTCTGCCACTATAGCAAGTTTAGTTGTCTGAGGAGCCATGTTTTTTGTCCAATGTACATCTGTTTTCATGTCAGTTGAAGTACATGCTTTTGTTTATTTATTTATTATTATTTTTTTGTTTTGGCAGGAAAAGCTGCAATATTTTAGGATAAAGGAGCTTAAAGATGTCTTAACTCAGCTCCATTTAGCTAAGCAAGGGAAAAAACAGGTACAGATGAGCTGCTCTTTTAAGTTCAATTTGTTTCCAGATTTATTTAAGCTTGCTTCTCCTTATAGTTTAGCTTAATACGAGTCAGAGATACTATCACTGCACTTAAAACCACAGTGGGGTGTCATCAAAATAATAATTGTACCTGTGCAGAGTTCTTTTAATAGAATTCTCATGTTATACTACTTGGATTGTTCCCAAATGTACAAGTCACTAGCACAGCCTTTTAGAAAGGGAAAATTTCAGTTCAATTGCAAGTTAGTGAAATGTGAACTTCGGAAGGGCTGGTACACTGTCTCTGTCTCTGTGTCTCTGTGGGGTGTGTGTGTGTGAGAGAGACAGTCTGAATTCTCGAAACATCTACAATGTAGGAAATTTGTCTTACCCTTTCATATAATTTGCTGAATCTCTTGAGCTTATTTAGAAGATTGTTCTATTTTCCCTTTTGATTTGAGCTGTACACTGTGATTTGTAGGACCTAATGGACAGGATATTGACTCTGGTATCTGATGACTCTGGTAATATATCTTTCAATCTGATATCTTGATTGCTATATTTTACATATTTTCGCATATACTTTTAATCTCTATGCAGTAACTGGTATATTGTGTCTTTTCTGATATATATATGTGCAATTATTTTGTGTAGGAGCTCCCAGGTGGGGAAGGAGAAATTCCATAGGGAAGGAGGCAGTGGCAAAGATAATTGATGATACCTACAGGTAGTAACATCTCCCTCTTATGCCTTTGCAACCATCCTTCCAAATGATAAACAATGATAAAAATACATCTCTTTGTTGCCTCTTTTGTAGGAAATTACAAGTGCATGGTGCCCCTGAATTTGCTACAAGGAGTCATAGCTCATCAGATTTTACTAACCATTATGTCAGACCAAAAGAGGAGGTCGAAGGACCCCCTCCCCAGACAGAAAGAGTGCGGTGTCTTTGTGGCAACACCTATGAAACAGACTCAATGATAAAGGTATAGTCATTCATAGAACTCCAGTAACTGCCTTTATAGATGCCACATGCCAACTGTGGGAGTATGCTGACATAAATTGTACGGTGTGATTTTCTATTGTAGTGTGAAGATGTCAAATGCCAAGCTTGGCAACATATTAGCTGTGTTATTATACCTGAGAAGCCAATTGAAGGGGTACGGCCTGAAATCCCACAAAATTTTTATTGTGAATCATGCAGACTAAGCAGAGCAGATCCGTACGTCTCCTTTCCCCTTTTTTTGAACAATCTTTCTGTATTGCATTCTTTAATTTTCATCTGTTCTTCACATAACATAGTGATGCTAATAAGCAGATTCTGGGTCACTGCATCTCAACCGTTGCCCCCCTGCAAATTTTCATCTTCTGGTCTGGCACCTGATGGGTAAATTACTCTTTTCTCTTTTTGAATTTTTGTTTCATGTGGAAGTATTGGTGATGTTTTTTTGTTTTTATCATTTTCTATGGAACTGTGCTGGTGCAAGTCTTTAAATCTCATAATATGTGGTACAGTAGTATAGTGTCCACGGCAGTTGGCAGGTTCAGAATGTACTATCCTTGTATAAGCATAATATATTATCTAGGTTCTACGTTACTGTATGGGAAATCCACTTTTGTATAGTGATGGCATTGAGTTAATAGTATAGTACAGTACTGGAATTCATTTTTGTTGGTTATTTGAAATACATACAGAAGCAACACCATGCACAGCTTGGAGAAAACATTTCAGCTATCGAGAACTGACAGAGAGATGCTTCAGCGAACTGATTTTGACCTCCAGGTTAAATTTTGTTCTCTAAATTTGACATATTGACAATTATTAAATTTTATTGTGCCATTGTGGGAACTTAGAACAGAGCAGATATTTTTATGGCTCTTATTAGTCTGGTTCCATACTTTGTTGTAGGTGTGGTGTATGCTCGTCAATGATAAAGTTCAATTTAGAATGCACTGGCCACAGCATGCAGAACTGCAAGTCAATGGTATAACAAATGCTCATATTCATGATCCCTTTTAAAATTTTTTGTTAATGTAATACTCAAGTCATTTGATATTTATTGCTTTATTTTTTTCCTTGCCCACCTTACTAGAATTCTAATTTTAATTGTACATATTGCAGTTGTGAGGTTTACTTCTATATCTCTCTTCTTTTGGTGCTGTACATTTTTTTATGGGTTGTTCAAAAGTAAAGGGTTATGTTTTAAAGCATATTTTTAATTCGATAGGTATTAGCGTCAGAGTTATTCCAAGACCTGGCCAACAGCTGCTAGGAATCAATGGTCGAGATGATGGGCCAGTGGTAATTAATACTGCATCCGCTCCAAATATATTTATCTTTTTGTAATGAGCAAAATTGTATATAAATTTGCTGGCAGTATTATGAGGCAAATAACTTAAAAGACTTCTTTTTCTAGATTACCACACTAAGCAGGGAAGGACATAATAAAATATGCTTAACAAGATGCGATGCACGCACATTCTGTTTTGGCATCAGAATTGCAAAGAAAAAAACTGTCCAACAGGTCAGCTATTTTTTTTGCATTTTACTACAGTATTTTTTTCATTTATTTTAAGTGGAGAAAATGTTCTAAAAGGAGTAAATCCAAGTCAAAAGTTAAACAAATTGTTCATGGTATTAAACCATTGTTTTTGTTTGGGGTGGTTAGTGCTGAAGAATCATTTCCCTTATTACTGCTTACTTGCCAACTATGCCAGTTTGGTTCTCTTTTCTGGGTACTAATTTTATTGAAAAAAAGAACCTGTTTGGTTCAAACCTGAAGAGAAATGTACCAAACAGGTGTTGTTTTTTTTTTTTTTTTTTTTTTTAAAAAAAAAAAGGAAAGTGTCGCATTGCTCTCTAGTACATGTTGGTCATGTTCACTTTATACAACAAGTACGCACACAGCGATAGGTGTTTGGCTTCTTCCAGTTTATGTTCACTTGTTCTTTTATAGCTTTATTGATTGTGGTTTTTCACACTTAGGTCCTGGACATGGTTCCTAGGGATGGTATTGGAGAGCCTTTTGAAGATGCTCTTGCTCGTGTTAAGCGTTGCGTTGGTGGTGGCAAAGAATCAGATAATGCAGACAGTGACAGCGACCTTGAGGTGGTTGCTGAATCTGTCACTGTCAATCTTCGCTGTCCTGTGCGTACTAGCTACTCTTTTATCCTCATCTCAATACTTTTGCAGTGTTTGATTACAAGTTATAATCTATGCCAATCATATTATGCAGATGAGTGGCTCCAGAATCAGAACCTCTGGTAGGTTCAAGCCCTGTGCTCACATGGCTTGTTTTGATCTGGAAGCATTTGTTGAACTCAACCAGAGATCAAAAAAGGTCCATTTTTTTGTACAGCCTTCCCATATTTTCATGTTCTGTTGCCTTCTTCTCTTATGATTTACTGAGATAAATTTGTTCTGTTTTCTATTTCAGTGGCAATGTCCTACATGCATGAAGAATTACTCTCTTGAAAAAATTGTTATTGATCCATATTTCAACCGGATCACCTCAATGGTAATTTTGGATGCATTATCACTCATTGTTTGCTTATTTATATATCGGGTACCATGCTTCTGACACCCTGTATTCTGGTTCAATTCAGATGCGTAAATGTGGTGAAGATGTATGTGAGGTTGAAGTGAAGCCTGATGGGTGCTGGCGTGTGAAGGGAGAAACCGAGCACAAAGAACTCACCAGGTGGCACGCACCTGATGGCTCTCTCTGTGCATCGAGGGAGGAGGTTGAAGCCAAGAAACCAATGGTAGAAAAAACAGCTCTTATCAAGCCAGAACCTACATCAGATGGGCATACAGGTTTAAAAATAGGCATCAAGAGAAACCGCAATGGAAAGTGGGAAGTCAGCAAGCATGACGACCTTGCCAACAAGAGGCCCTCAGTTACTGTAAACCATATTCCTGGAAAACCTGAAAACAACCTACTAAGAGCAGGTCAGATGACCAGCAGTGGGTCTAGCTTTAGGGATAGAGACGATCCTAGTGTTAATCAAGACGGCGGCGTACACTTTGATTTGTCATTGAACAATGGCCATGAGTTTGAGTCTGTTGCTCCTAACTTTGATTCAGCTTACAACCTAGTAGAGGATAGAGCACCTACCCAGCCAAATGACAATGATGTGATTGTACTCAGCGACTCTGATGATGACAATCCTACCTATGAAGCGGGTCCGTCAGGTGAAGCAAATGTTTTCCCCTTTTCAAACCCTCATCCAAGTGTCTCTGGAAGGTATGCTGATGACCCAGCTTATGGTACAAATGGGGGATCTGCTGGCCTCGGCCTTTTTAACAATCAGGATGAATTTGACAAATTTGACATTAACAATTTGTCTATGCCTGGGCATATTTCGGGATTAGGGTACCAATTCTTTGGCAACACAGATAATGATGAGCCAGACCCCCTCGGCCTTGCTCCTTCCAATGGGTATGGTTTGACAACTGATGTTGGTGCTATTGGGGATCCTCAAGATTTTGTGAACGGCCACACCACTAGCTCTGATTTGCATGGGAGTTTGGTTGCAAACCCCTTAGCTTTTGGTGGAGATGACCCTCCGTTTCAGATATTCTTGCCAACCCAGCCGTCTGGTACTACCTTGCAGGATGATACCAGTGAGCGTGGAGACATGACAAATGGGCTTCACCCTGCTGATTGGATGTCTCTTTCTCTTGCTGCTGGTGGAATGCATGAGGAAACTGCCCCTCCTGATTTATTGAACCAACAGCCTCTGCAGCAACCTACTGCAAAGTCATCCTTCCTGGATCAATCAAATGATGATGGTTTGCCCCTGCTCTCTCTCTCTCTCTCTCTTTATGACACTGGGAGACATAACTGTTGTTCTTTTAACATGTTCGAGTAAATTGTTTTCTTGCAGCTTTTATTCATCTCAGTTCCAATGGTGTTGAGAGACACAACAGACCAGATCCTTCGAGCAATTTGCCTGGGCATGATTATACATTCTCTCAGCCACACCAGATTCGGACACCTGGGCACCAGTTTTGTAATCTTGATAGTGACTCTGATTCTGATGGTTACTAGGAAAAATCTTTTGGGGGTTTTCAGTGGTCAGAGAATCCCCTGGAAGGCCAGTTCATCTAATTCACTTAGATGAATAGTTGCCGAGAAGCCTGGGTCTAAGTGGTAGAAGCAGAACTCAGCAAGCACTTGTTTGAGGTGCTTCTTTTTCTCATGCCTTCCTAAGTTGACTGGTTTTTCCCGTACAGATTTTTTGAGACCAGATTGTGCCGGCTAGGGTTGGGGTATTTTTTTTGCCTGCAGCAAAGCAGCATGTACATGTTTTATAGGAGACAAATGGAGACCATCCCATGGTGTAAGCCGATTTATTGTGGGAAGGTTCGTGTGTTAATATAAATTAGTAAGTAGAGCTATATATATTTAGCTGTTTTTATTCTTTTTTTTTTCCCTTTTATTTTCGGTCAAAGTCTGCTGGTTATTGACTCTGCTGTTCTTGTGTTGCTATACAAATTAATTATTTTTATAGAGCAGATTACATACAATCGAAAGTGATAGGAACAATACAGTTTTATGTTGTTAGGCCTATGTGTGCTACTGTGTTTAATAATTTGTAGTCAAATTGTCATTTGATTGATAGCCTTTGGTTTTGTTCGTTTTACAGAAGCAAATTGATCATCTATCATATGGGGAATATAAGTATAGATAGTTCAATTTGCACAGCATGGAGAGGTAAATCGTGTTCCCTTCCATTTTACACTTGTTACATCTTCTTATTTTCCTCCATATAATAAAATTAATTTTAATGATTTAAAATGCTCCCGAGGCAATTGTGCAAACAAGAAAAACCTCGGTGAGGTTACTCTCTCAACTATAGACCTGAAAACGAAATAGAGCTTGGTCGTGTCATAAAATAGTGAAAATAAGAGTTCCATTAGCTGATAGCTTCTAAAGCTTTAAGTTCTTAGCTTAAATCGATAGTTGATAAATCAAATTAGACACCATGGGGCTCAATGCACAAATGTGCAAGTTTTGAATATTTCTGACTCTGAAATATAGAAGTTCGATCACGGTAAGAACAGGAAAAATGTGTTGCTGTTATTGAGACACTTCTGATACTGTTCAAAATACAGAGACAGATGATAGCAGGCAAATGATATGACTACATTACATTACTGTTCGTCCGGTTCAAATGTCGATACTCCCTTTTCTATTTGCTTTTCTTCCTCGCATTTGACAGCTACAGAGAATTAGCTCTGTTTGGTTTTATTTGGGTTGATCTTGATCCAATGTGTATTAGTTCGACTAGGCCCAGCAACATGGGACAACATGGGGTCCTTCATTTAGATGTTAATACACATGGTCCGATGGCCAGAACTGTTAATGCTCATGGTTCGCCTTTGCTATCATAATCTGAACTGTTAGGTTTAAATTAAAACACATGGTCAGACAATCACGTTTAGCACGGGTAGATAAGATAACACGCTCCGGGTCGGGTGTGAGGTTGCAAGTTTGAAATTCGTTTAACTTATATAGAGTTTATGAAAAGAGAAATCTGAATCTTTTTTTACTCCTAACAAAGAAAGGTTAGATTGAATTAGGCCGTCATTCACTGCTCATCTAATAAATGATCTATCTGATAGCATTGACTGCCAGGAAATAAAACAGCAATAAAAGAAAAATCGATAGTATCATGAGCAGCAGGAAGTTTAAATGTAGATCTGAACCAATCTTAGTTAACACTAACATAAATTTGGATGTACTGATTGCTGAATCGGTTCAAATGGAAAGATCTCATCTGATATCTTGTGCATATTTCTCACTTTCTAAGGAGAAGACATTCGGCCTCAAATTGTACACAAACTTAGTTTTTGTAAAATAAAGTAAATAATTATCGTCGTATTAGGGAAGTTTCAGTCTTTCGGACGATGACATCAGAAGGGGACCTTAATTTAATGGGTCCGAGCTGTCCGGTCACACGAAGTACCACATCTAATTGGAGCGCCTAAGTGATTGTCTCCTCTCAGATTCCACCTTAAAAGTAGATCTCGAGAGAGAAAATAACGTTTTATTTAGACAAGGTCAAACATAAAAATAACCAAAACTATGACACCACACTAATACTATACCTTCTTTACTCCTACAAAGGCTTCTCCAGTCACTTTCTATCCGTCATCACTCGTCACTTTGCTACAGATATTACTAATAATTCATAAAAAAATTATTGGAAAAAGAATATGCTGAGGATATCTATATAAATTTACACATAGATAGAGATATTGATTATGTATTTCTTAAGAAAATATAGTTAGTTAAGAGTTAGGTGAAGTTTCATCAATTGATATTGCTGTTAAAATTGTGACCTTTGTATGAGAGAAATGTAAGCACAATTTATCCTGAACAAATTACTGATCGAAACTAACAAAGCACTTGGTTTTCTTTGCACAAAAAAGAGTATGTTGAAGAAACTAAACAAAAAATTACATCACAATGCGAAAATATAACTAAAGATAAAACAATAAAATCAAATATCAACGGGAAGATAGGGGAGATGTTCTCTGCTCATGCCCAATTCCAAGCACAGCTTTCTTCTGCCTACTGCCACTGCCAGTGTGGGCCCAAAAGCATGATGTCGACGCCATTTCTGGGCCCACCGGTGCCATCATCTCCTCTCCCTTACTCGCCGGCTCCGATTTGCACCTCGTCAGAACAAGCGGCCTTGCCGAAGAGCATCTCATTTCCTCCTCTTCTTCTTCGTCTTCATCTTCGTCTTCGTCCTCTCCTTCAACACTTCCTTTCTGACTTTCAACTCTCTTCTCTTCCTCCATTTCCTTCCTTTCCATTATCACTCCCATCCCCTTCTCTGCCTCCTCCATCCTTACCGCCTCCATTGTCTCATCCACATTTGTCAAGGGAGATGGCGCAAACCGGTTGTGATGCTGCGGTGCTGATCGGCATCTCATTAACAACAGTGCATTTTTTGGTGGTGTTGTTGTTGCTGATGACACGTAGACTTTCTCATCTTCTCTCTCATCATTTTCTTCCTCTTCTTCCTCTTGATCTGATACTTCTTCCCGGCCCGTAAATGATCTTCGCGCATAATTGGAAGATCGTGCTGGTTCTTCATTGTAATTCAACAACCGATTCGGCTCTGCTGAGAAATTCGACAATCGAGCTGGCTCTTCAACCTTTTGCCTCACCTCCGATCCAACTTTGTTTTCCCGAATACCAGCCAATCCCATTGCGATAACTCGATCGCCTTCTTTAACCGCCTCCTTCCTTTTCTCTCCATAACTCTGTTTGTGACAACTCGGCATGCACAAGCACGGCCACAGCCGTCTCGGGGCCATGTCATTCTTCTTCTTCTTCTTCTCAAAAACCGTGCCGCAAAACAGTGCTCTTTGAAGACACCGGCATTTCACCCCCGGTTTCGGCTTCGGCTTCGGTTTCTTTTTCTTGTTCTTCTTCCCTGCCTTGATCCGAACTTGGCCAATACAAGTGACCTTAGGCGACGACGGCTCCTCACCCTCGGTCCCATTGGTTCGTCCAGTGGGCCCAACACTTCGGCTTCTCACACCAAACATGGGGCTTGCACGAGCCCCCGGTCGGCTTCGGCTCTTGCGAATGAAGAGCCGAGCCAGACCGGGTGGTGCCGGGAGCTTCTCTGCTCTACCTGGACTAGAGGCAATGGCCACCGTCCGTGGCGTCATCATCGCCATCAATTAAGATGGTTTTTGTTTGTTTCTCTTCTCGCGGACTGTGGCACTAGCAGAGATGTGATGGTTGATGGATTTGAGGAAGTCGAGATTGTTTCTATTCTAATCAGAGGAAAGAGAGGAGAGAAAGAGGAAGAGAGAGAGAGAGAGAAGAGGTAAGAGCATTAAATTGGTGTCATGGTTTGGTCTGTTGTTTCATTCAGTGGCGCACGCTCTCTCTGCGTGTGGCTGTCTGTCTTGGTTTGTTCAACTGGAGATGTACTGTTTCTTTTTTCAAGATTAGACGTGGCGCAGTGCCGGGGTTCTTTTCTTTTCTTTTCTTTTCTCTTCATCTGTGGCGAGTAATGGAGCTCTCCAGTGTCAGAGTTCAATCCTCTCCGGTCAGATTCAACCTGACTATCTTAGGATGCTTCATCTGGACAGAAACTTGTACTAATTTTTTAATAAGTAAGATCATTTCTGTAACGTGATTGGTTGCATGTATGTACTAATGTAATAATTAAATACTATTTTTTTAGGAATTATTGGTTTGAAGAATATTTTTTATTTTTTTTGTTGTGTATCTGAGTACCTTTTATCTGTGATATGACTTGTTTTTAACATTTATGTTACAAGCCACTGTATTATTTACTGTGTATATGTAGAGCGATAGAATGAAACACTGGAGATGTTGGACTTTGAATTATTTACTGTGCTACAGTGTGAAAAAGAAATGTCTTCACTACTTCTCGGGAAAGAAAATGTAAATTACTGCTATATAACTGTTTGGTCAAATCACAAATGCATGACATGCATTCAACTACAAACATGTTGAGTGCCTGGACTATATAAAGATTAATTTTTATTACTAGTAGGAATACGTGTAAAATAAGCCTACAACACTTTGCATAATTTTCTCTGTATGCACAACATAGATGAATCATGAATGTGACAATTTTATCTTTTTGAATCAGTTTGGATGAGTAAGTTGGTAAATATGGAAATGGAATGAACCACTGTACCTATATCTTTCGGTGAAAATTGATGTGACCAGACAAAATTTGCCTTAAAGGACGGTAACTTTTGATATATTCAATAGATTTAAAAGTGTTATATATTTCTGTTCTTGGTGGCTGCTGAGAGCTCACAAGGTAATAAAATAAGGTAAGAAAAGCGGAGATGCACGAGTGGGTGAATCAGCATTGGAATTTTTTATTGTATTGTTGTATACTTGGTACTATAAATTGGTGGTAAATTAAATTAAGGGATGGGGAAGTGGGGAAGATGGAAGGCATGCATGTCAGCGGTCAGAGAGTATTTAATAAATTATGGCATTAGCTATTGAATTTTTGAGTTTTGACTGACTTATTAGATCCAATAGGAACAGCTAAGGTAGCGTGTGCTTTGGGCCTTTGTGGGCCATGTGACATGGGCAATGGGGGCTGTGGTCCATGTGCTTAATTAAGTAGGTTTAATATCATTGATTAAATTTATTAATCTCCAACAAATGAGGATATTAGGTTTTTTTTTTAAGGTAAGAAACCTCCTTTCCTTCATCATTTTTCAAGCAATATTTATATGAATGCATGTTAAGAATAGCAAAATCAAGATTATCTAATAAGCTTTTTTATATTCAGATATTACTATCAAATTAACATTTTCTCTAATTAGTGTGTACATGACGCAAATGTAAGTAATGTAAGAGTAATGTCATGCTCACATGTATAAGGAGCGTTCAGACTTTAGCGTTGAAATTAACATTTTCTCTAATTAGTATACATATACATGACGCAATTACAAAAAATGTAAGTAGAGAATGCTATGGTGCATCGCGATGTATCGAGGCTTTTGTATATTGCTGTCATTATCCGTCAATCGTTTTACAAATTGACAAATCTAATTAAATCATTCCAATCTACATATTGAAATCTCATTCCAGACCAAATTATATATTTTTTTACTATTTTTTTCGATTTTCTAAAATTTTCTTCTTTTGGGGTTATCAACTAATAATAAGGAAATTCTAAAAATAGCAGGTTTTAAAAAAATCAAAAAAAATAAAAAAAATAAAAAATATAAATTTTGATTTTTTTGTATGAGATTTCAATATATAGATTGAATTTTGGTTTAATTAAATTTGTTAATTTGTAAAATTATTAATAGATATGGTCATAATGTACAAAAGTCTCAATACATGACGATGCACCATATCATTTCTCATGAAAGTAATGTAAGAGTAATGTCACGCTGACATGTATATGTATTGTGCATAAGGAGCGTTCAGACTTTAGAGTGCAAAATGGTTCTCCTGCGCTTAGAACAACAGCAATTAATGGCTGTCTTTCTTTTGTAAAATAATTAGAATCCATATTGATAAATTAATATATCTTTTCGATTATATGATTGCAAAATATTCCTTTCACAAAAATTCGGATAATATTATATATTGTTTTTATTGGTGTCATTTGCTTTTAAAAAACTTAATTATGTTTTTAGAAATTAGTCTTTGGCCTAGTGATAATGAAAGTTGATTAAATTTGGGGGAAAAATGACATCATCTCTATTCTAAGAAAATATTCATATAATTATCGGTGCTCAAATTTTATGAATTAGCAACTAAGTTATAAACAACTCTTATGTGTTACAACAGAGACATTAACCATGCATCCCATTCACAGCTCTGTTGCTTAACATTTCCAATTACAAATAATTGACAATTGCAAAGGATCAAATTAATTCAGCATACGTCTGACATTACATGATGCGACAATCAGCATTAGATATAAGTCTTTGATGTAGTGCAATGAGCAACTTGCATTCTGAGTGAAAAAGTCCATGTTCGAACTAAAATAGGGAACTTTTTAATGAACATTTTATTCAAAATAAAAATTAAAGCGCTTAAGCCATCTTTCATTTTTGTTTTCTTTTTTTTTTTGAAACAAAAAAAACATTCCACACATTACACATTGCGTGAGAATTTTCAGTTTCCTCTCATGAATTTCAGTGAGAAACTGGGTAATGGACAAATACAACAACATGTAATACAAAGAAGAAAGGACGGATGACGTAGCAACAAAGCTATCAAACTGCCTAATCCAATAGGAAGGTATAAATGGATTGATTGATTCTTGCAAGAAACAAAGAAAAGCCAAGGTGGTACACTGGGAATCCGTATCCTCTGGTCTGCGGACCTCTGGACTTCGGTGGTCTTTCTTAAATCAGAGCCGTCTGATTTAATCTCAATGGCTATAAGGGAGCCCCGTGAATAGTACCAGATTGATAGGCCCGAAAAAATTCAACCGTTCTGATCAAATCGGACGGCTCGGATCAAAGAAGACCACTGGACTTCTTCTAAAGAAGTCCAGAGGATACTGGTCCGGTACACTGGTACTACTCTTTTTGATTTAGAGCTTGTGGTCACTAGGTAACGAGGCGAGGCAATGTCACGAGGTAAATCTGACATGCACGCATTATATGGTCAATCCCAGTACTCTCTTCTCTTTTGATTTTAGAGAGAGATTAGTACATCTTCTCAAACAATTTTTGCCTTACCCATGAAACTCCACATGCTTCTCTACCCCACTCTCTTAAATTCAACATTTCTTTTATTCTCTGTTGCTCCCATTCTGCAGTATTCCGTGTGTTTGCAATGTTTTAATTCCTAAAAGTTATGCTGGAGCATTTAACAAATTTTATAATCTATTTATTTGATGATTTGGGGTGAAAATGTGAGAAAAATAAATTGGGAAATTTGCAAATTTTAGGAGATTCTTTTTTTCTTTTTTTTGAATATAAATAAACTTAGAGACATTTATCTCTATATATTTATAAATGCACCCAGTAACAGGTTAAAACAATTTTTGTTAACAATTTTTATATCGTTGATCTGTAAATGTATGGTTCAGATCTATATTTCATAAAAGAATCTGACTCCTTTCTATAAAGAGGTCAAGTCGCTGTTAATAATTTATATTTTTGGAAAGATATCCATCTGTATCTGAAATATTTAACCAAATAATTTTATTTTCTTTATTTGCCCATATATTAAAATATTAAAATTATCAAAAGACGACATATTTGGAATGAATATTTAAAAGTATTAATCATTTTTTTAATTTATTTCCTATTTGTTATTTTGGAAGTTCGGATTTCATTTAGTATTAATTGTTATATTAATATAATTATTAAAAAGCAGAAGAAGGATAATCATTAAAAGTGGAAAAAGTGAAATAAAAAGACAAATCAAGAAAGTCTTAATAAAATCAATTAAGATTTTGATTGATATATCATAATATTTAAGTGTCTGATTTGTTATGTGTTTCGTAAATACTGTGAAAAAATTGGAACCAAATTTTTATTTTCTGAAGAAAAACAAGGGTCTAAGAAAATTTCAGTTGGTCAGTACGAAATAGAAATATATATTGAACAAAATATTATGATATATTTTGTACGTAAAATCTTATTTTTATCTAGAAAAATAAAATTTCAGTTGGTTAGTGCGAAATAAAAATATATATTGTGAGGTTGATTAGAACACTAGGGTGGAAACTTATTTCTTGATTTCTACTATTATTTGATGTTGTTTCAAAATCGTTTCAAATTTTCCCACACATTGGGTGAGCGCTTTTGCTAGTCTGTCATAAAATTGCAATAGAAAAAAGAGGCACAGCGAATCTACATGAACAGGGAGAGGGAGTTGGTACAGTAACATTTTTGACCCAGCGGTACCAATGAAAAGTCAGGTTTATTCAAACGTGGTGCTTCAATTTGCTGCTAATAGGTGGACTTTTAAATATAAACAAGCAATTGTTAATTGTTTGGATTCTTATACATGTCAGGAAAACCTAATTAAAATAATAATTGAGCAGTAGACTTTCTTAACTCATAGATCCTCAAGTCGTTGGGTCTAGCTATGACTTATTGCCATTGTTTTTCCTTTTCTTTTCCTTTTTAGTAGCAACCTTTAACTATGCAATATTACATACCACCTTCTTTGAACAAAGGGACATAACACAACCAAGGAAAATGCAGCAATTAGGTACCGGGTATATTTGTGACAAGATACAGATATAAACAAGTCGACAATAAGGGTGGGGCTAGAAGATATCACTCTACCAAAGTGCCTAGTACTATAATTGAATGCATTGTCTTTTCCATAACAAAAATAATAAATCACACAATATTTTTTCTCTTCATTTTTAAATTCCAAGTCTTTTGAATGACCTATCCTTAACAACCTGGCATGCAGAGAAATGTAATCCCAAATGCATGTAGCCAGGTACTAATAATTAATGGATTGGACCAGACATATCCCGGGTCGGATCTTTTCTTACCGGATCTGTCACACTTTCCGTCCCATCAAAAGTGGCTTGACTTGATAGATCATGTCATATTGCCAAACTCTACTGTTACTGAATACAAAAATATTCTCCTAATTTTATTGTAAACTTTTCATTTTATATAATGTACATATTGGGCTAGTATGGTTCTTGGTCTAAACCAGGTCTAATTAGGTCGAACAATTAAATCCATTTGATAAATCTTGACCCTACAACTAGGACCACATAAGATTTCCACAAATAAACAAAATTCGAGGATTTCGTAGAGGTATATTTTAAGTTGTTTTACCAATACACTGAGTCAGCCAAAGCACAAGAAAACGAGCTGGATATTCTCTATACAATAAAGGTTAATAAAAGCATTGGATCCTTTCACTTAATAACTAATAGCTTGTATAAAAATGGGGTTGTCACCAAAGAAGAGACATAAAGAGGACATTACATTGAAAGCTTTTGTGGCCTTTGTCTTCAGAGTAGGCTCACACAAGACAGCCCAAAATTTTGTGTGATTTGTAATGGCATTTTGTGCCTTAATTTCAAACAAAGCGACTTAAAAAGTCTATAATAAGACTTTCTGGCTTACAATGTATTTTTTTTTTTGCATTAGTTGCACTTGCAGTTTAGGCGCACCTAAATTTGCTAAATATCTTTAGAGAACAGGAGTTGACAGAAAAATTAAGAGCTTATACTCACCCATTGCAACTCAGACAATTTATTAGCTTTTAATGTCTGATTATACAATTGAATTTAGAAAATAAGAAATTGGCAACATTGTCTACAGGAATTGTTTTATATTTTTGTGATCTGTGCCACAATTGGAGAAAATGTCAAGGTAAGATATTTAGAGATAATTTTAAAAAAATTGTATTTAACAATTAAAAATATATGTTGGGCCTAGATGCAGCTTGTATCTGAGACCGAAAATGTGACTTGGTATTATTGGAAGGAAAATTGAATCTGGATCTGGTGAGTCTCTAAAATGACTTGGGCCTAATCTAGTCGATATTTTAGCCTAAAATTCGAACAAATGTTACAGATAGTTTTTTTTTTTCTTTTTTAATTCTGAATGTGGCAGATCAGAAATTATACCACCATTTGTTTAAGGGGGCTCAGAACCATCATCCCATCATTCCTAGAATCTAGAATATGTGGTTCTATTTTTGGAGTGTAGTTAATTAAACTTCATCCTACAATTAATCCAGCGCCTCATCCCTCATCTCTCATCCCTCATCCCTGCCTCATTAATTCAATTAATAAATATAGCGCTCACCATTCCCTCCCTTATGTTTCCCTCCTTCCCTCTCCTCCTACGTCATATTTACGTAATTGTTCTGTTTCAGAACATAATTGTTCTATTTCTGAACCTAATTGTTTTATTTCAGAACATAATTGTTCTATTTTTTTAACATAATTGTTCTATTTCGGAACATAATTGTTCTATTTATCCAACCTAATTGTTCTATTTTCATAACATAATTGTTCTATTTCAGAATTTAATTGTTTTATTTCATAACATAATTGTTTTATTTTCAGAATTGTTCTATTTTCATAGCATAATTGTTCTATTTCGGAACATAATTGTTCTATTTTCATAATATAATTGTTCTATTTTAGAATTTAATTATTTTATTTTAGAACATAATTGTTCTATTTCGAAATTTAATTATTTTATTTCAGAACATAATTGTTCTATTTTAGAATTTAATTGTTTTATTTCAGAACATAATTGTTTTATTTTCGAAACATATTGTTCTATTTCAAAACATAATTATTTTATTTCAGAATCTAATTATTCTATTTCAGTCTCTAGGACATAATTGCATTAATGAGAGTAGGCGCTGGATGAGAACAGAAAATGAAAGAGTAAATGGGGAAAGAGCGTTGTATTAATTTCATTAATGAGGAATTTAATGAGGCGCTGTAGGGATAAGGGAATGTGACAGTTATTAACGTGTTTTTAAAGGAATTAGAATTAATGAGGCGCTGGATCTGTGGGGATGATGGGATGATAGAATCTTAGGGATGGTCTTAAGTAATTCCCTTTGTTTAATAATGTCAAATTCATTTCCTATAAAAACCATGTTTGTCATTCCATTTGTCTATATATTATTTTTTTCTTTTTTTTCTGGCCTATACAACATCTGATTAATAACATTTTAACACAAAGTGCACCATAGACATCATTAGATGTTATGTATGTAATGTCCCAGCAACGAATTGAAGCTCAATGGAGTGAGAGAGAGAGAGAAAGGAGGAAAAGATATGGTTACGGAAGAGTTTTAGGAGAGAGATGGACAGAGAAGAGATAAAGAGACAGAGAGACTTATTCTTTATTGATATGAATTAATGAATGAATGAAAATTACATTTTCTTTACAATTTGTATATATCCTCCAATTAATTAACACCAAAACAATCTGAACTTCTGTTTTAAGTTTTTAACAGACTAACTAACTAACTAACGCATTTATTACATTAAACTACTCTTAATCTGCTTATAAAATCATTCTACTTAATTGTTTCTCTGACAAGTGGTCCCCGCCACTATACACTCTTTATTCCTAGACACAGCCCATTTCCTTACTGGGCTTGTTTTAATTCGGCCCAAATAACTCTTCAGCCTTCAGTCAAGTTAGTTGCTCCAGAATTCATATTTCATTCGCCTAAGGCTGTGCTCCAGGAAGCAATTTGAGAAGGAAGGGAATGGAAGGTTAGGTTAATATTGTCATGTTACTTGCTCCAGAAAGAAATCTAAAGAGGAGGGGAATGTAACCCAATGTAACAACTTACCATTACAGATTAGCTTTGTGTTACCCTCAAAATCGAGGTGTACACAAAGTTAAAGCTATCAAGTTACGAAAATGCCCTTCAAATTACTATTCAAATTACGTGTTGAGGAGTCCGCGCTGCCTTACAACCTTAGGGACAAAATAGTCAAATTAAATGTTTACTTTATATTCCTTTACTCCTCTTTCCATATAGTCCTGGAGCATGTAAATGGGAGTAAATATTGTGTTTCCTTTATCCTCTCCTCCTTCCCATATCTTTCCTTAACCTTCCATTCCCTTACACAAGTTGCTCTGGAGCACAGCGCCACAGCCTAAGCAGCTGCTTCCATATCACTTCACTTGGTACCAACACTGACAATATATACTTCACCTAATTTTCGTCACTGGTCGAGCAATTGAATCGGAGGTTCTATCGGTTTGATGTGCAGTTCGATTTTCAATATATTAATTTTTGGTTTACGTCGGGAGTAATTGAGGAAAAAAAAAAGTTAGAAAACTCATATATTTTTGGCTGGTCATTAAAGTTAATTTATTTAGGTCATGATATGGACATTACTTGTCAAAAGGGGGAAAAAAAGGGATAGCTGCTAACTGCTAACCGACAAACATTGATTTATTTGGCGCACTCAGGTTAATTAGCAAGCTAGAGCACTTACCCAGGTTAGCAGAAATCCCATATGTAGTGGTTGCAAGCAACGTAACTTGACCCTTAAAAACACGAAACCAAACTCAAATTCTTATTTTCAATATCCTCGTAGAGAAGAAATCTATCAATAATGTGCGAACAAAGAGATTGGTCAGGTTTTCTCATAGAACTGCTCCATCTCATCTCCCAAAAGCTCCCAACACTTTCTGATTATGTTCGCTTTTGTGTGGTTTGCAAGACATGGTTCTTCTCTGCCCCTCTCTCCGACCACCCCCCCCAAATACCCTGGCTTGTCAAGCACGAATTAGGCTATGATCCTGTTAATGTGGTGGCTCATGAATTGCAATTTTATCCCATCTTTTCTGGTGAAAAAGGAACCATGTGCAGAATTCTGTCCCGTAGCCGTAAGCTTCGTGGGAAGGAATTAAAAGGACCAAGTCATACTTGCCTTCTTCTTACACAACACAACCAATATCAAGTTACGACTACGAGCATTCTAGTGTATTATTCAATCCACTTACCAACAAAGAAATCTTCCTGCCTTTGTTACGTTATCGGCAGAGCAGGTTCTCAGCATGTCCAGTTTGGACCGGAACTAATCCAATTTCCGATCGAGATATTACTCGTTGATCGGGATATGGGTCCTGGGAACATAACAAGTGGTTCGTGGTTCTTCTATGACCGAGACAACAATAAGTGAATTGTATCGCAAAAAGGAATTTATTTTTCTTGTTATCTCAGAGGAAAATTATATTCATTGAAAAAATACTATTTTACAGAAGTTTTTGATGTTTCTTCGGGAAAGAAATTATACAAGATACAGCCACCCAGAGATGAGCAACCGCCGTTTTGGCCTCCTGACAGAAGCTACTTAGTTGAGTTAGCTGGAGAAATTTTAAGAGTGTCTTTGAACTGGAACTTAGAGAACATCAATTTATGGCTTGAGAAAGCTGTATTTTCTATCTATAAGCTTGCTTAACATGTTTGATGGAAGAAATGACAATAGCCATGACTGCAGCCGGAGAAGGTAACAAGCATCGACGACCAATGCTGTTTCCGGACAACTGCAATGGATTCTCCATGAGTTGTAGACCCTTTGCTGGATACAGAGGCAATTGCATCTACTTATTCCATTCAAATGTTGCACCTTGCAGGTATAACATTGAGGATGGTACGGTGGAAAAATGGTTGCAATACCCTCGTTTTACTCGTTTTACTCGGTTTGTTCCTGATTTACGATAGGAAGGCTATATAACTTTTTCTCATTTCACTAATTGTTATGAACCGCACTGCCAACATATCTTATATCTACTCCAGCTCCATTAATTTTATAAAAGTAATATACATATAGAATATTAATTTCCTTTTAGGTTAGATATAATCTGGAGATTTGCTCTTTTTTATCGTAAGTGTTTATCTGTAATCATCATGACAACTTTTTCCTAGAAATTTCTGTGTAATTCTTTTTTTTTTTTTGAAATTAAGATCCCTAAATAGGGGTTCCATTAACTAGAAAGAAAGTTTTGAGTCACAACACAGTGACTCCATACATCAAACCAAAGTCTAGCTCTAACCGCTAGCTTGAAACAAAAAGCAAAACCAAATAAGTATCTAAAGTATCTTAACAAACCACACACAATTACTCAAACTGCCCAGAATTGCTTTGTGTAATTAAGCAGTTAGCATTTCTAAGTAAGGTATATATTCAAATTTTCTCAGGTTGAAAAAAATATTTCTTTAATTTTTATAGAAACCAAAAATATTTCTTAAATTTTCTTCAACATTCTATTCTCTGTATAATAAAGTGTTAAAGCCTACACAGCGTCTACTGCACACCTCCAGTCAATTGATCAACTGGACATCAAGGATACAAATCAGGATTAGTGTTAGGTAGATATCGCTGTAATTAGGTTAGTTAGGTAGATCTTAACAATTTACTGTTACATCTTTGCCTATATAAAGGCCTCTGTGTAAACTAAATGAGTTATGAAAATCACTTTACAAACTAACTACTCTCTCTCTTGATTCTGATAAACAATACCAGAACTCTCAATTCAGAAATCTTTTCATGGTATCAGCGCCGTCGATCATGGCCGCAACTTCTTCTCCCCAAACGACCAATTCATCTTCCTCTCTTCCCTCTACCACTGACTCTATTACATTCCTTACTCTTCCAATTACAACCAAGTTAACTCCATCCAATTATCTATCATGGCAGTCCCAAATCTTACCTGTTTTGCATGGTTACGACCTATATCGATTTGTTCATCTCACCACGGCAACACTGTCTCCGACCATCGTCAACAGCAATGGTCAAGTTGAATTCAACACTGCATACCTCAATTGGCATAAGCAAGATCAAATCTTTGGCTTCGTGCTTCTCTCTCTGACAAGGTTCTTGCGCAAGTGGTTTCTTGCTCGTCTTCTTCTCAACTATGGGATGCCCTTCAACGCTCATTCTCCTCGACTTCTCGAGCAAGATTAACTGAGCTGCGTCGCTCTCTCATCACTATCCGCAAAGGATCTTTATCTTGTTCCGATTACATTGATCGCATTCGAGCCATTGCTGATGAGTTGTCTTTCACCGGACATCCAGTCTCTGATGAAGACTTAGTCACATTTATCCTAAATGGTTTGGGTACTGACTTCAATTCTTTTATTGCTTCTATCAATGCTCGAGTTGAACCGATTCACAGCTATGATCTCTATTCCCTTCTACTCACCCATGAGCAACTCATTCAGACACAGTATGTCGTCTCTGACACCTCAGTACCTTCTGCCTCATCTTCCGCTGCTTTCTACACCACAGCTCGGAACAATGCCAAGAAGAAGGGATATGTTCGTGGGCCTGGCTCTCAGCCAAATCAAAGATCACCCAATTTCTCTCAAAATAATATTGGGCCAAACAATTACTTCTCCAACAACATTGGGCCCAATTCATTCCATCAACGGCCACCAATTAATTCAAATGGTTCTGGCCTGTTTCCTATGCCTAATGCGCACCCAAATTCAGGAAACTCAACCAATCCTAACCGAGATGCTATTTGTCAAGTCTGTACCAAAAAAGGTCACACAACACTTGAATGTTGGTGGCGGTTTGACACAAGATATGGTGCTCCAGTTCCTCATCCGTCTCAAAACCGTCCTTCTCAATCGACTTTTTCTCCGTTTCAAGCTCACATGGTACAACCTTCTCCTCAAATCCTCTCTAATGAATGGGTACTTGATTCGGGTGCCACTCATCACATCACAAGTGACATCAACAATCTCTCTTCCTACACCGTCTACAATGGTCCCGACAATCTTCATATTGGTAATGGTGTAGGTATGGACATTTCTCACATTGGTTCTACTACCATTTCTTTACCTTCTTGTTTCATTGTTTTAAAAGATATGTTGCATGTTCCTACTTTTACCAAAAACCTTTTGAGCATTTCTAAACTTCTTGAAAACAATGATTTGTGCATTGAATTTACTCCAAACTTTTGTTTTATTAAGGAGCGCCGCACCAAGACCATTCTTCTTCAAGCTAGAAATTACCAAGGCCTTTATTTGCTACAACATACTTCTTCTCAACCCTATGCTCTCCTTGGTGAGAAAGTTTCGGCCAACTTATGGCATGCGCGTTTAGGCCACGCTTCTTCCTCCACCACTCTAAAAATTCTCAATTTGTATCAACTACCTTGTCATTCCAAAACCATTACTATGTGTAATTCTTGTTGTATTTCAAAGGCTCATAGTTTGCCTTTTTCTCTTAGCTCTCATTCCTCTTCTTCTCCTCTTGAACTTGTTCACTCGGATCTTTGGGGTCCCGCTCCTATTGTATCAAATGAAAATTTTCGTTATTATGTAATTTTTGTGGATGATTTTTCAAGGTTTTCTTGGATTTATTTCTTGCATACTAAAGATGAACTTGTGCATGTCTTCTCCTTGTTTAAGTCTCAAGTTGAGACTCTTTTAAATACTAAAATTAAGACTTTTTGTTCGGATAATGGTACCGAATTTAAGCCCTTACAAAGGTTGTTCCCTCAAATAACCTTTCAAACGTCTTGCCCTTATACTCCTCAACAAAACGGTATTGCGGAACGTAAACATCGTCATATTGTTGAATTGGGTCTTGCTTGTATTAATTATGCTTCACTACCTATGAAATTTTGGGATACCATTTTTGCGAGTATTGTTTACATAATTAATAGACTTCCTTCTTCCTCTACCACTATGGTACCGTTTACACTCTTTTTGGACATGTGCCCGATTATAATTTTTTAAAAACCTTAGGATGTCTTTGCTATCCTCTTACTAGACCTTATGCCAAAAACAAACTTGATAATAGATCTCTCCCTTGTATCTTTCTTGGTTATGCCTCCGATCAAAAAGGCTTTAAATGCCTTCATTTAGAATCAAATAAAATGTTTGTTTCTAGAAATGTAGTCTTCAATGAGTCCAGGTTTCCATTTGCTATCAATTTTGAGTCTGGCTCGGCTGATCACTCCCTATCCAATACACACAACGGCTCTGGTGATATTTCCTCTTGGCTACAACTTCTCAAATTAAACATCAGCGCCAATTCACCTGCTTCTCAGCGCCACACAAATCCTGCTGATCCCGCCTCAGCTGATTCACATCCACCCGTTCATTCTCAGATCACCGAATCCACATCATCTCTTCGGGCAGCGTTGACTGACCCACTTTCTAATTCCTCTACTCAGTCAGCAGTCCCTACTGACCGGACTTCTAATTCTCCTGCTCGGTCAGCACCAACGGTCTCCAATTCAAATCTCTCTGACCGAACCCTTCAATCAATCAACACCAACACTACTTCCTCTGTCTCTGCCACTCAGCCTACTGCCGCATCTACAATCAATTCTGAGACTCACACCTCAATCTCACATCCTCCATCTCTCATCTCTTCTCATCCCATGGTTACTCGTTCCAAAAGCAACAATCCAAAACCAAAAACTTATCCCAACCATATTGTCTATCTCTCCTCTACAAATCCAGAACCTGAACCTACTTCTTTTGCGCAAGCCAATAAACATCTTCACTGGCGCAATGCTATGTCTCAAGAAATCACAGCTCTAGCACACAATAAAACATGGACATTAGTTCCTTCCCCTCCTAACCATCACATTATTGGATGCAAGTGGGTTTACAAGATTAAACGAAAGTCCGATGGATCAATTGAAAAATATAAAGCCCGTTTAGTCGCCAAAGGATATAATCAAGAAGAGGGCATTGATTTCTTTGAGACTTTTAGCCCCGTTGTAAGACCTACTACAATTCGATTAGTCCTTGCATTGGCATTGTCAAATGGTTGGACTATACAGCAACTTGATATCCAAAATGCCTTTCTACATGGGCAACTTCATGAAACCGTCTACATGTCTCAACCACCCAGCTTCGTTGATCCTTCTTGCCCCAATCACGTATGCCTTCTGTCCAAATCACTCTACGGTTTAAAACAATCTCCCCGGGCTTGGTTTCAAACTCTCCATTTGGCTTTTCCTCGATTTTCATGCCTCCTCTTATGACCCATCTCTTTTCATCTTTCACTCTACCAATTGCATCATGATTCTATTAGTTTATGTAGATGATATTATTGCCATTTCCAATATCCCATCCTCTCTTCAAAATCTCATTTCCTCTCTACAACAAAAATTTGCAATAAAAGACCTTGGACCTCTCTCCTATTTCCTTGGCATCGAAGTGTGTCATTCATCCAATTTCATCCACCTCTCTCAAACCAAATATCTCAAAGAAATTCTTCTCAAAGCCAACATGCATACTTCTACTTCTTGTCCTTCTCCAATAGTTGCCAACCTATCACTCTCCAAGTTTGATGGAGATCCTATGGATAATCCGCATCTTTATAGAGTAATTGTTGGTTCACTTCAATATGCCACAATTACTCGCCCCGATCTTTCTTTTGCCGTTAATAAAGTATCTCAATTTATGCAATCCCCAACCACAACCCATTGGGCAGCAGTTAAACGGATACTTCGCTACATTAATGGCACCTTAACACATGGACTTCAATTTCAACGAGATACATCTAATGTTCTTCATGCATACACCGACTCCGATTGGGCGGGTTGTCCCGATGATAGGCGTTCAACCTCTGGTTATTGCATATTTCTTGGTAATAATCTTGTTTCTTGGAGCTCTAAGAAACAACCAACCGTATCTCGATCTAGCACCGAAGCCGAGTATAGGAGTCTAGCTTTGGCAAGTGCTGAAATAATGTGGTTACAATACCTCTTAGCCGAACTCAAAGTCAAAGAACTACTTCTCCAATTCTATGGTGTGACAATATTGGGGCCACATTCCTTGCTTCAAATCCTATGTTTCATGCTAGAACAAAGCATGTTGAACTCGATTTTCACTTTGTTCGCAAAAAGGTTGCTTCAAAAGAATTGCAAGTTCAGTTCATTTGTTCAAAGGATCAACTAGCTGATACTTTGACCAAAAGTCTGCCTCCTCCAAGGTTCTCTCTGATGCGTGACAAGCTAAAGGTGCTGCTACCCCCATTAGCTTGTGGGGTGGTGTTAAAGCCTACACAGCGTCTACTGCACACCTCCAGTCAATTGATCAACTGGACATCAAGGATACAAATCAGGATTAGTGTTAGGTAGATATCGCTGTAATTAGGTTAGTTAGGTAGATCTTAACAATTTACCGTTACATCTTTGCCTATATAAAGGCCTCTGTGTAAACTAAATGAGTTATGAAAATCACTTTACAAACTAACTACTCTCTCTCTTGATTATTGTAAACAATACCAGAACTCTCAATTCAGAAATCTTTTCATAAAGGCCGAAAAAAAATCGGGCCTAGATGCAGCTTATATTCGACGTCCTGTTGATAAAATTATAGAACCTGGATCTAGTTAGCCGCTGAAGTGGATTAGGCCCAATGTAGCTGATATTTAGCCCAATATATGAAACTTAACGAATGTTTCAAATTGATATTTTATATCCTGAATAATTGGTATACCACAAATTATACCACCATTTTCTTAATGCCCGATTCATAGCCAGGTTGATAATATCCACAAACCTGTTTTGTAAAAGCCACAGGATTACATTTCCTTTTCCTTTGCCGATGCTACATTGACACATTGTGCTAATAGCATTTAAACACAATAGTGAAAATTTGAATACAGAAACATATTATATAGGTATAAAAGATATTACATAGTTAATTGGAACAATTATGCCTACCTGAATACAATTGAACCTTTTCTACTAGGTCAAGCCAGTCTTGCCTATTTATTATATTTTTTTGTCAGTTATAGATGGGCCGAGGATATTTCATGGAAAGAAAAACCCACTTTCTAACCCAAAAGCCCAGAAAATTTATGTGCCATTGTGCCTAAAGGAATGGATTTTAAAAGGCACATGATTTGGTTTTCTTAAATTTGTCTCTGAAATCAGAGATCCTTCCAAGGCCACCAAAACCCGTCATTTCCAACTTATCAAACAATTTTGATGTCGTAGGTTTGGTGCTGCCCTTGCATTTAATTAGATGTTATGGAATTGAGACAAATCTATACTCAGCAGAGATGGTGGCATTTGAATTACACATATAGTGTCTGAGTGACGTATAGAGAGTAACAAGAAAGTTGGCGGTACTTACCTTCTTGTTTGGAAAATATATTGCTGCAATTGTCTTTTCTATTTAAATTTTTGCACTTAGTTTCACACTATTCTACGCCTTCTGGCGATATCCTTTTTCGAAGAAAAAAGAAATAATATATTTAATTTAAAATAGCTTAAAAATGAAGCCCTAGTGATTAAGGTAAAATTTTGTAGAGATATTTTCCTAGAAATTCACAAAAGTGATTGCATTTCTTAATCAATTTGTGATTAATTGTACAATTAGACCAAATACAATATATTTTTTTTCAACAAATAGAAGTAGTTGACGGCAGGGGTGGAGCCAGTAGGGGGGCAAAGGGGGCCTGGACCGCTAAGATTTTAAAATGGTGTGAAGAGCTTTTCAATTATATACTAAATATTGTTAATATATAACATATTGCACCCCTAATAAAATACTTCAAATACAATAAATATAGCTAAAATACAATCTAGTTAAGTTTATTATTTGTTCAAACTAGTTTAATTATAATTTTTTCTTTTAGAGCAAATTTAGAATATGAAAAATCACAAATAAAATATTACTCAAATATGAAAATCTTCGCTTATTATTTTTTGAAGAGAAAATTACTTCTTTATTGCATTTTGATACAATTCGTGTTCAGAAAATTACTACTACAAAATAATGCGATATTATTTTTTGTTGTTAATTTTTTTAGATTTTTAAACTTTCAAACTTTGGTATGCCTAAGTCGAAATCCTGGCCCTCCCTAAGTCGAAATCCTTGCTCCGCCCCTAGTTGACGGTAATTATAATTTTTTTCAAAACCTTATTTGGCTAAATGTTAGTAAAATGAGTATTCCATTTCATTTTTTTCTGTTCACTTTGCTTTCCTGAAAAAACGATTTATTTAAATTGAATACAACACGCCTTTAATTGCTCTTGCATGAAATATTAACTTTTATTGTGAAGCAAAATTAGGATTGATTGGATATAAACTGCGAATACAAAAATAGATATATGAACAAGTTAGAGAAGAATATATATATGCGTTTCTCCTTTGCAGTCCAATTTGTCTCTAAATAATAATAGTAACGTAACCCACAAATCATTAGTTTCCTATAATGCAACCTGTAATATATAAATAAAAATTTGAAACAAAATTCGGCAATTGGGAAACATAACCCATGACGAGACAAGATTTTGGTTGGCAGTTCCTTGAGGTGTAAGGTTTCATGGCTGGAAGCCCTGTACAAAATTTGGTTCGACTCCGACAAACAACTTGTAAATTATCATGCATTACAAACTCGCTCCAGCTAATTTCTGGAATTTTCAGAATTAAATGCAAGGTTGTCTTTAACAGTTCAAGCGGTGCAAAGAAACGTCCTGGTCCGCTATTGATGTCACTTTTTAGGTTTTTTTTTTTTTTTTTTTATGCCTCTTAATATTGATTCGTTATCTTTGAGTAAGAAAAACATACCTCCCTTTTATGTTTTTTTTTTTTTGAAAGATGTAATTTTGGAAAATGGGATCCACTTTCTGTGACCAAAATTCTAATACAATAGAGATACCTCTTGTTAAATTATGGATAACAACAAACTATTGCACGCTAACAACATTAATTACACAACATACTTACTGATATGTCTGTAATTTTTTTTCCCATTTTTTTGTGTTTTAATTTGTAATGTATTATTAAGATTGTAAAGTCAATTACAAAGTACCGAATCACCTCGCCCTCCTTTGCAATGGCTCATAGCTTCCGTCCAATAAAGAGACCTTTTAACAATTGACAAGGTTTGGCTTTCATAATGAACGGATCCCCTTCATGAACAAGTGCCAATATTAACTATTTGTATTAAATGTGAATTTTATGTATTATTCTCAATATAAATAAAGTTGGTATTCATTGGCAATAACATGACGCGTATTTGTTTGATTCATGAACAAGTGCCGATATTAATTTATTGTATTTAATGTGAATTTTACGTATGATTCTCACTTGATATAAATAAAGTTACTATTTGACACGTATTTGTTTGATCGCCAAGCGCCAATATTTTCCAAATAAATAGATATTACCAAAAAAAAAAAAAAATACTGTCCTGCTTTTTGTCTAAAATTTATACAGAGCACTGTTGATTTTTCGGTTACATTTTTTCCCCTTTACACTGTGTTTGGTTTTTGGGAAATGAATGGAAAGGAAGGAAAAATATAAAAGGGAAGGGGATGGAATTTGATGGAATGGAAAAATATTTCCATCGGTTTGTTTGGATTATTAAAGAAAGGAAAGAAAAAAAAATTCCCTTTCTCTTCTTTCTCTTGTTTGGATAATCAAATTAAGAGGAGGTAAAATATGACTAATTTATAACAAATGACCATTATAACCTTAGGTTCCTTCAAACCTGAAAATCTCATTGCACAATCCATTAACACAAATGTAAATATTTCCATTGCCGCCACCTTAATTATTGAACTGATTTAATACAAAAATTAGAAAAGGCTCAAGAAATTTAATACTCTAAGCAGGGATGAATTATCATAGATTAAGGTACCAATTGAATTGATGCCAGTATGTGCTGAGACCCAAACCTGTATTGCTATGGTAATATTGGTACAGAAAGCATAACGTACCAAACCTCACAGCCCAAGCATATAATCTCTCAATTAGTTTTATATTGGAATTCTAAAATTAATAAACTGGAAAAAAGTTTTGGTTTTTTTAGATAATAAAGAAGATCGCCAAATCATTCAACAAATAATGTTTCGAATCCTATTTGCTGCCTTTTCACAAGTGGGTTATCCCATTTATTGAGTTGTACCAATTGCAAGGATTCATATCGAATTCTATCAGACTCGGATCTCATTGAAGCAGCTGTACAAATTGCAAGAGTCTAAAATAATTAATCTATGACAAAATCAATAGTGAAAATTGGGAAAAAAAAAAAAAAGAAAAAAATTGAAAACTAACGAAGAGAAATATTGAAGAGAAAGCAAACTCTTGATGGAGCGAAGAGCAAGGCCAAGCAATAATCGGCTTATTTATAGGACAATAGATAAAACTTTGCAGAGGAAATGGACGAAAGATTTTGACACCAAAAAGAAGAAATCACGAGGACAAGGCTGTCCAGTGAAAAATTAATGAATTCTTTCCGTCTGTTTACACCCCAAATCGGGGTGTAATATTTTTGTACAGGAAGGCAAAACGGAAAGTAAAATCATTTCCATCGGTAAATGTTTTCCCTTCCGGAAAATCACCATCCAAACGAAGTAAATATGCTATTTTACTTCCCCTCGCTTTTTTAACTTCTGTTTTCTTCAATCCAAACACGCTGTTACAATTCTTAGTTAGTACCTGGTGTGTAGCATACAAATTTGGAGCTGAGGAATTTGTTTGAGACGGTTATTTTTGCAATGCATGTGCTATCATTATTACGGCATCATTGATAATGAAATTCCAAACTGAAATATGGAAACTGGAGAAAAGTATCTCCCTTTTCAACCCAAAAATTTGTTGATAGATCAAGATTAAACAAAACATTGAATTCTTAAATTATTGTCCCAAAGGCATAACACAAAATAAATCAGCATACACTGTAGGATAAGAAAGCAATGCGATCCTTTCTGTGACCAGGTACTCAAGTAGTAACACCTATATTTTATTTATTTTTTAAAGAAAAAAAAAATGCTGGTAAGTCTTGTTATCCAAATAGTAATACCTTTGTTGCTTAGCTAAAATGATTTATTCTTTAATTAGGATGAATGCATAATAATTTAGGGAATCTTGAATGCAGCCATAAGTATGTATTATGTAGGCCCTATAGACACCTATCGTTATACATAAATTCTCTTTAACATATCTTGCATTGCACACAAAGAAAGACCAATCTTGTATTCATGTCCAAACCGAAAGAGAAAATTAATTCCACAGCCAATTAGACATGTCACACAGGTAGGGACTAGGGATCCCTTTGTTACTTGTTAGTGTATAATCATAAACTCCACGCCTTGCCTATGATATGAAGATGGGATCGTCTGTGACACTTCCCAAGTAGAACAAAAAATTAACTATCAGAATCTTCCATGGAATCTTTTTGAATGAAAGAAAGGGTAGTCTCAAATTTGCGTAGAACCTTGCAACTTTGCAAGGTAAAAGCTTCGATTTGGCAAATAAATTAAACTATAATGATGTGGTTACAATTTTTTTTCCAAAAAATCTATTTATTATCAAACAAAATTTATATGTTATGCATTCTCAACATGAAATTATTGAGAAAACGGTGGCATATCTGCATAGAAAGAACAATTTCAAGTAAATTTTTGCCATACCGCCTCGTCACTTATGTTAGGCTTCCTTCATGATTAAAAGAAAATTAACATACTCGACTTATGTTAGAAACAAAACTGTTTCATTCAATCTTCTTCTTTCTTTATAACTCCAAAAAATAATTCAAAGTTAATTGGTTTCAAGGTTCGTAGAAATTAAATGATATCAACAAACTTTATTTTTTGCTTTCTCATGCTCTTTAAAATGCCTACCTTATTAACATTTATTAATATGGAAATATTTTATATACATGCACTTCAACAAAGTAATAAAACCGATTACATAACTAGCAGGAAAATGGTCATAGAAGAACTTTAATTTTTACTGGAGATCCCAAAGCTCAGTAGGGTTGTCGTCATACACACACTAACTATTAAAATTTGTTTGGCAGATTTTAATGGCAATTTGCTTGAAAAGATTGATAGCATGTGGGATTGGAATTGAATGGATAATGTATAAAATAATTTCATGGATAGCGAAAGGGCACATTTCCCTTTTATTTCCTTGAAATACTTAATGCGCTAATTCAATTTTTTTTTTTTTCAAATGGTCTCGAATTCAATATTAGTAACAACAACATAATAACAAAATTATTGATTATTCTAAATAGCTACCAACTCAGCAAACATTAAATAATGCTTTAAAATAATCACTACATTGAGTTAACGCTGTTTCTTGTTAATTCAAACATGACCTTTAATAATTATTTAATAACTCATGATTTAGAAATTTATTGTACTTGCCTTCTGAACGATTCATCATAACATGACAGATAATTTATTTCCGCTGCTATCATTTAAAATTTAGCCTTCAAATAGGTGCTTTAAAATCAGCCATCACATGATGTAAAAGTTTGTTACTTAGGAATA
This sequence comes from Rhynchospora tenuis, assembly GCA_027725995.1. Taxonomy (NCBI): domain Eukaryota; kingdom Viridiplantae; phylum Streptophyta; class Magnoliopsida; order Poales; family Cyperaceae; genus Rhynchospora; species Rhynchospora tenuis. Next base: position 67,251,240 of record CM050889.1, on the reverse strand, counting down.
TAGTTCAGATTATTGATGTTGAATTTATAATCAAGTCATGGAAAAAAAAAAGGTCAAAGAAATATATTTTGAAAGTAAATACATATATTCTCCATAGAGAGTTTATAGGCATATTAATGTCGCATGTCAAGTATGTCCGAATTAGTGAGAATAAGCATCTCTAGCGAGGAAATAATTGAATCTGATCAACTTCTATTTTTTCCTCATTAGTTTGTGAAGATAAAGCCGAGATCAATTCATGGAAAATATAGTGCCAAAAATAAATAGTACCTCACATGGAAGAATGAAGAGGAGGAACTCAAGACCTCCTTTTCACGGTAAACTGTAAAAATCGATTCTACCTCGAGGTTGGTTGATTGGGAGCTTTTGTAAAGAGGGAAAATAAAGTAAGAAGCTAACAACAAAAACAGAGTAGCACTGTAGCAGTACAAGAGACGCTTTGCGCTGTCTTCGTTGAGTTGAGAATAGTACTACTGGATTTTTTGTATGGTGGTCACTTACATGGACCGCCAAATGATCTCTCCACTGTGGACCAGACATAGACCGTTGGATTGCCTCACTCTAAAGTCACGGGCGTATCCTTTTTTTTTTTGTTTTATTTTTTTTTATCGAAGTATAATTAATATACCAGTTTTCTTGCACATGAATGATGTGTTGGCGATCAATGAATTTTATGGTTGAAAATCAGAAACTTTTTAAGGAAATTGATGCTTTATAACGTAAGTATGATTCACATGTATAGTATGTATGGGGCTTTATTGAATCTCTCTCTGTTTTTTTTTCTTTTAAAGAAAAAAATTAATTAATTTGCATGGTTTATTTAAATGAATTGTCATACAAAATAAAAAAATTCAAACTTCGCATCTTATTTTTCAGAAATTATATAATTTCCGTATTTCTAAAATTAGGAGACTAAGATTTAAACTATGACATATAATATGCAACTTATATTACTAATCTTCACTTAAAATTTTTCTCTCCACCCCGTATATAAATTTGTGAAAGCTCTTTATGATTATACCTTAAACACATTCAATTCTTTTTTTTTTTTTTTGAAGAACAATTCTTCATGTCAATAATACCAAGCAAAAAAGTGCCTTTTTTTTTCCAATAAAGCTTATAATAATAAATTACAGCAAGCTGAGCATTTAATAGTACATTGATTAATCAGCAACGATAAGATTAGATTCCAGGGTTGTATAGTAGAGTTCACCCGTGAATCAGCGCTGGACAGAATTTCAGTAGCATAAATGGCAGGCAAGAGACACTGTTCTCTTCTCCCTCCATCCATCTTTTTTTGTGAAAAGTGAAAATCCCTCTCTCTCCCTCTCCCGTGAAAAAACTCAGGTACCAAACTACAAGATTCGTGATTCTTTGTTACAACTTATTGCAACCAATCAGTATTATCTGTTAAATTTTGTTACTTCCATCATGTCAGGGACTTGCAATATGCTGTTATAGATAATTTTTTAACAAAGGATCTGAGTTAATAAATCTTTTCTCTTGCGCTTTTTGAAGGTGTCAGCGCTATCATACAAAAAGTAATGAAAATTATTATCCCCAGAAAAGAAAACGAAGGGGGGCCACAATCTGACCATACCACGCGTTCTTTGTCAGCAAACAATTCACGATTTCACATAATCCAAGTGGATCTAGACAGCGACGCCACCATACAATATGCACAAATATATTAATTTTGCAAAACGGTACGGGAGCGTCGGACCAGCCAATAAAAACCCAGAAAATGAGAAAAAAAAAATAAAGATATGGGTTGGCTTTTTTTTTTTCTAAAAAAAAAAGACTACTTGGGTTTTGCTTATGATTGAATCATTAATAATAATAAAGATTTTTCATACTATGAATTGAAGTTATTGGTGGACTCATTATTCCATTTTCACTGACAAGAAAAAGCCACCTTTCATGTGAAAATTTAGTGGTGGATTTGTCAGTGACAGGTGATTATGAGCAAATGATTCCATTGAGTCATTCAATCAAAAAATAATAAGCTTCTGGTTCATATTCTACAAATACTGTTCAATGCACATGATTTCTTTTCAACAGATAGAATATTCCAAACAAAATGCAGGAGCGTCAGTAACAAAATTAGGATTTTGGAGTCACATGTTGATCTCTTGAATCTTGATTACTTAAACAATATCCATATGCCAATACCTTGGTTTATATGTTTATTAATCATACAATAAGATACAACTAAACAAAGCCGCTCTCCACGCTCCACACAAGTCAAACCAGATTTGGGACTTGAGAGGCCTCATTGAATGCAAAGTGCTTTGGATCAGGAAGCTTTTCATTTCATGAATTATAATATATAACAATAGTCTTCTTTTATAAATAAAATAATAGCATCCTCCGAGGGTTCAAATACATCCATTTGGACTATAAAATTTGAAATTTTAAAAACTCTAATCTAAATCCAAATATAAAATTAAATCAATTGAAATATGACATACAATGTTTTCGTATTCATAAAACAAAATTCTGATATTCCTAGCTGGTATCAATAAGCATTAAGACTCAAAAGCTAGCAAAAATATAATAACCTGGACAATTTTTGTGTATGTTGATTTTTTGAGTTCTTATATCTTATTTAAACAAGACGAAAAGTCATAAATTTTGGATGTGCATACAGAAAAGAAAAGTATATATCATATCTAATACTTTTATTTTATTATTTAAATTATAGAACTTTCATTATTAAAAAAAATAAAAAAAATATCATAAATTTGTAAATATATAGAGATATTTTAACTCTTTTAATTTTTCAAAATGGCCTCCAGGACCTCATATAAGTTTTGTCTAGTAAACTAATTTCTTTACCTGAAACACCGAGTTCAAGCATTTAATTAGACAGTTGTGGAGAGGAAGATTAATCATTATGAAATTGCTCTTTTTCCAAAAAGAAGATTAGCCCATTGAATCTGAAAGGCGGTTGCAAAAGCCAAGAAGAAAGAATAATCATAACCCTTTTCACAACTAACACGGACAGCACATTCTTTGCCCCTAAAATCTCAATTTATCCATCTTTTACATCATTTTCATAGACTAACTTCGATCAGGATTATGATCTCCTTGGGTAAAGAAACAGTGGTACTCTTTTTTTTCTTTTTTTTTTTTAATGCTAAGTGGTATTTGTTTCAAACTAGGCACTTGTTTTCATATGTAAGATCGAGAATATAAGTTGATACATCACAAAAAAAAAAAAAAAAACGTTTTCACTTTTGTAAAGATATATCACATTTTTTTCAATATGCTCTCGGACAAGGTGATGTAAACCAATGGAGTGAATTATATTGACAATAGATTTCATCAACAATCGTGTCAATTAGACAAAAAAAATTATGCAGATAAAAAGGTGAAAACACAGATACGTTTTGTGTAGCTTATATTGGCCGTGTGTCGAATTTAGTGCAATTTAAAAATCAACGGACCATCGTTCAATAGTTTCAAAAATCGATGATACAATTTATTGGTGATAAAGGATTTTCTAATTGTACAACAAACTTGACATAAGGCCTATCTAAACTGTAAAAGCTAAAAATTTATAATTTATTTAAATTCAAATTATCATTTTGTCAGTTGTCGCAGTGTTATTATAAAAAAAGTTATCAATAAATCCATTTTCTAAATCAAGATGAGAAAATCTTTTTTTTTTTAAACAAAAAATAGGAAACATTTTATAACTGATGGTGCATAGTACGAAGTGGGGTAAAATGCTTTCAATAATTCAAAGATATCAATTGTCTATAGCATGTCAGTTTTGCAGGTAGCCCATCAACGGATAGGTTTTATTTTGGAACAAATACACAATTCTCATTCAATTACATGTAAAACAATCCCACGTCAATTCATGAAAGCAAGGTTTGATATGTAGTATAATTGACATCTCTACTGAACATAGTATTTAATTTTGGACTGAATTGAGAAGGGCTTTGAGGATAACGACGAGCCCTGCAAAATTTTAAGATGAGATAAAATGTGTCTTAATTATTATATAAAGCCTGATTTTAAATTACTTCAGATTTTTTATGTTTTAATATGAAATTAAAGATACTAAATATCTTTGTAAGTGTTCCACTCTCCATGCATTAAAAGGCATACACTTTAGTTCATAAAGAAGGCTTGACTTGGTGGTCAATTTTTCCTTTTTCTACTTTACTTATTTTATAGCAGAAGATTAGCAGTTAATCCCAAATCCAAGAGAACCGGACACCTCCATTTCTACAAATCCCAGTTCAGACTCACTTTACTCCACTCTCTCTGTCCATTTTACCGTTACAACCTGTACACGTGTCACCCATCTCAGCACTTGTCTCCGTTTCCCTTCTCTGGATTCTTTCTCCTCCATTCCCACTTCACCTACCTTCCACCTCAAGGAAAAAACAACAAATAAAAAAACACAAATACACTCAATTCACCTCCTCATCTCTCTCTCTCTGTTTCTCTCATCCATGGCAACCCACATTTCTCACTCTTAACAATGGCGACGAGAATTAATTCTGTATTCATCCATTTAGCGCTTCATGCATTACTAATTCTGCACCTACACACCTCACCTGTACTGGTTCTCTCTCTCAAATTCGATTTTAGTTCTCTCACACTAGGCAGCCTGAAGCTCCTAGGCGATGCACATTTGAAAAATGGGAGCATCCACTTAACTCGCGACCTTCCCGTCCCGACATCTGGTGCTGGTCGGGCGCTCTACTCTGACCCAATACCGGTCCGTCATGCAAAAACCGGGGAGCCACTTCCTTTCTCTACCTTTTTCTCCTTCTCAATTACTCTCCTCAATCCTTCATCAATTGGCGGTGGCTTCGCATTTATTCTCGCACCTGACGACAACTCGGTTGGTGACGCCGGCCCATATCTTGGCCTCTTAAGTGACTCTGATTCACCGGGTTCCTTCTTTGCTGTTGAATTTGACACTTTAATGGATGTTCAATTTGAAGACATCAATGCTAATCATGTAGGGGTTGATTTGGGAAGCATGGTTTCCGATCAGGTTGCCGATTTGGAAGCTGCCGGAATCGATTTGAAGAGTGGGAAGTTGATAAACGCCTGGATTGAGTACACCAACAAAGGAATTTTGCAAATATTTGTATCGTACTCTGCTCTGCGCCCGGCTGAACCTGCTCTGTCCTTCCCTCTAGATCTTGGCAAATATATTAATGATGTTGCATTTGTCGGTTTCTCGGGTTCTACTCAAGGAAGCACGGAGATACACAGCATTGAGTGGTGGAGCTTCTCATCACCTGCATCAGCAAGTGGCATTGCCGCACCATCACCCATACCGCCACCATCACCACCGATTAATCCAGGTACAGGTGCAGGTACAGTGATTACTACTTCCCCACCTCCACCACCACCGCCAGTTTTTCTGGGTCCCACTAGTTCTGTTGCGGTTGCTTCTGCGCCGAGCAATTCCACCACAGAACGGCCACCTTCGTCGGGTTGTCATGGCAATGGACTCTGTAAACAGGGCCCTGGAGCAGTTGCTGGGGTGGCGACAGCTGGTGCCTTTGTGGCTGCTTCGTTTGCCGGGTTTGCACTCTGGGTTTTTGCCAGACGGGCCAAGTATCGTAAGAAATCTGATGAACTTGTGGCAGCATCGGAAATTGTCAGTGCTCCGAGGGTTTTCACATACCGGGAATTGAGTGTTGCCACACGAGGATTCGACTCGTCGCGCATCATTGGCCATGGTGCATTCGGTACTGTTTACAAGGGCATCATACCCGAGACAGGGGCAATTGTGGCGGTGAAGAAATGCATACAGAATTCGAGTTGTGGAGGAGACAATGGAGGTGCTCAAGGGAGAGCCGAGTTTTTGTCGGAGCTGTCTATTATAGCCGGGCTCAGGCACAGGAACCTTGTGAGGCTTCAAGGATGGTGCTGTGAGAAAGGGGAAATACTTCTGGTTTATGATTACATGCTCCATGGCAGCCTTGACAAGGCACTTTTTGATCCTGACATCCCGCCACTGATGTGGCGGCATCGTAAAAGGATTTTGATTGGTGTTGCTTCAGCTCTGGCCTACCTTCACAGGGAATGTGATCGTCAGGTAATGTAACAGAAACTTAAGTTAATTAAGCTGTTATCAAGCCAAATAACCTTCTGAGTTCATCTAGGTGTTTTTGGATTATGGTTAAAGGGTCTTTTCAATTTGCAATTTTGCAAAGTTTGGTTAGTCTCCTCATGCTCTGTGTCATAGGTCATTGAAATTTTTATGGTTTCATTTATATGATGGATGATTCCCACATATCAGAAAATTACACAATTATTATTTTTGAACCCCAAGCCATCAACAAGCCTTTCAATTTGTTATATCATGTTCAATTATTCAAAATTTTGAGTTTACTTTCATAACAGGTTATCCATCGGGATGTGAAATCGAGCAATGTAATGCTGGATGAGGGCTACCATGCACGGCTTGGTGACTTTGGTTTGGCACGCCAGACAGAGCATGACAAGTCGCCAGATGCCACTGTCACAGCTGGTACCATGGGATACCTGGCACCAGAATACCTCCTGACAGGACGAGCGACTGATAAAACCGATGTTTTCAGCTTTGGTGCAGTTGTGTTAGAAGTAGCATGTGGCCGTCGACCTATCGACACCCAAACAAATGGCAACTTGGCTGAGTGGGTCTGGCGGCTGCACGGCGAAGGAAGAATACTTGATTCAGTCGACACAAGATTGGAAGGGGAGTATGATGAGGGGGAAATGAGGCGGACATTATTGGTTGGGTTGGCATGCTCAAGTCCTGATCCAGGTTTGAGACCTGGAATGAGAACTGTAGTTCAAATGCTAAGCGGTGAGGCCGATCCGCCATTTGTACCGACATCACGGCCGTCCATGAGTTTCAGCGTCAACCACCAGCTGTTGTTAAGTTTGCAAGATAGTGTTTCAGATTACAATGCTATTGTGGGGCTTAATTTGACTTCTTCTTCCTCGTCATCATCATCTTCTTTGAGGAGCACACTAAGAGGTGGTGGCACCGGCGGCGCAGAAGATGCAGATTCTGCTGTGTGAATTTTCATTGTTAATTTCTTTTTTAAGTTTTGATTTGTCAATGATAAATAGAACTTAGAATGTATACATATATAGATTAATATTATAATAAATTAGGCGGGTTTGTAGAAATTTTTAATTTATATTTGATTTATTGATTAGTTCATTTGAGGGTGAAAAAAATGGGTGACTCTTTTTCTGGTTTGTAGGATTTTGGGTTTTCTGAAGTTATGTAACCTACATCTATGTTTTTACTTTTTTTGTTCCTAGCTAGAAATTGTTAATACCTGATGCTTGATTGCTAGGTAATAACATAGGTTGTTAGGCTTTGAAATTGAGGCTGAATTGTAAAGGAGGTTCCACTAAATAGGTTTCTGCTTTCCTTCTTTTTGGTTGCTGTCAATTCATTAACAAGATACAGTAAAGTATGTCATGGAGGAGAACTCATCCATTACCATTAGTAAGCTTCTCAATTAGGCCTTCTTTTTACGACTTCACAATTGTTTTGCCTTTCTAGCTTTTGTCCAATTGTTTTGCCTTTCTAGCTTTTGTCACCTCCCATATTTGTTCCGGTCTTATTATATCCATCTTTTGGGTTGCCAATGCTTGTGTTCGGTTTAGGTTGTTGTCAGCGTATCTATGAAGTATGGGGATAAGATGCGCAAATGATTTATTATCTGTTATTCAAGTTGCATTTACTACCAGCTAGTTTATTATCTTAACTAGTTCAGAAAAAACTATGAATTTTTTTAGTAAAAATTTTGAATTAACACCCTTGAAACATTATTAAATTTGAGATTATCATCTTCTTGGTAGCAATAATTACCAATCATTTCAACTTTTCAGTACTTGCGTAATGTACATGTAGGCCTAATTTTACTGTTAAAAGAAAGTGGAAATGAACCGTTGGACTGAAACCTTCAAACTTTAGTATTTTATCAGAGCTAATACAAACCGTCCCATCAAAATTTACAACATAGTTTTGTCACTACTAATTCTACTAACACTCTAGCTAACGCTAGTTGTTAAGAGCATGTCATTATTTACAATAGCACACTCTATCAGGGTTGGCGTCTGGTGAGTAAATAGCTAGGTGTACCTAACAATGCACTTTGTAAGTTGTACCAGTGTACTGGGTTGGGTACCGCTACAACGGTTTAAGATCAAGCCCCTCAAGACAAATTGCTGCGGGTATAAGTAGCAAAAAACGGTGGTCCCCACTTGTCTGTGATCCTGTGACACCATCTTAGAAGCAATAATTGTTCTTTTTCCAAAATTGAACGGAAAATAAATGCAGTTGGTACATTTTTCATCATATAGCCGTTAACTATATGAGGTTGTTGCCATATTCCCATGCTAGTAGTTTGTTGCTTTTCTAAATCACAACTCACCAAGCTTGAGGTGAAATTGATTTTACAGAGGTACATTTCCTAGATATACTTGGTAATTACTGAGGATAGAGCGGCTCCAATGAATAATAAATATATCATGGTCATTTGGCAAATGAAAGAATAGTACTAGATTAGTGAAATTATCAGTTCACCTTAGAATAGAGGCTTATTCAGGTATGCTCACAATACAATATTACTCTCTCGTTCATTTGTTGTACTGTTGTAGTAAGCTAAAATAGCTAACACGACTATCATAATTTTTACTTTTACCCATGAAATAGCCCATGGCCCCATCACTGTTATTTACTTATTTTGGGTAAGACCCGTATGAGTTGTCACACAGCTCAACTGCTCAAATTTCTTCACTCTAAGAAAGATAGAATCAATGACTAATTTGACTATGGTGCAATGGGCTAAACTCCCCTATTGTTTAATGGCCCGATATATGTGGCCTCGCTCTACTTTTGAATTGGCCTGTGAACTCACCGTGTCAGAATTAGAAATTGCAACACATATTTGCAATTTTCAGTAGAGAACTTACTTTTCTCTCTCTTGGAAAAACAAGTGGCATTTAGTACCCAAATTGCAATATGAATTACCCATATCAGTCTAGAGAATATTTTCTTAGATCCGAGAAATCTTTAATTTCTTCCAAATTATTTTCACATATGAACTCCACAGTTTAACTAAAAATGTACTCGTCCAAAAAAATAAAATAAAATAAAGAATAAAGAAAACAAATGCAGTAGATAGTGCTACAGAAGAAATTTCTAAGAGCTAGTGGCAATAAAATACCCTCACTAGTTTATTGCTCTTCGAAGATGTCGGAACATAAGTTGGAGATGCTAATCAGTTCTCTGTTATTTTGATAACTTCACTGAAAGTAATTCCTACTGATTTTTTATTTCTGAAATCAATTCGTTATATAGCACTTTGTTATACCAAACCAAACAACACCCCCCCTGGAAATTTTCCTCAAAAACTCTTGCCAATCATTCCATCAGTAAAACTAACAATGGAAGTTGTTCTATTATCCAAACTGAACGACCATCTCTGATTGGTTTGGTTAATTAATTCCGACATTAGACCAGGTCTATCCAAATTTTTCCTCAACGACCCAACTGAACTTCCCAAACAATTCTCCTTTGTAAGTGAAAATAAGAAGCCGGGATGTATTTTTTAAAATCTTCTTTATTATAACTTCCCCTCTGATAAACCGGGCCCACACCTGACCTTAATCACCTTCCATTCTCTGGTATTTAACGAATAAAATGCCCTCCGACTGTGCTATTCCTTCTATTTCCATCTGAATATTTATTATTTATCGTAGTCTTGGTGCAGCTTAGAGAGAGAGAGAGAGATTGGGGTTTAGGTGCGATTGCCTATAATGAAGTGCTTTCCTTGTTTCTCCGCTAAACAGAGAAAAAGAGCAATGAGAAATGAGGTCTTGCCATTGGCGTATGCAAAACTTCGATACCGATTACTCACACAAAATGGTTACATTCTCATCTTTTTTTTCTTTTTCCCTTTTCGAGAGTTGTGGAATTTTTCTTCTTTTTTTGGGTTAAGTGATGCAGGTTAGAAGCCTAGATTCGTTCAAACAAATAAATTGAAATAAGAATCAAGAGAAGAATTAGATAAATTTTTCTCCTTTCTGCTTCTAACAAAATTGTAGAACCTCTTTGTATGCAATGGAATCTTGCACTAAAACTCCAAACAAGATTCCATCTTTTTTTTCCTTTTTGATTCTTAGATCATTCTTGAATACTAGGCAAGATAATTGTTCTTATAAAAATGCAACTTTTGTGCAGGAGAACAAGGCCTGTGGAGGAGGTTGTCAAAAGCAGAACGGGCCTTCGTACCTGAAAGTCCAGATAATATATCAAGATTTAAGTTTCGCGACCTAGTTACTTACACTGATGACTTTAGTCTCGAGAAACTATTAGGCCAAGGCGGCTTTGGTAGTGTGTACAAAGGGAGACTTGATAACGGTCAGGTACTAATCTAAGCACATGCTCTTACCTCTGATTCCAGTTTTACTCCGCATTGAATTAAATAATTGCATTTGGTTATTAAATTTCGAAACGTAACCTTTCATCTGCCAAGGAATACTACTGAAGTGTTTCAGTTTTGTAGAAGGAAAAATCCATACGTCATAGCCAAATGCTAAACGATGTCTCTAAGTCAGTCAATATCCAAGTGAAGCAGCTCAGTAGAGTTGAAGCGTTCACAGTGTGTCAATTATGTAGTTGCGCAACTAAAATTGCATTCTTTTTATGTAATTATTTTTCAGATTGTGGCAGTGAAACAGCTAAACAGGAATGGATCGCAAGGAACTAAAGAATTTTTGGTAGAACTTTTTACATTGTGCATACTCAGTCACCCTAATTTGGTGCAACTTGTAGGATACTGTATCCACAGAAACCAGAGACTACTGGTGTATGAATACATGCCCTTGGGTTCACTTGAGACCCATTTGTTCGGTAACTTCTCTCTTGATCTAAAATTGAAATAGAACTGTAGCAAGAAAAAAAAAATACTTACACTTCTGCTATTACAGGTATCCCCCCTAACCAGGCACCACTGAGCTGGTACCTGCGAATGAAGATAGCCCTTGGTTCTGCTCTGGGTCTAGAATGCCTCCATACAAATAAGACTAGGCAGTTTATATATCGAGACCTCAAGTGCAGCAACATATTACTAGACGAGTCCTACAATCCGAAGCTCTCTGATTTCGGGCTTGCCAAACTTGCCCCGAGGGAAGGTGATGTTATTGCCACGCCTACGATTGTGGGCACATTTGGATACTTTGCACCAGAGTACGCAAGTAGAGGTGAACTCAGTGTCAAATCAGACGTGTACAGTTTCGGAGTTGTGTTGCTTGAGCTGATCACAGGACGGCGGGTTGTTGATAACACCAGACCTTCAGAAGAACAAAATTTAGTTGGTTGGGTATGTATTATAAGTCAGACTTTTTTTTTTTTTCTTTGAGGGGGTTACGTTATTCGTCAGATTACTAAACCACATTTCGTCTTATGTGTGTATGTAAACCAGAGAAGGTGTAGAATAACTAAAAGAAAATGAGCCAAGAACATTGCACTTTAAATCAGTAAGCTTTGAGTTCAATTTGCACTTGATTAACTCTCACTTGTGTACTGAGCCTCAGTTGAATCCATTTTTTGTCCAGTTATTGCTGATTCAATTAACCTTCAACAGAGACTAGGTTCAGCAACTAAAATCCCAAAAAGTCACCAAACTGACATTGTATTCCTGTATTCACTTCAAAGCTTGATAAGAGATTGCTCTGGTGTACTGCAGGCAAGGCCAATGTTGAAAGACCAGAAAAAAATCGAGTACCTGGTGGACCCACGTCTCAAAGGACACTACCCTCGGGAAGGCCTAAAACAGGCTGCGGCCGTGGCAATATTGTGCTTACAAGATGCGCCGGCATGCCGACCCATGATATCAGATGTCGTTGTGGCATTGATGGAGCTAGCCATACCTCCAGAAGAGGAATCTTCAACCTCTAGTGATTTAGGAGAAAGCTCTCAGCAAGAGAAAGCACTTATGCGTGGGAAAAATAAAATTCTAGAAGGGGAAGGTTCAACCTCCAGTAATTTGGCAGAGAGCTCTCAGGAAGAGAAACAACTAATGAAACAACTAATGCGTGGGAAATTTAAAGTTGTAGAATGGGAATCTTCAACCTCCAGTAATTCAGCAAAGAGATCTCAGCAAGAGAAACTACCAATGCCTCAGAAATATAAAACTCTGGCTGAGGCACTGCAATGGGCTCTCGAACCTGTGAAAGAAGAAGACGAAGACGAAGAAGATGAAAGCAACAAGGGCTAGAGTTCTGGTGCGTAGATTCCGCTAATCAATGATGTGGTTTGACAATAGTAAAAGAAGCGGTACTCATAGAAAAAAAAAAAAGGAAAAAAATTTCTCCTTCCTTTCTTTTCTGGAATTGAATTGGTGATGAAGGTGCATAGACGTAGGGAAGTGAAAATTTGGGTATTATTTTTATTTCTGTTTCTGTTTGTGTTAGAACAGTGCACACTAATCTCAAGTATAACCATTTATTCTATTTTGTTTCTTTGAGTATCAAAATGCCAATCTTTGGTCTTTATTATGAAAATGTCAATTTCACTGACCTGGATTAAGCTCTAATTTTCTAACATGATATGATAATAGAATTGTTCTGGTACATGAACCAAAAAGGAAACGATATAATAGTCACAGCTGAGACAAAAAAAAAGGGGGAAATTATGTAGCAATATTCGTAAGATGATACTAAAGTAGAATCGTGTCATGTTTTACTAACTCTGCACTAAATTTGCCCCCAGTTCGAACGATTAATAGGACAATTCGCTCTAAGGTAGTAAAATAGATCATTTTGAAAGTAAAATAAGGTAAAATTGTGTATGGATCATCAATGAAATAGTTTATAAGTAATAATATTTACTAGTGTATAAAAGGAGCGGAAAAAAAAAGTACCAATCCAGATAATGTAGAATGTTCACTCTGTGATAGTGCAAATATTATTTAGAATGTATAATTCAGAATAAAACTGATTATCTTCTGTTGATATTATGGACGAAATATAATTCAGAATAAAACTGATTACTGTCTCATTATTCTTTTTAAATTTATTTCATAATGTTAGGAAAATAGTACTAATCTAACACAATTTAAGAGACTCTGATATGCATCTCTATTTTGGAAAGTCTGTATCACTAGAAATCCTTACGTCTGTATATATTCTTTGGTAAGAATCACCTTTAATTTGTGTATATTATGGAAGAAAAGTTTATAAAAAAACCTCTTGATTTCTGTCAATGCTGTAGTACAGCTTTACCCAAACAACAATAAAAGCACCGTTCTCAATTAGTGCTATTCTAATCGTCCAAAGTTAATCCAAGATACCCACCCCATCTCCTGAAGTCAATCAAACACAAACCCGACTAAGTTGTAACCCTATCATGAGAAGTTCAGAATTAAACCTGACTTGATTACGGATTACCTGAACCAGAACCGAAACCATTTCGCTCAGAAAAGACAATTACCCAAAAACCTGCAACCTGCTAAAACCAAACCAAAAGTTGAATCTGATCCAAGCCTTATATGATCATAATAGAGATCCACTCTGATCCTCCCCCATTTCTCAACATGACAGTGAATTCAATAAGACCATTTTATTATTCAACACAGTTCTGGGCTCGCACATGCAAGAATGCACCAAAGAAAGGCATTCCTGTTTTGCTATCATTTACATTGAAATTGCAATTGCCATAAAAAATAATAATTTTTGGCTTAATCCTCTTTGAACAGCTCACGGCCTATAATAATTCGCCTAACCTCACTTGTTCCTGCACCGATTTCAAAGAGCTTTGCATCTCTCAAAAGGCGACCTGTCGGGTACTCATTTATGTACCCATTGCCACCAAGACACTGAATTGCCTGTTACAAATAAATAAGGTTTGTTTAGATGAATGCTTGCTTAATTTTAAAAAGCTACATGTTGAACATTTTTACCTGAAGGGCAACCTGTGTTGCTTTTTCTGCAGCTAAAAGGATTACCCCTGCACAATCCTTTTACAAAAGGGAGGGAAAAAAAAAGTTAATATGAGCCAGCTATCTATCGTAATAGAGAAGTTCAATTGAGAAAACATTATACAGAAAATAACAAATATTTACAATTTTAAATTAAGCACAGGCAGAGGTGGAAGTACCTTTCGGTCAACTAGTCCATTATCACAATCTCGTGCAACAGCATAAACAAAAGCTCTAGAGAGTAAAAAATGAAAAAAAAAAAACAAAACAAATAAAGAGAAGTTCATGAAACAATAATCTAGTTTTGTAAGAAAGAAATAAAAACTATCAAATCTAAGCTAACCTTGAAGATTGCAAAGAGGTGTACATATCTGCTAACTTCCCCTGAAATTACACAATAAATAATGTAAAATAATTATTCTTATAAAGAATGACTTGAACAAGCAAGAACAACAAACAAATAGCTAGATAAGTCCACAAATTAGATGTTAAGTATCCCATTTGGGTTCCAAATCCTCATAAGTGTTATGTACTATTTAATTGCTTTTTAATTTCTTGCCTTGGTTCTCTGTTGATCTATTTATTGAGTGAATTAGGGCAAATCAAGGACCAAGCATTTCAAACCTGAATAAATTGAAATTGGCCTATAGGTTGGCCAAATTGTTCTCGCTGTCGCACGTAGGGAATAACAACATCAAGGCACGCCTGCATGAGGCCAAGCGGGCCTGCTGCCAGAACGAGCCTCTCCAAATCAAGCCCTGACATCAACACGTAAACTCCTACAAAGAGATAACAAATAGTAAACAAATTTGATATCAATATCATATATAGAGGTGAATTTCTGTTTGTAGCCCTGCAAAATAAGAGATACCCCAGAACCATCCAATAAGGCTCAGAATGTCATGGAAGCCCCTATAAAAATCTAGGACAAAGCACCAATGGATCAATGCAATCAAAATATAATTTCTCATTTGAATTGCAATAATCTTGCATTTCTCCAGGTTTTTTTTTTTATAACACTCAATTGCTCCCTATGTGGTCCCAAATTCACTTGTTTCCAGGCCAAAGTTATGACATAGGCACTAGGCAATTTTCAAAACCAATATTTTTACACATGCTGTTCCTACTGAAGAATTTGATTTTTTGGTGATTTCGCATTGACATTCATTGTATCTAACATTTCGCAGGGGCAAACCAGGTGTGCTGAAGTTATGCAATGCTACAAATGAAACTCAATAAGAGTTCAAAATTTTGTAGAAAAGAGTGAAACCTTTTCCTTCCTCTCCCAAAATATTCTCTTTAGGCACAAAACAGTTCTCAAAAACAAGCTCACATCTGAAAAAAAAAAATCGCAGGTGATCAATAAACTCTGATCAAGTTTTATAATTCTAGGAAAAGGGGTGGCACTAAATTTAAGGAACATGCATCAATTTTACAGCAAATAGATCGATGACTTACGTGTCACTTCCCCTCATGCCAAGTTTGTCCAACTTCTGTGCAGTACTAAATCTGTATAACATTAAAAAAAGGTTTTTTATTCAAAAGATAAAGCATGAGTACATAAAAGTGAAGAAGAGAAGAAAGTTTTGAAAGAGAAGGTGTTTAAGAACTTACCCTGGCATCCCTTTCTCAATGATGAATGCAGTTATTCCTTTAGCCCCAGCAGAAGGATCTGTCTTACCATAAACAATCTGCTCAAACAAAACAGTACTGTGAGAGCACATAAAAACATTTGCCATAGAACTCTCCATTAATGAAAGCAAAGAGCACTAAATTTGAATAAGAGAAAGTTATAATCATTTTGAACTTTCACCAGCTTTGCATACGAGGATAATATAGAAAGAAAGAATAACCAGAGCTAATTCCACCCACTGCCCCCCCCCCCCCCCACCCCCCCCCCCCCCCCCCTCCAAAAAAAAATAAATAAATAAAAAAAAAAGAACCACAACACACACACAATTTTTCCCAGCTCCGCCCCAGAACAAGTTTATGGCTAAACTAGAAGACTCTTATCTAAAAGCTTAGTACCAGTGTCTGAGCAGATGGTCCATTAGTGCACCACATCTTGTTACCATTGATTATGTACCCACCATCGACCTTATCAGCTTTGCATTTCATACTGACAACATCAGAACCAGCTGGAGCACAAAAAGTTTTAGACAACATAAAAACAAGAATTAGGAATGACAAATGTCTTAGGAACTATGTACTAAATGAGAATATGAAACTGAATTGAGCCCTGATTACCATTTGGTTCACTCATTGCCAATGCCCCTATATGCTCCCCACTGATTAGCTTCACACGAGATTAAACTTTTATCGTCATAAGTGGAAGGAACTAAAGCTTTATTTTAAATTTGTTACTTTGCAGATAAAACAAATATTGCCTATAATTTATCTCAATTTGCGGTGGATATCAATCCATTTTATGGTGGATTTTGCCATAATACTTGATCATTTAAAACTATGTTAACTTGCGCAAAAGATGAGAGGATTACCCCAACCATTAACTCAAGAATTAACAAAAAGTGCATGTGTTTTAGAAATGAACACGTGAATCAGCTTTGCTTGCTTTTAGCATTTGAAAATGCTAACAAAAGTCCAGGCCTCAAGGTTAAAAATGTCACACCCATGCTACCAAGTTATTCTGGATGCAATTGCAAAATATCACAACAATGCTGGGAGAAACTACTAAATATGAGACTTTTGGCATTATTAAAAATATGTATTAAGCATTAAAAAAAAAATAAATCTGATTATATATGAAGAAAAGAACCTTTGGAAGATATTTTTCCTTTTGTGCAGGGTTTGCATTTCGCACCTACAAAAACACGGTTATATACGTGTAAAAATGTACTCAGAGATGTCGCCAAAATGGTAAAATTAAGCGAATTCAACGACCCATTTACCAATTGATTAATGCAGAGGTTGGAGTGGGCCCCATAAGATAGACCAACGGAGCCAGAAGCTCGGGAGATTTCCTCCATTGCTATGCAGTGGTACATGTATCCTAGACCCATTCCACCATATTCCTCTATTTTGTTCAGAGAAAATAAGAATTAGTAGCCAGTTACATTGGTAACATGACAGTAAATGAGGTTTATATTTTATTTACCAGGAGCAGTGATCCCATGGAGATTGAAATCTCCCATCAGCTTCCACAAATTGACTTCCTGGAAAATTGAACACACAGTAACTATGTTTGCATTTGGAAAATCTTTGCTCAAAGCACAGATTTGAATCATCTGACTTTAGTAATCTTACCTTTGGAAAATAGTTGGTTGAATCAATCTTGCCTGCATGAGGAGCTATATGCTCTTGTGCAAATTGATGAACACTTTCTTTAAACTACAAGCCAATTTTAAAAATGATAATCATACCCATCAATAGCAATGCAATTAAAAACTATGTCCACAACTACTTCAAAAGTAAGAAATTTGAAATTACAATAAAAAAAACAACAGAAAACTATTCTATTTGCTTCCCATTCCTCTGAGTTCTTCCATATTTTGTTTTCCACTAAATGTTGATAAAGTTTGAATAACCTAGGTTTTCATTCGGCAACAATATATATTTTCAAACAAAAATTAGAAGACAACAATAACAACACAGCGTTTTCATGATCTCTACACTTGATTGAAACCCAATCTCCCTCGTTCACATATCCAAACACTGACCAAAACCAACAAACAATTCACATATCAATTTCAAATTCAAATAGCGAGAAGAGAAGAGAATCACACCTGCTTCTGAGTATCGTCGAAGAGAAGAGAGGTGGAGAAGCGCGCGCGTCGACTCCATTGGCCGTGGAGGTGCTCCGCCGTGCGCCGGAGGGAGGTGAGTCTCTGCATCGTCTCAATTTCGATCGCTCTCCGTTTATTTCAGTGTCGTGCGATTCGGGGTTTTGATTTTGAAAGGAAGGAGGTCTGTTGGAGTCAGTGGTGGGTTTACTGGTATGTACGGAATGGCGGAGAGAAGTAGATAGAGATGAACTGATGAAGTGGACTGACAATGAGGTGACGAGGATCGGAGGATGAGCTGGAGACGTATGGAATCTTTTCTCTTAAAATAATACAATAAATTTGGGGAACTTTTTTGGATTCTTTGTGGCGAATTCTAGAGGAGCTAGTTTGATGTAATTCACTGACCCATTTGTTGAACTGATACTTATTAAGTCAGTTCAAGGATCTGCTACAGAGAATCGGATATTGGATAGTCTGGAAACGTATGGGACTGTGTCTCTCCTTGCCGGCTTGCTCCCATTTAATTTGAGGATACTTTTTAATTTGAAACAATAGGTTAGAAACTTGACACAAATTTGCCTCCAATGTTTTCTTTTTGACAATCTAGACAGAGGATATCTAGAAAATTTTTCCTCCGATGTATAAATAATTTTTCATTTTTTTGGATAAAGAAAAGAAATTTCACTCCTTACTACTTATCCAGATGCATCGAATATTATCCATTTGTATTTAGATTTTTGACGGATACATATACAAATACTTACAGGATATATGAATCTTTTTTTCTAGTAGATTATTGTTCGAATCCGGATTAATTTTTTATCGATATATCTGTCTTATAAGTTTATTTATGAGTTATTGCTTTGATTGAACTCTTAAATGTAATGCCTTTATATTCAGATATTTAACTTTTACCTTTTCTTTTAGTCGGGTTAAGTATGGTTGTTGACTTTTTGTATAAATGTGAGATTATTTTATGTGATCAGAGTTTATCAGAAGTCACATGTTCTTGCCCTAAAGAAAAGTTTTTGGCTACTCTACCAGGTTATATTTGAGTTGATGCGCTGTTAGATATACAGTACATTCAGTTTGTCATTTCGCACCTCAAGGATCTGAAATTATGAACAATTAAATATATTCCTTTTAGAAAAGCAATTAGAAAATAAAAACGAGCCTAGTATACGTATATATTTAATAAATTTCGTTTCCTTGAGACTTTAATTGATTACACATTGGTTAGGACCGATTATTATTTTGTTTTATTGTTCTTTCTTAAGAAGACATCCATAAAGCCAATTTTTCAGCAGTAATGAAGTAAAGAAAATAGTACAAACTGAGTGATTACCTAAAAATCTTCTTAAAATGTTTGTCTTTGACAAAGAATCAAACTCTTGCATAAGTAATTAAAAATGAACAAAATTGGAACTGGGGATTCGGAGTCTGTATGGATGCATTGAGGTTGAAACTCATCAACACAGCTTTTAGCATAAATTGATTTATAAGAACTAGATCCCTTATTTATTCGATGGTTACCTCTAGAATAGATTTTAAAAAAGAATACCACTTTTTAGATGTATCGTATAAAATATCTAGTTTAAAAAATTCAACAAATTAAAATATTCAGTAAGAGAAGCCTCTGCATTTCTAAAATTTTCTTGTATCAAATACATTATTTCTACTTGGCTTCAATGTGATATTGGGTTCAATATAACTATTTTTAACAATCTTTGTGGTCTATTGTGTTGTCAATTTCTTGACTCGTATTTATATTGGGTTCAATATAAATAATGAGTTTTTGAAATGTGCCCACTCGATAATTAATGATCGGGTAAAAAAACCACCACATACATACATACATACATACATTATTTTTTCACATGATACCTAACAATTAATTGCTATGTATGCATGTGCAGTGATTTTTATTCTATTTTCGATGGAAAGTTAACTGTTAAATAACTTATCATTTGGAGATTATTAGCCTGCTACAGATTAAATCAAATTTTTAAAATCAATGATACATATTATATATCAAGAGATAAATACATCATTAGTTAGAGATTGAATACACTCTTGAAATACAGTACCCTTTTTTTTTTTTTTTTCTTTTGCATGGAGTAGGAATTTGTAAATCGAATAGAGTCACAC
This sequence comes from Rhynchospora tenuis, assembly GCA_027725995.1. Taxonomy (NCBI): domain Eukaryota; kingdom Viridiplantae; phylum Streptophyta; class Magnoliopsida; order Poales; family Cyperaceae; genus Rhynchospora; species Rhynchospora tenuis. The sequence continues at coordinate 67,231,382 of CM050889.1, read as the reverse complement.
ATGGGTCTTCACTCTTCCGATCAACTGACAGGGGCGGAGGGAGTAGGAGAAAGGGGCGGAGTTAGTAGGGGCAAGGGAGGCTGGCCCCCTAACATTTGAAAACAATTGTTATTAATTTAGCGAAAAGTTCAATATTAATGATAAATATTATCTCAAATTAATTCAATATATGAAAAAATGCTTTAATTTTTGAAAAGTTCTATTATTAATTTTGTAGAAAGTTCAATATTAATGAATAATAATATAAATTACTTTGAATTAATTAAGTTTTTGGATCTCTAACAAAAACAAAAAACAAAAAGCTCAATATTTATCCCCTCCCCTCCCGAATTCAAATCCTGTATTGCGCTACACCGCGTGTAGCGCACTCACAGGCCGTCTGATTTGAATCTGATGGATATGGGAGCCCCGTGCATCTAATAGGCCCGAAAAAATGAACCGTCCGATCAAAATCAAACGGCTGTGAGGTGCGCTACACGGCGTGTAGCGCAACACGGAATCAGGGTCCTCCCCTCCCCCACTAATTTTCTTTCGTATTTATGAATCAATTCACCAAGTTTCATGCAAAGGATTCCTTAGCAACTCACGTCCAAAAATTTACGACGACTTTTGAAGCTTTTACATTTCATTCCTCGCCTCTCTCGTTACCACTTATTAAATTTCTTTAGCATTGCCTTTCTAACTTCAATTCCAGGCTCCACCTCTGAATCAAAGATATGGACGCGGGCACATCATTCTTTGTTTTCTCTTTGATCACATTAGATGTGAAATCGCCGTGGGTTTTCTTTCAATATTTGGAATTTTGGATCCCTAAGCAATGTAGGGATCGAGATCATTTTACACTTCAAATTCCATGTTTATATATGAACTCCATTTTGACATCCTCCTTACACTAGACATAAAGACATAATTAAGAAAAATAACTTTGATTAAAAGTGTGTTTATCTAATTATCTTCTCTTGCAGTTTATTTGCTATCCTTCTATTATATGCCAGCCTTTATTTACAAAAAAATTGATAAGAAGATCAGGCGTAATTTTTTGTGGCATAGTGGTGAGAAAAAAAGATATCATCTCGTTAATTGGCAAACACTGTGTAGAGATTATACACAAAGAGGGATAGGTTTGAGAGATTTGAGAATTATGAATATAGCTCTTTTGTGTAAGTGGTATTGGAGATTAAGAGATCATAACACAACTACACAAGGGATGGTGGAAAACCATGATTCAGACTAAATACGGGCAATTTGGGGAAGATAGGGCTAAGTCATATTTTTGGAAGAAGATTATGGATTTTAAACAAGTAGTACAAATTAACAGCCATTATAAGATAGGCAATGGGCAGGGCATTAGATTTTGGATTGATAATTGGTATGAAGGAATACCTCTCCAAACTAGATATTATTCCTTATTTCAAATATGTACGGATCCTAATATTACAGTAGATAAAGGGCTTAGACAGAATATGAGATATATTTCTTTTAGAAGGCAATTGACTGCAGTCCAGAGACAAGAGTGGATGGGATTACAACAACAACTCATTCAATTCTTACCTCTGGACCCATCTTCAGATAAATTGATTTGGGAACAAAGCACAAATAGTAAATATACCACAAGAGAAATGTATAAATGGTTAGAATTTGGTGGGATTTCACTAGGAAATAAGGATCAAATTTGGACAATGAAAATACCTATCAAGATCAAAATGTTCTTATGGATACTGAGTAAAAGAAAAATACTAACCAGAGAAATTTGGTGCTTAAGGGATGGGAAGGCAACCCAATTTGTAAGTGTTGTTCTAGCCTTGAGACAATTGATCATGTATTCTTTAAATGTTCACAAAATATAAGAATTTGGGAATGGCTAAGGCTTCATAGTCATATTGATACTAATCTAGTTCTTGAGAAGTTAGAGAAGATTTGATAACTGTCATGAATCAGATTCAATGTAAAGAAGCTTATAGATATTTCTGTGCGGCGATCTTTTGGGTGATATGGACACACCGAAATGAGTGTTGCTTTAAAGATACTAGACCGTATACAAATAATAGATATATTGCAGAAATTAAACGATTACTGATATATTGGTCAGGGGCTTGGAAACTTGCTTTGAGAGAGGAGATATGGAAGAGTTGGCCAAAGGAAGAGTTACCGCTCAGTTGGGAGATACTGAACATTTGACACACCAGAGGGGAGGTGGTACGCAGATGGAGGCTAGCAATGCTGAAGGGGGAAGTTTGATGACATATGTTGAATAACCTTTCTACTTTTAGTTTTTTTTTTTAGTATTGACTTGCAATTGAGTTGTAATAATTGGAAAATACTTTGGTCTCAGGGATTAGAGGAAATTAGATAACCCAGGGGCGTTGGTATAATGGTACATTGTTGGTACCAATACCAGTGCCGAGTGAATTCTGTTTTTTTTTTTCTTTTCTCTTACGATTCTTTGTTTGTACATGCTTTTCATATGCAATGGAAAGTGGTGGGGATTTACCCCACTTATTTCAAAAAAAAAAAGACATAATTAACTTGTAGGCGCGCGCGCAGACATTGTCGACGGACTTGATTATTTTTTTTATTCTACAGAATACGTACTTCGTTATAATATTTTTGCGTGCTTTCACTCCTTGTATTTGTATACCGTCATTCATTTTTCTTTTTTTTTTGAGAATTTCAAAAAAAAAACATATTGTTATTCAATGAAAGAAAATATTCATAGGTAAAGAAATGCGATTCCCATTTTATTGCCCCTGTTGACCCGCGATGCCCGCCAGTTGCGACGTGCTGGGATAGGATATCACATGTCAGGTTGACATTCGAACTAATTAGCCAGCTCTTTTTTCTTTTGTTTTGAAGAAAAGCCAGCTCATTTTTTATTAAGAAAAGGCTGCCCACTAAATTCGTTTCACACTCTAGTTATATAAATGATAAATCTTCTCGTTTTAAGGGCAGTACCAAGACCCAACTAATTAAGCCTAGTGCAGTATAGTTGGAATACCAAGTGAGATCTCTCAACAAAATCATTCCAGTTAATATGGCAGCACGAGTAAACTCATTAAGAGTAAACTCATTAAAGAAAACCAAAAAGTCTGCTAGATCTAATCAAGCCTCAAATCTGAAAGATTCCCAGACCGATGAACTCTTAATGAACCGGCAGTTCCTAGAGGCATGCAGCCAGGGTGATGTCAACCGCTGCAAGATCTTGGTCGAAGAGAACACCAATATCCTGTTCTCTGTAACTCCTCATAGGAACAACTGCCTTCACATTGCTGCCATGCTCGGCTATGAAGAGTTTGCAAAGGTGGCCTGGTCAGTATGCCCTTCTTTGTTCTCCGGTACCAACAAAGATGGGGAGACCCCATTGATCACAGCTCTTATGGCGGCTAATGTCAAGCTGGCCTCTGACATGCTCACAGCTGCATCAGAACGTCTGAGGCCTGACATAGAAGGAGGAAAGCCATTGAACAAGATGCTGTTGAAGGTGGATGGACGTGGAAATAATGCTTTGCATCACGCATTGAGAAACGACTTTGACGAATTGGCAGTTTGGCTGTTGGACATAGAGCCAGGATTGTCAGAGCATGTCAATAAGATTGAAGAGTCGCCGATGCACATGGCAGCTCGCAAAGGCTTCTCCGAAGTTGTAGAGAGATTGCTCAAAATCCCTAATTCGCCAGATTCTGTCCCTGGAAAAGACTCGGCTCTCCACTTTGCTGTGGCTGCCGGTCACAAAGGTTAATTACTTACAAGCTCAATTTTATGCCTACTGTTGAAATTTAAAGAGATAAAGACTTTTCATTTTATTAGTTCTGATCTTTTACAGAGGAATTACATAACCTTATATAGGTCTGTTGGCTGTTGCTGAGTGCTAACAGTACAAAAGAGTTGCCTAACGTACCAAGGAAAAAGTAGACTATTTTTGAAAAAAAAAAATATGGTCTCCTTTTTCTAAAATTAGCCAATGAAGAGATTTATTCTGATGCTAATCAGTCCCAAGATCTCTTTCTTATTTTCATCACATACTATTTTTCAACACTATATTTTAAGCGATTGTCACCCCGGCCGGGTGCAGTATATTTATGTATTTTAGTGGAAAAACTATTATTTTGGCTCTGAACTAATTAAATCAATTCGACTCCGAAATCCGCATATTTGTGTAGCTCTAAAATTTAAATAGAAGAATATTTGTGTCACACAAGACAAGAAATAATTTTATTGAACTTTAAAACTCATAATTTGAGTTCCCCAAATGTCCCAAAATCCACTTTTGATTACTTTTTGAAAAAAATAGAATTCAAATTTCGAATCTAAATCATTGAGCTTATTCCATATAACGAGGATGCATTTCCATATAAGTTTTATATAGAATTATATGGGAATGCATTCTCCTTAACGAGGATTAATCTATGAACATATAGAATTAATCTATCATATTTAACAAGGTTCGTTCATTATTCAATCTCTTGATCGAGTATCAAATAAATTTAAAAATTTATAAAACTTATATGGAAACAGATCGCTTGTTAAATCAAATAAGATCAACGGTTTGGATTCAACGTTTGAATTTTATATTTGAAAAAAGTATTGGGAACATTTGGGGGAAAAAGGTGGATTTTGGAACCCTCCTCGTTAATTACTGTGTTCTAATCATTCTATCTTTTTTAGTTTTCTAGTAAAAGCCTATAATTAAGCACGCAGTCCACTGATCATTCTAAATTATATCTCCAATCTAATTATTGCTGAAATTTTTGTTCTCCCAAACTTGCATCTTAAGAAAACTAACTTTAATTGATTTAAGTGCACTTATTCCATTATGGAGCAATCAAATTAAAAAAAAATGAGTGCTAAAAGTTAACTTAAAGCCCACGATTGAGAGTTTGAGGACGTCGAAAATACTGATTACTCATTTTATTTTTCTGGAAATGAGGGATCAATGAATAACAACAGTTTCTATTAATATCAAACTATATTTTCAAATTCTTATTAACGAGGATACCACGACGCGTTATTTATATTACAATAATTTATTAGATTATCGACTAAAAATCTTTATTTAATAACAAACTATCTTTGAGTATGTTTTTGATGTGTTATGTACAGCAACCACTAAAAATCTTTATTTATGTTTCATTTAAATGGTCTAAGCCACTCGGTTCATACTATATAAGCTACTCAACATCTTTAAGTTTTTTCTCTCTTTCTACTGACATGCCTGTACGTACTGTCAGATATAATCGAGAAATTGTTGAATAAAGGACGTCCCAAGCTAGCCCATCATAGAAACGAAGATGGATACACTCCTTTGATATGTGCTGTATCCAACAACAGTCTTGAGATTGTGAAAATATTTTTACGACACAATCCTAATCTGGCTTATGATAAGAGTGAGGCAACAGGTGATAAGAGTGAGGAAACCGGTGAGGAGAGTGGGGAAACCGGTGATGAGAGTGGGGAAACAGGACCAACAGGTCTAACTCCGTTCCTTGCGGCTGCATTGTATGGCTTTGTGCCTATAGCAAAAGAGATCCTTAGAACCTGTCCTGATTCTGCGTATATTACTGACGATGACTCACAAAATGCACTTCATATCGCTATTAACAGCGAGAAACTACAATTTGTGGAATTCATCCTCAGCACACCCCAGCTTCATAGGCTTATAAACCAAGACGACGTAGATGGTAATCTTCCCCTACATTCTGCTGCTATCTTGTGCAACTCACAGATTCTTCGTTCTCTGTTAAACCATAAAGGACAGGATTACAGTGCTAGAACTGCCACCGGCAACAATGCTGTAGACACGGTCATGGCAGCTGAGAACGAAATGAAGACTCTAAAATGGGTAACTTAGTTTTTATTGCTCTACACGTAATACTTAATTTAATAAAAAATACATATTTTTCACTTATTCTTATCAAGCATGAATGTATAGCTAATGTTGGATAAATTCATGATCCTGATATCCCAGAGTGAGTCATTCACATTGGTCTCGAGTAAAATTCCTTCTATTTGGAGGGATTCAGCTGGAGATGAGGCAAAATACATGATCAAACAAAAAGCAATTGAAGAGGTGAAGTCGCTCACTGAAAGGTACATTTCCAACACCTCCTTGGTTGCAGCTCTCCTTGCTACTATCACCTTTGCTGCTGCCTTCACCTTGCCAGGAGGATTCAGCAGTGATCCATCTGATGCCGGCGTACCTATTTTTGCAAGGACGGCTGCTTTCCAGGCTTTCGTGATTTCTGACACCATAGCCATGTGTTCCTCCCTTGCCGTTGCATTTCTCTGTATTTTGGCAACATGGGAGGACTTGGATTACCTACTCCACTATAGAAAAATAACGACGACCCTCATGTGGAGTGCCTACGCAACTACTGCAGTGGCATTTGGCACCGGTTTGTTTACCGTGATATCACCCAAGAGCTTTTGGCTTGCAATTCTCATACTGGTACTCAGCTGCATCCTTCCATTCCTCTCCAAAATTATCGGTGACTGGCCCAAGATAATGGTTCGCCTCAGGGTCGGTCGTCATTTTCGGTCAGACCTTGTTCCAAATATCTGAAGACATGGTTGAGATATATATCATGCGATATTATATATATATGTAAAGAATAAAGATGAATGTAATTTTTCTATTTCTGTAAGCATCAAGAATCCAATATTTAAAATTCACTTTGACAGTGGCGGAGTTAAATACTTAAATGTAAGAAATGGGGTCAAATGTCCCCATTGATTTATAAAAATACCACCATACATACAAATATATACTCACAAATATGAATGTTTATTAGAAATTTTTTTATATTTGAACCCCATATATATTCGGTAAAAATTCCACTAGTGAACCCCATATGTGATTCGACCAATTTATTCTGGTTGAAAAAAAATTAATTAAATAGCAAATATATATTCAAGCGTCACAAATATTGATTGTCTTCTTTAACTTTTCACATCAATAATTCATGAGTTTTCACATTTAGTAATAATTAGCACCAATGCATATTGATGAATGATTTCTATTATATATTTCGTAAAATTAACCTTAATTATTTTTGTAAGATATTTTTTACTTATTACTTATTGAATCTTAGATATATGTTTCTAAATTGAACATAAATTAAATATGTAAGTTGTTGTATGTTATGTTATCAAGAAACCACTAATACATAGATTTTTATTTTAAAAAAAAATGTGCCAAATGGCAAGGTATATTCAATTACCATAATTGCTTTTCATCAATCAAATTAACATTTTCCCTTTTTCATCAGATTTCATTTAAATAAAATTAATATTTATAGTATCGCTATTCAAAACAAAATAATAGTTGTACCAAAAAAGTTTTAAACAATTAAATTTTTATGAACTCTATAAAATAAATTTTATATATTTTTTTCATTAGACCATCAATGAAAAACTTTAAAACAATAGCGACTACATTAAGTGTAAATTATAGAATAGATCGTGTGGTCGGTAAATAGATAATTATGTGATGCTTTGTTGTATAGAATATCGTTGACCTCGAGGAATTTTCTAACGCTCTCATCTTACATCAATTTAAAGAAATAGACTTTAAAGAATTCAAATAGAAGATGAAAAATCGATTATAACTTATAATTTATTAAAATAGTCTTACATTTTGAGTCATAATATTTTTTCATACCACTTAATTAGAAATTCTTAACCCTTTTTAATTATGAATCTGTTATAGTTAACAAAATAATTTTATAATTAAAAATATATATATTCTTTGCTTTTTTTTAATATTCATATTATACAATTTTTTGAATCCCAGTATGAAAATTTCTGGCTCCGCCACTGCACTTTGATTGAAAATTATGGTGTATGTCAACTTCGGTTCAATTTAAAATTTATTCGGTCCTTGATAATTAAATTAATTATATTATTATTATTATTATTATTATTATTATTATTATTATTATTATTATTATTATTATTTGTTTTGGAGACGGTAGCTAGGTTCAAAGGGACAACTGTGATCTTAATAGTAGACAGACTCGGAGTCAATACTCAGTTGGTATTGGAACTGAGTGTCTCTTAATTTCCCCTGACTAAATGGTAAGAGGAAACTAGATTTTTCCATTGCGCCTTCACCGCAACAACTATCTGATTTAAATCTAGTGATTTTTAAACCGATTTTCCTTGACGTCATTATGTCAAATCAGCACATTGTATCTCGGTTTGTGTGGTTAAATTACCTTTCCAGTGACACGCCTCTGCCTTAGCCCGATATAAGTCATCATTAAGCAACTTCTTCTTATTGGAATTCACATCAATTGTGATATAGCCACGTACGTACTACAAAATGAAGACGCGAACAATTATTATAGATGGCAATTTGGTTAGTTCGAGAATTATTCCAAATAAAAAAAAACATTGATATTACATGGTCATCTCTGTTCAAAGCTCTTGCCCAGTCTGTAATTTGCTATATTGAAAGAAGGTTTTATCTATTTTAATTTTGTTGACAATTCTATTTAAAATAATCTAAGGAAAATAGCCAGCTGATTATAGCAGATGAGCAGACTCCACCGAGAGCAGTGTACAAAGCAACTCCCAGTAGAAATTCTTTTTTTTTTTTTATCAAAAGAGTCCCGAGGTGGGCTTCCATTTAACCCAGTAGAAATTCTTATTCCCTGGAAAAACCAAATAGTTTATAATTAAAAGACATATAAAAAAAAAAAAGAAATAGAGAGAAAAAAAAATGCCCTTCAATTGTTTTATTTGGCATCCGAGACCCAAAATACGGTCGTGATCAGTCACTGTAATGATCTGAATGCTCTTGCCAAGCCAGTTCTTGAGCAGGTCCAAGAAAGAAAGGAATTTGTGGTCAGACTTAATTTATCTTCATATCCTGATGGCCAAAATTAATCTCTAGTCCCTATCCAGTTTAGCTCAATTTTTCAATTAAGCACCAAGCAATTCAAGAAAGACATCATAAAGCATTAAATGGCTCAAATATAGTTAAAGCTATAGTCGAAATAGAATTTTTTAGGGAAACAAACATCATTGTACCAGAGATGGACTTGACCAGTATGGTGCTGTAAGCCTGTAATCCCATAGTATAATCTTAGCTCATCACGCTTAAGATCATATTCAGGGTCAAATCTCACAAAATTCACATCAATAACAGAGCTGGGTTCATAAAATTTATATAATTTGACGATACGGGAGAATCTGTAACCAGAACTTTTATTTTCATCCAGAAATCTCAGTTTGTGGTAGCTTCAACTTTAAATCTTTACTTTAATCCAGGAATTGCAGTTGTATCATCCTGTTAAGAAAAATATAGCGCAAGTAAAACTATAAAGAAAATTAATAAGAGGTCAAGATTATCATCAGAGAGGGTCGAGGCAGACGAGGGCACAATACATGACAATACCGGTGCGTGTTTGGTGAACTTGTCACCAAACAAAGCACATGAAATCCCTCGTCAGTGCGAGAGATCAGGGTATGTAGCAAGCAAAGACCAGCATAACGGATGTCTGTCAGCTTTCGGTCAGTTCTGAGAGCGCACCTGTGTTATTGGTGGTGGGCTGGTGGCGATTCGTCTACCTAAAAGTACTGATGGCTAGACAATCTTACATGAACCTGTTGAAAATAAAAATAGACAGGAGTAGAAATGTAAATTATCAAAAATAGAGTAGGGTACAATCTGAACGTTAGAGACTCTAACGGTTAGTTGAGAAGATAACGGTACACTGTGTACCTATACAAGTCACCTTGTATTCCTTTTGTAGAGATAGAAAAAATATCAATAAAAATAGAAAAATACTCAATACTCAAAAGATAACCTTTCTTCCATATCTAATTTCTAACATGGTATCAGAGCACCTCTGATCTTGAGGCGTTAATAAACAGACAGAAATAAGCAAATTGCTTAATCGCAGAATAGAAATCTCATGACGACACAAGTCGTGGCCATGTCCATCAGTGACAAGAAAAACGAAACCCGACAAAATCCAACAAAATTTGAAGGTCCAAAAGCAACTAACCTGGATACTATGCAAGAAAAAGGGTACCGGTGTTCAGGCGACCTAGATGAAGGGCTTGAATCCGTTCAATTTCACATCCCTTTTTTATCTGAGCCGTCGACACTTTCAAGCATAGCTTCCATTGGGCATAAATCCTCTCAATCACTCAAAAACCAAACCTTAACTATTGAAAAGAAGGCCAATCTGAACCCTGGACGTAAAGGAGAAAGGGGGAGCTCCAGTGATGAACTCGGACGATGTGATCACTGCACAAAGACGGGGCACACGCGAGATATCTGTTGGTTACTTCACCCCGAGCTCCGGCCTGTCTCGAGAGGTAGATTGAGAGGCGGTGATGCTGTCGAGAAAAAAAGAGATGGTTCGAAATTGGGGAAGACGAGTCTGTCATCTTCAAGCGAAAAAAATTATTTCAATCTGTGCGAGCTGGGTGACTTTAATAAACAGGCCAACCTTGCGCAAGATTTGGACCGACTAATTCAATTATTGGCCCAGCTAGCTACTCTTCTCAAAGGTCCATTTAGAAATTTAATTGATAAAGAAAAAATTGCTTCGGTTGACCCCCGTACCATGCGGACCAACAAGGAAAATAATATTAATATAGTTGTTAGGCATGATTGTATAAGCTCCAAGTTTAGTACATCCAACAATATAAATCCCTTTAAATGTACAAATTTAGGATTATTATATAATAATAGTTCAAAAAATAATGACCAATGGGTTTTAGACTCCGGTGCAACGGACCATATGATCGGAAATAAAAATCTTTTGTATGATTACCAACCTTGCAAAAATGTAGACTTTGTGATTGTTGCAAATGGTGAAAAAATGAAAATTTGTGGTTATGGCTCTATCAAGCTTTTCTCTAAAGAAATAAATAATATTTTGTATGTAAAAAATTGCACCTCAATAATTTTATTATCTATAGGAAAACTTTCAAAAGAATTAGATTGTGAAATTAAATTTTCTTCTAAAAATGTTTTGTTTCGAGATTTGAAAAATAAGAATATTATTGGTGAAGTTTTGTTAGAAAATGTGTTAGGAACTCAAGTCCATGTGCAATTTTAATTTTTATTAACATTTAATAAGCAATTAACATGCACGATTAACGGATCTAGTTATTCAAGTAGTTAATACATAAAAGAGAACGTGTAGGAGTCTTTACCTCTTCTAGTATCGTAACTAGAAGGTTCGACCTTTGCTTAGGAGTCGATGGATGCGCACCTTCGCTGCCTCTAGTCCACCTAGAAGATTAACCAAGGTCTATGAACAAGTGCTAGCTTGTTCTAAGACGATAGCTAATTCCCTATTAGTTTCTTCGCGCGATTAACTCTTAAACTCACACGAAAAATTGCTCAACACATAAGATAGAGAGGGAGGCGCCTAGGGAGAGAAGGAGCACGAAATTTTCCGCTCTTTCTTGTGCCTTGCGCCAGAAGAAAAAGGGAAGGGAGGAGAGGCTAGGGTTTTGTCGTTTCCATAAACGACGCTGCCATAATTGATTGTTTCCAAACAAAGCTCTCTTCCCATAATTTGGACTTGCCAAAATTATCCTTTTAGGGTTGAAATTTCATGGGTGTTTACGGGCTATAAAACATATTTTATTAGCCCATTAATCTACTCCATTAATTAATCTTAAATCGGGCTTTTAATTAACTAATTAAATAAAAGGCCAATTAGCTCAATATCTTTAATATGCGTTGAACAAACTTGATTATTAAATCATTAATAATCATTTTGGAATTAGCATATGCATCATATTATTTCTATATGATCCATTTGAGTTAATTAATTATAACAGTTCATAACGGTATATAATTAATTAATCAACTTATCATATTTTCGCAATACTCGCTATTGCAAATAAATAAATAATGCACGTATGGCTAAAGTTCTATTTGTGTGACCCTTTGAGGATTTATGCTATGTTGGCCATGGAAATAAATCAATATTTATTTCCAATAATCATAAGCGGTATCTAGCAACACGTTATGATTTCCAATTCGCATAAATAAATAATGTACTAATACAATCATTTAATCCCGCATAAGAAAACGAGTATCTTATTGTTTTGATTCCTATGTCACATGATATCCTTGTATAATCCAAGATAGGAATGTGTCATTCTTGCAGATTATACGTTTCTTGATCTAGAGATGATTGCACAAGTTGCTAGCAAGCAATCCATCTCCATCAAGGGGCCCAGTAGATATCATCGCTCATCAGTTGAACTAATGAGGGACATACGGTTGTCTTGATGAACAATTTTTCCCCGCACAATTCAAGTGAACATAAATAAAGTTTGTATAGCAGCCCTTATCAGGAATCAGCGGTAGACGATATTTATAGAACCTATCCTCATGTGGAAAAACTGAACCATCTCAAACTTGGAATCAAACACTAATAAAATAAATAATGACACTTAACACAATCCATATATTTATTTCATCGGGGTCATATCCTGTATTATGTTCTAGTAACATATACATATGCAATTAAGTTAGTAACTCCTTACTTATGATTTGTAGAACTTAATCATCGCTTAACTTGCATACTAGTCTTATATGATAATTAATGTTCCTTGTTAATTATCAAGACTATGGACAGTTTCGATTTATTATTGTCATTTACTATTAAATGAAATACAGTGATCTACAATTCAAATCCTCAACCTGAATGAACTGTCAATAATAAAATCCAGGAACAAATGATCAAATATCATCAATAGCATAAACTAAATAATTAAGTCATTAAATATTGACTTCTAGGACATAACTCCAACAAAATGGTCTTTATGTTTTAAATTGTCAAAAAACTATTTTTCATACTAAGAATGAGGATTTAAGCAATCTTTGGCATAAAAGAATTGGGCATCCTTCCGATAAAGTTTTAAAATGTCTCTTTGATTTTAAAATTTTGGAGTGTCGTAATTGCGAAGTGTGTCAATTTTCAAAACATACAAAACTTCCTTTTTATTCTTCAAAAAATAAAAGTAATAAACCTTTTGATTTAGTCCACTCCGATGTTTGGGGACCCGCTCCCATTGACTCTTTTAATGGTTTTAAGTATTTTGTCATATTTATAGATGGTTTTACACGCGTGACTTGGTTATATTTACTAAAACAAAAAAGTGAAGTTTTTTCAAAATTTGAAGAGTTTTCAAATATGGTCGAAAATCAATATAGCACTAGAATTAAAGTTTTTAGAACCGATAATGGATCGGAATATGTAAATCAAAATTTTTATAATATTTTCAAACAAAAAGGAATTTTACATCAAACTACTTGCGTTTATACTCCTCAACAAAATGGTATTTCCGAAAGAAAAAATTGTCATTTACTTGAAATAACTAGAGCTCTTCTTTTTCAAAATAATGTTCCAAAAATTTATTGGTCGGATGCCGTTCTTACCGCCACATACTTAATAAATAGATTACCTAGTGTCGTTTTAAATTATAAAAGTCCTTTAGAAGTTCTTTACAAAAGAAAAATTAATATTAATCACTTAAGAGTTTTTGGATGTGTTTGTTATGTTCATATAAATAAATTAGATAAATTAGACTATACTTCTATTAAAACTATTTTCTTAGGATACTCTTCTCAAAAAAAGGGTTATAAATGTTATGATCCAAAAAATCATAAATTTTATATTTCAAGAGATGTTACTTTTTTTTGAAAATGAGCCATATTTTCAAAGTATTAACAAAGAGCTTGATAACCATATTTCCACAAATGACTTTGTTCTTCCAATAATTCCTAATCAAAGTGGTGAGAAAGTATTTGTAGGAAATGAACGAGAAGAGGAATATGACCGAAACAATATTGACAACAACACTCAAAATGAAGCCGAGGAGGAAGAAAACACAAGTGTTGAAGAAGAAGAAAACACAAGTGCGGAACAAGAAATTCCATTGAGAAGATCCCTCGTTCCACTCAACCACTGACAAGGTTACAAGATTTTGTAACCTATGAGGTTCAATATCCTATCCAAAATTATATTTCATATGATAAAATAACCAATAACCATCGCACTTTTTTGAGTGCAATAACCCAAAATGAAGAACCAAAAAATTTTGAAGAAGCCATAAGCCAACCTGCTTGGTGCAAGGCTATGAAGGAAGAGCTTCAAGCCTTAGAAAAAAATAATACTTGGACAATAGTACCATTACCCAAAAATAAAAAATCCGTTGGTTGCAAATGGGTTTACAAAATTAAATATAATAGTGATGGTACCATAGAACGGTATAAGGCTAGATTGGTTGCCAAAGGTTATACCCAAATATATGGAATTGATTACCAAGAAACCTTTGCTCCCGTTGCAAAATTGAATACCATGAGAATATTACTTTCAATTGCGGTAAATAATAGTAGGAAATTATACCAAATGGATGTTAAAAATGCTTTTCTTCAAGGAACTCTTGAAGAGTAAGTTTACATGACTCTACCACCGGGTCATGTTAAAGAAAAAAACACTAATCTTGTTTGTAGGTTAAAGAAATCCATTTATAGACTTAAACAATCTCCAAGGACATGGTATGGAAAATATCTCATTATTTAATTTCTTGCGGTTTTAAAGTAAGCCATTCCGATATGTCACTTTTTTCAAAACATGAAAATAATGACACTACCGTTGTTCTTGTATATGTGGATGACATAATTGTTACCGGAAATAATTTACAAAAAATTTATTATGTGAAAAAACAATTGAGAGAAAAATTTGAAATAAAAGATCTAGGTGTACTTAAATATTTTTTAGGCATTGAGATAGCTGATTCTACCAAAGGTTTATTTATTTGCCAAAGGAAATATACTTTAGACCTTTTGAAAGAAATCGGTAAGCTTGGTTCAAAACCGGCCTCTACCCCAATTGATAGCAATACCAAATTGAATTCCGAAGATGGTGACCCATTGAAAAATATTAACCAATTCCAACGTCTTGTAGGAAAATTGATATATTTAACGGTAACTAGGCCGGACATATCCTTTGCGGTAAGCCAAATAAGTAAATTTATGCATGCACCAAGAAAACCATATTTAGATGCAATTGATAGAATTTTGAGATATCTCAAGAAATCACCCGGGAAGGGTATATAGATGAAAAATAATAAATTGATGTCACATATTTATATATGGTTTTAGGCCGGACTTTAACACAAATCATAACTCAAAGCCCTTGATTTTATTTACTTTTACTTATTTTCTGTTTATATTTGTAGAAATTTGGTACTGCTTGGGTTTATTTCGATTTGTAGGAACATGGAGTCAATTCACAACGAAAACAAGCATTATTCGGCACGAATCGGCGCATGAACCGTGGCTCAGAAGACCATGTGCGACCGCACAGGGATTGTGTGCGACCGCACAGGCCCATATTGGGCTTGGATGATGCGCACGTGACTCAAGTTGGGCCGACGACTTTGGTGCGACCGCACGGGCCTTTTGTGCGACCGCACAAAGCTCCAAACCCTACCCCGACCTCTATATAAAGCGCCCGAAGCGCTGAAATTAGGGCATCATTCATTTATTCCACCTTCTTCCTTGGCGGCGCCACACCCCGAAACCAACCCGATCCACCTCCAGTGGCCCCTGTGCGACCGCACCACCTCCCTGCCGCCTTGGAAAGCACCCGTTTCGACTTCCTTTCACCCCATCCCTCCACCCAAGCTTCCTCCTTGTAGATCCAGAAGTCAGAAGAGGCTCGAGAAGGGGCTTTCGCCTTCCTCTTCCTATTTTGGTTTCCATGGAGATTGTATCATTTGCTTCACTTGTTTTAGTTGTTTATTCTTGCATCATGTTAGGTTAGATTAGTTATGTTCTAGGGCTAGTTGAAACTGAGGTTAGGTTTGTTGATTTGACTTGATACTTGGTTTCTATTGTGTACTACTTGTTTGGTTTCTATATGACTATGCTTGTTTGTGTTTGATTACTTGATTGAACCTCCTATTAGGTGAATGGCCACATCTAATCTAGGTAAAGAGTGTAGATTGATTAGTTGAACTAAATAAGTACTCAAGGTAGGTTAGGAGCCGAGAGGTGACCAATTTAAGCCCGAGAGGGACAAATTTCTGCTTAGGCGAGAGTCTAGTGGATGCCTTAGAGAATCAACAAGTGGACTTAGGTAATTAATTAAGCCAACATTACGAGAGTTGAGGGTTAATTAATCTAATGGAGGCTTTAGACTAGGTTCCATACCAGGTTCTGTGACTAACATTACGAGAGTTGAGGTTCAGGAGATTAGGTATGGCTAGATCTGTCCCACACAAGCCAGAAACCATGTTATTGTGTCGATTTGGCATTAACCAAGGGTCGTGCGGTCGCATGGGATCCCTGTGCGGTCGCACAGGATCTCCAGGCACGAACGAGTCAACGATGCGGCGCGAGAGCGACGCCCGTTGACAGCCCGAAGCCTAACCAAGGTGGAAACTGAACCCCTAGGACATTTTTATACCATATTTTACCTCTTAAAACACCAAAATTTGCTACTGTTCTGTTTATCTTTGGTTGATTGTTTTTGTTACTTGTTGATTAAGCCCGAAATCCTTCCTTTTACCGTCTAGATTTTGTGAATAAGTAAGGTTTAGTACTCATCTTACTGTCCCTGTGGATTCGACCCCGACTGTACCAACGAATTTACCGTACGCTTACGGTTAATTTTAGGTTACTTTTGGGTATTATAAGCTCACACATCATAAATCTAACGATGTATGTGGCTATTCCGATGCAGACTGGGCCGGGAGCTTCGATAGAAAATCGACAACCGGCTATTGCATGTTTGTTGGCGAGAATTTAGTCACATGGAAAAGCAAGAAACAAAATGTCGTGGCACGGTCTAGTGCGGAAGCTGAGTATCGAGCCATGGCATCCACCGCAAGCGAGCTCACTTGGATAAAACAAGTGCTCAAAGACTTGTATATTCCAATACATGAGCCAATGAAGATGTTTTGTGACAACAACTCGGCACGATATATCGCTTCAAATCCGGTGTTTCATGAACGGACGAAACATATTGAAGTTGATTGTCACTACATAAGAGAAAAAGTTCAAGCAAAGGAAATAAAGACTCCATATGTGAAGAGTGAAGATCAATTGGCCGATATCTTCACAAAGGGACCTATTCCAAAAATGTTTGAAGATATAGTTAGCAAGCTAGGATTAATAGACATCTATAATCCTAGCTTGAGGGGGAGTGTTGAAAATAAAAATAGACAGGGGTAGAAATGTAAATTATCAAAAATAGAGTAGGGTACAATCTGAACGTTAGAGACTCTAACGGTTAGTTTAGAAGATAACGGTATACTGTGTACCTATATAAGTCACCTTGTATTCCTTTTGTAGAGATAGAAAAAATATCAATAAAAAGAGAAAAATACTCAATACTCAAAAGATAACCTTTCTTCCATATCTAATTTCTAACAAAACCGTACATTGAAACTCCATAGCGTACATTTATCTTATAAACCGGGACTAAAAAGTTATAGGAGATGGTATCGATAGGCTTTTCATTTTTTATAAGATAAGATGGGAGTAAAGTTTTCTAATTTATCTCAAAATTAAACGTCATAATTGAAAAAGGACCAACAATCCGATTTCGAACTCACGACTTTTACTGAAATTACATTGTTTTGATCTATAAATATCATTAAATCAAGAGCTAGTTCTTAATATTATTTAAAAAAATTAAAACAGAAGCGGCACACGGCACACCATTTATAAATTCGAACCATAAATTAGTGGGCCCTATAAAACAGCAGATAGAGGCATAGAGCTCAATATGTGGAGCGGTGAGCTCAACCTCTACAGACCGAGAGCAGATACTACACACCTTCAAAACAGAGGAGATGTTCTACGTCGATCTTCCCTATCACCTAGCAACCTCTTTTGAGAATCCACTCTATGACCTGGTGTGAAAAGATCAGCTTGAAGCTGTGCTATAGAGAATCAGAAATTGAATAGTCTGGAAACGTATGGGACTGGATTTGCATCCAAACGTACCCTTAATTTGAGGATACTTTTTCAAGTGAAAATAACAAACAGAAATTTGCATCCAATGTTAACTATCAATATTTTTTATTTTTTATATTAAGAAAAGAAGTGCCATTCTCACTACTTGTCCAGATGCATCGAATATTATCCATGTACAAATATTTATTGGAATGTATATTATTTTTAAATAGATACCGATACGTAATCACATTTATTAATTCAGAAGCGTATGCAGCTTTCAATTCGGAAGCAAGTACTATTCTTCGAATCCGGAATTGTTTTGTTACCGAGATATCTTTATCATGAATTTATTTATGATTTTGATTTGAACTCTTTAAGTATAATACACAATTTGTATTAGCGGTTTAAGTAATAATCTTTAAATTTAATTACTCAGAGTATCTAATAATACTTTATCTTCTATGTTGAAAATATGATTTGTTATTACATTTGTTTTTTAGATCATAAATTTTGTTATTAAGTATAAATTTGTTAATATTTCGCCTACCAAATTTGTTATGAAAATATATACTATAAATCTTATAAATTCACAGTCTTCCTACTATTATGCGGAATATGTAAGAATATTATTTTTTTTCCAAATTACATTTTTAATCGTAATAATTTGATTTTTGACGTGCATCCGTATTTCTTTAATATTCAATATATATCTATATTCATATTCAAAACTATCCGTAACTGCATCCATGTGGCTTTGATCATTATCTTGCTATTATTGTCTGATCCGTTGCCCAACCCCCCCCCCCCCCCCCCCCCCCCCAACTGCATGGGTATAGGAAATATTTTTTTACATGGAAAAGAATAAAAAATGAGAAATATTGCTGTATTCCTTCTCCAGTCATCACATTCAATGGAGGCATCCGCTGCTATATATAAGGGTCTTGTGATTGCTTCATAGTTCGTACGGGCCTCAGTCCCATCATATGCAAAGAGCTTAATGGAAATTTCCTTTTGGGCTTCATAGAAACCGCTATAGGCCTTTGTACAGTCCAAGCATATTTAACTAAATCCGGATTTTGTGTGGCAAATAGGTATATGCAGAATATTATAGGACATCCCTGATGTAGTTTTAGTCTTTTAGAGACTACTATACATCTAGGGTATGTTTGGTTGCATGAAAAGTTAGCAAACTTGAGGTTAGAGTTTTAACTTTCAAACTCTCACCAACCAAACACACCCAATGTTAGTGAAGTCAGTACTACCTTCACTCTACATCTCTAACTGGACAAAATGTTGAGTTAGAGAAGTTTGTTCTCATGATAAACTTAAAAATAATATAATTATAATTATTATTATCATCAAATCATAATATAAATTATAATTATAATATTAAAATGACAAATTATTATTATTTTGTAACATTACATTAATTTTAATTATAATTACAATAATAAATTATTAAAAAATAAATAGTAATATAATTATGATAATAAAAATAATAATAATTGTTATTATTATATTATAATTATTGTACTGATTCATATATATTATACTTACTAATTATAGTTATAATATTAAATATTAATAACTATTAATAATAACAATAATAATAATAATAATAATAATAATAATAATAATAATAATATAATAATAATAATAATAATAATAATTTTAATATTGATTCTGATAAAAATTACAATAATAAATACAATAGTATAATTAATGATAATTATAATTATAAAAGGTACATAATAATAAATATTATAATCCAGTAATCATAATATTAATGGTAAAATAAATAGAATAATAATATAATAATTAATATAATATTTATTATAGTAGATATAATTAGTTATAAAAGTAAAAATATAGAAACTAAATATTTTATTATTTTGTTCTATCTCTAACTCTAACATATCACACCAAACGACATTTTCTAACCTCAAGTTAGCACTACCTTTTCACAACCTCTAACTTCCCTAACTTCAAAAATCCTAACTTCGACCTCTAACTTCACTGACTTCACCTCCAACCAAACATACCTTAGTTTGTAGTTGTACTGTAGCACAATTCTCTTAACATAAAAATGTTCAGGCAATAATTTCATCTTTTGCTGTAATTCCATTTTCTAGACATTCATCTTGTCATCCATATCTTAATCCACTCTTTTAAGATGGTGACAGAGAAACAATTTCAACCAGACAAAAAATTCGCAATGTATCATATTTGATCGTCTTTGTACATTTCAACCACTCTTGCACATTTTTTTTTTTAATTAAACTCTTGAACATTTTATGTCTATGTAAATCTATCATATTTGTTGTACATTTATTTCTGTACTACCTTTTTTGGCAGCATACATTTTCTGATACAAGCGCACTTGCTGAGTGCGGTTGTTACCAGCTTTTGTAATGACACAACTTTTAGTTTCCATTAGACTGTTGAGTGGGACCATATGTCTCATTTAACAAAAGCTGAGAGGCCCAATCTACCAACTGCACCTCACATGGTTCTGTACTGTGTTGTTGCATAGTGTTGTCAACACACTATCTCTTTTTGTTACTATAGCAGATTAGCAGCTTCTGACTTTTATCAGGTCCCACTCTGTGGTCACACTTGCTGTTATGTATTAATGGTGAAAAGCATGTTGTTGCCATGATGGGATATATTCATTTCTCCATGCTATTGTGCTTGTTTTGGAGAGTACAACCTAGAACGAGTAGGCAGGGATCCCAAAACATAAGGGACAAAAAAAAAAGGAGAGGAAGTAAATTAGAAGATGAGGTCCATTTGTGGCAAAGCCTTAACTCTCATCTTTGTTCTTGCAATAGCTCTGCCATTGATGTGTGAGGGTTGGATTTTCTTCCTTTAGTTTCTTTCATCTGTTACTATGAACCAGGTCAAATATATCTGATTAGTGTTTTATTATCGTCAGCAACGAGAGAAATTGTTTCGGTACCAGAGATATACCAAATAGACTACAGTGACCCACAGACGCATGCTCTGCCGCCACCAGGATCAGCTGCCAGTAAAGGTAACAATAAATTCTTCACTTTCGGCACCGTATTGTATAAATATAAAACTCTGGTACCCGAATGAATGAAATCTTTTTTCATTAGCTGTTTTCTAGCTTCATTTCTCATGATTCTCAACCACAAAAAAAAAAATAATAAAAAAATAAAATTGAACTACGGTGCTGTTAATGATGAAATCCGATCTTCTTTGTAGTGTACAATCCCAGTCATCAGTTTATCAGTAGGTACTTACTTTCATATGCAAAGAACTTGGTGAGTGGTGACCAAACATTATCTTTGAAACTTTCTCCATTTATAACCAGGGAATATATAACTTATGGGTAATTTGGCCCGAGGGAAAACATTGCATTTATGATGATGAATTAGAAAGGTACATTTTTTGGAGTGCGTCTTAACAAGAAAAAAATAGTACCTTTATCTCAGACTCTTGGATACAAGCTTAATTAATTAGCTTGTAGCCTATGAGCTACTAGAGATGAATTTAGAACATAAGTTGAGATTTGGTTGCTCAATTGGAGCTTAGTGATCTAGAAGTCGAGTTCAGGTGCTTTAATTTGGTAGTCTTAGCTTGGTACCAGTAGTACTCAACCTCAAAATTAGTTATCCTCTACTCTTATCTTTATCTCAAAAAAAGTTTAGACAAGCATCTGCAGCCGGCCAGTCTAGATATGGATGTTTCTATTTAAAGTTTCAGACGAGATCTTTCACAAGTTCATGACAGGAGGAGTTGTTGCTTTATTTATTTATTATTATTATTATTTTGTTTTCTAGAAATGGGCAAGTTCCTATCATTTGCTTTCCTTTCTATATTGGATTACTTTTCTTTAATTTTTCTTTTGCATCATTTAGGTTTGGTGCCCGAACACTCCAGAGTAAAGAATTTTGGAAAACAAGTAATATTTTCCTATTTTGATTCATATTTTCTTCATCCCTTAGTTATATTTTGTCTTTAGTTCTCATTTTTCCTTCTAATTATGTTTACAGAAAAAGCCAATCCATGCATAAGTCTATGGGAATCACAAGCGAAAAAATGCATGCAGTGTTCTATTTCCTCAGTATATGGAGATCAAATGTAATTCTTCTATTCAAATTTTTAACTGTTGCATTTGTCTTTTTTATTTAAACCATGGTTGCTGCTTTTTGTATACATAGAGATTATGTCATGGGATCAGAGTTATCAGAAATAATGTTCTTGCCCTCTAGAATAGTACTAGGCTACTCTACCAGGTTAATTTTTTGAGTTGATGCGCTGGGATTTATGAAAAAATAAATATATCTTTTTGCATCCCTTTTTTTTTTCTTGAAAGGCTTTCATCTCAGTTAAAACTTAAAACCAACTATTTATTATAATAAAATAAAATTAAAAAAATTCTGAGGGATGCGCTGATGCTGAAAGTCAACATTTTTTAACGTAAATATTGATTTACATTAATTCTAGCTACATTATTATAAAATAACTCATTATCTATTTAAATAAATCTGGTGTTAAATGAAATATTTTTGTAAATTCAAAGAGCGCATTTATTTCATATCTAGAACACTATAAAATGTTCACATGTTCGAATTTAGAAAAAAACATGCATCTAATTTTGTAAGATACAAAATGAAGAAATTTAGTGACATCATATTATTTGAATCTATTGACAATTAGAAATCTCATTTAATTTCATATCCAAAATTGACTAAAATTCTTCAAAGAGATAAAATATTTAGTTGTGCAAAGTCAACAACAATGTCCCTTTGCTATACACAAAAAAATTAAAGGAATATATTTAAGAACGCTTACAAAATCAATTTATAATTTTAATCAATTATGACCTCGTTAAAAGTAATGAAATTACCAAAATTAGCTGTTATTAGATATAATCTAAAAGAAGAGAAAATATTCACTTGTGTGAATTCAAAAAAGATAAATCAATTTTAGTGTATACATAGATGAATGAACGTATCTCGAGCAAATAGCACTAGGTAATGATTATATTAATAAATTATATTATAATTTCGAGTTACAAAAAATACCAAAACCGATAGTCGTGCTTTAAATTAAAATTTAACACGAGTACAAATTCAAAATAGACATATTATTTTATTTTATTTTATTTACATGACAGTCTACTGTCGTTTATCTAAAGATAAAAAATTCAATTCTGCTGGATGCAAAAATGGGTTGAAGTCACTATTGACTGGATTCCGGATCCTGTGTCGCGCGACACAGCGTGCAGCGCGGATCCAAACCGTTCGATTTTGATTGGGCGGTTCATTTTTTGGGCCTATCAATCTGATTACATGCACGAGGCTCCCATATCTATCTGATTCAGATCAAACGGCCCACGGCCCGCGCTACATGCTGTGCCGTGCGACACAGGATCCGAGTTCGATTATTCATTTCCAAATAATAATTAAAACATAGACATATTTAATTTAGCAAATACAAAATGAAATAAAATATTTTGAAAGCCCAATATATATATGTATTGACTTTTTAAAATTACAGATACAACGGAAGCCTATCACGATTTTAATCACAGCTTGGCATCTGATTCATAGACCGCAGACCGCAGTGGTAAGATTGACATGAATATGGTTTCGGCCCATTTTCAACCCTCATATCATTTTTTTCATTTTCATTTTCTTACAAGATCCAATTGTACCACTGACAACAGCGGCCGAAACCTGATCCGACCAAATTGAACGTCGCACTTGGTTGGACCACAGACCACTACGTAGTAAGTAGTAACTACACAGACAACCCGACATAACGTATACATCCTGACAAGCGGGACCCGTTCGTCAGTATCAAATCCATCAGATTGTACTTCCACCACTCACCTTCACCTCTACAGTCCACATCCCTCCCATGCCGTATCACTTTCTTTATATCTCAATTCTCCATTAAACCAAACCCAAATCACTATCGCAGTTTCTACTTTCTATTCCATTTCCCCAACGCTATGCCAAAAGAAACCAAATCTTTCTCTGATTTTATCTTTTTCTACTTCATAATTACAAAATACACTCAGTGTATCCTGAAATTAATTCATTAGTAACCTTTTCGTCGTTTCCAATTTAATCTACACAAGGGTATTATGAAGAGATTATAAGCATCTTTCTGCCTAACTGCCACGTCAGCCCTAGAAGAAGATAGAGAGAGAGAGATCCACACGTCACCTTCTTCTTCGACTAGATGATACGTGTCAATTTCTTTGCTGTTGATTTGCCACGTGTAAGCTTACCTCCTCCGATTTACTGAATCGTAAATAAATGAATATGATGATTACCTTTCTAAAATCTAACCCTATATTTTTCATAAAATAATATTCTTTCAGTGGGCTGAAAACCGTGGTCCGATTCTACAAAAGAAATAATAATAAAAAAAAGGGGAAAAGAAAACCATGGTACGCAGTTAATTTGGGTAGTTTGGTCTGGGGTAGTTTTCTATGAAATTTTATTCACCCATATCATTTTACAATTTTGTTGTACTTATTCCTTTGGTCCACTAAAAGTATGACACGTCACCTTTGTAGTAAGTTGGTAAGTTTTGAGAGTCGGAATTGTATTTCCTTTTATTTGTTGCTGCATTTGACCTTTCTTCGCAACAAGCAAGAATCTCATAATAGAGGGATTGAATCTTCCAAAAGCACCCTCTGGCTTTCCATAATTATGAGGTCAGGCAGGGACAAGAATCAAGTAATCAACTAGCGGATATATATGCAAAATATGCTAAGATGAATGGGACCGGATCCTCGACAGTCTTTTTAAAGGACGGCTAAGCAGTCAAAATTTTTATTTTTTTAATTTTTAAAAAATTTAAAATTTAAATACCGAATCCAAACCGTTGAACTTGTTCAATTTTACGGGCGATGCGTTTTCATATAAGTTTTATAAAATTTGGAGTTGATTTGATACTTGATTAAGTGCTTAAATTATGAACGTATTAGAATTAATCAAACCAGGTTCGTTCATTTGTTGACCATTTAATCAAGTATCAAATCAACTCCAAATTTTATAAAACTTATATGAAAACGCATCGCCCGTAAAATTGAACAAGTTCAACTGTTTGGATTCTGTATTTGAATTTTAAATTTTTTAAAAATTAAAAAACTAAACTTTTGACTTCTCAGCAGTCCTTTAAAAGGACTTCCGAGGATCTCAATCCAAGATCAATGAGGTTAACTGTATTGATTTTACTTTTCCAACTTTGTAACAACTAAATATATTTGAATGTTTGCCTACTGGCACATTTTTTTTTTAAAAAAAAGAAAAATTATGACATCAGGCGCCGTGTGCTTTTTAATTGGTATATGTGTATTTTGAAATTTTCTTAAAATTTGGAGGATAGATTAATATATTTTTAGAACAATGAAATCTAAATAAGATTTTACAATTGCCAAATGATCTAGCTTTAGATGTAATCAAATAATAGAATTTATACTAGAGATATATATCGAACTTTGCTCGATATGGAAATTCTTACTGATATTTAATTATCGAATTTGTTGCAACAAATCAAGTTTCATTATACGGAGATTTTCTTAAAATTTTTATATTGATTATCATTTGCAATGATTATATTGCAAGTTAGATTATATAATATTATTTTAATTTATAAAATTTATTGCATAGGAATTCGAACTAACAATTGAAGAGGTCAAATAATAATTAGGCATGAGCTATCTTAGATTTTCAAATATATTTAATTCTTAACTTAAATAATGATTGATTGGTACGATTATTTTTATTATAATTAAAAAAATTATTTTAATTATAGAAAATGCAACATAGAAAACTATTTTTAACTATAAAAAATGTAATGCGCTCATGGTTTTTAATACATATACTATATATGTCTGATCAAATAAAATTAATCTATCCGTATCTATATTTTTTTTATTGGATATAATTATAAATACAGATATGTTCAGATACAGATATGATTGGGATATTAATCGAATACGAGTTTGAAATTATAAGAACATCACATAAAGATACCAATACGCAATACAAATATATTTCCGATATTAATACACACACACACACGTATAGAGAGAGAGAGGAATGTTAAGGTCCTACGTGTAGGAGGGATATGGTCCGTCCTAGATGATCGTATTCACGTAATTAAATTTCAAATCACCGATCCAAACGATTAGATTGAATCTCTATATTGAAATCTTGTATGAAGCCAAATTTTAGATTTTCTGAAATTTTTTAGTATTTGTTTTGTGTTTTTAAAAAACCATTCGGAACTTATATGGAAAGTCCAATTACAACAGTTTTTAAAAATATGAAATAAATAGTAAAAAATTTCAGAAAAATATAAATTTTTGTTTCATACAAGTTTTCATTATGAAGATTCAATCTAATTATTTGAATCGGTGATTTAAAATTTGATTACGCGAATACGATCATGTAGGACGGACCACATCCATCCTACGCATAGGATCTTAGCATTCCTCTCACTATATATATATATATATATATATATATTAACAAACCACTACAAATAAATAAAATAAACAAAATAATAGGTTTGATATAATTATGTCATTGTATGTCATCATATATCAAAATACTATGTTAATCATATGTCATCGTACTAACATCACGATAAAATAAAATAAAAGATTAAATTCTATGTTGCTAGCATATCATGTTATTAGTCCAACCAAATTTTCATTTTAAGACAAACTGTCCAATAATAATTAAGTATTATAAAATCATCCCTTGAATCAAAAGTTTTCCATATAGGATTAGAGAATTAACTATGTTAATCATCTTGTATCATTAAGTAGAGATAAAACGGATCGTATAGCATTTTTTGTCGGATAATGATATGGCTCAGATAATAGTAAAATAATATCCGTATTGATATTTTTATCATTAGATACAGATATGTTCGGATATAATGCGGTTTGAACTTTAAGCGTATTTTTTGGATTTGAATACAGTTCGGAGGGAAGTTTATTCACTCGATTTTCATCCCTATCCATATCTATCATATAACGCGCGGCTAGTATTCGGATCATTTTTAAAATTAACAAATTAAACACGCAGCTAAATATTTTCAAACACACACACAACCAAAGCAACATGAAATTGAAACTTGTGGAGGTTAGTTGTGTTTTGATATACCGGTCACGCACAAATCAAGGTAACGAGCAATTTAGAACCGCTTGGCTGAATCCATAAAAAAGATATTTAAATTCTTATTTAATTAATTATATCGTAATCATATATTCTTAACTAAATTCGAAAAGATTTACCTCATCCTTCTTCTATTTATTATTATTATTATTATTATTATTTTGAAGGTCATCTTCTTCCACTAAATTCAAAATGTTGCCTCTTCACGAATATACGACGAATTTTACGAGAGACCACTTAAATTTATTCTATATGTATATTGTTACTGAATCTTTAAATACAGGCAATTAATTTCAACTTTATATGAATAGAGTTCCCAATTTAAAAAATCATATGCAAATTAAAAGTCACAGTAGATAATCCCTTTATAAACACTTCATGAGATGCGTGTCTGGTGTCAAAAGGCTTTCATTTTTCACGCCTCAACCATATCTCTGTATAAAAAACAATCATAATAACTAAAAAACTATGAACTCATTTATCGGAAGAGAAATCATTAGTTATAATCTATGTTATTTTTGATATACACGAGTAAAAATCATTTATCAGCACGAAAGCAAATAATATCTTACTTTTTTGTGTTTATATAGTCTCGAACCAAGGAAAGTCTGTAATTTTTTAAAATCCATAAAATCACGTAAATGTATTTTTTTTTTCTTCGACAATCATTGTTATAAAGTATGAGAGAGCTCAAATTTCTCCATCTTCCATTCCCTTCATCATGCCTTAAATCTTCAAATTTATAATAATGAAATATTATATCCCAACATTACATAAAATTTCTAGATACAATCTATATAACTTCACCATGCGCACAAAAATTTAAAATTTCAACAATAATTTTATACAATAAACAACTTAATAGATGCAACGTTCATAAAATTTCTACATAAGTGGATATTTAACAAGCTTTGAAGAGAGAGTTTAAATATCGTAATAGATTTATGTGTACGTATAAAAAAGGGTATAAATTTATTTCAGGGCCGGTTATATTTGGATGAGCGAGTTTTTCATGGAAGATAAGATGACCAGTAGGAAAGCCTCCAACTTATTTTTGAAATAAAATTCTTTAGCCGGGTTTAGTATCCGCAATATCTACTCATGTAGCGTTGTAGTTCCACTAGATAGCCTCTATCTAGTTCTCAAAAAAAAAAAAAAAAAAAAAAATGAAGTAGCGTTGTAGTAACCGAATGAATAGTTGTTCCTAGGATAGCAAGTTTTTATTTTGAGTTCCTAATAAAGTTTGAAATGAATGCAAAGATACAGTGCAGCATGAAAAAAAAAAGAAGCAATTGAATCTTTCTTGTATTAAAAATTAGTTTAAAATTTGCATGTCATGAGAATTTAAACAGAGAAACTGATCTAATTGGATGAAGTACCAAATCTTTTATTTTAGATACACTTTAAGAAAGTTTTAAATGAATGCAAAGATACAGTGAAGCAAGAAAAAAAAAAGCAATTGAATATTTCTTATATTAAAAATTAGTTTCAAATTTGCATGTCATGAGAATGTAAACAGAGAAAGTGATTTAATTGGATGAAGTACCAAATCTTTTTATTTTAGACACACTTTAAGAAAGTTTTAAATGAATGCAAAGACACAGTGAAGCAAGAAAAAAAAAAAAGCGATTGAATATTTCTTATATTAAAAATTAGTTTAAAATTTGCATGTCATGAGAATGTAAACAGAGAAAGTGATTTAATTGGATGAAGTACCAAATCTTTTTATTTTAGATACACTACGAAATCTGCTGGATTTCAAAACTCAGGCACCAGCTTTTAAATCCCTATTATTGAAAAGAAAAAAAAAAAACCCCCCCAGACATCAGCTTTGGTATGAACACATCACAGTGTAAAATAACATAGTAAGTACGATGATTGTATTGGATACAGCAAATATTATGGGTTGGAGATACACGATGATTTTTGCAACAACTTTTATTTGTCACCGGTTGGTGTGGCAATATCCCGACCGGTGCATAAAATGCCACATCCCTCTGAGTGAGTATATTCGTGATAGGTACTCGCGGTGTGCCACGTAAGCTTTGGTATATTTAGGTTGAGAAGAAATTTTAATTATCTTAATAACGATTTATCAAATCAACTAAAATAAAATTTTAAAATAAATTTATAATTAAGGTATAGTAGAGACCATATAAATATAAATAATATATTAATTAACTATGCTACAATTTAGTATTATTTGATGATGTATAAAAACAATTTAATTTCAGACTATTCAAACTTCAAAATACTAAAAATGAAGCATACAAAAATTTCATATTTTTTTACAGAAATTATGTGTATCAAATAATTATAAGCTTTCTCCTCAGGCGTCAGTATATTCCGTGATAGGTGGTGCTCACGGCGAGCCACATAAGATTTGGCATATTTAGGTCGGGAAGAAATCTTAATTATCTAAATAATGATTTTTCAAATCAGCTAAAATAAGTTAAATTTTAAGGTACAGTACAGGTAATATAAATAAAGCTAATAATTAATTATGATATAATATAAAAAAATAATTCGAGACTGTTCAAACTTCAAATTACTAACAATGAAGCATATATAAAATTTATATTTTCTTACAGACATTATTCTGTATCAAATAAATCATGTTTATAAAGTTGAATTCTAATTTTAAATTTTATTTGCGAAGATTATTGTAATTACCAAAATAAATAATATTTTTAATCGATAGAAATATGTGTATGCAAACGGTGCCCTTACTTTTGAAAAAGTTTGAACATCGAAGTCATTTTAGCGCAAGAGAAAGATCGTTCTTTCTCATCAAATCTCATGTGTCTTTTGAAAGACACAGCAGTAAACCTAGTCTATTATATAGACTCTAGACTACACAGTTTTTGAGTCTAAACTTCAACATCAAGTATCAACGGATCTAACCTAACATCGGGAAAATAGGGAATTCCATCACACCATTTTGAGATGTCATTTTAACAAGCTCCATTGCTATAATCACAGCGACGGTTGATACATAATTACATAATTCTGTATGTAATGTAATGTTATTAGGGATTATACTACGTTGTCCTTTTTCCACTTTTTCGCGTTGTATTTATTGGAGGCGTAGAACCTAAATTTTAAAACCAACAATGTGTTATCATAAATAAAGCCTTCATTACCATTTATCGTACTAACACCGCAGTGTTGACCCCTATTGGAATTATTGAAAGCTGCAAGAATAACAAGGCGGAGTTTTTTTTTTTTTTTTTTAAAAAAGAGAGCTTAACAGCAAGACGTACTATTCGAAAATTATCGTACTAACGCCGTAGTTGCTAAGGTCTTTAAATAAACGGAAAAAATAGTCAATGTTGCTCAAACTTGTTTTGAAAATTGAACCGATAAAACTACCGGTCTGATAATTCAAGCAGTTCGATCGGTCGAACCGATGAGATCGAAATAATGTTGATATAACCAACTCATACTTAGTTATTATTTCAAATATTTTTATTTAATACTATTTATTTATAAATAAAATTGCTTTTAAACCCCACCAGCGAAAATAAAAAAAAAGAAACGAAAAATCAGTTTATAAGCTTTAACCGCTCGTCCGATCCACCACACTAACCAATCCGACGGCTGATTATTCCTTGTCGAACTGGTCGAATCAATCGGTCCAATTCGATTTTTAAATATTTAAACTCTCACTACTATATATGACAACAGACGGCCCACATGTCAGAGCTGCTTACACTACAAGACTGCAAGGTTTCTCCCCCCCAAACCCCCTAATTAATCAAATAACAAACTATCATAGTATTATTTCGCATAATTGCGAACCGGGAAAATATATTTTCCAGCGGACCTAAGTCCCAAATTACAATCCAATTTATGGCGCTGGAGCGAGCGGCTTGAAATCCGGTCCCTCTCGCTTTTGTCTCCTTCCCTCCGCTCACGTTCTCCGCCTTCTCCACACAACTCACCACAACACAATCCATCTTTACTCCCTTCCTTCACCTCTCTCCTCTCCTCTTCTCTTCTAAATTATTTATTTCCCTCTTTTTTCTCTTCTATATAAACCCCTCTATACGCAGCCTCGTTTCGCCTATCCGAAGAGGCGCCATCCCAATCCGACCTCTTCCGTCAGATCCATGCGCGCGGCGCCTTGTTGGTCTGATTAGAACCGCCTCAGGGATTCCCATGCCTCCCCAAACTCCGCCGCTTGATCGAAGGGAGTTGTACAAGGAGAGGAGGCACGACCGAGGGCCCGGGCCGGGTAGCTCGGACCCGTCGCGGTGGCGAGACCCCTACTATCCTTCCTCTAGGGATTATCCTCGCCGGCCGCCGCCTCAAGGTATTTCTCCTTGTTCAATCTTGATTGGATTTTGATTTTAAAATTTGTGTTGTTTTTGTTTTTGGGTTTTAATCTGTGATCGTTTTGAATTTGGGAAGGTTATCACCGGGGTTATGGAGAAGATTCTGGACCGAGAGGAGGTACGCCGTCTAGGTCTGATAGGTTTTGGCATGAGGAGCAGAACTACTATAGGTCTTACTCGGGCCGGTACGACCGAGTCCGGGCCAGTGGGGGAAGAGAGGTAAGAGGTGGGCCGTACTCGTACCGACGATCTCCCCAGTATGACCCTTACCAGGCTGATTACAGAAGGTCGCCGCAGTATGACCCGTATCCGTACCCATATCCATACCCAACGGAGTACAACCCGAGACACCATGCAGGGCCCAGATCGGTGGCTGTGCCGATCTCCACCTCCCGTAATATCCCTGATTATCGGGCTGAGTATTATAGGAGACCAGGGTGGGAGAGGAAGCCTGACTGGAACAGGGACCGAGACCGGGATCGGGACAGAGATCGGGATAGGAAGCCCTATTCTAATAAGTGGGCCCGGAGCGGTAGTGTTCCCAGAGAAGGAAGCAAGGAGGCATCAGAGAGTCCTCGCAAGAGGAGTAGGGATCTGGAGGAGGATATTGCTGCTGAGAAGAGTTCTGAGGAGGATTTGCTCTCAAAGAAAGCTCGTCTAGGGTGGGGCCAGGGTTTGGCTAAGTACGAAAAGCTGAAAGTGGGTCCCTCTGATGACGCAAAGCAAGAAAGCCTCGTCCCTGACATGATCAATGAGAATACTGTTGATGGCCCAAACGATATTGGTCATGAGAAGGCTGTTGATAGGGAGACTTCTATCGGTCAGGAGACTTCAACATGTTCAGCACAAAATAGGATTGCTGGGGAGCTGTCCTTTGTGGTGGAGTCGGATTTGCCAACAGGCGAGCAACAAGATGGTAATTTACCTTGGGCTTACCTTTTGGTTTTATTTTGTCAGGTCGATGACATGTCAAAGATATTTGTTTCACTGTATATTGAGTATTATATTACTCGATTTGCTGTTATGTCACGTTGTCAATTTCCATTTGATGCAGATTTAAAATTAGAAGTATATATTCTTTTAATTTTTTGGATATTCTATTTCGTTTTATTTGGACAAGTCAGTGTGTAAAGGCCCCCCCCCCCCCCCCCCCCCCTCTCAGAGCTCACTGATGAGCATTCATTACTTTAGATATGGTCTTGCCATGAGAATTATACAAAAAGGTTCTTACTGCTTCATTAATTTAATTGGCATCTCTCTTTGTTGGAAACATTTATTGCTCAGTTTAAATAGATAAATTTGACCACAAGAAGGAAACAGGAACATATTATGACTCAGCAGTTTACTTTATTAGAATTAGATCTTATTTCCTCAATGTTCTATAGTTATTTTAATTTACCTTTCAATATTCTGTATCAGAAATTGATGCCGAGCCTTGTGGAAGTGCCGCTAACACAAATTGCGAGATTGTGCTCTTACCAAAGATTGATCCTTTAGATGGGAAGTCTGGGGATGCTCTTGCTGCTCTTCTGACAGATCTGCTACGACCTGGTGATGAACACAGTGGTGACCTTACCCTGATGACACATGCTTCATTGAACAAACTGTCACAATTAAAGGAGGTTATTTCGAAGCAGCTGGAAACAACTGAAGCTGAAATTGATTCGCTCGAAACAGAACTTAAATTGGTATTTTCAGATCCTGAATCTGCAGAAAGAGAAGCAAACCCAACAGTTCAAACTATTGGCCCACTGCAACCTATTAGTGATGATAAAGTCATTCAAATTCAAGAGGATACAAATGAAAATTTGATCTCAGCCATCCTATCTACTAACCGGGATAATTCTAGGAGAGCCACTTCGTTGTTTGACAATTGTTTGCATGTATCCAACACACCTGACCTGGAATTGTTGGTTAGTGCCATTACCTCTCAAAAGGAGAAGAAAGAAGTGAGAATAAAAGAGAAGCTTCGGCTGAAGAAGGATGGTGTAAAATTCAAAGAACAAGTGCTTGCACGTAAATATAGGTTGTTCCGTGATATGTGGAACGATGAGCTCAAGTTGATTACTTCTAATAAAAAGAGTCGTACAAAGTCTTCACGCTGTCGTCTTATTTCAGATGGTATATTTGCTAAAACCTTCTTTAACTTTTGGTTTCCTTCTTGTCATAATTGGCTTGTATGATTACACATCATGTACGCTTTCTTAAAACATACCATTTAAGTAAAGATGGAAGGCCATGTGTCTGAAAATAATAAAGAATTGTGGGTATATATAAAAGTTAAATGGGTTTAGTTTGCCTTTTTTTAAGTAATCACTTTCCAATAGACCTCTACTCTTTAAAGGATTTTCTTAAATAAAGAAGTTTCTTTCTATTTCCTGTTTTAACACGGATCTACAACAACAACTAAGCCTTTTGTCCCAAACAAGTTGGGGTAGGCTAGAAAAGAAACCCAACAAAAGTCACCAAGTCACGTATATGTTAAAGGTTTAGGATCTAATCAATGGAATTTAGGATGGAAGTTGCAATTAATAGAATTTAGGATGAAGTTCCTTTGTTTGGTTTTAACAGCAACAGGTTTTGTTTTTCTTCAACAGAAGTTAGTTAAGCTCCTCTCTTTTATATCAAGAATTTCTAAATTCTTAGCTCCTGTGGTTGTAATTTTGACCTTAAATTGACAAATTTGAGCATACAATACATTCTCCCTTCTTATTGTCCGTCAAGTAAATTCTAGAAGGGATTACCTTGCTCCAGCTATCTGGCTTTTGTACTGGTCTGGTTATAGTTGTCAACTTGATGTAATTGACTTTAATTATTTTAAAGCTGACAAGAAGCATGATTTAAGTACAACTAATCTTCGATTATTTTTTGGGATTACACTTTTAGTTTCCTTTGTTGAAAGATTTCAACACAAAATTTGATTAGGGTGTGTCTTTTCTTTTTGAAATTTTCAAGAAGAGAAGGGTCTTATGATCTTATCTTAAGTCTCAATCTAATGGACTTCCATAAATGATCTTGTCTTTTCTTCTTTGAAGGGTTTTGGGTTTTGGTGTGGGTGGAGTTTATGGGTTAAGGGGACAATTTTTCAATATACTACGCTGTGCATGTTGAGCATAGATAAGCTTCAACTGTTTATTGCCACTTTACAATATTTTAGATTTACAAACTTTATGTTTCACAAGCTTGGAGAATTATTATCTTTACATTATGTTTGGTTCGGGGGTAAAGAGAGGGAGGGAATGGGATTGGAGGTGAAAATATTTTTGCGAGGGGAAAAGTTTCTTCCAGAATTTCCTTTTATGTTCAAATTCATTATCGTCCAAATCGGTGGAGAATCGAGGGAAAGAGAAATTACAGAGATGCAATTGACAAAAAAGGAAATTTATTTTTCCTTCTCTTTCATCATTCATCCAAACAAGAAATACAAATTTATTTTACTTTCTCATCCCTTCCCTTTCCTTCCCACTCTCTACCATTGAACCAAACATAGCGTTAGACTAAAAGAACATGTACCAGATAAAATTTCCCCTGCATATATGAAACTCAGTTGTGGAAGTTTCAATTCTTTTTCTTTTTTTGGAAATATTTGCTTACAAATCTGCCCTTTTTTCTTTTGTGAACAGCTGCTGGCTTACCTGCATTTGCAACCAAAAGGGCATCTGATTTCACACACAGGCTCATGTCAGATTCTCATACCAATCCATACCGATCGCATTTGAAAATGCCGGCACAAATCCTAGATGAATCAGAGAGAAGACGATCTATATTTGTCTCCTGGAATGGGTTGATTGATAACCCGGTTGTGTTTGAAAAGGAGCGAGCTCTGATAAATCCATGGACCCAAAAGGAGAAGGAGAAATTTATGGAAATGCTATGCATCTTTGGCAAGGATTTTGGTAAGATCTCCTCTTTCTTACCCCACAAGACGACTGCTGATTGTGTTGAGTTTTACTACAAAAGCCATAAATTAGAGAGCTTTGCCGAGGTTAGAAGGCACCTGAGTGCTAGAAAGGCAGTGACACCCGGTAACTATCTTGGGACTGGGTCTGGTAAAAAACGAAAAAGTGAATCTAATGCTGTTTCACTGGATAAGCTTGTTCCACCATCTGTTGGGGCAGTACAAAACCCTAGCCGTCCGAAGAGCAAAACCACCTCTGCAAAGAAGCCAAAAAATCCTGTTCCCAAGAACATCAGTTCTTCAAACAAAAAGAGAAGTGTTGATTCACCAGTGGTGGTCGACCGTCAAAAAAGTATCTCAAGCTCCTTGAACAGAAAAGGTGTTGACTTGCCGGTAGTTGGCTATCAGAAAGTGGAGCTGGGCTGTTTAGACAGAGTGAAGAGTGTCGATATGTCTGGTGGCATTCCCTGGACCCATTCATCAGAGGGCATGAGTTCTTGCATCACCACTTCTCCTGGTGACAAAGAGAAGAGCTTTGAGGATGACGAAGACGATTGCTCTGACGATGGGTGGCAGGATGTGGGGCCAGCCTGGACAGACAATGAAAAGTCTTTGCTTGTTCAGGGCCTGGGCTTGTATGGAAATGATTTCGAGAGAATATCAATGCTTGTGGTGTCTAGAACTCGTGACCAGTGCAAGACTTTCTTCTCTAAGTCTTGGAAGGTTCTAAATCTGGAAGCTGGCTTTCCTGGAAATGATATCCCTGGAAACGGCTATTCAACAGCTGATGCAAAGGAAGGGAAAGCTGTATCTGATGAGGGATGCGTGGCCGAGTCCGAGTCAGGTGCATGCAGTAGTCAGTCTTGTTCAAAGCAGGAAGGAGATGGTTTTCTTGAAGCACCAACTGAAGGAGAAGGTGTGGCTCTCGGGGTTCAGGAGAGTGTTAAAATGCCAGAAATGCCATCTTGTGACAAGGTTGGTGATGTCATTGTTTTTGGGAAAGTACTAAAACCGAGCAGCTATGCAACAGATTCCTGTGAAAATGATATAAATAGTAGTTTAGGAAAGGTGGGGCTGGGAGTAGATGGGAATTTTGCCAATTTGAGATCCTGAGGAAGATCTTAGAGAAGAATTAGATTAGTTTGACATAGGCACTGTGAGGAAGTTCTACAAAATGATCTTTACTCAAACTCACATAAGCCAGCCTAGCCCTGCAGCGTAATAATTTGTGGAAACTATCTTGCTGGCCCGACCTGTCAGTAGAATACTAACCAGCTGGTCCTTTTTTTTATTTTCTTTCTTTATTTTGTATTTTTTATTTATAATTTTTTTTTTTTTTTTTTTTGGGGGGGGGGGGGGGGGGGGGGTGGGGGGTGGGAATTTGTGCAGATCTCAAGGTAACTTGCACAAATTTTGAAACAATGCTCACCTATGACTTCTCTTTCCATTTTTTAAGTGGGTATTTGTGATTTTTCTGTTCTGACAGTGGGCCAGCAAGGTGTAGTTTTTGACGAGACGGCAGGGCTTTTTGACTTGTACAGTTTTGAGGTGGGCTGTTTTGTAAGGTTTTTCTGACAGGCAGGCAGTGATAAGAATAGGGTTTGGTTTAGATGCGGCTGTTGTAATATAATTTGAATGTTTCCTTATTTAACATTTTTATTTCGTGTAATTTGGAGAACTGCAAAGGTGGTTTTATTCTAGGTAGTATCCTTTTTTTTTAAAGTAATTAATAAGTTTACCATCTTAATTTCCTGGCTTCCATTACTCCTGTTACCGTGACTGTGCTTCTTGTCTGTGTCCAATTAGTGTTGATAAAAGCACTAGCAGGGCGTAGTTACAGTTAATAATTTCTCCAATGATCCTATTATTTCTATGCATAAGCATAATTGAAGTTTCAGGCTTAAGGAAGAAATTGATCGATCTTTTTTATGAAAAAATTTGAAAATGTTGTTCATTTATTTTCTAAAATTTGATAGGTGTTTAAACAATTTAAGTACACTTGCAGTAGTGGATATCAATTGACTTTTAATTTCACTGTTTTCCAGTGTTTTAGAGTGCTACAATTGTGTTCGTTTTGCTATGCATTGATAAAGAGATGCATTGCATGTATGGTCGAATGTGACAAAAAGGCAACTACAATCCATGGGCTAACAAAACCAATCATTTTAGCTTAAGCTACCGAATCCTGTATAAATAATAAAATAATAACATACAGGAAATAATCAAAATCAACCAAACAAAAACGTCTGAAATCACCTATAGCAAATATGTTCGTACGAAGCTGAGACATGCATTCTACCCGCGGATCTTTGGTATCGTTCTTGTGTGATAGATTTGACAGCAACATATCCACCACCACTCTCTAGAAATTTCTAATCAAATATCATGTTGTGAAAGAGCCTCAATCTCTGTTGGCACCTCAGCATTTAGACCTAAATTTAATAATAAATTACAACGCGAAATAAATATAAATCTGTAATAACTCAGATTTTGAACAACCTAATATATCACACGACATAAACGACAAGTTGGACTGTAGAACACTGAAACTGTACTATATTAATCTTTTTGCATCTAATCTAAAATTGTCATTCTACTCTTTAAAAATTCAGCCCACCCGTGTTCACCTCCCTAAACAATGAAAAGTTTCCAGTGTAGGCCTGTTGGCCCAAAAACTAACAATTCGGCCCATTAATAACTTTCTGAACCCTATTTCCACGATTTCCACTATCTCCCTCTGTTTCTCTTCCAAAGGGTTTTTGAGTGTCTTTTCCGATCAAACAGAACTAACAACAATGTCTCTCCTCCGAGCTCTCAGAACCATATCTCGACCTCTTACACACGCGTCTTCGCTCTCTCGCGTGGTATCTTCGCCATTGTCGCAACACTCGCCTGGTCGATTTCTCCCGACCTCTGGTTTTGGATCGGATCGGAGCTCGATTCTCGCGAGATTCTGCTCCAGTTCAGCTTTGCTCAGCGCCGATTTCAGTAAATTAACTGAATCGAGGTTCCCCAAAAGGAGGCCTGGATTGAAGAATCGGAAGAAACGAGCTACCCTTAGACCATCAGGTTTTGAAATATATTTATTTTTTTTCATTCTTTGTTTATCATGCCAATGTATTTATACTAGTCACAAAACTTTTTAATGGAGCAGAAGCTAAATAATTGCCTTCGTATAATTCGATCCGGTTAGTATATGTTAATATGTAGTAATTAACTGGTGAAGTTTTGTTCAGTAGTGAGAATTTTAGTTGTATTTGTAGTGAATTTGAATAGATTTAGGTATAAGACGAAGTTTCTGTAGAGTAAATTTAACTTCACTTGATGACTGATCTGTGATTAGCATTGTGTTTGAAGTGTTTTAGTAATTTAGCCATGATGCTTCATATTTTACCTTTGACTTAGGCCCTGATCAAAATGATTTTTACACGGGATTTCATTTCATTTGAATTGATTTCGTAGGATTTCGTTAGATCTAATTATATGGAAATTCCAACCAAATGACACCAAATCTGCTCATTTTGATAAAATTTTTTCCAATGAAATGAAATGAATTGGAATCTCATGTTAAAAAAAAAAAAGATTCTGATCAGGGCCTTAGTGTATTTTCATTCTAACTATGCGGAAGCACACTAATACACTGGCAGCTCAGATCAACTAAGGTCTAAGGATTAAACAGCTAAGGAAGAATATTTCCAATTTCACTTTAAACTTGGGGAAATTTTCAGTGATTTTTGTATTATAATGATCTTTGGTTGCTTGAAAAAAAAGGTCCATATGCATGGGTGAAGTATGTGCCAGGAGAGCCAATACAACCGACTCAACCTAATGAAGGGAGTATTAAGGCCAGGGGACGGAATGAAAAGAAGCGGATGAGACAACACAAGGCATTCGTTTTGGTATTTTTCTTTCACATAAGTATGTTAATTGATATTGATCTTTCCTTGGTTTATTTTAGTCATCTTGTTGCAACTTGCATGGTATATAGCTATTGGATTGCATTAGATAAATTTGCTCAGTAGTAAAACAAAAAAATGTCAAGGTTCTGGTTGTTTTGAAACTTTTTTATTATCAAACCCTCATAATAGACATTGTTATAGAAAAACCAGTGTGGCTCTGTTTGTTAATTTATCCCTTGAAAAAAGGAGAAACACATCCAATTTTGAAGTGGAATTCATATGTGGTACAGTCTGAGAAGAAGAAAAGGCAGGCACAATGGGCTGAGGCAAGGAAGAGGAAGGAAACAGCGAGGATAGAGAGAAAGATGGCACAGGTGGCGAGAGAGAAGGCCTGGGCTGAGAGGTTGATAGAACTTCAACAACTCGAACAAGCCAAAAAGAGTGCTGCTTCAACAGCTTAAGTTGCATTAGGTAGCGTCTTTTCTATTTTTTGTTCTTTGAAATTTTGTTGCCTTTTCTTCACATTTTTTATGGTATCTGCTTATTTATCATCTTGTTTTTGTGTGATCATGGTTGGGTGATATTGCTGAGTTCAGTGAATTGTCATCAGTGTTTTCTTTTTAGTTAGTTATTTTTTTTTATTTTTTTTTTTTGCTGTAATTTGTGGAGTAAATTGCACAAATAAACTTAGTTATATGGTAATCACACAAGCTGTCATTTTGGGTCAAATTCCTTAACTCCTATTTTTTCCCCTAGATTTTTCCAGTTTGTGCCAGATGGAAAATTTCAGCCATTAACTGCAGGAGCGGGGCCAGGATCCAAGGAGGGGGAGGGGACATAATTTTTTGGGCTCTGCTCCCATCGAAGTTTTTTGTTCCGCTTAATTGAATAATCATAAAATATTCTGAAGCTGGAGAGAGTAAACATGCATTTGGGCTTTTGTATTTTGAGGCCCGTGTAATGACAGTGGGGCTGAAGCTTAAAATTCATTGAGCTAACCCATTTTTACACAAAAAATTGTAGAATTATCAATTTTAGGGTCCCATCCGCCCCTGCATATAGCCTAGATGATTCTAGGGTCTGCGACAGAAAATCGGTGGAATGTTACAAGTATTTAGTACTTGCTCTCAGGTGGAACTGAGAAATCTTAATTGCATATAAAACAACGATAAAAATGTGAATAAGAGCATATTACATATTTACTTCCCACAGTATTATCCATTCCCTTTTAGGTCTCTGAAGTTTCAAAATTTCCATTTTGGTCCTGAACATTCAATCAGTACATTATTTCTTGCATCTGGCACCAACTGGAAAAATCTAGGGGCAAAAATAGTTCTGGAATTTAACCCAAAATGATAGCTTGTGTCATTACCATAGGAACCAAGTTTATTGTTAAAATTTACTCCAAAAATTTGAGTCATTAAATGTTTTCCTTGGTGTAATAATGTTTTAAAGTAGGGTTTTATAATGAAGGTATCAATGGAGCAGTCAGTCTATACAAATAGGCCAAAACTTGTTTATCTTCTGGTTTTCCAATATTAGCATCTAAGTTCATCATGCAAAATTGGGAAGTTTGGGCACATTCTGGTCTAGTGGTCTGGCATGATATGAACTTCTGACGTGAACCAGACCAGATCTGGAACAACCTCTCAGATTTGTTTAAAAGTGTCGATGCCATCATAGATTCCTTGACACCAAATATCTGAGTGTGATATGGTGGATATGACATGTTGTCATGTTGATCTACATAATCAGATAAAAATCAAAGTACTTAAGGTCATCATAGATTTATACACACCCAAGTAACTGTCACATGGTGGATGTGCCATGTTGTCTAATTTTTTTAATGGATCTAACTCTGACGTAGAGAGCACACAGGACTAAATTTTTTCATCTTTTGGTTGTGGCTTTAGAAAGGTGCTACTTTTCTTCACATGATTTTACACATGCTCTTTTTTTCATACCATCAATTCTGTGTTCAAATTGCAGTATTTGGAAGTCAAGAGGAAGATAACTCAGTGGCACTTCAGATCTCAGTGATTTTTCGTTGTGG
The DNA here is from genome assembly GCA_027725995.1 of Rhynchospora tenuis. Lineage (NCBI taxonomy): Eukaryota > Viridiplantae > Streptophyta > Magnoliopsida > Poales > Cyperaceae > Rhynchospora > Rhynchospora tenuis. Next base: position 67,190,072 of record CM050889.1, on the reverse strand, counting down.
AGCTGTTAGTTGGTTTACTATAACACCCCCAACTTTACAGAATAAGAGGAGATTTTGGGATTCTTGTTTTGTTCAATGTACTTGAAAAGATTTTCTCTGGAACTTCTTCTAATAGAATGTAAAGGCTCAGGCTCTTAAATTTATTGTAGTGCTAGGAATGTGCTAATTTATCTTTTTCTTCCCAAAAATTTTAAGCATTTGATTACTTTATTGATCAAATGGCGTAATTGATTTTGCTTGTGCTATGTTCTATCAGTCAACCTTGGTGCTTTGGAATAACTGAATAAGTATGTTTCAGTGCTACAGAATGAGATTTCCCTATAGAGAGTTCCCGTTTTTATCTTTTATAGATTTGATTTTTTTATGGAGTTGTTAGCTGAGGAGTGATTATATAACTAATTTTGTTTTTTATTTTAATTATTTATTTTATATATTTACTCCACTATTTAGAAGGAATTCAAAGACTTTTCAAGTCTTCAACAGACTTTTGTTCTCGGAACTAAATTATGCTTTTATTATGAGCTTTTAAGATTGCTTTTCTGAAACCAACAATAACCATTGAAGTTGACAAAATAATCTATATATCTCTACAAATATTAGACAATTTAAGGCACACAATAGTCTGCATATGACAAATCTTTTTGAACACTAAACATTGTGACCGATCCTACACCTTGATCTGTACAAAAAGCCCCACAAAACATAACGTAGGATATTTTAACAAAAATACACAAAAATATGGCCAATACAAAATGTCCAGAAATTGAACACAAGGATTAAGCACATGAATGCTGCCTAATAAAGCTGTTCTCTCCTGTCCCGCCACCATCTCCACCTGCATAAAATCAACCCAAAACACATTCTCAGTCCACTTTATATATATATATATACAATCGAAGTTTAAATAAAAAGAAGACTGATAAATTAGTACCAGTAATAATCCCATCGGGGGTTGATCTTTGACATATGGTTAACACCATAAGGATAGCCAGAATCAGCACGGCGTGCATTGCGAAATGCACAACAGCCGATGGCATAAATAGCTATCAGGATAACAAGGACAATCACATTGACTACTGAAATCTTGTGCCAGCTCCTCCTCACCTGCTCCAGCACACCAGCCTTGCATGATTCACACCCGTAGCAGAGTATGTTGGGTGCATTGTTCCACTTATAGCAGTCTCCGTCCTGTGCAGCAATTGCCATGCCGCCACTGTATGTGCATGAAGTCGGTGGTTTGCAACACCCTGACTGTACAATTTAAACATATTTGATTTTTTTTTTTTTTTCACCAAGGGAAATGTGTATTTGGTGCTTACTTGCGTTGTACAGTGGACGGTTATAAAATATTATAAGATAAATCAATATGGACATCCTATTATATGAATTTAATGATGAATTAGTATTCCTTACACCAAAATGTGAATATGATATCAGATACATGTTAATCTCGTGAAAAACAAAACTTTGTTACCAATATCTATCATCATGGCTCATACAGGGTTTAGTATACATGTTTTTTAATTACTATGAAATGCTGCCGGGGAATCCACAGTAGTGAGAGCACCTCAATTTGTCAATTGATGTTACTTCTTTAGGAAATAGTAGCAGTATGAGCTAATTTAATCTGATGAAACTATTCAATTGGTCATCAATGATGTGTACTTGGACTAAATCATAACTGACACTTCCCTAAAGTCAAGAATTTTTATCGTCATTGGTGTTCAACTCCAGCCATGTTCATTATAATTATACCATAATTGCTTTGCAAAATGCAGTAATCAGCAGAGCATACCTGGATTGGTGTCAGGTCGCGTTGAAGGTAATCCAATGGCGTGTAGGTGGTGATCTTTTCACAAGCTTTGGACCCGACCACGCAAGCAAGAGCTGTGTGCCAGTTTTTATCATCAGCTATCTGGCTTTTTAGCCATGATGAGTATTCGCCTAGCTTGAACTCTCGGTATACTCTACCTGAAACTTGCTCTCCACCTCCACCTACTGTGACAGCAAATCTGTTATATTCACCATAAAAGAAAATAAATAAATAAAAAATGAAAGTGGTGTTATATATGTTTCAGGTCAGAACATCTGCTTTCTGGTAAAGATATGTATCGATTTTGCTTGATGTTTTCATGTATGTGTTAGTTTTAAATTGAATATAGCCTTGATTACTTTGAGCACAAAGTGCATGAGTATGAGACTCTTGGTACTTGTTGGCAGCTGCTGTTAATACATATAATTGTCAATTGATTTTTCTGATTACACATTTCTTTTGATTCACTCAAATAATAAAAAGCCAGAAAACAATGGAAATAAAAAAATTGAATAACGAAACAAACCCAAAGACAGTGAAGCCGAGCAGCCCAACGATGAGAGTTAGCATGCCAAAGAGGTACAACCAGAGGGCCCATGCCACTCCGAAACATGCCCCGACAAACCCGGCTAGGGAAACAAGCAACACAACGAAACCAAGCGCCAATAGTGGCATCTGAAGGGCTGACTGGCACGTGGTTGAGCTATGTGCAAACCAGAGTCCGCCACCGATTAGCGGGACTGATGCAAGAAGTGTTAGTAGATTGAGGTAGCCTATGACGGTGTTGCTAAATCTCTGGTGGTACATCACTGTTTAGTGTTTTCTCTCACTCTCTTGTTGCTACCTTGGTGTATATGGGGTTTGTTTTATTTTTCCTTTGATTGTTTATTATACCTTTCTTTCTTTGTTGCTGAGCTGCTTTAGCTAGCGGCAGTGGCGTTTGCTTTTCCCTCCTTGTTTCGTTTGATTTCTTGCTTGCCAGTTGAGTAGTGCCCTTTTTATGGAACCCCATTTTGCTAATATGTCCTCTAACAAAGAATTTATTCTGTTGCATGTCCTTATCTAGTTACGTTTAGCATACGTATAGAACAATGAGTTTGAACAAGTATAATGTCATGTTTAAAGTTTTGAGATCCATTTTGTCACAATATTTTAATGTGAGATATTTTGGTTGGTGAGTTTGGATTTTTTTAAAAATATCAGTATACTAATTTTATTTTATTAGTTTCTTAAACAATACAGAGATTGCAAGAAGCCACTTTATTTTTTTGAAATTTTTTATATGTTTACTTCTTTTTCATCACTTATGACTTGTCACATAGTGCAAAAACTTTCATCACTGGTATTTTTAATTCTTATGGTAATATAAGAGCATTATTACGACACTCTTCTTTTATAAATAAAAACATTAGTATTATTACTGACAACATGCATGTTAAGCAAGGTTGGATCAAGCCTTCTTTGGCTTCCTAAGCCACTTATATATATACTCCAGCCAAACACTGGTTTGTTAACAGAGATTAAAACTTTTGGGGTTTGTACCGTAAAGATTACAAAACCTACAAAATGTTGGAGCTAAAAAGGTGTACAATACACCAAAAAAACAAAAAAAGTTGTACAATAAACGAAAAACGCGTGTCCTCGATACTGGTGTTACTTTCTTTAGCGTGGGATGTAATATTGTTTTATCATCCCAATTGCTTTAATAATGTTGATTTGCTTTTAGAAACCTGAGCAGCTTTATTTTTCTTCTTGCTTAGTTTCTTTAATTCTTAATGATGAAGGAAAAATACAGTGGGGAAGCGAGAGGGCGCGTCTTTTTCAAGGGCGATTAAAGAGGATTACTTTGTGGGTTATTAGAAGGTCTATAATGCAACAATACAATAATCAAGTAAACAAAAGTGCTTGCTTTTTTGACGAGATAAGATCAGATTGCAGATCAGCAGAGAGACATGCATGCTCCTCCTTTTTATAAAGGCAATTGTTTGCCTTTTTCTATATTAATATATATGATGTGGCATGTTGTTATATATGTATCACGTATAGATGGCAATAGCAATATGACTTCATTTAATTGATTAAGACAAAGGACTAAAAATGGCTGTCTATTAATTATCAAACTTCTTTTTTGAAAGTGTACATAAAAACAAGAAAGTAATTATTGACCATCAAATGTTCCAAGTATGTATAGTGCCTCAATTGTCATTGTATTTGTGTGAACATAGCTCTGTTTCATTATGAAAAGTGGTCCGATATTTTATAGTCATAGACTCATAGTGGCTGCAGAAACTGGTTGTAGCACACACAGCTTGGGGCTACAGAAGATCACAATTTGCAGACATAATACTGTAAATTCTTTCGAGTATTAGTCATTATTTAATTTGGATTCCTTTTCGAACATGCTGGGTCTTTCATGCATGTCCGCGGAAGGCTAGGATCTAACTGATTGGAAATTCTGGTTTTCAAATCGACATATGAAACTCTCCAATGTTTTTATTCTTAATTAACCTTCTGTCATATGCGTATTATTTAGTTAAATATATAAAATCTAAATATTAAATATTATAATTAACGTTAGATGTAGTGTGATCAGCCTTGATTGATCGATTGGACCAAAGGAAATTACGATTCAAATATTTTTCAGACACGACCAACTTTTCCGAGCTTGTTAATTATTAATTAATACTACTGAGTACCTACTAGGTGTGAAATCGTCATTTTTTTTTACTAGAACACAAATATTATGATTTGTTAATTTTATAAATTTTGTATTTTTTTTTACAGACTTATACTGATGAAGATAATATTGCAATGCTATTTTTTGAATTCTTATTCAGAAAAATTAAGCTATGTAATATATGTGTGTATAGAGAAAAATTATACAAATCATACAAAAAATATCTTTTTTTTTATATTGTAGTTTCATATTTTTGTTTTGTTGTTTGTTTGGGGTGGGGGGTGGACGCATTTACTCTGACTCTTGATTAGTAAAATTAAATCAATTATAAATTATTGTCAACCAAAAAAATATTCCTGCATACTTCAGTGGTAATAATGACAGATATCTGGGAAACAATATTACTTCTCTCTATTGTTTTGGTATGATTACTTCCTTTTTTTTTGGATAAGTATGATGATTACCTCTCAAAAGAAAAATACGGTACGGATATTGAATGTACAACTGACTGTCATTTTATATTGTCAATGTGAACAATTAATCAATAATTGTTTGGAAAATTCTGCCATGAGGACTAATTTCTGAATTGGGCTAACAATAAATCAATAATTGACTAAATATTTAAAAAAATAGAAAATTATATGATGACAATTTAATATTTTTGGACTTTATAATTATAGTTTATGTTCGAATTATCTTTTGTTCCCTACTCTAGTAAAAAAAACTGACTAAATGATTACAACAAAAAGATATATGTAAACTTATTGTTAACAGATATCTTTTAATTTTGAATGTTAGCTCTTTTTAAGTACTTAAATGTTAAAGCATAGATTGTGAGCACTTTTTTTTTATGCGAATATAAAACAATTTAAAAAAACATGATGGCTTCAAAATTATGAAAAGATTTCCAATGTTACGCGTTTTTGGTACCACCAAATGCCATAAAATTGCATTTTAAGTTGACTAAATAGTAACATGCATGGAAAGGTTGCATGCATTATGCTACATGATTTCTGCCATGTGTGAAATCTCATGGGACATGAGCTTAATAATATGCCAATTACTATTTTTTCTTAAGATCTTAGGGTCATTTAGGTACAAAAAAAGTATAAAAAATATTTAAAAGAGTAAAAAGTAGAACAGAGTATAATAATATTTTTGAAAGAGTACAAATAATAGCTTAGATTTGAGCTTAAAATGTGATCTAAATACCTTCTCAACTTAAATGTAATAGCTTAGATTTGAGCATGATCAATTCATACCTTATGTATGAACCGATGACCTGTAAATATTTTTTTCATGAAGTGAAGACTAGTCCAAGTTTTATAATTTTTATAAACTTTTTCTTTAGTTCTTTGTAAAATTACTTGAGATTCTTTGTACCATGCCATTCAGTCAGTGGCGGATCTACCGCTGGGGCGGGTGGGGCTAGAGCCTCACCTAATGCCGTCGAGTCTATGGAGCCCCACCTTAGCCCCAGCTAATTTTTTCTGCCATTGTAGCACTCAAAGGTCCATTGTATGAGATGGATATATGATAAACTTATGTCGGTATAATGTTCTTATAAACTTAGCCCCACATAGTGTTCTCCAAAATGACACGACACGATCGTGTTGGCACGACACGGTGTGCATGTTGACACGACACGACACGACACGACACGAATACAAAATTGACATGACACGATCGTGCTATCGTGTCGTGTTGGGATATTAGAAAGTTTAACACGATCCAACACGACACGATTTGACACGCAATACGACACGAACACGAATTAACACGACACATTAACACAAATTTAATTATTAATGTTAATTATTTAAACAAAATTAATAATTTAAATTCAATTTACAATACTATATCATATTATTTACCACCATTTGACTCATATTGTTTTAATCTAATTATTATTTAGTAATTTTTTTCCTTTACTTTAATTTTTAAATATTTTTTAATTTTAAAAATAATAAAATAGTTGACACGATTTGACACGACTAACAAGACGTGTCAACACGACACGACACGATTGTGTTAGTCATGTCGTGTCGTGTCGTGTTGTCTATTCTCACCATTTAAAATGACACGACACGACGCGATTAAAAAATAGTTCGTGTCAACACGACACGACACGAGACTCTAACACGATCGTGTTTGACACGACACGACACGACACGCACGATTAGAGAACCCTAGCCCCACCTAAATATTTTTCCTAAATCCGCCCCTGCATTCAATGGGTCCAAATGATGTTTTCTGTGGGGCCAACATCCCTTCCAACTTTTTTGTAGGTTGGCTCGTGCCAACAAAACTTAATTAGAAAATTAATCAACAAGGTTATATTTAAACCCAATCAGGCCTAAACAATAAAACGTTATCCTAGGAATTATCCATTCAACTTTCAAACAACTGGAGACTTGAGGTCCAATTCCCAATACACTTTTGGCGCGTGGTTTAATTGGAGCCTGTTTGTGTATGAAAAATCGGAATATTGGTTGAATTAAGTTGAAATAGTTGTTGAATGTGGTCAGAAATTGTGTAGTTTATGAAATTAGATTGCACTTCTCTAGTCAAATCAGTCAGATTAGGTACGCTCTTTAAAATTTTCAATATATCAAGTTCTACATGTAGTTTGTCCGATAATATTATTTCCAAAAAAAAAAAAGAAATCCGTTACTCTACCTAGTTGTCATACCATCTCCATTTTCTATTCTAGCATATACTGAATGGACTCTCTGGATAAAAAAAAAAAACTAATAATAAATAAAAAACAGAAAAAAAGCAGAGAGATAAATTAAACATTTCGCAACATATACTTCTAACACAAAGTAGGTTTATTAGTTCAATCAGGTAAATTTCGATAAAAAGTTAAAATAGTGAGAACAATGGTAATTTGATAACGTGTTATTCTCATTTTTAAAAACAAATTTGCGAAACAACACCATTTTGCGTTTGATAAGTATTTGAAACACCATTTTGATTTCTTTATACTAATCATACATATTTGTAATATATTTTCAATATTATAATGATATTTATCTAAGGAATATTGTATTGAAACTCCATAAAATTGTGATAATAACTCTATTATTGACTCCTAGAGTTACAAAAAATCCGTCGAACCCCATTAAAATTTTCTCTGAGGTCACCTAGTAATCTTGGAACTGAGTGTTGAAGGTTCATTTGTAAGTCACAGCAGTTGGAACCGCATCCTCTGCCCATCTCTAAGAGATGGGTAGAGTGCCCATCTCTTAACGTCAGCCGTCTGATTTAATCTCAACGGCTAAAGGAGCCCCGTGCATTCCACCACTCCCGAAAAAAATTATTGGCCCGAAAAAAATGAGCCGTCCAGATTAGATCAGACGGTCGTGATGAGATGGGCACTCTATCCATCTCTAAGAGATGGGTAGAGGATGCGGATCCCACAGCAGTTTGAATAATGGAAATAAATAAATAAATATAAATTTTAAAATTAACGGGACACGTCAGCTTGAAATCGTCATACCCCACCGTCGCCACCGACCATAATTTTCTAAAAAAATTGAAAAAAAAGAAAGAAAACGTCATATGCCGACCCAGTTGAGTGCCACGTGGCACATAAGCACACAATATTCCCATCTGAAGCCTCTAGAACAAGTAAGAATATTGAATAAGGAATCAAGATAGCAAATGAATGAATGTCTCAAGCGACGGACCACCTAGGAATCTTCTCTCCTCAGCGCCCGCCGCTCACACCACCATCAGATCCTCTACACCACATACAAATCTTCCTTACATATAACAATTCTATGACAGGAATATTCCCTTTGCAGTCCGTTGTCAACTACCCGCATCAGATTACACTACTAAGTTTCGCCACAGTAATTCGAGGGGATCACTTCTCAGTTTCCTTTTACATTCAAAGCTCTCTCTTTCTTCTCTTCGTTTAAAACCACAAAAACAAAAGAAAAACAATCCCAAAAAAAAAAGACAAAATCGAAAAGCTTAGTGAAACTTCTCCCTCCATCAATGGCGAAGGAATTCACGGTCCGACCAGTGATCTTCCCTTCCTCCACTCCATCAACACCATACACTCGTCGTCCGGGCTCCTCCTCTCCGCCACCTCCATTCCAGACAGCGCCACGCACCTCCGGTCCGCTCCCGTTCATTCCCTTCGACATTCCCTCCACCTCCTCCGCGCCTCCGCCTCTCTACTCCGGCGTTCCCATCGCCTCCTCCTCCTCTGGGTACTTCGAAGACGAACCGCCTTTGTTGGAGGAACTCGGGATCAACACGCGTCAGATCTGGCGTAAGACGGTGTCGATTCTCAATCCGATCCGATTGGATCCGGTTTTGCATGAGGATGGAGATCTCTCGGGTCCGTTTATGTTTCTAATGTCGTTTGGCCTCTTTCAATTGCTCGCTGGGAAATTCTACTTTGGTATTGTACTAGGTGAGACTCTTGTTCTTTAGTTTATTTAAATTGAAATGTTTTGTCCGATCCGATTTTTGTAGTTGTACCCTTTGTGTGGTTATGTTACATAATTTTAGGGAAAACGGAGTTAATTTTTGAAATAAGACTGGAATTGTTGCTCTGATCCAGTGATGATGTGCTATCTGTGCGAAATTATAGTTTCAGGAACTAAGTAAAAAAAAAAAAAAAGGAATGACTTGAATTACTTTAATATTTCCATCTGCAAAGGTCAGTTGAATGTTGAAACTGCAAGTCAGGGTTTCTTTCTCATCTTACTTAGCAGTTACCTCTTTACACACCAGTAACAGAACAGTAATCGGTACATTGCTGGGGTGGTACTGATTTGAAGCATAATGTTTTTTTTTAATCATCAAACTTTTGCTTACTATAATGTCCGTGCATTTACTGATTTCTATTACATTTATAAAACTATTAAAGAAACAAAAAGGACCCAACTGAACCAAAGGAAATAGGAGGAATCAAGTTATCCAAATGCTTGTACTTCTGTAGAGTATTGGTTTTTGTATATTTTGTCCCTATAGACTAAAAGTTCTTATTGTGGTCATAAAATATATTGTGTTTACTGTCATTATGGTGCCATCTTACTCATTATCTTTAACTTCATAAAGGATATTGTATCACTGACTTATTGTTGCTCTTTTAACAATTTCTCACTCAAACAAAGTTCAATTATGAGATTATATTCATGTTCTAATGGAGAAATTAGCATACAATACGAATAAATGTTTTGATCCAAAATTGGCAACTTTTGAATGATTGTGTCAGTATATAAATATAATACTGTACAGTACCAGTGTCTCTGATGGGTTGGTTTTTCACAAACATCTTTTTTTATTTACAACATTACCACTAGAGCTTGTGTGATTAATCTTTTATTTGAACATTATAATTGCTAGGTTGGGTCATAATAGCATCACTTTTCCTATACTCAACCTTCAACATGATTGCGGGCCGAAATGGTTGCCTCGATCTCTACCGGTGCTTCAGCATTATCGGGTACTGTATGCTGCCAATGGTAATTTTTTCAGCTGGCTCCCTGTTTTTGCCACATGGAGGTACATTAATTTTTGCAATTGGGATGGTTTTCGTCTTTTGGTCGACTTGGGTATGTACCAGTCTCTTGCTTCGTTTGGCTTCATGTGGAGATGAGCATAGGGGTCTTGTTGGATATGCCTGTTGGCTTGTTTACTTACTTTTCTCTCTTCTAGTTATCTTTTAATATTTATGAGCCACGGTTTATTTCTGGTTTGATTTTTTTTTTTTTTTTTTTTTTAATTTCCTTGTGGTATAGTATTCTTTTATAGGGTATTTATATAGTTGTCCATATGCTGTGTGATATTGCTGTTTGGCTATCAGTTTTGGTAATTAGATTTTTGGATGTATGAATTGAATTTTTTAACATTTGAATTAATTTTTTTTGTTAGTGGTTACAAAGAATTTTATGGAGCAGTAGGTGAGTTTTTGTAATGTTCATCATCTATCAAATGCAGTTTAACTATTAATATCATGCTTGTTGAGTGTATTTGACAAATGGACTTGTCGTCCGGATTTGTTAAAAGAAAATTGAGATGACTTGCTAGATCATATAGATCCATTTTAAAAGCTTATTAAGCTTATTATGAATGTGGTTAAATCACATAATTTGAGAAACCATGGTGAATCCTTGATGCACATTGAGCCTTGTTAGGGTGTTATCGGGTAACTTAATTACGCTTGGAATACCATTTCTTAGGACCTGGTAATGTTGGGTTTGAATTAGTCTGTATATTGTTTGCTCTTAAACTGGATTGGTTCTGAGTAGTGTTCAACACATATTACGATATGCATCTTTATTATTAAAAATATTAAATCCAGATAGTTATTAAGTGCTTTTAGTTACCTGACTGATGAATGTACAGATCCGGATCTCAATTTGGATTTCTTCATTCAGGTGTCCTTTTTTTAAAAAAATTATTGGTTGGATGTTCTGCATTTAAATACCGGATGGGTAAAATCTTCTACAAATTGCGGGTAATATCATACAGCTTAAATTCCATTATGTATGAATCATGACGTAAAAATTACAAATTGCGGTAATATCATACAAGCTAAAATTCCATTATATATGAATGATGACGTAAAAATGTAAGTCGTCGCAATAAGTTTATGCTCTGTAGGAAACGAGAGCTTTATGCTACTGGATAAGCGAGAAACAAAGGATAGATGTATGCTACGCCAAATTAATTTCTTTTAAAAGGAGAAAATGTTTAACTTGTAGAATATCAACCAAACGACACAGGAATTGACTTCATTTTGAAAACAAGCATGCAAACTTCAAAGACAGAAAAGGAAAAGGCTTAATTAGAGTGAAAACAGACCCAAAGTGATACCATTATAGTAAGTGCACAAAAACCCATTTCCTACATTCAAGTCCAAGAATCAACAAAACTAAATCATTACCCAGATTCAGAACATAAAAAAAGGTACCAAGCATAATAGTTCCCAGCATCAGCACTCTAGACTGGTAAAATATAACAAGCCCAACAACATTTCCAAAGTGTCATTTGATAACAGGCCTAACGAGTGCAGGAGCTAAATTAGAACAAGACCAACCTTCTCTAATAAATCCTCACCGAAGTGTCTTCATCATACCCTCTGTGTAAATAATGTTTCAGGTCACTGCAAATGGTGTTCAAAAGAGTAAAAGATGCAAGTAATATAGCTTATTAAAGCTCCTGTGAATATTGTGTTAGTATTTTAACCCAACTTATATGTTTGATTGCAAAGTTAATACAATCTGGTAAGTACATTGAGCATCGGTTCAGATCCAAAACGGTTTCTGATAGGGTAATACGAATTAAAGCCGTTCCTTATCTATAAAGTTTCCAATAATATTAACATCATCAACTGAATTTATTTTAAGAACCATGCCTTTGTCATTTTGACAAGACCCAGATCAAGGTTGAGTAAGATTCGTTATAGGACTGGGTACTTAAGTAAAAATAGCACCTCTAAACCTCGATAAAGATTGCTTGGCATTCCACCCTAATTCCAATACTTCCTTTATTAATATTTCATAAATGACATAAAATTCAACCCTAATTCGTCTAACACTACAACTGTTAATGTGAGAAGTGCAATGGCGGATACATGGCGTATAAAAGGAACAGTTATTCCACAAACTCCCTTATTGTGGTAGCAATCATCTGGGTGAGTGAGGTTGTGAGTTGATGGTGTATTTGATTAGTTGGGGATGGAGATATGTTCTCTCCAATATTGTCATAGAAGGAAAACCGAATTTCCATGATGGTCGAGAAAGGGAAAAGAGATGAATGAGACAGTGAGGAAAAGAGAGGATTGCAGTAGTACAAATGAGATTCTGGGGGGTGAGGAGGAAGAAGTTTGGAGTATCAAATGGATGGTGCTGCAAGGTCGATATCGACACGAAGAAGGGATGAGTCACCACCATGTAAGGGTAGGATCAGAAGTTGTTTGATCTCATATATTTTACATATAATTGAAAAATATAAGAATAGTGAAAGAACAATGCATGGTTATCGTTTTTGCATGTCATCTAATGAGAACTAGTATAAGCTTTATAGGCGTAAATATTCAATATCATATATATTAGAGAAAATAACTCAACAAATTTTGCAAAATAATTAGATTTGCTCGCTAATTTGATGATGTCAAACAATGCTAGTGTAAAAAAAAAAAAATCCTAAAAAATGTATCTCAAGAGGTTTATATGACTAGTTATGTACTAAGGAAAGAATGATTTTCTTTATTTAAATTTTCAAAATGACACTTACGAATTTGTTATTTTCCAATAATCTGAATAATATACCCATTTGAATTCTAGTCCAGAAGCACAATAACAGCTTAAGAATCATTTTCTAGTTGTCTTGCACATATAATTTGGACTCACCTAAAACTTTCACATAAGTAATCAAATTACAAGAACTAAAATAAACTGCATATGTGTATGACATATTATTAAGCACCTCAACAATATCAATCTAACAAATAAATTAAATCAACTGAAACAAGTTTGTAATTGCCAATATGTACAACCATTGCATCCAGATCACCTTTATTTAGTTATATCAAGTACTGCTTTTCTTTCAATCTATTGTAATTTTCGAGCCAAGTATAATTTAATTTATAATTTTCCTAATTATGTATTTCAGTTTCATCTTTAAACTTTATATTAAAAAATGGATGACAATCAATACTCATCAATTTTCTCCAATATCTAAAAATTGTTCTTCTATTTGTTAAAATTTTTATATTTAATGAGGTTTTGGATTAGTTTTAGTATTAATAATTTGCTTAAATAAATTTAACTTGGTAGAATTCTATGTGTTATAAAGCTTGTGCTATTCAATTCTTTTTTTTTTTTATATGAAATGAAAGGAAAGAGGCATGTTTTATCATTCAAAACATATGAGTAACATACGTCAAAAAGTTAACTTTAGTGAAAAAAGCATGCATTTCAGAACAGTACAAGAAATAGGTAGATCAATTCCTTTAGCCCAGTTCGAGGTGTGTTTTTGTTCAGATCAATCACATCAGCCGTTGATAATATTGATGAAATAATCTTTTTGAGAAAAAACCGATCTAGAAGAATTGATCTTCAGAATTTACCTTTGTAATAATATTATGGCAATTCTAGCGTATTTGTTCCTTTTAACCAAATAATAATCAAGATTTTAGTTTAGAAGATTGAATTGTAGCATTGTTTAGATTACCGTCATCTTTTTTTAACCCGCTCGAACTTTCTGACCAAGCAAGTTTGATGTTATGATGTAGTTGTACAATTTTTCTCGTAAAGATACTTTTGAATGCATATTGAATCCAACCGATTAACAAATTCCGTCAGGATTATAGCTGTTATACTTTTCAATGGCAATTCGTGATATTTATTTCTTCTGCACTTTCGAGGATGATAAATTGATAATAACTTCACAATTTGGATTTATTCGACATGGGCCACGCAAGGCCCATTTTTAGAGTAGTACTAAATGGACTTTTCCTGATTAAAATTTTAAATACTAAACCTGTATCGAATGCATTTGATTTTTGGAAGGTAACAGATAGTTACAAGCTTTTCAAAATTTGAAATGAAGGAGAGGATTTGATTGGAATTGATTTAAGCAGTAAAAAATAATTTTCTTTGACCGGACGAGTGACGAAGAGAATAGACGGAAATTCATCAGTGACCACATATCGGACACTCTATAGCAATTGTCACCAAATTTCTTTTTTTTTTAGATTGAATTTCAAAATGAAATTTAAAGACAATAAACTCATGTCAGCTCAACTCTCATGATTAAATTTTCTTCATTTCGATCATAAATCTGAACAGAATCAGAATTGAAAATTCATTTATTTTTGTTAGAAGTTGTTATATCAAGATTTTTATCGAAAAACGAGTGACAGGGGTAATAAAAGCACACTGAAACTCCTCAAATCATCCAAATTTCCCACCTTATTATGGTGAGGTTGCGCGGCACCTTACCAGTCACCAATCATGTCATTACTGTCTCATAACGTTATGGACGAAAAAAACTTTCTCGGGGTAGATTGAACTCAACAAAGAGAACTATGCTACCAAAAAGCTGTTAAAGTGGCTCCGGCACCAAAACCATATGGCCTAAGGCCGACAAATGAAGAAAGGAAGAAGAAGAAGGAGGAAGGAGGCCGCCGGTCCGGCAGTGACGGTAGCATTCTTCACTAGAATTTCAAGCTGGTGAGGGAAAACATTATAGAAAATGATCCCCTGAAAAACTTTTTTCATGTTTTAATTTTTTCGGAAAACGCATACGCACACATGCAACTTGAACCAACTCCTTTCATTATTTTTCCCAAAAAAAAAAAAAAAGATACAAAGACTAGTTCCTTTTTCTGAAAGGAAAGAAAAAATCGATCACAATGATCTAACTTCTAGATGGTCTCTCCGATGTGGTGGTGGCTTGAGTTTTAGGGAACACACACAAAAAAAAAAAAATTATCCTGGGATTAAGTCAGTCCGGGCTGCAAGGTATAATAGCGCAACAAACAGAATTAGTTGTTTCTGGTATGAAGTCAATGACGGATCTATCTGATTAGAATACTTTTGTGAAGCTTTGATAGAGGCTTGTTCTATCTGACTAGAATACTTTTCTTGCTTTTTTTTACTTTTTTTTGGTTTTTTGTTGCTGTAAACTAATGCTCTGGCTTTAATGAAAGCAGGCAATCAGATGTTTGATTGCTTTCCTCAAAAAAAAAGTCAATGACGGATCAGCAGTTGAAGTTTTCATCTGTTGCTTAATTGAATAATAATTGTTTCAACTTAGAGTTGTGGATGTCATGCTTTTTGTTTTTTTTTTAATTTTTTTTTTGGAGAACTAGATAGAGGCTATATCCTGTAGATGTCATGCGTGATGTAATAAAAACTATGTTACCCGATACTCCAAATATGGAGGAGTACCGGAACCGGGTACGGGTACGCTTCCGGTACATATTCGGTACGCCACGTGGTGTACCGGATTATTTTAATATATTTGACCAGCGGGTACGGGTAAGCTGGAAATGGATAGGTCCATTTACTAAAATATGATTTCGTTTTTTGATTGTTTGGAGGCTTTTAAATTTGGAAAAAAAATTTCTATACCCTCAGAACAGAGGAAATAGAGGATTTCCCCTCCGAAAGTTCAAACTCCTAATTTTGCCCCCCGAAATTTTGAACGCCTTCTGTATTTACCCTTCTGCCAATTTTTATAATATAAATAATTATTAAATAATAAAAACTATTTTTGTTCACAATTATACCCCCTGAGCTCCCTTCTTCCTCATCTATATCTGATCTCCCTTTGAGCTTATAGGCCGAGAGAAAGCAAAACAAGCGGTGAAAGTTGAACAACATGGAAAGATTTGATTGGCCATCACCACGTCTCCAATGAGGAGCTTCCAACGCAGCCAAAATTGGATAAACATATTGGTATGGTCGAGCTTATCGGTGTTGGTAGAAGGAAGATCGAACAATTTTGAACGAAATGGCAAGGTGAGGCCTTGATCTTGATCGAACGGAGGAGGGATTTCTTATTGGAGACGATCAGCTCAAATGGAGATCGGATAGGATGAGGAAGAAGGATCTCAGGGGTATAATGGTCAGCAAAAATAGTTTTTATTATTTAAATACAGAAGGCGTTCAAAATCTCGGGAGGCAAATTTAGGAGTTTGAACTTTCGGGGGGCAAATCTTCTATTTTCTCAGTTCTGAGGGGTACAGAAAAAATTTCCCCTTTAATTTTCATTTGGCTATAAAATTTTATATGCATGCTCACATAAATATGAAGAATTCGGTGATATAAAAATTTTCAATTATAAACTGACAAATATTTCGAATAAATTTCTAAATCTCATAAATTTAATTTTCATAAAGATATGATAATTTTTAAAATTGTTTGGAAGTCTTTACAAATTTATTTGGTTGTGAAATTTTATATGAGTGCTCACAAAAATATGAGAAATTCAGTGATATAAGATTTTCTAATTATAGATGTATAAAAATTTAAATAATTTACCAAATCTCATAAGAAATTTCAAAAATTTCATACACAGCAACTCTCATTGTATTTTTAAATAAATAAAAATATAATATATATTGTCGTATCCGTATAAAAAAATTTCGTACCACCGTACCCATATTCGTGCAACATAGAATAAGACCAATGTTTGATTCTGGGTAGACATTTTGACGGGGGGATCAGGTACATAGTTGTTAGGAAATGCTCATATTTTGTTTTTAGATTAATTACAACTAATTAATCACCATTAACAACAAGCAAATCAATAGATCTAGTGCTAAAGCAATCACACATCCAATCAAGAGAGAAGGTAGGAGAAATTGTACCTCTCATGAAATCGCATTCATGAGGCTCGAATCCATGGCATGGGAATCGATGGGGTGCACTCCGCGCCTTCTTCTCCTTCCTCTAATCCACCAAGAAGCTTCACCACCTCTCAAAAGCTTGTGCTAGCAAGCTTTTAGAGCAACCAACACTTAATCACAATTAACACCTTAATTATGTAGCTAATCCCAACACATGGGCCCAAACAATGTATGAGAGCACCTCTAATGGAGATTTCGAAAATCTCCAAGGAGGAGGTAGGTGGCGGCTAGGAGAAGAGGGAAGAGAGGAGAGAGAAAGTTGGATGAGAGGCCACCCCTTGGGGTCTATTTATAGAGCTCTCATTCCTCTTCCAAACTTCAACCAAATTACAAGCATGCCACCATGCCCTAGGCGCCACCTATATGGGCTTTTAGCCCAATTTACCAAATGACAAATTCATCTCTCATTAGCTCATTAATTCTATTAACTAATGGGCCTTTTAATTATTTGTTAATTGGGCTTAATTAGACTTAGCTATTTAAAGCCTATATATTCAATATAATTCTAACAATTATATTAAATGTAGTTGAGACTATTAATTATCAAATTGATGATAATTAACAATAGGTTGGTTTATGCATTAATTTATTCTAACATGATCTCCTTGACATAATTAATTATAACGGTTCATAACGGTATATAATTAATTAATCAACCCATCATGTTTTGTATTCTCCAATACAAATAAATAATACACGTGTGGTTCAGGTTCTATTTGTGCGACCCTTTGAGGATTTATACTATGTTGGCCATGGAATTAAATCGCTTATTTAATTCCAATAATCATAAGCGGTATCTAGCAACACGTTATGATTCCCAATTCGTATAAATAATGTACCGTTACAATATCTCAATCCTGCATAAGAAATATTAGTATTTCTTTGTTTGATTCTTATGTCACATGATATCCTTGTATAATCCAAGATAGGAATGTGTCATTCTTGCAGATTATACATTTCTTGATCTAGAGTTGATTGTACAAGTTGGCCAAACAATCCAACTCCATCAAGGGGCCCAAACAGATATCATCACTCATTAAGTATATTAATGAGGGACATACGGTTTTCTTGATGAACAACTTTTCCCCGCACAATTCAAGAGAACATATATAAAGTCCTTATAGCAGCCTTTATCAGGAATCAACGTTAGACGATATTTATTGAACCTATCCTCATGTGGAAAAGCTGAGCATCTCAAACTTAGAATCAACAACATATGAAATAAACAATGACACATAACACAATCCATATGTTTATTTCATTGGGTCAAGTCCTGTACTATGTTCCAATAACATACACATATGCAATTAAGTTGGTAACTCCTTACCTATGATTTGTAGAACTTAATCATCACTTAACTTGCATACTAATCTTTTATGATAATTAATGTTCCTTGTTAATTATCAAGATTATGGACGATTTAGATTTATTATTGTCATTCTAATGAATGATCCACAGAGATCTACAATTCAGATCCTCAACCTGAATGATCTGTCAATAATAAACTCTAGGAACAAATGATCAAATATCATCATTAACATAAACTAAGAAAATAAGTCATTAAATATTGACTTCTAGGACATAACTCCAACAATCTCCCACTTGGTCTAGAATCAATCAATAGTGACTTCTAGCCAGTGAAGAACTTAGAACAATGTCATATATCTATATATATACATGTCTCGAACCTCAAAAGATGTAATACACTTAAAGCAAGTTACTCATACGTCCATCACGCATGGATGCACAATTGCATCTCGTATACCGCTTAAGGTAGAGGTTAAGTTAGAGTGTTCGCTGTGTCCGCGAATCTATCCAATTTTGTTTGACTCTATATACATATATACTCCTATATATGTGTTCTTGATCATCATCATGTGAGATCAAGTGACATCGTCATAGATCTTAGTTGGATCACCAATTAATTATTGGATTCTTCAAGTTTAAGCTATGGTTCGAGATGCATAGAACCATATTAGCTTGACTGAGAACTTCACGATCCATACTACATTCTTTCATTGCTTTACAAGTTGCTATATATATATTTTTGTTTTTGGTGACGGAAACAGTTGTAATATCCCATTTAGAACACCTTCTAAATTTACAACACCACATTTAAACAAAATATGTAGCTCAATTGTATTTATATCAATCTTTCGAAAACTAGCATCAATATAACAATTTATATGAGCTTTCTTTCATCCTACCAGATGAAAATTATATCATTCTTTCTCATAAGATACTCAAAGATATTCTCGATTATTGTCCAAATGTGTTTTTCTTTGTATCCAGTTGACAACTGCTTGTCATACTCCTTGGGTACAACACATAGGGGCATGTGCATAAGTATGGCGTCCGTTATGAAACTCGTAACAGAAGGATGCTCGAAATATATCGTGCACTCTTCTCGAGTTGAGTTGCAACACACCGATTAGAACTCAAGTGTATGCCATACAACGTGGTTAGACATCCTTTCTGGGAGTCTATCTTTTCGTGTAACTATAACACCTTGTCATTATATGCACATTTTGCTCAAACCTGACATCCATCATAATCTATCTCCATAGATTTTGTTTCCTTGGATTTAGGTGACTTACCCAAGTTCTCAATTGAGAAAACATTCTCCAATGAGATCTTGACAATATTCCTTTCTTTAATTTTATTCCCAATTAATGTCTTGTATCTTGTACAATACATGTAACATAATAATGCTCCCACTGAATATCTTGTCTATACAAGATACTTTTGACGAAGTTCAACTCCTTGACTTACTTGTCAAAAAGTTTATTCCAATTTCCACAATACTTGCTTCAATCCATTAATGGATCATTGAAGCATATATATGTTTTCTACAATACAACAAATCCTTGGTTTGTGTCAAATACACAACAACTTCCTTCATTCAATCGAAGAATGCGGTTTTGATGTATTTTTCCATATATCTATATATACGAAATATAATTATTGTTAGAACGATCTTTATTGACTTATACACAGCTACAAGCGAGAAGCCGTGCTTTGTACATGGTCAACTGGTTATCGACTTAGACATAGCATCAATCATGAAATTGTGCTTTGTACATAGTCGACTTGCTATCCATATCTATCTTTCCTTTTAAAGATCTAAATGTTCTAGATGGATCGCTCCTTCTTGAACATCAATCAAGGTCTATACCTTGTTGTTATATATATATGGATTGCACTTAAAGATCATACAAATTCAAACCATACTTGTGGAATCGGGTCTTTCCATCGCTTCTGTATTTATCAACGGATCCTCATATATCAAGTACGAGGATGTTGTGAAGCCTATGTACCTTTCAGTTTAGGCAATTCACTCTCGTTGATCTTTGTAGGATTGGTGCTTGAGGTCAGTAAACTACTTCTACAACATCTTGTAGAGTAAGTTCTTGATCCTAATATATTGCATGAGTTTCTCGAACATCATCCATTCGTGAGATGTTTGAGCACTCTTTAGAAGTGAGCGTGTTTATAAACTTCTTCCTTTCACAACTACTTGTGAATAAAGTTCCGCTCAACTCCCACTAAGCACCGTGTATGGAGTGACAAGTTTCCTATAAATGTACTTCTTGTAGTGACGCATAAACTCCTTTAATGCTCACTTTACTCCCACTACTTCTTCTTGAGAATATCATTCTTCAAGGTTACGTTATGATGAGCAACAAGTACTTTGTTCTTATCATGTTTGTTGAAGTAGTACCTTTCGGTTAGTTCAAGATATCCTACATCATATTAAGCGTCTTATTTGGGTCCAAGCTTATCAATCAATCGAACTTTGAAATAAACTTCTCATTACCAAATCTTGAGAAACAATATACCTAGAGATCGAATCTCGTAAGATATCTTTCTCAATAGACTTCGATGGAATTTTTATTCAGTGTAAACAATATTGTCCTCAAACACAAATCCCTTACATGAGTCGAACAAGTCAATTTGATTTATTACCGATCGAACTATATCAAACTATGTTCGATACCTTCATCCTTGGATACATTTTTCAATGTTCCTCATGGAGCGAGTAGTGAAACGTATTTCATACTCTTTAGGTAATATATCAAACTATATGACTTAACTATTTACCATGATCCATCTTAAGACTTTTGCTTTTATTGAATAGTTTTTCCAACTTTACTCTTGAAATCCTTTTGATCTTGTCAAAAGATTCATACTTATACCATATCAAATAGATACGTTAATATCTACAATGATTGTTGGTCAAGTGGTAAAGTTTCAACAACCTTTCAATTGCACCAGTACCTGTAGGTCTATATACATCAATATGTATAAGTCTTAATAAGGTTACTTGTCCTTTAAACCTTCGTAGTTCAAAGGCGCTTTTGTCATTTAACAAACACGATTCGCATGAATTTCAATTGATTTTGCAATCAAATTGATTTACGAGCTCCACGTTACGTAGACTCTCATAATGCGATTCTTGTTTATATTCGACTAAGCGACTATCTTACATAAAAGTCAAATACTTTATGTGAAGTCTTACATATTTGTCATTCGAAATTTGTTTATCTATTTCAAGCAAATTCAATCAAGATGCGTGAAATCTTATACACAAATTCATAACAATAAGAGAACGACATTTCTCTATTACAAAACATGATCATCCATCATCAAATATGAAATAGAGATAAGGTTTTATGAGATGTTTGGAATAAGGTATGTAACCTCAAATTCCTAAACAAATTCTTTATTTAGTAAAGATAACTCTACGTATTCAATGGTAGCGGCTTAGACGTATAAGCCATTTCCAAAACGGAGTTTACTTTACTTATCTCGAACTTTCTCTTATTCATCATTGTCTACACATTTCGTTAAATGCGAGCACATGAACTAGCACCTAATTACTAGTGTGAATTAGAGATAGTGAGATAATTTGAACGACAAATATCTCAAGGTTTAGAACATCATGGTATTTCGGACAACCTTTCAAATGCCTCCCATAAATGGCAAATGAAACATCTCATGTGACACACGGTCACTAGTGAGGGTCTCGAAGATTCAACTCATATCTTGGTGAAGTATTCCTTTAATACTTAACCAATTACTTTCAGCACTAACAAGTGTGCGAACAATATATCCTTTATCCATAGAAAGAGATTGTATGACAATATCAACAATCCTTGATATTGGAGATCTTAATATCTCTAGTTGTCAATTAGCTACTCAAATCTTTCGGTTCGCAAGCTAATGAAACATTTATCTTCTTATAAGAAGAGTCTCTTGGTTAACTCACATTCCATTACTCGATCATTAATGATTGAGTCTATCTTTTACTTTCTCTAAGACCGTCTTCTTGAGTAAGTGGATGAGAGTATAGAAGTCTTAGTATAGTCCTTATGAATTCTCCAATTCAAAGGTCTAGAACTTCTAAAAGGATATAAGCATTCGCTTTATTGAATAATTTTCGTCAAAACTAATCAATCATTGCGAAGTTATGTTCGGGAAGTTGAGGAACGTTTTGGGATTAAACTTGCTCAAGTTTCTCATTTTCAAGAACATATCTTAGAAATCGGTATTTCTTCTCCAAGTAAATACCTTAGAAACGAGCTTGTCGTTTTCCAAGATTGATCGCAACGAAATTAACATATTTAACATCTATAACAATTTCAATTTAAGGTCATTTAGTTTATGCAATGTTTTGTTTATGGAATGATAAACAAAACTCCCACTACATTTAATTAATGTCCCTAAATGTAATGGATTCCAAGATCCCCATTTTCGTTGAAATAGGGGCCAGCGTCGGCATGACACCTAAAACAACTAGATAAGGTAGGTTCTCCAACCAATCATATCTTGTCCATATGATTCTTGGTTTGTGAGATATCATAAGTATATCTACAAACTTCGTCCCAACGTCCAATCCGAGTGGGTCCGTTGTAAAGCAACTTCTCTCTATTTGCTCCTAGTAAATCCGATTTACACCCCGACTACAATGATGGACTACGATGTCCGCGTCGGCAGGAATGCATCAATAGACAATCAATTGTATTGAAGGGGATAGAGAGAAGGAGGACGATTTGGCTAAATCAAGTTAATTTGGGACATAAGCAATTACGTGACTTTGTTTGGTGGTCGTGTAAGCATACACCCATACCTACCTATGACAATTCAAGGCATTCACAAACAATCACATAATAATAAGCATCTCAAACATTGCCGTGGGTTTGTATGGCTCCCGCTTGCATTAGTCTTCGTCGCATCTCCATGTAACGAAACTAATCTAATCAAGCCCTCCCACTAATTACTAAGATCCTATCTAATAATTAAGGGAAATAAATACATGTGATAAAATTTCTAAAACCCCGCCTAGGCCTTAGGGGCATGCAAGCCTCACAAGTTACATCAAAATTAACCAATTAATTATCAAGGCACCTTAGGCCACTTTACAAGCAATCACATGCATTCACAACATTTTACAACACACAAGGCATTGACATCTTGAGCCATATCAAACCCACATCCTCCTACAAAACAAAGTTAGCACATATACAATATACATGATTCACTTGCTCTTAATTAATTTCATTAATTAGAATCTTTGTGCATACTTGTTGCTCAAGTTTTTCGAATACAAAGAAGGCTTAACCTTAACAACTAATTGTTTAAGCCCTTTTAAATTAAATCCAACTATCAAAACAGAAAGGAGGGTATTTAAGGAGTCTTCTAATTAACATTTCAATAAATTGATTAATTAGAAACTATTTTAACTAATTAAAATACGAAATTCGGGACCCGAAAAAATTCAAAATAATTCGGTCTCCAAAAAATCTGAAATAAATCCAGAGAACTCCTTACAAAGATTGTGATTACCTGTAAAAATCTCAAGGAGAGATCAATTACCATCAGGGAGAACCAAAAAAGACAAATCCTCAGATTGTGCGCGAAGCACCGTTAGAGAAAATTCTGTTATGGGTCTCAACCTTTTGATCTGTATGATCATCCCCTTGATATTTTTCCAGCAAACAATTTACATAGAAAAATACTACATATAATAGGCTATCATTCCATGAAAAGAAAATCCACAAGTTATATTCAAGATCAACGAGATAACAAGCATTTAAGCAAGATATCCTGTTCTGGAACAGACCGTCGACCAAAAAGGTTTCACTCGGTTGAGGTATCAAATCTAAATGAAAATCTATGAAATTAATTTTCACAGATTCCAGACTTAAAGGAGAACATTTCCATTTCAACACTTTTCCATAAAAGTTTCTCAATAAGTACAGTTTTTCAAAACAATCAGTTTGTTTGAAAAAACAGATCTGACAACTTCATCACTTTTCATCCTTGAACGCCCACATAAAATCCGAAATATGCAACAAAATTTACACATTCAGAAAGAGCATCAAGTTTAGATCAATCCTATCTAAAAGTTACAGGTACTTTGTATACAAACTTATTTGTTACCAACCACAAAAACAGAACTGTGCAGCAGAATAACAGATCTGCGCACCGTTACCGTTTAAATCACTAAAAATTCATTTTACATCGAATTTCAATGATTCCAGTGGGAAAACAACCACAACTCAAAGGGCTACAACCTCCAATAAGAAGAAAAAAATTTCAGAGAGCTTTACACCACGAAAAACAAGCAACAAGACAGAAAACAGCCTTTCCAGGGCCAGCAAGCATGCACATCATTAATTAACTTAATTAATTACGAATTCTCACTTAATTAAGTGTGAAAAACCTTAAGCACGACCATAGCTCTGATACCACTGTTAGGAAATGCTCATATTTTGTTTTTAGATTAATTACAACTAATTAATCACCATTAACAACAAGCAAATCAATAGATCTAGTGCTAAAGCAATCACACATCCAATCAAGAGAGAAGGTAGGAGAAATTGTACCTCTCATGAAATCGCATTCATGAGGCTCGAATCCATGGCATGAGAATCGATGGGGTGCACTCCGCGCCTTCTTCTCCTTCCTCTAATCCACCAAGAAGCTTCACCACCTCTCAAAAGCTTGTGCTAGCAAGCTTTTAGAGCAACCAACACTTAATCACAATTAACACCTTAATTATGTAGCTAATCCCAACACATGGGCCCAAACAATGGATGAGAGCACCTCTAATGGAGATTTCGAAAATCTCCAAGGAGGAGGTAGGTGGCGGCTAGGAGAAGAGGGAAGAGAGGAGAGAGAAAGTTGGATGAGAGGCCACCCCTTGGGGTCTATTTATAGAGCTCTCATTCCTCTTCCAAACTTCAACCAAATTACAAGCATGCCACCATGCCCTAGGCGCCACCTATATGGGCTTTTAGCCCAATTTACCAAATGACAAATTCATCTCTCATTAGCTCATTAATTCTATTAACTAATGGGCCTTTTAATTATTTGTTAATTGGGCTTAATTAGACTTAGCTATTTAAAGCCTATATATTCAATATAATTCTAACAATTATATTAAATGTAGTTGAGACTATTAATTATCAAATTGATGATAATTAACAATAGGTTGGTTTATGCATTAATTTATTTTAACATGATCTCCTTGACATAATTAATTATAACGGTTCATAACGGTATATAATTAATTAATCAACCCATCATGTTTTGTATTCTCCAATACAAATAAATAATACACGTGTGGTTCAGGTTCTATTTGTGCGACCCTTTGAGGATTTATACTATGTTGGCCATGGAATTAAATCGCTTATTTAATTCCAATAATCATAAGCGGTATCTAGCAACACGTTATGATTCCCAATTCGTATAAATAATGTACCGTTACAATATCTCAATCCTGCATAAGAAATATTAGTATTTCTTTGTTTGATTCTTATGTCACATGATATCCTTGTATAATCCAAGATAGGAATGTGTCATTCTTGCAGATTATACATTTCTTGATCTAGAGTTGATTGTACAAGTTGGCCAAACAATCCAACTCCATCAAGGGGCCCAAACAGATATCATCACTCATTAAGTATATTAATGAGGGACATACGGTTTTCTTGATGAACAACTTTTCCCCGCACAATTCAAGAGAACATATATAAAGTCCTTATAGCAGCCTTTATCAGGAATCAACGTTAGACGATATTTATTGAACCTATCCTCATGTGGAAAAGCTGAGCATCTCAAACTTAGAATCAACAACATATGAAATAAACAATGACACATAACACAATCCATATGTTTATTTCATTGGGTCAAGTCCTGTACTATGTTCCAATAACATACACATATGCAATTAAGTTGGTAACTCCTTACCTATGATTTGTAGAACTTAATCATCACTTAACTTGCATACTAATCTTTTATGATAATTAATGTTCCTTGTTAATTATCAAGATTATGGACGATTTAGATTTATTATTGTCATTCTAATGAATGATCCACAGAGATCTACAATTCAGATCCTCAACCTGAATGATCTGTCAATAATAAACTCTAGGAACAAATGATCAAATATCATCATTAACATAAACTAAGAAAATAAGTCATTAAATATTGACTTCTAGGACATAACTCCAACAATAGTTTGGAAGGTTTATGAGCATTGGTCGACTTACGGGCTTCAGGACGTTTCACCACATTTTTTTTCGATTGCTTGACAGCAGCTGTCAAGTCATTTTTTTTTCTTTTTGTTAAAACCGATTTCTAAAAAGGTAATTTAAAAAAAAAATCAAACTTTTTGGTTATTTTTCTTTTTTTTTTTAAATAGAAGTCAATGATAATCTGGTCGACCTTTATAATTTTATAAGAGAAATCAGATTTCAATCTCTAAATTTAGTTTAATATGAAACTACAAGTTCTCAAAGCATTTTGATCTTATTTCTACAAAATTGGATGGCCGAAAATAAATCTAGTAAGATACGAGATAATATAATATTTATTTAAGATATACAGTGATCGCTTTAAAATGTAAGATAATTAAATGAAATAAGTACTATTGATATGAAAAATATGGTCATGATGATTGCATTTTTCCTCCTACATCAGCATTTCTCCACCACTCAAGGAGTCTATATAATTTTTGAATTGTAAATTTTATCTTATATGGTTATATTTAGTATGTACCCTGTATCTTGTAAACGCTAAACTATAATTGAAATTAAGTAAAAATAGTGGTTAAAATATATATCGGATAAATTTTATTTATAAAGTCCTAAATAACATATTATATCGTATCTTTGTGGCATATTCATACGTTATATGATATTTTAGCATTAGATATGAATCTATTTCCCAAATCATACAAAACATTATTTGACACTTTAAAACTCTAACAAAATAAATAGTAATAAGTGATAACCTAAAATATAAATAAATAAATATAATAAGTTAATAATCTAGAAAATATAAAATAACAAATAATAATAAATTAATTACAATTAATCTGGAAAAATATTAATTGATAAATAGTAATAAGTTATAACAATTAACAAATAAGGTGATTTGAAGAAGGTAAATATATAAGTATCTTAACTGAAAATGATTTTACTAAGTGAATTTTACTGAAAATAATTTATTACGAAACATTATTTTAGTATATTATTACAACATCGCGCTTTCTAATAATCTAACACACAAAAAAAAAAAAAAAAAAATCAATGAAGGTAGTAAGAAGTAACTCTTTGCTATTCTATTTTATGATCTATAGTAGTACTGTAATTCAAGTTTTTTACTTAAACATATTTTTTCTAAAATATTTAATCCTTCACGCCACACAAACATTTGCTTCTCGCCTGCCACATACAATCCGGACTTCAATCCCATCTTCTTTAGTTCTTCCCTAAAACCCCTCTTTAATTTATCTGCCTATGAGACCGTGGCACGATTGCATCAATGACGCGAATCGTAACGAATCGCATAGTTTATTGAATTGTTTGAACAATTCAAGATTTTGGCAGTTAAGAATTGTTCAAACATACCTTGATAGGTACTGTCAAGTTTTTCGGGGGGAAAAAAAAGAATTGTTCAAACATACCTTGATTGGTATTATCCTCAACAATCCAAACATCTCTTATATATCACATTCGGCTTTTATCCTTAAAAAAGAAAAAGAAAAAAAGTCTATATATATAATAACATCGATCGTACATTCGTACTCTCATCTTCGCGATACAATATTTGTCTCCCTCCCTCTGTCTCTTCCCTCTCGCAGTCTCGCGGCACGCTACAGTTCGCTCTACCAACTACCAACTACCAAGTAAGCTCTGGTCGGTTCCCAGATCGTTATAAACTTATAATTATATAAAAAAAAAGTTATAGATGGATCTCCTGGAGTTGATGGTCCGGACCTTGATCGGGGCCATGATGAATGCAATACTCGCCAATATGCGCGCAAACCATGCCATTGAACCACACCAGATGAACATGCATCTTCAAAACATGGGTAAGCACTTGCTTAAACTTGGGGTAGTCATCGCTGCTGTCATATTTCCAGCAATCATCATACTGACCGAACCAATCCCTCTCACACTCCCAACTTACATGCATGTCATTCTTCAAGTGATTCTTGCCTTCATCTTTGTGTCTGGGATTGCTGCCATCACCATTGGCTTGCTCTTGCGTGGCAGGGACAACCGCGGTCAATATCATCGCATTGCAATGGTCATTATGTGGGTGTCTTGTGTAGCTGCTCCATTTGCCATCGGACTCCTCCTCCTGCTCTCCTTCTTGGTTTCGATCAGTGCTCGCTAATCCACAAGCATACAGTGATGGAGGAATTAATGGATCTAGACTCTACCAAAGTTTTGCAGTTTTCTATTAGATTATACGACTTTTCATTGTTTTGCAAAAATCATCTTGTGGTGTCTTGTAATACTGCTCCATTCGCCATCAGACTCGTAATGCTTTCGTTTTGACTACAACAACAACACTCCCCCCGCTACGTTTCTTTCAAAATATTTTATATAGTGATCAGTTTTCTGTAGCTTAACATGTTATTGTGCATTCTTGATTAGGTATTGATGCAACTTTGCTAAATGTTTGTAAGGTATATAGTGTTATACTTGCAGCGAGTTTTTTTGTGTCAAACGTATCAGAAGAACCTTTATGCATTCTTTATTTTTACATTTGTTTGAATGTTTGATAGTTTGTTAATGTTTCCAATTGTATCAAATTCTGGCAGTTTTAATTTAACCACACAACACATAAAAAACATTAATTGATGTACACAATGTTGCAGAATTTTACTTCTTCTATTAAAAAAAATTATTTACACTATATAATTTCTACTTGTTTAGCTTTTAAGTGCACGTTTTGGAAGAATGTCAATTCATTTTAATAGCTCCGCTTTGTTGGCAATATCCTTTTGTAATTTTGTGTGTGTTGACATGAGAAAGATTGCATTATATATTGGAGTAAACCGTCACCTTCACTACTCAATTTTACAAATCTTCTATTTTTGTTCCCTTTTTTTCTTTTATCACAATGAACCCACTTCTTATTATCGGCCGATTCTGATAGGACTTGGCAGAGTCGGAATTGCGAAATGTTGCCTCATAATCAGATGGCTAGGGGTGGGGAAACTGCACCAGGAGGCTGGATTCAGATCCTCTGGTCGGCAGAGGATCTGGACCGTCTGATTTAATCTCAACGGCTAAAGGGAGCCCCGTGAATTCCACCGCTCCCGAAAAAAAATATTGGCCCGAAAAAAATGAACCGTTGAGATTAAATTGAACGGTCCGGATCCTCTGCCGATCAGGTGGTCCGCACATTCCTGCCGACCAGAGGATCCGAATCCCCAGGAGGCTGCCATGGATCACTGCGTTCTGTTCGAAGTTGTTAACGTAGAAATCGATAGAAGACTTTAATTTGAGTTGGATTCGTATGCATATATATATATATATATATTTTACAAAATGTATCTTCTGCCATTGAAATATTAGACACTAAATTGCCTGCTTGGTAAATGGTTGTATCTAGATCTCAATTTGGATTTTTCTTCATTCGTGTGTACTTATTTATTTATTTTTTTTGTTTCTTATTTTCTCTTTGAAGGTTTTCTTCATAATGAATGGATTAATAAAACCTTCAGCAAATTGATGTATCACGGTAAAATCATACAGCTTATAAAATCCCATTAGGCATGAATCATAACGTAATTTTTCAAGTAGCTGCAACAAGTTAATTACCTCTAGGATCCAACAACTCCACGCTACTAGATATTCGTACTTCGAATCATTCTGTTCTATGTATATGATTTGTAATTGGACTCATATATCGACAATAGCACGAAAATGTTAACAACATAAAAAGGATGTTTTTTAATTATTCGAAATATATGAGCAACAAATCAATGTCAGAAAGTTAATTTTAATGAAAAAAAGATTTTAGTTCAGCACAGTGCAACTAAAATGGGGTTTGAAAATAATGTCATGGCAAGTCAATATATTTGGAAAGACTTAAATTTAGAAGATTGAATTGCTGCATTACAATATGAACGTCTTTCAAACTTGCTCAGACTTTCTGACCACATTAATTTTGCTGTATGTAGCTGTATGATATTTCTCACTAAAATTCTTCGAAGCACATAAAATCTAACCAATTTTTAAATAAATTTCGTCATGACCAGGCCCAATTAGGATCATTAACCGTTCAAGCCTATGTAAGTTCTCTTCGCCCACGATTGGCCCAATTATAAAATTCGTGTTCAATTTCTTGTAAAATGGATAGTTTGAGAGGGTACAAACACAATTTTATATTAGTATGATTTAACTCGGAAACAAATAGTTCAATCTTGTAAAAATTTAAAATGAACTGCTAAGGTTGTAACCGACAACAATTAATCCGTAAAGGTGATATTTGTTCTCTTATTAGTGCGTATATTTATCGCCCAAATTAAGTCTCTATAAAAGAAACAGGTTATATGCTTTCTTTCTTTAATAAAACACCAAACAAACAGACACCATTTGGAATTTTCAATTTTTTTTTTTTACATATTTCTTCTAGCTCACATGTATTTTCTTAGAATTTTCTCTTATATTCAAGCTTCTAGCGTACTTGTCCAGAAGCATGAATACTGTTATATATGCTGGTTCTAGACCTGAACATTTATGATCCTATTTATATATTTGCAAAAATTATTTTGAGCATTTCTTATCAAGTTCGTATTTAATTTTGTATATTTTTCACCTTTATTCTATTAGCTTTTGCCTTTGATCATCTAATTAGTACGTAAACTCTTTCAACGAGCTAGTGAACGGTATAATTATTAGAGAGAGGCAAACTATTATATAATCTTCATTTATATTCTAGGAGCTGATTAGTGAGGTCCTTTTTTTTTTTTTAACTTAGAAATTCGTTGAACTAGTTTTAATCTTAATTGTTTCGTGGGGTATAATTACAATGATTCAATGAAGATGCGCTTATGGTTTTTGAGCTGTAATGAATCAGATGCCACCGTACGTGATGTGCTTTTATTAATTCTGCTTTTATCAGTCCCTTTATTCTTTCATTTCTGTTGCAAGTCTCGCAATGAATTTTCTCATCTTGTTCCTACATAAAATTCATTTTTCTTGTTCTGTTCTCTTTTTATCGGTTGCATTATTGCATAATTTGTGTGTGTCGTGATTACTTAGTATTGCTTATGATGATTTTATGGCAAGTTCTTTGCATTTTGGTACTTCGTTTCTTTTTTTTTTTTTTTTTTCTTTCTTTTCTTTTATGCCTATGCTCTAGAAATCAATTTAAGAATGTAAAAGAAGACGAGTTGAGGTGAACATAACCTTGTACCTTACTATGCAACTATGTTACCCCGGTACTTCGAAACATCAACCATACCCGTACCGGATACGAACCGGGTACTGGTACCTTATCCAGTACGTACCGTACGGTCAATGGTCAAGAGTCAACGGTCAACGAGTTGATATTAGTGTTTATATCATTTATTTGTGTAAATTCCAAGTTTATGTCATTTATTTGTGCAAACTCTAAGCCTTAGCTAAACAAAATTATGTTATACACATTATATTTTGTAATATAATATAATTATAGATCAATAACATATTCAAATAATATATATATATCGTCGTACCCGTACCGGAGATTTTTAAAAATTTTCATACCACCGTACCTGAATCGTACCGGGTACGATACTCGTACCCGTACCAATGCAACATAGCTATGCAACTTCAATTACGAGGATAGAAAAATAACGTACTTCTACAAGATATTTATTGATAAAGACTAACATAATTTTTCTATTGCAACATATTTTGAATAAATTATCTTTCAATCAACTGATAAAATTTGTTAAAAAATAGTTTAAAAATTAATTGAAGGTTAATTTAGTCATTAAATGAAAAAATATACGTTGCACGTAGTAAAAATTCGGTTATCATTAGTAATCCCGTCAAAATCGGGAGTATAGGAGGTGAACAACTAAGGTCGGAACCAAAGGAGAGAGGGGCCCATAAAGGGCCTGACCTTCCCTCGTATTTGAAGTTCTTAATATTTTATGAGTAATTTTGATATAGCGTGTATAAATAATATAACATGATCCTTTTTAAAATAAGAACTTAAATTTGTACCTTCGAATTAATTTATTCCGCGCCCATATGAACTACCAATTAATGTTTGGCTAAACATTACTTTATTCCTCCCTCCCTTTATGTCTCAAGTTGAAGCAAAGCAAAAATAGGATTTTAATTTTCTCCTTCCTTTATGTCTACTTTTCATAGTAGACAATATGTATTGCTAATGGTTTGACAAACTATAATATAAATTCATATATAACATGACAATTATTACTTTCGATATATTTTAATTTTACGCTTAAATAAAACATACACAAGCATAATTTAATTTTAAAATAAATTTAGTCGTGCATCTAGAAGTTCAAGCAAAATTGCATTTTTAATAATTGTGTGAATCAAAACATCTTGCTTTAAGAACATTTGTTTTAGCGTGAAAAATTAATTTAAAAGCCCGTTCACTCTATTATAATTAATAAATGTTCTGTTTAGTTTTAGCTTCAGCTCATAATCATTATATAAACTTACATAACTAAACTTTGTAGTACAAATAGTGTTAATTAACCATAATTAGTGTCAAAACATTCAAATAATATTAAGCTGATAACAATTCATTTAAGTCCTTAAAAGCTCTATAAAAATTATCTTAATATGGCATACATTATCGGATCTTACTATCTTTATACCCAACTGGCTTCGCTGATGAATGTGCATACTTATTAGAGGAAAATAAATAAATAAATTGACTCAGTACCGCTGGTTATAATTAGAAATCACTTTTCCTTCATACCAATACTTCTCTTGACCCTAATTCATATGGATGAATAGCAAACATTGAATTATTTGGATTTTTTTGCACAATTATACTCCTTGAGATGACATCTTACACAACGATAAGGAGCACAAGGATGATGAATAATCGCTGTTTATTTCTTAAAGAATATTACCAAATATTTCAAAAATATCAGGCCCTATAGTCCCTCCAATATCTATATTTTTTTAATATGTTGCAAAAGTTTATATGTCAAGAGGTTGTTGATTTAGTATCAGACATTTTTTTCAAATAAACTATAGCTCGGCTGAACTTTGTGCATACTATAAGAAATGACTTTTGTTATTCAATTCTTTATTGATGATAAAAGGAGAGCGGCATGCTTTTATCATTCGAAATGTATGTTTAAATTCTATATGTCACAAAGTTAACTTTATTGAAATTTTTTTTAGTTCAGTACAGTGAAAATAAAATGACGTTTGAAAATAATTTTATGGCAAGTCTAGCGTTTTGTATTCCCTTTTATTATAAAATATAGTATTATTTTTATTTAGAAGATTGAATATTGTAGCTTTGTTTTCAATATGATCGCTTCTAGTTCTATGATTTTTTTTGTTACTCCCTCCAAGCCGTTTATACGACTTTTTACAGAATTCAATATGGATCTATGAGATCGAGTATGAAATTATGTTTACTCACTTGAGATTGAGTATTCGTTTCCCTTCTTTTCTTGTTAGGATTGGAAATCCTGTATTTTACATCAAATAAAAAATATAAATAAAAATGTGTGGGTGTCGGGATCGTTTAGTTTAATATAGTCTGACACTCTAAGCATTGTGAAATAACATTTTTTTTCAATTTTTGTTACATAATACTCTATAACTATTTGTGTGCAGGATATTATTGCTCATAAAACTGACCCGATTCACTGATAGACAATAATTTGGCAGCATATTATTTTGTTTCTGATTTTTGTGATCCATTATTATTTTCATCTTCATCATATCTCCATCTTCTTTCTTAGTTGCTCGGAGTCTCTCTCCACCTTTCTTTTCTCCTCCTCCGTAAGCACCGCCTCATCCTCATGTGTTTCTTTTTTTGTCAATCTAACTCCACCATACTAAATTTAATCATCTTTATTTTATATATAACATAATTATAAGAACAAAATAAAATTAATATAATAAAAATATATGTATTGAGCGAAGTTTGATGAGCCTTTAGTATCCATAGCGATCGAGTCCTTAAATTTCTAAATTTATAGTTTAATGTAAAAAGAACCGATTGGCGATAAATTGAGCTGTGCCCATCATAACTGCTGTTCATGCTTATATAGGTTTTCTACAGAGTATGGTAGCCAATAAAGAAATTCGTGTTCGGATCTCTTCAAATAATATGGTATTATATTTTTCGAAAAGAATGGGACAAGATTCTCATTTAAAAAAAAAATTAATGTCCACGAGAATTTCCTAATTTGGTTTCGACTATGTAATATATATTCCACGTTTTTAGTTGATGAAAGACCGGCTCTGGAAAAGGATGGTGTTATTTTATAAAGAGAAAGGTTTCGGTGCACAAATTTATTCATAGATAGAATGTTTCATTTGAGAGGGTTCCAAAGACAATTTTATTTTATTATTATAGTAAATAATTCAAGCATTTTCAAATATATTTTTTTTTTTGAAGATGTAGAACAGTCAGATGAACATTCACTGGACAATTCCAGTACGAGTGCAAATGGACACAAAGACAATAGTTAGTTAAGTTGTTAGTGGCAGTGATTGTAATTTTCTGTACTTGAGACAACAGTCTGTACTATTATAAAAGACAGACTCTCTGTAACATTTACGAATCAATGAAATCATTTTATCAAAAATGTATCTTCTAAATCAAATATTTACATGGTATTAGCGCCATTAAAAGAGCAAACGCTCATCTCCTTCGTTTCTCTGTATCAAGATCTACCAAGAAAAACTCCCAAAAAATCAACAAAATGTCTGAAAATTCCTTAATTTCAGCTAATTCCACTACTTCTCGATCAGATCTCCCCATTCAGTTCACACATCAGATCAACATTATGTTGAACTCTGAAAACTAAAATCATTTTATCAAAAATGTATCTTCTAAATCAACATTTACAAAAGTTAAGATGGGAGTCAAGCTCTCCAACTTATTTCGAAATTAAATGTCATAAATGATCTCCCAGTCGGATTTTAAACCTGCCACCTTCAGTAAAAGTGCATTTTCAAAATTGCTTTGATCATACATGTCTTCAAAAGATTGCTCGCTTAGTGAAGATGAAGCTTTTCACGAGAGTACTCGTACTGGATCCTAAATAGTGCTACTCGTAGATTTATCTAGGCTATGGGCCTATGGCACAAAGCCTCTATAAAAAGCTAGATGATGCTCTTTTCATTAAAGAATAAGTCGATAACACACACTGACACACACATACCCAACAGCACGCTCTCTTCTTCGCTCTCAAACCATTTCTAAGTTATAGTTTCTTACTATTTTTTTCTAGTCGCTCCTTTCTTTCATTTTCTTATTTATCGAGCAAAATAACCTGAATATGTCTTCCTATTTCTTCATACTTATATTTGATTTTTCTACTATATTTTCTCTGTTTTTTTTCTTAGAATCTTCTCTCATGAGATGCACCAAACTTGCGTATTTTTCTCCAGAAGCAAGACTCTCTGCTATATACATACGTGCTGGTTATAAAGATGAACACGAGAACAGCTACGATTTCTTATTCACATATTCGCATATTATTTTGAAAATTTGTTATCAAGTTTGTATTCTTTTGTAAGTTTGCGCCTCTGTCACCTAGTTAACTCTTTCAAGAGTGAAAGATAAATATTAGAAAGAGAGGCAAAACAATATATAACCTTCATTTTACTCTAGAAGCAGATTACGTGAGCTCCTATTTTTAAATTTTTTTTGTCTTTATTTTCCCTTAGAAATTCATGTAACTAAAACTCTCAAGTCTGAACTCTTTAGTCTTAATTGTTTTAATTAATAGGGGCTGTGATTAGAAAGATGCGCTTGGTTTTTGAGTGGCTTTAAGAATCAGATGCCACGGTGATATGCTTCTATAATTCTGCTTTTATGAGCCCCTTTATTCTTTCAATGAAATTTCTCAACTTCTGTTCATAATCCATTTGTATTCCTCTGTTCGCTTTTGTCGGTTAAGAATATTGTGCGTCAAGCGTCATAGCTTATTTAGTAATGACCTTTTGTAAAAAAAATTATTTGGTAATGCGTTTAATGCTTATGATGATCTTATAACTAGATATTGAAATTTGGTACTTTGTTTTCATTTTTCTCAAGGTCTCTAGGTTGAAAGTCTTATATTTTGTTATTATCACCCGATTTCGTTACTATATTACATCATGTTTTGTATGCACATGTACACTTTTTCAAAGCACCTCCGCCAAACTGTATTTTTTATTTATTTATTTTTTTTTTGTGCTCGTATTCAGGCTTAAGGACAAATAATATTAAACAATAACTTCACGTATTCCTAGAAAACAGAAAATATCAACTTATATTATCAAAGATATTTAATTTTTTATTTTCTTTTGCAATAGGGGCATGTATTCACGATTTGTAAGAACTAACTATTAAGTCATTAAGTGTTTCTGTAAATTGTAATATTTATCAACTCGTGGGGGTACATACGAAATTTTAACAATTTTCTAAGCACATAAAGAACTAAATGTTTCTTGAAATTGATTCATGTAGAACAGTTCAGTCCACGGTGACAACTTACATTTAAATTTATTTTATTTTATTTTCTAGGACCGGAAAATAGTTCCAGGACATAAAATTATATTTCATCAAAATTCATATAATTCATTAAAAGTTGTTCTGTCACGAGTTTTTTTTCCTGAAACCAAGCGGCAGAAAATAATAAAATACATACTGAAACTCGTCAAATGTTTTCCACGTTGCGCAAGTCTTTTACAATTCTTCCTCATTATTTTTTTCCTTAGTTTTTACTTTTTCGTATTTTATTAACAAATGGCGGGCTTTTAATCGCTAATGAATAGTTGCAATATACACTTGATCACCACCGTGCAATTATTTTTCATAACCATCATTTTTTTCCTTAGCTGCCACTCTGCCAGCCACTGAGCCACCTTTCGCTCCTTTCCGGCGCATCGCTCTCCGTTCCGTCTCTCTACTCCGCCACCTCTTCTCCCGAGCGCAGCACACGTCTGGTGAGACGATTACGAGCCACTTCAGGGATGAGTCTGTGATTCACCATGAGAGAAGCGTAGGTTAGTTGTTTTTGTTTTGTTTTAGTTGGGAACTTGGGTAACCTGTTTTGTGTGAGAAAGGTTGGATCAATTATGTTTTTTAATCATATAAATTGGGTTATTTAAATGTATTATGGTTTTGCTTAGAATATGTTAACTTTCATTTTTTGTGCTTTCAAAGTAACTGAACCAAATTATACCATGTTCATTAACCTTCATTTGGAAGTTCTTGTTAGTGAATATGAAATGTTTTCGAAAGCATGACAACATTAAAAGCAACCTGCTGCTGACCAGGGTTAGAATTTTGTTTAAAATCGAATTTTGTTAATGGTTATATCTGAGATCCAACTGGTAATTAATTGTTGCAGACCCAGTATCAGCAATTAACTGATGCTATTCTCATATGATCCAACGCACCCTCAAATAGCAACATGACAACTACAGGAGATATTCTTCACATGAATGGCGGTCTCAATTCGACCTGTGCTCTCTCTTCTTCTGATCCTTTTACCTCTCGTTTATACCGGTATGATGCTCCTTCTACCTGTTATTCTTCATTTTCTTTGTTGCCCATTTACCAATTGCCATTTCGAGTTAGAACTGATATTGCTTCTTGGTTCCTCTCCAGTGTCGATTCTACATCAGAGATGGAATCCAGAGGAGACAAAGAAATTAAGCCCCAAGAGGCCAGATCAACTTGTACTGGGACCAGCTGCTGGTCAGGGTCTCCCAAATCGTATCCAGTGTCAAGGTCACAGCCTTTCTTCTTTTGTTTTCTTTTTTTGTGTATCACTGTAAGTTTATGCAATTGTTAAATATCAGAATATTGTGGCTTAGTTTGCTATCAGTTCTGTAAAATATTGGAGACGTACATTCACAGGTACCAGTATTTTTATTGAAAAAGCCCAATGTAGAAAAGCAACTCTGGTACAGTACCAGCCTGCATGGTCCTGGACCTGCCAGTACGAAATTCTGGTTCAATTGACCGAAAATGGCACCAGTGGCTATTTTATTGTTACTACACAGTCTGCACTGCATTGTTAGTTTCTTTCTGATCTGGGAGATTGTGTACTGGTACTGATCTGATCTATTTAGGTATCAGCATGTTTCATCAATGTGTTGGTTAGTTAAGGTGCAAGTATCTGAGAGGTTGCTGCCTGTTCGTGTCAGTGCTTGCACATTTATAGTGGGCGATGACATGTAGAAATACTAGGTTGAAATGATAAAAATGTAGATAAATATCTTGTGGTTGTGTTGTGCAGGTACCAAAGCAGTCAATAAAATAGACCCCTCTTCTAACTACAGCAATTCAGAAGATAAAGTTTCTTTTGTCACGGTCTTCACAATTTACAAATCAGATGAGAAAATGTTGGATAGAGTAACAGTTGGAGAAATTTCATACAATACTAAATCTGATATGTCCCTGGCTATTCTTAATACTTATATCAATTTCATTCAGGTAAATGAATATGGTTATGTTGTATTGTTTGAAGTGTAAGTTTAGATAAATGTCTACTCTACATTATTGGTCAAGCTATCTCAATATTGTACCTGATGTTGGGGGTCAAAAATATAATGCCTGATATTATGGGCCAAAAATATAATAAAAGAACAATTAGAAGGAAACACTGGTCAGACTTTCTTCTACTATGCCTATGTTTTGTTCAATTCTGAAATAAAACTGGAGACTTTTCAGCATTCAGCCATTTTTGAGGTGTTTCTAGATAATAATAAACACTGAAACAAAATATAAGTCAATGAAAATGACTAGATAACCTGACCTTTGTCATATCTAGTTATGATCTCACTGAATTGCTTAGTACCTGTCCATAAGAACTTGGGATTGTAATTCCGCTTTTGTAGGTTGATTTTCATCTAATCTGAACTATCAAAAAAATAAATATAAGCTTACTAGATGAAGGGGGCAATTTGTTTGCAATTGCATGTTACTCAAATGGCTGAGTTTTACTTGCAATCTAGCTAATGTTGGGATAATACCTTTAAAATGTCTAAATACTGGCTGCAATTTGAAAATAAAATTAACAACTCAGATGCCTTATTGCATGATTTGATTTGCTTTCTCACTGGTAGAAATTCTCAGGTGTCAATGCCAAGCAGCAATGTGGTTATTCTAACCGATCCTGATTCTACATTTTCGTTAGATCGAAACAATGCACTTAAATTTCCTATTGAGGGAGACTATTCTAGAAGTAATTTAATGCTCCAGCGCATCAAATCTTATATTGTTAGTCCCTCCCTCCCTCCCTCCCTCCCCACACACCCCAGTATGGCTGGTTATTATTATTTTCTTGTCCTGTTACTGCACACGACTGGAGTGTTAAAAATCAGCAAATTGTAATCCACTGTATTATGGCTAGTTCAGTTGTTTGTCTTTCCCTCTTTATTTGTCAAATGTCTTTGAATATCCTTCTTTTAATGGCGAGATGGGTTCATGTTATGATCTTGTTTACTGCCTGTTACTTGGATTACGTTACCTATCTGCCTATCTGATGCTTAAATCTGCTGCCAGGTGCATAGCCATTGGGCCACATTATTATAGTTTGTAGTTTAATCCATTACCCTTTTTTTTTTTGCTAATATTTGTTGTAAAATACCATTGTATCATTATATGATATATATGTAGGCATATCTGAAGAGGATTCTGGAATTATATGAAATGGAGAAGGTTAATAAGAATATCATATTTTCAGATTCTGATATAGCGGTGGTGGATAATCTTGGAGACATCTTTCAAAAGCATTATGATTTTCATGTAGCTCTTACATTTCGCAATAACAATAATCAACCTCTAAACTCTGGTTTCATTGCTGTCAGAGGTACTCAAGATGGAATCAGCAAGTAAGTTTAAACATTTAAGTTCTTCTTGAAGTTTTGATGTTATCCATTCATTTGAGTTTTTTGTAATCCTTTCTATATTCGAAATTGTCCCTGATTTGTTTTAACATCAGAATCCTTATATTTCACATATTGTGGATCTGGGTATACCAGAACTTGCACAAACATGTCCTAATACTTAGTAGGAACTGTTAATTATTTTATCCTGCATGATTAATTTATTATTCTTTTGGCTTTCTTGACCATGTTCGGATTTTCATCAGCATCATTACTGCCTAATTTGCAATTAGTTGCCACATGCCGCGGTTTCCATGTACAACCTAGTTATATAAGAGGACTTCTGGAAATACTAAACAGTGACATCAAAATTAGACATAAAATATTGTAATTTTATCTGGTTATTCCATAAAATGAGGTGTCCTGTTCAAATTTTATCTTTTTCTTTTTTTCCTCATAGGGCTAAAGTTCTTTTAGAAGAAGTACTTGATGTATACATCGCAAAGTATATGGGCGCTTCACGTATGTTAGGTGACCAGTTAGCACTTTATTGGGTGATCAAGTTGCATCTTCCATCTGCAATTCAGAAATTCAATCGGCATGAAAGTTTTACTGGGAAGGTACGAGGGGTATCTGTGCTGTTTTTACCGTGTGCCATTTACAACTGGACACCTCCAGAAGGTGCTGGCCAGTTTCATGGCATGCCATTGGATGCCAAGGTATCTATTTTTTTTTTCTGTAGTGTAATTCTTTTTTTTAAGGTAGGTTGGCGATTACCAGCCCTACAAATCATTCATTAATTAAAGAAAAAATTGTACAAGTGGGAAAAAGGAGAAAGATTGATCCAGTTAACTGTGAAATCAGTCAATCTGGTAAAAGCTAAAAGGCAAAATTAAAAAAACTCTAGCAGTGTCTTCGCCATAAAACTGTAGTGCAATATAGTTACTGATAGTGAATTAGTGACCCAAATTATGTGTTAATTAGAAAAAGCAATACTAAAAAGAATATTTAATGCATCAGAAAAAGAAAGTACATTTATATGCTTTATTTTTATTTATATTTTTAATCTGTTTGTCATCTTTTGGATTGGTGAAATAGGCGAATATGGCAAGTGTAGGTGAATTAATATATCAAACATTAAAAGTAATGCATATTGTAAGTAATTTGAATTGTGACTTTTGAGCGTTCTTTATAACAGCTTCCAGTTTAAGAAGGGAGCATACTATGTGAGAAACTGAGAATTCATATTATCTAGCACATTTTTAGGATGGTTAAGATTTTTCTTCTCTGGACAAAACATACCTGATATTAACTTCTATTGTTATCTCTCTCTCTCTCTCTCTCTCTTTGACACAATATCAGATTGTTCATTTCAAGGGATCAAGGAAGTGGCTAATGCTAGAATCATGGAATTTCTACAACTCTACCTCCAACATGTCTAATATGCTCTGCCTCATATAATGCAGCGGCAGAACAAAATATGATTTTTGACTGCCTTCTTGCTTTATTAGGTATTTTCCCTGCCTCTCGCACAATGGTTGCCTCTGTGATCAGTACCACAGTATTTTCAGTACAGTATCTGGTTTTATAAAGCCATTCTCCACAAAACAGATTCTTGTTTCCATTTAATTTCTTTTGTGCAAATATTTTGGTATTTTGTTTCTATTATATTAATTGGGGGTTGTTGAATTAAAGCTGTCGACATTTGATGTTTATCCCTATGTATAAATTGAACTCCAGCATAATGTCTGAAACAATTTGCACTGACAAGCCCAAAACTAATGAATAATTGTGCACTGCTACAGATGCCAGAAGCTGGAGATCAATGAGCCAAAGCATGGTATTAAGCTGAGAACTTTTGAGAACCAACACGTCAAAAAGTGAAGTGGGAATATTGCACTCACATTAACTTCCGATTGGCTTGTTTATTGTAGAGCTTCAGCTCTGATTTTACATTTAGGTTAATTTTGCATATGTGATGCTTGTGTGTCTTATTTATAAATGCTATCTGTGTAGTCCTCCTTTTAGATGGGACTTGCTGGTTTAGGTTAATTTTGTATAATGCAACAATGAATGGAACGTTGCATTCGGAATTAGAGACACTTTTATTTATTTATTTATTTATCTTTGGTGACAAAGGTCAAGCCTGATGATGCACTCTGATGTGGGAAACCCAGCTACTTGCATTGAGATCGTGCAATACAAAAGTAAATTGGATGTTTTCGAATGGGGGAATTGAGCTTTTGATCTCGAACTTTTTAAAAGAGCCAAGTCGATCCTTGAACTTCTATTCGCAGTTTAGCACGATTTCAATCTTTGAACATTGGACAAAAAGAAAATAGCCCGTAGGCTAGAAAAAGAGTCAATATATTGTTCCAAATAACATACACAAAATTGGCTTCTTTTTTTTTTTTCAATTTATTATTGATTATGTTCTGTAAGTAAATAGTTGTATCCATTTCCTTCTCTCTCTACCTCCCTAATAAACCAAGGAAGTACAAGTTGGATGTGATTCGCGTCCATCTTTCTTCCATGAGGCAATGTATCTTACAAATACGAGCTAGCCTACGGGCGTTTCATATTTCAAAAAAAAAAAAAAAAAAAGAGCTTATTTATTTAAGGGTCCCTAACGTGCAGATTTGATTTGACCGATTTGACCTGGATGGCCATAGAGCAGATTTTTAGTAATTAATTAAAAACATTATGTTTTCAGAGAATTGAACTGAGAAAAGATGCACATCCTTTTTAGTAATGATAATGATGCCACTTAATATACTTTACAAAATGCCCTTAGTTAATAAGAAAGTAGAAAACAACAATAAAAATAAATAAATAAATTAAGAATAACTAATTTTCAAAATAAAATTCTTGTTGCTTTTATTAACAAAAAAAAACTCTTTCTATAACAAAAAAATTGTTATACACATTTGAAAAATCAAACAAACATCTGATTCTGAAAACATAAAAATCTATATAAATACTATATTGAATTTTCGAGGTGTGACTTGCTATTGATACTGCACTCTTTAAAGTATACAACTAGAACAAAGATACAAGAAAGGAACCGCCCTTTTTAATATCTAGTAATAGAAACATAAAACTTGCACAATTACTTTAAATTGTTGGATTAAGGCGTACGTAGTGGGTTGCGATACACTGGAATTATTTAAATAGTATATCTTGTTACAAAATTTTACACTTAGCACTAGATAGTTAGACCATAAATTTATCATAACTTCTATGAGAAACTTTTTAGGGATATGCTCTTTGAGAAAGAAATCATCAGACCTTGTCATTAATTATAAGCAGTTACGAAATGATGGGTATTGCTGTATATCATTTGTCAGTAGCAATAAATTAACTTATTAAAGAGGATATCTTCTCCCTTTATAAATGATTTAATTATTTTAAGTAGATCACTTTTATTAATTCATTAATCACTGTATAGAATTTATAGGACCCTAAAATTGTTTGATCTTTTGTGGCACATCTTATGACCAAGCTTATAGAAAGTTACTGTTTTGTGGGCTTCATCTCTTCAAAAAGCAAAATCGAACCATGCATCATGTCAATAAATTACATATAGCTCGAAAAAAAAAGGAAGCAACAAAGGATCCGAATCAACCTTCTCACGCCAAACGCCACCTCCTATAAAAGAAGATGGACTCAGTTAATATACCTCTACCGTACTCTCTGATCACCATTTCCTAAGTATACCATATCAACCATTCAAGCATCAACCGTTCAATTAAAGGTTAGCAAAATTATCAGGTAAATAACAATTGTGAACTTCATAAATTCTTCTTATTCTCACCATCAGCAAATTTGCTCACAAATTTATTGCATTTTTCTAGTCATGAATATTTTCTAGTTTTTAGCACCATTGCATTATAATTAGTGATAATGCCTGATTTTCAATATAAAATATAAATACAAAATAGGACAGGATTTTGCCCTTTGATTCTTAATTTTTTGCTGCTGTACTTCAACCTTCTTGTAAGAAAGACACTAGGAATGCAAAAACTTCACAAAAATAAAAACAAATTTTATGTTTCGCAAAAGTTGATTGCGCGACAGTTAACGATAAATTCCGCCAAAGTTTCGAGTTCAGCAATTATATATTATATGTAACCAAAAGTATTTTTTTTAAATAGGGTAATGAATTTTGAAAACTGGTATTTGCAAATTTGTATATTTGAGAAAGCCTGACATGCATCTGATGCATAATACCAGTGTTTTTATACGAAACTTGGTTGTTTTAGGGCATAAATTCTATGCCAAAAAGTAACATATATGTTTGGCATGAACAATGATTTTCATGTAGGAAAATGCAAAATAACCACAATCACCGGTGCCGCTTTTCGAGAGCAAGCAATAGAAGGCGTGCACACCATTATCCAGCCTACTTCAGTTTATTTGAGGAAAGCACTGGTCAGAATTGGGTGGATTCTGCATTAGTAAGGTTTCCTGGGTCCACTGATATGTTGCAGAGTCAGTTTCTTCTCTCAGATG
Organism: Rhynchospora tenuis; assembly: GCA_027725995.1. Lineage (NCBI taxonomy): Eukaryota > Viridiplantae > Streptophyta > Magnoliopsida > Poales > Cyperaceae > Rhynchospora > Rhynchospora tenuis. Next base: position 67,145,328 of record CM050889.1, on the reverse strand, counting down.
ACTCAGAACCTCGTCTCGAGCTTACTCTAGGATTTCCATGTCAAAGAGCATCAGCCTTGGGGACAGGAGAAGGGACAAGCTTTGTGTATCATTCCCACTGTAAGTACTAGATTTTTCTTAAATTAATCCATGCTATAGCCTAGTCACAGATAAAATACAGATATGTAATTTTTCTCAAAAGCCAAGAAACAGCAAAAAACGTTTAAAAGGGAGAAAACATGCAGGTTAGACTTAAATCAGTTTAGATAATATCATACAAAAGTGATATACTAATCAAGTTTCTTTAGGCTTCACTCAACATAGCATTTTTTTTGATAACTCAGCGTCTCATCTTTTCTTTAGGCTTTACTTTTTTTATTTTTAACTTACAAATAACCATGCATTAATTCCTGTAAACTTTTGCAAAGCAGCAGCGGAACAAAACAGCAATGCACAAGGAGCAACACCTGGACGTCTTCAGAGTGCAGTGAATTATCCAGCAGGCAAGTAATTTCACAAGATACGTGTGCTTTATGCTTATTTTAGATTATATTTAATAGTACTTGAAAGAGAACTCTGGCAAAGTAACTGAAAGTGTAAGCAAATTGGAAATGCTTGAGGGTTATAAAATTATTGTATTAATTAACTAAATCATTACTAATTAAATGTAGACCCTTTGTGTTATTTATTAATTTATTTCTGAAGCTACGGTTCCATTCTACAAAAAGGAAATTTAAAAAGCTCTGTTAATTAATAATATTCCAAAAATATTGAAAAAATCCCATATATTTGAGGAAACAGGTATGTTTACCTTATGATGAGTTGATTACATCATTTTTCAAATTACATGACCATAACTCTGCATTAGAACTAATAGGAAAAAAAATTACACCAACATACAAAAGCATGATAAAAACTTTGATGTAATTTCTAATACAATAGAAAATGAAGTAGCCATTTCGGGTTTTTACCTCTAAAATTTATTGATTTTCATATCACCAATAAAAATTAAAAGCTTCTTTTTTGGCCATATATAGTGTTATAGAATGTCCTGTTGTCAGTTATTGCAGCAGCAGGAGAAAGGAGCAGCCGGCGAGGGCATACAATAGGACATGCACGTGTGCGCAGAGCACCTGAGCAAAGAGAAGAAGCGGTTTCTGGACCTCCAGTTCAACCACCGACTCTGCAGCAGGAGAACAGTACCCAGGAAAATGTTGATCCAAGAGCATAATGCTTGGAATTAACTGCACTCTCTCTGAAAAATCTGTCTTTTTTTTTATTGTCATGTAATATCAATTTGTGAAATGTCTTGCTTTGTAATAACCGTGTTAGTATAAACTAGAAGTTGACCTTAAATTGTTAGTTTTTTTTTATTATTTTTTTTACAGCATTCTTCCTTGCTTGTCTCATACTTTCGTTGTTTATGGTGTTTCAGCGAAAGAAAATGTTGGAATTTTTAATTTATGCACCCATGGCTTCAAGATTTTAAGCAGCAGCTGTTTTAAAACAGATGACTCATTTAACCATCACGTAGAGAATTTTATTCAAACCAATCATTCTCGATCAAAGATGCAACAAATAGCATATTTAGATATGAATAGTAGAACAGAAATAATAAAAAGGTTCCTTAAACCTAGTCTATTTATTATTTGAAAATTTCTATTTGAAGAAGGCTATTACTTTGGTAAGTACAAGGCACAGACAAACTATTAATTTAATGATAAGTGCCAATGGGGAACCTCAAATTGTCAGTAAAAAAATAACAATGAAATGGTATTTATGAATACCTCTCTCTCTAATCAGTGTATGTATCTCTGTATTATATTTTTTTAAAAAACTTTTACTGGAGAATGTCTCTTCATTATTTGGATGCTGGACGCATTAGCCTCTTTCTATTAATAGTTAATTACTAACACTAGTTACTACTAGTCATGTATTTTGTCAGTAGTGGCAAAGGAAATTTCTTATTGTTTCTCTTTTTCATTTTTTTTTTTTTTAATAGTTGGAAGTAATCATCCACTGATGGTCAAAGGAGATTTTCTATTGCGCGAACCAAGTTATAACCTCTTTCTATTCATTAATAAGTAACGCTTAATAGCGTTAAAATTTTCTCAATAGTGTAAAAGAAAACTACTTATTGATTCTCCTTTTTTTGTTGTTGTTGTTGTTGTTTTTGTTGTAGAAGCCCTAGGCGGTTCTTAGTTATTCATCGTTGCCATTAATTGATTGCAATAAGTACTTACAATGAATCTGTCAATCTCAATCTCTTTAAATCGTAGGTAGCAACTTCTTATTAAAAAAAATGTGAACAAGACAGTAACAATTTAAAGCTTAGAAACCATGTAACCCAAAGTGGTCAAAGGAAACTGTTTATTGAGTGCAGTGAGTACATACATACTTGGACCAAAACGTCTGGTTGATTTTTTGTGCCAGATGTCTTTTGATCATATGCAAAAATTCGAAATTACATCTGAGTTTAATAATGTCAGGCGGACGGGCTCTATATCAACTTGGAACCAAAATAAGTATCTGCATATAATTATATCATATGAATTTATTTGGTATGTATATATATAGTGATTAAAAATAAAATGTATGCAATAGAAAATCTAAAGTATTTACTTCTAGTACCAGCACCTAGCCATAAAAGGACTAGTCTTCTTCCTCCAACGTTTCCATTACCATCCATCTTCTCACTTTTGTATCATAAATCAACTTGTTGTTCCCCTCTTAGCTAGATTAATGGTGAAACTGCCTAAGGGCTTTCTCAATTCCATTACACTTGTTATACTTAAAATGTTTATAAATTCCGTATGGACAGTCCAGGAAATTTTCAAGAGGCTGATGGTCTTGGTGTTGCTCACAGGTAATGACACTACTTCTAGAGTTGTTGATTATAATTTATCTCTAATTTTATTTTAATTAAATATTTCTGATGCACGAATGATAGAGAAAGATTGAATGAATAACACGAACAAGAGAGATTTTTTGTTGAGATCACACAGATTTTCAGTTTTTAATAAAACTGGCTGTCGCCGATCAAAACAAATCAAATTCTGTTTTCCTTACATTGTTGCGCCTCCTTTTATCTAGTTTTAAACATTAAGCAATCTAATTAGGTATTTATTTAAAAAGAAATAATTAACCTAAATCTAACATAACAATTATGGTGCATAAAATTAAAATACAAGGCCGAAGCCCGTTGGCCCATATTGCATCATTCTCCCCCCTAAGAAAAGATTCGTCCTCGAATTTGTCACTTCATCCTTTACTTCAGATGATGCATCACTCGAATCGGATCGGGAGACTAGAATCAAGTGGTGTTATCCACAAAAAGATAATCTCGCACATATCTCTCTTGTTTGAACAAAAACAACACTAAACTGAGAATTGCAACTGTTAAAAAATGTGAAATACTTCGCATTTGCTAGCATGGGGCTTAGTTGTAAGAATGGATTGCTAAATACTGAACTCATAATTTTGCTATTAGTTAAATGCAAAATTTTCAAATCATGTACACTTTTTGTTACAAAAAAAACTATTCTCCAAGGTTGAATTTTTCTTAAAGGTAGTAGGACAGATTGGCAACGACGATAAGTCATTGAAATCCTCTTCATCAAAGATTATGGGACTGTCAAAAAGGCACCATATTTGTTTCGATTTCACTCGTCCCAATAAATACATTACCATCATCATCGTCAGGATACTCATCAAAGATCGGTGATGAATCAAATGATACATTTTTATTCACAACATATTCAGAAAAGTCAGTGAAGCTCGATGAATCGTGCCTCGTTCGGCGATCTCGACTCACACGAGTGTTACTTGTGGAATAATCGTGCCTCGTTCGGCGATCTCGATTCCCACAAGACATGCTTCTCGAAGGACCATGCCTCATTCGGCGGTCTTGGCTTCGATTAGCCTCCAATTTTACAACCGCTCCACGAGCGAAGTTGGTGTCTGCTTCAAAAGAGTCGAGGGTTTCTGACTCCTCTCATTCTTCTCCGTTTGTAGAGCTCATTCTTTCCACTGCGAGTTGGTGCTCTAACTCTCGTATCCGTCTTTCCATCGCAACAATCTCTAGATCTCGCTGGTCTTGGTGGCGCGACTCTTCTTCTTCGTGATCGACTCCACGACCCTGACCTCTTCGGCCACGACCTTTGCCACGACCACGATTCACATCCGTCATTCTGTTTCTCTGATACCAAATGATGCACGAACGATAGAGAAAGATTAAAGGAATAACACGAACAAGAGAGATTTTTTGTTGAGATCACACAGATTCAGTTTTTAATAAAAATGGCTGCTGCCGATCAAAACAAATCAAATTCTGTATTTCTTACATCGTTGCGCCTCCTTTTTATCTAGTTTTTTTTCATTAAGCAATCTAATTAAGTAGTTATTTAAAAAGAAATAATTAACCTAAATCTAACACAACAATTATGGTACACAAAATTAAAATACAAGGCCGAAGCCCGTTGGCCCATATTGCATCAATTTCACAAAAGAATCTTACTACAAAGATTTTGGGAGCAGTCCTCTCGTTTTTTTCATAATATTTAATAATTTTAAAATTCAATTGTCCAATCCAAACCGTTGATTTTGTTCAATTTTACGGGCGCTGCATTTTCATATAAGTTTTATAAAATTTTGAGTTGATTTCATACTCGATTAAGTGCTCAACAAATGAACGTATTAGAATTAATCAAACCTGGTTCGTTCATTTGTTGAGCACTTAATCGAGTATGAAATCAACTCAAAATTTTATAAAACTTATATAAAAATGCATCGCCCGTAAAATTGAACAAAATCAACGGTTTGGATTGGACAATTGAATTTTAAAATTATTAAATATTATGAAAAAAACGAGAGGACTGCTCTCGGCAGTCATTTTTTTGACTGCCGAGGATCCTGGTCCAAAGATTTTGCGGATGCTCCTACAAGGAGCCACTGACTAATAGTAATTAGTCATAGCTCGTATAAATCTGTGTTTATGTTGGATCCTTGCAAATCCAAAATTGAACCCTATATAGAACCTCAGCCTGTCCTGTTGTGACCTACAATTTTTTCTTCAATAATAATTTAAACTCAGCAAACATTTACTGAGAGTATATATATACACAATTACACATTGAAGTTTTAGGTTAGGTACCCTGGATCAGCCAAGGAGCCAGAAGAACACACAAACTTTGTGGATCATTCCCACTGTAAGTTCCTTTTTTAAGCATTTGCAATTTTGCATTTTTGTTGAATTAATTTAATTGTACAACTCAATCATTGGTACAATCTGTATACTGGATTTCTCAAAGAAAGTTCACAAAGGGTTTCAAACGAAGCCAAATAAAAAAAAAAAAAAACAAAAACAAAAACAAAAAAGAAACAGGAGGTTGGACTGATGGCAATGTAGTTATCAGTAAGCTGGACAATTGCGGACATAATTAATAGCATTTTCCATTAGGCTTGCAATTCTCAACAATTATTTCATTGTGTTTTTGAGAAATCGAGATTTGTATTTTTCTAAATGACCAATAAATGTATAACAACTCTTATTAAAGTTTCAAATGCATGCATCAGTTGAACAAATTATATAGCAATAGATTTTAAGCACCAACAGATGATTTCCGAAATATGTGAATTATCCTGTGGGCAAGTGATTTCACAGACAATTGTGTTATATACTTAATTACATTAGATTTTTTTTTCTTTTTTGATACAAGGAACTCTAGCAAAGTATATAGTGAGCACATTGGAAAATTTTAGAGGGTTATTATACAGATTAATTAACTAATTGCTAATTTGTAAATATTGCAAAAACTGCAGTTAAATTAGGAGAGCATAAGTGTATGAACTGCAAAAGGAAAGCTAGAAAAAGCTGTTTCCATTATGCCGTAAATAAATGAAAAAGAATATAATTAGTCCCAAGAATTTGATCAGACCAATTACTTATAGGCTTATAGCTGTATGCACATAACACCTACCAGAAAATTTTTCGTACAAACATAAAAAACATAAAAGCGTATGACAATTTCTTGTAAAATTTATAATTAGTTTAGGAAAGTATGTGATTTAGTGTTTCTTCCTCTAAACCATCTGAATTCCAAATGACTAAATTTGAAAATAGACCTTTTGGGCTTTGCCAATAGTGCAATGAAATGTCCAAATGTCAATTAAAACTTCTTATTTGCGCAGCAGGAGGAAGAAGCAGCAGCCGGGGAATCCAATTGGACATGTGCGTGTATGCAGAGTACCTGAGCAAATTGGACCTCAAATGCAGCCGCCAATGCCACAGCAGGAGAACAGTACCCAGGAAACTTATCCTGACACAGGCTGCTTCAAGAAACATTTATTTTTTTGGCAAATTTTTGTTTTTGGCTTTTTTTTTTTTTTTATACACATTTTGGCAAGAACGCTATAAAGTAATTGCTAGTTTGGATAACAATGTTTATGACCAGAAAAACTTTGATTCTGATCATCATGTCTTAATATCAATTACGGAAATGATTTGCTTGCAATAATTGTATGTGTCAGTAATTTATAAGTTGTTCTCTACAATATTCCTTGAGGCCCTGTTTCAACACTTATAGAGTTATAGGGCCATGCATACATTGCTAGTGTTTTTATTCCGTTGCATTAGTAATTTATCATAACAAATTGAAGTTGCTGCTACGTCATTGCAATATATAAAATGGTAAATTAGCTTTCTGTCACGAAATTCATCTTGTTGCATTCTCAATTGATTAAACTATGTTGTCCGTAATAATCTTGTCTAAGTGCATCCTCTCTGTTTGCTACTACATATCTCACATTACCAGTTAATAATTCATTGCAAAAACTCATATTCCAACTATTAGTATTATTGCTTTATTTTCTATAGCATCCTCATATAGATTGGGATGATTTTGTTGCAATAGTCACACAAAGTATTGAAAAAGAAAAATATTCTATATTACAAGCTAGAGTTACATATACTGAATTTCACAAGATCTATATTGGTAGTATTGACACCATCTCAACATCATTGAATATGAACTAAAGCCAATATATATGTGCAATTTTAGTTTCTCATTTGTTTTGTTATTAGTGTAGTACTTCGGTGTAAGGTATTGTTTTTCTCTGTTTCTTTTATCTGCTTTTTTATTATAATTTATTAATAATATTTTTTCACATTTTGATGGAAAACCTTAAAGAACTAGCTCGTTTAGATGACAATGTTTAGTTGCGGTTAGTGTCGCTTGTTTAAAAGTAAATGAATGATGTATTATCATCGTTAATTCATACAATGAAAAAGAGAAATCGAAATGCTTACAGAAACAATTTTAAGAGGAAATAACTAATAACATATCTCTCCATATATACATCAGCCCCACTAAAAATAATCAGAGTAGTGTATTTACATTTCATATTAGAAAAAGTAACAAATTAACTTAATTAATTACATCACCAGATAACTAAGTGCAGAAGTAACCAAAAATAGCCAAAATCGACCTTTAAAATGAATAAAAAGTTAAATTAAACATTTTATGCTGCAGCCGGAATGATTCTGGGAACTCCAACCTCTGACGGTTCTGTTGGGCTGGCTGTGTCGGTGTATTGCTGCGTAGGGACCGGCACTGGCTCCTCAGGCATGAAACAAAGATGAGACAGATCTGGTTGCTTCGGCCCTGCGTCTGTGTGTTGTGAAGTCAAGCCCACGTACTTCTGGGTCAGTTGATGAGTAGGATCCATTTGCTGAGGCTTAGACCTAGGTAGTTCTGACACTGTGCCAAACTGTGGTGGTGTGGGGCCGGCCTGTTTTGAGAAGCTGTGATGCTGTTGGAGCTGTTGAAGAGCGTGATCTGTTTGCTGAGGCTTAGGCGCAGGTAGTTCTGACACTGAGCCAAACCTTGGTGGTGTGGGGCCAGGCTGTTTTGTAAAGCCATAGTACTGCTGGAGCAGTTCAAGGGGACCCATTTGCTGAGGCTTAGGTGCTGGTAGTTCAGGTACAGAGCCAAGCCGTGGTGGCACGGGGCTGGCTTGTTTTGGGCAAAGCCTGTTTCGAGAGAAGCCCTGGTACCATTGGAGCTGTTGAAGAGCGGAACCCATTGGCTCAGGCAAAGGGAAAAGTAGTTCAGACACCGAGCCAAACTGTAGTAGTGTGGGGACGGCCTTTCTCGAGAAGCCGTGGTACTTCTGGAGCTGTTCAAGAGCGGGGCCCATTTGCTGAAGTGGTCTCGCTTTCTGTTGTATGGCATCCAGCTCTTCAGCGGTGGGGTCAACAGGTCTAGCAACAGGAGACGTGGGATTTCGGGCAGGGCCCACCAGTTGCCGTTGATGCCATTGAAGCAGGCTTGCCTGCTTCTGTTCTATTTTATCATGCAGTTCCCATATCGAGCAAACTTCTTCAAACAGAAGGTCCGGATGCTGTCGTACGGGGCCCACCTTCATCGGTAGATGCTTCAACAGGCACCATTGCTGCAGTTTGCTTCCTGGCGTTTGCCATATGGAGAGCTCTTTTTCAATATCTTCCATTGTAGGCCGCCTCTGAGTCAGAATTCTTATTTTATGATCACACCATTCATTAATAATTTCAGTGATCTCCCTCGACAGAGCGTATGTTATAGTATAGCCAGCACAGTCGTCCTCGACTAGGTGAATATGGACTCCAAGTTTCTTCGCTTTTTCCATAAGAAATGCTTTTATAAATTGATCTAGTAGAAATTTTTGAACTTCATCTGGGTTTAACGTATCAAGCTGCAAAAATACCAGAAGAAGTCAGAATTGAAGAGGTGAATAATAAATTCATACTAAGCTAGTAACGGTTCCTTTGTGTGTTGCATAATAACCCTACTTTGTCCAGTATTTTACAAACAAGTCCATTCTTTTTTTTGTATTTGCAAACAACCCCAACAAGAGGTATACACTTAAACTAACTAGGGATTGCTTTGCAAATAAATAAGCAGTGCTGTTGCTTTATGTAGATTAAATGCATATATACCTTTGAAAAGATCTCCTGTGAACAATCAAATAACTCTTTCATATTTATATAATAAAGGATCCGTTTCTCAATGAAAGGTATCTTTTCTTTCAGCTCTAATGAAACCGACTCTTTTCCTGTGACTAGTATGTTTAAAATTGAGTCCAGTTCATCTTTCCATCTTGGGATTCGATCCATTTTTATGAGGCTTCTCCCTTTCTTCTGCAAAAAACAACAAAAGAAGTTGACTTAGAAGAACAAAGTTGGATTGTTAGCATTTGGTACAATGTCAAATTATTTGCAATAATTTGAAAGAATTTGACCCTAACACAAAAATTAAGCCAGGTATATCAAACAAAAAATGAATGTCAATGCACACCAAGCATGATACCCATTATGGACTTCGAAAAGTAGTTTAGGAATGCAGAGCAACTGGACTGGCATGCGATGCTGTAAGGTTAAAAAGGAAAACTAGAGAACTGAACCTTTGGACCCTCATTAACCCAGCAGCAGGTATCGCGAAACCTTTTTCCATAAGTCATCACCAAATAATTAATCTGACAAAGTTATAGTAGAAGATCAAAGGATCACAATAAGTTCATAAAAGCAATAAAATACAAGATGTGAGAAGGGACAAACATATATTTAAAAAGGAGAATGCATAGAATCCTACCTCTTGAACAGTCTGCTCTTTCCAATCCAGACACTGATTATGGTTACCAGTGCAAATTATTGTGTTCTCTGGCAGTGGATTGTGATCATCTACTTCATAAAGTCATCAGGACATAAATGAAAGGGACAGAAAAACTCAGAACAGATAGGTACTACTATTATGCATGCATTATTTTTTATTCATAACTATGACTTCACATAATGCTAGCAAACCAAATATTGGTATTCTTCTTGCTCACATCTAAACATTTTGCATTTGCAAAATAGCAGTGGACTGTTAAGTCAAGTTTTGTCAAGCAAAAGTTTGGTCAATGTGCCAATTACCTATATATATGTATATGTGAATGCATCTAAATCTGGTAGCTTGAAATTACATTGTTAAAGGCTTCAAGAAATGGAATAAGGGTAATTTGTAACATTTAACATCAGGTACCTTGTCCATTATGGAGTGACGTGGCAGGATTTTGGTGGAAATCCAAAGGTACTTCAATGCAATTAGAGTACTGGGTCATCAATTCATTCCCTGTAATTGAATTTATTCTGAGCTCTCCTTTTGGATTAACAAATTGGGATAAGTAGTTATCACTTATCAGATTGCTAATTTGAAAGTTTAGAGTGCTTGCCATAGCGAAGTTGGAAAATATGATCGGTCATGACTCATGAATCAATAGAGAAACAATAAATAAACTTAACATAAAGGAACAGAGAATTAAATACCTTCAATGGAATCGTTAGTTGTTGCATCTGGAGTTGATTCACTCTGAAAAGAAGAAGTGCTTGCAATCTGATCATCCTTGCTTAAACAAATCGGTTCAAAATCACCGAAAAAACTAAACAACTTGAAGAGGATTTTGCGAAGGTAATCAACCTGAAGAATCAAAATTCCAGGGTAAACTTAAAGACCTATTCCAAACAATTTAGTACTCACAATAAACATTTGGTAAATTCATGAAAGAAAACAATCACAATTCATAACAAAATAAATCACAAAAGGCGCTAACCTCGCTCTTGGCCATTTCCTCAAAGATTTGGGCCTCAAATTCATATGCAATTATGGGAATCACGGCTACAACGAAACTGTTTGTGTAAATCCTTGAAAGCAGACTCGCTCTAAACAATTTAAGATGAGAACAAATCAAAGATTAGAAAATTAATTCAGCATAAATTAAAGAAGAAACCAGATATGAGAAAGGTTAAGAGCCGAATCAGATAAGTTGGAGAAAGAGTTACATCTGGTTGCAAATCCACTGGCGAGACTCTAAGGGAAATTCGGATCTCCAGTCGCTGTGCTCCAGTTCAATCAGAGTCGGATAACTCTGTGCTGGCGTCAGCTTCACCTTGTTCTTCGCCATTTCCTCAAAGATTGCTTCCATCGCTAGAGAGAGAGAGAGAGAGAGAGAGAGAGAGAGAGAGAGAGAAGTTGTGGTATAACTGTATAATAATAATAAGTTATGTGAATGGAGGTTTGAGTTGAGAGGAGACTGGGGTCAAGAATTCAAGACGAGGTATAGAAGAAGGGAAGACGAGAGAGCGCGCTTTGCAAGGGTAGATTCACTGCGGCGCTTTCAGTCGGTTGGACATGAAGCAGGTTAGAATTTATGAGAAAATTTGATCTGTCAGGCAAACGACACAGGAAAAGGTCCGTATTTCTTCCTCACTAGTAATTCGGGTCGTGCGTCTTCAATTTATGCATCGTCTGTTCGTGAATAACTGAAATCCATGGAATAGTTACGGGAATGGGCACAAATAATTTTTCGTTTTTTTTTTTTTTTTTTGGTGGAAGACTTGATTTCAGTGGTAACTATTTATTCCATATATACCATAATTATGGCGAGAAAAATAAGTTTACTAATTCGAGAATAGTTTCCACAAAGAAACAGAAGGAAAGAAAAATCAATAGATTGAAGATATGAGGGAGAGTAAAAATAGTAGCAAATTAATTATTCTACAATTCTATGAAATTCTATAAAATGCAACTCAAGGGAAAAAAAAAAAAAACTTATCCAACCTCAAAATAAATATAATTGTTTCCTCAAAATAAAATGTAGAGGGTTTAATTTCTTGCTCTGCTATTCTTTTCTTCTCTAAATTTGTTGAGGAATTTATTTGCCCTCTCAATATTAGAGTGCAGAAGAGGTAAGCTATTTTTCCCATTCTTTTGCTATATTTGCTCAGGAATATTTTTGTTTCATTTTGTTTCCCATTCTTTTTTTTTCCCCTCAATTTTGAGTTAAGACGCATGTGCAATGCTCCCAATTATGTGGTTATACTATTTTGAGAAATCTCTCTTCGCAAGCTGGTTTGGTGAGTTACTTCTCTAAAAATTTGGCACATCTCGAGTTCTCCACAATTGATAGAATGGTAGCTTCCAATTCAGAAGTCTCAGCCAAACTGAAGACCCTCTGGATGAGACAATTTCATGAAAATAATTTCATTTTTTAGTTTGTCGCTGATTCTATTTTAATTCTTTTATTTTTTGTTGCGATGTTAAGGGCATGTTGTCAGATGCATGTGAAATATGTTTAATGTTATAAATTATAAAATTTAAATTTAAATTTTTTTTAATTTCATAGACCAGATTTATCGTGCATATATCGAAGTAAAAAAAATATTTATAGACTTTTTAATTCAATTTTAATTTCGGTAATAATTTAACTTAATAACTTTCATTATACAGAATTTATTCAACATTGAATATCTTCATATCTATGTTGGAAACTTTTCATTTAATGCGATCTCAATGAATATAATAGTTAGAATCATTTAGGTATATTTCATTTATAATATTTGGGACATATGAATTTTGATTCATCCACGAGTTTATCTTTGATATATGTACGAGCTTATGAGTTATATTAAATGTTTAATACATAACATGTTTGAAAACTATAGAGATTCTATTGAATATTTGAAAAATTGAAATTTATATGCGACTTTTTAGCTTTTTAATGCAATTTAAATTTTTGTATTGGAAAATTAAAGACTGAAGTTTAAGAGTAGGTTTTAGCCTTTTCATTTTATATAATAAACGGTCTTCTAGTGGATATTTATATATACCATTATGACTCATTAGGAGTGAAAATATACAATGCGATAGTTGGTCTTCTTTCCTTTTCGGCTTTCTCTATATGAGTATAGAAAATAGTTTCTTTGCCTATCACTGCAAAAAGTTATACTAATCGTTGAATGTAATTAAGGTAAAGAAGATGTATAATCAATTTTATCTTATATACAAACGAGTGATAGGAGAAATAATAACATTTTTTATTGAATAATATTCTATAACAGATGATATACCAACATTAAAAATCTTAACATATAATTATATACCTACGAACTTGATTTATTTAATTTTTTATCTCAGATATAATCAATAATGTTCCTCACCTTATGCTATTATCAGCCCATTCTAAGCATTGCTCCGAAGTCCGAACAGCTCGGTCCAAACTCTCGCCGTCTAGCCCGCTTAGTCTGAGCTGGAATCCACGTGTCAGGTACTAATTGGATATGTGATAAGAGAAATAATAGCATTTTTACAAAATAAAATTATATGACAGATGATATACCGACATTAAAAATAAAGTATAACTTCAACCTTGACTTATTAAATATTAGGGAAATTCTAATATGGACACCAAAAATGCAGACCGTCCATTTTATACAAATCGGACGGTCTACATAACATCTAAAACTTCCGCAGAACTAATTATCTCCGTTTTTCGTCCGTTAAGTTGAACAGCAAACTTCCGTAAGAAGGACAAAATTGTCTATCTAACTTTTTCTTTCGCCTAGTTCTCTCCGCTCCCATTTCCCCGTACTCTCTCTCTCCAATTCCAATTCCAATTCCAAGCGATCCCCTTTCTCTAATTCCGATTGTCACCGATTTTGGCATACCCACTCCTCTATCGACTCCTCTCCTCTCCTCGGTCTTCTCCCCCCACCTAGCAACGCTCCATCCTCCTCTTTCTACTACTACCAGAGATGGAGATAGAGGTGGAAATAGAAATAAACGAGCGAGAGACAGCAAATCACATCATCTCCGTCTGAGTCGGAGTTGGAATTCAACGCCGCTGTCTTCCCTTTCTGCTGGCCTCCGCCTTCAGAGTCGGAGAAGGAGTCTGAGGACAAGGCTTCATCAATTGTGCGTTATTTTCATTAAAGCTTTTGCTTTTGCTTTTGCCTTCTATTTATTTTCATTTTTAATAGAAGCATGGATGCTATTGTTTGCTAATCTCCTCATATCTCGGTACCAATTGATGCAAAATTCAGTTTCTCATCTTTTCTTGAATTGTATTTACATCCAAAGGATTTGGTATTGGATGGGTTACTGCAGAAACCTTTATTTGAATTGGAATTCTATGCAGGATGTTATTTATTATGCTACACATTTAACTTGTAAAAATAAAGAGGCTTTTCTGATTGCTGTTAGTGTTGTTTGTTGGACCCTCTGGAAACACAGGCTTTGCTTTTAATACTAAAACAAGGCACGTTTTGTGCTCTTTTCAACGGAAAAAAAAAACAAAATGCTGATATTATCTAGTCATGACGAGGGCTCTATTTGATTTGTAGTATGGATGTTGCTTTTATTTTGTATCTCATATAGTTGTATCTGAAATTTTTCCTGCTTTAGGTACATTTAATTTCCATAGAAGAAAAGGCAGCTGGATGCCCCATCAGCTTCTCCTCTTTGTATAAGTCGATTGAAGATTTGGAAACTGCAGGTGTGAATATTTGCAAGGAGAAACAGGTATTGTGATTTTGTGAATATAAGAAGAAAGATTAGTACTGTGTCTGTCAGTTGCAACTTCTTTCATTTTTACTTGTAAATTTTGTGTGATTAACAACATATTCTAATTGAACAGGCTCTGGAAGAAAAAATTTGGGGCTTTTCTTTTGAGAAAAGATAAATCTAAAGTGAGAGAGTTTAATGACCAGTTGATGATGGCTGGACGTGCCTTCACTGATAGAGAGGGTCTCTCAAGGATAGAACGGTACAAACATCTAGTAAGTTTGATGTGCCAATTGCATTTACCATTTGTCCATTTGCACACATTATTGGACTTCAGTACCAATTTATTTGTTGTATTTCAAACAACTTATCACTGTGCACCCGATATATGTGATGGGTTATTCCTGGGCACCCACTGACAAATCTGCTCCTTCGTTTTACTAGTTCCATACTTCCGTTTGTCTTTATTTACTACTCAAATTGAAGTATATTCGTAACAAAGTATTAACCTGTCGCACTAGCTATAAGTGGTAGTTTGTATAATGAAGTATTTAATGGTTCTTGTGTTAAACTTGTGCCACGGATGTGCCTTTTGATAGTCTAAAATTCATGACTTGTTATTTTATTGACAGAAACAGTGAAGAAGGAAGTGAAAGCCACAATGCCTCCAATCCAAGAGATTATGGCAGATGACAATGGGGGAAGTGCAGACTGGTGATGGATATCGAATACAAGAGGTAGAAAATGAGCAGCTGGGATACACCCAATAGGTGCATGGTACCGATCTCTGGTACATAAGAACCAATACTGGTATGGTATTTTGACATGAGCCTTGAACCCAGAGGTTTGTTGTAAAGTCAAAAAATGCTCCAGAGGCTAAAGTGATGAAAGAAAAGGGATTATCCTAAGTACATTGGCCTCTTGGCAATCTATCGAGTTGTCGGGTTGGAGTTTGTTTCCTCTGTTGGGTTCATATTTCTTTAGTGGATCCGGATGTGAATCTGTATAAAATCTCCAGCATGATTGTATACCTTAAAATGTGCTATAAAATCCGTTCGGCTAAAGTGATGTTATCTTGTTAAAATTTGCTATAAAATCATCTGAATATGATCCTGATTTAAATAAAGAAAGAAAGGAAATTTAACATATCTTATTTCCGGTTGTTGGCATGGTTCCAATTAAGGATGCTATTAGTTATTGACTAAAGAAGAGAAATTATGAGAGCTGATTTTCTAGTATATAATTCTGATTTTCTGGTCAAAGGAGATTTGGCGTTCCAAGTTTCTTATTTTGAAATACTAGGTTGCCTTTAATGGTACAAATATCTGATTTTATGGTATCTTTCCATATCCAATTTGAATCAAATTTTCGTGTAAAATTGGTACACACAAGTACCGATACAATTTTCTATCTAACGCAAAGCTATTCACAATCTGCGAATCTAAATTGGCCCCAGGAAATTTCTGTGCAATAGGGGAAATGGATTTCAACCACCCTTCAAAATTTGATTAGCTGTACTCGGCATCGCTTTCGATTATAATTATATCAACGTGCTTTTATATGAAGGTGTTTGTGAGGTACAAGAGAATATCGTTTGATTAAGTCACATATACTTCCAGTAAATGATACATTAACGAGTCCAATATTTGGAATTTTTGAAACGATGGAAATATAACGATAGAAATTAAAAAAGGTCTGGTTTCTTTTCATAAAGAAAATGAATGCATGAAAATATTACCTCTGATTTATTTTGACACGAGACGACTTGATACGACTAACAGGTGTCAACAAGACTTGATATGATCAATAGTCCAGACGAATTATTTTTATTTTCTATTTAAAAAATAAACAATCTCATTTGAAATTAAAGCATTAGACTTTTAAAACATGAATGAACGGAAGTCACTTTGTCAAATTATTAAAAAAATAAATAAATTAACAACCAAGACGAATTTCTTTCGTTTTTTTATTTAAAAAAATAAATAATCCATTTGAAATTAAAGCATTGGACTTTTAAAACATGAATGAACTGAAGTCACTTTGTCATTTTGGTTTAAAAAAAAATTAACAGTCAAGACGAATTATTTTCATTGTTTATTTAAAAAAAAGAAAATAAACAATCCATTTGAAATTAAAGCATTGGACTTTTAAGACATGAATGTACAGAATAGTGGAAGTCACTTTGTCATTTTGGTTATAAATAAATAAATCAACAATCTAAATGATTTTTTTTTCATTTTTTATTTTTAAAAAAAAAAGAAAATAAACAATGCATGGAATTATAGCCGATATGAAAAGGTATAATTTATAAATGAATGAGGCTTTTAATCTATGTTAAAAAAAGAAAAGAAAATAAATAGTCCAATGCATGGAATTATCGTGCCTAAAATATAAAAAAAAAATCTGGTTTTTTTTATGTTACATTATTGCGAAAATTTTGATAAAATAACAATAAAAAATAACTTTCACATTATTTTGATATTTTTGATAAAATAACACGATGTTTTGGAATGACATGACTTAACACGATGTGACACGACTCACATGTCGTGTCAATATGAAATGAACAATCCAGATGAAATTAGTTTTGTTTTTTAATTTAAAAACAGAAATGAACAGTCAAGACAAAACTAAAGCCTTCGAGATTTTAAAAATGGATGAACAGACCAGCTAAAGCCATTTTGTCGTTTTCAAAAAAAAAAAGAACAATCCATATGAAATTATTTCAGTTTTTTTTTTATTTTAAAAAAGAAATAAACAATCCAATCGAAATTAAAGCCTTTGACTTTTTAAAAATGAATGAACGTACTACCTAAAGCCATTTGGTCGTTTTCGTTTTTTTTTAAGATAATGAACAACCCAGATGAAATTATTTAGTTTTTTAATTTAAAAAAAGAAATTAACAGTCCAGACGAAATTAAAGCCTTCGACTTTAAAAAAAAAATGAACAGACCAGCTAAAGCCATTTTATCGTTTTCTTTTTTTTTAAAAAAAAAAAAGATAATGAATAATTCATATGAAATTATTTTGGTTTTTTAATTTTTAAAAAAAATGAATAATGGCTTTTCTAACCAACAGGTCTATTGTTTCCCACCTGTAATCCAACCACAAGTTTGATTTGTAGCTGACTCAACAACCTCTGAGGAGGCTCCCAAGAAGCCTGAATGGCGTCAAGCAATGAAGGGAACAATCGAGACGAAATTAAAGCCTTTGACATTTTAAAAATGAATGAACATACCAGCTAAAGTCATTTTATCATTTTTTTTAAAAAAATATAATGAACGATCTAGATGAAATTATTTTGGTTTTTTAATTAAATAAAATGAAGGAATAGACCAGCTAAAGTCATTTTGTCTTTTTTTTTTTAAAAAAAAAAAGATAATGAACAATCCAGATGAAATTATCTTGATTTTTTAATTTTAAAAAATAAACGAACAGTCCAGACGAAATTAAAACCTTCGACTTTTATAAAATGAATGAACAAACCAATTAAAGCCATTTTGTCATTTTCTTATTTTAAAAAAAATAAATAATGAACAATCTAGATGAAATTATTTTGATTTTTTTTATTTAAAAAAATAAATGAACAGTCTAGACGAAATTAAAGCATTCGACTTTTTAAAAATGGATGAACAGACTAGGTAAATTCATTTTGTCGTTTTCTTTTTTTTAAAAAGATAATGAACAATCCAGATGAAATTATTTTGTTTTTTTAATTTTTAAAAAAGGAATGAACAGTCCAGATGAAATTAAAGTCTTCGACTTTTTAAAAATGAATGAACGACCGGCTAAAGCCATTTTGTCATTTTTTTAAAAAATAATGAACAATCCATATGAAATTATTTTGGTTTTTTAATTAAATAAAATGAACAATCCAAACGAAATTAAAACTTTCAACTTATTAAAAATGAATGAACAGACCAACTAAAGCCATTTAATGAAAGATATTGCAGCTGGATTTATATATCAACCTATAATCTTATAAGTTGGATTTAATGAAAGATATGTTATAGAAATTGAAAAGGCAATATCAACGAATTAAATACCTCAATCTATTTTGATTAGCAGTGATAAGGCGTCTGGATTTATGTTACACGTTTACTGTCTTTAGGCCGCCAATTAAAGACAAACAATGTGTAGTTTAGGTAAATTTATGTTACACGTTTACTATCATAAGGCGGTACAGTGGTAAACCAAATGCTTGTGAAGGCAGTTTAACACATAACACATGCAGTTTAAACCATATCTTAATTTAGTATCTTTGTACAAAAGTTAATCGTTTGTGATTTGCCTAATGGCTTTAAACACTGGGAAAAAAAATTTGCAATCTAACACATGCTTCAAAAATCAATCAAATTTGCTCATGTGAGCGGTGGTACAGTATCAAAGCGGTTGCAAGTTACAATAGTCATGAATGCTTTTTTTTTTTTTTTTTTTTTTTTTTTTTTGAAAGACCGAAGCCCGTAGGCAATGAACGCTCAGTGTAATACAACATTCTTTTATGTCAAATATCAAAAGTTGAAGAGGCGGTCAGCTACTGCATCCCAATCTCGCCAAGATAGCTGCTTCATATAAATTTGCAACTGCAATTGAATGCTGCCATATCACTGAAAATACTGAAGTTTGAACTTTCCATTTTCAATTTATGATATAGTCCTTGAGAAAAAAAAAGCAATTTACCAGTTGAGAAAGAGCATATGACAAGGCTAATATGATAAGCGCAAGTAGAACAGATAAGTAAAATCCTTATATATAAAAACCATGATTATCGCCCTTCATAAAGCTCAAGTAAAATTTTCTCTGCAAACAATAAGTAGAAACAAGAAAACTAATTACTTATTTGATTTAAGAAAAATCCTTCTCTCATGCAGAACAACAGTAAAACCATGGGTTAAATTTTCTACATGAGCACTGATTACAGCACTGGATTAAATTTTGTTTTTATTTCTTTTCTGGAGATCACATGCATGCAAATCCTAGGATGGTCTTTATATATGAGCATAAACTTCTTCATGGTTCAGAAACAACATCCAGACTCCAGAGTGTATCTCAATTACATATTGAGCAATGAAGCGCTCTTTCACTATTCCTCTACTCATTTTGCTA
The DNA here is from genome assembly GCA_027725995.1 of Rhynchospora tenuis. NCBI lineage: Eukaryota > Viridiplantae > Streptophyta > Magnoliopsida > Poales > Cyperaceae > Rhynchospora > Rhynchospora tenuis. The sequence goes on along the minus strand of CM050889.1, from coordinate 67,125,889 downwards.
CTTGGTTTAATCCTTAACAATGCAACCAGCTCAAGACATCTTAGTCGTGAGAATAATTTAAAAGAAGTAGAACACAAACAAGGAGAAGTTCCACGTGGTAGTGTCACCATTGAGGTTTCTCCAAAGGGACATGTCTCAGGAGTAGAAAATGGAACTGCTGCCAGTGAATGTGCTACTCAAGAATTTCATTCACATTTATTTCACATCAAGCATGATATTTTGTACCGTCTAAACTACAAGCGGGTGAATCTGTCCACTACTTTAAAGAAATACATAATCATCATTAAAATTCACAAGACAAATTCCCGTGTGTAGTTATCCTTGAATTTTGTAATAGGGACAAACCGTGAATGTAGAATGTAGAAAAACTAACCAACGATTTAGGTATTTGAACCAAATATATCGTCTCTATCCTCATGGCCCGACACTTCGTCAGAGGCTGCGACATCATCCTGCAAAATACAGATAAAATGTTAATTCGAAATACCAATATAAGTTACATTAACTAGCAAACCACAATATTTACCTGATGAAGTAGTTGACAGGTTTGCCGATTATGCCCTCGCTGTCCACAATGTTATACAGTGGGACTCCTTTGGCGATCAGAGTCAATCACTTTTGAGAATTTTTTAAGACACAAGTTATATACAGAAAACAGTTAATGCACACCTTAATACGAAGACCTGGCTTTACTGGTGTCAGTAGTGGTACCAGTGAAAGATCACCACTGACATATTCTCTGAAGTAATGCCCATGGATCAGGCCAGTGTGTATTGTCCACTCAAAGCACTTGACTCTAATCGGAAACAAGTGACTCTAATCAATTGTTAAATCAAGTTGCTAAATCAAGCTTAATACTTCGCTAAATAAAAAAAAAAAAAAAAAAAAAAATGACTCTAATCGGAAATCATGGATCTACCTCGAGGAGGAAGAGAGGAGCAGGCGGCGAGGGGAAGGGAGAAGAACAAGCCGAATGGAGCTGGGAAATAGAGGAGAGGGAAGGCAGAGTTTCGCAAGCTATGGAGTTTGATCGCCTTATAGCCGTGATCTCAAGGTTTTCAGATTTTCAATCGGAAGGGGAAAAGTGAAGGGGAAAGGTTACGATAGAAATGAATTTCAATTCAAATTTAAGGTATTTGGTTCCGATCTTATTTTCATCTCTGATGGTGATGGGTTATGCACTCATGCTTAACGGAGAGAGACGGAGAGACGGAGAGAGAGGGGAATTGCTCGGGACACGATCCTTTTACTCGTTCACTCCAATTTTTCATAAAAAATGACCAAAACGTCCTTATTAAATAGAAAGTCTGAGAAAATAACATGCGATAAGAGAGGGTATTTTGGTCAAAATTAGAGTGAATGAGTAAGATGGGAGTGGCCTGAGCAATTCCCGAGAGAGAGGGTAATAAATATTGTATATACCAAATTTACCCCTTCAATCTTGTACGGCTGTGATTTACCGTGTAATATTTTTTGTGTCCACCGTAGCATGACTCTAAATATTATATAATCATTAATGTTCCTCACCTTATGTTATTATCAGCCCGTTGCCGTTCTAAGCATTGCGCCGCTGGAAGTACGAATAGCTCGGTCCAAAATCCAGCCGTCTGGCCCGTTTAGTCTGAGCTGGAGTCCACGTGTCAGGTACCAATTGGCTCCATGACGTGTATCGTTGTCACTTGCGACAAGTTACGAACTCGATTAATAAAACAATTAAAGGAGATTGCAAATAGACAAAGACACAAACGGAGAAAAACTACGTTTCCCTTCCGAATCTGCCGCGAAAAAACAAAAACAAAAATTGGAATTCGGAGAGAAAAATACTGGTACAAATCGAGAGAAACCTCGAAGAATTAGTTCGATAGGTCGATCTTCGTTTGTGGGTCGAGAAGAGGGGCCATGGCGGTCCGGTTCTCTCCTCTGGCGACGCTAGTGGTGCCTCTTTTCTTCTACCATTGGTGCTCTTCTTTTCTTACTCCTTTGGTTTTCGCCATAGGTACGAGTTTCATAGATCTTACTTAAATTTTGTTTCTTTTCTATTTAAAAGTATGTGTAATGGATAATTGAAGCTGATTGGCTCTACTTAATTCTGTAGTAGATCAATTAAGTGCTATCATTTAGCATTTTGCTTCAAGGTTTAGTGACATAAATTGAATGCTCAGTATTTCCTGAATAATTGCACATGTTCGATTAAATTGAAGAAAATTTGGTGTTGACATTAGGATTTTGGTATATTTATTTTGTATTTCTCTTTCTTTGTTTACAGAAAGCCAAAAAAATGATCCTTCAGCTTTGTCTAAACGTGCCTCTGAAATGATAAATTTAAAACAATATGATGAAGCACTAGGAGTTCTTGGTGCTGCACTTGAAATAGATCCAAACCATTCCGAGTCCTACAGACAGCGTGCTTTTATCTATCGACACAAATGCAGGTTTAATAGTAATTTGTAATAGATTTGTTCGGTTTAAGTTAATTTTTAACAGAATATTGATGAGGTTTCAATTCTGGCAATTCCAGATTTGATGAATCTGAGAGAGATTACAAGAAGTTCCTAGAATTAAAACCAAAATCTGCTTCGGCAGAGAAGGAATTGTCGCAATTGGGACAGGCAAAAAGTGCCCTGGAATCAGCTTATTCTCATTTTGACTCAGCTGATTTTTCTAAGGTGCTAGAGTATATTGACAAAATTGTCCTTGTATTCTCTCCTGGTTGCACGAAGGTACATATTTATTTCGTATTCTTTGCATTAGTTGGTCAAACCTGAACCAATTTTTTATAGTGTTAAACTTGTCATCATACAGGCTAAGCTTCTCAAACTAAGGGCACTTCTGGCGTTGAAGGAATATTCAAGTGTGATTTCAGAAACTGGTTTTATTTTAAAGCAAGAAGAAGATAATTTAGAGGCATTATTACTCCGCGGCCGTGCCTATTATTATCTTTCTGATCATGATGTTGCTATGAGGTTCATCATCTTTTCTATTTTCAAAGTAGACAAATTGGTTAAATATTGAATTTTGTTACTTTCAAGAATCTTTACTGTTCTCCTCAACAAAAAAGTGGGTTCCAATTAAATGTACTTATTTTCTTTCAGGCACTATCAGAAGGGTCTACGGCTAGACCCAGAGCATGGTGAACTAAAGAAAGCTTACTTTGGCTTAAAAAATCTCCTAAAAAAGACCAAGAGTGTAAGAACTTTAACATACAATAATTTAGAAATCTTTTATATTTTCTTCATCATATAGTCATTAAATAGGATTATTATTAGGCTGAAGATAATTTGGCAAAGGGGAAGCTACGACTGGCAGCTGAGGATTACAAAGCAGCCCTTGCAATGGATCCGAATCATTCGTCCTATAATGTTAACCTATACCTTGGGTTGTGTAAAGTTTTGGTTAAGCTTGGCAGAGGAAAAGAAGCTATTACGAGTTGCAATGATGCACTTGAAATTGATGGGGAGCTTTTAGAAGCATTGTCTCAGGTTTGAACAGTTTCAACTTGGTTATAAAATTTTTTTGAGGGTGCTGCTTCTCAGGCTCATTTGGTCAATTTACAGAGAGGCGAAGCTAAACTACTTGTTGAAGATTGGGAAGGAGCTGTACAAGATTTGAAAGAAGCTGCACAAAAATCACCTCAGGTATTTTAGCATAATGTGTTGTCACATTTTTTTTTTTGGTTTACTTCACCTCAGGTGTTTGTGTATTGCATTAAAAGAAATTCATGAATGCTGAAACAATAAATAAATGCCAGAAGTATGATGCAGTCCTTTATCACCCTTGCTTCTGAGTTTTTCAGGCTTAAGCTATTTTTTGCATGCAAAAGAATGGATGGGTGGCTTGGTGTGCTTATACTGATATTGGAAATTGTCTTTTATAAGATTCTAGGGAATGCATGAGATTATCCCCTTTTTGCTCTGGCTAACTGATTCTTGGTGTTTAAATGTTAGGATATGGCTATAAGGGAAGCTTTGATGAGAGCAGAGAAGGCATTAAAAATGAGCAAAAGGAAAGACTGGTACAAGATTCTTGGTGTATCAAAAACTGCTTCCATTGCTGAGATTAAGCGTGCCTATAAGAAGCTAGCACTGCAATGGCATCCAGATAAAAACCAGGATAAAAGAGAGGAGGCTGAGGCCCAATTTCGGGAGATTGCAGCTGCTTATGAGGTACTTCAACTTTGTCTTATGGATTGGTGCAAAGTTGGCTGGATTCTTTCAAGTACAGCCCAATGGTTTAAGTGACCTGCGAAGTTGATAAGTGCAGAATGACTAAAGGGACCCTAATATTTACAAACAGCTTCCTAGCTGGTGTACAAAGATTTGATACCACTTGGTTTCACTGTAGTTCATTCAAATTAGCTCAAATAGGATAAAACCTTTATGAGGAAGGAACTAATTTGTCAAGTCTGACATTAATCTAGAAGAAAGTCCTGTGAGCCTGTGATACAAAATAGTACAAAACATTGTTCAGGTATTACTTGAAAATATAGTCAAGTGTCAATTCTGTTATTATCAGGACAGGTAACAGTATGTCCTCGCCTTCTTTACCATCTTATGATGGTTAATAATCAATTTATCTTCATTTGTTAACTATGTAGGTGCTTGGAGATGACGACAAGCGTGCGAGATACGACCGAGGGGAGGATTTAGATGAGATGGGAATGGGAGGCGGTGGTGGTGGCGGTTTTAATCCCTTTGGTGGGCAACAGTTTACTTTTCATTTCGACGGTGGTTTCCCTGGGGGTGGTGGTTTCCCGGGAGGTGGTTTCCATGGAGGTGGTTTTCCTGGAGGAGGTTTTGAGTTCAACTTCTGATTTTCCTTATCTAGTTTTGTTGAGTTTGTTCAACATGTTAAGTTCAAATACAAATGGAAGAGCAGTACTAATGGGAGTTTCTTGCTAGAGTTGGGATACATGTAACCCCTAGCAAAAGGAACGGGAGTTGTAATTTAGAACAGAAATAGTGTAGCAATTTTTTTTTTGGAAAGAGGCATTAATTTAAATCATGGTATTCACCATTTTGTTGTACAATGTTACGGCATAGCCATAAGAAAGTTTATTGATTCATCTTACTCGCTAATCTATTGGGGAATGCGATTACATGGTTTTAGGCTATCACAGGAATTCAATTCGGTAGGCAGCTTTGACCAATACTCTTAGAACTGTTACATGATTAGAATGCCACAATTTGTCATAAATCTACAGCCGTTGGATCAAACATTAATAAATGGTTGTGATTAAATCTCCAAAAGTCCAAAACAAACTACCAAGTCCCAAGTCCCTAGTCCGTAACACTTCTTGTTGGTCCCACGTGAAAGTCGCCAAAATTAATAATATTTTAATCGTCTCTCCCAACAGCTCAGAGCAGATGTGAATTAAGGACTCTTCAAAATCGTTCCCATGTCCAATTTTCTTTGCAACTTCATTTTATCAAGAATATAAAATGATAGCACAATCTAAGAAGTAACAAAACCCTCTTTCTGGTTTCGCTCGTGATGTCTCGAAGAAGCTAGGCTGGTGGTGTTGCTACTTAGAATTTAGAAGAATGCTTTGTAATTTCAAATGAAACTTGTCAAGCTCTGTGGACTGTGGCTAACTTTTCTCAACCAAAAATAATAATAATCACCAATTAACTTGACATTAAAGTTCTCCATATCAACCATATGCATTCCATAAAGCAAATCGAGAAACAAATAGCGAGCATCAAGTCTAATTGAAAAACAACATTGCATTAACACATTGAAATTTTGCTAAGTCAACATTATACGTAATCACATTAAAATAGCAACAAAAGAAATCGAAACATTAAAAGTTACTATTAAGACCCTCTCAAATCTATAATCACCAAATCAGTCTCTAAACTTTTGTTGTGAAATTGTATCTAATCCTTCTCTATTTTGCTGTTTTCCCTCTTGACTCTGTAGTTTCGTTCAGTTGTAAAGGCAATCAAAGAAAGCAAATAAGTTCCCGATCAAAGGATATTCAGTTCCTAAACGAAGAGTGTTTATACCCAAACAAAATCAATTTCAGCTGCGCAAGCATTTATATTTTTGTGGGCTCGATTTTAACATAGAACAAAGATTCAGGCTATGCAAGTGAAGTAATTGTCTACCTGGGGAAGACCAAGTAATTGTTTATAGCAATCTATGAAAGCTTGTAAAAATTAGATTTAACGAGAAAGAAAAACAGATGCCAAATTTGAAAAAAAAAAAGAAATTCTTTGCTAAATCCATCAAATATGCACTCCAAGTCGAGTAGAGAGCAGCAAGTTGATATTTGGGTCGGAAAGGAGAGAAAGCAATGAACGAGAGGTGAAGTTGAGATGAGACCGACATATGTGTTGCACGTTGAAAATTTTCGAATCAGATCATTTTACACCGCGCGAGTATACATGAATAATCTTTCATGTTAAACCTTTGTTATTGAAAAAATTAAATTTATGTGTTAACTTCTTTTTCTATTCTCCTGGCTTTCCGTTAAATAAAGATTATTTAAATTTTCGTTATGATCAACTCTATTTACCATATATAAGTAGGGTGGACATTTTGTTCTTGGCATATTTTCATTAAATTTAAATTTGAATTGAGCTCACACTTTTTGAGTCGCTCACACTTTTAATAATCATTTCAAGCATATGGTATATAGATTTGTTCTCAACACGCATTTTTGAGTCGCTCACACTTTTTCTATTTTGGCAAGCAAATTAAATTTGTCACTCCACATTTTATTTCACCACATAGGTCTCATCAACGATCTATCAACTGCTCTTCGAGCCATCTCACAAAACGTTTTAACAAATATACAAGAACAACAATAAATATAAAACTGTATATAGTTTATGTATCACAAAAGATTCGAAAAATTTGCAAAGTTAAGAAGTAATAAATAACAAATAAAATAATTAAATGAAAATTTTGAATTATATTATCAAAATAAACATCTAGGACAATATAACTGTCATATGAATTGAGCTCAATTTTGAAAGAAATCCATTGAGGACACAATACCACATACCCACAGTCAGAGAGCCTTTAGCAAAGAGAAATATTGGTACTCTTTTCTATCACACTCTCGCATTTACACATGAGTGTGGCTGGTGTGCAGTAACAAGGGACCAATTGGTAGAAATATGGGATAAATGTACAACAGTTGCGCATAATAATATTTTTTTTTAGAGTTCTTTAAATTAGATTGAAGAAACATTAATCACGACCTTTTTTTTATTGAAACTTAGAAATTACAATGTACTTATGATGATTCATATTCATAGAATTATGAATTAATACAACAATGGAAGTTAATGCTTTTTTTTTTTCATGTTTGTTCTTTTAGGAGAAAATCAAAGCTATTCGATGCAAAGATAAGTTGAGCGAGATATAACATGTTGAGACCAACTTTTGATTCATTAATTAACAAAAAAACGATCAAAGTATTAATACAAGAAAAACAAAGAAGAAATTTGTGATAGCAATATATAGAAATATATAGTCATTGGACAGTCTTTCATATAAGGTACGTTTAAGACTTGAGAAATATAGTATAATAGGACAACCTTCCATTTATTAGGCTACGAAAGTGAATTTTGCCAATCTGAAGAGAATACCTAGACGCGTTCAAAAAAGTTAATAGAAAAAAAGTGGTTATGCAAATATGTAAATAGTATAAAACATCTCTCAGCTTCCATATTTATATTTTGAAAATAGAAAAAACAATGCAATATTACATGCCCTCTAGTGGTAACAAATCTCTCACTTCCCTCTAATGGTACATAATTACTTTTATAGAATGGTCGGTTGACAATGACTTTAAGCTTGTATTGGTACAACCTTTCTTAGCGATTACAAATCTCAGACAACTTTGTTGAATGTGATCTTGTGCAGCCACTCAAGCCATATCTTCACACCATATGATCACCAGATCTCGCAATAAAACCCGCAAACCTAAACATTTTCCGGATTGCGTGGCACTTGTCACCACTTTGGAGCAAGAACCATCTACTTTTGTTCAAGCTGATTCTCATGTAAAATGGCGTCAAGCAATGGCCAAAGAGATTGATGCTCTAGCCACAAACAATACTCGGACACTTGTGCCTCCTCCTACCGATCATCTCGTCATTGGTTGTAAATGAGTTTTCAAAATCAAGCGACGATCCAACGGCACCATTGACCGCTATAAAGCACGCCTTGCTGCGAAAGGCTTTCATCAACAAGAAAAGGTCGATTATTTCAATACTTTTGGTCCCGTGATCTGAGCAATAACAATTCGAGTGATTCTTGCTATTGTTACCTCTCAACATTGGCCTATTCGCCAACTCGATGTCAATAATGCTTTTCTCCATGGTGATCTTGCCGAAAGCGTTTATATGAGTCAACCACCCCAGTTTCTTGATAATTCTTGTCCAAATCATATTTGTTTACTATCTAAGTCACTCTATGGTCTAATACAATCCCCACGTGCATGGTTTTATAAACTTAGTACTACACTTATGGCCCTTGGTTTCCATAAATCCCACTATGATGCCTCTTTATTTATCTCTCATAAAAATGGTCATACTACTTTAATTTTGATATACGTTGATGACATTCTTGTAACCGGTAGTAATCCTTCCTTAATTAATTTTCTTATTGGACATCTTAATTCATATTTTTCTCTAAAAGATCTTGGCCAAGTACACTACTTTCTTGGTATGCAGGTTTCGGTTTCAACAAAAGACTTGCACCTGTCCCAAGCGAAATACATCTAGGACATACTGAACCGAGCCAACATGAAACATGCCAAACACTGTCCTACGCCGATGGTTGCCACAGATTTCTTGACCAAAGATGATGACAATCCTTTCTGATGTGTTCTCGTTAATACAATTTTTAACCTAAATCCTACCCAATTTTAATCGCAAGCGCACAATTTATTGTTGAGTAAGTCTATGGTCGATCCTCGGAGACGAAATATTCGATTTCTAAATTAATCAATTCAATTTCAATTAAATCTTAAATTTAACAAAATATTTTTGGAGGTAACAATTATAAAAACTAATCAACAATATTAAAAATAGATCTACAGTTCTAAATTAAGCAGTTTCCTAAATTAAAATGAGGAAATAACCAATTTGATAAAACTAGGGGTTGTTGGTTTCAATCAATTTCTTTAACTTGTCAAAAGTAGAACGGTCCGTTCCATCTCTGGAACGGTCCGCTCTGAACTTCTGTTGACTATTGGAACCAACCGTTCTAGTTTAGAATGCCCCCTCTCGGACGGTCCGTTCTAACCTTGGAACGGTCCATTGCAATACTAGTTCTGTCATGATTTCTAACAACTAGTTATGTGTTTTACGTGAGTTCTTAACGATTTCTAGCCAACAAACCTAGACTCTAACTCCCGTTTAGGTCAAATTATTTGGTTTAAATGTTTAACTCCTAAATTTCAAATTCCGTTTCTTGGTTTAGTTGTTTTAATATATCTTTTTGGTCTAGGGACACTTTTAATCTCCCAATTTTAAGTAAAACCTCGATTACTCGAGATCTGGTTTAACATTCCGGTCTATTACCTACATAAGTGTTTCGTTACTAAGTTACGAGTTATTGCGATTGATTTCGTGTCCTAACGATTAAACTAGGCCTTTGTTTAACGAGACAATCAATTCAAGAAATAATCAAGCAAAAAAACAAATCAACAATTAAATCACAAAAGATATAATATAAAACTTAACTTAACTAATAATTAAAAATTCAAAACAAAACAAATAACTACAAAAAAAGTTCTCGATCATAGCCCCTTAAAAACTACTCAACTCTAACATATCTATGCAGATCAATGCAGGTTTCATCAAATACAAATACATAAAAGAGAGAAAATAAGAGTTACAACAAAGAACGCTCGAAATCTCCACAATTCTATGCTCTGGCCTGTCTGGTGAGGTGCGCTGCAACACGAGTGGATAGTCTCGGCAGGGTTATCTCCTTGTGAGCTAGGAAGAGGCTAAACCTAGAATATTCGAACATGTTTTTTTTTTGCTTGGAGACAGGCCAACGCTTTTATAATGAGTTCAAGGCGGTTCTAATTGTGGAGATCGTGGAGAATGCGCTTCTGGAAGTTCTATTTTTGAAGGAAACCGACTTGATAATTCTGCCTTCTTATTTCTGAAAGTGTCTGAAATAGCTAGAACGGTCCGCCTGGAAGATGGGACGATCCGTTCCAATTAAGTCTGGTTGTCTGTTGTTGCTCAGGCTATCTTGCTGGTCTAGGCGGTCCGTCTTGCCTGTGGGGCGGGTCGTTCCAACCTGTTCTAGCTGACCTTGCTAAGTCGACTCCTTCATTGGTCTGAATGGTTCGTCCTGTCGGTGAAGTGGTCCGTCCTGATGCACACAATCTCCATTCTTCACTGGAATCTTCTGTTGTCACGTTGCAAAACATGATGAACCTGCAATCTTCTGTTGGCTTCAACTTTCTACAACCTAAAATTAGCAAATAAAGTAAAAACACTTATATTTGATAATATTTTAGGGCTAAAATTGGTTGGAAATCGAGTATGAAAATCGTACATCACTTTCGATAATCCGCATCTCCATGTAGCATCGTCGGGGCTTTACAATCCGCTACATTAACTCGTCCCTACATATCTTTTGATGTCAACCGTATTTCACAATTCATGCAACGACCTTCCTTCAACCACTGGGCAACAGTGAAGTAGATTCTCTGCTATCTAAGCGGCACACTCCATCATGGCCTTACTTTTACCTCTGGACAGCCACTCAATCTCCACACATATAGCAACTCCGATTGGGCAGGTTGCTTTCTTGATAGGCATTCTACAACTGAATTTTACATCTATCTTTATGGCAATCTCATATCTTGGTCGGCCAAGAAACAACCAACCGTGTCAAGGTCGAGTACCGAAGCGGAATACCGCAGCCTTGCTCTCACTAGTGTTGAACTCTTATGGCTTCGTTACTTAATGAACTACAAGTCACCATGCCTGACACTCCTACATTATGGTGTGACAACATTGGTGTCACTTTCTTGGCATCAAATCCAAACTTTCATGCGTGTAGTAAACACATCGAAATTGATTATCACTTCGTCCGAGAAAGAATTGCATCGAATGAATTACGTGTGCGCTTTATCTCTTCCAAAGATCAGCTGGCAGACCTTTTTAGTTTTTATCAAGCCCCTTCCGCTTTCTCAATTTCAGCTCCTCAAATCCTAGCTTACTGTTGACCAGTCACCATTAGCTTGAGGGGTATATTAGATAGAGTTAACACTCTGGAATCTGGATACACTTATGGGTGTTGTGTAGCTATTTACTTTAATCAACTTGTCAGAACATTATTAGTTGATGTAATTAGGATTAGTTCTTGATGTATGGCTGTTGCGTTTCATATAATTATAAAGGCTCCCTCTGGTATGCTGTCTATATGTATCAGGGAATGCCTCCTGTAAACAACACTTGATTACATTCTTTCAGTATCATTTTCTACTCAAGATTATCTCTTTTCTGATTAAGTTAGAAACCTCTTTATCTGGGAACCACCTGGACCTTTTCTCTAACTCTGATGGCAACACCGATTGTTTAAATAGCCTCTATCTAGCTTCTCAAAAAAAAAAAAAAAAAAAAAAAAAAATGGCCTTGCTCTAGGGCCCACCTTATCCACATGTAGCAAACTCCCGAATCTGTTGGAATTAAGATGTAAAACCAATTAATAGAAGTTCAAATTTCACAGTGTAGTTTTTTTCTTTTACCCCTGCGCTAATTATTAATTTTTTTTTCTTACCAATGAAATGATTCACAAAAGTGTTATACAAAAGTTTTTTTTTTCATAACTAAAATTGCCGCCCCGACTTCAGTCCAAAGAAAAATAATATTGAAAAAAAAATAAATTTCAAAAATTATAAAATATTTTCACAAAACTATATTATTAAGCAAAGTGGGGACATAATATATAGTTTTAAATTGTACAAATTTATACAAAGAAAAATTATAAAATTAATCCCTTGAAAATTTATGCAGAAGAGCATGCACAAAAGGAAACATAATACATAAACAGAATTTAATGTATATTTTATATATTAAAAACATTACTTTAAAGTTTAAAGTGATAAGAGAAATACAAAAGATGAAAACTGTTTGATCTCGACGGGTTGAGAACATGATGAGTAATGTGGCATGACTGAGAAGTTTTGAATCTTGTTTCTCTCTTTCTCTCTCCTTTTTTCTAGTATTTAAATTATGGCAACTGGAATTGGATGTGGATTTTCAAAAAGATTGTGAGGTTGAGCAATAATTTTAGTACATAATTATATTTTTTTTAAAAAATTTGTATTATGGATCCTTCACTCAAATAATTTTGATTTGATTATGCGTAGAAAAGAGTACATCTTCTATATTTCTAATTATTTTAAAATTTACTAATTGTTATTCATAAATTCTTACTCAATATAAATAAGCAATCCAAGGATGCATCTATTACCAGATGGTAATCTTCAAATAAAAAATAATTTATAATTTATAATTTATTTGTCCAATTTAGATGCTTTCTTTTAACAAATAATTGATTAGCGTCGTGCGTGTTCTCTGTTTCAAAACAAACAATTGATTAGCTGTGTGTTCTACAAGTGCTGACGAGGGCCGAAGCCACGTGTATTAAAAAAATAACTTTTGTTCCCCTATAATTTCAAATTAACTCGCGTTTGGATGATCTAAAAATAAAATTAGAATTAGTTATTCAGGGTAAAAAATTTGATTCTAAACTATCAAGAATAAGTTTTTTTGACCCAAAGTACTATATTTAAGTGATCCAATATCCGGATTAAATATTTATTTCTAAGATGTTTGGATCATCTTCTTAATGTGGATTAAGAAGTTGTTGGGACCACTTTTTAATCCGGATTAAAGAGATGATCCAAATAGGATATATAGAGATGTTGGACCATTTAAAATTATTTCTTTCCAAATAGGATATATAGAGATGACCAAAAATAGGGTCGTCCCATTATTTCCTTTTCATTTTACACTCATATTATATTTTTCTTGGTGAGCCGGGTAGTATAAACAACAACAAATAGAATTATTATTATTATTTTCATCAGCGGATGATTTATGAAATAATCTTTGAGAAGCGTTACCCAAAATTCTGATTCAACGTAATCGACTCAATTAGCATAAAAATGTCGATGCTTATCTTGAAATTTTGCTTTTCAATTTAACTTTTGCCATAGGGATCGAGTTTCCCACCTAGAAATAAGAACCGGCAGGGATAATATTATGCCAAAAAATAAAAAAAATACCAAAAAAACCACAAACTTTTAGAATAAATCAATAAAGATTTTTCGCTCTGTATATCAAGTTATCTTTCTTTTCAACGTCAAAGGTGGGAAGATGAAACTGAGGTGCAGGGTCGAGCAAGAAGGAAGGGTATTTTAGTCACTATATGTAAAATGAAATTTCTTTTATTTAAAATGCCATCAAGTTTAATTAAAAAGGGTTATATCGAGAATTGAAAGAATTAAGGGGTTATATCCGGTTTTGAAGATTACATGGTTATATCCAAATGAGGAAGATTAGAAGGGGATATATCCAATTTTCCCTATATATTACTTCGCTCTATAAGATCGCTTTATTCCCATTAAATTCGATAAAAAAAAATACTGAATCAGCATCGTCTCAATTATTTATTTATTTTGAAATATATACAGTTATAATCGAAAAGGATGCACCCACTGTACGCTCAAATAAGCTTTTCCTTTTCTGTCTCGTTTGTTAATACATCAACTCGTTTATTTACCTGTAACCTCCGCCTAAAGAGAATATTATAAACTACTGACATGTACCCTCGTAATATTGCTACTGTAGAAATGATGCATGTTTTCAGAGTATGCAAAGAAAATGTTCTAAAATAGAGGCACCACAAAGTAAACTTGTAAGACATCTAACGGCCATCTTATCACCTTTGAGATAACCGTAAGCTATCATACATCGAATAGATTATTCCAGTATCAATAATTTGCAACCAGATAAGCGTTTATATTTACATTGACAACAATACATACACACAGGTAATTTTAAAAGCAAGCTGTCATATGCTTCATGGAAGAATTACACGCGCACACACAGAGTTACAAACACACGCACAAACTCTAATGTTGCATATATATATAGTTATAAAACACACGCACAAACTCTAATGTTGCATATATATATATATAGTTATAATATGCTTAACCCTCCATATATCTGTGAAATTTTACTGAATTTATACAATGACACTCTGTTTTCCTTTAAATCATACTTAAGCAAGCCTCCTATCACCTGCAAGAGACAAAAGTCGAAAATTAATTAAAAAAATATAACATGAAACACCATGGTAAAGTGCCTCTAAGATAGTTTTTCCCATGGTCTAATGACAATTAAAAATAGTGCTAATTATCAATAGTAAATTAACTTGGATCACCAATCATCAGACTAATAATAGTCAATTCACCAGTCAGTCTAATTATAAGATGGTGCTTCTGGTGATCCTTCCTCAAGATTATGCTGAATATATTGACTACCTAAAAGCCTGACTACATATGTAAATATCAGAACATTGAGAGTTATACATCTAAGCCAATTTTTATGCTTAATTGGTGCACATTGTTTCAGCCCAACACTTTTGTTTAAATTAGAAAATTGTAACTTTTAAATAAGCTTTTCATAAGAAGTTGTAAACTAATCATACTGAGGTAAGGAAATTCTTCTTGGGTATCACCCATTTACAGTGGCCCGACCAAACCCTTTGAAGAGTCAGAAATTTTAGACCCTTACATGATACATTATCTACAATTCAGTCTCTAAAAGGTCAGGCCAGGTAATGTTTGACCCGTTCGATCAGAATTTGACAACTCTAGGGACTGCACATCTTTCTAATTTTGGCCGTATTTGGACAAGCGCGAATAAGGGCTATTCACAAACTCGTCCCATTATTCCAAATTTTTGTTCAAACATCCAACGAATAAGCGCCAATTCGTCCCCTTATTCTTGTTCCCACATTTTCTGAGAACAAGGGGAACAAATAAGGCTTGTTCGAACAAGCTTATTCCTTATTCAAAGCCACTTCCAAATTAACACACCCAAATATCGAGGATGATTTTCATAGATATTTTATTTTCCAAGACATCACATACATAAAAACCTCTTTTTTCTTAGGGAAATGTGAAGAGGTTAAGGTGCTAGGATTACAAGAACCAGCACATCTTCTTTTTTCTAGGTTGATTTACACACAACATGCTACAGTAAGAGTAACTACAGTCTGCCCATTACACTGGGGCATATTTTTCACGCTAGCCAAGAGCATAACTTCAGCCTATGCCCTTTCTCTGGTGAAGGTTTAGTGATTTAACAAAAAAAAAAAAAAAAAAAAAAAAAAACGTATATTTAAATGGCACCAGTAGATTGCAACCGTGCATGGTAATTTCTGTCAAAAAAGGTTTCCCTGGTGCATCTCTCTTATTCTAGTAAAGTTGTTGTTTATTCCAGCTACTGGTCATACAAAATTACAATTGACATTGATCTCATAGTCAATAATGGTCAACAAAACACTAGTGGCATCTATATAACTGTGCAGAATCATCAAAGCAACAACAACAACTAAGCCTTTTATCCCAAACTGTTGAATCATATCAAATCAAATATGAAAAATTTGCCACAAATGAGTATCATCTAACAAGCAAAGTTCCCCATAATGGAAGAGCTGGTCTAGAAATTTGAACAAAATATACCTAGATAATATATACAGGCATGATATTTTTCATTTCATTAAAAAATGGATGTAAAGAAATAGTACCATGACTGGCTTTGAGATAGGAAGCAGTGAAAGAAGAGGCAGCTGCGTGCTTAAACTCTTGGAGCTGTTTAAAATGGAGCCATGGCTTGACCCACACCTTGGCCTCATATAGCTTCTTATTTCCAGCCTCAATTGCCTCTAGTGTAAAGTGGTGCATAATACCAGCAACCACTTGCTCCTTCGCCTTCACCACGCGCACAAACTCGAGAAGTGTATTCTGAAAAATAATAAGTTTTCAGTTAATGAGATTAATTAGGAATAAATTATGTGTCTTACAAATCATAAATTGGGAAAGTTGGCATCAGCCTGGTACTCTGGTAAGCTAAAAAATCTTCAACAGCAGGATACTGGCATAGGTGCACAATGATATAATATCAGTACAGTATGCCAAACTTTGGTGCATTTATTCCAAGGAAATTGACCAAATTTGTATGATACAGGCATAATTAACTGTTGAAGAGTTTTACATACTAATCAAGCAGGAGTAGTGCAAAAAAGCTAATTCGATTGAAGAGTAGATTACAACAGCAATGTAAAGTACAGTCTTTACATTATTAAATATTAATACTACAACATAAACTTTTTTTAAGAAAGTAGGCTTAGGCTTCTTAAAATTTTATTTAATCATCAAAAAAAAAAAATTATGAAACAGGAACTTAAAGTGAAATTATTTCCTCAGACTTTGACCAATTCCCTTACAAAAATTATTTATGATTATGAAAGTAATAATTTGCTTCAGTAACCTTGTAAAGTTGTCATATGCACTACCACAGCAACCCAAATAATTGTAGAGATTCTTGTTTAGAGCCTTTAATCACAAAATTATATACGCAAACAGTCCCAATTCAAGTCAACATCCTTCTCAAAACCAGAATTTTCTTTAAAATCTCTTCAATTCCAACACAATGTAAACAATAATAAACCCAAAAAAAAATGGAGTAAATCGACAAACCTCCTTTTTGTTGTGCTCCTCAACAGCAAAACGCGCGAGTTCTTCGATCTCGGCGCTGTTTCCTATCTCCGAATCGCGCCACCCACCCGGCATTACCGTATCTCCTCTTCCCCGTCTTTCTCCAATAAGCGCTCTACTCGAAGCAAGGAACGACATGCTCAGAACTAACACGCACGAAAAGACAAAGACACGTGCAGCCGCACGGGATCCCATCTCTCTCTCTCTTTTGCTCTTTCTCTCTCGTTTCGCTCTTCCGAATATTTCAACCACGATCGGAGTAGACGTGCTCTTGGGGGTTTATTGCAAGCAAAGTTTCTGGTTCTCAGTTTCTAACTCTCTAGTACATCCCTATAACAAGTCATCAATAAGATTCTAATATTGACTCGGAACAGATTAGTTATAGGGAGATTGTTACAGAGGATTTTATTCGTGAAGAGATGCATGTTTAGATTGTCTCCAGTTTATTGAGTACTGTACGTTACCGTTAAGACAAAGACGTGCCTTGTACGACTTACTTTGTAACGAGGCGTTCATCAATTCAGTTAAGAACTGGAGAGGAGTAAAAGGGATATTCTTTATGTTTTCGAGGCGGAGTCAAATAAGTTATTGAAGAATAAAAAAGAAATGTTGAAAAAATCAGGAAACAGGGGCCGACTGTTTCCCCAGTCACCCAGTGTATGCCGCGTGGCAGAATCAGCAGCCGTTGCACCTTGCTTAAAGAAGTATGGTATTAGCAGTTTTAGAAGAAATTATTTTTTTAGCAGACACTAAAAATTAAAGTATTTAGTTCGCGTACCTGTAGTATGGAATGGAGAATTTAAGTGATAAGAAATTAGGATGTGGCATAATATTATCTTATTTTATTTTTTTAGTAATTACTTTTTCAAAAAGCACAGACAGTAAAAATGTATATTTGGAATTTTTTTTTTTTTCTTTTTTGGTTCAGGACAAAACAAGTAATGCGTTTTCCCTAAGCAAGTGTTGCACTAAGTCGCTAACAGATATGACATCTTTCGATAAAAAAAATAAAAAATAAAAAAATGGGGAGACATGACCTCCTTAGTAAAATAAATATTTAATTCGTAAAAATCAATGGAAAATGTAACGTTTTTTACAATTTAGACTATGAATAATGATAGCGACATATGTCTGTAATCGTGAATAAGTGTTTTTTTTTTTTGTTATTTTTTTTTTAATGAGTAAGATGCGTATGCCAATGAATTCTTTAATTTAAAATGTACGAGTAAAATATGTATTAGTGTATGCCAACGGATTTGCACTATTTTTGTTATAAATTCTTTTCTTTTTTTCATTGTCAAATAAATAGACTGAGCTTTAAATTTTTTTTTTCGTTATTTAGGTTCTTTCTTTCTTTGGTCTTGCATATATGTTTTTGGGTTTACTTAATCCAAAAAATAAATGTCTTTTTCTTAAATTAATAAATAAAATTATATTCGATTATACTAAAATAGCGAATTCAACATATCATGACGAAACGTCAACATCATGAACTTTTAATAGAAAATTGCTAGTTGTTATATTATAGTGTGAAGCTGGACATTTGAACTCAATTGACGATCCATAAACAAGACAGAATTATGAACTTCTGGCATTGTATGAATTTATTAAATGTTTTTATATGAGAAAAGCGGTAAAACTGTCACTTCCATTGAAATGAAGCAAGTTCCAACATACATTTATCTCAACAAATATTTATTAAAGGTTTTGAATCGTTCATTTTAGATTGGACAATTAAATTTAGGTAAAATTGGATATAACCCTCTAATTTTTTCTATCCGGATATAATCCTCTCTAATCTTCAAAATCGGATATAACTCCCTCCAATCATGTCTTTTAAGGATATAACCCCTTTCATTAGTTTCAGCTATTTTTTAATTTTAAAAAATCAAAACCATAAAAATACTGACCAAACTACCCTCATTTTTTCCTCCCTCCTCGAAAGAACGTTTCACCTTATGTTTTTAAACCTCAAAATACTATTTGACTAATTTATTCACTACATCAGTTTCCGGTCAATATTTCTTTAAAAATTCATTGCAAAAATGTTATGTTATATTCTTTCTATATATGGCACGGAGGGAAACTTGTAATAAAAATATAAAATGCATTAAAAGCTCTGAAGTCCCTAGTGAACATAAGACTGATGATGTTCTTGTACGTAATACTAACCTATTGGAACCTAGCAATATAAATTGGTGATAATCATAGACCTATTTTTAGTCATCAAAACATGCACCTATTAGTTGCCAAAACATTACTATGATGCTGGTTGCAGTAACTCAAAGTTGCTGAATGAAAAAAAAAAATTACTCGTTCTAAATTGTTAGTTTAGGAAAAGACAACTAAAATGCTAATTGGAAATCAACACGAGATAAAGATTTGAGATGTTGTGACCAATTTCAGAATCCAAATTGATACTAAAACGTAGAAGTAAATCTTGGGTTGAAAAATTACCTCTGGACCTTCATGAAGCAAAAAGGAAGGAGGTGAAACGTTCAGGAGGTACATGAGGGGCAGTATGGTAAGAATTTGTAATCTGCTAATTTTTAAAAATTAAAAAAAAATAGTTGAAACTAAGAAAGAGGTTATATCCTTGATTGACATGATTGGAGATGTTATATTCGATTTTGAAGATTACAGGGATTATATCCGGATAGAGGAGATTAGAGGGTTCTATCCAATTTTGCCTTAAATTTAATTTAAAAAACAATAATTTTCAAGGAGTAGAAAAAAAGTCCGTGGACCTGGCGCACCTGCACCATTGAACTGATCGGCCTACAATAAATCTTTCCAACAAAAATGAGACGATTTTCACTGTCGAGCCGTCATGAAATAATTTTAACTCTTCAAACGGTACGTTTCTGCAAAAATCCTCAATATTTCTGCTCGTAATCTCTATCTTTTGTTAACTACTTGTACGAAAATCGTTCCCAAATTATTATTACCTCTGAAAATCTTCACATGGCGCCACCTTCGTTTGGCAATGCCCCAATTTCCCACCTTTTCCCAAAAGCAGAAAAAAATTAAAAAGTAGAAAAAGGAAAGTACGATTGTGTAGTTTGTAGTCCGATAGACGAGCTTCGGACCCGGGACACTGGTCGTGAGAGAAACATTGTCAGGAATTGAATTGCAGTCAATCCTCAGAGAAGATTAATATCCCATCGATGTCTCAATAGCATCGTTTTTAACCCAATTTCATTCTGTCTACTTAATTTAGTTCAATTTCAACATCTTGAGCTTTGTCTACATTAGTTCTACTTAATTTAGTTCAATTTCAACATCTTGAGCTTTGTCTACATTAGTTCTATTCTTTGTCCACCTTAGCTCATTCTTTGTCCACTTTAGCTCCATTCTTTGTCTACCTCCACAACTACTTGAAAATTGAATCAGGTTCGTTACAAACATTGGAAGATTTTTGTAATTTTGGCGGAAATGGAGGCGTCCAGTGCGTTGATTAAGTCCAGAATTTAGCAAGACCAAGACTATCAGCACACGGTTTGTTTTTCTTTTTCTTTTCTTTCTTTTTTTTTTTTTTTTTTTTGAAAACAAGCAGGGTTTTAATCCCTGCCACTTTCTATTAATAGAAAGCAACAAAACAAATTGCATTAGTCCTGCATCTCTATCATCGATGCATCAACAAGCACACGGTTTGTTTAGAAGAGTTTGTAGTCAACTTTTACTGTTGTTTTGTTAAATCTTTCTATTTACAGTATTTGTGCTTATATATTGGCATTACTATATGCACACATTTGTCACGAATTATGTGCTTTCAATACTTTTGACATTTCTTCATATTAGTTGAAGCTTAATTGAACCATTGAGTTCTTATTGGGCAATAGTTGTTGCTAGTGAGAAACTGCAGATAATTGTAAAAAAAATTTAATACATTTTTTTTTTTTCTAAATTTGGGTTCTTTTCTTCATTGTTTTGATAAGGATAATATGTTGGACTTTTGGCTTTATGCAAATGAACCTCTGAAATGAGAAATCATATATATAATGAAGTTTTAGGTGTTTTTCAAATAAATACTCGCCAATCAGAGATTTTCTTTGTTGTGAATGCTAGTTTATTATCAGTTTGCTGTAGAGCTGTTTTGTTTGTACTCAAATCTTAGAGAATTTTTTTTTCCTCCTCCGCATTTGAAGAATCTAAAAGAGAATACAAGAAGCCAATCGCAGGGTGAAAATGTTATTTCACTCAGGAAAAGCAAAAAATAACAAAGGAATTAATAAGCTTAATTTCTTTTCAGGCCTGACCTATTTTCTACCATGCTAAACCTTTTCAATATTTAAGGAACAGCCAAGACTTATAACTTATCTTGTTATTGATGTTAAGAAAAAATTCAGTTGCTAGTTTACAGTTGGTAGATGAAAATTATGCGGATTTTAGGGGCACAATGAAACTTTTCCTTCAATGTTGTTTCATAACATATGTCTTGGGATTCATTGTCAGGATATATATACAGCAGAAGGCTGAAGCAATATATATATTTTAGCAGGGAAGGAGATGGGGATATGGAAAATTAAGGACTTCAGTAGGCTTTCGTTTTTCCAAGGGAGCTTCTCTTGCTGCGATAAAGTGTGCCTTAAATTGGTTTGGCTGTGCTCCACTCCACAACCATTCAGAGAGAGGAGATATTGGGTTAATTAGGGGAGGCTAGGGGATATTAATCAAAAAGTTCACTCACGTTAGATCCCAATTTTGAAGGGACAAAAGTTGTACAATATGAGATAAAAACTCTTTAATTACCTAGGGTACCCTGCCATTCAAAAGAAAAAAAGCACCTACGCGACCCTCTTTCCCCTCTCAGCATCATGCGTGGAGCAAGGTGAGATGAACTCTTTCTGAGTTTCTTTCGAAACCCAGCTGGAGGGTCCTTGTGACATTTAATTTCGAAATAAGTTTGAATGCTTGAGAATCAGCTCTTGGCTTAGTGGCAAAGAGCAATACATCTTGAATGAAAGGTTGCATGTTCAAAACTCGGTTGGGGGTTCTTTCATAGATATTTAATTTAAAAATAAGTTAGGCTTGATCCCAATTTATCTTTAAAAAAAATTTAAAACTTGACTCCCATCTTATCTTTTTTTTTTTTTTTTTTTTTTTTTTTTTTTTTTTTCTCTTTCCGAGTTCAGTTGTCACCCTTATTTTGAACCTCTGGAGTACAGCCTAGTTAGTATTGCAATGGCATCTACATAATACAGACGATGCATATGTAAGTTGGGGATATATATGCTGCCTTTTGATGTAACTTTTTTTTTTCTTGGAATGTTTTGCAACATAGTCTGACATGTATACATTCTGTTATGTTATCTTTTATGCACCAGTTGTTATCACAGGGAAGCTGCCTGATCCAACTGATTGCCAACCTCTAATGTTATCTAACTAGCATTGCAAGGTACATATTACTTTTCTCTCAGTACAAGTTTGATTAGCTACTAAGCTAGTATGGTTGAGAGCACTTTTTGTGAAGTATACTCTTGCTGTGTCTTTTAAATTTACTTTTTTATTATGATTCAAAAATATAAAACCATACTCATTATATACCTTTTTTATGTACTTAAGAGAAGTCTAGTTTTTCTAGGTGTATTCTTTAGTCTTGACTGCATTTGCTGTATATATGCAGTCCAAAAAAAAAAAAATATACTAAACAGAAAGAAATACAGCAATTAATTTAGGTAGAAAAGAGAGTTGTTTGACAATAATACCAAACTTAATTCTTACTGATTTTTTAAGCCAATATATAAAGTAAAACCCCACTTTTGCCTTGCGGCATGTACATTTCTTTGTTCACAATTAGTGGGATTTTAAATTAACAATAAGAAATTGAAAATAAAATATTTCAGCTAATAGTCTTCATGATGTGCAAAAAATTAAGTACGTACTGATAACAGTATAGAACATTCTAAAAGTGCACAAAGTTAGAAGAAACTATAATTAAATTGAGTTGTAATGGATGCCCTTATAGTTGTATTCAGATTTCAGATGACTTTGTTTCTTTGCCATATATTTCAACTTCTCATAAGGCAACCTTAATCATCTAACGGGGTCCCAGATCAGTGTTTGTACAATTGTTCACTGAGTAAATATCTGAGATTCCTCTAGGACTAGCTAATATTGACCCATTGGCTGAGAGATATGCAAGGGCATCAGCTCTAGACCCCATTTCCCATGCTTTTTCATTAAATGATTTCAAACCGGTTAGCATGTGCATGATTTCAGTCATATCTGGCCTCATTTTAGGATTACCATGAATACAGCGTAGCCCGAGGTCAAAACATCTTAGAACTTCATCTTCACTGTAGTTGCCGTTGAGATCTGGATCCACCAATTTTATTTCTGTTCCTTGAACAAAATGTGTCACTACCTGTTAAGAAAATCACATACATTTATTTCCTCAGCGGGCACCGATAAACTTCAATTGCTTTTAATTATTCAAACAAAAATGCTATTACAAGTTCTAATAGATCTTCATCGGTGCCATTGTTTCGCCTACGCCCTGTCAGTATTTCCAAGACCAGTATACCATAACTGAATACATCAGATCGAATTGAGTATTGCCCATGGCTGAGTAGTTCTGGAGCTCTGTATCCACTGTTCATCAAGTAAAACATAGTTAAACCATCTTGGCATTAACATGTTTTATAAATATACCGGACTGCTGATGAAAGCACTTACGGTGTGCCAGATGGGTAATTAGTGCTTTCGTGGGTGTTCCTTGTATTGAATATCCTTGAGATGTCGAAATCGCATATTTTAGGTTTAAAATTCTCATCCAGTAGTATGTTCTCTGACTTCAGATCGCGGTGAATAATATTTAACTGAGAATCGCTATGGAGATAAAGAAGGCCGTGACCGATTCCTTTGATTATTTGATACCGCCTTTCCCAGCCTAGATTTTTTCGTTTCTCTTCATCTAAAACATTCAGATGGTTTTTCTATTAAGTCTAATCACTAACTAGAGAAATATAAATAGCAATACCCCAATTTGTTTGGAACTAAAAACTTTGTCATGTTGTTGTTGTTACAATAATAAATTGGATTTGCCAAGCTATTTTTCTAGTAACTTTTTTGTGTATAAACTATAAAGCAGGTATTTGTTGGAGTTTCTTTTACACTAAAGAAGATATTCCTCAATCCTCCCCATACCCAGAAGTTTAATGAAAGGTAGCAGGTAAAATTGTTCCTCTAAAACTGAAGTTATTTTGGAGATTGGTGTTTTCACTTGAATGGTCTAGTTACATTACAAGGAAATTGGAGTTGTTAACATAATTGAAGTAGAAAATGTAGATATTAGCAGAAAAAAGGGGAAAAATGGATAAGCATACAAAATAAGTGCTTATTGAGACTCCTTTCTGGTAGATATTCATAAACAAGCAGCTTCTGATCCTGTTCAAAGCAATAACCAAGAAGTCTTACAACGTTGTCATGCTCAAGGTTAGCAGCCACAGCGAGCTCATTTTCAACATTATTTGCTTCTTCTGAAGCGAGGATACTTCTCTTTATGGCAACCTTTTGTCCATCTATTATTCCCTGCAATTTATTGATATCTTATAATACTTTGATATTCATCATTCTTAGAATGAAAGGTCTATTTTATATATATATATATATATATATATATATATATATTTTTCAGCATTTGGCTGGTTTAAGGCTTTTTTTTTTTACCTTATTCTTATTTTTTTTTAAAAAAAATTAGTTTCTTCTAACATTTTCAGTTATGTTTGAAATGAAAAAGTAAGGTAAAATAATTGGATCAACATGGATACAATCAAGACACTTGATTTTTCTTCTTTTCTTTTTCTGACAAAAACATTTGATTTACCTGGAAAACCTGTCCAGATCCACCTTTGCCTAAACACTGGTTCAAAGAGAAGTCATTTGTTGCAGCCTTCAGGATTTGAAGCTCATATGATGCCACCTTTCCAGTTCCCCTATGAAGCATCAATCTCATCTCTGGGTGACCTACCCTCCTAATTACTGAACTATTAAGTCTTGTGCATTCCTCTCTACCAGTCCCAACATATTTCAAAGTCATCTCCTGCTGCAGTCCATAACCTGTTTAACAAGGTAAGGACTAAAAATGAGTCCATTTTTTTTTTCCTTTTCTATTTCAATTGTATGAGGTTTCTAGCTTTTGAAAAGCTAATGAGATATTACAACCTTTGTGACCACAAATTGCAGTGCCAAATTCTATATGTTGTTCACTTCTTGCTCCAACATAGGTTGAGCTCAACTCTTCTGGTCCTTCATCTAGGCAAAAAGGTAAAATCTGGATCTCAGTAAATAACAAGAAGAAATAATGAGTGAATAATGTATGGACTTCTTGCCAACTGCACCTTGTTCTCGTTTCATCTTCAGAAGTTTAAAGCATATCTCAATGAAAGAAGATAATGCAGAAAACATAGTGATTGGTCTTGTTCTTCTTAAGGAGCAGAACACAGCAAACACAAGGATGGTTATGAAGAGAAATATTGCAACAATTAGTAGAATTATCTTAGTATCACTACCAGGTGCTCCTGATCAAATGTAAATCACATACGTAAGAAAGACATAACTAAACTTCAAACAATATAAACGAGGAGATCATAAACTGTCATATTTACGTCTTTTTACTGCTACAGGTGATGACTCTGCTACCGTGTAGAATAAAGAGTCCTGGTAGCGCACATAGCAACTCCTTGCAATAATCCTCCCACCTGTCTTTCCATAGGTACAATTCATACCAGCGCTTAGGAGTTCAGCCAGACATTTATTGCATTTGCTTCCTGTCAGGTCTCTTGTACATTGCACCAGTCCATAGATATTTAATGAGGTTGAGAAATATGCTGCACCCGTAGCAAACATAAGCGGCGAGGCACCTGCTATTGAGCCTAGGTTTTCCAAATGATTTAACAGGAATCTGTTGAATTCTTCTTTTTGCTGGAGAGAAATATCATCCCCATTTGCCATGCAGTAGCTATTAATAAAAAAATTACCAATATAGGCGTTAATAACATTTTGACTGATAAATTGCATGTGAACGGAATGTAATAATCAAGATGATTTATATGAGAACCTGTCGGTGTCGGCAATGGACAAGAAGTCTGTATAACAGTATCGAAGCATGCACTGATCATACCATATGGTTGCGCTAGTCCCTGATGGACACTCTTTAACGAGATCTGCATTTGCTATATTTAAGCAGCTCTGACATGTGTCCCTAAATATGTCGCCACGACACATTGCAAGGCTGTAGACGTTGTTGGGGTACTCGCCTGCACTGCTGTTGTAGAAACCTGACTGGATGGCTCTGGTCGAAACCGAGAGGAGAACTGTGTTTAGGTTTTTCGAAAAGGCTGCGCTCCTCGATCCCGTGCATATTATCTTCAACGGGTCTTGTGTGGCTACTGTAAGTGGAAAGAATGGGAGCAATATTAGGTGGAAAGAGCTGAGAAGAGAGGATTTTGCCAGGTTTTTGTCTGAAAACATCTTGCTTGGAGATGGTTACTATTGTTATGAAGAGGTGGTGTTCAATGAACTTTAATTATATAGACAAAGTCAATTTGACTATATAAAAGGAAAAGTAATTTGTTACTAATAAAGAGTTATTACTTGTCATGTCATAGAGTTGAGTTGTCAAGCAAAGGGGCATAAATAGCATACCTGGGACTCTGAAATCAACCATTAGGTCTCGTCTTTCTGGAATTCCAAACTATTGGGGTGATAATTCCTTTTTAACAAAAAAAAATAGAGACAATAAAAATATATATCAGACAGAAATTAATTGTATGATCACTTTTTGACAGACGTTAATTAGGGGACCATAAACAAATGCCTAGTAAAAATATTGTAGATGCGGTCCAAAATTTTGTTATATTTCAATGTAAGTGGATTTTCAAAAGAGTCCGAAACTAAAAACAGTTCTATTATTTAATTTATTTTTATTTTTGTCAACTGTGGTGGTCATAGAAAATATACAGAGATTTGAATGACCATATGAACCCGTCATGGAGTTTTTCTAATGCAAACTAGACCTAATAGACCCCCATGGGCCCCACCTTAATTACAGACTACAACTTAAAATTGAAAATTGCCGAATATTACTATAAAAATGTATATATCTAATCTACTATTAAACTATTCTCAAAAGTTCTCTAATTTTTTACTAATAAAAAACATCAATCTCTCTATAATTTGCATGGAAAACAGGAGGAATTGCAAGGAATTGAGGACTTGTCAGTCACGGTCAATGTGACTTGAACAGTCAAAGATGGTTTTAACTTTTGACCGTAGTTGTAGACCAGTGGTCAACACGCGCAACGCCAAATGGCAGTTTAACAATAATAGAAGAAGAAGAAGGAAAAGACCGGTTTACATTACTTCAAATTTTAAGGTCCTATTTGAAAAATATTCATTCTTATTCCTTTGATCTTATTTATTTGAAAATATCTATTTAATCTTAATTATTCATTTGAAAATATCTACTTTCTTAACCACTAAGTTAATAATATTTTCGAATATGGTCATAACTATTTCTGAAAATAACCACTACCTCCACTATAAATAGCCCCCATCCTTATTCTATTGATTTCGTGAATTCTTTCTCTTCCACTTTTTTCCCTCCAACTAACCTTGAATATCGTCTTGATTTTGGATAGTTGTTTCGATTTGCTTGTGGTTGTGGATCGCTCAGTCGGGTAACCGGACTTATCTTTATTTTAATTTTGTATTGCTTAATTTGATAATCGTTTGGCTTTGCTTGCATGTGTATGATTGTATGTGGTATGTTTTGCGGGATATTAGGTCTAGAAACTGGATTCCGACCTCGGCTGCCCAATAAACAGGTAGGGGTGGAATTTCGAATTTATTTGTGTATGTAAATTTGAGCCCTGATATTCAAGACAGGGGAGGAACTTTTTGGCATGCGACTGATATGACCGATCTCGTCCCGCTTATCTTTGTGAAATGTGCTATTTGTTATGTGGATTAATCCGACCTTGTTCACTTTTGCTATACCAACTACGTATAGAGAAGCACGTCGTTAAATAATCGGTTACTAAGCTTTGTAGTTGACATCCATTTGTTTCTTTGTGCTTGCGACGTAGGTTGACGGGCCGTCGGATGGATGCAGAGATACCGCCCCACCCTCACGCCTTGCGACCCGTCGGTCAGGGACCAAGTATGGGCAAGCCTAGGCACTTGGAGTATTTCAGGCCCTCCAATTTGAAAATATCATAATATATCGCAAAAAAAATCGAAAAAATGTAAAATTTGGTCTCCAAGGATTTTTCAATATGGAGAACAACTCGAACGGTTCGGATCGGCCATTTGAATTTTGGATTTCGAAAATGACTTTGGTGTACGAGAGATGATCCGTACACCAGAGTGTATTTTATCATTCCTCTATATATATAGAGAGAAAGAGAGAAAAAAAAAAACCTATGGTGTATACTAATGTACGGGAGCTTCGGTGTATAGTGTATACTGATCCAAACTCTTCGATCTGCATCAAAATAACCGATCGAAATTGTCCAATATGATCTCTTTATGGAAATCTCCTTGCTGACCAAATTTTACATTTTTTCAAAATTTTTAAGTATTTTTTTTTTTCAAATTTTTAAAAATTGTTATTTTTGAACAGTTCAAAAAAATTAGATTAGCGATTTTCTAAAATTTCAAAAAAATAATAAAAAAATTCAAAACGATATCGGACGATTTACAATAGGGAGAACATATCGGACGATTTGAATCGGTCATTTTGAAGCAGATCGAAGAGTTTGGATTAATATGCACCATTTGTTTTTATTAAACTTATTTTTATTGAATTTATTTGTTTGTATATGTTCATTTTGTTCAAACGATAGCAAAACTGTAGATTGCAATCTACAGTTAGCATTTCAGCGATTAATTTGTGTATAAAGAAATTTTTGTGTACAAGGCGACTGTTCTCCCACCCAACGGTCAGAAATCAATCTAATTGGTTGCACCTCTGGTATTTGAGTCTACAGCCTGCAGGAAGACAGGCTCGGTAACGGCCTTTCTTTTTTGGGTGAAGTGGAGCCGTTAATTTGGGCTGAGTTAGAAGTTTTTAACTTATATATATGTACTATATGAGGTAATAAAAATATGAGATATCTTGTCAAAACAAAATGCACGAAATGAATTAAGAATTATTTTTTTAAGTTGGTTGGAATTGCCAAACTAACAAATTTATTCATAATATGATAGTATTAGAGGGTTTTACGCTATCATGAATGAGGCATTATTACTGTGAAATGCACTTTTGGCGTGATCATTTGTTGGTTTAAAATGCTGATATCGCATGACTGGCTCTTATATGTAAATCGACATCATCGTCTCT
The DNA here is from genome assembly GCA_027725995.1 of Rhynchospora tenuis. NCBI lineage: Eukaryota > Viridiplantae > Streptophyta > Magnoliopsida > Poales > Cyperaceae > Rhynchospora > Rhynchospora tenuis. The sequence continues at coordinate 67,096,763 of CM050889.1, read as the reverse complement.
TGTAAAGGTAATTTGGGTCGATCTATATATATACTAGCATCTACAATTATCTGACAATGCCGGACTGCTCTCTTGCACCAAGATTTGCACTTTTAGGATCTCGAAAGAGAATCTAATTCTCGGTTAGGTTTCGAGGGGATGAATATATAATACGAACTAATCAGTTTTTGAGAAGCACTAGCTGAGCGTCTTATTGAATAAAAAAAAGGCCATATTTATATATATCATTCATGAGAAATTAGAGGAAATCAAATTAAAAATTCAAAACTAGTTTCTATGTCTTACATTAAAATTCATTTGTCATATGACATGACAGAATCTCAAGGGACCGTTAAAGAACGGAACCCATTGAATGGATCAGACAAGAAGAAACAGACATAAAGTCTTTGATCGATGACGGATGAGATACCAAGAAATAGTGTTAGTGAATTAAACAAAAGATAAAACTTAATGACAAAGGTATGTGTCCTTGCGGACGGGGGCACCACGTTAAAAGGACATGTGTCATTGGAAGTAATATTGTTCTTTCAAAAAAGGAACCAATAGTCAGCATAAGGTTGGAGAGGTTAGGAGCGTTAAAACCGGGAATTGATTACGGGAATCCACTAAATTGTCATCCCTGTAATCCCTCTATCCCTCTCTCCTACTAAAGTCTAACATCTCCGTAATATTTCTCATTTCTGATTCTCTTCTTCCGACTCTCCTCCTCTGACTCCGACATCTGCATCTCCTCCTCCGACCTCCGACCTCCGCTTCTCCTCCTCCGTCTCGCATCTCTTCCTCCGACCTCCGACCTCCGCCTTTCCTCCTCCGACCTTCGACCTCCGCCTCTTCTCCTCCGACCTCCGACCTCCGCCTCTCCGCCTCCGCCCCTCCTACTCCGCCTCCGCCCCTCCTACTCCTCCTCCGCCCCTCCTCCTCCTCCGCCTCTCCTCCTCCGACCTCCGCCTCTCCGCCTCCGCCTCTCTTTCTCCGATCTCTGACCTTCGCCTCTCCTCCTCCGACCTCCGACCTCTACCTCTCCTCCTCCGACCTGCGACATTCGGCTCTCCTCCGACCTCCGCCTCTCCTCCGACCTTCCTCTATCCTCCTCCCTCTGTCTATTACAAGCACAAATGTTATAATAAGGAATCTGATTGTTATAATAAAATATCAGATTGTTATAATAAGTGATCAGATTGTTATAATAAGATATCAGATTGTATAATAAGGGATCATATTGTTATATTATAATAAGAGATCAGATTGTATAATAAGGGATCAGATTGTTATAATAAGTGATCATATTGTTATAATAAGTGATCAGATTGTATAATAAGAGATCAGATTGTTATAATAAAAGATCAGATTGTATTATAAGGGATCATATTATTTTAATAAGAGATCAGATTATATAATAAGGGATCAGATTGTTATAATAAATATCAGATTGTATACTAAGGGATCAAATTGTTATAATAAGAGATCAGATTGTATAATAAGGGATCAGATTGTTTTAATAAGAGATCAAATTGTATAATAAGAGATCAGATTGTTATAATAAGAGATCAATTAGTGAAGAGAGAGGAGTGAGCAGAGCCCAAAATAGAAAGGATTGCTTCCAACACCCTTTCCCTTTTTAGTTAGGATGACAGGGATTGCAAATTAGAAGATTGCACTTATAACACCCCGTTAAAACCACTGTTTGAGAGCTTCTCTCTCTAAATAGTTTTCTCTCTCTAAAATCTGTCCCTTTTCCCTCTTTGTTTTATCTTTTATCTACTCTCGTTGTTACTGATCTAGAGAACAGTTTCCCTCTTCTTTCTTTTAAAGCTTTCTCTTTCTTCCTGCTTCCACTCTCCTCTCTCTCCCTTTTCTTTCTTCTTTCTCTACCCTTTATTTCTTTTCTCCCCAGGCAAATGGATCGGAAAGGGGGTATTTTCGCTAAGGATATTTATATGCATATGGAACAAACTGAAGAAGTGGAGCATCTTAGGGACGAGATAGACCATGCTATACTTGTCCTAGACCAAACTAGAGAGAAGCGAGGTAATATTGATCAAGTAAGGAGAGAACTAGTAAGAAGGCATTGGGGCAGTATTGAGGATTACCCTGATTGGAGAATCGGAGATGGTTCTTATATTATTAGACTACCTTTTAATGTTGATACTAATACTGTGGTGGATGGGATATCGCTATGGGCTCTAAGAAATGAGTGGTGGATCTTGCATTATACCCCAGACGGCGTAGCCATGGATCATTGTGTAAAGTTAAAGGTTAGAATCAAAATCAAGAACTTTCCTTTTGAGTACTGGACGGAACCTCATATAACTAGAGTCATTTCAACTTTTCGTACTTGTAACCAATTGGATTATGATAATGTTTATGGAAAGGATAGAAGATGGATCTTGGCGTGGATAAATTGTGATAACCCCAGAAAAATTCCAAAGAGGGTCACAGTAAAGTATGGGAGAAAGAAAAGGATATGTCGAATTGTGGTTTTGAATTGGGAATATGATACCTGGGCTCCAATGGGAGTCAGAAATGGTAATGATTGGGATCGATATGATGGTTGGTCCAGCGATGGAGATAATGAAGAGGACTTTGATGACAAGAGAGTGCGTATTAGGCTGACGGGTGCCTATGATAGGCTGAAAAGTCATTTTGATGAATTGCCTAGTTCTGGTTCTGCTTCTTCCGGGCAGTCTGGTAGCGATGATCTGGAGGAAATTGCTGATCCACGGTCTATGGTTATCGATGCACCGAAAGAAGGGGGAGGAAGGTTATGGTTCACGAGAACCGGGTGCAGGGAGTTTGTTGGATAGGAAGCTTCACGTGAAGGCTCCTCTCTCGAGTTCATTCCAGAACAATCAGAGTCTATCTGATGATAAGAAGCGCAAATTGGGCCAGTTTAATTTGAAAAATTCAAAAACCAGGGACGATGTATGGGCTTATTTGGGCCTTGATATAAATCAGAAAAAGAAAGAAAGGATACATAAACAATCGGGTATTGAAGATAACAAAATAAAAGGCCAAGGAAATCAATGGACAGTTGCTCCAAACATTTTAAATGGAGAGAATATGGGAGCCAAACATAGCAGTTGGGGTCAAGGAGTGTTTAAGCGCTTACAGAACCCGGATTTCAAGAAGAGTCACCTCACATCTTGTCAACTAAACCATGGCACTAGTTTGGAGTTCACTAGAAGCATATTTGGAAATAAAAGGTGTTCTGTGCAACCAAATAAAGGGGATGGTACTGTTGTGAACTGCTCATACTCTTTTTCTACATCTCCTTCTCACCCCTCAATACCTTTTTCCTCTCAAAAATATTGTTTGCTCAAGATGGACGAAGACCAGCTTTTACAAAGTTTTCTTCAGAAAATGAAAATTGAAGAGAAAGAAGATAATGTTTTTCATGTTCCATCTCATTTTACTCCGGTTACCAACTGGAATAGATGTCTGCTAGTGAAGGTTCTAACAGATGACTTAGTGCATGAGGCTCGTTTTGTGAGTAAAATAAAAAAAGACATGAGAGTGCAACCGGGTACTCGAGTCCAAGCTCAGGGTAGGAATATTTTCCTCATTGAGTTTGTGACTGACATGGAGATGCAGAATGTTCTAAAAAAAGGGGCATGGGATTTTAATGGAGATGTTTTTTTGATAAAAAGAGTTTTTAGTTTGGAGCAAGTTGTAAATGCTCAGTTTACTGACATTGAAGTCTGGGTACAAGTGCATGGTATCCCTCCCTGTGCTCTCTTACTTGATGGTATACCAAACATGCTTTCTAAAGTTGGGACCCCTTTGTCAGATGCAGTTGGTTTCTTTTATGCAAACATTAAAGCTTATAAAGTAAAGCTCTTAGTCCCTCTGAATAAGATCCTGAAGGATAAGATTGTGATGCAGAACAAAGAGCAAGGAGTATCTTATGATGTTTACTTGGTTTATGAAAACATTAATAAGATCTGTTATTTCTGTGGCCTCATTGGGCATATTAAAGAAGAATGCAAAGATAGAATGGTTATGATGAGGCTTAGAACCAATCCAAATTTTAAGAATGTTGCTGAGTTATGGAATGTGAAAGACAAGGTTAATCGCTGGGTAAATGATATTGCAGAGGTTCCGGTTTTCAAGGAGAATGTTGTGTATGAAACAAGAAGGGGTGATTTTCTCACTACTGGTACAACAAGTGGAGGAGCGATAAGAGATGAATCGCTGGTCATGGCAGATTTTTTAAATGTGCCGGGTGGGACTAAAAGAAGCGCTGAAGGTGATCTCAGAAGTGAAGTTGAGAATGATGACTTTGGATCTGAAGCTTCTCAAAACCAGTCTTTAAACTTCAAGCGGGCCAAGGAGGCGAACCCAAACTCGCCTCCACCAGCACAATGAGGCTCTTATCCTGGAACTGCCGCGGTATGGAGAGGCCGCGGCAGAGAAAATTTTGTGCTAGGCTATTGAGATCAACCAGAACCGAGGTGGCTTTTCTGACTGAGACTAAATGTTCAAGAGAAAAAATGGAGGATGTGGTAAGAAATCTCCCCTTATCAAATTATTTTGATGTTCCCTCAAATGGGAGATCGGGTGGTTTATGTTTGCTTTGGGGGGAACATATAAATGTCCATGTTTTTACTTTCACTAAAAATTTTATAGCGGCATGGGTTTCACAAAGAGGGAAAACAGATTGGCTTCTTGTTGGGATTTATGGGGACCCTCATCATACACAAAATGAGAACCTTTGGCAAGATATTAATAGATTGGTCAGGAGCTTTGAATCCATTTGTATCATGGGGGATTTTAATGCTATCATGGATATGTCTGAAAAGTTTGGAGGGAATTCTTTTTTCAATTCAAATAATAGGGGTTTTAGAGAGTTTGTGCACAATGCGGGTTTAATAGACCTGGGCTTTAAAGGCCCGGCTTATACTTGGACTAATAAACAAAATGTTTCGACAGCCATTTTTGAAAGATTAGATAGAGTTTTGGCCTCTCCAAATTGGATTCAAGAGCATTATCAGGCTTATGTAAATCATTTGCCGAGAATCTATAGTGATCATGCTCCAATCCTCCTAAATACAGTGAAGGAACATAATTTCTTTTATAAATTTAAAACTGAAAATTGGTGGTGGGGTGAAAGGGGGTTTGAGGAGTGCTGTAAGGAAAGCTGGGAAAGAAATAAAAATCTAGGGTGGGAGGGTAAATGGAGAAATTTTAGAAAAGATATTTTTAAGTGGAGTAAAAAGGTTCAGACACCTAAAAAACAACTTGAAACAGTCCATAAGAAGATTGAGGATTTTCAAAACCTTCACCCTAGTTCGCAAGATCCTCAAATGGAACATAATTTGCAAAAAGATTATAGAGAAGCTGAGGATAAATTAGAGGAGTATTGGAGGCAAAGATCTAGATTAAATTGACAATTAAACGGGGACAAAAATACAAAATTTTTCCAAATGGTTGCAGCTAATAGAATGCGAAGAAATATGATTCTTTTTATAAAGGATGAAAATCAAAATGAAGTGGGTGATGAGAGGGGTGTTAGGAACATATTTGTTAATTATTTTAAAGATCTTTTTAATGACTCATCTACCCAAACTACCCAGGAAATAAAAGAGATGCTAAGTCAGTGGTCTTTACAGAACACCCCAGTAATTCCAGATTGGGCTCAAACTTTTCTCAAACAAAAGCCTGATTTAAATGAAATAACAAAGGTGTTGTTCAGTATGGGCCCTGATAAGGCTCCAGGCCCGGATGGAGTGAATACAAGGTTTTTACAAAGAAACTAGGATTTGATTAGGGATGATGTAACAAGTATAATCCAACAAGCTTTCCTTACTGGTAGTATACCAGATGACTGGCTTAAATCTAAAGTAATTCTCATTCCTAAGAAAGATGATCCTTCTACTCCAAGAGATTATAGGCCAATTACTCTGGATAATACAGTATATAGGCTTTTAATGAAATTGATTTCTGAAAGATTAAAGCCAATCATTCCTTTCATAATCACCGAGGACCAAGCAGCTTTTGTAAAAGGGAGGGGTGTTGTTGATAATATAATTTTAGTCAGAGAAGTACTTCACTCCTTCAAACAGAATCATTTTGCCCAGAATTGTTTTATGTTTAAAGCGGATATAAATAAGGCTTTTGATACAATTCGGTGGAATTTTTTACAAGCTGCTCTTGAGATTATACAAATGCCCCAAAATGTAACAAATTTACTCATGAACTGTGTTAAAAGAGGAAAAGTGGTTTTAGACATAAATGGCAGAAGTGATGGTTTTATAATACCAAAAAGGGGTTTGAGGCAAGGATGCCCGATGTCTCCTTTTCTTTTTATTTTGGGCATGCAATTTCTAACGAGATTTTTTCAGAAATGTATGGCTGATGGACGATACAAAGGAGTGAAGTTGGCTGCTTCTGCCCCTATCATTACCAACGTGTTGTTTGCAGATGATCTAATGATTCTCGGCCAAGCAACAATTGAGGAGGTTCAAGCTCTTTTAAATATTTTAAATCACTTTACACAGGTTTCTGGTTTACAGATTAACCCGGACAAATCCAGTATTTGGTTTTCAAAAAGTTGTAGTCAAGATCTGAAACAAACAATAGTTCAAATGCTTGGGGGAAATTATGCTCAGGGGGAAGAGAGATACTTGGGGGTTCATTTATCGCAAGATCAATCTTTTCTTAATTTGGTTCATAGGGATATTGTGGATAAAATGTATAAGAGATTGGTGGGTTGGAAGCTAAATTCTCTTTCAATGGCAGGAAGGATAACACTCCTAAAATCAGTTTTCTATGCTTTGCCTGTTTTTTATATGTCAACTTGTCTAATTCAAACTAGAACAGTGGAGGAAATTCATAAACTTATGAGGAAATTTCTTTGGGGCAAAACAGAAAAAGAGAGATATCCTCTTATATTTCGTGGAATAAAGTTTGTCAGTCGGTACAAAATGGAGGGTTGGGGCTTAGAGATTTGAAACTTTTTAATAAAGCTCTTTTTATGAAAATGGTTTGGGAAATAGCTGCAAATAAGAATAAATTGTGGGTTAAAGTTTTAAAAGCTAAGTATTTTTCGAGAGTGGGATTTTGGAAAGCTAGGAATTCAAGTGGGATCAGTTTATTTTGGAGGCATATTTTAAAAGTGAAAGATGATTTGAGGCATGAGGTGCAGTGGAGGATAGGTGATGGGCAGAGTATAACAGTTTTAAATGAACCTTGGTTGCCGGGGTGGGATTCTTTGGAGCAACAACAGATGCAGTCTAGAACTTTAAAAGTGTCTAGTCTTATTTTGCATAATACTGATCAGTGGAACTTACAGGTTTTACTGAGAAATTTTAATTCTGATCAAGTTTCTTTTATTGTGCAGAACATAAGAATTCATCATGGTTTGAAAGACTTTTTGTTGTGGTTACCGAGCAAATCTGGGAGGTATATTACTAAAGCTTCTTATCACAACTTAATTCAACAGAATACTGTTTTAGATACTTCCCAGGATGAAATGGAAAGTATTTGGGTAAAAGTTTGGCAACTCAATAATATACGACCCAGAATAAAAACTTTTATTTGGAGATGTTTGCATAATGCCATACCGGTTGCGGTTAGGTTAAATAGAGTTTTTCCAAATTTTTCCCCCATTTGTATAAGGTGTGGTCTTCAGGATGAAACCATTGAACACCTTCTGTTTAAGTGCCCTCCTCAAGAGCAGTATGGTTTGTTTCTAATCTGGGTCTAAGAGTGGACGCATTGCAGGGTGATTTCTCTCAAATTATTGATCCTTTTTTAAGAAACCATGAAGATGATGAGTGTAAGTTGTTTTTCAGTCTCATATGGCAAATATGGAAGGAGAGGTGTAATTATATTTTTAGAGGTGGGATTTTTGAAGTTCAGAAAGTTTTAAAGCATGCTGCTTTCACCATTTATGCTGATGTGAAAAATTTTTCTAAAAAAGTATCAATGAGGCATATGAATCTTGTGTATGATTTGCCGAAAAATGCAGCTTTAATGATAGTTGATGGTTCTTGGGATGTTAAAACTTGGGTAGGAATGGCTGTCGTTATTTATGATGGTGGGGGAAAATTGGTTAATTTTAAAATTAAGAGAGGAAATGCGCAAGATGCTTTAATGGCAGAAGCTGGTGCTGTGCTTATGGCAATTCCTTTGGCAGACTCCCTCTTGCAGATGTATCAGGAAGTGCATATCTTTTCTGACTCTCAAATTGTTGTAAATGCGATTAATACTAATAATTTGCAGGACATTACTTCTTGGCATGCAGAGGGTACACTACAAGAATGCATTGGTCGGCTACAAAGGCTACAAAATGTCTGCGTCAGATATGCCAGGAGGGAGGCAGTACAGTCAGCTCACTTTCTGGCAAATCAAGCACGAAGGGGGATGGTTTTTCAGCCTAGTCTCAGTCAGGATTTCCACTGTGCGCCCGGGTGTTTTCCATGGTCTTTGGTTTAATATTACTGCTTAGTTATCTACTCTTATTTTGGGCTTTTTGTTTTGGTATAGTTTTTGTGGTTAGATTTAGGTGGTCAACTTGGTTATGTAATTATTTTAGTAATGTTTGCTTTACTGTACTTTCGTATGTGTTTTGTGGTGGTTATCCTGACCGTGCTGGAACAGTTTGTTGTTCTGTATTTTCTCCCCTAGTCTTTTAATATAATGCCTACGGGCTTTGCTGGCGTTCAAAAAAAAAAAGAGGTTAGTTGACTGGAGCCAAAAGAAAAGAGAAATTTTAACAAATTACAGTTGAGTCCTCAAGTAATTTAGCATGACAGGAGGTGTGCGAAGGCATGGAAAGTTTTCTTAGTCTAATTAGTTATGGACAGGTCAGGCGAGTGGAGACAAAAGAAAAGAGAAATTTTAACAAATAAGAGTTGAGTTTCAAGTCAATTAGCATGTAAAAGCATGGATAGCTCTCTCTCTGATAAGTTCGAGCTTCAATGAATCTCATATATATAATATTAGCCGATATATTGGTGAGATTCATCTCTATAACAGATATGCTTCTTTCTTTTTCTTTTTTTTTTTTTTTTTGAAAGTATTACAACAAAAAGTAAAACACTCACTAGAGGTGAACGATCCAAAATAAAAATAACAGATATGCTGATTATTATCAAATTAAAGTATTTCCCATTTCATGTTTATATCACTATATATTCTTACAATATTCAGGGTCCATATAATTCCCGTGAATTTTTTAAACCGAAATAACTCAAAAAGTTTTTTTAATAAGAAACCTTTGACTTCATTATTTAGAGGAACAAACATGTCAGGGCGCAGGTGGGTGGCGCGGGCTCTGACTGCTCAGTGGCGGAGCCAGTGGCAGTGGAGCGGGCATGGAGAAGCCAGTGACAGTGGAGCGGGCATGAAGAAGCCAGTGCGAGTGGAGCGGGCATGGGGAAGCTAGTGCCAGTGGTGCGGCCACTTCAATTATTTTGGCACATTAGGATCTGTTTGAAGAGTCCTGATGATTGGTAAAGTAAAACTATTTGTAAACTATTTTGGCGCATTATGGTCTGTTCATCTGTAAAGCAATGACCTACCAACTATTTTCTAAACTATTTTGGCGCATTATTTTGGTTTAAAAAAATATTTGTTGATGCTGGCAGGTGCTATAAATAGAGCATGAGTCTTCCAACTTTAGAACTATGAAGCAATAACAATTCACGGCAGCGATTGCAATACATTTGTAGCATATTAAAATTGCATTAGATTTTTTATTAGCATACTCGCGCTGGGGTCAAACAATTTAATATTTATTGTATTTTTTATATTTACTATGTCATATGTCAAAAAAAAATTTATATTTTTTCCCTGCCAAATTTGATGAATTTTCTATCATCGTGTTTGTTCTGAGGATGAATTTGGGTAAAATGAGGAAAAATAAAATGTTATTTCTTTGGGACTTTTTATTGGCTGGATGTGGGCGCTGACAATAGGCACCAGCTGAGGTTACCTAGCATATTTCAACACTATTACTTTGATAAATTTCAAACAGTAATTTTGATTAACGAACTAATCTATCTCAAAAAAAAAAACCACTTACGATTTACTTCTCATTGTGTTTCGGTAGTTATCGCAATTTATTGGTTTTTGCAATAGGTCAAATATATTTATTTGAATTAAATTGGTCTCGGATTGAATTTCTGTTCAATATATATTGCTTTCTGTTTCAACTCTTTCCAACAAACTACTTTAATGCGCCCGCTCCACTGCCACTGGCTTCACCATGCCCGCTCCACTGCCACTGGCTCCGCCACTGAACAGTCAGAGCCGGCGCCAGACACCTGCGCCCTGACATATTTGTTCTCCCAAATTCGGAAGTCAAACGTTTCTTCTTAAAAAAACTTTTTGAGTTATTTTCGTTTAAAAAAATCACGGATATAATTCCATTGTTTGTGAATTTTGATTACTTTGTAAGCATTTTGAGACGAGGAATATTGCAATCGTTATCAAAGCTTTGAAGATCTCATCTTCACCTAGATTGGAGAACAAAAGAGAGAGAGAGAGTGGATAGCAAGGGCTGGGTGTATGGAGGATTGGAGATAATAATGGGGGCACTTGTGCTTAGGGGATTTAGGTACCAGTGCCGATTTTACGTTTTTGTTTGATACAGATACTTTGATATATTTTCTTTCCTTTTCATTTTCAATAATGGAAAGTGGTGGGCTCACCCACTTATTTCAGAAAAAAAAAAGTGCGGATAGCTCAATTGTTCTCACGGTAAAAGCCAGACATTTCTGCACCAATCAACTCATGGGTTCACATTTTTCTGTGCATTATATCGAACAGCACCTCGTATACTCGTATTACCGTACTGCTCTGATTAATTCAATGGAAAGCTCAGCATTCACTTCAAAGAATTGAAGGGGAAAAAATGGCTTCAACATGACAACATGTCAGAAACCTGAACTCAATTGGGATCCATTGACTTGTTCAACATTCGGAGGGGCGCTCCGCGCTCGCTCAGCTGAAGAGAAAAGAAGTAACGGAAAGAGAAAACAGCGTTAAACTTCAAATGAAAAGAGCACTCCCACGGACGTGGGACCCAGGCCAATACACTAACGGAGAAGCAACGGAAGGAGACCTTAACGGCTGAGAACTCTCGCTCCCATCCATTGCATCCGGCCCTCTTTACGACTTCCATTTTTTTCTTTTTTTCTGATCATCTAATCTATAGATAAATTATTAAATAGGCAAGCAATGTAAAGACAAAACCTGATTTTGAGTAATGGGATACATTCTCTTATTTATCCATTCTCATCTCCATATATCCATCTCTCACTCTCTGTCCGAAATTACCCCAATTACATTTTTCCTTTGAAATCAATCTGAACCGTGACACTCACATCACATATAATTTCAAAGAACTGAAAGAAGCTATCCAAATAATTTCCGTTCGAAAACAAAACCATTCTTACCTAGGTAGTCGCTGCCTAGTTTTTTTTCTTAAAAAAAAAAAGGAAAAAAACCATTCTTACATTTTGACAACACGCAGTTGTCTGGCTGCACAGATAATAAAGAAATTTGAGAGTAGAAAATCACAGATTGCGTGCAACCAGAGATTCAGGCAACAAATTGTGAAGTACTAGCTAGATGTCCCATAACAATTGATTAAAATAAAAAATATATATAGAAATAAACATTTCGAAAAACCAAATTGGCATTTTTGGGGAATTTTTTTAATTCCTCTCAAATCGTTCAAAACACATTGGACTGCTGGGAAACTCAAAGCTGCTTAATTGGCGCCGCTCGCACCTTATAAAAAATGCTCAATTTTAATATAACGAAAAATTAGATTCAATTTAAACCAGACCAATAGGAAATAAATTTTCTGAAAATTTTGAAAAGGTCCTATACAAAGTAAAAAATAGGAGCAGATTAGCAGAATACCAAACTTTTTTTTAAGCCCAGCAATCGTTATCGCTATTGCTTGTAGCCTTGTACCGACATAGTGGTATACAAACTCTTCAAACTAAACAACTATAACGTGTAAAATTACACCACAAATGGCAACAGACAATTTTAATTCAACACAGACGATTTTTTAGGAAGCGTCGAAGTGAGCAGGATTATAAATGCCTCCGTTTTTCATATTTTTTTGTAAAATTTTAATTTAATAATAAAATAATTTAAAACTTCAATAAAAAAATAATGCTACCTTACATATATATTATCTATTTGATGTCTATTATTTATATACATATTTTGACCGTACTTAGCCCTTAAATTCAATCAAACAACTATAAATTGTCTCATAAATTGTTATATTTTCCAGGATATTGCTGCTGCCGCTGCTTTTATTTTATTTTACAGATTTTTCATGGAGATTCGACATGAGACGCGACATTTTGTACATACGGGAGTGTTTTCTCAGCCAGATGACTCATTCCTGGTCCACATACGCGTGCATTACATCATGAGGAGCCCAGATACACTTGGACCGTACTCATGGGCCTCATATTCAGCCTGTTATGCTCTCTGGACTTTCCATTTCGCACCGAAATGATCCATTTCGGTCCGAAATGCTTATATGGAAAGGCGAATCTTTTGTTTTTGGTAGATTTTTCGAGAAAGGAAGGCTTCCCACCGCCTCTCCTTGCCCTAGCCGCCTCCAGAGCCTATAGATGCACGTCCCCTGCCTCGGGAGAGGGGATCCCACCTTCTACCATTGATTTCCACCTCAAGTTCTTGCGTTTTTGGCATTTTTACACGGATTTCAAGGCAGACCAGCGGTGTTGGAGGCGACAGCAGCAACACAGCAGATCTGCATCAATTCCTTTGCCCTTAATCAGCGAGTATTTGCATAAAGAGACACCTCGGTTTATTCTTTTATGCTTTTATCTTGTTATTCTATGGCTTGTATCTTTATTATTTGCATGTTTATTATTGTTATTGTTGTCATGACGATTAGTGAGTAGTCTTTTTATGTCTTATGGATAGTTAGTAGATTAGTTTAGGATATTGTTATGACTTGATAGCTTTATTATGATATTTTGTGATTTATTTGGTTGTGAATTAATTTACTTGCTTGATGGAATTGTTTAATTGCTTGAAAGTTAGCTTATTGATGATACGTAGCGTTGATAGGACATAACTCGACCAAATAAACAATTTAATTAAAGTACTTGAGATAAATCCAGATTCGAAAGAATAGGTTAGTTAACGACCGAAAGGACTAACTTCTATTGTACCGACAGGACTTTAGATATCTCTAGAAATCCAACCAAATATTTCTAAATAAACTAGTCTAATTACGCAAGTATAGGATTAGTTATTTATGTGGTAAAACCCGACATCATATCCAAACCAGAACCAAGAAGCGAAAGTTGAGGTTAGGGTTAGGGTCTGGTCGCTTAGTAACCTTCACAAATTATCCAGTAAAATTATCAAGTCGAAACAATAGGTTTAAGGCAGGTTTTAGCCCCAACCAGTACTGATTTCGGTCCGAAATCAGTCTGTTTTGGTCCGAAATATCCCTCTGTCTCGGTGAAAATCGCAGACAGAGGTGCCTTAAAATTAAACTAATTGAACACTTATCCTTAGGACATATTTTTGCATTAGTTTGAGTCCTTAAATCACCAAAAATAACCAAAAATATTTCTTTTACTTGTACTTTATTTATTTATCTTTTTAATTACAAAATCCCAAAATATGTCTTGTCTAGCTTTCGTGAGGAAGTAAAGTCCGGTATTCAATTTAATCCGTCCCTGTGGGTTCGACCCTAAAACTTTACCAGAACGACTAGTGAGGAAAAGTCTTAAGTTATAAATTTATTTGACCTAGGTTTTTAAGCCTTCATCACTATTCTATGTACGTACATAAAAAATCAAATCATTTTAATTAGAAGTGGTCCACATTGACATTATTAGATTCTCGCAAGCTTTCGATGCCCATAAAAAAAAATAATAAAAAAAAAGTCAAAATACATAATGTTTTATATGTGCATGGTGAAAGCGACATAAATCATATCTATTGGTTTTAGTTTGACGTATAAATTCTAAACATTGAAAGTTAAAAAAAATCATATGCATAGTCGAGATATAAAGGAATATTTAATGCCTCTTACAATATTGTTTTCCTACGAACATAAGTGAGTTTATTTGACCACGTGCGTTTATAACAATTTTATGAACATATGACTTAATAAATTGTAAATTCAGAAAATAGCTATAATACTGCTCTGGATGGCCGTGTTTAATTAAATCTACTTTTTTTCATTCTATGTAGAAAATTTTTTTAATCACAGCAACTCACGCATTGGTGCTAAGCTCATGACTTCAGTTTTGGCTGTATATTATTTAATATCCAATAAGAGTTAGAAAAATTCTCATGTTTATGCGAATTATGGACTCTTCATAGAACCATAGTGTCACAATTCAAACTTTAGAAAATTTCAGTATGCGCAGTAGTCCAAGTCATAGCATCACTAAGTCTCTTCAAATTTGCCATACTTCGTAAACCTCACCTACCTTTTGGCAACTACCCGCTTCTATCACCAGTTAATTAATTTTCTTGGAACGCACCAACCTCCTTCGAACCAGCTCTATCTTTCCCTCCTATAAATACTGAATTCCTCTCACATTCTCCTCATCACTGAAACATACAAGTTTTGTTGTTTCTAAAAGCCAAATCCTCTCGGTAACCAAGCAGCAGTTACACACAGGAATTTAATTAAGAAAAGATCAATCATATTGATCATGGCCAGAGTGGAAGAAATCAGGGAAGCACAGCGTGCTCAGGGCCCAGCCAGCATATTGGCCATCGGTACAGCCACGCCGGCCAACTGCGTGTACCAGGCTGACTACCCCGATTACTACTTTCGTATCACTAAGAGCGAGCACATGACTGAGCTGAAAGAAAAGTTCACGCGAATGTGTAAGTGTGCCTTGTTGAATCTTTAAGTATTCTATATTGTACAAATGAGGCCTATATCTTCCATTTAATTTATGTAAACCAAATATTGAAATATTTTTAATTTTAATAAGCCAAAATTGTTCTTAATTTTCTTATTTCAGGCGACAAGTCGATGATTAAGAAAAGGTACATGCACTTGACTGAGGAAATTTTAAATGAGAACCCAGAAATGTGTGCTTACATGGCACCATCTCTAGATGCACGCCAAGACATTGTTGTTGTCGAGGTTCCAAAGCTCGGCAAGGAGGCCGCAGTGAAAGCCATCAAGGAATGGGGCCAGCCCAAGTCAAAGATCACCCACTTGATCTTCTGCACCACTAGTGGTGTTGACATGCCTGGTGCCGACTACCAAGTCACCAAACTCCTAGGTCTACGTCCATCTGTTAATCGTTTCATGATGTACCAACAAGGATGCTTTGCTGGAGGCACTGTTCTTCGCATGGCCAAGGACCTTGCTGAGAACAACCGTGATGCTAGAGTCCTGGTGATCTGCTCAGAGATCACTGCTGTCACCTTTCGCGGACCCTCAGTGACACATCTTGATTCTCTGGTTGGACAATCACTCTTTGGGGATGGTGCAGCTGCTATTATCGTGGGTGCTGATCCTGACCTTACTGTCGAGCGTCCATTGTTCCAGCTGGTATCGGCTCAGCAAACCATCCTGCCCGACTCAGAGGGAGCAATTGATGGGCACCTTCGCGAAGTGGGTCTCACCTTCCACCTCCTCAAGGATGTACCCAGGTTGATATCCACGAACATTGAGAAAAGTCTTGTCGGGGCTTTTACTCCAATCGGTATGTAAAATCATTTGACTGACTATATTGATACCAACCATGGTACATATTTACTAATCTATATGATGTTCGATTGTTAAATTTAATATTTCTGATTTGTATACATAATTAAATTGTTTGCAGGTATATCTGACTGGAACTCGATCTTTTGGGTAGCCCATCCAGGTGGCCCGGCAATCCTCGACCAGGTGGAGGCCAAGCTTGCACTCAAAAAGGAGAAAATGAGTGCGACTAGACACGTTTTGAGCGAGTACGGCAACATGTCCAGTGCATGTGTGCTTTTCATCCTAGATGAGATGAGAAGGAGATCGGCAGAGGAAGGCAAGGCTACTACCGGAGAAGGCCTTGAGTGGGGAGTACTTTTTGGTTTTGGACCAGGACTCACTGTTGAGACTGTGGTGTTGCACAGTGTGCCCATCTCAGCTCAGTAAAAGAAAGTGTACTGGTCTTAAAGTCGGATATAATTTGGGTTTTTGCAGTTTATGTTGAATTTTAAATGGGTTAATTTTTTTTCGCGTTTTTATGAGGAGCACACAGAGTAATTAGTTTGAAATATTCAATTTTATTTATTCGTGAAAATAATGTAATTGCTACATGCAATATGAATTAATTAAATTTCATTGAAATACAAAATTTTGAATATATATCGATCTTTGAATTATATTATCATCAATTTCTATATTATCTTTTATCTTTTTAGTCCGGACTGAGTCATAAAAAGAAAAAAATGAAAAAAAAAATGTCCAATTTTTTTGACTTACAAGACGGAGACATATCTGCAGTTTAAAATCAATTTTAGTGCGCCTATACATTTGTGCCATTTTGAAGGCAAACAAATGTTAACAAAAAAAAAAAAAGGAATAGTCTTATACACAATTTGTTTACAAGATTATACCATGTAGATGGACTCATCCAAATCTTAAAATCAATTTTTAGTACACTTTTTCTGTTTCATATTCTAAGCTAAGCGCTTGAGCCATTGTACAAAATGGAAGGGGAAAAAACAGAGAGCCTTCAGAAAATATGAACACAAAATCATTTGCTTGATTATACCATGCCCACAAACACATGTATCATTTTTCTATGCACTTAATCGAAGTTTTCAATTTTTGGAGCCGAATAAAATAAAAGAATACCAGATAAAAAATAGTTTTTGCTAATGACCCAGTAGTCAGATGGTAGAAGTATTAAACTATTAAACTAGTTCTGAAGAGATAGACCATCATTTATTGAAGTATTAAACTAGTTCTCAACAAATGAAGTTTTGTGTGCTGACGATTTTGACTTCATCTTAAATAACTACTAGATATGGTTAAACATATCTAAGACGACTTTGTGTGACCGTGTGAGAGGATATCGTACCTGGAGAAAAAAAAAAAAAAAAAAAAAAAAAAGTTCATACTGCAGTTATTATTATTATTATTTTTGTAAAGAGGTAATAAACATCTTCACCCAACCGTACCATGCGCTTACAAGAATAACAGGTCCAAAGTCCAAACATGACGCATTCAAGAACGCGCAAGAAAAGTTCAAGAAAAACAAGTCGTTTAATCACCAATATAACGCAACGGGACAAATGACAAATCTTCCCTTCTCCAAGTCGCTGACTTAATGGACCCCACAATCCGACTAACATCTACACTGTCAATATTTACAAACGTCAGTACTAATCCATCACCCTCTCTTTCTGATCTCTCCTTCTGCTCTTCTCTTCAGAAGCTATAACGCATATTGTGATCCCAATTCCCATACTGTCCCTATACTCTCTCACTCTCTCTTGCCAGATCTTTTCTTGTTACTTACTCTCTCTTCTGCATACCATTCACTTGCCTCCAATGAACAAGCACCCACAGTAACTCCAATCTTTCCTCCATTGATACAATGAGAATCATGCTCGGATTATTCACGGCACTAACCGTGGTACCGCTTCTTTTCTTCTATGCCGATGCAGTGGGGTCTGCTGGTACTTTGGCCATCAGTTCAAGCACAATATGCGGCATCTCCGCCAGTACGCTCCCTCGAACCATATATTGTACCAACATTGATGAGTCCGTATCAACCACGCCGTACCTGGTTTATCCCAATGTATCATTTGATTCCGTATCTGCTGGTACCAATTTCTTCTGTGGTTTGAAATCGAGCAGAAAGGTGTTCTACTGCTGGAATGGCAACCCGGTGAACAGAAGGCGGGTCTACAGGGGCTCTTGGGTGCTCTCTGATCTCACTGTCGGTGAAACCCAAGTATCAGCCATTGATCGGTCAGGAAATGAAATCCGATGGTGGAGAAAAGCCGGCTTGTTTCCATCATCGGTTCTTGGCAATTACAGTTCACTCACTTCTGGGAACAATTTCACGTGTGCCATCACCACCAATGGCACAATTACCTGCTGGGGCCCACTCGCCAGTTCCTTGCAAGCCAGTTTCTCCGATTACTCTATGAACACAATTGTTGCCGGCGATTCGCACATGTGTGGACTGGACAGCTCTGGTTTTGTCATCTGCCAAGGGAGCAACAGCTCAGGCCAATGTTATGCACCAACTGGGTCGCCATATGAATACACCAGGTTTGCTTTGGGCCCAAACCATACATGTGCCATTATGCAACCCAATTACACAGCTGTCTGTTGGGGCAGTAATGGCAGAGCCCAATTGTACCAACCTCTGAATGGGACCACTTTCGAGTTCTTGGTAGCTGGTGGTAATCTTACATGCGGATTGACCACTCACACCTATTCGGTGTTGTGTTGGGGCTCCGATTGGACAAATGTATCAGTTAGAAAACTTTCGCTGCCTATGATTTTACCAGGAATTTGTGTTGCGGATGGTGGTGACGAATGCAATTGTGGTACTTACCCAAGATCAGAGACTCTCTGTAATGGCAATGGTGTCATTTGTCAGCGGTGTGACCTTCAAAAACCAATTCCACCATCACGACCTCCCGCATTGGCACCCACACCAACATTGGCACCCACACCCGCATTGGCACCCACACCAACATTGGCACCCACACCCGCATTGGCACCCACACCGTCAGGATCGAAAAAAACCAGCATGACAGGATGGAAACTGGATGGTATATTTGCTTTAATAATTGCTTTTGCTCTTCTATGTGTGGCTGCAATTTGTCTGTGGGTCTGTTGCTGTAAGGCTCCCAACTCAGGTCATGGTGGTGGGAATAACAATGCCCCTGCTGGTGGTGGTGGGAATAACAATGCCCCTGCTGGTGGTGGTGGGAATAACAATCCCCCTGCTGGTGGTGGTGGGAATAACAATGCCGCTGCTGATGATGGTGGGAATAACAATGTCCCTGCTGATGGTGGTGGGAATAACAATGCTGATGAAGGCGAACATGCTCCTCCTCCTCCTCCTCCTCCTTCGACTGCATCCTCCTCCTCCTCCTCCTCCTTCGACTTCAGGTCTGGTGGTGGAATTGATGAAAGCGACCATGCTGCCGAGATCCAGACAGTCTTCCCCCGGCTTGTATGGTTCCCGGGGTTCCAGAGGTTGGGTAGGCTGTGGTACTATGTGTCGGATCTTTGGAGCGGGGGTGCATCCTCCTCCAACCATGGCAATGAGTCCTAACTTGAAGAACTTGAGAAAGCCACCATAAAGATTACCTCATGCTAGTGCACAATCAATTTTCAGTAGACTTAGTATTCATTTCTTTATCCTCAATTTTAAAGCTAAGTGCCAAAGCCGTGGTGCAAAAAAAGAAAAATAGGAGAGCTGTATAGAAAATCTGTACATTTTTTTTTTCTTTGCATGATTATACTATGCATGTCAACTAGCTAGCACATTTACAATTTGTTTAATATTGCGTGTTGTCGATTTTTGCAATGTTTGGGACATATGATAAAACAAGAGGGAAAAAAAATAATAATACACATGGGCTTATTAGGGGTGGAAGCAGGATTGAGAAATGGGGTAGGCCAAGGTCTGAAATGCTAACCTTAGTTGGTTTCTGATAAGTCTATTCAAACTTTTATCTTAACTGGTAGCATCCAGGGCAGCCTAGTTTCCTCTTTTCAGCTCCAGACTAAGAAAACATGCAAATATTAGAAGAAAATCAGTATGATATTAAAATTATGGTACTATATAAACCTGACAAAGTAAATCATATAAAATAAAATTAATTTGACCAAAATACCCTAGCATCAGAATCACTGTTAGAACATACTGGAGCAACCTTAGTTGTTGGTTTGTCTAATTCCATTTTTCAGTTAACAATAAACCAATTAGTTGAACAATCGAGACTACATTAGCATTCCTTTGTATCAGTAATTCAATATACTGCTATACCATTATAACAACAAATGCATAGAGAGTACTTACTACTTAAACATCATGCCTTAGTGGAAGCATAAGAAATTATAAGAAGTACAAACCATGATAAGTGATTCAATGCATGCCTTCCTTGTATCATAAACTAGCAATTCCATCCTAATATCACAATTAGCAGTAGAAGATAATATGAAGAATTAATTAAACAATAAAAAGTACTTACTAATAATAAGATAAACAACAGTTATTGACTATAAGCATAATTCAAACCAAAAGTTACATCAGATATGTATTCGATAATTCCAATTATGACAACAAGAAAATCTATTATAAAATGTCACTATTGGCCTGTTGGTATTATATGGACGAAATATTTAGCAATAATTGAGAGCACTAGACCATTAGCATTCAACAATTAAAAGAAATTTAAGCACAGCCAATTGCTGCTATAAAGTATTTATCAATTATCAATAATTGAGAGTACTTTCTGTCACTACAGGATCGAACAGACATCACTGCATCTCATTGTTTGAAGAGTTAAACAAATACATGCAATTCTTTTTATCCTTTTCTGTACAATACTGTCAATAATTAATTGCTTATTGAATCTAATTTCTTCTTAATAAGTCAATATTTAGCCATTTTATTCCTTGGGATGCCAAATATTGATGCTGCAATTATCTTTTATAAGCCTCAATAATGCCAGAATTGGCTAATTTAACAGAAACTAGGTATGTGAAAGGCAATGAGGTTTTTAAGTTGCTAAATTGCACTTGTCAGGAAAATGTTCCCACCTCTCTATAAGGTTATAAAACTTGAAAGAAAGCTAATTTCAGATGCCAAATTAGTATTTATCTTAAAAAAAAAAGATGCCAAATTAGGACCTTGCCATCGAGCAAGCACTATACATTCACAGAATCACACAAAGTTCCAAGTAACCAATTACCCATCAACCCATCATCCTAATTTCATAAATCTATAATCCTACACGATTTTTGAGTACCAAAAAGTAAAAGCTAAAAGCAAAAGACCAACAAATGTGGAGGAATGATCATCGACTCACCACCGTTTTGTCTGAAGAGATCAGAGGAGAATAACGGAGGGGCACTGGAGGTGACCGGAGTGAAGGCCGTGGAGTACAGGAATAGCGCCGCTGATTGCGCCTCACACAGCCGCACAGGAGAGAATAAGGGAGCGTAGAAGCAAAGGTGTTTTAAAAAACGAGAGAGGAACTGTTTCGGATCAGGTGTCACTGTGTCAGGTGTGGCCGTGTGGTTTCGCTTCTAATCTATTATTCAGAGGAGAGAATAAGTTAATCCTGGAGTACGCCAGATCAACGCCTGCCCTTTTGGTTTCTCTTCTGATTCTAATTCAGAGAGTAGAATATGCCCCTTCCTTAGTCGGTTTCTCTTCTAAATTCTAATTTTTAAATCAGAGGAAATTAAGTTAATTGACAACAGATTGACTAAGAGAATTATCTTCAAATTAAGTAGAAACATTAGTTTAAAAATTAAGAAGTATATGTTATTAAGTCTTATAGAAGGAAAATAATTCATTGTAACGTGACTACGTGAGTGACATTTGACATTTCATCAGAGCTAGATTATTCAGTCGCGGCTCAGTCATCTTTGTTAGATTGTATGTACTTCGATAACAAAGATTGTATGTAATTTGATAGGTTTGTTTTATGGTAATGAAGGTTTATAATCGTGTATATATGCATGGTTTATTATTTTTAGGGAATGAAGGATTGCTAGTTGCTAGTAGGTATTTGCTACATTCATTAGTGGGATTTATATTTATATTTAGGCAAATTCTGTAATGGACTGAATTTTTAACGGGGCTTAAATCTGGATCGTTCATTTAAAATTATGAACGGATTTGGTTGATCATAATTCAAGCCCGGTTTAAAATTTCAGTTCACCATAGAATTACCCATTTAGTTTATATCTACATCATCATTGTCAAAAGAAAGCCATGAAAAACACAACCTCGCATGGTTTTTTCAATTAGTTTCTAACGATGTTACATCAAATTTCAATGTTTTAATGTACATGATTTAAATAAAGTATAAAACAGTATCTAATAACATCAAATTAAATTGTATCATTTTTATGTTTATCATATGGACACAGTTTATTTAAACCAAATTTCAAATGATGAATTTTAATTCCATCGTGCAAGCGGGAGAGAAGAAGAAGAAGAAGAAGAAGAAGAGTGGGGCGGACGAAGGCTGGTTTAATCCATCGACTGGGTTTGTGATTTAATCGATCTGGTTCCTAATTCGAACAGGCGTTGTTACAAATTTCTGATTTTTATTATTTTATTGTTATTTATATTATATTATTAAATATGACAAAGTGATAATTAAAGAAGAAAGTTGAATTTTAAGGTGGCAAATTTTCAATTTTTTCAGTCTTGAGTGAAAAAAAAATCCCCAAATATTTTTGTTGGTACCAGTATCTTTCCTAAATTAAAAATTCTTCTATTATTTTTTAAATTCAAGTTTATTTCGCCAGCAAGGTCCAACAAGTAACATCCATTTCAAGGAGATCCGTGCCTGACAAGTTGATCTTATAATATTGTTTGGATGCCCTCAGGGTTGAGATTTTGATTTTTGGACACGTGTTAAGTCCACAATAATATGGTCTTATAATATCAGTTTAGCTCATCCATCATGAGTTCTTGTCTATTAAGTTCTTGTTCAAAGCAATGGAAGGGAATCATATCCTCGTGCTCACCTTTCATCCTGACCATTGGATTACGATCCAACGACGCACGCAAAAAATAAAAAAGAAATCGCTACTCTCTCCAGACTGCCTGCGTTTAAACAAGCTGCCCTCGTCCTTTCTTCTCTCGAGTCTCCCAAGTCTCCGCCTCTTCTTCTCAGACTCGTTTATCATTGGATGATTAAATAAGCACAGAGTAACCATTAGTAAGGACCAAAACATAGTTGAAGCAAGTGATTCTGAATAGTTAACCATCAGCACATGACTATTAATAATTGAAACATGATTAACTATGGAATAAGGTTGGGAACTTGGCAGCAATACTCATGGATCACTATGTAATATCAAAAAATTGAAGGGAAAAGGTACACGATCCGACCTGGATAGAGAGGAGGAAGACGCGAGTTGAGAGAGGCGAGGGGCGGAGAGAGGTGGCGACGAGAAGAGGCCAACAGATGAATAAGAGTTCCGAACTGATCTTGTTGACGTAATCGATCGTTGAGATAGCGAAGGACAAGGCGAAGGGTTTCCAGGTTGTAGAGAAAAAGGGGAGGTTTCCAGGCAGATGCTAGTGTCTAGTGAGAAGAGGCTGAGACTTGAGAGAAGAAATGATGAGGACAGAGCGGGCAGACAGCTGAGGCAGGAGAGAGCAGCGATTTTTTTTTTTTTTTTTTTTTTTGTGCACATCTTTGGATCGTAATCTAATGGTCTAGATGAAAGGTGAGCACTATGCCTACCTTTTAAAGGTAGGCAGAGGATACGATATTGCGGAAGTGCAAATCTACAATTGATACGTTACTATCAACAAAATTTACCTGATTTATAATGTTCCGAATACTTCATTTTAACCACTCAAGTTGTCAAAGATTTAATATCAGCCCACATAAAAATGTTGACTTCGGTCTTTCAGCTCCCGATGTTATTACAGAGACCAATAAATCATGCTTAAGTTAATCTAATTACTAATTATATTATTATTATTCCACATGAATTCATAGAAACTAGAGGGGCTAATCGAGCTTCGCTCGATATTTGACATAGTAATAAAATTAAATATGTTATCATTTAATAAATGTTGATTGTAATTAGGTTGTTATGTTTATAATTAATTTAAAGTGTAATAACCGGTAGGGTAAAAATAATAAATTATATCTCCATATGTTGAAATGTTTTATAATGGCGATATAATTTTTGTGAAGTAATTCGACAATAAGAGAGGAATGCGATTGAAAAATATTAGAAACATAAAAATTAAATTTGAGCTAAAATAAAGAACTATTGAAACGTACATTGATGATACCATAAAAATTTAAAATATAAATATAAATTTCTACAGAAAATATTAATCGTCAAACATGTCGGCAACAGGATCGTATTCATTATCAGGATAATAACCTTCGCCATCAATATGAAATTCAGCAAATATTATACTGTCATCATGGATGAATGGAGGAATTGGGTACCTAAAAACATTGATGGGAATGAATTGTGAATATATCTAAAATTGCAAAAAATACAGTACTAAAAAAAGCAAGATCTATATCATTATGAAAAAATTAACAATTAGTAGTCTACTTAGGCATTTGAAACTTTTCTTAACTTAAGTTTCTAAACTATCACAAATAAAAAATATTATTCCATCATTTCTCATGGAAGCAACTAAGAGAGAGAGGTTGAAATAAATAATGTGATAAAAATGATGCAGTATAATCAAAATGGATATTAATGATACAACATAAAGGAAACACAATTCTAAGCAACACATATTACAACACAATAAGTAACACATAAAAAATTAACATACATCTGAAGGAACAGACCATATTAAATCGGAGCAGAAAAATCAAAGGTCTTGATGGAGTGTCACACTAATACTATCTAAAACAGGGACCGACACCCACACACCTTTATTTATATTATTGATTATTGATGTAACACTTTATATTGTTTACAATATAATTCAGAGCATATTTATTGTAAATTATTTAATTATACAAAGAAAATATGCATAAAATGAGCAAAGAAAGCATATTCTAAGCAATATTTGAGTAGTTTAAGTGATTTTGTACTCATTATATGTCATTTGATTACAATAATATATATTCCATCTATTTATGTTGTCTAGCATATAATTCAGAGCTTACTCATTATAAAATATTTAGTTATACATATAAAATATACATAAAATAAGCAAATAAAGCTTATTCTGAGCAATATTTGAGCAGTTTCAGAGATTCTGCACTCATTCAAAATCATCTGCTCACAATAATCTATATTTAAACAATTTATATTGTCTACAATATCATTCAGAGCATATTTATACATAAGAAAATATGCACAAAATGAGCAAATAAAACATATTCTGGACAATATTTGAGCATTTTAAACGATTCTACATTCATTCTGATGGCTTATAATCTATATTTGAACACTTGATATTGTCTACAATATAATTCAGAGTATAATTATTGCAAATTATTTAATTATGCGTGGAAAATATGCATAAAAGGAGCAAATAAAGCATATTCTGGTTAATATTTAAGCATTTTAAGTGATTCTACACTCATTCTCAATAATCTGATCATAATCTATATATAAACACTTTCTATTGTCTACAATATAATTCAGAGCTTATTTATTATAAAATATTTAATTATACATAGAAAATATTCACAAAATTAGCAAATAAAGCATATTCTGGGCAATATTTGAGCATTTTAAGCGATTCTGCACTCATTCTAAGTCATCTGATCAATATAATCTTTATTTAAACACTTTATATTGTCTACAATATAATTCTGAGCATATGTACTGTACATTTTTTATTTATACATAGAATATATGCATAAAATGAGCAAATAAAGCATATTCTAGGAATTATTTGAGCATTTTAAGCGATTCTGTACTCATTCTTGTAAGTGCTATAACAATTCTAGAATGCGGAAATAACCCAGAATCGTAAAATACCTCGTGCCATCGCTAATCGAAATCGAGTGTTGAGTGGATGAAGTTGAAACCAGCAAGCCATGTGTGTCTCCTTCTTATCTCCTGCAATCTGCAAAGACTCCTTAGCGAGAAGGCACTACAGAACCGTTCAGACTTCCCGTGACTCGATGGTATACTCGGGGAATGACGGTCCTGACTTGTTTCCCTCTCTCTCCTTGTATTCTCTCTCTCTTGCTCTCTAATCAATAGAGGAACTGAAAGAATGCCAAAGCCTTACTGTACTCCATCAAAACAGAGGCTTATATAGGGGTTCTAAACACTCAGAGGGCGCATACAGTGGATCTGAACAAAGGGTGCGATGATCAGACTGTTCTGTCTTGATTCAGTGTCCCAACGGTAGCGACCCGCTAGACGACGTTTTGGACAGAATACTACATTCTCCCACTTGAGCTTGCATCCTTTGTATGCACAATCCCCTCTGTTTTCCTTATGCCAAATGATCGAGACATAATACATGAACTAAGGCAGTAAGTCATCATTATCGTTATTAGTGCTAAAAGCAACTAATAAATGCGAATATTACTTTCCATAATCACAATGTACTATATAACTATCAATTCAGCCCTTTATGTGATTAGAATACAACCTTTATGAATGAACCCGACGTTTATTCCAAGTCAGTCTTTATGATGTAATTCTCAACTTTATGATCAAATATATGTTCCATATATGCTCGCAATCAACCGAAAAAAAACATCTATACTTTTATGAAGAGTTTATACACAATCGTACGATTAATTTTAACCATAGGATCAATTCCTATATATGTCCCCGCTACATGATCTTTGAATTCCTTTAGCTGCAGTATTTATTCAAAGAATCGGTCAGCTTCTATTCTGTATGAAAACCTTTAATAACCACTTAATTCTTCTTATTGCGCTCTTTCAAAGTCAAATACTTAATGTCGATACCTCGACCTTTACCTTTATTATTCTTGACTAGAAAGACTGCGACAGAATTATCATACAGAATTCTTAATGACTTAGATATAAAACCAATGACTCTAAGTCTCACAATAAAACTCTTCAAACACCATTGAGGGTAATCTCAAAACACACAACAAACTATACTTTATGTTGAACTAAAGAATAATGTCAGTTAGACATTTCTTTATAACACAATTCCACTAGTTAACATGTATCCTTAATTCGATTTACTAGAATCGACAAAACCAGTTTGTGTACCAAAATAACTTCAACTTATCTGTCTGTTGAGACATAAGCACACTATCTTAAGTACCTTAAGATATATCATTACTTTCTTAGCAATTTAACTGTGGTCTATTCCCTAATTATTATGATATCAGTCCAAATATTCAAATGGCAAAAGCTATGTCAGTTCTTGTGCACAAACCTGATCATACTTTATGCTTTCAAATTTCCTAAATACTCGAAGTATTTACTTTTTGTTCCTTTTCTGAGTTATACTGAGGATATTGATTCAAACTGAATCTATCACCTATATTAATAGGTACTGAACGTGGTGAATATCATTCCTTCCAGAATATTTCTAATATCTTATTGATATATGCTTGTTAAGATAGATCAAGAATATCTTGATTCCTATTTACATGGGCAGTGATGCCTATCACAAACAAAACTTCAGCCATTTCCTTCATATCAATATTTTAGAAAGAAATTATTCACCTTATATATTCATCTTTTATCATTAGTTACAAGTAGAACATTATCTATATATAAAACAAGTAAACAAAATCAACTCCCACTAATCTCTTGATATATGCACTGGTTCATTTTATATTTCTTCAAATCGTATGAAGAAATAACCTTATGAAACTATTAATACCATTAGTGAAAACTTATTTTAATTCTTATATAGAATACTTTAACTTGCTAACTAAATATTTATTACCTCTAAAGAAGAAACTTTTATGGTTATTTAATATAACCTTTTCCTCTAGATCACCATTAAGAGTTGCAACCCTTATATCCATTTGATGTAACTCCAAACCAGAATGAGCTACAAATGCCATAATCATGTGAAGTGAATATTCTTTAATACATGTGAGAAAACCTTCATGTAATTCACTACTTCTCCTAAATGAATCAATTGGTGACAAGTCTAATTTTGTATTACTTTATGTTTACTTATGAATCCTTTTGGTTTTAAGAAATCTATTACAACTAATAGGTTTAAACCATAAGTAACTTAATAAATTCTAGACTTAATTACACACCATTGATTCAAACTGATTTTACTTGGCATTATTCTGTAATATGGACTCAATACAATTCATTATCATGAAAATATATCAGGATTATGCTCAAAACACTTATATCTTTATAAGAGTCTCGTAGGTAAACTACGTAACAATACTAGGAATAACCGACCTTTATTATTTATTAGATCACCTTAATATTGAATCTTAATGTTCAACTTAATCTATTCTTGTATTATGCGGTTAACGAATGTCAATAATTGGATTATCAATACTTAGTGATCCTTAATGAATATCATCCAATTATGTATTAGAGAGAATTTCTGTATGATCTAAAATGGATCACTCCCACTAATCTGAACATTCTCTAGAACTTAATATTATTTCTAATTCAAATCCTAGTCATATTTCTAATCTCTATACCATTACCTGACTTCTCAATCTTTATTTGCTTACCGCATTGTTTCTCTACTTCCGCCTCAAAACTTTATAGTTATGTAGAAATACATATATTGTGAATAATCATCATTTAATGAGATAAATGCAGGCTATACGCTTGATGCCAGCTAGTCATTTTCTTACTTGTTAATCATATCTCAACCATATGAACACTCTCAACTTTATCCATAATACGTCTATTCTCCTATTAAACACATATGGTCAAAAATACCAAAATGACCATTTATCTTTATATGTGTTATAAACTTATAGGAAATCTTGATAAGACTATATTAAACTGGACAAGTATTCAAAATAAAATATACAAGTAATGACTCAGAAATATTATATAGACTCTTTTGTTGAACAATTATATTCCTCATTTTCATTATGTGCTCTCGCACCTATAATGGTAATAAGCCTAAAAGATAAACTTTTATGATGAGTATTATTACATTAGCCTTAACATAAGAGGCCAACTACTCATCTAATGTCTTATGTAAGAACTTTACATTAATATGCACATCAACCAAATCACTTTACATTGAAAGAACTTATTCTTTATAAACATGAAATATAAGCAATTAAACTGCTCCCACTGCTCATTATAACTCATGTTCATAAAAGTTCAACCTCAAAAGTAGATTACATTAGTTGATCTTTCTTGATGGAAAATTTAATATTCTTACAACTTTAATGAAGGAGAACAGTATCCTTCTAGACCTTATAACTATTATCCCCAACCCAGGAACTTTGACACTTATCATTTCTAAAGGGAATCTGCTATCCTTATGAAAGTAGAACCGATACATGCTTATCTTTATGTTGAGACTTAACTTTATACTTTAATTTACCAATGCAAACTAAGTGATGTATCTTTACGAGTCAATTCCTGCATAATATTACCTGTGGGCTAAATATCATGCTATAACTCTTTATGTAATTAAACATTACATCTTTATGAATCAATTTCTTGCACAATATTACTTGTGGACTAAATACTATGTTTTGATTCTCCATATGATATAACTAGTAAATTATATTCATATTCTTAATCCCTGTGGGCAAATTAAGTATTCATAATTAACTATTATATCCTAATATATTAAGTTAACTAAGTCAATAGTCCTGTGGGACGATACTAACTTCGTTAACTTAATCTATTACAATATTGTGTCTGTTTAATCCAAATGTGATTTTATAAACTTTATATATATATAACTTTAATCCAACTAAGGATGCTGTGGCTACTCCTTAATATATTAATATATATATTCATCACTAGACACAAGCTATGTCCTTTCTTCCTAATGTGATTTATAGATACACTATATAATATATATACCTTAATGTAATTGAAGCTGTTGTGGCTACACTTCAATCAATTATCATATATTAATCACAAGACATATAACTTTGTTATCTATCACCAGTTGTAGAGGTCCGCTAAAACCACAAGTGGTTCGCTTGATACTTCAGCGGCCCGTTAAACCTTTAAGCGGTTCGCCTAGACACACAACAATCCATCATGAACATACTATGGGTTTCAACAAATGAATCCATATGTAACTATTCATTTCAATAGATAATCGTCTATTTCCTTCACTGTTACCGACAGATACGTTTAAACACTAACCAAATGATCTAAACGAAACAAATCTTAAAGCAAACATATTACCTAGCGGCCCGTTAAAGACTCAAGCGGTCCGTTTAAAATGTCTGCATTCAAAGACTTAACCAGAACATAGATTATCTTATTAAAATTATCTATATTTGAATAATTACCATATGCATAATTACTTGTCGTATCTTTTACAAATACAATTTGCGTATTAGTATGCCACATCTATTGTTATTCAAGTTTGTTTAATCAATACAATACTTGTAGTGCTAATACTAATAGAGTACCCGATAGTATGATGGTCTGTGGACTGCATCAAACTTTACTACTATAGTATATTCAAGCATATCAGTATTGACTAACCAATCTCCAACAAAAAAAAATGCCAACCATCTTTATACAAATTCAGTATTTTGACAAATTGTGACTATCCTATAGATTTCCATGATAATTAAGTAATCTACAAGGCCTAACTAACAATAGAGAACCATAACATGTCTGATTATACCTTAATTTTCATCTTAAAATTCATTTCTGGACCAAACTCTATTGGAACGGGTCGTTCCAACTCCAAACGGATCGTCCCACACGAAAGGGTGCGTCCAAAGTACATCCAGAAACTTTCTGACAGCCTGAACACTTTCTGGTAAACTGACAATAACTTTCTCTATACTTAATCGTTTTCTGTGTTTTTGGTCATTATAGAAACTAGATTCAAATATCTTTCTAATGACGCAAGTTTCATAAAAAACAAGTATACAGATCAAAAGCTATGCCCCTCGAAAGACAGACTATCACAAACAAAATCCGACAAACTGTCAGGATGACCTATCTTGCAGACAACATATCTCACTCATACTTTATCGAAATTTTGCAAATTTACACTCTATGGAAAGATATCTGAAATATCTACATCCCAGTAAAATTTCATACAAAACCGAATTGCCAATTGAGAGAAATCTGGCCCGTAATACTGAAAGGTCAGAAAATTCAGAACCCTGACTGTCTGACCACTGCTGGTTGCGACTTGATTATCTCACTGTATACCCACTGGATTTTCAAGATGTTGGTCTCGTTGGAAAGTAGACTCAGAGATCTTTCCAATCCCAGAAACCTCACTCAAATTGGATAAGCAGATCTTGAGATAATGCTCCACGAATTCAGACAATCAAGAAAATCAGACAAAAACCCAATCCACTCAACACTTACAACAGAATTTCTGATAAACCGTTATGAAATCCTATTTCAATAAAGTCAATCCAGCGGCATAACCCGCTCTGATACCAACTGTAAGTGCTATAACAATTCTAGAATGCGGAAATAACCCAGAATCGTAAAATACCTCGTGCCATCGCTAATCGAAATCGAGTGTTGAGTGGATGAAGTTGAAACCAGCAAGCCATGTGTGTCTCCTTCTTATCTCCTGCAATCTGCAAAGACTCCTTAGCGAGAAGGCACTACAGAACCGTTCAGACTTCCCGTGACTCGATGGTATACTCGGGGAATGACGGTCCTGACTTGTTTCCCTCTCTCTCCTTGTATTCTCTCTCTCTTGCTCTCTAATCAATAGAGGAACTGAAAGAATGCCAAAGCCTTATTGTACTCCATCAAAACAGAGGCTTATATAGGGGTTCTAAACACTCAGAGGGCGCATACAGTGGATCTGAACAAAGGATGCGATGATCAGACTGTTCTGTCTTGATTCAGTGTCCCAACGGTAGCGACCCGCTAGACGACGTTTTGGACAGAATACTACAATTCTAACACATCCGATCACTATAATCTATATGTAAACACTTTATATTGCCTATAATATAATTCAGAGTATATTTATTGTTAATTATTTAATTATACATAGAAAATATGCATAAAATAAGCAAATAAACCATATTCTGAGCAATATTTGAGTAGTTTAAGCGATTCTACACTCATTATATGTCATTTGATTACAATAACCCATATTTCATCTATTTATGTTGTCTAGAATATAATTCAGAGCTTATTCATAATAAAATATTTAGTTATACAAATAAAATATACATAAAATAAGCAAATAAAGCATATTCTGAGCAATATTTGAGCATTTTAAGCAATTCTGCACTCATTCTAAATCAAATGATCACAATAATCTATATTTAAACAATTTATATAGTCTAGAATATAATTCAGAGAATATTTATCATAAAATATTTAATTATACATTGAAAATATGCATAAAATAAGCAAATGGAACATATTCAGGCAATATTTGAGCATTTTAAGCGATTCTACACTCATTCTAAGTCATCTGATCATTATAATCTATATTGGAACACTTTATATTGTGTACAATATAATTCAGAGCATATTTATTGTAAATTATTTATTTATGCGTCGAAAATATGCATAAAATGAGCAAATAAAGCATATATTGGTTAATATTTGAGCATTTTAAGCGGTTATACACTATTCTAAATCATCTGATCACAATAATCTATATTTAAACACATTCTGTTGTCTACAATTCAGATCATATTTAATTTAAAAAAATTAATTATATATAGAAAATATGCATAAAATGAGCAAATCAAGCATATTCTTGGCAGTATTTGAGCACTTTAAGCG
The DNA here is from genome assembly GCA_027725995.1 of Rhynchospora tenuis. Lineage (NCBI taxonomy): Eukaryota > Viridiplantae > Streptophyta > Magnoliopsida > Poales > Cyperaceae > Rhynchospora > Rhynchospora tenuis. Next base: position 67,064,213 of record CM050889.1, on the reverse strand, counting down.
ATTATGCACTCATTCTAAGCCATCTGATCTCTATAATCTTTAATAGAACACTTTATATTGTCTACAATATAATTCAGAGCATATTTATTGTAAATTATTTATTTATGAGTGGAAAATATGCATAAAAGCTAACAAAGCATATCCTGGTTAATATTTGAGCATTTTAAGCTATTCTACACTCATTCAAAATCAACTAATCACAGTAATCTATATTTAAACACTTCGTATTGTCTACAATATAATTCAGAGCTTATTTATCATAAAATATTTAATTATACATAGAAAATATGCATAAAATAAGCAAATAAAGCATATTCTGGGCAATATTTGAGCATTTTAAGCGATTCTGCACTCATTCTAAGTCATCTGATCACTATAATCTATATTTGAATACTTTATATTGTCTACAATATAATTCAGAGTATTTTTATAGTAAATTATTTAATTATACATAGAAAATATACAGAAAATAAACAAATAAAGCATATTCGGGGCAATATTTGAGCATTTTAAACGATTCTGCACTTATTCTAACTCACCTGATCACTATAATCTATATTTGAACACTTTATATGGTCTACAATATAATTCAGAGCATATTTATTGTAAATTATATAATTATACATTGAAAATATGCATAAAATGAACAAATAAAGCATATTCTGAGCAATATTTGAGTAGTTTAAGGGATTCTGCACTCCTTATATGACATTTCATTACAATATTCTATATTTCATCTATTTGTATTGTCTAGAATATAATTCAGAACTCACTCAATAGAAAATATTTAGTTACACAAATAAAATATACATTATATAAGCAAATAAAGCTTATTCTGAGCAATATTTGAGAATTTTAAGCGATTCTGCACTCATTATAAGTTATCCGATCACTATAATCTATATTTGAACACTTTATGTTGTCTACAATATAATTCAGAGCATTTTCATTGTAAAGGTGGATACGAACGTGACAAGGTCGACAAACCATTATTCAATTATACATAGAAAATCTGCATCAAATAAGAAAATAAAGTATATTCTGTGTAATATTTGAGCATTTTAAACGATTCAGCACTCATTCTAAGTCATCTGATCACTATAATCTATATTTGAACAATTTATATTGTATACAATATAATTCAGCGCATATTTATTGTAAATTATTTGATTATACATAGAAAATAAGCATAAAATGAACAAATAAAGCATATTCTGAGCAATATTTGAGTAGTTTAAGCGATTCTGCACTCATTATATGTCGTTTCATTACAATAACCTATAGTTCATCTATTTTTGTTGTCTAGAATATAATTCAGAGCTTATTCATAAAAAATATTTAGTTTTACATATAAAATATGCATAAAATAAGCGATTAAGCTTATTCTGAGCAATATTTGAGCATTTTAAGCTATTCTGCACTCATTCTAAATCAAATGATCACAATAATCTATATTTAAACAATTTATATAGTCTACAATATAATTCAGAGCATATTTATTGTAAAATATTTAATTATACATTGAAAATATGAATAAAATGAGAAAATGAAGGATATTCAGGCAATATATGAGCATTTTAAGCGATTCTACACTCATTCTATGTCATCTTATCATGATAATCTATATTGGAACACTTTATATTGTATACAATATAATTCAGAGGATATTTCTTGTAAATTATTTATTTATGAGTGGAAAATATGCAAAAAAACAAATAAAGCATATTCTGGTTAATATATGAGCATTTTAAGCGATTCTACACTCATTCAAAATCAACTGATCACAATAATCTATATTTAAACACTTTATATTGTCTACAATATAATTCAGAGATTATTTATTATAAAACATTTAATTATACATAGAAATTATGCGTAAAATAAGCAACTAAAGCATATTCTGGGCAATATGTGAGCATTTTAAGCGGTTCTGCACTCATTCTAAGTCATCTGATCACTATAATCTAAATTTGAACACTTTAAATTGTATACAATATAATTCAGCGCATATTTATTGTAAATTATTTAATTATACATTGAAAATATGCATAAAATGAACAAATAAAGCATATTCTGAGCAATATTTGAGTAGTTTAAGCGATTCTGCACTCATTATATGTCATTTGATTACAATAACCTATATTTCATCTATTTATGTTGTCTAGAATATAATTCAGAGGTTATTAATAATAAAATATTTAGTTATACACATAAATTATCCATAAAATAAGCAAATAAAGCATATTCTGAGCAATAGTTGAGCATTTTAAGCTATTCTGCACTCATTCTAAATCAAATGATCACAATAATCTATATTTAAACAATATATATAGTCCACAATATAATTCAGAGCATATTTATTATAAAATATTTAATTTTACATTGAAAATATGCATAAAATGAATAAATAAAGCATATTCGGGCAATATTTGAGCATTTTAGGCGATTCTGCACACATTCTAAGTCGTCTGATCACTATAATCTATATTTGAACACTTGAATGTGTCTACAATATAATTCAGCGCATTTTTATTGTAAATTTATTTAATTATACATTGAAAATATGCATAGAATGTACAAATAAACCATATTCTGAGCAATATTTGAGTAGTTTAAGCGATCCTGCACTCCTTATATATCATTTGACTACAATAATCTATATTTCATCTATTTATATTGTCTAGAATTTAATTCAGAGCTTACTAAGTAGAAAATATTTAGTTATACAAATAAAACATACATAATATAAGCAAATAAAGCTTATTCTGAGCAATATTTGAGCATTTTAAGCGATTCTGCACTCATTCTAAATCAAATAACCGCTGTAATCAATATTTAAACAATTTATATAGTTTACAATATAATTCAGAGCATATTTATGATAAAATATTTAATTATACATTGAAAATATGTTTAAAATGAGCAAATAAAGCATATTCGGGCAATATTTGAGCATTTAAGCGATTCTGCACTCATTCTAAGTCATCTGATCACTATAATCTATATTTGAACACTTTATATTGTATACAATATAATTCAGCGCATATTTATTGTAAATTATTTAATTATACATTCAAAATATGCATAAATGAACAAATAAAGCATATTCTGAGCAATATTTGCGAAGTTTAAGCCATTCTGCACTCATTATATGTCATTTGATTACAATAACCTATATTTCATTTATTTATGTTGTCTAGAATATAATTCAGAGCTTATTCATAATAAAATATTTAGTTATACACATAAATTAAGCAAATAAAGCTTATTCTGAGCAATATTTGAGCATTTTAAGCTATTCTGCACTCATTCAAAATCAAATGATCACAATAATCTATATTTAAACAATATATATAGTCTACAATATAATTTAGAGCATATTTATTATAAAATATTTAATTATACATTGAAAATATGCATACAATGAGCAAATGAAGCATATTCATGCAATATATGAGCATTTTAAGCGATTCTACATTCATTCTAAGTCATCTTATCATGATAATCTATATTGGAACACTTTATATAGTCTAAAATATAATTCAGAGCATATTTATTGTAAACTATTTATTTATGCGTGGAAAATATGCTTAAAAAGAAATAAAGCATATTCTGGTTAATATTTAGGCATTTTAAGCGATTCTACACTCATTCAAAATCAACTGATCACAATAATCTATATTTTTACACTTTATATTGTCTACAGTATAATTCAGAGCTTATTTATGATAAAACATTTAATTATACATAGAAATTATGCATAAAATATGCAAAGAAAGCATATTCTGGGCAATATTTGACAATTTTAAGCTATTCTGCACACATTCTAAGTCTTCTGATCACTGTAATCTATATTTGAACACTTTATTGTGTCTACAGTATAATTCAGCGCATTTTATTGTAAATTTATTTAATTATACATTGAAAATACGCATAAAATGTACAAATAAACCATATTCTGAGCAATATTTGATTAGTTTAAGCGATTCTGCACTCCTTATATATCCTTTGATTACAATAATCTATATTTCATCTATTTATATTGTCTAGAATTTAATTCAGAGCATACTCATTAGAAAATATTTAGTTATACAAATAAATCATACATAATATAAGCAAATAAAGCTTATTCTGAGCAATATTTGAGCATTTTAAGCAATTCTGCACTCATTCTAAATCAAATGATCACAATAATAAATATTTAAACAATTTATATAGTTTACAATATAATTCAGAGCATATTTATTATAAAATATTTAATTATACATTGAAAATATGTTTAAAATGAGCAAATAAAGCATATTTGGGCAATATTTGAGCATTTTAAGCGATTCTGTACTCATTTTAAGTCATCTGATTATTATAATCTATATTGGAACACTTTATATTGTCTACAATAAAATTCAGAGCCTCTTTATTGTAAATTAGTTATCTATGTTTGGAGAATATGCATAAAACGAGCAAATAAATCATATTCAGGTTAACATTTGAGCATTTTAATCGATTCTACACTCATTCTAAATCATCTGATCACAATAATCAATATTTAAACACTTTCTATTATCAACAATATAATTCATATCATATTTATTGTAAAGAATTTAATTATAAATTGAAAATATTCATAAAATGAGCAAATAAAGCATATTCGGGCAACATTTGAGCATTTTAAGCGATTTTGCATCCATTCTAAGTCATCTGATCAGTATAATCTATATTGGAACACTTTATATTGTCTACAATATAATTCAGAGCATATTTATTGTAAATTATTTATTTATGCGCGGAAAATATGCATAAAATAAGCAAATAAAGCATATTCAGGTTAATTTTTGAGCATTTTATGTGGTTCTACACTCATTCTAAATCATCTGATCACAATAATCTATATTAAAACACATTCTGTTGACTACAATATAATTCAGATTATATTTACTATAAAATTTAATTATATATAGACAATATGCATAAATTGAGAAAATAAAGCATATTCTGGGGAATATTAGAGCATTTTAAGCGAGTATGCACTCATTCTAAGCCATCTGATCACTATAATCTTTATTGGAGAGAATATAATTCAGAGCATATTTATTGTAAATTATTTATTTATGCGTGAAAAATATGCATAAAAGCAAATAAAGCATATTCTGGTTAATATATGAGCATTTTAAGCGATTCAACACTCATTCAAAATCATCTGATCACAATAATTTACTTTTAAACACATTATACTGTCTCCAATATAATTCAGTGCTTATTTAGCATAAATTATTTCATTATACATCGAAAATATGCATAAAATAGGCAAATAAAGCATATTCTGGGCAATATTTGAGCATTTTAAGCGATTCTGCACTCATTCTAGGTCATCTGCTCACTATAATCTATATTTGAACACTTTATATTGTCAACAATATAATTCAGAGCATTTATATTGTAAATTTTTTAATTATACATAGAAAATCTGCATCCAATAAGCAAATAAATTATATTCTGGGCAATATTTCAGCATTTTAAACAATTCTGCACTCATTCTAAGTCATCTGATCACTATAATCTATATTTAAACAATTTATATTGTCTACAATGTAATTCGGAGCATATTTATTATAAAATGATAAATTATACATTTAAAATATGCAAAAAATGAGCATATAAAGCATATTCTGGGCAATATTTGAGCATTTTAAGCGATTCTGCACTCATTCTAAGTCATCTGATCATTATAATCTATATTTGAACACTTTATATTGTCTACAATATAATTCAGAGCATATTTATTGTAAATTATTCCTTTATGCGTGGAAAATATGCATAACTTGAGCAAATAAAGCATATTCTTGTTAATATTTGAGCATTTTAAGCAATTCTACGCTCATTCTAAATCATCTGATCACAATTCTCTATATTTAAACACTTTTCTACTGTCTACAATATTATTCTAAGCATATTTATTATAAAATATTTAATTGTACATAGAAATTATGCATAAAATGAGCAAATATTGCATATTCTGGGCAATATGATCACTAGAATCTATATTTGAACACTTTATATTGTCTACAATATAATTCCGAGCATATGAATTGTAAATTATTTATTTATACATAGAAAGTATGCATAAAATTAGCAAATAACGAATATTCTGGGAATTATTTCAGCATTTTAAGCTATTATGCACTCATTCAAACTCCTCTGATAACTATAATCTATTTGTACACACTTTATATTGTCTACAATATAATTCAGAGCATATTTATTGTTAATTATTAAATTATACATAGAAAATATGCATAACATAAGCAAATAAAACATATTCTGAGCAATATTTCAGTAGTTTAAGGAATTCAGAGCTCATTTTTTGTCATTTGATTACAATAACCCATATTTCATCTATTTATGTTGTCTAGAATATAATTCAGAGCTTATTCATAATAAAATATTTAATTATACAAATAAAATATACAAAAAATAAGCAAATAAAGCTTATTCGGAGCAATATTTGAGCATTTTAAGCGATTCTGCACTCATTCTAAATCAAATGATCACAATAATCTATATTTAAACAATTTATATAGGTTAAAATAAAATTAAGAGCATATTTACAGTACATTATTTAATTATACATTGAAAATATGCATAAAATGAGCAAATAAAGCATATTAGGGAAATATTTGAGCATTTTAAGCGATTCTGCACTCATTCTAAATCATCTGATCATTACAATCTATATTGGAACACTTTATATTGTCAACAATATAATTCAGAGCATGATTATTGTAAATTAATTATTTATGCGTTGAAAATATGCATAAAATGAGCAAATAAATCATATTCAGGTTAATATTTGAGCATTTTAAGAGATTCTATAATCATTCTAAATCATCGGATCACAATAATCTATATTTAAACAATTTCTATTATCTACAATATAATTCAGATAAAATTTATTGTAAGGAATTTAATTATATATAGAAAAATGAATAAAATGCGCAAACAAAGTATATTCTGGGCAATATTTGAGCATTTTAAGCGATTATGCACTCGTTCTAAGCCATCTGATTACTATAATCTTTATTGAAACACTTTATATTGTCTACAATATAAATCAGAGCATATTAATTGTAAATTATTTATTTATGCGTGGAAAATATGCATAAGCATATAAAGCATATTCTGGTTAATATTTGAGCATTTTAAGCGATTCTACACTCATTCAAAATCATCTGATCACAATAATCTATATTTAAACACATTATATGGTCTCCAATATAATTCAGAGTATATTTATCATAAAATATTTAATTATACATAGAAAATATGCATAAAGTAAGCAAATAAAGCATATTCCGGGCAATATCTGAGCATTTTAAGCGATTTTGCACTCATTCTAAGTCATCTGATCACTATAATCTATATTTAAACACTTTATAATGTCCACAATATAATTCAGAGCAATTTTATTGTAAATTAATTAATTATACTTGGAAAATATGAATAAACTAGGCAATTTAAGTATATTGTGGGCAATATTTGAGCATTTTAAACAATTCTGCACTCATTCTAAGTCATCTGATCACTATAATCTATATTTGAACACTTTATATTGTCTACAATACAATTCAGAGCATATTTATTGTAAATTATTTAATTATACATTGAAAATATACATAAAATATACAAATAAAGCACATTCTGAGCAATATTTGAGTAGTTTAAGCGATTCTGCACTCCTTATATGTCATTTGATTACAATAATATATATTTCATCAATTTATATTGTGTAGAATATAATTCAGAGCTTATTAATCATGAAATATTTAATTATACATAGAAAATATGGATAAAATAAGCAAATAAAGCATATTCTTGGCAATATTTGAGCATTTTAAGCTATTCTGCACTCATTCTAAGTCATCTGATCACTATATTCTATATTGGAACACTTTATATTGTCTGCAATATAATTCCGAGCATATTTATTGTAAATTATTTATTTATACATAGACCATATGCATAAAATGAGCAAATAAAGCATATTCTGGGAATTATTTGAGCATTTTAAACGATTCTGCCCTCATTCTAACTCATCTGATCACTATAATCTATATGTAAACACTTTATATTGTCTACAATATAATTCAAAGCATATTTATTGTTAATTATTTAATTTTACATAGAGAATATGCCTAAAATAAGAAAATAAAGCATATTCTGTGCAATATTCGAGTAGTTTAAGCGATTCTGCACTCATTATATGTGTTTTGATTACAATAACCGATATTTCATCTATTTATGTTGTCTAGAATATAATTCAGAGGTTATTCATAATATAATATTTATTTATACATATAAAACATACATAAATAAAGCATATAAACCTTATTCTGAGCAATATTTGAGCATTTGAAGCGATTCTGCACTCATTCTAAATCAAATGATCACAATAATCTATATTTAAACAATTTATATAGTCTAAAATATATTTCAGATCATTTTTATTGTAAAATCTTTAATTATACATTGAAAATTTGCATAAAATGAGCAAATAAAGCATATTCGGGCAATATTTGAGCATTTTAAGCGATTCTCCACTCATTCTAAGTCATCTGATCATTATAATCTTTATTGGAACACTTTATATTGTCAACAATATAATTCAGAGCATATTTATTGTAAATTATTTATTTATGCATGGAAAATTTGCTTAAAATGAGCAAATAAATCATATTCAGGTTAATATTTGAGCATTTTAAGTGATTCTACACTCATTCTAAATCATCTAATCACAATAATCAATATTTAAACACTTTGTATTATCTACAATATAATTCAGATCATATTTATTGCAAAGAATTTAATTATTTATAGAAAATATGCATAAAATGAGGAAACAAAGTATATTCTGGGCAATATTTGATCATTTTAAGCGATTATGCACTCATTCTGAGCCATCTGATCACTATAATCTTTATTGGAACACATTATATAGTGTGTACAATATAATTCAGAGCATATTTATTGTAAATTATTTATCTATGCGTGGAAAATATGCAAAAAATGAGCAAATAAATCATATTCAGGTTAATATTTGTGCATTTTAAGCGATTTTACTCTCATTCTAAATCATCTGATCACAATAATCAATATTTAAACACTTTCTGTTATCTACAATATAATTCAGATAATATTTATTGTAAAGAATTTAATTGTATATATATAATATGCAGAAAAAGAGCAAACAAAGTATATTCTGGGCAATATTTGATCATTTTAAGCGATTATGCACTCATTCTAAGCCATCTGATCACTATAATCTTTATTGGAACACATTATATTGTCTACAATATAATTCAGAGCATATTTATTGTATTATTTATTTATGCATGGAAAATATGCATAAAAGCAAATAAAGCATATTCTGGTTAATATTTGAGCATTTTATGCGATTCTACATTCATTCAAAATTATCTGATAACAATAATCTATATTTAAACACTTTATATTGTCTACAATATAATTCAGAGCTTATTTATCATAAAATATTTAATTATACATAGAAAATATGCATAAAATGAGAAAATAAAGCATATTCTGGTTATTATTTGAGCATTTTAAGCGATTCTACACTCATTCTTATTCTTCTGATCAGAATAATCTATATTTAAACACTTTCTATTGTCTACAATAAAATTCAGAACATATTTATTATATGTTATATTTAATTATACATACAAAATATGTATAAAATGAGAAATAAAGCATATTCTGGACAATATTTGAGCATTTTAAGCGATTATGCACCCATTCTATGTCATCTGATCACTATAATATATATTGGAAAACTTTATATTGTCTACAATATAATTCAGAGCATATCTATTGTAAGTTATTTATTTATGCGTGGAAAATATGCATAAAAGCATATAAAGCATATTCTGGTTAATATTTGAGCATTTTAAGGAAATTGACACCCATTCCAAATCATCTGATCACAGTAATCTATATTTAAACATTTTATATTGTCTACAATATAATTCAGAGCATATTTATTATAAAATATTTAATTATATATAGAAAATATGCATAAAATGAGCAAATAATGCATATTCTGGGCAATATTTGAGCATTTTAAGCAATTCTGCACTCATTCTAAGTCATCTGTTCACTATAATTTATATTTGAACACTTTATATTGTCTAAAGTATAATTCAGAGCATATTTATTCTAAATTATTTATTTATACATTGAAAATATGCATAAAATAAGCAAATAAAGAATATTCTGGGCAATATTTGAGCATTTTAAACGATTCTGCACTCATTCTAAGTCATCTGATCACTATAATCTATATTTGAACACTTTATGTTGTCTACAATATAATTCAGAGCATATTTATTGTAAATTATTTAATTATACAAAGAAAATATGTATAAAATGAACATATAAAGCATATCCTGAACAATATTTGAGTAGTTTAAGCGATTCTGCACTCATTTTATTTCATTTGATTACAATAACCTATATTTCATCTATTTATGTTGTCTAGAATATAATTCAGAGCATACTCATTAGAAAATATTTAGTTATATATATAAAGCATACATAATATAAGCAAACAATGCATATTCTGGTTAATATTTGAGTATTTTAAACGATTCTACTCTCATTCTAAATCATCTGATCACAATAATCTATATTTACAAACTTTATATTGTCTACAATATAATTCAGAGCATATTTATTACAAAATATTTAATTATACATAGAAAATATGCATAAAATGACCAAATAAAGCATATTCTGGGCAATATTTTATCATTTTAAGCTATTCTACACTCATTCTATGTCATCTGATCACTATAATCTATATTGGAACTCTTTATATTGTCTATAATATAATTTAGAGCATATTTATTGTAAATTATTTATTTATACATAGAAAATATGCATAAAATGAGCAAATAAAGCATATTCTGGGCAATATTTGAGCATTTTAATCGATTTTGCACTCATTCTAACTCATATTATCGCTATAATCTATACTAGAGGGGCTATCGAGCTTCACTTGATATTTGACATAGCAATAAAAAATAAATATGTTATCATTTAATAATTGTTGATTGTAATTAGGTTGTTATTTTTATGATGTCTCTTGTTTATATACACATTTTGACCGTACTTAGCCCTTAATTATTACTCAAACCACTATAAATTGTCTCATAAGCTGCGCTGTTTTCCTGGATTTTGTTGCTGTCGTCGCATGTTCGTTCGGAAAATTGAAGACAAGTCGCGTGAGCACTAAGGATGGAACCAAAGCAGACGGCAGATGACTCATTCCTGGCCCACACACGCATGCTTTGGACCCTAGAAGATCCTTGAGACCAGACCACGAGCAAAGGTCTCGGTCTCAGCCCAATCAACAAGCCCCGAAATGATTTCAGTCCGAAATCCATTCATTTCGGTTCAAAAATGCTATTCTGGAAGGAGCAAAAATGAAAAGAATTGATGGCACAACAGGGAGCCAGGTCAGGTTTGCTCCCTGTCTTCTAGGCATGTACCCCCGAACAGAAGCTCTCTCTCCACTTTTTACAATTTTTTCTCCACCTTAACTTGAGCGATTTTGGCTTTTTATTGAGAAATTCTTGAAGACCAGCAGTGTAGAAGGCGGCAGCAGCAGCACAGTGGTTCTCCATCAACTTCTCAGCCCTGGAACAATGAGTTTTTGCATAAGGAGTCTTTGGTTTAATCTTTTATGCTTTTACTTTGTTATTTCATGGCTTCTATCTTTATTTCTCGCATTAAACTTGTGATTTTCTGTTGTGAACATGTTAGACTAAATTTCTATGATGTCTTAGGGTTAGTTTGGTATTCCGTAATGACTTGATGAATTACTTTGATGCTATGTGGTTTGTTTAGTTGATAATTATTACTTGCTTGATTAATTCGATTGTTTGCTTGATTGTTTACCTATTGATGAACTGCAGCGTCTTTAAACCAGACCAAATAGTTGTTTAATCAAGTACTTGAGGTAAACCAATTGCTCGAAAGAGAAGTTTAGTTTAACGACCGAAAGGTGTAGCTTTTAGTGCTTCGATAGAACCTAGATACCTCTGGAAATCCTTTTAAACAATCTTAAACAACCAAGGTCCAACACGAAAGTTTAGGTTTGGTTGTTTACGTGGTGAAAACTGAGTTCCAAGTCAGGTCTGAACCACGACAGCTGAGGTTAGATATTAGGTTTGGTCGTCCAGTACCCTTCACATAGTGTCTTGTAAATTATCAAGTTAGAACGAAAGGTCCAAAGCAAGTTTTGGCACAAACAACATTGATTTCGCACCAAAATCTATGCTTTTCGGTCCAAAATGTGCCTTTGTTCTGATGAAAATCATGAGCTGAGGTGCTTTAGAGCCAAGCTAATTGAATACTAAATCCTAGGACATCGTTTGCATCTCTTTGAGTTAGAAAACTTATAAAAAAAAATCATTCCAAAATTATTTTACTATTTTATTTTTTGCTTCATTTTTACCTTTAATTTTTACATTAGTAACTTATTCCAAAATTCCCACAAAAATTCATCTGTCTAGCTTTTGAGAAAGTCTAGGTCCGGTACTCAACCGAACCGTCCCTGTGGGTTCGACCCTAGAACTTTACCAGAACGACTAGTAAGGTAAGTCTTAGGAATAAATTTATTTGGCCTAGGATAAAATTTCTTCATCACTTTATAATTAATTTAAAGTATAATAACCGGTAGGGTAGAAATAATAAATTATATCTCCATATGTTGAAATGTTTTATACTGACGATATAATTTTTGTGAAGTAATTCGACAATAAGAGAGGAATGCGATTGAAAAATATTATAAACACAAAAATTAAATTCGAGCTAAAATGAAAAACTATTGAAACGTACATCGGTGATACCATAAAAATTTTAAATATAAATATAAATTTCTACAGAAAATATTAATCGTCAAACATGTTGGCAACATGATCGTATCATTATGAAAAAATTAACAATTAGTAGTCTGCTTAGGCATTTGAATTACTGTTCTTGATAAGTTTCTAAACTATCACAAATAAAAAATGATATTCCATCATTTCTTATAGAAGCAACTAAGAGAGAGATGTTGAAATAAATTATGTGATAAAAATGACGCAATATAATCAAAATGGATATTAATAATGCAACATAAAGGGAACACAATTCTAAGCAACACATATTACAACACAATAAGTTAACATACATCTGAAGGAACGGACCAGATTAAGTCGGAGCAGAAAAATCAAAGGTCTTGATGGAGTGTTGCACTAATACTAACTAAAACAGGAACCGACACCCACACATCTTTATTTATATTATTGATTATTGATTATTGATTATTGATTTCTGAATATTCTTATTTACTGTTTTCTTTATTTTAGCGAAGTTACCTGATCCTTTAGCTTTTATTTTTATTTTTGGAAACAAAAAGGGGAAGGAAAAAAAAAGAGAATGGTATATCTTTTTTTGTGGTCTTAATTTTTTGTTGAGAGGCTCAAATTCTGAATATCTCTAATCCTTGCTTTTTGCTGACATGGGCAATGAACAGTGTTTTCATTCAATGACAGCCTTTTGGTTGGAAATTTAATCTCTTTCATTAATTTATAAATATCCAGCTCTTTTTGAATATTTGCTTCAGTTAATTTTCCTAAAATTATTTAACAATTGAATTTGTGTTTTGGCTGTTTCGGTTGACGAGGAGGAGAATATTTTTGAGGTTTCCATTATCTATTTGCACTTACCAGTATTAGTCACACAAAACAATCGATGATTAAAACCTTTATTGTCTACCAATTAGAACGAAAAGTATATTTAATTCAATGAAGTTTATGTAAACTTGGTTGTTTCTTAATTCTCCGGGATCCATCTTTTGAAATATAAAATATTGGGAAATTCTAATGTGGACAGAAACAAATCAGACCGTCCATTTGGTATAAATCGGACGGCCTTGCAATCACGTTATAAATTTCGCACCTCCAATGTCTCTGTTAAATCTAACGGAGTATTTTTGGCGGAAGGGCAAAATAGTCTATTTACACTAATCGGTCTCTTCGTTTATTTCCGTAGTCTCTTCGTTTATTTTGTATAATCCTCTGCCGCCTCTACACTAATCGGTCTTTTTCCCCAGAGCTAGCAACGATCTGTGTTTGGATCGGCATCGAGCATAGATCTCTCGCCAGGCTGTCGACAATGGTTGTTCTAGAGCAACAACCTTTGGAATAATTTTAGGGTTGATTCGAAATCTTCCACCTTGGATATAGAGTACGTTGTGCTCACAGGGAATCTCTTGAATAATTTTACTCAAATTATTTTTTTCTAGAGTTACAGCCCCTCATGTGCAACAGGTGTTTTCTACTTGTTTTATTATTTGAGGGTTTTCGATCTACTGTCTTCATAATCTCATTTTGTTTGTAAAATTGGCATGAGAACATCTACTTCAGATGCGATTTGGTAGCATAAAATTTGGGGTTAGATTGGGGTACTTGAGAGAACTGTGAATCGACAACGTCAAGGTCGAGCTATCCCAATTCAAAGGCATCGGCTCCAAAACAGTACGTGTTCAATCAAATTGTCTAAATGATGTACTTTCTAGTCTCGACATGGCAAAAGAAAAATCTTATGCAAAATTGTGAGTTTTATCAAGAGAAAATTACAATTAGCTTGATCAACTCTTTTTAAGTTTTATAAATGGAACAACTATCATATTGTATCGGTTAAGTTGATATGTGCTGTCAAAGATAACCACATCACCGAAGTAAGCATAATCAACTACAGATTGTCCATCTGCCCAAAAGAGTCGATTCAGACACCCATCCTTTGTGTCGTATTTGAAAAAAAAATCCGGATCGGCATTTTTTCTTTCATGGAAGTACTTTAGCACTGAATCGGCATGATGTCCGAGCTTTCTGGACTGCTCATCCGCAACACTGAAATTATAGAGGTTCTTCTCTTGGTAACCACGATTCTGGTAACCTCCGCTGCATCGTGCATCATAGTCTCGTATCTGGCAGTTCCGAATGCCCGAAGCTCGCTTAGTAGATATCTCTAACTTTTGAGCTTCATTAATAAAACAGTGGGATCGAAGAAAAGGTGTGGCATCACTAGCTGCTAAATCATGGTTATGGCGATCGATGAAATCCTGCACCCACCACATACAGGTTTTTGTGTCTAGTTTAACACAAAATTTGACGGGGCAGCCACATCGAGTGAGCATTTTGTGTCTTCTCCTTCGGTTTGTCTTTTCAAGATGCTTCTTCTCTCGGAAGCTACTGCAATAAAACCGACGAAATGTGATGGTTTTATTTTCTTTATCTTTCACAATGATACTCTTCCTCACGCTAAACCCTTTCCTCTTGGCATAATCATTGAAAAATTTAAAAGCTTCCATTTCACTTGAGAAAGTCATGCTGACGATGCGGCCATACTCCTTCAACGATGCGACATCGACATCCTTATCCTGCGATGAAAATTATTTACAAATTTTAATAATAAAGACCTGAAATTAACTCGGGAATGATAGGAAAATTAGAAAAGAAGATAGACCCGAAGAAACAAATATGAAAGTTTCACTAATATTCTTTCTTTATTTTATAAAACCTGATGCAATCATATCATATATTGAAATAAAAGAACTGGATAAATTACAGAACCACACATCATCAGTATAGAAAATTACTGTACAATTACAGATAATGGAGTCATGTACTGATAAACAATTTTTGAGTTACGAAAATAATTATGACACTTACAAGTGGTTCATACAATCTGACTCTTTGCAATTAAGAACGATTAACAAGTAATTTAGCATAAATTTTTATAATTAGAAATAATCAAAAGACAAACCTGGAGCCTCCTTTCCTCTTCAGCAAAGATAAAAGCACTTGATTCACCTTGTTGTCGCTCAGCAGCATTTGTAGTTTCAATTGGATCAACAACCTTCTGTTGCCCATCAGAATATTTACTAAATTTTTTTACATTAGCACTTTCAACCTTTCCTTTGGCTGCATCTCCTATGTTGTTTTCTTTGAGAGAATGCAACTTGCCAAGCGGCTTCAGTGGCGTTGATGTGGTATGTAAATTATCCTACAAGAAAATTAATTAATGCAATCAATAAGCATAAAAATTTCTTCGATTCAACTACTGTTTATCATTTTTATAAATCCACCTCGAATTAGATTATGTGAAAGAATGATCCCACATATCCCCCATCCCTAACTAAGCACTTAACATCCAGTATTAGGTCAGAATTTAAGTACAACGAGCAGTTCTCCAAATCAGAGATAACCTTAAACATGTAAATCATTGAAATTTTCTTATAAAAACACTAAAATTGTTCAAATTGACTTCACAATGACTATTAGACCAAACTGTTGCAAACTACTTTTTCAAACTAAAACTCGCTGCCCTTACCACAAGGTAATTTCTAATTCCTTCAGTACCTTTTGCATTTTGCTTGAACTGAACACACAAGTAATAGCTGATAAAGGCAGTAGTTTCAAATGAAACATATCTTATACACACAAGATATTCATATGTATTTAAGAAAATTTCTAACCTCCTCGTGTCTTGTTAATGGGGTTTGGCTAGTTGTTCCTTCAATAAGTCTTTTGCATACTTTGATATGTCGTTTCAGATGGGATGTCCCCATATTAGTATTTGCACACAAGCCTTTACTGCAAGTATTGCAGATAGCTCTCTTGCCATCCGGTGATACATCTAAATGCTTCCACACTTCAGACTTTCGCCTATATCTCTTCTTTGATATGCTTCCATGGACAGGTGGTTTGTCTCCTTCATTGATAGACATGACAGGAACAGGAATCTACATTTCCACCAATTAACTTGAATATATAAAATAGTTCATGCATGAAAAGGGAAGTAAAAATATTTTTCCTCCCTTCTTTTTGTAATGTTTAGATGGTAAATTAATGAAGGAAAATTAAAACAAATTAATCAAAGATGACTATTATACCCTGGTCATCTTCAATCATTTCTTTGAAAGCCAAAACATCATTTAGTCAAATGAAAAACACAGCAGGTCAATATTGCACACAAATTTCGCAGCTACACGAATTAACTAAAAGGATATACCTCAATCAATGCAAAAAAAAAAAAAAATGTAAAAATACAAGGAAATTGAAGTAATTTGCCATGCGCTAAACCTCAGCATATTATCGTTTGAAGTACTTTACCGTCAAACTCAGAGTTTTGGACAAAGATAATGCTTATAAAGCAATTCAGATATCATGGACTGCTCTAATCAAATGAAGGAAAAGAAATCATGTAAACAAATTTGAATACTTTACTCTACACTTCTACATTTCAAAGGGGCCATTTTCTTTTATTTAACTTAATTCTCATGCGTATATATATCAATCGCTACCAATTTCATTACACAACATTCTAATTAAGTCAAGCTATTGATGGCCTTAAGCCACAGGTCATTTTCAATTTTATCCCTTTATCATGCGTGGTCACTGGTCAGGTGCTTGGTACTGAGAACAACTCAACAGGACCATACATCTTAATACTCATATACAATGAACTCCTTTATGCTAATGTTCATATTTAACCAATCAAATAGGTCAATGCGTTTAGTGGGTATGGTCAACATTAAACTACAAAAAGGAATGAAAAAGATGCTTAAATAAGTGAGATGCTCTTCACTTCTGCATCTCCTCCGTGTATGGGCCAGATTTTTTTTAATTAGGCTTTAATTAAAAAGGAAAAAATAGTTTAATCCAGAAACAAACAAAAATGTAATTAACGATGTGCGGTGAAAATTGGGGGCGAATAATACCACTGATGCGCTAGAAAATTGGAGGCGTAGAAATGAAAAGGAAGATTATCACGCTAAAAAAAAGGGTAGATAACTTACAAAAAAAATGGTAGCACTGATGCGATGAAAATTGGGGGCGCTAGAGAGCAAACAAAATTAGTTCGACAGTGAAGAAGGTGAGAGAAACTATTGCGGCGACGCTGGAGAGAGGAACTACTGCGGCGGCACTGGAGAGAGGAACGCTTGATAGGGCGCGCTGGAGTTGAAGAGCGAAGAAGGAGACGAAGGGAGAAATGAATCGGATGGAAGGAGACGAGGGAATGGAGAGGAAGTGAAGTAACGGAGAGACTAACATAAAAATACTAATGTCTATTTTGCCCTTGAAATAATCGACGGATCTGATTTATTTACCTGAAATCGGGCTTAAAACCGGGCCTAAATTCTGTCCACCATAGAGTGACCTAAGGGTCTGCTTCAGAACACGTCCATTAAAGGAGAGGAAGGTAGAGGAGAGGAAAGGTTGCCCGGCCTTGTTATCTCCAAATCGGGGTGTACAAACCACTCTATCTCTTACCTCTTGTTCTCTTCCTTTCCGCTACTCTTGTACCGACCTGGAGCGAGTAAACCTCCGGTCAGAGTAAGGTCGCTGATTCTTTCCGTTACTCTCCTCTCCTCTCCCTCCGAATTGGATTTGTGGAGCACAGCCTAAAATATTTGATCCGGCTCGTTATATTGGGATTCCCATCCTCAGCAGCGAAAAAAAACGCAGCCCTCAGCAGCAGACCATTTAAGTCCGTTGGATTTTTTTGACTGGAAATGAACGGTAGGATTAGGAGCGGATCAGTTCGATTATAAAAAAAAAAAAAAACCACTTCTCTCCGTCTCCGCCTCCTCTTTTCTCCATTCCGTAACTCACCTCCCTCTCTCTCACGGTGCGCCATCTCCAACGATCTCGTCTCCCTCTCGCAATCTCTCTCTCGCAAGATCTCGTCAGCTACAGCTCCGACCCCAAAAGGCAAAAAAAAAAAATAGAAAAAGAAAAAGACACAAGTAAATTGAGCTCGGTGACTTCAGAGCATCCATCGGAGAACGGAGTCGATGGCGACGACGAGAGGGAAGAAGAAGAGGAAGAGGAAGAAGATGGAGAGGAGGAGGAGGAGGAGGAAGAAGCGGAGGCGGAAGGAGGAGGAAGAAGAGCCGCGATTGAAGTATCAACGGATGGGAGGAAGCTTGCCTTCGATCCTTTCTAACGACATGGCGTCGTCGATTGCTGTGGCGGAGCGCATGATGGCGCTGTGCACAACCTTGATTTTCAGGGAACTCAGGTATTGGGATTGAATTTTGTTGATTCTTTGATTTGGTTTGGTAGATAGATACATGTCGTTTGACTAAGTTTGATGGAATTGTGATGACTGAGTTTTTATGGAGAGGTGGTAACGCTTAATTAGACTGTTCAGATCCTTGATTTTCATAGAATTAGGCACTATGCTAAATTTTGTTAGTTTTTTTATGAGATTTTGTTGCTTATTGATAAAGTGTAAACCTTAGTGGAACTTGGAATTGAAACGGGTTGAAACACTTGTTGAATTAATAGGAAGATACTAATATTATGGAATGTTAGTTCTTTTATAGAGTTTAAGTCGATGAGTGATCAACATTCACTAAAGTTATTTATCTGTATTTAGATGTTTTTTCTATTAAGTTTGTGCAGCAGCTAAAAAATTACTTATACTGAATAATTCTGGAAGTTCTGCTAGTTTCTACCTTATTCTTACTTAACCTGACGATGGCTTCATAGATCTTACTTAATTATAGAATACCTTCAAAATCAAACATTCAATCATGGTTATTCAGTACTTGTAGCTACATATATATAGTCTTGAATCCCTTATATACTTTTAAGTAACCGTTTGTAAGGTACCATAAGCACCAGTACATGTTACGCTGAGCCTGGTGGTAATCAGTAACAGCTCGTTGTATGTCTCATATACCTTAACTATTACTAAAAAGAAAGGAGAGGAGATATTTTATTTATTGTATGTCATTACTTTCAGGTGAAAGAATTTGCGGCTCATACTGCTACTGTAAATGATCTCAGTTTCGATGGAGATGGTGAATACATTGCTAGCTGCTCAGATGATGGGTCTGTGGTAATAAACAGCCTATTCACGGATGAAAAGCTGAAGTTCGACTATCAAAGAGATGTCAATTCTGTGTTTTTGTAAATACCGTAATAAGCTTTTTGGTATTTTTTTCAAATTTCTACAAATTGATCTTGGCTCACTTTCTGCAGATCTGAGAAATATCAGCAGTGATCTTTTACTGTGGTTAAAAATATTGTCTATAGATCGCTTCAGCAAATGTGTGCATTTTTTCTTTTAAGCAAATGAGCTCTCTATAATAGATATTATATGTTTCTGTGTACCAACAATGACTGTTACAAATAAGTGGTACCTAGAATGAGTGCACTTGAGATATTGTGATCTTTTACTGTGGTTAAAATATTGTGTATAGATCGCTTCAGCAGTGATCTTTGTACCTATTTGCTTATGTGTGCCTTTTTTCTTTTAAGCAAATGAGCTCTCTATAATAGATATTATATGTTTCTGTGTACCAACAATGACTGTTACAAATAAGTGGTACCTAGAATGAGTGCACTTGAGATGCAAGTGGTACCTAAATGTCCAGTATGAGATACAAGCTGTTAAATGAAACCTCAAGTATGATATGAATACAAGCTATTAAATCAAACGCATACATATAGCTAGAATCCAAGTTAATGACATTTTTCACTTTAGAAATCTGGACAATGAAATTCACAAAAATGAAATTGGTATCCCCAAATATAAGGAACTTAAAAAGGAGCATTGGAGCATTGGTAGGTATCCCCAAATATAAGGAACTGATTAATGACAGGATCATGTCTGTGAACGCCTATCAACAATGAAATTCACAAAAATTTCAGCATATATATAAAACGCATAATTGAAATGTGACCAGCATATATATTCTTTACAAAATGTTGCCAACTATCCCACTATCTTTCATCTACAAAATGCTGCCAAAAAGAAAATATTCTTAAATATTGTCTAGTCTGGTAGAATCCACAAGTTGCTGCAAAAAAAAAAAAAAGAAATTACATAGACATCATTTTAAACTTCATATTTCTTGAGATATTTTAATACACTTACTGGATGTGTTCAAGGTTATCATAGCACCCGAAATTCTCCACCGATATATCTTGTGACAAATTATTACTCGGCCTATAATTAAAAAAAATTGGATAAATTAGATAATATATACATATATGAATAAATTACCATAGCACATATTGGTTTCGCTAGAAATTACATAATATATACCTATTGGTTTCACCGGTCGCTTTCTTGGCTCTTGTCTTTTTCTCAATGCAAGAATGTTTTCTTTTAGAACGCCTATCACCACCGTTCTTCTTCTTTAAGTGTAACCTATTGTTTTCTTTTAGAACACCTATTGTTTCCAAGTTCTCACATTTTTCTTCGCATTCCCGTCGAAGCTCAAGCAATTTATTGCGCACAAATTGAGCTAGTTCTTCATTTTGGCCAATCTTACCACATATTTGTGTAACTATACGAACCAAATCGGCATTACGGTTCCTAACATCCAACATAGGATCTTCAATCATTCTTCTCCCCTCTATATCCACAACGGCAACATCTTTTGCCACTCTAGTCCAACGGTTGAGGACGTACCTCGGTGGTATCATCTTAATATCCTCACGATCCAACACCTTCAATGCATGCCAACACAAAATACCCTCTCTTTCAAACTTCTTACAAGAACATAAAATCATTTGATCCTCCCGATTCCAAACGACTTGTCCACTCTTGCGTGGATTTTCCTTATCAATCTTGCACATAGCAACCGTGTACATATTACCATCTATGGATCTTATGTGAGCCGAAGTGGATAACTCAAACTCCTCTTGAAATAAATTAAACATCTTAGGGGTGTACAATTTTCCGGCTTCACAAAGAATAGGAACATTCATCTTGAGTCTTGGTAATTTGCTTCTCATGTCATACATGGACTTAATCTCCTTCTCACGATTGTCATCAAGAACTCTCTCAAAGTGCTCAAAAAATCTAGATATATCCAATTTGCAATTTAAATAGGCTTTCAAGTTTGAGTTGATGCTCTCACTTGCTTGTGTGCTACGAATTCCCAAAGTGTAAGCATCTTTCATATAACAATGTGCCCATTTTTCTTTGCTATCATATATGAATTCTAGCCACTCGTCTCCACAACACAAACAAAGTATAGCAAAGGCATCATCGAACTCTTCTTCCTCCTCATACCTAAACATATAAGCAACATACATAAAAAATCAATGTTTCTTCATTAGACTAGCGCACTGTTATATGAATTTCAAGACACAAGCACAACAGTTCTTGCTAGACCAGCGCAAGACACAAATACAATACATGTTATATGAATTTTATCACATCTTATTGTATAAACCTAAAATGCTTTATCATCTTATTCTCAAGTCAGAGATAGTTTCTTTGTCTGTGCGCCATAATTGTTGTGATATAGCCATTTGCATGTAAACTCTTCAATTGGAATTATGAATCTATATTCTATATCACACAACAAAAAGGCCTATCAGGAATAGAAATAAATAATAATTTACAAAGGGTGCCGCTTAGCTTATTGATTCTAGGGCTAATGGTCATGACATGCAAGTTCAACTCTTTTGCATGGCTAAATAATTATAGCGCACTAAATAATCAAATTTTCAGCTATATGAGAATCAAAATAAAATTGTACCTATATACACAAGCAAAAAAATCTCCCGTTATGTCCATATCCTTCGTGTTATACTTGGACAAATGTTTTAGACAATTTTGTCCAATATGCCACAAACACAAGCCATGCCTTGTATCCGGCATTGTCTTCTCTAAAGCAAGCCCCATTGCACAATCTTGATCGGTAAATATAGTGATAGGCTTCTTGCCGCCGTGTGCCTCTAGAAATTTTATAAACACCCATTCAAAAGAGTCTTTTGTTTGGTTACACATGAGAGCCGCACCAAAGATCACAATCTCCCTTAAATGATTATAACCAACAAAAACCCCAAACGCCCACTTTTCATTGTTAGTGCCAAATGTAGTATCAAAAATAAGTACATCTCCAAACCGGGCATAAGCCGCAATCATCTTTGCATCGGTCCAAATGACATTCGCTATTTCTCCATCTTCGGTGGTATCTTCAAAATGTTTGAAAGATGGATCTTCCAAAACACGCCTTGCAAAAAAATTCATCATAGCAATGGCGGCCCCATATTTCATTGACTCCTTTCGCTTATCCCTCAAGTTATTATGATGATCTACAAGTGTGTGACCAAGGCCTCTAACTCCACCATATTGCCTACTATGTAGCTCATATGCCTCTTTTGGTGAGATCCCCGAAATATCGGCTATTCCAATATCAAAGCTCGATATTTCGGACACTTTGCGTTGGCTTGGTATTAGATAGCAAGCTTCGGGTGGTTGGAGAGGGTGGTTGTGCTCGGAAACAAATTGCACAACTTTGTATTTTTGGATTTTTCTATCTAATTTGACTTGTAAACGAGCACCGCAACCGGTTCGTGTCTCCGCTCGAGGCTTTTTTGTCAAATGATCTCGCTTGTCTACTCCTCTTTTGCCTTCACAAGAGCACACAAAAAGTTTCGATGTAATTACATCATCTGCGGCACTCGTATGACCATACCTTATTCTTACCCCGAAACCATTTCTTCCACCATAATCCCTCCAAGCCGACCAAGCTTCATCGATTGTTCGATATTCCGTACCCAAACGAGGTACAAAATCATCTTGTTGTTCTTCCATATCCTTTATGAAATTAACATATAAACAATTAGTACATAGATTAAAGATGTTATATTGATTACATTAAATATATGGCTAGAATAAAGTATGGTCAGTGCTAATAAACCATGATAATCCTAAACACATGCGTGCCAACACAAGGACAGTGCAAATACCCAATTAGAAAATGTTGACAGTAACATATACTATGTTACTAGTCAGTGCTAATTAACCCTCCACATAATCATCTAATAAACAAAGAGATTTTCAAATAGTTACTAAATATTATTCCTGTACTGGTAATGGTGCCAGTAACATACCAGTATGTGATTTTCCAATTCAATTACTACTGCTAGCTGACTTCCTACTACGTAAACGAGAACTCCTTCTTCGCCGCTGGCTTATTAGACTTATAGCAGGCTTTAAACCGGATAGCAGGAATTAAGGGTGATTTTCAAATTCGTACCAGTAACATATCAGCAGTCAAAATAGTTACTAAATATTATTATCCTTTTCAAATTCGTACCTGATTTTCTGGAGGGTTTCAAGTGCAGCGGAGGAGGAAAAAGGTGCAAGGATTTCAAGCTTCGACGGAGACGGAGACGAAGCTTCGACGGAGACGGAGACGAAGACGAAGCTTTAATAGAGCTGTGCCAGGTGTCGGGAGTCGAAGGTTTAGCGCCAGATGCTCGCGAGAAGGGAGTGAGAAGAAGAAGGGTTCGAACTCGAAGAGAGATGGGGTTTCGCAGTGCCGCGCGACGGAGGCAAAAGAAGTTTGATTTCCTTTTAGCGCGATGGAGGAGTTCGGTTTAGCGCTTCTGTTTTTTTTTTTTTTTTTTAATGATCGAACTGATCCTACCGTTCATTTCCAGTCAACATAAATCCAACGGACTTAAATGGTCTGCTGCTGAGGGCTGCGTTTTTTTTCGCTGCTGAGGATGGGAATCCCGTTATATTGGGCCGGGTGTTAAATTAAAAACCAACCCGTTTCAGAAAGCTACTCGGCTTCGCTTCTCTCATCTCACTAAAACCCTTCCTCACCAGAAAATAAAACAAAAACCCATCCACCCCGCTCCAAACTCTAAACTCTTAACCCTAGCGCCAGCCGCCAGCTCCGCCTCTTCTCTTCCCATGTCTCCCTCTCCAGTAAACCGCGACACGGTGTCGTCAGCCGTGTCGTCACTGGGGAAGTGGATGCGCGACCGAACCGCGGGGTCGAAACCGCAGCTCCTGCTGGACGACCGCGACGACTTCATGGTGCTGCTCCTGGCTCTCCATCGCGTCCCTTCCAAAGACCGCACCAACCCTTTCTTCCTCCCCATCCCCCACTCTCTCTTCCCTCTCTCCGACCCCACTCTCTCCCCTTCCGTATTCCTCATCATCGACGACCGCGCCAAGGACTCCCCTCCCCCTTCCAAGTTCCTGGAGGAGGCCAAGGAGAGCAACCTCCCGGTGTCTGAAGTCATCGGCATCTCCACTCTCCGCACCGATTATAAACCCTTCGAGTCCCGCCGCAAACTTTGCGGGTCCCACGACCTGTTTATTGCTGACAAAAAGATCCTTCCTTTGCTGTCCAGGCTTCTCGGTAAGCATTTCTTTCAGAAGAAGAAGAATCCTCTGCCGGTTAATTTTTCGAGGGCTGGATGGAAGGATCAGATCAAGAGGATTCTCAATTCCACCTTCTTCTACCTCAGGTCGGGAACCTGTTGTGCTATTAGGGTCGGGAGGCTTTCCATGGAGGTAGACCAGATTGTGGATAATGTTATGGCTGCTATTGATGAGGCTGTAGAGAAAATACCGAAGAAATGGGGGAATGTCAGGTCCTTGCATTTGAAGGCAGTCGATTCGGTGGCTTTGCCAATTTATCAGACCGTACCAGAAATTGGGTTGAAAATTGAGGTTGGTGAGAAAGAGGATTCAGGTGGTGAAGAAGTTATAGATGGAGATGAAGAGGAGGTTGAACAGAAGAATGAGGCGAAGAAAGAGAAGAAAAAGAAGAAAGGAGGGATTAGGTACATGGACGCAGCTGCTTTGGTCGGGGAGGAGTTAGTCGAAGAAGATGGTGAAGAGGAGGAAGGAGAGAAGAAGAAGAATAAAAAGAGGAAGAAGAGGTCGAAGGAAAGCACTGGAGGTGAGTCTACTGCTGATGAAAAGGAGGTGAAGACCAAGAAGAAGAAGAAGGCAGGCATTGGAGCGGAGTCTATCATTGACGAAACAGAGGTGAAGCCCAAGAAGAAGCAGAAGAAGAAGG
Organism: Rhynchospora tenuis; assembly: GCA_027725995.1. Taxonomy (NCBI): domain Eukaryota; kingdom Viridiplantae; phylum Streptophyta; class Magnoliopsida; order Poales; family Cyperaceae; genus Rhynchospora; species Rhynchospora tenuis. The sequence continues at coordinate 67,038,292 of CM050889.1, read as the reverse complement.
GTGACATTGTTGGTGAGCCTAATGTTGATATAATGGAGGGTGAGCTTACGAAAAAGAAGAAGAATGACAGTGGGGCCAAGTCTGATATCCTTGAAATGGAGGCGAAGACGAAGACGAAGAAGAAAATGCAAGAGAATGATAAGGTTGAAGTGGTAGAGTCTGCAAAGACAGAGAAAATGAAGGGGCGGAAGTCGGGGTCTGCTGGGGAGGTCAAAAAGGGCAAAAAGAAGTGAACTTGATTATTACAGACACATTTTGGAGACCTGCTGTAGCTTTTTGTTTTTTTGTTTTGTTTTTTTTTTTTTTTTGCCATTTTGCTAGGCACCAAATTTTTGTCATGTATTTGTGTTGTGTTTTATGTTTGTTAATTTAGTATTGTTTTGAAATTTTGGAGTACAAGAATTAATGTATGTTGGTAATTGGTAGATACCAGTTGTTGGCTGTCAATCTTGCCTCTATGATCTGTACGAAGCAGCAGATTTGTAAGTGCTTTTGAAAAGAAAGAATGCCATAGTGTGGTTGAGACACGTCTTGTGTAAAAGTTTCAGATTATTTTGACTTAGGAATTGATTATAATATTTTCTAGCAAAACTGGTTCAGGTTCACATAGTGTGGTTCAGGTTCACATAGTGCTCGAAAATGCCATACCACCACCAGAACTCTATTATGATAGTTTGGTTCAGGTTCACATAGTCCAGAAAAATTGAATTCAAGCATCTTATTATGATATGAATTATTGCCAACAACACCAGAACTCTAGTCATGTGCTATGATGCACTTAAATACTGCTGTTTTCCTCAGAACTTAAAATTTCTAGAGGTTATTTTCATAGCCTTTTAAAGCACATGCTGAAATTTGTGGAACAGTTTCATGTCTACCAGTTTAATCTCCATGCCAAGAAAGGGAGATCATGAAAAGGTACTATTTTAACATGTCTTTCATAATGCATTTGGTACTATTTTATTTCATTGTGATAATTACTCTATTAAATTGCTTACAATAGTCATTGACAATTAGTTCTGTTACTTTCAGTTCAGCTAAAGGAAGACCATGAAAAGGGCTAGGAGATAATTGACGATTAGGTCAACAACAAAGAAGATTATGATTTCAGTAAGTAGTTGAATGATGAAGATATTGATGGTGGAGAAGACGAAGAGGGATATGAAAAGCCAGTTTGAGTGAGCGCATGGATGCTGCTTATTAATTTGGGGTTAGGTCTATAGGTTATGTGATGTGCGATTTAATTGGCTGTGGTCTATAGTAGGTTATGGGATTGTTATTTTTTTTTTGCAATATTGACAATGGGTTTATTTTTACCATACCGTTTATTTATCATCATGTTATCTGAAACTTTTTTGACAAATTGAATGTGCATTTCTGTCAATTTGTTCTACTCAAGTCTCATGTATAATTATTTACTAATTATATGGTTTTGTTGTACTGATGACAATATGTAAAATTGAAACACCAGCATAAAATAAAATGGAAAAAAAAAACTAAGCAACAAAGGCACATCTCTTGAGAGAAAAAAATTGTACCATGAAACTACAGTATGCATATTTGAATCACATAAATATATAATGCGTGCATTAGTTCTCACATTTCTTGGTAAACGCAAAAGAACTAAGCAATAAAATATACCAACAAAGACACCAAAATTTTTATACATGATACTTGTTTTAACAAAATAATAAGCTTCAACATAAAACTTGCAACCACACCTAATAATACTTCAATGTACCAATGGTACCAGTCAATATACCAGTCAATGTACCACTGGTACCACACACATTCTAAGCTATTATTTTTAGCGCATCCCTAGTTCTGCACATCAAGAAATTCAAACAAGTCTTGATGCCTTTAGTAGCTTTTGGATAATCTTTGTCTTCATCTGATGAAATAAAAGAAAAATAACAAAAAAATATTCATAAAAACACTTATAGATTCCAATTTTATTCCAATTTTGTACCGTAACGTAGAAAAATTACATCCTAATTGAGATCTAGAAATCCATCTCACATTCTCACTTAATTAAACAATCACTCCAATTAAGACTTCAAATATAGCTCAATCAATTATCATTATGCAATAATCTCAAAATGGACACAATTGGGCCTTAATTGAACTTCACAGTTCAGATAATCACTTGAGCAAACAATTTTCCTTTGACCAAAATAGCGCAATATTCATATTTCTTTGAAATAAGAAAACCTAGGTTCTACATAAAAGGCACAGTTCTTACCAACAACTGATCAAAGTTATCACAATTCACAAAGTTGATCTCGTTTCAGTTTGTGCAAACGGAGAGAGAAAGGATAGGGAATCGCAGGGAGACGGAGAGGAATTAACGGAGACCGTGCCTTTTGAATCTGGCCATTTGTTTTGATCCAAACGGCAGAGAGAAAAACTACTGCACTGCAGTACTATTATAACCACTGCAGAGGATACGGTTCTCTCCTGGGCCTCCCTCGTTTCCTCATTCATTCTCCCTTTTTCCGACTACTTCCGATACTCTCCTACTCTCCTTTCTTCATTCCCGACACCTTTAAGTCCTCAATTCGCCACCTCCGCTCGCGGCCGCTCTACCTTTCCTTCTCCGTTGCAGTCTCAACGATGGCGCAAAAGAAAGGAGGCAAGAGCGCCGCCTCCGACGACCCGGAGGAGCTCGCCCGGACGCCGCTCCAGGCCGTGCTACTCGCCGACACCTTCAATTTGAAGTTCCGTCCGATCACCCTCGAGCGACCCAAGGTACACACACTCAGACACTCTTCTCTCACTTTGTGTGTGTGTGTGTGTGTGTGTGTGTGTGTGTGTGGTATGATATGTCATAGTATAGAAATTGGATATGTAGGTTTCAACGAAACTTGAATATTAACCTAATATGAGAATCATTTTCCAAAATTCTATAGTATATAGACAGTACACTAAAAAAAGAGAAACAATTGTGGAAAGGTTATGCATAACCGAGTGATGCTCTCAACCTATTTCACAATTGTTGCTGCCATTTTTCTGGTTTAGAATTAGGCATTAAGTTGTTTGTTAACTAAGCTCCATTACTGACCCAATCATACAATCCAATCCAAATAATCTCCTGGAAACCCACACAGACACATAGAAGAAGATCATTGTTGAGTACCAATTTATGTCTAAATAATCATGATCAAGAGAACCATTCGAGTTACTCATCTCAAAGCTGACTGATCACTTCAGGTGTTGTTGCCGTTGGTGAACACGCCTATGATAGACTACACACTTGCGTGGCTGGAGTCTGTAGGGGTAGAAGAGGTATTTCTCTTTTGCTGTGCACATGCTGAGCAGGTGAAGGAGTACATAGGAAACTCGCACTGGGGCCAGAGCCATGCTGGCTTCTCTATCACCACCATTGAATCAAACTTCTCAATGAGTGCTGGTGATGCCCTTCGTTTCATTGAGGGTAAAAATGTGGTATGTGCCGAGAGTTCCTCTACTGTACCATTTCTGCAGAAAACTAATGTTTTCATTTGTTTTTTTTTTTTTTTTTTTTTTTTTTTTTTTGTTGGAGATTATGCTCTTTTTATTCTTTCCTTTTTTCAATTGATATACTTATTGTGACTATCAGGGTTATCTTTGCAAATACTTGCAAGTTCATTTTACTATATATCTTGAAATGAAAGTGAGCACATAGAAAAATAAGGAATAGGTTTAAGTAGTCTTATGTGCAACTTTCTGCTGAATTTCATGCAAACTTGTTGACAAAATTGCTCAGTTGGTCTTCGCGGATTTAGCTTTAATTGAAACTGCATGTATGTAGTAAAAACAGTCTTGGGTTTCAATGGCATGCAAGTTCTCGTAGGATTAGGGCTGTACCTGCTTAACTGAACTCAATGAACCAATCAATGACCTATATTTTCATATTCCAACTGTCTGTTTGTTTTCTTTGTGTTTTTGCAGTTAGATGAGTATCACGCATTAATTTTTTGTCAAATGTATTAAAAAGTTGTCCAATGAGTCTTTGTGCAAAAATAGTTAATTCTAGACATAGTGCCATCATATAACATATTCATTCCATTTCTGAAGATAAGAGGCGACTTCATTCTCATAACGGGTGACACAATAAGCAACATGAGCCTTACAGAGGCTCTCCAGGCTCACAAGGACAGGAGGAAGAAGGATCCTGACACAGTCATGACAATGTTTGTCAAGCGATCCAAGCCAATGCCTCTGACACACCAGACCCGCCTTGGGAATGATGAGATCATGATGGCCATTGATCCTGAGACAAAGCAGCTTTTATACTATGAAGATCGATTTGACAGTTCTAAGCGAGCAGTGACACTTGATAAGTCCTTGCTTGCTGATAATGCATCCCTTTATCTACGTACAGACTTGGAGGTAATGCCTGTCTTTAAGCAAAATACTGCACAGCAGCATACCAGAATATGCTTCACTTAGATCGAGTTGCCATGATTTCTAGAAGCATGCTTATTTGTGAATTTTTAGTTTTTTTTCATGGAGTAGTATAAGCTGAGTTGCTATTTTTTTTTTATATTTTTTTTTTTTTTTTTTGTAGTGCTCGATCAAATCTATTGTTAAAAGCTTATTTTCTTAAGCATACTAATGACTTATTTTACTTTGAAAATTATATTAATGGAATATTTTCTGTAATACAGAGATCTGCAAATGTGTATGCCCTTCTAAAAGACATGTTTAGATATTTGTGGTTTTGTTTTTTATTGTTGGGTTAAGGTTTATTTGATTCTTTGCCATTAATTATAGGCCAAGCTTGAATTGCTATATTGGTTAGTGCTGATATTTGACTCTTGTCATATAGTTGAGTTTCTAACAACATTGAGCTCAATGGAAATTAATTTATTTATCAATGTTTTAAGGATATTGTCATGCTCACCTCTTTCACTCATTGCACATCATCCATCCCCTTCTTTGGCTGAGAAATATTTTATCTGAAATTATGTAGGATTGCTATATTGATATATGCTCACCTGAGGTGCTAACAATCTTCTTGGATAACTTTGACTATCAACATCTCCGCCGTCACTTTGTTAAGGGATTGCTGCATGATGATGTTAGTACCTTCCTCTCAGCCTCATTTTGTCTTTTCTGTATTGGGTTTAAAGTTTTAACGTAGACCCTAAGGTGGTTAGGGTGCAATGGAAATTTCTGATGGTTTCAGATGATCTCATTTTGGCCACTTCAAATATCATGAGTATCTTGACCTTGTTTATTATTTAGTTTGAGATGTATTATTAATTATGTGATGATACTTTCAGATTATGGGGAAAAAGATATATACGCATGAGATTGATTCAAGTTATACTGCACGTGTAGACAACTACAGGAGCTATGACACAATAAGCAAGGACATAATTCAGCGATGGTCATTTCCTTTGGTACCAGATGTGTTGTATGCTGGCAATCGCGCACAAATGAGATTACAGAGGGAAGGCATATATAAAGCCCCAGGTGGGTTTAGATACCACAGAAAAGAAATACTAACAGTTGTTATGGTACATTTGGGCTAACTAGACCTGCTAAAAATAGACAGATCATTTTTGGTTGGGTTGATTCCTATTTCCTAGTAGTTCTATAGTTGCAAATAATACTGTAAAATACGTGCATGACATTATGATAAGGAAGTTGTTGATAAGAGTATAGTGATATGTAATGGGATTGTAATTCTTAATAGGAAATGCTCTTTGACAACTTCTATTTTTCTTTTCCAATTAGCAGTCCGAGCAAATTAAAATTTATTTTCTTTCAGACGTTACTTTATCTCCCTCGGTAAGAATCGGTGCTTTTACTGCAATTGGCAGTGCTACAATCATTGGTGAGAACAGCTCAGTGTCAAACTCAGTTATTGGTGAGTTGTGCACTATTGGTCGAAATGTCTCCATTGACGGCTGTTATATATGGGATAATGTTACAATTGAAGATGGTTGTCGACTAAGCCATTCGATTGTCTGCGATGGTGTCCATCTACATGCTGGTGCAACCCTTGAGCCTGGTGTGATATTGTCGTTTAAGGTATGCTATATTATATTGATGTCAGAAAGAAGTTTGGCATTGTGATTGGCAGATCAAAATTGGTATTGTCTTTCCTATCGGCCTGTGAAAAGAATTACACGGGAGACCTTGTGTTTGCATAGATTTTTAGATCAAATTTGCAATTGAAGAAGCAATGCTAGTAAAATACCAGATGGACAAAATGTGATATTTGCTGCATTGAACTTTGCATTAGACATAAACAAACTCAAGTATGGAGCAATTCAGCAAATTTTTTTTTTATCACCATTAGGTGCCAGAAATGTGCAAAAGTTGAGTCATGTATTTGTAATGATACTGTGCCAGCATCCTATTTATTGGAAATCACTGTATGTATTTTCAGCATTTTCACTTTTTTCAGTTACATATCTATCAACTGACTGTATTTATACTGTTTTGTGTTTTATTTTTCATCTGACATGCTACAAAAAGATGCATTGAGTAATATGTAACTATTGAAGTAATGTATCAGGTGGAAGTAGGTCAGAACATAACAGTCCCTGCCTACTCCAAGGTGTCGCTACTTCCTCAACCATCGAAGCAAGATAGTGATGAGGAGCTTGAATATGCCGATACCAACAGTGGTGTTATTGATAGCCCATGTATTTTACATATACATTTTGTTACTCTCATTCATCTCATTTTTGTTTTCTGAAGCAAAGTTGTTTTTTGTTTGCAAATATTCTAACCGGATACTATTAATGCAGCCATTGCTAGTATTAGCCCTGCAAATATTGAGCATGATCATGTTTCTTCATTTGACACTGAACAATCAGTCTTGTTAGAGGTACTGCCCGCTCCTTTACTAGAATATATCCTTTACACTTTGGTGCACAATAATGATTTTTTAATTTTTACTCATGTATTTCCTTAACTAGTATTTTTTATTTTTGTAATCCTCTAACTAGGGTGGTTTATCGGGGGTTGGTTACATATGGACGAGCTGCGAAACTGGAAATGAAGAGGAATGGAGGTACTCTGTGGCCCCAATTCCAGAAGAGAAACTAAAAGAATTTTATGCTAAGATGTTTGACGAGGATGAATCGTCATCAGATGGAGAACAAACTGGCATAACACATTCTGGGGAGCTTATCTCTGAGAGTAAGAGCACCGATTTTGATGACAGTGATGGTGAGTACAAAGGAGATGTTGCCAAGTTTGAGAAAGAGGTATGTGCATCTTTCTTTCTTTTAGCTTCTCATTGAATGCACATCCAAATTTGTTTAAATTCCATTTTACATTAGCAGAAAAAATATCCAGGGTCGGCTGTCATTTCCAGCCTAACCGAACTTGTTTGGGACAAAGGCTTTGCATTTTTTTTTTTTATACATTAGCAGAAGTATAATTTAGAAGTGTTGATTGATCAGTGTCCAGGAACTAGTGCATGCATTTTTATTTTCTTTCTTTCTTTATTTTTTGGTGTTTTTTCTCAGGTGGAGGAAACATTTGAAAGAGCTCTCGGTGGGGTGGCTGAGGAAAATGTTCAATTAGAAATCAATTCACTGAGGTGTGCAACGGTTATCTCCTTCCTACTTCAAGTATTATTATATCTGATCAGGCTGTATCACTAATATGTACAAATTGATGTTTAACCTGGTATAAACTTTTGTACTCTTTTACCTTCCGAAGCTGATCTTAATCAGAAGTTTTACCCTGAGATGTAAATCATTGTAAAAGTTGATTCTTAATGACTAGATAATGAATTTACAGGCCCAACACTTGATGCTATTATAAGAACAAGATACATGTTTAGAGAAGGTAAAAAGTAATAAAATCATTAATACAACAACAGTTGACATATATTTTTCTTCCCTCCCTTTTTTTTTGTTTCAGGATGTCATTCAATGTGACACATGCTGAGTGTGCTGGAGCAGTGTTCCAATCTGTAATTAAGAGTGCCATCATTACTTCCAACTCCTCAAAGTGTAATATTTACCAACTGTTAAAAATAGTATACACATCCAACACTTTAAAGATTGCATAATGAATTAAAAAGGTTATATTTGTTTATGTACATCGAATTTCAGAAAAGTTGCACTTACACCCTTTACTTTGCAATAAATCTGTAGCCAACTTGCTAAAGGCAACCATTGATGCAATTGAGAGATCAAAGGGGCTGTTGAGTTATTTCATAACAAATGTGGATGAGGAGGTAAGTTCTCTAGATTCATTTTTGTGCCATTAATCTCCTGGCCTTTGGTAACTTTGCTCTTTACAGTTGTCTTATCTGAATATACTAAACAGACAGGATGCTATGTTTTGTACTTGTATATATTGTAAATATTCATACAACTTTAGATGTTTTATATTTGATCTATCTGGTTAGAAAAGAAATTTCTAACATGTAAATGTCAAAGGAATGTCCCATCTGTAACTACATTAGTCTGTGAACTTGTGTCTTGATTTGCTAAATCATTTTTGCTGCTTTTTTATTCAATCAAAAAAGAGAAATCATTTGGAATGTTTGAATTTTTATATAATTAAAACATATTTTTATCAATATTTTCTATAAAAAGTACATGAACTCTTTGTGCTTGACAAAAGAAAAAAGACAAGATAGGACAAAGGGTGCAACTGCTACTTTTTTTTTTTTTTTTCCCTTTTCGCCGCTGAAAAGCTGCTGAATATTATGTTTGGCTGAAGATTACTTGCATTTTTGTGCAGATAGAAGTCATATTGAAGTTTGAGGAGATGTGTATGGAGATTACCAGAGAATTTGCTCCCATATTCTCCTCGGTTTGTTTCTATTTCTCCCTTTTCTGTTCTTTTTCATTGCTCCAGGAGATGCTATTGCCTTTGCCTTGGAGCCTTTTTTGAGTATTTCCAGATTGTTCTTGAATGAATTGATGTTTACATTTAAGGAAAAAAAAAAAGAGAAAGTAGTGAATTTGAATTATCCATCCAACATTTTTTTAAAAGTAAACACCTGCGGGGTTGTTTAATTTTTTTTCTTTTTCTAAAACTATGTTGAATGGTAGTTTATAGTAATCATTATATTTATAACAAAAGCACAACACATTAACAGATATGAAGAGCTTCAAAATTGATCTTATTAAACTTGAGGAATGTGACAAAACTGAGGTTTTGAACTTCTTGTTTTGCAAGTACATAGTAACTAGTATTTCAGCACCAAGTGAGATAGTCATGTCTTGCACCCACTGTACACTTGTATATTTACCCTTCATACATACTAGTTTTTTTGGTGACAGGTTTTGCATCAGCTATATGATAAGGAAGTAATAACCGAAGATGCCATTCTGAAATGGGAGTCAGAAAAAGCTGATGCCGATGAATCTGACAAGGTCTTTGTCAAGCAATCAGAAGCTTTTCTGAAGGTATTCTCTCATCTTATTTTTCCTACTGGGGTCTCCATTCTCTAAAGGCTGTATGGTGCTATGACAAGCCTCAAATTATTGTGATATTGGGTCTTTCTTGCCAACTGAACCCAGTTTATTCCATTTTGCAAATGACAGACATCTTTCGATGCTTGACGTTAGCTCTATAGCAGCTTTCTATTAGATATTTGAATTTTTGTTAGGAGAAAGAGGCATTGTTATCTCTGTTAGAAGTTTACCATTTGATCAAACCTTTTCTTTCCCTATATGCTATATCTACAATATATATTCGAACTTATTAAAACATGATATTAAAAGGGGAGATAGAATTTGGATATTTGGTATATAAAATGATAAAGAAACAACTTAATAAGCTTGCTTTTGCTGGCTAGGTTATAGTTAGATATGAGAATTAGGTGCTATTGCAAATACTTAATATTTAGGCTGATTAGGTATCTGAAATTCTGAATTACAACCTTTACCTAGGCTTACTGGGTTGCCATTCTTATTTGGTACTGTTAAGCTAGAGTTTATTGTCAGTTTTAAGTTACAACCTCTTGATCAAAAGTAATTTGATTTTGAATTTGAATGGACACAGTGGCTTAAAGAGGCTCCTGAAGAGGATGATGAAGACGAGTGATTATTCATGTTTAGGCCAATTTTGGAAACAATGGCTGAGATAAAAATTTTGCTAGAGGTGGGATTAGGGAAGAAAATGTTTTATGTACGATCAATAAAATTATCACTTGCGTAGTATTTAGTGTGTTGTATTTTATAAATTAGCTTGCCTCATTTAATTTGGTATCTTGTATTTGGTTGCTTTTTATTATTATTCTGGGTTTTGATAGCTTGAAATTGATTGTCGATTTTTCAAATTAATGCCTGTGCTCCCACTTCCACCCTTCTCTTTATACTACCTAATGTTTGTGGAGTTGGTTTCTTTCGCCATATCAAAGCCCATTTCATAATATGACACATCATGTAAACATAGTCTGGCGCTCAAAACTTGGTTGGATGGCATGACAGGATCAAACATGTGTAATGTTATTACAGTAAATGGTCTGGATTGGCAAGTTGGTCTACATTGGTACTTTGGTAACAATAATTGTTTGGTTGTATAAAGGATATTATGAGAAACACGCTTGGAACTAATCTCAGGTATAGCCTCATAGGTACAAGTAAGAAAATTGAGGTGTAGCGCCTCATGTAAATAAATGTATATAACAAAGTTTTTGCTAATATGTTAACTTTAGTAGCATTCTAATTTATTTTTGTGTTTAAAACGTCAAATGTATTTTTCAAATAAAAGTATTATCATTCAATAAATTGCATTAATTATGAAAGGTAATCCATTTAGACATGCAAACTGTTGTGTTCCTACTAGGAATGTTTTTAAATTAAGAAATAATAAAAAAAGTTTATCTGATTTTCTTTAAAACTTGATATGAAGAACACATTGGAATTCTTAAATAGACAGTTCAGACATAGAACACCTAAGATACTAAGATCTGAACTCGCATTTCATTTTTAATGCTAAAATTATACATTAACAGAACTCAAATCGGAAAGATAGAAAGTAAAGGTTAGAACGCATGAACGATCATATGTCAGATAAATGCATTAGTACATTAGTTTTATGAAATTGTACATGATGAATTTTATCCATAAAAGCATTTAACGTGAAGAACATTAGTAAAAAAATCACATCAGAAGAGATAAGTGAAAATATTTTGTGCAAGTATGCGGCTATCTTTTATAACCATTACTCCAAACAGTTAAGAGTTAAATTAAGAGCCATAACAATCTCAATTTAATACATTGGATTGCTTACAGCGACCTGGGTAAGCAAAGTTCTATTAGAGCAACACACGAAGGGAAAGATGTGGAGATCAGAGTATCAGACGTGTTCATCGTGTGGTAGACCCGACTATGAATGATGACATTTTTAGATGATAAGTAAAATATACTTTTGTAATATACTAGTGCAGGTTCAAATTATATATATACATGTTAATTTCAGTAATAAAATTATTATTAATTTAAATGTTAAAATTTCCAAGTCAAAGAACAGAGAAAACTTGACGAGGCATACTGATACTGTGTTTATCAAAAACCGTCTGATTCACAAGGAGAATCTAATGGAGGCGGTTTTTCTTGTATTTTTTTTAGTCTGGACCTTTTTTTAAAAAAAAGGAAAACTGATAAAAAAAAATACATATGTTACAGTTCTTTTAACCAAAAAAACGGAGACAAATCTGTAATTTAAAATCAATATTAAGTGCACAAACACATTCGTGCCATTTTGAAGCTAAACACGGTTTTTTTTTTATTAAAAAAAAATAGAACAGTCTCATGCACAAGTGAAAATCAATTTTCAGTACTTTTTTTTTTTTTTTTTTTTTTTTTTCCGTTCCAATTTCTAAAGCTGAGCGCTTGAACCATGCAAGGATGGAAGGGGCAAAAAACAGAGAGCCTTCAAAAAATATGAACACAAAATCTTTACTTGATTATACCATGTCCACAAACACATGTATAATAAATAATCGATGTTTTCAATTTTTACAACAACAACAACAACAACTAAGCCTTTTGTCCCAAACAAGTTGGGGTAGGCTAGAAATGAAACCCAACAAAGTCACCAAGTCATCGAAAAAGAAGTATATGTGAAAAGGCTAATAATAGTAAAAATATAAAATAAAAAATATAAAAAAATATATATATATAGAGAGAGAAAAAAAGTAGTAGTAATAATAATAATAATAAATAGTAATAAATCAATATTATAAATAAAGATGTGTGGGTGTCGGGATCGTTTAGTTAAATGTAGTTCGACACTCCAAGTATTGTGAAAGAGCATTTTTTCTATTTCTGTAACATGATAATCTATAACTATTTGTGTACTGGGTATTATTCCTCATAAAATTGACCCGCTTCACCGGCAGACAATAATATGGCAGTACATTATTTTGTTTCTGATTTTTTTGACCTCTTCCTATTTTTATTTTCATTGTCAATTTGTAATAGTTAAGCTAAAAATATTGCAAATTATGTTGGACATATATTTGGAAAATTCAAAATTCATTCTATGAGATAATATTGTTGGACATATTAATTTAATATATTCATATGTTATTGATATGATTGTGATATTTATTCAAAATAATATGTCCAACATAAATTTTGGACTAAGAGTACATATATATATAGTGCTTTGTTTTGTCGCCAGATATCATTTCTTAAAACATACCATGTTGCAATCATATTTTTCTCTTTTATTTTTTTTTTATGTTGATATGCTGATGTTGATCGATTGATATTTGTAATTTATAATTGGGTTAGCTTTTTTCCTCAGATATAAAATGCAAATATTTTCTTTTAAAACATAGTATATTTAGAAAATATTGTATATTTTTCTTTTGAAACATACATGATTTTTTTAGGATAATATTTTTTTTTCATGCCTTCTCTCTCTATATATTATATATTTTGTTGCTGATCAATGATTATAATAGTGTGCCATCTCATTGTTCCTTGGTAATATCTCAGTTAAATTTTTAGTTTATGTGCAATCTCATTTTTTCTTTCGGCTTAAATTAAAGTTTATTACTTCATTAGTATTTTTCTATCATTTATAATATTAATACAATAAAAATTCATGTATCGAGCGAAGCTCGATGCTCCAGTCTAGTAGTAATAGTAGTGAGGCCTACATCTAAGCCGTAAGCTAATACTAAAACCTACAAATCTAAGACAACACTTGACCCCTAAAAACGCATCTCATGGTTCCGGCACGTGAATTGCTAGCTTCCATGCGGTCCTATCCAACGCCAACTCCTTGGAGACGTTTCATTCTTTGAAGTCCCTTTTTACTGCTTCTTCCCATGTCAATCTTGGTCTACCTCTGGCTCTCCTTGTGTTTTCAAAGCGGTTGAGGATTCCGCTACGCACGGGTGCCTCCGGGGGTCTACGTTGGACATGCCCAAACCATCTCAAGAGATGTTGGACCAACTTCTCCTCTATCGGTGCCACCCCGACCATATCCCGTATGTCATCATTTCTAATCCGATCCCTCCTCGTATGCCCACACATCCACCGCAACATGCGCATCTCTGCTACACTCATCTTTTGGACGTGTCGTCTTTTAGTAGCCCAGCACTCAGCGCCATACAACATCGCAGTAGACCAGTAGTCAGATGGTAGAAGTATTTAAAGTATTAAACTAGTTTTCAAGTGATTAACACATGAGTCCTGCGTGCATAAGAAAAAAATTGATGATTTTGACTTTGTGTGACTGTGTGAGAGGATATCGTATTTATCGAACCTGGAGAAAAGAAAAAAGTTCATGCTGCAGCATATCAGATATTGACATTTCGTTGGATTTAATACAAGAACTTTTTTGAGTATAATAAAAAATTATCAATTAAAATACCAGATTTACGTTGTCCTTAAAAGTTATAAAGATGCTGTTAATTTTATAAATTAGTTGTGTCCAACTTCATGTGTGTTGAATGTTATTTCGTTCGTTAGAAAATATCATAAATTATAGACCATTGTAATTTTCAACTTATTTAATGAAATAGTAAAACTTACACTTAATTTAATCACTAACCATCTATATTAATTGACATGCTTCTCGTATAGTTTCAGCTTACCTTAAATATCTCTTTATATAAGACCAAGAGATATTTATTTATTTAATTATTAGTAAAGACCCAACCGTGCCATGCGCTTACATGAATAAATATTCTCCAAACATGTAACCAAGAAAGATAAAGAAACTAGTCGTTTAAACACCGATACAATAGAATGGGACAAATTTTCCCTTCCAAGTCACTGACTTAGTGACCCCACAATCCGACTAACATCTACACTATCAAGAACAAGATTTGCAAATGCGCGTCAGTACTGATCCGTCACCCTCTCTTTCTGATCTCTCCTTCTGCTCTTCTCTTCAGAAGCTATAACGCATATTGTGATCCCAATTCCCATACTGTCCCTATACTCTCTCACTCTCTCTTGCCAGATCTTTTCTTGTTACTTACTCTCTCTTCTGCATACCATTCACTTGCCTCCAATGAACAAACACCCACAGTAACTCCAATCTTTCCTCCATTGACATAATGAGAATCATGCTCCGATTATTCACGGCACTAGCCATGGTACCGCTTCTTTTCTTTTATGCCGATGCAGTGGGGTCTGCCGGTACTTTGGCCATCAGTTCAAGAACAATATGCGGCATCTCCGCCAGTACGCTCCCTCGAACCATATATTGTACCGACATTGATGAGTCCATATCAACCATGCCGTACCTGGTTTATCCCAATGTATCATTTGACTCTGTATCTGCCGGTACCGATTTCTTCTGTGGTTTGAAATCGAGCAGAAAGGTGTTCTACTGCTGGAATGGAAACCCGGTAAACAGGAAGCGGGTCTACAGGGGCTCTTGGGTGCTCTCTGATCTCACTGTTGGTGAAACTCAAGTATCAGCCATTGATCGGTCAGGAAACGAAATCCGATGGTGGAGAAAAGCCGGCTTGTTTCCATCATCGGTTCTTGGCAATTACAGTTCACTTACTTCTGGGAACAATTTCACGTGTGCCATCACCACCAACGGCACAATTACCTGCTGGGGCCCACTCGCCGGTGCCTTGCAAGCTGGTTTCTCCAATTACTCTATGACTACAATTGTCGCCGGCGATTCGCACATGTGTGGACTGGACGACTCTGGTTTTGTCATCTGCCAAGGGAGCAACAGCTCAGGCCAATCTTATGCGCCAACCGGGTCGCCATATGAATACACCAGGTTTGCTTTGGGCTCGAACCACACATGTGCCATTATGCAAGCCAATTACACAGCTGTCTGTTGGGGCAGTAATGGGGGGGCCCAATTGTACCAGCCTCTGAATGGGACCACTTTTGAGTTCTTGGTAGCTGGTGGCAATCTTACATGTGGAGTGACCACTCACACCCGTTCGGTATTGTGTTGGGGCTCCGATTGGACAAATGTATCTGTTAGAAAACTTTCGCTGCCAATGATTTTACCAGGAATTTGTGTTGCAGATGATGGAGAGGAATGTAATTGTGGTAGTTATTATAATTCGAGGAGTCTCTGCGCCGGTACTGGCGTAATTTGCAAGAGGTGTGGTCACCTGATTCCACCACCTCCAGCTCCTGCTTCATCAGACAATAGGACCAATACCATTTTACGCATAGGACTGATAACTGCAGTTTTTGTTATGTTCATAATAATGGTCGTCATTATGTGGCTCTGCTGGCGCAGATATGGAAGCAATCAAGTTCACTCCATAGAGTTGAATTAGAACTACGTTGTGACTTGTTAGTAATAAGAATGGAGTGTTAGTTAGCTTGATAATTGCTGTATTTCCTTTCAGTTGGTACTTGGTTATTTGGTACCTTTTTACTGTTTTACGTTTGACTTTCTTTATTTTCTTTCATGATAATTGAACGATAAGACACCATATATTTTTTAGAATCACATAAATCTTCTAGTACTGTTTGTTTACAATACAAGAGTATGTGTAGTTAGAGTCCGATGAAACCATGGGCTGAGAGTCAGCAAGTCATGTAATTAGTGGTGAAAATAGAAATTAACATAGAAATATCATTTAAAAGCACTGTACTCAATATCTGAAGATGAAAGAAAATCCTGTGCACAGAGTTCTACCTCTCTGTCTCTGGTACCAGTTTCCTACAACGTTGTTGTACCATACGATAGTGGTTCCACCAACTGAGCGCTGCGCAATAGAAACTTAACCCGGAATCGCACTCCCCTTAGATTTACGATACTATAGACCCCCTCCTTGTGAGTTGCGATGGCCGGAGATGGCAGGAATCCTTAACGGGTTTTCACCCGTTACCATATACATTAATGGAAGAAAACCAGGTCAAATAAAATAAAATTTGACTTCTCAGCGCGTCGCAACTCGCACCCCATCTTTTGATCCCCTGTGGCGAAACGGCTTTACAACCCCTTTGTATGAACCCAATTCTGTAACCAAAGTTATGCGAACGGGTTGAACAACACGTCTGCATGATGAGAAAAAGAAAAAAAAAAGGAGTAAAGGTAATGTGCTGGCCCAAAAGGAATTCGTCAGCAGACCTGAATTGAGCCCAGAACAAAAAAAGTCGGTAAATTTTGAAATGATAAGTGCAATCAAACACTAATGCAATCAAGCAATCATATGCTAAAAATGAAAAGAGGCGCTAATTAAAGATTTCCGAAAACAGAAATCTTCCCGTCTGTTCCGCGCGTCTTCCTTCCGCTCACCCTCCCATATGTTTCCCTTCACCCGCGCGCCCCCTCTGACCCGTGCGTTCCTCTCACCCGCGCGCCCCCTCCCACCCGCGCGTCCCTCTCACCCGTGCGCTCCTCTCACCCGCGCGCCCCCTCCCACCCCGCATCCCTCTCACCTGTACACCCCCTCTCACCCGCGTCTTTTAATGTCTCATTTATCGTACCCTTTTTTTTCTGCATTAGATACTCCATTATGTTACTTAGTTACTCTCTTATATTTATTTAGTTACTCCCTTATAGTTATTTACAGTCTGTTTGGTTTTCGGAAAAAAGACGGAAAATCAACGAAGGGAAGGAAAATCCAAAATTTTACCCCGTTTGGATTGCTACTTTTCGAAAGAAAAAATATTTACCAATGGAAAGAAAATTTCTTAGCGATTTTACTTTCTGCACAAAAATCTTACACCCCGAATGTAATAGATGGAAAGAAATTGAGAGGGGCTAAGCTGGACATTGATGCCCTCGGCGACTTCTCGTTCTTTCACGATTTGCTCAAATATCTTTTATCGATTCCTTTTCTATGTGATTCCTTGATGCGAGTGCTCTCCGTGCAAACAATTTTGGTGGTTTGTCCTGTAAATAACTGATCTTGCTACTAACAATTCCTTGTCCGTGCTAGTATTCCTTGAGTAGTTTTCAATTCCTCTATTTTCGGCCCAATTTTCAATACTTATTTTCTCCCTCCAGCTTATATGGATTTCACCAAATTCCAAAAAAAAAAATGTTGGGTTTTATCTAGAGGATGGCAGCGATAATGCATGGGAGCCAACATGTGTAATAGATTAAAGTTTTATGGCTATTTTGCAAAGACTTTTTTATTAGTTTTGCTTGTGATAAGGTGCTTATTCGTTAACAATAAAAGTTCAATAGTTATTTTTATCAATCTGTTTAGTCTGGTAGAGTTTGGGTGAGTTGTGTTTTGTTAACTGTGCTCATGGTTCCACTACCACGAGTATTTTGATGATTTTTGGGGGTGTTTCTGAATAATTACATTTTAAAAAAGGTTTAGCAGTATTCTGGTATTAAAAGAAGGTCGAGACAATGGTGCTTGAGGTGGTGATATGATCCAAGTGAAAATTCACTGAAAGATGCAGCGTCTGATATGATCCAAGTGGGTCTTGAATTGTGTTATGTTTGGTCATGAAGATGAGAATATTATGAATTCCAAGATTCAAACTCAAAGGTACAAGGCCACACACACACGGAGAAAAACGAGTGCCCAAAGGTACAAGGCCGGTACCAAATTATTCTAGGCCGGTATTCCATCTCTTGGGTTATCGGATCAAAGAATTTGATCTGAACAAAGCTAAAAGAGTCCAAGGTCATAATGGTCATTTATTTTTTAATTAGCAATATTTTATCTCTATTTAATTAGAACACCCAAACGGAAAAAAGAAGGGAAGAGATTTTTTTTCCTTTCTTTCATTAAAAAACCAAACAGATAGGTGTAAATAAATTTCCATTCCATCCTATTTCCATTCTCTTCTCTTTTATATTTTTATTTCCATTCCATCCTTTTTCCCAAAAACCAAACACACTGTTAGTTACTCCCAAACAATAGCAGATTCAGATTTGAATGTTATTTACTCCCTTACTACAAATTATTTACTCCCTTATAGTTATTTAGTTACTCCCAAACAATAGTAGAATCAGATTTGAATGTTATTTACTCCCTTACTTGTATTAGATACTCCCTTACTAAAATTATTAACTCTCTTATAGTTATTTAGTTACTACCGAACAATAGCAGATTCAGACTTGAATATTATTTACTCCCTTACATGTATTAGATACTCCCTTACTATAAATTATTTACTCTCTTATAGTTATTTAGTTACTCCCAAACAATAGCAGATTCAGATTTGAATATTATTTACCCCCTTACATGTATTAGATACTCCTTTACTATAAATTATTTACTCCCTTATAGTTATTTAGTTACTCCCAGATAATAGCAGAATCAGATTTGAATACTCCCTTACTACAAATTATTTACTCCCTTATAGTTATTTAGTTACTCCCAACAATAGCAGAATCAGATTTGAATGTTATTTACTCCCTTACATGTATTACATACTCCCTTAATACAAATTATTTACTCCCTTATAGTTATTTAGATAATCCCTTACTGCAAATCAGAGGAGGGATTGAGGAGATAGATGAGAATGAAAATCGTGCATGAGATAGAGGGGAGAGATGAGGGAAAGGGATGAGGAGATAGAGGGAAAGGGATGACGAGATCAGAGGAGGTGTGCGACGGGGGTGTGAGGATAGAGGGGAGAGATGAGGGAAAAGGATGACGAGATCAGAGGAGGTGTGCGACGGGGGTGTGAGGTCGCCCGTGAGGGGAGAGGGGGCGCACGTGAGGGTGAAGGGAGGGAGATCGCGCGTAAGGGTGAAGGTGAGGGGAGCACGTACGGAAGGTGAGGGTGAAGGGGAACGCACGGAAGGTGAGAGTGAGGGGAGCGCGCGACTTGATTGCTTGATTGCTCAAGTCTCTGATTGTCTTAAGTAATTCTCATTTTGAAATATAAACCTTGAATGTCCCGAGATTCAACTAGGTTACCAGCAAATATACTTCAGAATTGGTACCTATCATCCATCATTTTTCCATCCAACTCATTCACAGGTTTTTATGGATCCAGAGACTAGGCCAGCCTATTTAAACCTCCTCTCTCACTCTAAACCAAACCCTAACCGCATCACCTCCTCTCCTCTCAGACCAGACCAAAGGCTTGTCGATGTCGACGATCCCATCGTCAACTACTTCGTCAATGTTCTCGTCGACGAAGACTTCGACTTCGGCGTCGACGGGGATGGTGTCTTCGAGGCCATCGGTGATCTTCTTCTCGACTCCGAATGCGTCTCCGACTCCTCCGAGTGTCGATCTGTAAGTATCTTCTTCCTGATTGTTTTTTTTTTGTTTTTTGGTTTCGTTTTTTATCTCAGTTTCCGTAAATTTTGGAATCTGCTTGACTTAATGAAGTTATAACGCCATTATGTGGTGTCTCTTTAGTAGTTACGAGATGCATGAGCATAATCGAAGAGGAATTGAGTATAAAATCAAAATGGTATTGTGCATTTCATCATTGTTTTGATATTTCAATTTTAAATCATATTGTTCTGATATGTGCTATGTTTTGGAGATTAGATTTGTGCTAAGTTTTCAGAGAAGTTTGGGAAGCATGGGTTAGTGAAGCCAAAGCAGGCAGTTCGGGTACCTCATTTTTTGGTTATATTTGCATTTTTTGTTGCTTAATTTCAAATTTTTTATTTCGGGTATCTCATTTTGTTGCGTTTTATTGCTTAATTTCAGATTCAAGGGATACAAGAAGAAAATTTTGAATGAATTTGCATAGATTGAATTTTCAAACTTCTGTTGGTTCGAATATGCAATCTAGGAGGGACAACCCTAGTACTCATCATCATGGAATTTCCCAACAAAAGAGACATGAAATCAGAGAGGCATTACAATCAATTTGTAATAGTTGGATGTAATTTATTGCATTTGTTGTGTATTAATTTAAGTATTGGAATAGAGAATCATTTGTAATGGATGCTATTATCAGTAGAATTGTTCAATTTGTATATTGAATATTGAATGTGTTCACTTTGTTTATTGTAAATGTTAACTATATTGTTATTTGTGTTCACTTTGTATATTATAAATGTTAACTACAAAATCAAATTTCTGTTGCAACTAATTGAACACATAAACACTTTTAGTTCAACCTTTAACATATTTAACTGAACACAAAAGTACGAAAATTCTATTTTCAAATGGAACGAACTGAACAAATAAACACTTTTAGTTCAACCTTTACCGTATTAAACTGAAGATAAAAGTACGAAAATTTCATTTTCAGATGCAACTAACTGAACATATAAAAATTTTAATTCAACCTTTAACGTATTTAAATGAACACAAAAGTACGAAAATTTCATTTTCAGATGTATCTAACTGAACACTTACAACTTTTAATTCAACCCTTATGGTATTTAACTGAACCAAAAAATCAGTACATTTGATGACGTCAGCATCCAGAAATTTCAAAAAAAATTTAAAAAATTTTGCTGACGTCAGCGCTCGAAAAATTGAAGCTGAGGCCCATTTTTGACCTGTGGATGGTGCTAGATGGGAAAATGAGGGATGGTGTATATCACCCCTGAATATACTTACTAGTACTACCATCTCACTAATTTGACATCCTGCCATCCAAGCAGGTTATCGTGCAAAAAAGTCCAATATTCTATCCATATGCACGCGCATCTCACGTGAGTTCCTCTCTCTCCCATTCACACTTTGTCTCCCTCCTTCCCTCTATTCCAGACCAAAATCCTTTTTTCTCTTACTCTCTCCTCTTCTCCTACACCTAGGATTAAGGTTGTTTCGATTGCAATTTGAATCTAGATCTATTCTCTTATCTCTTTCTTACTCACTCTTCTCTCACTTCTTCTTGTCGTTCTACTTTCTCATTCAGATGAGAAGAAAGCACTCATACTAAAACAAAAGCAAAGATCGAGTTCGACATTGTCTTCAGGTATTTATTGATTTACTTCTCTTCATTCGCGAAATTAGAGTTTTTGTTTTATAATTTCTCGATTTTGCAACAGGTTTCGGTTTAATTTTGTCAATATGTGCAATGGGATGGGTAGAAAACAACGTCACATTTATGTATTAATCGATTTACTATTTTATCTTGGTGAAATTAGAATTTTTATTATGTAATTTCTCAATTTACAACTAGGTTTAGGTTTCTTTTTGACAATGTGTGCTTACTGTTTCAAGGTATTGATCTTAATTCTCATGAATTTTGCTTTGACATTTGAAATAGATTCTCAATTTTTTGAATTGTTCATATTTGATCTAGGATTTCTTAGTGTAGTTATCTTAGAATTGTTCAGATCAGATCCGATTTATTTTTGAATTTTGTTTTTTCTAGTGTAGTTATGTTAGTATAAGGGAGTACATATATACTATAAGAGAGTACATTTCAAGATGGTGGATTATTAGTCAATCATGTATGTATCTTGCACAAATGTAGTTAATCTAAGTGAGTAAAATATTAACTTTAAAGGGAGTATATACTAAGCTTAGTTAATCTAGTCTTTCAAATTTCTCTGGAAATTAATTGTTCAGAATTGGATCTAGATTTTTACATTTCGTTTGAAATCAATTATTTGAATAAGTTTGATGAAATTTGTATCATGAATGTTTATTTGAAACCCTTATGAAGAATTCATGCTCCCTTATGAAGAAGTTTATGCTCCCTTAGTATATTGAATGCTTATTTGAAAAATCTTGGTTGTTCCTTAAATACTTATTTGAAACTCTTGTAAAGAAATATATACTTACTTATGAAGAAGTATATACTTCCTTAGTATCGTGAATGCTTATTTGAGGAATTTTAAAGTATATACTTCCTTATCTTGAATATTTGAACCCTTACGATGAAACTATATACTCCCTTATGAAGAAATATATACTTCTTTAGTATTTTGAATGTTTTTTTTGAGGAATCTTGGCTGAAATTTGTATCTTGAATATTTGAACCTTATGAAGAAGTATATACTCCCTTAATAAAAATATACACTCCCTTATGAAAAAATATATACTTGTTGGGACTTTTTCGTCATTTCTCGAAGAAAGATCGAGTTTCCTCAAGAACGAGAATAAGCCTTAGATTCACCCCTCACAAGCCTGTATTCAAGTATTAATGCCTCTTAACGATCCGAGAACATCGACTAAAAACCATTCTCATGAGAGTTTATTAATTTGTGGATCCTTTCTTTCCAATAAGCGCAAGCCCCTATTGTTAATTACCCCGTGGTTTCCCACGAGAACCTCTAATTAAGAGATTCAAGAAATTAAATGTAATAGGCTAGAAAAGTCGTTGTTTAAATAATTTTTGGTATTTAACAAGTAATTTAATTCTTTTGGCTTAAGCAAGACTCAATTGATGGCACCAAACCTAATTTGACGGGGCACAATTGAGGGTACAAGTGGTTTATTTCTTTTGGGCTTAGACCGGGTTCAATTGGTGGTACCACACTTAATTAACGGGACACAATTGAGCATATCTAAGTACATCTAAAACAATTTATTTGAAATATCCAAAAATATCTAAGGCTAAGAATATTTAAAGCTAAAATTAACCAAAACTAAGGATGTCCAAAAGATATCTAAAATTAAAACTATTTATTTGAAATATTATATTTTTCTTTTATCAAGGGGTTTGAATTTTAATTTAATTTATATTGATTTACTTGGGATTATCTTGATTTTTAAATTTTTATTATTTTTTTTATTTTATTTTATTTATTATTATTTAGTTTTGGATTTTAAATTTGATGAATTTAATTTGGATTTAAGTTTAACTTGGATTTATCTTGATTTTTTAGTTTTTTATTATTATTTTGTTTTATTTTTATTTATTTGTTCCTATTATTTATTTTTATTTTTGTCTTATTGGATTATTTGAGTTTTGATTAAATTTCACATTTTTATTTTTAACTTTTAAGATTTAGCATTTAAAGGTTTAAGATACCATCTTTTTTATATCCTTTTGTCTTCTTTTGTTTTTGAAATTCTTGAAATTTGAAGTTTAATTTCTTTTTATGAATTTTGGTTTGAATTTGATTGTTGATTTTTTTTATTTGGAATTTGGAATTTTAGAATTTTGTTATATAAAATGATGAGAAAATCATCATGAAACTACTTATGAATTTATTTTAGAAGTTTTATTCAGAGATTTTGCGATTTTTGTAGAGCTTATCTAATTTATTTTTTTATAATAAAAGACTTAAGAAATAAGAAACTCTTGATTTGGTCAAAATTTAATTGAAAATAATATTGGATTCGATTTATTTAGATTTATAGAAATTTTTAGATATTTTATTTAGATTTTTCTGAGCTTTCTACTATTTTTAATGAATTTTTAAAGTTTTTGATAATTTATAAAACTCATTTTTATTAGAAAATAATTTAAAAATATAAAAGGGGCACATTTTGTCATAATTTCATACCAAAATATCAATAAATAAAGTTTCTACAGATTTTTAGGATTTTATGGATATTTTATTTGTATTATTCTGAGTTGTATACTATTTTTAATGAATTTTTAAAATATTAGATTATTTGGAAAATTCCCGTTGGGCCACGTGTGCAACATGGGCTGATTTGGCGCTGACTGGCCGCTGATTCTTCTCAGGCTTAGTGTAGCGAGTGACATGACATGCCACACCAAATCCGTCATAGCGGATCCGCGAAACATCGAATCCGCAAAAAGACCCCTGCGACTTCGCCGGCTAAATTACGGCGCCTCAGGCCACCATTTTGCTCGATATTGGGTTTGTTAAAATCGTGGAGATGAGGAGAACGCATTGGTGGAATCCGTTTGCGCTGTGAAGACGTGTAATTCTTTATGTCATCTGAGGCAGCTCGAGCCTCCATTAACGGAGTTCTAAGCCCTCTGGCCATTCTCCTTTGCCAGTACTAGGTTTCTTGCACCCATGGGGGTTTACTGAAGACAAAGATGTGGTCGATTACGCTTGGAGAAACCAGGGAGGAGGAGAACTCGACTGAGGCAGCTTAACCTAGCTGTGGTTTGATTTGGGATTCTGTTGTGGGGCCCACAGAGACACCTCTTTGTGCCAGCCACCGCATAGATAGTTTCAAGGGATTGGTTATATGAATTCTAAGCCTTTAGTTTGATATGGAACATAGTGACTCGACGCATGAAGGACATGGCAGGATTGTACATTTTGTTTATTTTTTTGTTTCAAATCCTGAGTTGCATGTAAGAAGACTTACAGCAACCAAGCTTGTTTTGGTGCTTGATTTAGATCAATTTAGGTATGTTTCAAGCATTCAAATTAACATAGATAGTAACAGCAAATCTTTTTGTACTTTTTTAGATTTTTAGATTTTTGTTTAAGGAACTATAGCCACTGTTTTGAATGAATTTTTGTTTTGAGCATTTGAGATGCAGGGAGGTTGTTTGCAGGGGTTACAACAAACCTAAGAAACACGTTTAAAATAGTAAATGAGAATCATTATTGATTAATTTTTACTTACCTTTTTTGCCTAACTATGCAACAAATAAGAAAATCATTTTGCATTTATTTAGAAATCCCAAAACTTTGCAAGAATGTCCACTAATACACTTATGATTTTTCTGCATATACATTTCTGTATAAAAGTCCAGAACCTGAAAAATAACACTTTTATTCCATAAAATACCCCTGAGCCTTAATTAAATCATATAAAATCAAATAAAATTCCAGAAATGGAAAATCAAGTTCCCTGCTGTCCATGAAGCTTAGTACTTGCTGTCCATATGAAATTTATGATTTTTATGCAAATAAAGCCCTACTTTTTTATTTATTTTTATTTCAGCCGAATTTAAGCATTTATGCAATACACATTTTTGTTATTAATCTCTCTTTGATTTCTCTTGAGAGAAAGGAAAAGATCAACAGAGTGGACCTTATCCCCTCTGTTAATCCTTCCTTGATAGTAGAAATGAGGAAGTGGACCGAGTCCCCTTCCTCCAAAAATGCACAATTAATTTAATGTAATGCATTGCAACTTATACTATCATAATATCATGATGCAATTATATTCATTTGTTTTAAGAGGAGAATTTCAATGAAGTGAACATGGTCACCTCCATTGTTCTCTTGTTTTCATATGAACTCGAGCTCACCATGATTTGGTGGCTGAGATAAAAAAGGAGAGAGAGAGTAGAAAACACTCAATTGAAGCTCCAATTTGCTTTACCTGATGTTTACACAAGAAAATACAAGCCAAACACCTCTCAATTTTCTCTCTTTCCTAATTGTTTGATGAAATGTTCTTCTTGAGTTTAATACAAACTATCCTAATTGGGCAGAACGGTAGTAATCTAAGGCTAGCCTAGGCTTGTGGTGACTGTCCTCTCCCTTCCTGGTGGCTTCCATTGAGGTTTATATAGGCTAGGTCTTAGGGTTCCACTTCATAATCCGAAAGCAATCACAACCTTCTAATTTCCATCAACGGCTCAAATTGAGCTGCGCCTAGGGCCTGATTTTGCAAAACCATGTGCCAGGCAGTCTGGTTTTAGCGCGTGTGGGAATGGAGAAGGCCACATCGACGGAAGACGCTGGTTTCACCATTTACCTGGCTTCGTGCGGTAAAATCGGAGGCTTCTGTTTTACCAAGGGAGAAGGAGCATCTGACATGCTGGGGCCCACATGTCGGGTTAAATGAGAGGGAAGCATATGGGTGCTCTCGGTTCGCTATGAGCCAGTGAAGGATCAAAGGTTTCAGCGCTTTTCGGTCCATACACCGGGGCATCTAAATTTCTAGGCGGGATGGTAAGTTTTTAAATCCAGCGCCTTTTCCTTCCTTCCCCAGATCCGCTACAATGGGTTGTACGCTCGAAGTCTTCTGATTTTTGTGGGATTTTCCTGATTTTCCATTTAATTTGTATTTAAATTTTTGCTACCAAATGTAAATAAATCATTTGAGGGCCTTTACAAGGATATTTTTGAATAAAATTTCATGGGTAGGTTCATACAAATATGGGGGATTTAATGGTTCAAAGGGTTTTGTGAAATTCTACATGGGTTTATTTTTGGCAATTTTGTGGAGTTTTTGAAACTATGATAATTCATCATAATTTCTAAAGAATTTTTGGGTATTTTTGGAGAATTTTTGGAGCTTTTTTGATATTTTTCGTGTATTTTTGGGTTTCTTGTGTTTATTTGTCATAAAAAGGTTATTTATTTTATGCATTTTGGCATAATATTTTTGGGTCAAACAATACTCTCTTAAGAAACACATTTATATACTCCGTTACATCAACTTAAATACTCTCAATATCCAGATGACATCAGCGTTCGCGCTATGATGATGTCAGCGTACATACAGATGATGCCACAACCCAAAGTCTAGCGTCCAGATTGCAAAGCGCATCATATATGGGCCAGACTTTTCTGTATGAATCTGTAGGATGTCAGGATGGCAGAATTAGTGGGATGCCCCATATAAGGACTGAGGTTACTAGGGTAGGGTATAAGCGTAACACCATGAGACCAGCCGTTTTTGAAATATAAACCTTTTTCGGCAGTCTTTTTTTTTTTACTGCCGAAAAAGGATTGCTATCACCATGCCACCAGCTGATGTAAGAGTGAGTGCCACTGCCACCGGACTGGGATTCTCAGCAGTCGTTTAAAACGACCTCTTGAACAATCGTTTTTTTTTATTTTTTAATATTTAAAAATTTTAAAATTCAATTGATGAATCCAACTGTTATTCTTATTCAATTTTACGAGCGATGTGTTTTCATATAAATTTTATAAAATTTGAAGTTGATTTGGTACTTGATTAAGTGCTCAAATTATGAACGTATTAAAATTAATCAAACCAGGTTCATTCATTTGTTGACCACTTGATCTAGCATCAAATCAACTCCAAATTTTATAAAACTTATATGAAAACGCATCGCCTATAAAATTGAACAAGATCAACGATTTGGATTCAACATTTGAATTTTAAAATTTTTAAATATTAAAAAAAGTGATTGTTGTTTCAAGCAGTCGTTTAAAACAACTACTGAAGATCCCAATCCCACTGCCACCTAAGCACCTTTCGCCTTTGTCTTTGTGACCACCTCAGCCGAAATCTTGAAAATTTTAAATAACAAGAAATTTTGAAAAATTCAAATAAAACATTCAAACTATCAAAAAATTCCCAAATATATAATTTCACTCATACTTTGATACTAAAATCATCGACTAGATGGAGGTGAAAGAAGCTTGAATTGAAAAAGGAAAAATGCGTTTTCAACTAGGCACATCTGGAGAGAGTATGGTAAGTTGGTCACATGTAGTGAAAGGCAAAAGAATCATGTCGGATTTAAAAGGGTCGGACTTAATAGATTTGGTAGAAGAATCGAGCTGGATCAGATTAAAGAAAGAGGTTAAGAAGGGCCATGCTATGTTAGATGAGTTTATTTATTTAGTAATGAGACCGGCCTTGTGAAAACCTGGCACTTCAAAGTTCTTACCTTTGTAGTCCTTCTAGAGTGGTATTATCAATCAACTTTTTTAATATATTTTTCTAATATCCACCGTCTTATCATGACCAAATGGTCACTATGATTGACGAGTAAATGTTGAATCCGGTCGGATCTGGCCTTTTCAGAATCAGCCCTTCAAGATATGTCTTTGTTAAAAATTAAATCTGATTCTTTTAAACCCTTACTCGTATTAAGCCTTTCGAAGGACCGTTCTGGTCTGAATTTAAGACGGTCTTCTGAGAGTCGGATCGAGGGTTAAGGACAGTTAGACCTGTCTAACGTCCACAATGGATACAAAAATATCTGTGTTCGTTATCCGTTCTGTTTCAAAAATGATACATACAAAAAAAAATTTTATCCATTTCGTTTGGACAGAACATGACGGAACAACCAATATTGAACTATATTACACACAAACGAATGAATGAAATCCGTTATGTTAGTTGTTTCTTTTTTAAAACGAAATAAAAAGTGTACCATTATCCCTTCCATAAATATTATAAATAAATTTGTGTGGGTGTCGAGATTCTTTAGTTAAATGTTATCCGACACTCCAAGCATTGTGAAACAGTTGTGAAATGCCATTTTTCTGATTTCTGTAATGTGATACTCTATAACTATTTGTGTGTCGAATATTATTGCTCATAAAAGTGATTCGGTTCACTAGCAAGAAATAATTTGGCAACACATTGCTTTGTTTCCAATTTTTGTGATCCCTTTCTATTTTCATTTCCATCATGTCTCAATCTCTCTTTTGTGATATTTAGAGTCCCTCTTCACATTTCTCTTCTCCACCATTATTCCTCAATCGAGCATGACTAATATATCTTGATATATACCAAGTTGCCAACCAGTCAAACTTTCCGTACCAAAATATGAACACAAAGATTACGAATACAATTGCAATTTATAAAGAACATTTTCTCCATGCACAATGAACCTTTTTTTTAACCATTTTAGTTCGCTCTAGGTTCAGACTTCTTCATTTTTATAAGTCACCTATGTATTTTTATTAGCTTTTATATCAGTAAACTAATAAAGTTCAATTAAATTAAATTTGATTCATGTCCTTGACTAGATAGAATGATCACGAATAATTTAAATTTTTCGATTAGACAAAATTGATATATTGTTTATCTACATTGTCCAATAGATATATTTGCCATTGGTTTTATTTAATTTTCTTCCAATGGAAAAAATATGAAAAACGACATTAACTTTCAATAAGTCTTTTTGAATTTCTCTCAAACTCTATAAGTCTTTAATTGTCAGTCTCTTCATTATCAAGTAAATATATTTAAATATGTTATAATTCAGTTAGTGTCAGTTACAA
This sequence comes from Rhynchospora tenuis, assembly GCA_027725995.1. NCBI lineage: Eukaryota > Viridiplantae > Streptophyta > Magnoliopsida > Poales > Cyperaceae > Rhynchospora > Rhynchospora tenuis. The sequence goes on along the minus strand of CM050889.1, from coordinate 67,009,207 downwards.
ATTTTAAAGCTATAATATATTTTTAAATTTGTAATTAAAATTTTAAATATCGAACGAAGCTCGATTAGCCTTCTAGTTTGAATAGAACGAGCACGGAAAATAGATAACGACTGCTCCTGTTTGCGGGCCTAAGGACAGTCCAATGCATGAGTGCTTTTCGGCTTTAGCCCAGGATTCACGGTTGATAGTTGACATTGGTCGTTGCACAGTGTGCCGATCTCAAGCCAAGCCAGTTAAAGTAAGTGTACTAAAGTTAGATATAACTAGCGTTGTATACGCGCTTCGCGCGTGAGGTGTTATTGATGTCTGGCCAGTTAAGTTTGGAGGTGAAAAAGGAGAAAATAATACACGAAGGATGAACTTGATTAACATGATACATCTATCAATGAATATCATTTAAATTATGTAAATATTGATAGATAAATTAATATATTAAAACTCTAAAAAATATTACTTTATTTACGTAATTTTTGAAGACAATCCACAAAATTTAAAACAAACAAATCTAAAAAAGTCTTATAAACAACCAAACAAAAGTGGAAAGAAATGTATAAAAGAAAAACCTATATCACTTTGATTTCATATAATTTTTGTTGATTCATATAATATCATAAGAATATATTATTATAAGATAATTATAATTACTAATAGTCATATTTAAATATTTTAGGAAAAATATTGTGTTAAAAATAATTTGTGTCTCGAAATAGAAAAAATAAAATATTTACAATTTAGATGAAAAAAATTAGCATTTTGTTACGTGCTTCGCGCGTGATGTTTTGTTATGTTAATTAAGGAGGAGTAAAAAAAATTAGATTGGTTTATAAAATTTTATAAATCAACAAATTTTGGAAAGGTTTAGAAACAATGAAAAACAAAATTATATTTATGAAACAATAGAATTGAGTAATCAGATTTAGAAATTTGACGAAAATATGTTAGAACTCTTTAACTATGAAATTTTATATTGCAGGGTATTTCATTTTTTTTTTTGATGAAGGATATAAAATTTTATGATCAATTGAATTAATAAATGTCCTCAAATGATTTTAAAAGCACCAACCATATTCCATATTTCATATAATTATATGATTAAACTAAAAATAGCTCAATAGCACGATTGGATTTGTTATAATCTTCACATCATTTATATAAAATTTCATATACTAATAAAGTTGTAAATATCTTAGAATAATTAAAAACCTAATGACATTTATGAAATTATGGAAATTAAATTTTTATGAGATTCAAAAGATTATTTAAAATATTTATAGATTTGTAACTTTAAAATTTTACATCAATTAATTGTTCATATTGTTTTGAGAAAGTACATAAATTTCACAGCCAAATGATTTATTCAAGGCCTCCAAATAAATTTAGAAATTTTTATGCATATTAAATTTTATGAGATTCATAAAATTATTTAAAATATTTTCTAAGTCTACAATTAAAAAAATTTATATTTTTGAATCCTTTACATTTTATGAGAACACACATAATTTTTCATAGTCAAATGAATTTTTAAATGTAGCTAAAAAATTTAAAAACTAAACTATATTTAATCTGAAATTTCTGAAATGGAGGTGTCCATTGTTTTTTCAAAATGGAGAGATGACTTCATCCAATGTTACTGCAGATAATGTACCCAACATTGTAGTATTGTTTGATGATTGATGATTGATGATTTGGAGTTTTACGGTCTCTTGAATTTTAAATAGGTTCTCTTTTTTTTTTTTTCCTTTTTTTGTGAGGAGCACCGAGCACATAGAGAGTAATTAGCTCAAAAATGTTAACTTCTATTTTTTATTCATCCATGAAAATAATGTAACTGATGCAATATGAATTAATTTTCATTTCAATATTCTACAAATTATGTAACTGATGCCTAAAACTTTTAAAAGTTGGGATCCGTGTCGAAAATTAATAACTCTCTTGGCATATCAACATGTAAACACTGCCGATGTCTTCATGAGTTAATAACCCTCTTTTGAATATATGTAAAGATACAACTGTATTAATTAAAATTATGGCTGCCTACGGGTTTTCACTAAAAATAATAATAAATGAATAAAATAATAAAATTGTGGCCAGACTGCGGCAGTAACTTGAATATCATTGCTATTTTCACTATATTGAATACTTGATTTAGTAGACAAAAACCTACCAAAATTTTCTGAGCATTTGGTGTATTTATTATTTACATTAGACATGAGATGAAGTCATTGGTATTTCAATGCAATTGACGAGAAATTTTTTTATTTTAGGGCAATTTACAGTTTTGGCGATTGCACGTCAAGTTTTGATTGTTCAAAGCTCAGACTAAATTGATGTTAGCTGATTGATTTCTTGTCAGGCTCCAACTTTATGTGTGCGAGTTATGCCTAATTTTTTATGACTTTATCAAAAGAAAATATTATTCATTTGGTAAATATCTACTTTGCTCTATTGTGACGGCTTTATCATGCATTCACAAGCAAAGTCGAATGTTGGTGTCATTTGTAGCAGAGTATCATAAAATGCTATATTTCATTTATTATAGTAAAGAAAATACCTAGATGATATGTTTTGCAATCATTTATTATTGTAAAGAAAATGCCTAGATGATATGTTTTGCAATCATTTATTATAGTAAATAAAAGAATTTATGGTCTTCTTTTCTTTTGATTTTTCAGTTGGAAATTGTATGCTTGTTGTAATAAAGGAAACCTTATAGAGTCAAATATGCAAGATTTACACTTGTTGTAATAAAGGAAACCTTATAGAGTCATATATGCAACATTTGTAAATAAGTCAATAACAGAAAACTAACTTACAATCAAAATAATTGAAGCAAAATGAAGAGTAAATCATGAGATGAGTTTGCCTAAAGTGTTAACTTTATTCTCAATTAATGGTATTTGTATCGATGTTAGTATTATTTTGTTATTCTTACTTTTCACTATGTAGGAATTTATATGTTGATGATTATACTTATGTTTCTATTGGCTACAATATCTTAATACTGGTATATGTCTTTATCAAACCAGTCCATGCGCTTACAAGAAAATGGGTCGAACGCGCACCCACTCACTGACTCACTGGAACCCAAACTCCAATTAGCATCTCTACCTACCTTCAAATTTTACGTCTCACGAATCCACCACATACTCGCTGACTGAGCGCAACACATTTTGCCGCTCTTAATTTTGAATAAAAAAAAATTGTTATTGTATATTGAATTGTTCTGTCTACACTTTAAAAGCCTATTTATAGGCTTCTTCTATTATCTTTCCGATTGCCTGATTCATCTAATTACAGTATATTTTTTGTGTCTCTTAATAAAGTAACTAAGTTGTCTCTCTGATCCTTAAATTAAGAAAGAACCATCCAGAGTAACCCCAATCTTGCCCTCATTAATACAATGAGCATCATGCTTGGATTATTCACGACACTAGCAGTGCTACCGTTCCTCTTCTTCTCCACCGATGCAGTGGGGTCCGTTGGTACTTTAGCCATCAGCTTGGGAACTAGTACAGTATGTGGCATCTCTGCTTATACATTTCCTCGAATCATATACTGTACAAACATATCAGAGTCTGTACCAACCTCACCATACCAGATTTATCCTAATGTATCCTTTGATTATCTATCAGCTAGTACCGCATTCCTTTGTGGTTTGAAATCAAGAAAAAGAGTGATCTTCTGCTGGAATGGCAACCCGGTAAACACAAAGCAGGTCTACAGGGGGCCATGGGTGCTCTCTGATATCAGTGTCGGCGAAACTCATGTCTCAGCCATTGATCATTCAACTAATGAAATCAGATGGTGGAGTAATGCTGGCTTGTTTCCATCATCAGTTCTTGGCAATTACAGTTCTCTCACTTCTGGAAAAAATTTCACGTGCGCCATCAGCTCCAACGGCAAAGTAACATGCTGGGGCCCACTCTCCAGTGCCATGCAATACAGCTTCTCCAAATACTCTATGACTACTATCGTTGCCGGTGATTCTCACATGTGTGGACTGGACACATCCGGTTTTGTCATCTGCAAGGGAAGCAACAGTTTAGGCCAATCTTATTCGCCGCCCGGGTTGCCATATGATTACACCAGGTTTGCATTGGGCTCGAGCCATACATGTGCAATTAAGCAGCCAAAAGCCACAGCTGTCTGTTGGGGTGGTTCCAATGGGGCCCACTTGTACACCCCATTGAATGACACGTCTTTTGAGTTCTTGGTAGCGGCTGGTAATATCACATGTGGATTGGCGAGCGCAGAGGCCTCAATTTTGTGTTGGGGCTCCGATTGGAGAACTGTATCCGTTAGAACACTTTCCCTACCAAAGATTTTACCAGGAATTTGTGTTGCAGAGGGTAGTGATGAATGTAAGTGTGGTTTCTTCCCAAATTCAGGGAACCTCTGTGCAGGTGTTGGTGTCATTTGTCAGCAGTGTGATTCCCTTTGGATCCAACAATTGCTACATCCTGAATTGTTTCCTTTGCCATCAGAGTCGAAAAGATGGAAGGTGGAAGATTTAGTCGGTTTAGTATTTTTGTTTGTTGGTGCATGTGGGATTACATTCAGCCTGTCGATAATTTTATTCAGAAAGGAAGATCTTAGAAAATAATAACTTAATAACGCGATGATTTTGTTCTTTTTATTTCTGATTCTTTTTTTTTTTTCTTTTGGATCTTTACTTCTGCATTTTCATTCTTAAATTTAGCATTTTGATTTTCTTGTAACTTTTAGGCTTTTAGCCATTGGAAATTGAAAAGGGGGTTATTAGAAAGAGGATACAAAAATGTATGAAATATGGTACTATTCAATTTGGAAGATCAAAGTACCGGCAAAATTGTAAGTTTATACTGGTTTGGATGAGATAATTTCAATGATCAGTCCTTATAGAGGCATTACAAAACTGATTTTGATTTTTTTTTAATAAGTAACATTTTGTGGGTAATATGAAGATATAGATATATTGGTTCACTTATTGTATCACTAATTCACTATTGGTTGTTGTCACTTGATGGAAGAGTTGCTGCCCAACTATGCAACATTACCATGGTGGCTAGAGCCAGAGGCAGATATGCAGGACACATAATTGAAGAAATTTTTTTTCCTGATTTGTAAATAAATAACTGAAATTAATCAGGATTTCCTGACTACAACTTCAATTTTTCCTCCTAATATCAACAATAAAGAATGATACTTAACCCGATAGTACTGTACTTTTCTCAAATACTCCTGTAGGATAAACCCTTTATATTTTTACTTTTGCCCTTATAATCGCTAGGTTGTCATCACCATTTGTCCCTGGATTTTATAAAACCATACCAGTACCTATTCCAAACCCAACAATATCAATCTGCCTACCAAGTGGTAATTATATTTAAAAATAACAAAAATTAGAAACATAGAATTTATAGAAAAAGTTTGAATGAAATTTCTTCTTCAATTTAAAAAACACAAAGTCATAGTGAAAATTGTCTAGTGGCCGTAATAATGACAGATCTGCTAGTGAAATAGTGGAAGGACCCTCCTTTTTAATAGAAACTCCCAGTGAAGCGTCATTGCAAGCAATCTCAGTGTGATTTTTCCCAATGACAATATTGTTGCGATGAAATTTGACAAAACAATCATATCATTAATTAATATTGTAATAAGATTTATGAGCAGTACGTAAAAATATTGATATAATATTGTACATTTTATCAATATTAAAGTAAATTAAGCCTTTCAAAGAAATCCTTTATTTCATGTATCTTATAATCAATGTGAAAACGGGAACCTTCATAGGCTTAGCCCAAATTTTCCTACAAAAATACGTAACAATAAATTAACAACTAAATACATTTACTGCAAATCTGCAATAAACTTTTACAAAAGCAAATAATATACAAAGACATAAGATGAAACCATACCCTTCTATTATTTCAGCATAACGTTTTCACAACTTCCCACAATATCAGTCATGAATAACACCCTCTGCAAGTCTGCATACTGTAAGTTAGCCGTGAAATCAGCAAAACAGTAGTCACGATAGCCTGAGAGAATGATGTGCTGTTTAGACCATCTTAGCCTTGAGACTTCAATTCCAAGACTTATACAGCTTTGCATTGGATCCGGACATGACTCTTTCTCTTTTTGTTGCAAGCTGGCGCAACAATGATGTGCTGTTTAGACCATCTCTCGTTTCTTCTCAATCAGCTTCACTTCAGTGGGTTTTGTTACAAGGATTTCTTTCAACTCTTTCTTTGAGGGCCAATTCAGATCGTTTTTTTGTGGAATCTCAATTCTGACGGGAGGTTCTCAGTAAACTCAGTTTACCTTTTTCAGAGATCCTATCCGAGAATCGGCTCTTGTCTGTTTCTCTTATGGAAACTAAAAATCCCGTCGTGCATGAAAATTTTTAAATGGCAGATGGCCATCAACAAGATTGCGACAATTGAAAACCTTAAGAAAAGAGGTTGGCAAATGGCAGGTTTTTGCACGTTATGCAAGTCAGACGATGAATCAGTTAGTCACCTCTTTAATGATTGTCGGTTCTTCAAGGACCTGGTCCATCAAACACGGGTTTCCCACGAGCCTTTCGCAGACTTGGTTTTTAGTTCCAATCCGCAGTTTCTGCTGGATAGCTCTATGCCTTTAGAGCACAGAGAAATCATGGGAATACTTTATTTCGTGCTTTGGAAAGAGCGGTGCAAGAGGATCTTCTCTAATTCTTCTCTTCCGATACATCTCTTGGTTGATCAAATTTTCATTGATTGGGAGATTCTCCACTCTTAGATTAGTTTAGAACTTCTTTCTTTTTTTTCGATATTAATTTGTATTTTTTCCTTACTGTTTTATGTTTAGCCGCTTGCTAAATTTGTAAACATTTTTTTAATAAAAAGGTGGAGACTGGATCTCCATTTTTTCCTCAAAAAAAATGATAGTCTGAGAGAATAAAATTAATTATTCAGGATCTAAGGCATAGAACCCAAAAAAAAATAATAAATAAACTGAAAATAATTATTTGGACAGCAACTTGTGACTATTTTACAATTGATAGAAAAAACTTAAAAACCGATAACCTCTGCAGCAGAAGCCAGAGATCTATATGTAGATAAAAAAAATTAATGGAGAGTGTGAAAGTAATGACCATTTCACTACCAATTTATTTTTTTTCAGACGCATTATAAGGACAATAAATCAATCACTGCTACGGAAATACTGTTATAAATCACATTTAATACAAATTTCATTAAAAAGAATAAAATTAACGGCAGTAGTAATAAATCATAATATATCTAAGAATACTAAGTTATAAATGAATATTAAATAAGGAGACATACACTAACATAAATCTTTATTTTTAATAATATAATACATCATTCAGGGGAAACTTAAAAAGAAAACATATTCTAGCATTTCGAAAAGGGCAAAAACTATGTTCTTATGAACCGTGCAGAAATTTTTCTTAGAAATTCATGAATTATGTTTAATCTAAGAGATTAAAGAAAACAAAGGGCAGCTAAAAAAAATTTAAAATTATAAAAATCTGTTAAAATCAGCAAATCTTTGAAAATGAAAAATGAAGGACCATGCAGAAAGCTTTCGTAGAAATAATCCATGAATTATGTTTAATCTAAGAGATTAAAGAAACAAAGGGCCGCTAAAAAATGAATAAAAAAAATATATATATAAATTACAGAAAGCTGTTAAAAAAAAAAACAGTAAAGCTTGCATTTTGAAAATGAAAAATAAAGGAATGTGCAGAAAGTTTTCGCACAAATCAAAGAGTTTCAGATATAGTATACGAGATAATATTTTAAATTCTAATTGCATGAAAATAATCAGCCCACATTTGTCTTAGTCTAATTGCATGAAAATCAAACTATGTGGTACAATCCATGGTTCAGTATACTCCATGACACAAATTTCTATAGGGATCCATTAACATAAATCAAGACATAATACCTGGAACCCAATCTTCAAATCTAGAAATTTCATGCTTTGAGTTCAAAAGAATAAAATTAATGATTGTTAAAAAAACAAATTACAATAAGATTATGACAAATATCACCTTTCAATTTAAGCATAGCACGCTATTTTGATTTTTTATTTCTATTTTCTTATTCTCAATTTGAATCGGCTAGAAGTATAATAAGTCACATATTAAGAAGATAAAAAACACATAAGATTCAAAAGGGAAAAGTATCTAACCAGAAAAGTAAAGATCCGCCTACTTTGTCCACCATTTTTTCCTTGAATCGAATAAAAGGTAGATAAAAGAAAATCTCAAAAATAGATAAAGAAATTGATTGACTCCAATAGATGCTCATCAGGAAAAAAAATCTTAAGAAAATATAAAATTAGAGTATGGAGAGAAGTAAATCCAAACTTTTGTCAACAGATGTGATGTGAAATCAGTGCTAATAAATTTATACCCAATTCTACTCAATATCGGTTGCAAGCGTACAACCTATGTTAAGTATAGTCGGGGTCGAACCCACAGGGACGGTGTTACAACTATTAGTATTATCTAGTTCAATTGATTGGACACAAGGGATACAAATTATTTTTGGTATTTTTGGTTTAATGGATACAAAATTAAAGTAATTTGAAGAAAACACACTAAACTACAAATTCAACTACAAGTTTAGAGGTTTTAGGATTTTGATTGTATTTCAACACAACTTAGTCTCCCCCGTTCGTTTCTTGTGAGATCTCTCTCTACAATCCACTCTCGAGTTCGATTGAACTTTATCTAATTCGGTTTGTCATTTAACTCTATGTGAATTCTTTAATCTTTCCTAAGTACCTAAACTTCACCTCTCGGTCCTTGATTTAAGTGCTCAACTCAAATATAAATCATTCCTAAACAACCCTAAGTCTTCTCTCTCGGTACTAACTAAGGACGGTTCAGTTCTACTTGTGATTCCTAGAGTATTTACCAACTCCTTTCGGTCCATAGGTAAAAGAGGAAACTTCTCTTTCGAGACTAACCTACAACCCTACTTGTTTGCAATAACCGATATCAATTAATTCAAGCATGACCCAAACTAGATTAGGCCTTTATCTAATCAGGTGCTTAAAGTAATCAAGCAATTAAGGCAACCAATTAGAAATAAGCACAGCACAAGTAGAAAGCATAGAAGTCAATAATAAACCTAAACTACATAAAAGTATTCATCTAAGCCATGAATCCATACAACCAAAGCCCTAAAGTATCTAATGAAGGATTAAATCAAGCATCATAATCATATCAAATAATAAACAAGCCATAAAGAATGATACAACCAAAGAAAACTCGAATCTGGCTTGAGAATTATTGTCGAAATCCCTTCTGTCGTGGTCCCCAGAAGTCTCTGCGGACCCCGACTGCGGCCCTGTCCTCGCCTTTGCCTCCAAACTCAAGAGAACTTGTGTCTAATCTGGTTCCTCCCATTCTCTCTTAAGTTCCAGGGGTTTATATAGACAACCCTTGGTGGTTTTTTTCAGTTTTGGTCGTCCAAAAGATGGAAAATAAAGTTCCAAAACCGTCCTCCAAAAATAACTGCTGAAAAACTGCATTCCAGAATTATCTCTGCGGTCCACAGAGACAGCTCTGTGGTCCGCAACGCTTCAGAGGTGATTTGTCTGTGGCTCTTCTCTGTGGTCCCAAGAGATGACTCTGCGGCCCCCAGAGATGATGCTGAAAGTTGTGCTGAATTTCTCTTCTTGACAAATTCCACCGTTGTCGTAAAGGGATTGATGCTTAACCTGAAATAACAGCCTAGGACTTCAGTAGTATCTTATCCTAATGAAATACTAAGAAATTAATAACAAAATAGAAATTTAAAGTATAAAACCGGACCGATTTGGTGCAATTACCAAGGTACAATATCGTGTCATCAAGATGGTAAGGAGCCCATTTTTCATGGCGTTGCTGTGCGGTTGGGGATGAAGACTTATTTTATGAAAATTTCAAATTCTGGCGAGAGGGGCAGTTCAGAGGAGATACCGTCTTGATGTCCAGGGCCAGCCGTAACACTGTTTTTTACAAGTAAACGACAGAGGCGCATATGTAGTTTAATTAGAATCAAATTTTAGTGCAGAGTTATTTTCCTGTTTTTTTGAAGGCCAACAAAAGGTATAAGAAAAAGACAGAACATGCATATATATACAAACTTTTTTACAAGATTGTACCATATGATAAACAAATGGATAAGTTTGTTTTTGTATATTCAATTGTTTTGTCTACAATTTAAAAAGGCTATTTGTAGGCTTCTTCTATTAGCTAGCCTTTTGTCTCTTGCCTGATTTGTCTAATTACAGTATATTTCTTGTATCTCTAAATTAAGTAACTAAATTGTCTCTCTCATCCTTAAATCAAGAAAGAAGCACCCAAAGTAACCCCAATCTTGCCTCCGTTAATACAATTGAGCATCATGCTTGGATTATTCACAATACTAACAGTGCTACCGTTCCTATTCTTCTCCACTGATGCAGTGGGGTCCGTTGGTACTTTGGCCATCAGCCTGGGAACTAGTACTGTATGCGGCATCTCTGCTTATACATTTCCTCGAATCATATACTGTACGAACATATCAGAGTCTGTACCAACCTCACCATACCAGATTTATCCTAATGTATCCTTTGATTATGTATCAGCTAGTACCACATTCCTTTGTGGTTTGAAATCAAGCAAAAGGGTGATCTTCTGCTGGAATGGCAACCCGGTAAACACAAAGCAGGTCTACAGGGGGCCATGGGTGCTCTCTGATATCAGTATCGGCAAAAATCATGTCTCAGCTATTGATCAATCAACTAATGAAATCAGATGGTGGAGTAAAGCTGGCTTGTTTCCATCATCGGTTCTTGGCAATTACAGTTCTCTCACTTCTGGAAATAATTTCACGTGCGCCATTACCTCCAACGGCAAAGTAACATGCTGGGGCCCACTCTCCAGTGCCATGCAATACAGCTTCTCCAAATACTCTATGGCTACAATCGTTGCCGGTGATTCTCACATGTGTGGACTGGACACCTCTGGTTTTGTCATCTGCAAGGGAAGCAACAGTTTAGGCCAATCTTATTCGCCGCCCGGGTTGCCATATGATTACACCAGGTTTGCGTTGGGCTCGAGCCATACATGTGCAATTAAGCAGCCAAAAGGCACAGTTGTCTGTTGGGGTGGTTCCAATGGGACCCACTTGTACACCCCATTGAATGACACGTCTTTTGAGTTCTTGGTAGCGGCTGGTAATATCACATGTGGATTGGCGAGTGCAGAGCACTCAATTTTGTGTTGGGGCTCTGATTGGAGAACTGTATCCGTTAGAACACTTTCTCTACCAAAGATTTTACCAGGAATTTGTGTTGAGGAGGGTAGTGGTGAATGTAAGTGTGGTTTCCTCCCAAATTCAGGGAACCTCTGTGCAGGTGTTGGTGTCATTTGTCAGCAGTGTGATTCCCTTTGGATCCAACAATTGTTACATCCTGAATTGTTTCCTTTGCCATCAGAGTCGAAAAGATGGAAGGTGGAAGATGTAGTCGGTTTAGTATGTTTGTTTGTTGGTGCATGTGGAATTACATTCAGCCTGTCGCTCATTTTATGCAGAAAGGAAGATCTTAGAAAATAGATACGCGATGATTTTGTTCTTTTTATTTCTGATTCTTTTCCCTTTTTTTTTTTGGATCTTTACTTCTGCATTTTCATTCCTAAATTTAGCATTTTGATTTTCTTGTAACTTTTAGCCATTGGCTAAATACAACTTTTAATTTAACTTGATTAAAGATGGGGACTTGACCCCGATTTATGTTTTGAAAAAAAAAAAACAAAAAAAACAAAAAACAACACAGATGGCTCAATTGCATCTGGACACTCCAGTTCCGTTTCTGATGGAATCGGAAATGGGTTTCAACTGTCAAGCCCAGGCAACACACAACAGCAGGTTTCTATCGTCCCAGAGAACCAACAAACTATGGACCCTTGAATTGCAACGTCAGAGAGTGGATCCCCTTCCCTCAACTGATGAGTCCTAAATCGAAAAACATGAGAAAGCCACCAGGTAGACAAAAGTCATGCTTCTCAATTTGTAGAGCTAAGTGCCCATCGGTGGTTCAAAAAGTAAAAGCAGGAGAGCTGTATAGAAAATTACTAATTATATAGTACATAATCTTTTGTATGATACTATGATTTACCTTGTTAACAGTGACATCTACAATTTATAATCAATTTAGTGCAGTTTTTAAATTTTTGCTATTTTTCCATCAAATATAATTAAAAAAAAGAGAGAAAATAAACATTTTTGCACGTAAATTAGCAGTTCATTGGTAGGACAATTACAATGAATTTTAGATGTAAGGAAATCTGGTCCCATATATGTGTAAGAAATACTTTGATGACTTAGACATGTTAGGATAAAATATAATTAGATAGGTTTTCCCACGTCCAGTGCAACTAATACCGATAATATAATTAAAAAAAGGTGATTAATTAATAGTAACTTAAAATCCACGTTGTATTCAAATCAATAGATCCGTGATTATTGCATATATAATGTGGATGCAAAATAGTATGTATGCTGTATGCATTAAGAAATAATTACAGACTACTGGGGAGAATCATTAGTTTTGAATACAAATATGGTACGCTATATTAGTAACTATTAATTATTCTTCATCATTTCCGACCTTTTCCCACTATGTCAGCAACAGCTCACAGCTGACGTTGCTAGTAACTAGGCAATTAAATGTTAAAACATCGAATTGAAATTTGTACGAGTCTACTGAGTAACCTTCTTGCAACATTTTAAAATTTAGTTACTGAGAGTTAAAAGGACATAGCGTGCTGAAGATTTTCCGGCTGATCAATATACCCTAGCTTGCCCCGTGCTCTTCATTTTGATGCCGAGACATTTCATCTTCCCATGGCGTTTATGGGCAAAAAAAATGATTATTTCCAAATTGCAAAATTACTTACTCTCCGTTGTCTCTATATATCTCTTCCCATGATCCCATCTCCATGTTTCCACCAAGTATGGTACTATAGAATTTGGAAGATAATAATAAGTAAAATTGTTGGAGTGCTTCAAATTTAATTAAATGAAGACCGAATCTTATGTCTGCAATTATTTAGAATGAGAAAGAATGTTTTTTCATTGTGCTATATCACAACTCACAACTATATGCTTTACGAAGAATCAGGGAAAATATCATTATTATAAATTTTTTTTTTTGGTGATAAACGCAACTAGGTAGATGAAAGTCTGGGCAAAAACATGAAGAGCTGGGCATCCCAGGGGTATAACGGTCCGAGATTTCAGAAATTATTCTTTTTTAACTTATACGATTAAAATAAATCAAAAGGGATTCAATGCATGCCTTCCTTTCCTTGTATTATAAACTAGCAATTCCATCCTAATATCACAACTAGCAGTAGAAAATAATATGAAAAAATAATTAAATAATAAAAAGTATTTACTAATAATAAGATAAACAACAGTTTTTGACTATAAGCATAATTCAAACCAAAAGTAACATCAGATATGTATTAGATAATTCCAATTATGACAACAAGAAAATTATAATAAAATGTCACTATTAGCCTCTTGGTATGATTTGGACGAAATATTTATCAATAATTGAGAGCACTAGACCATTAGCATTCAACAACTAAAAGAATTCCAACCACAGCCAATATTGTTGTATAAAGTGTTTATCAATAATTGAGAGTACTTTCTGTCAATACAGGATTGAACAAACATCTGTGCATCTCGTTGTTTGAAGAGTTAAACAAACATATGCAATTATTTTTATCCTTTTCTGTACAATACTGTCAATAATTGATTGCTTATTGAATCTATTTTCTGCTTAATAACTCAATTTTTAGGCATTTTATTCCCTGGGATGCCAAATATTGATGTTGCAATTATCTTTTATTCTTTTTTAAGGCTTTATCCCTTGTAAACCTCAATGAATTAAAAATAACTCAATAATGCCAATATTGGCTAAATTAACAGAGACTGGTTTTCTTCAAAAAAACAGAGACTAGTTATGTGAAGGACAATAAGGTGTTTAAGTTGCTGAATTGCACTTGGAAGGAAAATGTCCCCACTACTCTTTCAGGTTTTTAATATTTGAAAGAAAGCTAATTTCATATGTAAAATGTTGTTTAATTAGGACCTTGCCTAGTTGCCTGAGACTTCAAAGGAAGACTTTCTGATGAATGGTGCATCGAGCAAGCACTATAAAGTATTTACTAATTACCCATCATCCTAATTTCATAAAGGATTGCCTATAATCCTCCTAATCATGATTTTTTTAGTACGAAAAAATAAAAGCTAAAAGCAAAAGAATAATAAATATTGAGGAAAGATCACCGACTCACCACCATTTTGTCTGAAGAGATTGAAGGACAATAGCGGCTGACCGGAGTGAATGCCGTGAAGTACATGAGTAGTGCAGCTGTCGCGTCTTATGTCGCACCTCACACAGCAGCACAAAAGAGAACAAGGGAGCGTCGGAGCAAGGTCTTTTTACAAATGAGAGAGGAACCAAGCTAAGCCAGATCAGGTATGGTTTATCTTCTGATTCTAATTCAGAGGAGAGAACAAGTGAAAAGGACTAATTCGGCTTCAATATTTCGGGTTTTGAATATGGAGTAGCCCAAAGCTCCAAAACTAGTTTTTTTTTTTTTTTTTTTTGTTTTAGAACACCTGGTAGTGACTGCCAAGGAAAGAAAAGAAAAGAAAAATCCTAAAGCTATAAAACTAAAAACGCCTAACAATTAACAGTGTGAAGCAAAGAGAGTAAACTCTCAGATTTTATCCGGTGCACCAGCGTTGCTGTATTTTACCTTTCGAAGAATCTGTTGTTCCTTTCTAGCCAAAAGTCCCAAGCAGGTTGTGATGAAGAGGGTGAGTGCGAAAGAATCACGATCCCTTTACGGCTCTGTACAAGCAGCTTCAATTGCCATTTTTAGAGAGTCATGAACGCTTCAAAACTAGTTAACGCAGCATTTTTTTTCACATTTCAAATTAAAAATCTTAATCATAGGATAATCCAAGCTTACGACTGCTCTATGGTTTCGTCCTTGGTCCTAATGCTCCATTGATAGAAGAATTAGATTGACTTTGAATAAGCTCCAGAAATCAAGTATCAAGTATATACTATATAAATGTGCATAAAAATGATTGATGACTTTGACCTCATAACGTTAAAATAATAATAATAATAATAATAATAATAATAATTAGACAAGTTTACAAATTTGTTTATCTTTTACTAAAGCATTAGTTGATCAAAAATTGTCAATTCGGATACGGATATTTATATACAAATACGGATACGGATATACAAAGATCGATGTCTTAATGGGCTAATAACCTCTTTTAAAATATTTATGTAAAGGTATAACTGTATTAATTAAAATTGTGGCCAGTCTGCCTCCAAAAATACTAATTACCATCCTCTTAAGATTGATGTCTCTGACATCCTACTACGGGCCCTCACACATCCAGCCCAATATCCTCTTTATATTCACATGCACCACACGTGATCTCTCATTCAAATCTCTCTCTCATTCATCTCTCGACACAGACCAAACTTCTCTCCATTTCTCTCCTTCCTTCCAGATCCGATCTCTCTCCTCTTAGCATCGCCATGGCAGCGCCAGACCTTCCTCGCGTCGAAGATGGATTTTCGTTAGAGTCACCGACGACGAAGTAGAGCGCTGCCTTCTCCCTCACGCCAAAGATAGATCTTCTCAGTGAAGATTTGGGAAGATATAGCTAAGAAGATAGCTAAAATGGGAGGGATTGTGCTTCACTTTCAAGCTTTGTCCAGAATCATCAAACCAAGGTACTCTCTCCTTATTAGATCTGAAGAAATCGAGTTTCTCACCATGGTTATATGTGTTATTTGATCATTTTTCTTGACTTTGTTGTTCGATCGGTCTTTATCAAAGTGGTGACGTCGGCGAGATCGCTAATTTAAATGTCATTGCTATCTATCTTCTTCATATTCATGGGAGCATTTAATTTTTAAAATGTGCTCACTTATTTAGATAGAAGGGAGTATTTAAATGTCTATTATAATTACTGGAATTTGTTAGGATCATATTGTACCAGTATAGGTATTAGTGTAAGTATTTTACAATAAGGAAGTAAATATATTGTGGAATGGAGTATATAATACAGAAGAATAGGTATTAGTCATTCGATTAGTGATTTTAAATCAAATTTTCTGTTCCGAATCAAAGATTGTTAATGTCTGAAATAGATCAATTTTATAAATCATGAATTATTTTCAATGTTTGAAGCAGATCACGATGAAGCACCACTAGTTTGAAGCATATGAGATTTTTAGGATGTTTTTGTATTGCTTGAAGTCAGGTTGAAGAAGATCTGATTACAAAACCAGATCAGGTTTGAAATCAGATCTTGAATGCTTATTTGAACCCTTTATGAAGAGATTTATACTCCTTTATTTAGAAGTATATACTCCCTTAGTATATTGAATGCTTATTTGAAGAATTTTGGTTGTTTTTTGAATGTTGAATCCTTTATGAAGAATTATATACTCTCTTATGAAGAAGTATATACTTTCTTAGTATCTTGAATGCTTATTTGAGGAATTTTGGCTGCAATGTATCTTGAATATTTGAACCTCTTATGAAGAAGTATATAATCCCTTATAAAGAAGTAAATATATTAATTTAGAGAGTATATATTCTAAAATTGTATATTTTTCTTTTGCAGATTGATGTAGGCGCTGATAAGTGCGTTGTTGCTTACCGTTTGTTATTAGACCCTATAAATCAAGTGAAGGCTAAATTCTAGATTTGAGAGAATGTGTTCTCCTTAATTTTGACTAAGATGACTGAAGCTTTGTTGTTGCAATGTCTATTAAGTTTGTTAGCTTGTTTGAACTTGGTTGTAATGATGTTATGTCTAGTTTGAATGAATAGTAATTTGAACTTGATTTTGCTGTTATTATTGATATACAGATAAACTTGGTAAAATTTGTATCTTGAATGCCTATTAGAACCTCTTATGAAGAAATATGCACTCCCTTATGAAGAAGTATATACTTCTTTAGTATCTTGAATGTTTTTTTAGGAATATTGGCTAAAATTTATATCTTGAATTAATATTCAACTCCTTATGAAGAAGTATATACTCCCTTATGAAGAAGTATATACTCGCTTAGTATCTTCAATGCTTATTTGTACAATCTTGGATGAAATATATACTCCCTATGAAGAATTATAAACTCCCTTGGTTAATATATTTGCCACCTAATAAACGTTTAAACACTTTTTTAATACTAAATGTTTAAAAAATAATTACAATATTATTATGTATAATTGAATTCCTTGTGTACAAATATATACTCCCTTGTGTATAAATACTCACTTTTTGATGTATTTAGGGAGTATCAAATATGTTTTCAGTTATCCTTTTACTTTAAAGGAGTATTTAACTTGTCTCACGAGAGTAATTATATCTACGTAAGGGAATATCTTATTATATTATAACATAAGAGAGTATATTATTTTACTTAAGGGAGTAAATATTTATAAGGGATGCGAGGGTGACATCAGCAATTTAAAAGCGCGTGATGACGTCAGAAATGCGCGTGATGACGTCATCATTTCGCTAAACATTGCAGAACACAGCACGTAAGTCCATTATCCAACCCATAATTGCGCGCTTGGTGGATTGGGATGGCAGGATGTCCCAAATCCTAGGATGTCCCATATCATGACTGGTCTGCCTCAGTACCTTGAATATCATTGCTATTTTCACTATATTGAATGCTCGGTTTAGTAAACAAAAACCTACCAAAAGTTTTCTGAGCATTTGGTGTATTTATTTACATTAGATTTATTATTTCCTTCCATTCTGAACACTTTATTTATATATGCAACGCAGGAATGGAATTCAGAATACCTGCAAGTTTTACTCAATTTTTAGCTGAAAGTGATAACCAACTAAAACTATGAAACACATTTTCTCCAGAAAGTCAATTCTCCCAATGTTCTCTTATTTACCAATGTTAGAAAGTACTTAGAGGGAAGGTTAATCAACTTCAATATAATGCACATATTTTCCCGCACCAATTTATGAATATTCACCATGAAACAGGTATACTTTTCATTAATTCCAAGCATCAACCAAAACTAGACTGTTAAAGTCAGATCAAGGACGAGACAGAAAATTAGACAGCTTTCATTATACATAAAAATACAACACCATTACACAACACATGTCCCCCATCAATATTGAAAAAGGAAAGTGAAAAGAAAATATTTACAGACTTTTTTACAAGTAAATGACAGAGGCGCATCTCTAGTTTCATTAGAATTAAATTTTAGTGCAGAACAGGAATATATATACAAACTTTTTTACAAGATTGTACCATATGATAAACTTATGGATAAGTTTGTTTTTGTATATTGAATTGTTCTGTCTACAATTTAAAAGGCTATTTGTAGGCTTCTTCAATCTTCTATTCTATTAGCCTTTTGCTCTTGCCTGATTTGGCTAATTACAGTATATTTCTTGTATCTCTAAATTAAGTAACTAAGTTGTCTCTCTCATCCTTAAATCAAGAAAGAAGCACCCAAACTAACCCCAATCTTGCCTCCGTTAATACAATTGAGCATCATGCTTGGATTATTCACAATACTAACAGTGCTACCGTTCCTATTCTTCTCCACTGATGCAGTGGGGTCCGTTGGTACTTTGGCCATCAGCCTGGGAACTAGTACAGTATGCGGCATCTCCGCTTATACATTTCCTCGAATCATATACTGTACAAACATATCAGAGTCTGTACCAACCTCACCATACCAGATTTATCCTAATGCATCCTTTGATTATGTATCAGCTAGTACCACATTCCTTTGTGGTTTGAAATCAAGCAAAAGGGTGATCTTCTGCTGGAATAGCAACCCGGTAAACACAAAGCAGGTCTACAGGGGGCCATGGGTGCTCTCTGATATCAGTGTTGGCGAAACTCATGTCTCGGCTATTGATCAATCAACTAATGAAATCAGATGGTGGAGTAAAGCTGGCTTGTTTCCATCATCAGTTCTTGGCAATTACAGTTCTCTCACTTCTGGAAATAATTTCACATGCGCCATTAACTCCAACAGCAAAGTAACATGCTGGGGCCCACTCTCCAGTGCCATGCAATACAGCTTCTCCAAATACTCTATGACTACTATTGTTGCCGGTGATTCGCACATGTGTGGACTGGACACCTCCGGTTTTGTCATCTGCAAGGGAAGCAACAGTTTAGGCCAATCTTATTCGCCGCCCGGGTTGCCATATGATTACACCAGGTTCGCATTGGGCTCGAGCCATACATGTGCAATTAAGCAGCCAAATAGCACAGCTGTTTGTTGGGGTGGTTCCAGTGGAGCCCGTTTGTACACCCCTCTGAATGACACGTCTTTCGAGTTATTGGCAGCGGCTGGAAATATCACATGTGGATTGGCAACCGTGAACTTATCAGTTTTGTGTTGGGGCTCTGATTGGAGAACTGTATCGCTTAGAGCACTTCCTCTACCAAAGATTTTACCAGGAATTTGTATTGCAGAGGGTAGTGATGAATGTAAGTGTGGTTTCTTCCCAAATTCAGGGAACCTCTGTGCAGGTGTTGGTGTCATTTGCCAGCAGTGCGATTCCCTTTGGATCCAACAATTGCTACATCCTGAATTGTTTCCTTCGCCATCATCAGAGTTGAAAAGATGGAAGGTGGAAGATGTAGTCGGTTCAGTATGTATGTTTGTTGGTGCATGTTGGATTATATTCGGTCTGTCACTCATTTTATGCAGAAAAGAATATCCTAGACAATAATAAGTTAGACACCGGATAATTTTGTTCTTTTTTGTTTCTGATTCTTTTCTTTTTCTTTTTCTTTTTTTTCCCTTTTGGATCTTTACTTCTGCATTTTCATTCCTAAATTTAGTATTTTGATTTTCTTGTAACTTTTAGGCTTTTAGCCATTGGCTAAATACAACTGTTACTTTGATGAAAGAAGAATACTTGACCATGATTTTTTTTTTCGAAAAATATAAAAAAACAACACAGATGGCTCAATTGCACCTAGATACTCCAGTTCCGATTCCGAAATGGATTTATCCATCGAGCCCAGGCAACACACAACAGCCAGTTTCTATCGTCCCAGAGAACCAGCACACCATGGATCCTTGAATTGCAACGTCAGAGAAGTGGGTCCCCTTCCCTCAACCGCACTGATGAGTCCTAAGTCCTAACTCCAAAAACATGAGAAAGCCATCATGTAGACAAACTTCATGCCTCTCAATTTGTAGAGCTAAGTGCCTGTACGTCGGTGGTACAAAAAAGAAAAGCAGGAGAGCTGTATAGAAAATTAGTACATAATCTTTTGTATGATTTACCCTGTTAACAATGACATCTAGACATCAACAATTTATAAACAAAATTTTAATGCAGTTTTTAATTTTTTTTATCACATAAGATAAAAAAAAAAAGACAATAATCATTTTTGCACTTAAGTCAGAAATTCATTGGTAGGACTATTATAAATTTATAACGAATTTCAGATGCCAGGAAATCAGGTCCTATTTATGTGTAAGAAATATCATGACTCACGGTTGAGACGGTGGTGTTGCACAGTGTGCCCATCTCAACCCAGTGAGAGCATGTGTACTTAGTTTTCTTTCGTGAAATAATCAGGATATAAATGTTTTTTTTTTTTAGTTTCTGATAAAGTTTAGATGGGTTCATTTCTTTTGTGTGGATCACACCGAGTAATTAGCTTGAAATATTCACTTTTCTTCTTTCGTGAAAATTATGTAACTGATGCAATATGAATTTAATTTTATTTATTTTACAAACTTTTGGAGATATATAAAGTGGATAGCTGGTTTGGTTGTAATTTGAGGCCGACCGCGTTAGTTGCTACAGTTTATCATCGCTATTTTCACAATGTTCATATGCTCAATTCTCCAATGATGTATATTTCTTACAAACGTGAGAAAGTTAGAGGAAGGATATTTTAGCGATCAATGAAATGCACATAATTTGGCACACCAATATACGGACGGATAGTCATCCATGAAACAGGTACATTTTTTTCATGGACTATAGGCATCAGCAAAAACTAGACTTCCAAATACAGATGAAGCACTTCTATATTATGAATTACAAATTTGAGCACAACTACTCAATCACACAAACATGTCATCCAACAGTTTTCCAATTTAACCAGAGATCTCAATAAAAACTCAAATCACACAAACATCTCATACCTTGGGCACAATGACAGCACGTCAGCACGCCGTTATTCCTGGCCACCATGAGACAGTTAAGCAATTCTTCTGATTTATGTCCATGTACCTGGTCCATTAAATTCTTAAAAAAAAATTTATGACCGCCTTGATATTGATATAGTTAATTCTTTAAACATTAAAATTAATGGACCGGTTGTTAGACGGACTGGTCCGAAATATTTTAGATTCAAAGAACCGGGTCTTAAAACCGCCTTAATCCCAGTTCAAATTCACATCAAACCCCCCTCTATACCAGCCACAAATTTACCTAAAGTGCAAAATTATTGTTTAATTATTTGACCACCTATGGTTTTTAATTAAATAATAATAATTAATATTTACCAAAAATAAAAAGATAATTAGAAATTGATAATAATTGTATGAAGCTCCAGAAATAATTATTGACCACTGTAATTTTCAACTCATTTGACGTTCATTAAATTTATATTAAATTTAATCATTTTTCATATATATGATGTGCATATAATATTGATTACATTTCAAATACTTGCGTAGAATTTGTACCGGTCTATTTCTACTATTTACCTTTAGAAATTACAAGTGGTTTCTTAATTTTATTTTTCATTTTTTTTCTTTTTTGTAAGGATAACATAAATCTCACCCGACCGGTCCATCGTACAAGAAGAACAGGTCCAAACGTAAAGATTAAAGAACGCACAAGAAAAATTAAAGATTTACTGACTTAATTACATTGGACTAATTCTTCCCATCCCCCACTTCACTCATTTAATGGACCGCCACAATCCTAATAGAATCCCCACCGTCAAGATTTACACGTGTCACCCATCCATTACCTATTCGTTCCAATCTTTCAATTTCCAACACTCTCGCCTCTCTCCAAATCTCTCTTCTCAAACTAACATTTTTTTTTCACTAGCCTTCTCTTCTTCATACTATACACTTGCCTCCATTGAAGAAGCACCCACATTAACCCCAATCTCGCCTCCCTTAATACAATGAGCATTGTACTGAGATTCTTCATGACACTAGCCGTGGTGTCGCTCCTCTCCTTCTCTGCTGACGCGGTGGGGTCTGCTGGTACATTAGCCATCAGCTTCGGAACCAATACAGTATGCGGCATCTCTGCCACAACACTCCCTCGAACCGTATACTGTATGAACATATCAGAGTCTGGATCAACCTTGCCATACCAGGTTTATCCCAATGTATCCATCGATTCTGTGTCGGCTGGTACCGCTTTCTTTTGTGGTTTAAAATCAAGTCGAAGGGTGTTCTTTTGCTGGAACGGCGACCTGGTGACCAGAAAGCGGGTCTACAGGGGGCCATGGGTGCTCTCTGATCTCATTGTCGGAAAAACCCAAGTCTCAGCAGTTGATCGTTCAAGCAATGGAATCCGATGGTGGAGAAACGCCGGTTTGTTTCCATCCTCAGTTCTTGGCAGTTACAATTCACTCACTTCTGGAAACAATTTCACTTGCGCCATTACCACCAATGGCACAGTGAATTGTTGGGGCCCACTCGCCAGGGCCATGCAAGCCGGTTTCTCCAATTACTCTATGACTAATATCGTTGCCGGTGAGTCGCACATGTGTGGACTGGAGATATCCGGTTTTGTCATCTGCCAGGGGAGCAACAGCTCAGGCCAATCTTATGCGCCACCTGGGTTGCCAAACGAATACACCAGGTTTGCCTTGGGCTCGAGCCATACTTGTGCAATTCAGCAGCCAATTGGCACGGCTGTCTGTTGGGGTGGTTCCAAGGGGCCCCACTTGTACACACCTCTGAATGGTACAGCTTTTGAGTTCTTGGTAGCAGGTGGTAATCTTACATGCGGATTGACAAGCAACAACTATTCAGTTTTGTGTTGGGGATCCGATTGGAGAAATGTATCTGTTCGGGCACTTCCTCTGCTGAGAATTTTACCAGGAATTTGTGTTGCAGGTGGTAGTGATGAATGTACTTGTGGTGCTTACCCAGAGTCACCGAGTCTCTGTGCGGATACTGGTGTAATTTGCCAGCGTTGTGATTTCCCAAACTCAATTGCACCAGTGCCCCCTGATCTGCGATCAGAGTCTGAAAGAATTGGCAAAATAAGGAAGGTGGAAGTTATAGTCGGTACATTATGTTTCGTTTTTGGTGCCTGTGGGCTTGCATACAGTGTGTGGATCATTTACTGCAGAAGGAAGGCACAAAACCAGAACCAAATTAGACCGCCAGTTGACCCTGCTAGTGGGGATAACAGCAGTGCAGATAGTTCAATTGCAGTTAGATCCCCCAGTTCTGAATCTGATGGAACCGATGACGGGTTTTACTCGCCAAACCCAGAAACAAGTCAGTTTATCTTCTCCCCAATAAGCAGCAGGATCGGCATACCGCGGAAGCTAGAATTGGAACGTCAGAGAAGTGGGCCATCCACCTTCAACTATGAGCATGATTCCTAACTTGAGAGAAGCCGCAATGTAGACAACCTCATGCATAGTTTACAATTAATCTTCAATACATTATTTTTTTTTTTCAATTTGTAAAGCTAACTGCTTACTGTGGTACCAAAAAAGGAAAAGCTGAAGAGCTGTACACAATTTTTTTGCATGTTATATTTTGTCAACAAGCATATCTACAATTTGTAATGCACTTTGTCGATTTTTGCAAATTTTGAGTTGAATATAATAAAAACACAGCAGACAAACAATGTTTGCTAATTCGTTACATAGGTTTCTGTCACTCAATTTCATCTATATCAAGAATTTACTAGCTGCCATTTACAATTCAGATCATATCTTTAATTGTCCTCTCATAAATTTTTAGTCTTACTCTTAGATTGGTTCAATGCCATGCTTTCGGCTATTTTATTAACTACAATGCTCTTCGGATCATTTTATCAACTTGACAACTTACGGTCTTGATTGAGCCCTCTTCAAATAGGTCAACATAAAATATGTATAAGAAATGATATGGCATGACACAATTGAAGCAGACTAATGATTCGAAGTTTTTCCTTTTTGATTTTGTAGTTAAAACTGGAGCTATTCTATCTGGAACAGCCGAAGATACATAAAACACACTATCAATAGGCCACAAACTCGGCCCATTTGGACTTCTAACACACAGTCTGCACTGCCCTGTGGCACAGCCCATTATATTATATATTGTCACTTTTCTTTTTTTTTTCCTTTTTTTTGGGTTGATTGGAGTACATAGCAACGTGTAATTGATGTTTCATTTTTCTCCCTTAATTTTCTCAAATTTGGATTTCATTATCTTTTATTTTGTTACATTGTAAAATATCTGCTGAACTGATTTGAAAGAAAATCCAGAATATACCTTCCTTCCACTGTGTTTATAATTTTTACCATTAGCCTTTATCTTATTGGAACCTTGCTACAAAGGATTCTAATGATCGTTTATTGGTTCCCATTTCTCCTTATTTCTTTGCACCCCCCCCCCCCCCCCCCCCCCCCCCCCCCCCCCCCCCCCCCCCCGCCCTCTTTGCATATGTAAATTTCGTCTTATTCTCGATCGGACGAAGTAACGGATTTAGTCTACCAAAAATAACCGACATTCACAATACACGCCCAAAATTAAAAAAAAAAACTATAATTTTTAGGAACGGAGGGTTATAACACCAATGTTTAGGATTTGTATTGGCTAAAATTAAAGGGAACATTATAGACTACCAAATTTATATAGGTTGACAAAATATATATATACATACACTACAAGAAGAGAAGGAAAAAAAAAAAGCGTACCGGAAAAGCCCTATACCTCCAGCCATTACTCGCAGAGATTAATATTAATTAATTCATTGCATTCATGCACAGTAAAGCTTTTTTTTATGGAACGCCGCGAATCAGCTGAGAAGTCCCGTGTGAAGGCGGCCAAACACAAGTTGGTTTTAGAGAAAACAATAAAGAAACAAAAGTTAATAATTTCTGCCCAGAAGGTAAGTAATTTTTGAAATTTGAAGTGCTTTATATCGGAATGGTGCCAAAAATAAATCTAGGGATAATAGAGCAAATTAAACCAAACCAAACCACAGAGCTAAACCGATGTTAAAGTTTTATGTTATCTGGAATTTCTACAGGCACAGATAGCACTTATGAAGAGTGAAACAGAATTCCTCATAGACCAGCTTGTAAGGAAGGGCAAACTGCTGCATAACAACAATAGTACGTAATGCATAACTTTGCTTAACTTTTATCTAAGGCTATAATATCGATAGATTTATTTTTTATTTTTTCTGTTAGTTGATGTTAGTGGTTTGCGTGAAGATGTTTCTGAGCTTAAGGCTCTCGTGATAAATACTCTCAACAATTTAGTAGCTGGTGCCTCTGCAGGGAGCGAGGACACACATGGCACGCAACATCCTCCTAATTAAATGACCGAGTAAATTTTTTCTTTATTTAATTTACCTTTTAGCTAGGAAGTTCTATATGCATATTTAAATAGATATACACTGTCCTGGTTTAAATTTTATAAATATATATACTCTGGACGAAACAACCCAACCTGTTGTCCTATGTCCTTGAGAGATGCGGTGTCAACTGCCAAAAATATAATAATTTGTTTTGAAATTTTGTTGAAGCAGTTTAGACAGTCTACAATAGGAGGAAGTTCTTTTCATGGAGTTGTCTACGGGATGCGATTCAGCACAAGGTCAACTGACAATTAATTGTGGTTCTTTCTTAGGAGACTATATATAGATTAATTTCTTTTGTGTTAATTTTTTTTTCCGTGTAGTACTTATTAGACTGTATATAGCTAGTTACATTTTGAGACCTTGGTACAGCTAACCTTTTACCTTCCTTCATAAAAGCAATTTTTTTTTCTTTTTTTAAAGCGGTTGACTGTTACATGGATTTAATATATATTTTTTTTGTACGAATCGAGATTTATTATGATGACTTTTGCATGGATTTAATGTGTTGACTAATATGCTGAAGTAACGGTATGTTTGGCACTATTGCGGAACTAGCTGTTCACGAACAGAGCTAGTTCGCGTGAACCAAACAAGCAACGAACTGGACAAATAGGTTGTTCGGGCCGAACTAAGAACGAACTAGGGAGGGAACCTAGCTGTTCGTCCTTGTTCGTGCACGGAATTACCAAACATACAGCATCTGATTATAGGACTTCTTAATTTAGGACCCATGATCTACATAAATAAGAATAAAATTGGAGGAGATGATTCCAAATGTCCTTTTATTATTCCCAATTCTATTTATTTGTATGCATTGATAGGAGATAAAAGTTCACATCTTGGTGTTGTTACGATACATCAACTCGTAACTTTCAGGTTAATTTGAACATGCGTGCAATGCAAATCCAATGAACAAAGAAATTATTAAATCTAACTGTTCTTTTTTTCACAAAAATAAATTCTGTGCGTTTCAACGAAAAGAACCAAAAAGGAGAAGGTAACTGTTTTGTATGATTCTAAAAACATGCAAACAAAATATTATCCTTTGCATATGCATTCTAAATTGTTTTATCTGGACATTATCATTATAAATCATTTCTCCAAAAAGGTAGTCGGATCAGTATACATATGCCAAAATAAATTGGAATAATATTATTACTTATTCCTTGCTGGATGCATGAACAAAAAGCAAAAGAATGTGCTCATTCTTTGTCAGGCTTTAATGATATGCTGCTGGTCACAGCAAAATAGGGAAAAGTATCAGCTTATTATAATAAACCCCAATTCACTCTATTCTCTGATTCCCTCTCTGTATAAAAACCATGCAAAGCAACTCCTTCCTCCGACTTCATCATAAACCTTGGTGCAAAATAAGAACCATTAAAATGTACAATTATAGGATATGCTATTGTTTCAGGCTCCGCTACCGACCGGCCTCAAATGAGCCATCTGACGGTCTAAAGAAAGTGTTCAAGAAATATTCTGGTGAAGTTGGGGCGATGGGGTTGGAGCAATTGCAACACTTTATGTCAGAAGTGCAAGGGGAAGCAGATGCAGTAGCAGCTGCACAAACGGTACTGGAGAGATCGAAAGAGTTCCGATTGCTCAAAAGGAAAGGGGTATCACTTGATGCCTTCTTTCATTATCTTTCAAGTAATGAAAACTCCCCTTTATTGCCAGTGGTAAGTTTGGAAATATCGTCTTCTTTTGTTTCATGAATTTGGATATTGATTCTAAATTTTTATAGAAGAATTGGTACTTGAAAACAGTGGATTAAGACATAAAAATTTGGACATGTTCCGCCAGAATCAAAACAATATGCTAACATAGTCTTCTTCAATAAATCTTCTTCTTCCCCCTTTTCTTCATTTAAATAACATTAAATAATGATGCACTGCTATGTATCAGGTTCACCAAGACATGACGGCGCCATTATCACATTACTTCATATTTACTGGCCACAACTCTTATCTTACTGGAAATCAACTTACGAGTGACTGCAGTGATCAACCAATTAGAACAGCTCTGCTAAGAGGAGTGAGAGGAATAGAACTTGATGTGTGGCCAAACAGCAACCATGATGACATAAATGTCCTGCACGGAAGGTAGTTAAATTGCTAAAGTTGTCAATTGTTACTCTTATACATCTAATTACATTACTACAGTGTAAGGAGTTGTCAAGGTTATATTTGTGCAGACTCTCAATAAAACTGACATGAGATGAATATTCAAAATTTATGTTGCAGAAATACTAGAAATCAACTTATTAAGGTGATTATTTATTCCAAAAGTGTGTTGTTGATTCATTCTGAAAGCAGAGTCAGCGAACTTGTACCAACTGACTAGTACTTTCACTAATTTGAACTTCATTGAATAAATCCTAATTGTAAGTGATGTTTACGGTGAGAGAAACAAAAAAGCGAGGCTCATGCCAAAAACATTAGTAAAATTTAAATCTGTTCCTAAACTTTTTTTTTTATATTGAATCATTTAACTTTAATGACCAGGACATTGACGACACCAGTAAAACTAATAGATTGTCTGAGAACCATCAGGGAATATGCTTTTGCTTCTTCTCCATATCCACTCATCATCACTCTTGAAGACCATCTGAACACCACTCTTCGTGCAAAATTAGCTTCAGTTCGTCATTATCCCATCAACTTCAACCTCTATGTTTATCAGAATGTTAATAAAAAATTGAAATAATTTTCTGTCAAAATACAGATGATGAATCAGATTTTTGGAGACTTGCTGTATGTTCCAAACACAGAGCACATTGAAACTTTTCCTTCACCCGAAGATTTGAAGATGAAAATACTTGTGTCGACAAAGCCACCGACAGAGTACCTTGAAGAGCCAAAGATGCCTAGAGATAAAGATACCGAAGCCCAAGGAGGCGCTGAAGATGAAGCTTGGGGTGAAGAGATTGTACACCAGAAACCAGAGATAGGTGATATCAGTAAGGTGCATTCCAAGTTACATTTTTTCTATCTATACTAATAATTAGTACCTTCTGTTAGCCTGCAATCGTCATTAACTTCCAAAAATGACATTATGTAATCTGTCCTAAAATATTGTATGTGTTGGTATAAATTAATAAAGCCCATATTAGTACCTCTAATTATTTTGTCGAAGTAGCAATTGTAACAAGAAGGAACCTTTTGAGAAGTGAGAACAGTACACCTCTAATTCTTGCATTTTCTTCGAACGTGATGCCTAGTGTAGACCTAGTGGCAGAAATTGTGTGCAGCTTCTTACTTAGAAATAACCAGGTAAAATTATGTCACCTTCGGAAAAAAAAAAACCCAGGTAACATTATATCAATAAACCGATCCTCATTATAGGTATTTGAGCATAAGCAAAGTGAGGAATTTCAAGATGAAGAAGATCATGATGAGATCATTGAAAGGCCCCATGAGGCAGCTGATTATAGGCATCTCATATCAATTCCAGCTAGAAAGAAAATAGGTGGATTAACAGAAACGTTGAAAACTGACTCAAATCAAGTTGGACGTCTAAGCTTGAGTGAGCAAGTATTTGAGAAGGCCACGATTCATCATGGAAACGAAATCATCAGGTAATTACAAAATAATGGTGGCTTTGAAAAAAATACATTATAATGGTCCAATTTGAAGAAATTATACTAATAAAAAGCATTAATGAAGGATCACGAGACAGCTTGGATGACTTTACTAATCATTTGGTGATGCTTTAGGTTTACTAAGAATAACCTGCTAAGGATTTATCCGAGAGGGACCCGCTTTGCATCTAGTAATTGCAACCCGATGCACGGATGGATGTATGGAGCACAAATGGTAGCATTTAACATGCAAGTAAGTAAATTATCTGTATGCAAAGTTTACAAGTTAAATTTAGGACACTAATATGTAATAATGAGTGTAATTAATTTAATTTTTTTCTTCAGGGCTATGCTAGATCTCTCTGGGTAATGCAAGGTATGTTTCGTGCGAATGGAGGTTGTGGTTATGTAAAAAAACCAGATTTTCTTCTAGATACAGAAGAAGTTCACATATTTGACCCAAAAGCTGAATTGCCTGTGAAGAAAATTTTGAAGGTAAAAAGTTAAGAAAAAATAATGTTCTCTATTGATATCAACTATCTTCATAAATTACTGTGAAAATCTTGTTTTCTTAAGGTTAAGGTGTTTATGGGAGATGGATGGCGATTTGACTACTCTAAAACTCATTTTGATCGATATTCGCCACCAGATTTCTATACAAGAGTAAAATTTATTCAGTAATCTTCAAATCTTAACAATGTAAAAGGCTTGGGAATTTCTTCTTGATTCTTCGTTCATCTTCTCCTTTGACAGGTGGGAATTGCAGGAGTTCCAGCTGATTCGAGAATGGAAAGGACAAATGCAATCGAAGACAATTGGACTCCAATGTGGGACAAAGAGTTCGAATTTAAACTCAGGGTTCCTGAGTTGGCAGTACTACGAATTGAGGTGCATGAGTATGACATGTCTGAAAAAGATGACTTTGCCGGCCAAATATGCTTGCCAGTCTGGGAGTTGCGGCGTGGTATCCGAGCTGTTCGTCTTTGTGACCGTAAGGGGGATTTATTACCTTCAGTTAGGCTCTTAATGCAATTTAATTTTGCATAATCATCTCATCCCTAATTATATGATGATAGTACCGTGTACAATTGTTCACTTAAGTGAAGGTAATATTTGTATAACAAGTATAATGCATTGTTACATGTTATGTACTATAATTGTATGGTATATGTATGCCACTGCCTATGGCAGTAGTTAAATGGCATTGGTGTGTTCTGTGAAGACGCTGGTTTGAATTTGTGGGGTATGTGTCACTCGAATTGTCATAATTACGCATAATTCAGAAGATATGTTGAAGATATAATGTAACTGATGAAATATTACTTCTGTAACTAAGCAGGTATGTTTGTGAACCATATCATATTCATTATTACCTGATTTAACTGTGATTCCGGTAGGAGTCACATCACTCTTTTCTTAGGGGTGATATACACCATCCAAGATTTTCCCATCCAGCGCCATCCAACAGGCCTGGACAGGCCAAAATAGTTTTTTTTCCGCTTGTTGAAGTCAGCAAATTTTTTGACCAATTTCTGAAAATTTTTTGATGCTGACGTCATCAAATATGCTGATTTAAGGGTTGAGTTAAATGTTATAAGGGGTGAATTAAAGTGTATAAGTGTTCAGTTAGATGCACCAATAATTTGAAATTTTAGTATTTTGTGTTCAGTTAAATATGTTAAGGGATGAACTTAAAGTATCTATGTGTTCAGTTAGTTGTAGCAGAAATTTGATTTCATAGTTTTTGTGTTCAATTTAACTAGTTAAATAAAAAAACAAAATGAACAGATACAACAAACAATATGAACATTTACAACAACAATATGAACATTTACAACAATAAACTGAACATATATACAAATTTCCTGAGTAAAAAATAAATGATCATATTCAACATACAAAGTGAAATAAATAATTGTTGCATCTAACTGAACACTTACACACTTTAATTCAATCCTTAAAACATTTAACTGAACCCTTAAATCAACATATTTGATGACGTCAGCACCAAAAAAATTTCGAAAATTGGTCAAAAAATTTTTACTGACGTCAGCATCATGCGGAAAATATAAGTTTGGATGGCGCTGGATGGGAAAATCATGGATGGTCAATACCAACTAGTTCTAATCTCGCGCGTTGCGCGATTCATCCCAATCTAAAAGTGTATGAAGCGGTTTCTTAATGAGTGCAGATAAGTTATAACCTTTATTAGTTTATGTTGTATTTGTTGATTCATTTGCATCACACTTTCCATCGGATACAGGCTTTGACGGCCCTAATTATACACTTACTTTTATTCTGCCTAAAAAAGAAATTCAAGGTTATTTAAATGAAGTCCACACTTTGGTTAAATAGAAAGAAAGAAAACACAGTATAACTATAAATAGATTCATGAGAAATATTGTTCTGTTGGACTCCAGTTGGTTCATAATGTCATAAAAGAAAACAACAATGTTAATTTTTCCACACAATAAAACTAATTTTCTCCTAGAATATTAGAAATTGAGTCTTTTACCTTGATAATGAAAAAAAAGGAAAATAAATAGAAGACCACATAGAAGTCTAGATTTCTGATAGGAAAACTGGAAAACCAAAAAAATAGAAGCAATGGCAAAGTCACAGAAACACTTCATCATCGTCTCTGTGCATCTGATCTCCTTCTAATTTAATTATTTTGAATTGAAGCCTATAATCTTAGGAGCAAGCAGACAATCACAAAATTTTTCAGATGTAATAAAAACAACATGTATCATCTCTGACCGTGTCTCTAAAACAAAATGTAAACAAAACTCACCTACCTACATCATTGACCGTGTCTCTACAGGCACATAATCCAGCACTCTACTAACTTAAAGAAGAAGACTAATTAAATAAAGAAATCGATTAATATGGTATACATCGTACATAGTAAAATGGTGGGAGGTGCATTATTTGGTTTAAAAGGAATACTATCTTATAATCTTATTCTAATTCATTTCCAATGCCAATTTTTTTTATTTCAAAACAAATTTTAACTAATAACACACAGAACCAATCAGAATTCATAGTTCGTTCAATTGGTTAATAAAGTAAAAAAGGACAGATTTATACCTATGAACTCTTACTATGTGCATGGATGCTCTTAGCAATAGGGGATCTAAAAACAAAGAAAACAAATTAAATGATAACTGAAGCTACCAATTGTCTTATTATTCTAGACAGATTCACTTCAAGTTGGTACCGGACCTTGGTACATTAACAATACTATGCTTTTACCAAAACCCAATTTTAGGACAGCTCATGGTCTAAATTAAACCTTACAATACTATTCTTTTACCAGAACCCAATGTTTAAACTCATCTCAATGGTCTAAATTAAACCTTAATCCATAGCTATACTCCTAACTATATGCGACCAAGTTTCTAATAACAGAATGCAATTGGTACCAATCGAAGAATTCTTAAAATAGAGCTCAGATTCTTTTTAACAATAAAATTCTTAAAAATATAAAATAAAGTACCTTAAACTAATTCATCAGTTCCTAAAATTTTGAAGCAACTCTGTTGTCTCTTTTCTGAGCTCTAAAACCAGCTCTTTCTTGGCCCCTTCATTTATGGGCTTGAAAATTGAAAAATTGAATCAAAATTAGAAACCACTGTACAAATATATAAAGAGGCGAGGGATCTGCTACTTTTGATTCAATTTGGTTGTTTTAGACTTTTAGGCCTCACAATCCACAAAAAGTCAATGAAGATGTAAAATAGATTGCCACAATCCTCCCTCACCTCAATTCCTTCTCAATTTACGTACCAATACATTACCACCAAAAATATCAAATTACCAGCAATTAACTTTATATATTTAGGAAGTGTCATTTCTTACCAGTGTTAAGGTAAACAATCTTATGGCCTATGTGGTACCAAATCAGTTCTTTATCTGCTTGCTGAGCTCAACAATGGCACCACCGTGCAACCTGATCAATCAGCTTTGGGAATCTTTGCATAGATTTTTTTTTTTTTTTTTTTGCACAAATTAGTTGAGACTGGTACAACACTATAAAATGCTTTTCAATTTCTTGAGAAATAGATCTAAACTAACAGTGCCTAAAACATGATAAATCTTGATCAAGGGGCAAAACATGACAAATATTAGTCTAGTCTAGTCAATGTCAGCACTTGTCACAAACTACAAATAATATAAAATTTCAATTTGAAAAAATTTAAATTATCACCAAATGCTGACTAAAACCAATAAAGATCCCATGTACCAGTAATACAAAATACAAACATGTTCAAGGTCATATTATGTGCTTTAAAGGAAAGTAGCGAAGTCAAACTGAATTTGTGACCTGACTTTTAACACACATTAGCTGTCATGTACCCTATGCATAAAAATGAAAATGAGAAATAGAAAAGTAAAATTTTCAGAATGAACATATCCTTAAAAAAGTTGATTACTTCCTTTTTGAATCAAACACGACAGTACCAAATAATGGATTTTTTCCCCCCTAACATAGAGCACTCTATACAACAGGCAATATCAAGGTGAACATAGATCAGCTGGGCTGCTTTATTAAACAAATAAAGGAACATATACAATTATCAGAAATTATAGATCAAATTCAATAAAAAGTGGAAATCCTAACCTCAAAATTGGCAGACCAATGGAACCCCTTGAGAGGACCTCCATCTTTGTCCTCTACCAAACAAATAAGAAAAATAAAACAACTTGTCATCATTGAACCAAAGTAAAATAAATAAATAACTCTGCAAAATGCTTGATCAGATTGAAACCGTGATCTTGGCTAACATGCATACCACTTATAGTGTATTTAGCAACCAGCTGCATTTATGGCTGAATAGCATCCAAACCTATAAAGCCTGCGCAATTAGCTACATGAATCAAATTTTCATCAATTTTTTTTTTATCAGCTTTTAAGCTCATCTAACTCCTTTTTTTTTATCAGCTTTTAACCTCATCTAACTCCACACAAACGTACAGGACTTCAAACTATCACCTGGAATTACAAAATACTTGAATAATTTCGAAGTACAATAACAAAAGGTATAAATATAGTACTGAGTACTGCTTACTGGTTCAGGATTTGATTGCAAAATCAACGGCAATAGCAGCACCGAGGCTGGCTCCCACCAAGGCTGTGCTTACTACCATAAGCATGTGCTTACTTCAGTAGGCTAAATCCCTCAAGTGACAATGTGACATATCAAAATTACATAGCGACCTACACAAAGTAAAAAATCATTCCTTCAGCAAATTTCAACTAAAAAACAATTTTATGTTTTCAAATTAATATATTTAAATTAGATTTGCAGTCCAACAATCTTTGATATCTTCATGGAATGAGCATAAGTGTAAGAAAAACCAAAGGCAGAATGTAGCATATATTTTTCATGACCATATAATATAAATATAGAAAATAGAAACATTCCTTTTATGCAAGGCCTATTTTTTTTCCATGCCCTTGGCCTTGTCTGCTCCTCTACTGGCATGACATCATGACTGCAGAAAAGCAATAATAAAAATAAACAGAAATTAGCAAAGCCAAGAAAAAAATATAAAAAAGAGAGCAAGAAATCAGAAGAAAAAAAAAGTAGAAGGAACTGACCTCTCATCGCTTAATCTCCTGCTATATAAATCTGTTGCGAGCTGATAGCAATCTCCAAAAATCTCAACCAGCGATCATGCAGCAGAGATGGAAATAGAGCTGATCGGTGTAAGACTGAATTGAAATAGGAAATCGTACCAAATTGAAGAGGGGGTAGAGAGGTAGAGGCTGAGGGACAGAGGATCAGTAGATGTTCTGTGCTTTTACTGTGGTTAGCCCAAAATAAACCAGGAGCACAACTCCAGAACAGCGCCAAAGGAAAAAGGACAGGCGAGGAGCACAATGCGAGGAGCAGCCAAATCATCCAATCGGACCAAGCATGCGCAGGCACGTCGCGCTGAGGACAGGAAGGCATCGGACGATCGACAACGCACCAAAAGCCAGGGACAGATTTCGTGGTTGTAACAGGAAAGCATGGAGCAGCGTACGGAGGCGTTGAGGGAGAAAGTGAGGCGGAAAAAATTTCCCTGGATCGAATCCAAGACGAGAGCAGCGATAGGGATGCTGAGCGGCCGAGATTGATCAACCCAAAATGAAGGGCCAGGATGTGTTTACTGTTCTAACTACAGTAAATGAAGGCTTCCACGTGCAGCTCAGCCTCTTCCAAATGAATATAGTTCTAATTCTGCTCTTTTCGTATTTGGAGGTATTGAGATTTTCACGGGCTGAGTTTAGCCTTTATAAGACATGGGCTTGAGAAGAAGTAACTGTTTCAGAGTTTGAATTTTACTATACATACTTGGGCCGCTTTCATTTGTTCTTGTCACCGAACCCAGTTTCATATGAAGTTAGAGACATTTATATATGTACCGTAGAAACATACAAAGCAGGAGCAGTACATCTTTTCCAGAGATAGTGGCCTGCCGCTTGCTCAAAGGTACAACTTAGAAACTTTTTGGTACTGTTAGGCCTCTCAAATCCATTCATAAAGCGCTACTGTACATTGATTAGTTTCTGCGAGTAGTGGCTGTCAGCAAAGGTAGGAAGCTTTTTGTTCATTTTTCTTGTATATTTTTTGTCAGCCTTTATATGAAAAAGATGCAGTTAGTTGGAAATAGGACAGTGAATAAGGGATACTTAGTATTCATTCTTCTCATCAATGGTAACTACAATTTGGAGTTCACTGTCGAATGACCTCTGATTAATTAGAAAAGACTCAGCTACTGGTGGTACCAGCCTCCTGTTCATTTTTACGTTGAAATTGTAGGCAATTTAATTTTGGTTGGATTCTGGTTTCGTGTGGTACCGGTTATTTTGTTTCGCCTTGTCAGGAGATAACACTTTAGTGGGCTGCGTCACAATAGCCGTAGCTTGATTGGTTTCTGGGTAGGTATAGATAGTAATGTAGTAATGAGTGGCAGTGTAGTTTTATCTTGAAAATTTGTGTTTAGTAATATTTTCTTTTGTGGAATCCAATAAAAAAGACCAAAAAAGAAATACAGATAATGGGTTTGTCATGTAGCTATATGAATGCTCCATTGCCATGTTCAACAATGAGTAATAATTAGTCAAACGAGACAGTTCATAAGAATATATTGCGGAAAGTAACATCTTTATTTTAAAAATGAAGGGTTGATGTCATATGACATTTAGCAAAGAGTTTGTATTTTGATGGATGTAAGGTGAATTAAAGGGTTTGACATGATGAGAATTACTCCTAGTCGTTGACATGCTTTTGGAACTAGTACAGTTGAACTAGTCATGCATGGTTGATCTTTCTTAAAAATAAATCATGTCATATTTCATTGAAAGGCGACCTTGGTCTTTTATTATATTTATTATTTATGCGACAGTAATTTGTAACAAAGCAAGGAACCATTTATACAATTTCAACAAAATATGGAACAACTAATTAGCTAAGGACTTGAATTAAGAAGAGATTACCAGTCATGGGTCTTGCAAATCTGGTTTTTACCAGCAAGTACCAAGGGAAAATTATAAAAAAAGAATTGACCTGGCCAAACCTAGACAAGTAAGAGTCCAGGTGAGAATAGTATTATAGTATACCAGTCATGAGTCATGGCTGCTTTGGTTTTCTGGTCTTTACTCTTCCTCCGTCTCTTTCTACATGTTTTTTTTCTTGAAAGGGACCCAAATTGATTTATAGATTTGATTCCCAAAATCCAACACTTAGGTCCCCTCCATTCCATCAGAAAATTCAGACACCATCTGTTACTTTGTGCAAATTATAGGCAGTAGACACTAGACATAACCAAAGTCCTTGATTTTCTAATTAACACTATATTAACAAGTATTTTACGCACTTGCTGTATATATCTGTATATGGATTATGGAATAGTAGCAGTCTTTTATGATCTTCATTTTTTTGCAATTGGCCCGGAATGATAAAGATACTACGAATCTCTTTTATTATTTTTTTGTCACATTTTTTACTAACAATAAAATGATAAAGATACTACGAATCTCTTCTAAAAAAATGGAATATAGCTTTTATTTGAGAAACAATGTAATAAATAGTATTTGCGTAATAATGCAATCATCTTTTGTTTATAATATTATTAATAAGTTTTACATACTGCACAAGGCCAATAAAGAAAAGGACGATAATTCTAAAATAGTTCTAAAACACGTTTAGAGAAAGAAAAACATTTTAGCTCTTAAATGTTAATGCATGGTCTTCGGATGGACAAAATTATGCTTATAATTAATGTTAATGCTCTCTTCGGTCTCTGCAAAAATGAGTTGCTCTTTGTTCACATTACCTTTTCAAATCTTGTTGAATGTTGACAATTCATTCTTAAAACTTTAATCTCAAAATATTTCATTATTAGAATTTATTGCTAATGACCTATCTAATTCAGCACATGACGACAAAAAGAGGTGACCTATCTAGCCAAAAAGATCTTTAATTCTAATTCAATAAACTAAATCATTAATTTACCCTACCAAAGATCATAAGATTCAATTTCAATAAAACTGGAGAGATGCGACCAAAATACAGGGACTTCCAGATGAATTACCTCAGCATAAAAACAAAAAAGAAACATAATAAAAGAAAGAAACTGTGACAAGTGTTATTGAAAGTTGGAATTGAATATTCAATTCAAATGTAAGACTTCAGTTATTTGTATAACTTGAAGGTTCAAACTCGGCACCTCATGTGAGACTTTGTTTTTACTTTCTTAATTAATTTAACCTCAAATTTAAAACTCAGCACACACTTCTTGTGATCTTGTACTTTGGTAGTCTAACGAATCACGTGTTCTCAACTTAAATTATGTCCATAATAAGGAAATATTCTTATATTGGAAACATAAAAATAGCCCCCCCCCCCCCCCCCCCACAACAATACTATGTTAGGCCACCAAACATAGTGCTTGCCTATACTTTGATCCTATATTTATATTCCCTAAAGATATTTATTTTTACTTCTTTTGTCAGCCAATGTCAAAATTTCAAAATATATATATATATTTATTTATTTATTTTTACTTTTTGTTAATGCATTTTAAGGTACAAAAAACCACACACGGTTTGTATTACACCTGTCTATTTCACCTATATTTACCTTTTTGAAATTACTAGTGTGTACATAATTTTATTTTTCTTTTCTTTATTATAAAGTGGGAATATAAATCATAATATCTTACCCCACCGGTCCATGCGCTTTGAAGAAAGAACAGGTCCACGCGTGACACTTCAAGAACGCACAAGAAAATTTAAAGAAGTCGTTTGAAACGCCGATATTATTACATTAGACCAATTCTTCCTAACCCCCACTTCACTGACTTATTGGACCCCACAATCCGACCACAACCTTCACCGTCCATCTATACACGCGTCACTCATCCATCACCCAACTCGATTTCTATTGTTGCGAGCGCAACGCGTTTTGCGATCCCCATATTGTCCCTGTTATAATCTCTCTCTCTCTCTCTCGCCAAATTTCTTTTTCCTTAAACCACCATTTTTTCTCTCACTCCACCTCTCTTCTCTTCTCTTCTCTTCTCCAGTTGCCTCCAATGAAGAAGCACCACACAGAAAACCCAACAATCTCTCCTCCATTGATACAATGAGCGTCGTTCTCAAATTCTTCGCGGCACTAGCCGTGGTACCTCTCCTCTTCTTCTCCGCCGACGCTGTGGGGTCCACTGGTACTCTCGCCATCAGCTTCGGTACCGGAACGGTATGTGGCCTCTCCGCTGGTACGCCTTCTGGAACAATATACTGTACCAACATATCGGACTCCGTACCAACCTCGTACCAGGTTCTTCAAACTGTATCTTTCAATTCTTTGTCGGCTGGTTCCGCTTTCCTTTGTGCTTTGAAATCAAGCGCCGAGGCCTTCTTTTGCTGGAACGGCGACTCGTCGAGCTTGAAGCGGGTCTATAATGGGTCGTCGGTGCTCTCCGATCTCACTGTCGGAGAAGCCCAAGTCTCAGCCTTTGATCGTTCAGGTAATGAAATTCGATGGTGGAGAAACGCTGGTTTGTTTCCGGCGGCTTCGGTTCCTGGCAATTACAGTTCTCTCACATCTGGAAACAATTTTACTTGCGCCATTAACACCAACGGCACAGTGATTTGCTGGGGCCCACAAGGCACTGATATGACTGCCAGGTTCTCCAATTACTCCATGACCACTATAGTGGCCGGGGATGCTCACATGTGTGGACTGGACAACTCTGGTTTTGTCGTCTGCCAGGGGAGCAACAGCTCGGGTGAATCTTACGCGCCTGGGTCACCGTATGAATACAGCAGGTTCGCCTTGGGCTTGAGCCATACATGTGCAATTACGGAGCGAAATGGCACGGCTGTCTGTTGGGGCGGTTCTGGCGGGACCCAATTGCATACACCTCTGAATGGTACAACTTTCGAGTTCTTGGTAGCTGGTGGTAACCTTACATGCGGATTGACAACTAGCAACTATTCAGTCTTGTGTTGGGAATCTGATTGGACGAAAGTGTCAGTTAGAAAACTTGATTTGCCGAGGATTTTACCTGGAATTTGTGTTGCAGATGGTGGTGGTGAATGCAATTGTGGTACTTACCCAGATTCGGAGAATCTCTGTAATGGTACTGGCGTCATTTGCCAGCGGTGTGACTTTCCAAATCCGATTACACCATCACCACCTCCTGCATTTCCCCCTATGTCATCCAAGTCGAAAAAAGTCGGCATAGGATGGAAAGTGTATGCTATAGTCGGTAGTGTCGGTACGTTTTTGGGTCTATGTGCGATTGCATACTTTATGTGGGTCATTTGCCGTAGAAAGAAGGTACACAACTCGGTTATACCAACAATTGCCCCTGCTGGTGGGGATAACAATGCTGGTGCTGCAACTGCCACTGGGCACTCCAGTTCTGGTGGAAATGGAGGCAGGCTATACCCATCGAACCCGTTCTTTTCCCGGTCTTCCTCAGCCCCACGATCCCGCATGTTCAGCAGGCAGTGGTCCCGAGCATTGCAACGTCAGAGAAGCGGACCCTCCTCCTTCAAGGACCGTGGCGATGAGTTTTCATTTGCAGAGCTTGAGAAAGCCACCAAATTCTTCTCTCTTGACATGAAAATAGGTGCTGGCAGCTTTGGCACTGTATACAGGGGTCTTTTGCCAGATGGGCGTGAGGTGGCAATCAAGCGTGGTGAGTCTAGCCCACGAAATAAGCGGTTCCAAGAAAAGGAGAACGCTTTCCAGTCAGAACTAGCATTCCTTTCACGGCTCCACCATAAGCATTTGGTTAGTTTAGTCGGCTTTTGTGTAGAAAATGATGAAAGGTTACTGGTTTATGAATACATGAAAAATGGGGCACTTCATGACCATTTACACCCAAAAAATCCCGACTTCGAGTCGCCAGTTATTTCCTCCTGGAAAATGAGGATTAAAATTTTATTAGATGCTTCTAGGGGGATTGAATACTTGCATAATTATGCGGTCCCTCCCATCATACACAGAGATATCAAATCATCGAATATCTTATTGGATGCCTATTGGGTTGCTCGGGTTTCAGATTTCGGGCTTTCCCTAATGGGACCTGAGACCGATGAAAGCCACCTCGAAACAAAGGCTGCCGGTACAGTTGGGTACATGGACCCAGAGTACTATGGCACAAACCAGGTGACAGTCAAGAGTGATGTGTACGGATTTGGGGTTGTAATGCTAGAGGTGCTAACTGGTAGACGTGCAATATTTAAGTACGAAGGAGGGGATGGGGAGCCGGTAAGTGTGGTGGATTATGCAGTGCCGAGTATCGAGGCCGGTGAGGTGGGGTCCATTCTGGATCCTAGAGTTGCTCCTGCAGCATCACAAGAGGCTGAAGCTGTGGAGTTGGTGGCATACATGGCAACTCATTGTGTAAAACTTGAAGGGAGAGATCGGCCATCTATTGCAGATGTAGTTGCAAATCTCGAGACCGCACTCGCGCTCTTTGAAGATAGCCAAAGAAGCGGGTCGAGTGCTAATGCTTCTGTTATTTCACTCGAAGCAAGAGATTGATTGATTATTTCTTCAATGTCCTTTTTATTTTATTTTTTATTTTTTGGGAGGAGGATAGAATTCTTTGAATGTAGTTCTAGTAATTAATTATTTTTCTTTTGGTTCTCAAGTAAATTTATGGAGATCCTTGTAAATAGAATTTTTCATATGCAAAGGCAAATTCTTTACATTCTTGCCATCCGAGTAGTACATTGGTTAATTTATGTTTTTCAGACTGCTTAAGTGAAATTTTACTGTAAAATCTTAATTATTTGAATCCTTTTGGCTGGCGAAACCTTGTATACTAATTTCCAGACAATGTTACTAGAACCTAGCTGATACACCAGAGGCTCAGTTCACTGGTATGTTTTTTTTTTTTTTTTTTTTTTTTTTTTTTTAAATAAACACTGGTATGTTCATCAAATAGAAGGATCAACCGGCTGTATAGCAGGGTTATTCCAAAAACTGGTATATGCATTAATAGCAGATTTATATAATTAGAAAATAGATATTGCGTATGGCATTTGGTAATAGCTAATTTCGTGTAAAATTTGAAAAAACATGAGCTTACGGGTCTTTTCCCAAAAGAGGAAGTTGGCAAAAAAAAAAAAAAAAAAAAACTTGTAATTCCCATGCTGCAAATTTTGCACAAAGTTCCACGTAAAGAGGAAGAAGAGAGTTAATACTTAAAATAGCAATTTAACTCAAGTATATTACTCAATTTAAAAAATATATATATACATAAAGGAAGGTTTGGTAACTGCCCTGTTGAGATGATGTAAAATCCTAACTATATGTTATACTTGGTAACCATCCCATCTCTTAGGGGTTGCTTGGTTGTTTTTTTTAAAAAAAAAAAACGCTAGAAAAAGAAATGTGACAGCAATGAAAATGTTGTTTTTTCTTATCTTTACATCTAATCAAGTGGACAATTAGATATCTTCATTATTACATAGAAAGTAATTGTGAAATATTCTTCATTATGCTAGTATATCTATCCTATTGATTGTGATTTTCTTGGTATTATTTTACTAGTTATCCAAAAATTGTACTTTATTTGCAAGAAAAAAAATATATAATATACATTGTTTGCAATCAAATGATTTGATCTGCTTATTATTTTATGAACTGCCAAGGCACTTAGGCACACACACTATTTGGGATATGCCATTTCAAAAATATCATAAACCTAAGAACAGCTAGAATCTCTTAACATTTTCTTTTCAAAATTTGAAGACCAGGTATTCATGCTTAACGTCTGAGATCTTTTATTGACATATGAGCTGTCAGAATAATAAACACAGAGGAGGCAAATAAAAAGGAGTCAAGCACAAAATAATTAAATTATGAGTTAACAGCTATAAATGAATAAAGAAAAGGAAGCAATACCATTTTTTTATTAATAAAACGATTCCCTTATTCTTTTTAGTTAAAAAAAAAAAAAGAAAAAAGAGGCTAAAGGTTGCTATCAAAAGAGTCGCACAGTCCAGACCGCCTTTTTTGAATCCGCCAATGTAGAACAGAGAAATAAGAATTGCTGAATTGGTCTATAAAACCGGATCCTGTGTGGCGAGAACAAACAAGTCACACTGTATTGCATGTCATTATCATGAAATCTATGATCTAGAAAGAGTATCTCTATAAAGAATTAAGTACATGGGTCCCATAAATAAGCAACTGAAAATCTCAAACAATTTTAGAGTATGTACCAACACAAGAGGATTCTATCTATCAGTCTTCACCTGTCGCTGTTGCACTGGTGTTGGTCTTTTGGGGTAAGACTTCCATCCTTCATTAATTGTTATCTGCTCCTTTTCTCTTCAAGTTATAAATGTTTTTACTTTTATGAAGGCTATTTGTTAGAAACTTCTTTTTTCGAGAATGGTTTGTTAGAAACTCAGATTGATCTTTCGTACTAGAATTACTTTCTAAGAGCATACTATTAGAAAATGAGTGTGAATTATGGCAGATTGGTATAACGAAAAAGTTGTGATGCCATAGTAAAACTATTTTATTTAATAATCAAGCTGCATGAGATTTTTTTTTTTTTTTTTTTAGAATAATTAGCAGCAGCTGCCTGCATCAGAGTATTATAGGTACAAATAATATGACGAGGCTTGATAACTAGATGCTTCACGATTAAACTTGTCCCTTATTTGTGAGATCCTTTTTTTCTAATTTTTATTTTATTTTTCACTAATATTTTTCCGTTGCCATAATATTCATAATATCGTCATCATTAATGCGCTGATTGAGCCAAGAAGCCGCGCAACCATATTTACACCGCTTAACGTGTATACATAATTCGCATTGTACACAACTTCTATTGACACCTGGATACATTGTTGATACTTCACATATTGATTTTTTGTTCTCCTTTTTTTTTTTTTTTAGAGAGAGAGATTTGGTAGAGGCCACCGAGTAAATCTTAAACATCTTTGTAGTTGATATCTAAAAGCAAATTTTGTCGAAATATTTATATTTACAATTGCAAAATTGATATTTTTTAATTTTAGAGTTAATGTTCGTTTTGCAAATTGTTAATGCATAGACAAGGATCGACACCGATTTATTTTTTGTTGTCTCCAGCATACTTTTTATTTTCTACTTTTTAGGTGAGCCTAAACCATGAGCGGAAGAAAAATATTTCTTAATATATTTTAAACTTTTAATATTACAATTTGGTACAAAATCCGAATTTACAAAGGATCCAAACATATGGGCTCAAAGGCAGGTAGATTTTGATTTGTCGGTAACTAACTCCACCAGGATTTTCCCAATTGGTATATCTCAAGTTTATGTTTGTCAATCTAAACCAATGAAAATTTTCAATCACTGAACTGCACAG
Source organism: Rhynchospora tenuis (assembly GCA_027725995.1). NCBI lineage: Eukaryota > Viridiplantae > Streptophyta > Magnoliopsida > Poales > Cyperaceae > Rhynchospora > Rhynchospora tenuis. The sequence continues at coordinate 66,965,077 of CM050889.1, read as the reverse complement.
ACCATCAGTAATTGAGATATTGACATGGCAGTTAATTATCAATTTCCATGTCAACGCTACAATATTTGAGAATTCATGTTTACACCATGACATCGCCTAAGCACATCAGAAAATTAATTGCTAATGAAAAAGAAATTTGTAATTCAGTCTGTTCTTGTAATTTGATGCCACATCAGCAAAATAGAAGTTCAAAAACAAAAAAACTTAGAATTATTTGGCCGAATAATTGGCCAAAAGCAGATATGCGGTGTATATGTTTTAATGGTATTAATTATGTAATGCAGAAAGGTACATTAATTGGGTTTGCCAAGACAGATGGAGGCGTTAAATCTTTAAGGTATTCTCTTAGATTTTGAAACAAGATGAGAACAGAGTTCTCATATCCATTACAAATGTCACCAACTTTTAATTATCTAACATCACGTGAATGATGCGGAGTTGAAAATTTGTGATCTTGCAATCCAAAAGGGATTACAATTCAAAAGTCTTGAACGAGTCTAGATGTAACGGTTGTTTCTATACAGATTTCTGCTTGAATAGTTCTATGATTTTGTGCATATTACTAATAAAAACATGTGTTAGCTTATCATGTATCTATGTACATAATATTATTGCAAGCTGCACATGATACTTTAATATATTTTGATTGGTTCAGGTACTGCCTTCTTGCTGGAAACCTAAGCAAATTGGTTTTTCAACAAATTAAGTATGAATGCAATGAACAATAATAGATTATTAACTGAAAGACCAATGAGAACAGCACCAGAATGGGACATGCACAAATATATTAATATGGGAACCAAATCAAATAATTAATGATTATCCACCTGTTAGTTAAGTGAAAGCAACTTTATACTTTTATTTATATAATCTACTTTACGCTAGCTGCTACAACTTAAATATAAAATATTTTGTTATGTAAGCATAAGCATGCAATTCAGGAGATGAACTTTACAAGCATGGGGTGTCTCTCTTTCTTCCACAATTTCTTTATAACCAGCTCAAACTGAGAGAGTTTGTACAGAGGCCTCCTATGTGAAGCTTGATTTTCTGTGGCGTTCAGTGTATAAAACTTTACTGTAGTCTTATGTACATAAAAATTTTCACTAAATAAAATCAACTTTACAAACATCAACAATCAAGGGTTACATATTTTAACATAGAGAAACTGCCTAGCAACAGGCTACATAGTCTAAAACATTTTTTTAATAAAAGTATCATGTAATCCTTTTCTTTGATGAAATCATGAAAAAATTTTATTAAAAAAAATCTGGAGTAGCAGCATCCACACAACTGGAGAAAAAAAATATATAAGAAAGAGAGAAAAGATCCGCCGTATTGAATTTTAATGTGAATCGTTGTACCCTCGCAATAATTGATTGCAAATGCTAGATGCCCCCTCTTGCATCCTGATTGCACAAAAACTTCTTCATGGAACTTTATTGCGACTTTAATTGGATCGGTGGTGTATTGAAGGCACTAACGTGTTCAGAGTAACTTTTTCGTTTAATATTGTTTTTCCCAAAATTATAGATATATAAACTTTGGGTTTTTTGTCGCATGCGGAGTTACTGTGGTAAGCACAGTAACTCCGGATTTTATGTGGCAAGTTTGTTGAATTTTTGGTGTGGCATGATTTTTTGGTCTGGATTTTTTATAGTAGTTTATGTATAATATTTCAATAGTATTCCCAATTTTTATTATATTTTTTATATAGTGTTCAATTTCGTAAAAAAAATTATATGTGCGATGTTCGTTCTATAGTTATCAATCTTGACCACACGGTTTTATTAAAAAGTGTTTTGAATTTAATAACATATTCGTATAGGAATTACTCGCGCAACGCGCGAAATAAGGGCTAGTTGTCATAGAGTTTGTACTTTGTAAGAAGGAGAAATTCTTTTTGAGGTGTTATAATTGCAATCCCCTAATTTGCAATCCCTTGTCATCCCAACTAAAAATGGAAATGATGTTGGAAGCATCCTTTCTATTTTGGGCGCTGCTCACTCCTCTCTCTTCACTAATTGATCTCTTATTATAACAATCTGATCCCTTATTATACAATCTGATCTCTTTTTATAACAATATGATTCCTTATTATACAATCTGATCTCTTATTATAACAATCTGATCCTTTAGTTACAATCTGATCTTTTATTATAACAATCTGATCCCTTATTATATAATCTGATCTTTTATTATAACAATATGATTCCTTATTATATAATCTGATCTATTATTAAAACAATATGATCTCTTATAATACAATATGATCACTTATTATAACAATATGATCACTTATTATAACAATCTGATCCCTTATTATAATATAACAATATGATCTCTTATTATACAATATGATATCTTATTATAACAATCTGATCTCTTATTATATTATAACAATCGGATCACTTATTATAACAATCTGATCTTTTATTATAACAATCAGATTCCTTATTATAACACTAGAGTGGATCATCGAGCTTCGCTCGATACATGAATTTTTATTGTATTAATATTATAAATGATAGAAAGATACTAACGAAGTAATAAACTTTAATTTAAGCCGAAAGGAAAAATGAGATTGCACATAAACTAAAGTTTTATCTGAGATATTACCAAGGAACAATGAGATGACACACCATTATAACCATTAATCAGCAACAATATATATATATATATATATATATGGTGAAAAATATTATCCTAAAAAAATTATGTATATTTCAAAAGAAAATTATAATATTTTCTAAATATACTATGTTTTAAAAGGAAATATTTACAGTTTATATCTGAGGAAAAAAGCTAACCCAATTATAAATTATAAATATCAATCGATCAATATCAACATATCAACATAAAAAAATAAAAGAGAAAAATGTGATTGCAACATGGTATTTTTTAAGAAATGATAGTTGGCGACAAAACAAAGCACCATATATATATATATATATATATATATATATATATACACGTACTCTTAGTCCAAATATATATATTTTATGCTCGTGTATATTCGGATGTAATTTATTTTCTTAAACCACCATACTTTTAAACTTAGTTATTTATATTGTTGGTGCAAATTCAAATAATTCAGATAATATCAAAATAAAAAAATAAATGAAAGAAATCGAGTTATCCAGACAACGTTAGGCGTTGTCCTTAAGTCTATTCTGTCTCAATGTGTAACATGAATCATAACTAAGATAATTTGGGATCAGTCACATTTTAGGATACGACCATGAAGCAACTGATGAAAGCCTCCAAAAATGTCTAGCAAAAATAATTTAATTATTGAGAATAGACTTTGGAATAGAACTATAAGAAATATTGGAATAGAATTTTTCAAATAGAATATTTTCTTATTGCTCGATCACTTTTCATGTTAATTCTATTTTGACGAATGAACTTCAACTCCCAAACGGCTAATGGTGCCCAAATAACTTCATGATTTAATTGGCATAATAAATCACATCAATGATATTATAACGACAAAAAAAATAATGAATATTTACTTATTAGTGCATTGATAGACCAAAGCATCAACGGTAAAGAATTAATTAACAACATTATTAGGTGAGCGATAAATCCAAAGGAAAACAAATAAATTAAATGAATAGATTGTAAGAACAGACAACTAATTTTTTTTTAATATATTCATATCTTATTGATATGAACATGATATTTATTCATATTGCTCGGAGAAAATTCTCATAGAATGAATTTTGAGTTTTCCAAATATATATCCAACATAAATTACACTATTTTTAGCTTAACTATTACAAATTGACAATGAAAATGAAAATAGGAAGGGTTCAAAAAAAAAATCAAAAACAAAACAATGTACTGCCAAATTATTGTCTGCCGGTGAAGCGGGTCAGTTTTATGAGGAATAATACCCAGTACACAAATAGTTCTAGAGCATCGTGTTACAGAAATAGGAAAAATGCTCTTTCACAATACTTGGAGTGTCGAACTACATTTAACTAAACGATCCCGACACCCACATATCTTTATTTATAATATTGATTTGTGCTTGTAATAGAAAAGAGGCGAAGGTCAGAGATCGGAGAAAGAGAGGCGGAGAGGCGGAGGAGGAGGATGGACGGAGGAGGAGGAGGGACGGCGGAGGAGGAGGGGTGGAGGTGGAGAGCCGGAGGCCGGAGGTCGGAGGTCGGAGGAGGAGAGTCGGAGGTTGGAGGTCGGAGGGGGAGGAAGGCGGAGGTCGGAGAAGGTCAAAGGGAGGAGGGCGGAGGTCGGAGGGAGGACGGCCGGAGGTTGGAGATCGGAGTGAGGAACATAGGTCGAAGGAAGGGACGGAGGTTGGAGGGAGGAAGGCGGAGGTCGGAGGAAGGGACAGAGATCGAAGGGAGGAAGGCGGGGGTCGGAGGGAGGACGGCCGGAGGTCGGAGATCGGAGGTCAAAAAGAGAAAGGGAGGAAGGAATGAACGAAAATATGAATTTCTTTCTTATTTAACAGAAGGAAGGAATGAAAGAGAAGAGATGGTTTTTAGAGTAACGGAATGACATGGGATGACTCTGTAAGGGATTGCTTGAAGCAATTTCCATTCTTTTTTATTTATTATGATCCAATCCTAGATACCTTTATTGTTCTAGGCCCTTAAATCTTTTTTTTTTTGGTAATGACTAGGCCCTTAATCTTGGTTTATTATCAGGAATGGCAACCAGAATGACTTAAATTGAGTTTTACTAGGATTCACCTGGCCAGAACTGGATTCTTCAAAATGGATGAAAGTTACTGATACATGGCGTATTTAATTGTTTTATTTATTATTATTATTATTATTATTATTATTATTATTATTTTGGGGGGATGAAGACTGTTTTTAGTATTTATAGTTTTACAACCATATTTATCAACATATCATAAAGTAATAATTAAATAAATTATGTATTTAATTTGGTTCAATTTAAAAGATGATTATATTTCATGAAGTAATTTAAAAATTAATAGACTCTTATTATCAACATTTAATTACTGAAAAAAATCGGTTATGGTCCAACGCAATAGATCATTTGCCATGCTATATTATTAGAAAGATTTGAATTCTGAATGGAAGCAATGAATAGTAATGAATAGTGCCGTATGGATTTGGTATGTTGATTCTTGAATGGATGGTTGGGATGTTCTGTTGCATGGAAAATTCAGCACTTTGATATCTATCTTTATAAGATTGGTCTGTATATTTTAATGTATGACTTTCTCAGTGGAAAGTTGGGCCTCGTAGTTAGAAGAGGTAGTTAGAAGAGGCACCGGCTTACGCATTTAATGTGTTCTGGGTCTATGCAATCTCTGTGATGATGTTCATACCTCCATATGCATTATGATTTTGCTGTTCTCGATTTTGTGCGTCCATATACCATGTTGCCAATATGAGAATTATCTCCTTTGACTGTTTTGTATAACTTTTCTTATTCTATATATCTTAGTGCTCATCGAATGTGCCACATATTTTTTCATCGTCTGATAAAATGTTAATCAATGTAAAATTTAGTATCATTTGAAGATTATTTTTTTCAAATTTTTATGCTCTGTCCGGCAATATCCCTAAAATGCTAATCAGATTTATATGGCAGGTTTTTATTTCCTATATGACAATGTTTGGTTTTGGAATTTTTTTTTATATCCATTAAATTCAGTATCATTTGAAGGATAAATATAGAAAATTTGCATTAAGGATGTCAATTAGCACGGCATGTTTTATTAGGATACTATCAAGCTAAATGCATATCAAACTAATGCAGATCAGTTTGATATGTAAGGTTTTCATTTTTCATGTATGACATTTTTCCCATAAAATTCACTACCATTTGAAGAATCAAAGGATAAATAAAGAAAATTTATATTGATGGCATCAATTACAAGGGTAAGATCCATTAGCATAGTATCATTGGAACAACAACTATGGAACTTTTTATAGGATAAAAAAGGAACCAAACGTCCATCTATGGACATCAAGTATGCATATTTATCATATTTTTTTATATCTATTATGTATTTTTTTTTCTATAATTATGACATTTTTTTGGATTTGTTGTTCTTTAAATATGTACAGTTTTGGATAATTGCTCAATCAATCGAGGATTTTATTTGTAGTTAATAAATACATGAAGAAATGTAGAACCATAAAGGATAATGCTCCATGAATATTGGAATAATACATGCTAAGATTAAAATATTACCATATTTTGATATATGCTGAACATATTAGATTATATAATTTATGCTTCTATGTTTTCAATCTTTACGTTGGACATAATATGTTTGTTACGTACCCTCTGTGATATTTTGCAATAACCTTCTTCATACGCGCAACTAGAAGATTGTGAGCTTTTTTTGTTTCAACTCAAGCAATATCCAATAAATAAGACGAATCTTCTTGTAGAAACAAACACAAAGAAAAACAAATTGTTACTTCTAATTGATTTTATATCTTTAAATATATATGAAGGGGGACTATGCTTTTTTAAAACACTCAAAGAGCGGGAAAAAGAAAATCTAAAACGAAAATACGCACTGCAAGTCTAAAAAAATAATCTAACCCAAACTTTTCACTACTTTGCCCAAAGAAATCCTATAAAATGTATTTAGCCTTTCGACTACATTCATCAAATTAAAAATTAGTCACAATACAAAACCTAATAACAAAGAAATAATTTAAATAAACAATAGGCAAACTCTGAAAATAAATATTCAACAGTGTATCAAATATAAAATTAGTCACAATACAAAACCTTGTAAATAATTTTAACAAAACAATAGGCATAATTTGAAAATAAATGTTAAGCAATGTATGTTAGAATCTAGTTATGACGTAAATTAGAAAGTTGTATTGTGATTTTTTTTTTAAAACTCTTAATAGTCTTATGAGTTATGACTAACAAAATCGAGAGAATTAATACTCTTCCAGCTGTTTCTTCTCGCCTCTTTGTCCCCATTTTGCCGTTCTAATTTTATCAGTCCTTGATATTGATATCTTTATTGACATTAAATAACGAGTGAACCAACTTTGTGTGGCATAATTAAATTTCTTAACATTATGAATATACTTGAATAAACAAGTCCAATCAATCTTTTAAGAAACATTCAAAATATTTAATTACTATAAACGATATTTGAAATTTTCCTTTACACCCCATATTCTCTTTTAATGAGACGCAAATATCAAATTTTGCAAACAGAAACGCGTATATTTTATAACTTATTCTGAATTAGTCGTTGTAAACTGGAGCCCACAAAGCTAGATATGAACAGTAACTACAAAAAGAATTTTCTTCAAGGCTGGATCAGATCCTATCTTAGGCGTCCAGACACTCTTTAAGATTATTTGACATACTTCTGTTAAAACTTACAAGTCATTAACAAATTCCACTAGCACTTACAATGAATTGAACAAACAACCAAAGTTAGTTGAAGGCTCAAAGCCCCTCTCCTACTAGATAATCTTCAATTGAATTTCTGATTGTTAAATTCTATCCACTGCATTAAAAATGATGACGCTAGTGTATCATAAAAATTATTGAAACTTAAATTATAAAATATGCTAATAATGTGAAATATATTTCAAGAACGGTTCAGTGAATTATTGGGATTGTCAAATTAACTTTTGTTGATATAATGTATTGTTTTCATTAATGTAATCAAGTTAACTAAATCATCAGGGATTTGTTAATTAATGAAATATGTGAAAATTTTCAACATTTGTAAATATATATTTTTATTGACTGGTTTTATACTTTAATTGGTTAGTTAAAAATCAAATATATAGTAGTCCAACTAGTATGAATTCAGTTGAAGAGGAATTAATGTTAATGGAATCAATGCATAGAAGAACGTCGAAGTTTTAAAAAAGCATATCTTTATTTATTTATTTTTTTAAAAGTCCTTTTGTAAAGCCAAGTTGGATTAATTAGCTCCCTCTGACTCCATCATTGTATGAATCGAACTAAATATTTCATGGTAAATCGAATTAATCCAGCTAATCCAATTAGTACTTTATTAAATAATATCAGATAGAATAAAAATTGCTCTCAATTTTCGTCTTTTCCCACTTATACTCGCTTTCTGGCCTCTCTAAATTTTATTTTGCTTATAAATTCTTCTGTTTGAACGCATATTTAAATTACCATGACATTTGAATGCATGCTTACTTAAATGGAGGTCCCATCTGTTTCCCGGGATACCACACAACAATATGTATTGATTCAAAATCGTTTCCGACATTTTGCATTTACATCTCACTTAAGAAAGATCTCATTTTCATCTTAATTAAAGAGTACGTATTAAAACATGCAAACGCGTACAGTAGTTATACCATTCCTAATTGCACAATGCAGTGTGGTCCTAGACTCCTAGTACAAGAAACAAATAGGAAAATGCTTGTTTCTTTTATTTCTAATGTTGATGACATCCCAAAAGCTGCCAATACCAGAAGCATAAATTTCTTTGGTGGTGCCAAATTTGTTTTTGTTTTTTTTTTTTGAAAAAGATGCATTTATTGTTGGTGCAAATTTACTATCCTCGTCTACCAATTTATTCCTACTAAAATTTTGTAATATTATGAATACAGTATCGGACCCATTAAAATTATATTATTTACATTTTGTTTTGTTATACGTCAAAACTATCAAAAACGAGCCTATCAAAATATTGTCATTTACCAGAAAACGAGCTATGAAAATTAAACAAACTCACATAACTTTTCATATGCTTGTATTTGGGATAATATAAAACATAACATACTCAAATATTTTATGTTGCTAAATTAAGCACAAATTAAAAATTAGCACGTTTATATGAAACTCATTGAAATTAAATCCCTCGGATTATTTTCATCTGCAATTCCGTCTAGTACACCTGTAAAAATTCATAAAAAGCAACTATAAAATATTATAAGGATTGGGGAAAGAATTCATGTATTCAACTTTCTGTATATTCCCGAGTCCCGTCCCGACACACATGACACATTAGAAAATATTCCAAAAAGTTTTTTTCGCTTTATTGGGCTCGATAGAAACCCAAAACATATACTTAAAAAGAGGCCTATTTGAAAGTTTGTTTTTGTTTAGATCCTGATTATATTCTTTACACAACAAACGACAAGAGAAAAGTTCGGCCCAATTATTAATTAATTAAGCCTTGGGCTTAAAATACCCAAACTAAATCAAGCCCAATCAAACTCCACAGACTATAGACCGCAGGATGGCGCAACCCATCAAGCCTCCCTCCAAAAACCCTAGCCGCCGCCTCGCCTCATATACCCTTCCCTCATTTCGTCACACCCAGAGAGAGAGAGAGAGAGAGAGGCGCAACACAACAGCCGCAGCGACAATGGTATCAGGATCGGGAATATGCGCTCGTCGCATCGTGGTGGATGCACGGCAGCACATGCTGGGGCGTCTGGCGTCGATCATAGCCAAGGAGCTGCTCAACGGACAGCGAGTGGTTGTCGTCCGCTGCGAGGAGATCTGCATGTCCGGAGGCCTCGTTCGTCAGAAGATGAAGTATTTGCGGTTCCTTCGCAAGCGTATGAATACCAAACCCTCCCATGGGCCCATCCACTTCCGCGCTCCTTCTAAGATCCTCTGGCGCACCATCCGTGGGTACGTCTTACGTCCTCTTTTCATTTTTGTTTGTTGTTTAGTTCTTTGCGATTTTGTTTATGTGTACCTGGTGGTTGGGTTTTAGTGTTTGTTAGTTGGAGAATTAGTCTGGATTGGCCTTGAGCTATAAGGTTTTGTTACTTCTTTTTTAATGGTACTTGTTTAGTTTGTTTTTGTTGGTACTGTGGTACATTATCTTCAAAGAATGTGCTTGATGTATTACTGAAATGGTAAGGCTATTGTTAGACTTGAATTGTTATTATAGCTTAAGCTGGAGTATCTTTTTGTGAATATAAGCACTTGTGTTATTAGGAATAGTACATTTTTTATAGAAGCGTGTTATTAACCTTCCTCAACCATAAGGGTGTTGACTTAAGTTATTGAGCTGAAATAACTTTATGTGATACTTTAATCGTAAAGTACTGTGGAGAAAACTAATGTTTTGATTGGTCTGGTTGCTTTGATTTTGTTCATGAAAAAATGCTTGTTTTTAATTTAATGTTATCTTATTAATTTATGTGATGTTATTTGGATTCTGTTACCAGAATGATCCCGCACAAGACCAAGAGGGGTGCTGCTGCTCTTGCCAGGTTGAAGGCTTATGAGGGTGTCCCACCTCCTTATGACAAGGTCAAGCGCATGGTCATCCCTGACGCTCTCAAGTAATTTCCTGACCCTTCACTCTTTTTGGCTAAATTTATGGATATCTTTTGTGTGTCTTAATGTTGTTTTTCTACAATGTGATATGAAATAGGGTGCTGAGGTTGCAACCAGGCCACAAATACTGTTTGCTCGGTCAGCTCTCCAAGGAGGTCGGCTGGAGCCACTATGATACAATCAAGGTACTCTTTTGTTTTTCTTTTCTAAACTGACATTTAATATGTGCATTTGGTATATTATATATAGTTATGCAAATTGGAGTTTATTATCTGTAATATTGTTTCAAATTTTCATATAAAAAAAGTTGCTTGAATGAGATTGTGCCCTTACAAGAAGTGAGATGTGGCATTTTTTTTTTCTTTTTGAATCTTCTTTATTTATCAAGCACATAAAACATCCATTCAAATGCATGAAAGAGGTAACTCAACATTAAGTAATTTAAAAAAAATTGCGTTCTACAGGAGCTCGAGGAGAAGAGAAAGGAGAGGGCTAAGGTTGCATACGAGAGGAGGAAGCAGCTCACAAGGCTCAGGACCAAGGCCGAGAAGGTTGCTGATGAGAAGCTTGGTTCCGCACTCCAAATACTTGAGCCCATCAAGTACTAGATACCTGATTTAAATCCTAGGTTTTCTTAAAATACTTTGAAATCTAAGAGGGAAGTTTGTGTGGTTTTGTTATTATTAGGCTCTGGATCTAAAGACTTTTGAGTCAGTTTTGAGTTTTGGTGGTTATGCTTTTGAATTTTGGATACTTTGTCTATTGCCTTTTGCACAACGGTTATTTAGCTTGTTGGATATTTTGTGCTTTCTTTTGTGCCTTGGATGAGTAAATCATTTAGATATGTATTTGTGCCCAGATTTGAACCAATTAGGGTTTCAACATTTGGGTGTATGCATGTCTGCACTGTGGTTTCTTTCTAAGCTTAAGGGCGTAATATAGGGTCCATATCATATTAGAAGAATACTCCGGATCTATGAAAAGGTCATTCAACCGATTAAATATGTTTATGTGGATCGGAATGTTATAGTCTTAATGCAAACTGAAAGCTTTGTAGATAGGCTGGCTGATAGGGTAGTAATTTGTAAATCGTTACAAGTATTCAATTAGTCATAAACTGTGTAAATGCGGACGTTTTAAGTTTCCAGAGCCTAAATGGGTTCATTGTCAATCATGCCATTTAACAGCTTCATTGAAGTTCTATTTGGGAGTAGAAGCCTGTGGGCTATAGGGCCGACTGATCCATCAATCTTACTGTTGTTATGATTTTGCCATTTGCTTTCTAGTTCATAACCATTTTAATTGGATGATTAATTGTGGTGCTTTTGTGCTGGTTTTTGTTAATGTTTACTTTTAACTAACATCATCTTAAGGAAATATCTAACACTAGTGAATCAAATGTGCAGGGTGTATTTATTATTTATAGACTTGTAGCCTTGTTATATGAGGACATAAGAAAATATTAACATTTGAAAAACAAAATCTCGAAAGCTGGCTTGTGTTTCTAAAGTATATGACCCAGACCCTCACCTCATGTGAAGAGGTAGGTGCTCATGGGCCCAGTTTCAGTCCTGTGTTTTGGTTTCTGAAGTGAATCACAGAGGGGAGGTGGTTTCAGAGGGACCCGATTCCTGTGTCGCACGGCACGCGTGTAGCGCACCTCCACGAGCCGTTCGATTTTGATCGGACGGTTCATTTTTTTCGGGCCTATCAATCTGGTATTATTCACGGGGCTCCCTTATCCATCAGATTCAGATCAGACGGCCCACAGCCCGCGCTGTACGCGTGCCGCGCGACACAGGATCTGGATTCGGTTTCAGAGATGTTGGGCCTTATATTCAAGTTGATCTCCTCCCCAGTCGAAATGGATTTCATTGGAGAGTTTCGTTCATAACTGAATTGTATATCCCATATTGATTGGGATCAAATGGGGCTTTGAATTTGCCGTATGCATGTAGTCTGTCCGAAAAATGTTAGACCTTATCTCGACTGTCGTATTTGAAATGGACACCGCAGGTTTATCTAAGATAAATCAAGTGATTCCATATCAATGGTGTGGAGAAGAGCCCATTATAGGTTATGGTTTTGTGATTTTTTGCCATAGTTTCTTTCCCATGGACGAAACCAAGAATTATTAATTGAGCAATGTTGGGAAAACAGCAGTCATACAGGTACAGCATCAGTATGAAAACCTTGCATGGCTGTTGTTACCTAATTTAGCTCTTTACTTAACATCACATTTCCTGGTTCTGTTGTGATCAAAGTTCCAAGATATGTTGTTGGACCGCTAAGGTCTCAATGGAAGTTTAATTTTCTACACAGATCTGACCAAGTTTGTGCTTAAGAAATAAATTCGGATCCTAAGTGTTCACAGCAATCCATATTTGGTGATTTGCCGGTACTGGCTCAACCTGAGGGTGGACGTCAAGATTTGGACTGAATCGGGCGGACAAACCTGAATAACTTATATATTAAAATTTTAGCAATATTTATGCACTTATATTTTGATAGGTAAGTTTAATCAATTGTTATTTTCCCTCAAATGTTCTTGGAAATTGATGAGAACATGAAGACAAATGCTGCAATTTCTGTGACATTGATTTGAAGATGATGTTTAATGGTAGCTTGTAAAACTTGCTAACCTTATGGTTCAAATACAAATCATGATAAATTAGCTTCATAATTATCTTAAGTTGTCTCTGAAGTCAAATTGATAATAACGTTTTCAGTAAATTACTATTTAAGCACGTGTGAACAACCACCGAACAAGATAAGAACGCTCATGTTTGGAGGATTCAGACCAAATCTATCAATCAGTACTTAGAATCTGCTTTCAGTTTCTTTCTATTAATTGACAGGCTCACGGTTAAATTGTTGTTTCTGATAAAGGTTACATGTGTCAGAAAGTGGTAAGTTAATGGCGAGACTATAATTTTTTTTTTAATATATATGTACAGATAAAATTGGGACCTCAAACTTTATATATTGATAAAGTGTCTCTTCTAAGTAAATTTAAAACCTATGGCCTCTACTAAAAAAGGATTCTTTTTTAGTTGCCTGTATCAAAGACTGAAACTCTATTATTTCTCTTTGTGAAGTGTTAAAATTCATTTTGGCCCACCATTTATGGAAAAAAAAAGAAAAATACTTTTGATAAGTATGACCTTAACAGAAAATAATAGCTGCACAATGGATACTAGCAAAAGATATTTTTAATATGTGGGCAAATAAGAAAATAAAATATGGATATTATTTTTGTTTCATATAGAACTTTACATGTTATAGCCTTATAGGCAATAAAGATATTTTTAAATCAATAATTCATTAGTCTTCCCTTTTAAATAAATAGCTAATTTGGTAGTAACTTAATCTTTTTTAATAAAATATCTTGACCTTTTAATCTAAAATTACGATCTCGACCCCTGATCATATCAAATTACACAAATCAATATTCCATGATTGATATAAGAATTGTTTACACCTTTTTATATGACACTAGGGGCTAAGTGATCGAGCTTCGCTCGAAATTTGACATATTAATATAATTTAAAATGTTATAATTTAATAATTGTTTATTATGAATAGATTGTTATGCTTGCAACACAAAAGAGAGACATATGCATAATGAAAATGAAAATAGAAAGGGGTCACAAAAATGAGAAACAAAACAATGCGTTGCCAAATTATTTAATGTCGGTGAAGCAGGTCAGTATGAGCAATAATATCCGACACACAAATAGTTATAGAATATTACGTTACAAAAATTGAAAAAACTATAATATCACAAAACTTAAAGTGTCAAACCACATTTAACTAAATGGTCCTGACACCTACACATATTTATTTATATTTTTTATGTTTACTCTTTTTATCTGAAATATTTACTTCCTTTTTTAGATGAGTAGTAGAGATTGCTTGTAAAATATGATATATAATCTTCAAATCTTTTCAAATTGTAAATTTACCCCCCCCCCCCCAGCAGTATCCTCGGCAGTAAAAAAAAAAAAGATTGTCGAGCAGTCTTTTTTCATTTTGATTTAATATGTAAAAATTTTAAAATTGAAATGTCGAATCCAAACCATTGATCCTGTTCAATTTAACGGGCGATGCGTTTTCATATAAGTTTTATAAAATTTGGCGTTGATTTGATACATGATTGAGTGCTTAAATTATGAACGTATTAGAATTAATCAAACCAGGTTCGTTCATTTGTTGAGCACTTAATCAAGTATCAAATCAACTCCAAATTTTATAAAACTTATATGAAAACGCATCGCTCGTTAAATTGAACAAGATCAACGGTTTAGATTCTACATTTCAATTTTTAAATTTTTATATTAACTTTTTTTTTTACTGCCGAGGATCCCTCCCCCCGTCCCGTTTAGGTTCGGATCTAAGATAAGCACCCTGCTCACCTTTATGTATCCATGAAGTATCTTTCCTATCTGATTATCGAAAGCGTTTCTTTAGTATCCTGTATCAAAACTGGTAGTCTATTATTCCTCTTCCTATAGTGTTAAAATTTCATTTTGATGAGTCATGAGTAGGACCTTAACAGAAATGATGGCTTTTTTCTTTAGGTACTCAAGTAACTCAACACAAAATAATAGCTACACTGCGAATATTATTGTACAACCTGATATATAGCCTTTAAATATTTTCAAATTGAAAAGTTTACCCCTCTAATCTTTAAATTCAGATTTTTATCCATCAAATTCTATTAATTAAAGACATTTAACTATTATTGGTAAATATAATATTAAATATCTTTTACTTTATAGAATGTGGATTAGAATGTCCCAGCCCTGCTGCCCTTGATTACTTCTGGTTATGTCGGCTTGTATCTTCAGTCAGCTTTCAAGTCTCAATTAAGCCCCTTCCAGGTAAAATTCAAAACATATTATTTATTGCCTATGTCTTCATTTGATCTGCCTTAACATATTTTTGGTATCCAGTCATACAGATAGTGGACAAAGTTAATGATTGAAAACCAGCATTGGTTTAGTGACAAAAGATTAATTCAGTCAGCGTCAAAGCCCGGTTATAATTTTTTTTTTTTTTTTTTTTGAAACGAATATAGTCAAGCCCTATCTTTAACTCGATCATAAAATATAAATTTTAAATAAGTTGGAGGGCTAACAATTAAACAAAGGTTGATGATTGGTGGAGGGTCATTCCAGGTCTCTTTCTCTCTCTGATAGATGATTTTTAGTACCTTACTATCTTGTAACTTGTAAGTGGTAACCAGTAGCTTTGTGAATATGAACCCACGACCCACGTGGAGTATGTGACACAGAAAATTGCAAACCATGTGATGGCTGTGGCGACCAAGAATACAAACGTGAAGGCACACGTTGTGAAAAAGTTTTTTTGAAGGCGACGTTGTGAGAATTTTTACTCATGGGTCATAGTCAATGCTCTAATTCAAAACCCTGGCTTTGATTCGCAAACCAAAGATTCACAAACCAAATTAAGAGCCCCTTTAACCACCCGACCTAGTACTTTTGGTTCTATGTGCGGGTGCATTTCCCGTTCCTCTTGACCAACAAAATTCAAATAAATAAGATTTGAATTATATTATAGACCATATAAAGAGTTTAAATATAGATTAGTACGATCAAATTACTTCAAATGAATCCAAAATCAGAAATTCACAAATGATACACAAAATAAATTTTATTTGTAATTTATATGCGTATTTTTAATTTATAATGCAAAATTTTGAACAAGTAAGATCTGAATTGTACTCTCGACCAAATAAAGAGTTTAATTATAGAATATTGTGATCAAATGAATTGGAATGAATCCATAATCGCTTCAAATATTCAACTGATGCTCAGAATATGTTTTAATTGCAATTTATATGAGTATTTTTTTCATGTACAGTGCAATAATTTGAATAAGTAAGATCTCAAAAATATTTAGACTCTATAAATTGTTTAAATATGAATTATTGTGACCAAATGACATCATCGAATGTATCCAAAATCGCTTAAAGTACTGAATTATTGCACAGAGTATTTTTTTCTTTGTACAGTTTATATGTATGTTTTCTATGTATATTCCATTATTTTGAATAAATAATATCCAAATTATATTTTTTTATCATTAAAAGAGTTTAAATATTAATTTTTGCGATCTAATGATTTCGAAAGAATCCGAAATCTCTAGAAATGTTCAATTAAACCTAAAAATAAGCTTTACTTTCAATTTATATAGGTTCTTTGTAAGTATAATTCAATATTTTGAATATATAAGATCTCAATTATATTCCAGAACACATAAAGAGCTTAAATATGGATTTTCGTGATAAAATTACTTGAAACAAATCCATAATCGCTTTAAATGCTCAAATGATACATAGAATAAGTTTAATTGGAATTTATATGCGTATTTTCAATGTATTCTAGACGATATAAAGAGCATAAATATAGATTATTGTGATCAAATTACTTCAGACGAATCCAGAATCGCTTGAAATTCTCAAATGATACACAGAATAAGTTTTATTTCCAATACATATACGTATTTTCAATATATAATGCAATATTTCGAAGAAGTAAGATCAGAATATTGTTCTAGACCATATAAAGAGCTTATCTATAGATTATTATTAACAAATTACTTCAAACGAATCCCAAATCACTTTGAAATGCGGAAATGGTACACTGAATAAGTTATATTTGCAATTTATATTTGTATTTTCAATTATAATCCAATTTTTTGAATAAATAAGAGTGAATTATATTATAGACCATATAAAGAGCTTAAATATAGATTATTGTGCATAAATTATTTTGAATGAATCCAAAATTGCTTAAAATGCTCAAATAAAGCTCTTAATAATATTTTATTGCACATTATAGGCGTATTTTTCATGCAAAATCAAATATTTTGAATAAGTATGATTCGGATTATATTGTAAACCATATAAAGATTTTAAATGTAGATTACTATGACCAAATTATTTCGAATAAATCCAGAATTGTCTGAAATGCTCAACCGATGCTAAGAAAAAAGTTTAATGACACTGATCAAGATGTCATATCAGATACGAAAGCAACAAAAGAGTTGCGTCAAGGCTATCAATTAGTTAGTTATAAACCATATAAAGATTTTAAATATAGATTACTACGACCAAATTATTTCAAATAAATCCAGAATCGTTTGAAATGCTCAACCGATGTTTAGAAAAAAGTTTAATGACACTGACCAAGATGTCATGTCAGATACGAAAGCAACAAAAGAGTTGCGTCAAGACTATCAATTAGTTAGTTGAGAATTATCTTTAGTCTTAATTAGTCAAAATGAGCTAATAATTTATTGTTGCATTTTGTGTTGTCTTTCGTGGTCGTCTAAGAGGCTATTAATGTGTTTTGGTATTAGAAAAAGTAGTTGAGACGATATATTAATAGGTAGTGGGTTTTAAATACAATGGATTGCTATAAAAGTTGAATATGAGGATGTAATATGCAGATTGTTAAATTATTAAGAATTTTACTCTTGAGTTGAATTTATCTCGTCATTTATCAACTGTTGGGTTGAGTACTTACTCCTCTTCGAGTGATGTATCGTTACATTTGTTAGTTTCTCTAAGTCTCCCGATCCGAATGGCGTCATTTTATTCGCAATTTATATGAATACTTTGTATATACAATGCAATAATTTGAGTTAGTAAGATATGAATAATATTTTAGACCATATAAATTGTGACACCCCGTCGAACACCGTAACTGGATGGTGCAAAACGAAGTGCCCGCCGCGGATGCCTCTGCACCCGCAAGGCTTACTAGGACTTAATTTACAACTTAAAATTTACTATAAACAAATAATATACATGAAAATATAAATTTGCAATACTATTTTTAATATAAGTTTAATATTACAACGGTCTGGTTCGTATACCACAGGTTGCTAACCACAAAGTCCAAAGATCTGCTATTCGTCTCGTTGTCCAGCACTCGATCTGAAAACCTGGAACCCACAACCATTTGTGGAAACAATGCAAAAACAAAGAATGAGATAAATATAATTTATCTCAGTACGGTATTTAGTTCCAGTCACATGAACTTCTACTGTACATGTTCAGAAACTAACTACCGTACTAAGTTAAAATAATAATAATAAAACAAGTATACAAGCAATACGTCAACAAATCGGTTAACAAATGCAATGCAAAGGAGCACGACTGCTGATTCAATTAAATTCAGATACAATTTGACATTTCAAAAGCCGGCTCAGTTTGGACAACTATCTAATGCAAGTCTGGTATATCACATATCAATCAGTCAGTCAGATGCCGCGAATCACTTTCTAAAAGGGTTGCCAACGGCCATTCAATTCCGTTTACCATTCAGAAAATTCCATATCATATCATTATAACAATTCAAATAACAAACATACCACAGGTCGGGAACACTCTGCTCCCATAGACCATTCTAGACTGGTACCGTTGTGTGGACTTTTTCGTCATTTCTCGAAGAATGATGGGGTTTCCTCAAGAATGGGAATAAACCTTAGATTCACCCCTCATGAGCTTAAATTCAGGTGTAAAAATGCTTCTTGACAACAAGAAAACACTAACAAGAATCTATTCTCATGAGGGTTTATTAATTTTGTGGATCCTTTCCTTCCAATAGGCGCAAGCCCCTATTGTTAATTACCCCGTGACGAATCACGAGAACCTCTGATTAAGGGATTCGAGAAATTATATGTCGTAGACTAGAAAAGTTGTTGTCTCAATTTATTATTAAACTAAACTCAATTGATGTTACCAAACTCAGTTGACGGGGCACAATTGAGAATTTAAAAGGCTTAACTCTTTTGGTTTTGAATCGGACTCAATTAACGATACCAAACCTAATTAACGGGACCTAATTGAGGACGTCTAAAAGTACTTTATCTAAAACTCAGTCTTGGTCATTTTGGCGACTTATAAGACTTGGAAGAGTTTAGCTTGATGGTTCTTGGCCATTTGGCGGCTTGGAAGAACTGGGTCTTGATCTTGGTGACTTGTAAGACTGAAGGGATTTTATGGTTCTTGGCCATTTGGTGACATGGAAGAACTAGGTCTTGGTCTTGGTGACGTATAAGACTTGGATAGTTGGATCTGGTGATTCTTGGCTATTTGGTAGCTTGGAAGAATCGGGTCTTGGTCTTGGTGACTTATAAGACTTGGAGAGCTTGATTTGATGGTTCTTGGCCATTTGGTGGCTTGAAAGGACTGGGTCTTGGTCATTTGGTGACTTGTAAGAACACAAGATTTCGAACTTAATTCCTGGGACTGTGTGAGTCGCTGTAGGAACAAACAATTTTTACTTCATGTCAACTTTGCTCTCAATTTTACTTGAAAGGCTTTTCCCCAACATGAAGAGGTTTTGGCTTTGACTTAAGGTATCGTGTTTCTCTTTGGACTTTAGCCGTCTTCTAATACTTTTCCCT
Organism: Rhynchospora tenuis; assembly: GCA_027725995.1. Taxonomy (NCBI): domain Eukaryota; kingdom Viridiplantae; phylum Streptophyta; class Magnoliopsida; order Poales; family Cyperaceae; genus Rhynchospora; species Rhynchospora tenuis. Next base: position 66,945,355 of record CM050889.1, on the reverse strand, counting down.
CATCTTGATATTAGGAATTTGAAGGTTTAAAATTCTCTTTAAATCTTCGAAAATACCAACTTGAAAATACTTAGTAGAAAATAGTCCTTTGAAGATTATTTTTATATTAAAATTATTTAAATCTTTTCTTCAAAATCTTATAGAAAACTTATTTAAGTTTTATTGTATTTGATGATGTTTTTTTTTTTTTTTTATGAAATTCACTTTATAGTGAAAATACTTCAAAAATATAAAAGACTAGTATTTTGAAAGATTTTGATATCAAAGTATCAGTAAATCTGGATCCTACAGATTTTTAGAATTTTATGGATATTTTACCCGAATTTTTCTAAGTTTCCTACTATTTTTGGTGAATTTTTGAAGTTTCAGCTGATTTGGCAATTTCTGGTTGAGCCACGTAGGCATGAGGATCTGGCATGGCAATTGATTAGGCTTGGGCTAGCAACAGAGATTTAGATTTTAGGCGCTGGGCTTTTGTACTTTCCTTGGAGCCTTGTCTAATTGGGCCACTATATTTGTTTTTTTTTTTATGTACTCCTGAAGCTTTCTCCGTAAAATGAATTACTGTCAGGGATTATGCTCTTTCGGTCACAAAAGATCCGAAAACTCATGGCGCTGGATTTAGAGAGAAGACGTGGATTTCATTTATCTCTTAACAGGCTCGTAAACTCACGGGTTTTAACCCGTTATTGATCCCGGTCGTCGCAATGTCAGGGAAAAGGTTCTGCGGCGTCGTGAGTTTGAGTGGAAGACGGTGGTGGGTTTGGTTTTCTTTGCGTTCATCTCTAATGGCGGGGGAGCCATATGCTGACACGGCATGGCCGTCGACCACCATTGATGAAATTGGGGAATTAGATTAAACCAGCAATGAGGATTATGGCATCATGAAAATAAAGGGAAGGGTTTTATGATCCTGACTTGGCTTGCATTGATTTCATTTGATGTGAGGGTCAAGTGTTGATACAGTGAGGTGAGAAGAAAGGTACAGTATGGCCATGAGTTTGCTTCAATGAGGTGAATTGATACAAGAGAGGTACCAGGAAGAGTTTAGTTTGGCTTAGCTTAGATAGAGAAGCCTCGTTTAGCTCAATTTTACATAAATCTCATGCAATGGCTGTTGCTCAGACTTATCAGCTTGAACACTTTTATTTCAATATATTGTTAATGCAATTTCATTTCATATGTGGCCTAGTTATAGAAGGTTTCATGATGTATATATTGAGCACAGTTCTTTTTAATACAACATACAAAGTCTTTATCCTAACTATATCCACTATCAAATAATATTTCTCCAATCAGTTCGTCATGCCCTGGATTACTTGTGTCAATATATTCACACAAATATAAACGGTGGAAAGTGAAATTCAGCCTATGATTCCGGCATTCAATACATGGTCAACTCATGGCAATGATTCACTGTCTTACAAGATGTTCAAGTTTCAAGTAGTTCTATGTAAGAACCTGCGCATTCTTTTAAACAAAGTCAGCTGAGAATAAAGGAGATCACTTGATGAAGGGACAACCAAACAATTAACCCCAAGAAGATTATCGAAGTATTCAAAGCATTATTTTATAGTTTAACAAAATTTTAATCAACTCCTATATATATTAGGATTGTTACTGTCTGTAATTAAAGCTCTAAGAAAATGGAGATTAATTACGCAAATTAGAGAGGAGACACAGAATCTGCTATATCTCTATAAACCAGGGTTTGTAAATCTTATTGGTTCCATAAATTCTAGCAAAATTGCAAAACCTTTGCAGATTACTGTTGCCGAAAGAGATGATCAAACATTTGACTATAACTACAGAGAAATGCTTAGATCCAAAAGAACGCCAATTCACAAAAATTTTAGTTACCAGAAGAGATTTGCTATATGTTTTACCTAAACCAATCATTTTCCGAACTCTTAGTCATTTCTAAACATTCATGAGGCAAGAAATACAATGTTTAATTTCCTATAAACTGAAATCTCTATAATCTGCCAATTGCAACATAACAGAGCTTGATCACAACCCTTGAATTAAGCATAGTTCACTGAGTTTCTGAGAAGTGCAATACCAGAATGTAACTAACACCGGAATTAAAGCTTAGATCTATAAGGAAACTTCAGTGAAGAACAATAAGCTCAAAGTGTCATACATTTCACCAACGTTGTTCAATATTCTAGTATCAAATCACATTGCCTTGCTAATTCAAGAACTATAACTAACTACATTTGGAAACATTTTACTGATGCTATTAGGGCTAAATTCTGACTAAATTTTGGCAGCATCTCCCCTTGAAATCGTTTCTTAATTCTTCTCTAAACATGGCCGAAGCCAGTCAGAGAAGAGCTACCCGGAACTGGAGAAACTCCAGTCGAGGTAAAGAAACTAGGAGCTGAGTAAAACCCAGTCGAAGTGTAAGAAACCAAGATCTGAGTAGAACTCAGTCGAGGTGAGAACAAAGATCAAGTACTGAGCCGAACTCAGCCAAGATCGAGTCAGGAACCGTTGCACATCCAAGCAAAACTTGGAAGAGATGAAATTGAAACCAAAAGGGGAAAAAAGGAATGTAATTCGAATCAAGAAGCTCAATTGAACAAGAATTAATCCTAAATCCAAACAATTTGCATCAAATTGAACTTTAAGCCACTCGATCACAGTACAAGACGAGCAAAACCCGATTTGGCCTTCAAAGTCACAAATTCTTCATTAAAACAACAAATTGACTTTACAAAACCCGATCTTTACCTTGTTTCTTACCTTTCTCTTCGATTACAATCAACAAATTGGCTTCAAATGCCTTCGATCTCTCTATCCTAATTTGCACTTCAACTATTTGTCGAAATGCCCCAAACTCTCTCTATTCCCTAACAACTATCCTAAGCTCTTTTTTTGTGGAATTTTTATCTCTGAGGAAGCCGTCCTTTCTCTCTCCTTCAGCTGCTGTATTTATAGGCCAAGTCCTCGCCTTGTTTCCGTCCAGGTGCAATGAACCTTCGCTGGAGCCTGGCGGTTTTGCGCAACAAACTCTTCCAACTGATTTCTGTTGGGGAGTTCTCCTTTTCTTCTTTCCTTATTTTGGCTAGCATAGGAGTACCGTGCGCCACTCTTTTATTTTGTGGGGGCTAGATGCTTGCGTTCCTCTTGATTCATCAACTCTGGGTGTATCCACTTTCTCCTTCACGAAGGGGTCATTTTTATCCATCAGCGACATATACTCTCTTCAGCTTTGTGTGAAACTGGTTTATACTGAGCCGTACAGAATTTTCTAGGAACATTGAGCAGACGGAGCATGTGCTAAGTGCATTCAAACCACGTGTCGCTATGGAGGCAAATTTGAATTGCATTGTCCCTTTCCTCTGTTTCTCTGTTTCTCTGTTTCCTTACGAATGTGAGAGACTGGAGGGATCCAGTTAACATTATATTTCCTTTATACTCATGCCGCCATTTATCTCATTTCGTTTCATTCTTAATTAACCAATACACTCATCTTAGGAGATTTTATAGCTGTAAATATTGGTGCATACTCCGTTTCAATTGTTGCCATTTTTATTTCTTATCATATGCTCACAATTTTCATTTGCCTCATCCTTCAAATATCACCAAAATTTATTATCCAACAAATGCCCCCACTAAAGAACATTATGATGCACTATTGAAGAGTGATGTTCTTTAGTGTTTCCTCCTCTTGATTATTTACTGTTAACTTCCAGGGAGAATTTGTTTATCTGGGGATCATCTTTATTTCGCATGTTTCCCTATTTTATCCAATGAACAATAGTCATTTGGCTGGACCGTTGCATGAGTCTCCTTGCATGGGATGAGGACAAAGGAGATTTCTACGCGTCAGACTTTCTGCTTCCATTTTGTAACTTCTGCCAGCAACGTTCAAACGGCATATTCTTCTATTTAAACCTGGCATACCTATCTCTATTCACTGGAAGCCTTCTCGGTCCATGGGTTCACACACCATTTGCTTACACTGGTCCCCCTTTTTGGCCCAGCTGTTTCAGGAGGAACTTTCACACCATTCATCCCTTCGGTGGGTCCTTTCTTCAATGGCACAGAGTTTCGAGGGTTTAACACATTTTACTACTCAGTTTTCTGCATAAAGGATCGACTGTCCTCCCCATTTTGTCACCTTCCCACATGAGAAACCCTAACCAGCTCTTTATAAACCCCTTCCTACTGTGATTCTCATTTCTTTCATCTGAGCGCCTCTTTCTCTTCTTTGTTGGCAACTTTGGTAAACGGCTTTTGCCAAGAGCATGTATTTCATTTCATCACTATTTTTTTTTTTACACTGTTTCTTATTTTGCTTCACTTGTACCCCCGATCTTTATTTGTCTTCTCTTTTGTTTCAGTGATTGCTGGGGCTTAAAGAGAGAGTATTCCGAAGAAACAGGTTACTTGATACCCTTTCTCTTTGTTTTCTCCTCTCATGTTCATAGATCTGTGATGCTTTTCTAGTTAACCAATTGTTTCAATGCACTTTTTCAACTTTATTTTGTATAATCATGTCATATGGCTTTGATCTCGACTGGAGACTCTCCTGTTCCTGATTATCAACCCATCCCCTTTATTTATTTCACAAATCTGAGCTTGCAAGTTATAATATGCAGCATTTCACTGTTGCTTATGCTCAAATGTGTATCTGCTTAGGTTTCAATCGATATAGCATATCAACTATTCTTATTTGAACTGATCCATGAGTGTACCCAAATGTTTCAAGTGTCGCCAGTGGATGTTCCAGCATGTATAATTCTTATGTGAACACTCAGAATTCTTTAGCCATATATTTCATTCTTGGCCATGGCTATTGGCATTTTTGTTTGTTTAACTCTGGGCTGCTCAACAAAAGTGATATGCACTCAATCTCGGCTGAGGTATCCTCTGTCCCTGATTTTATCACTTTGCCTCGGTTGGATACTTCTCCAATCCCTGGTTTTATTCACCTCGGCCAGTGTTTCGCTGGTTCTGGGTGGCGTTTACATCCCTTACTCAGGCCACTGGTGTGTTTGAGTGAGGTGTATGTGACATGCAATTTTGCCCCATGCAAGGCGTTATGCTGCCCAATTTTTTTTAGCCTTTTACATCATAATATCATTCCCCAACTTGGATAGTCTACAAAGCTATGTTGCAACTTTTAAGAAAATGCAAACTTTGATGCTATAGTTCAGTTGCACATTTCCTTTCTCTTCTGAATAGTCTTGCTTGTAAACCCGTGGGTGGCTAAGTTGTTGGGCATAATTTATTTGGTTTGCCACACCTTGTTCTTTATACCAGTTATTTTTGTCCCAAGTAAATTACCCAGAAAAGCAAACCACAATTAGCGAGGTGTTGTTTTTTTTTGTTGCATTTTTTTCGTATGTTGTCACAGACCAACACCTCCAAATTTATCATTTCTTCATCACCCCTCTTTTACGGACCCTTTTTTATTTTGGATCATTCGGTTTTGTTTTATCTCGGGCCGCTTCTCCTCGGCCCATCAAGTATTTTATTTCTGGCCTACCTTCATCCAGGCCCATCCGATACCCTCCATCATTTTGTTAAGCCCGTTATACATTTCAGCCCATTAACCATTTTCATTATTTTCTTGTATTTTGGCCCATCCGTAATCTCTTTCTTGTTCTTCATTTCATTGGGATTTTGGGCCAATTTCCTTTGTACGGCCCATATTCCATGTTTATTTAGAGAAATGATTTAGATGTTTTTCCGAGGCTTGGCTCTTGAACGCGACATGTACAACGCTAATGGTTTTTTTTTTTTTTTTTTTTTCTGGCCTTTCGATTTCTGACAAGGGGTTTATTTTGCTTGCAGGTACAACTTCTCAATCTCTCCATCTCCTTATTTCGGTAACTCTCACTCTCTTCTTTTATTTTCAATTTTTTTGTTATTTTCCCAAATCTGTATTGCTTATCGATAGTTTTAGGAAGCACTGAAATAATCACTTGCTGATCCTTTCTCAATTTACTCAAAAGGGACTTTTTCTACTCTTCTTTTCTTTGCCCTATCTTTCTAGCTCTTATGGCTCATTGGGAACGTCCCGTAGACCTTCCAATTGATAAGCCCTCTGAATCCGAGATCCAAGCATTCATCCATGCTCGTGACCCCCACAACCGCTTCCCTGAACAACACCCTGATTGGCGTAATGAGATGCTCGTCGGTCGAGACTTTTCTTCTGGTAGAATTCCCCGTCATCCCCCAACTCGTTTCATTTCTCCTAGTGTACCTTCGACCCTTTTCCCTGAATGTGACCCCTTGACTGAGGAGATAACCACGGGTATTTATACCCAATTTCCTCAGAGACAACGCGTCATGCAGTCAGGCCCTCATTCTTCCACAAGAACTTTTAGTGCTGCCGAGGAACGTAACCCCGGTATAGGTACTGTGCTTGTTCTTCATCCTACCACGAGGCAGATGATCTATCCAGCAGTACATTTGCTAGGGTCTGCTATGGTTAACGGAGATGTGAATCCTTGGTCTGCTACCGCGAGCTCAATTCAAATCCCTCTTCGCCATGAACGCGGTCAGACTGAATGGATCATGTTTTGTCTGCGTCGTTATCGTTCTCGCTTGCGTGCTGCCGGTCTTTTCAAAGCAGTTATCCCTGCTTTGTTCAGCTACCGTCCCAGTAAGCCTGTTTTCAAGGCTTTTATGAGTAATTGGAATTATCCAACCAACACTCTGTTTACTGAAGATCGTCCCATGACCATTGCCCTTCACGAGCTTGAGGCTATAACGGGATTGTCCACTTTTGGAGACCCCTATGAAGAATATTCACCTGTTGATTCTGAACTTTTTGGGATGCATCCTAATGGTGAGTGGAAATATCGTCGAGCCGTAAGGAAAGTTTTCGAGATTTACAACGAACTTTCGGCCGAGAAATTCAAAAAAAGAAGTGGGGCCAAGGTTCCCTTATCAACTTGGGTGACCTACTTTACTGATTTGTCCGACCGGTCAAGTGGTTGGCCATCGCCACACATTTTGAATGATGAATTACTTAGGGGGGATGGTCCGAAGCCTCGCTTGGGTGATATGACTTCAAGAAGCTATGTTCTGGATGATGAAACCATGCTTACAGCTTTCTTGGCTTGGTGGCTTTGTTACTTTGCCTTTCCTTTGTCTGGTCGTATTAGACCCGAAACCTTTGTTATGGCTAATGCTATGGCTTGCGGTCGACGCCTTGTATTGGCCAAACCTGTTCTAGCCAATCTGTTTAGGTCACTTCGTAAGGTTGCTTGTTCAAGAGATCCCTCTTTCGTCCCCGTCATGGTTCCTTTCCACTACCTCTTTGGATGGTTGAGGTCTTATTGGCCTCGTATTTATGATCCTCCTGTGATGGCTAAATCCATGCTGGATCGATTGCCTTGGATGTTATCCATTGCTCACACCAATGCCGCTGACTGTCTAGACCCTTGGAAAGCTCATTCCCTTTTTATAAGGAGTAGGGATACAAGAGACCAAAATCGAGTTTTCGGCCCGGGATTTATCTACGATCCTTACCATCCTCAGGTAGTGGATTTTCCTTCTCTTACTCCTGGGCAGTTCCCTATTTTAGAAGGTTCTTACCTCAAGGCCGAGCTCCTTCTTAGCTCGAGGGAATGTCTTCTTTGTTATCGTTCGGGAGATGAGCTAGTGGTTGAATTGTATTGTCCTGCTTTTGCGGCCCATCAATTTGGTTATGATCAGTATGTGCCTCTCATACGGATTCCTCGTGCTTGCGACTTTTTGGAGCCTACCTTGGAGGCTCATGCCCTTCTTTGGCATGCCTATCTTCGTTTAGGCACAGGTATGAAGCTGGATGTTCCTTCTCCTGGTCGTGGGGGTATTGTTACTGTCAGGGCCTTCCACTGGTATACAGCTCTAGTGGAATCTTATCATGAGCGCCTTCAAGAAGAGATTATTAGGAGAGTTTATCCTACTGACGGTCAAGAGCCTCGTCACTATGATCGTCCTCCTTGGGGTCCTCGTCAACCCGCTGATTTTCATGGGATTGATGCTACTCTCCAGTACTTACCTCATGTTGATCCGGTTCGAGCTCGCATTCCCTCTACTGTTCCTAGGCCGATCTCACCACCCGTTGCTGCTTCCACAGGTTAATCTGAGCATTCATTCTTTGTTCTTTTATACTCATTTCAAAGGCAATCGTGTTATTAATTCTTTGCACTTCGTTTCTATATGCCATTTCAGCTTCCTCTTATTCTCGTCCTAAGGACGTTCCCTCGTCTTCTAAGGTTGACCCAATTCCAACCAATCATAGGAGTGATGAAGATGTGCTCGTTGATGTTTTCGGTGAAGGTATACCTCGTCCTAAATTTCCTTTCCTCTTTAGTCATTCTTTAACGTTCTTAGTCTCAACACTCTTACATCGTGTTAGGTATCAATGAATTTCTTCATCATCTTGAAATCAAGAAGGGTAAAGCTCCTCAAGAGGCAAACTCTCAAGCCTTCAAAGAAGTAATCGACCTTGCTAGTGAAGAAGAGCTTGATGAAGTCATTGAGTGTGAGCCCGTGAAGGGCACTTCGAAGAAGGATTCTAGCGTAGGGACCGAGGATGAGCCAATGAGAGAACGTTCACCCATCACTTTCGTTCTAAGTTCCGGACTTGAAGAAGAGCTTCGACAGGGGGATGAGTTTGTTCAGGAACTCTTGGTTGACCCTGTGCAGGTTAACCCACAAGAGGCTGTAGGTGCCAATATTGGTATTGACCTTGGTGAGATTCTTGCTGGTGAGGCTGTTGGAGAAGCTTTTGAAGCGAATCTGGCAAATGACCCCATGCCTTTTGAGAATTTTGGAGGAGGTTTTCTCTTAGGTGGAGTCCCTGACGCCAATGCTTTTGATAATTTCATGATTGTAACCACTGAGACCGTGGCAACGGCACTTCAGCAATTGTGGGAGTTGAGTTTACCTACTGGAGCCTTTTTCTTCCCTTTCAATCATGCCTGGTTGGCGGGTATCCCTCAAGGTGTCCATATCCCAGCTCTTCGGGAGCTAATGCTGGACCATATTTCTCCTTGTTCTTCTGATTTGTCGGATTTGGCTCATGGCTTTGAGAATGGCCATTACGATCAGTTCTTATCCATTCAATCCGTGCAGTCTTACGAGCGTATGATGGCCGCTAGCTCCATTACTGATTTGTTGCGTGAGCAACATGAGACTGCCTTACAACTTTCTTGGACCACGGCCCGTGTTGAGAAGTTGTGGAACTCTCGGGCAGACCCCGCGGTCATATCTCACATGAGGCGAGAGCTATTGGAGTTTCATGAACATGCTAGAGATGTTGCTGTTCGCTTGGCTAATGCTACTGACTCTTTTCACGCAGCTTCGACTGGTTTTCATGAAGCCGTGAATCAAGTGAGAACCTCTCATCACGAGTTCAATGCTCGTGTGCAAGCGATCAATACCCATTTCCATGAAATTCTCACACAACTGGGAGCCATTCGCCAGGCCTTTGCTGCTTAGGTGTCTTAGAATCCCTTGATTGCGGCCACGTGCCGTTTTAGCGGTTCATTATCTTAGTTCTTTTGTGGTTGAGACTCTTTTGGTTAATGAATGAGTTATGCACCTTAGTAATTTGTGCTAACTCTTGTATCTTTATTTCAGTCATTTTGCTTGTTGTTGATGTCATGGATGTTTTGTATGAGACTTTAATACTCTTTTATTTGTTTGGATATTGATGCTTTTATTGCATGCTTATATCTGTTTTGGCTTCAGCCCTTCCCTCTTTTCTTTTGGTAACATTTGTGCTATGGATTTTTGGCTCTCTTTCTCTTTATTTTCAGGTTGAGTCATGGAGGACATGGACCCTGCGCTTCCCCATCCTCATGAGGATGATGATGCTTACTGGGCCGCTCACCCGCCTAACCCAGAGCTTGCCTTCATGCAGCCACCTCCTCCGCCTATCTTCGCAGGTATGTTTATGCCCACATTTTTTGCTTTCCTTGACCTTGCATGTGTTCGTATTCTAATGACCTTTTAATCTTTATGATAGGCATGACGGTGCAGTTCCTTAGGAACGAGGTGATGGCTCTTTATGAGTCCAGCCAGAGCACTCCTGCCGTCTTTCACCGCGTCTCTGCTAGGCTATTCTCGAGGCTTTCTCTGGAGCTTCCTTCCAACAGGGGCGTTCCGGCTGAGGCAGCCGTTCTCATTGGGGAGTGCTACGCTTGGTTGACTCCTCTTCGCTACGATTTCCTGCTTCAGGAGTTGGCCTCCATCGAGCACCGCCTTGCTTCTTGTGCTCGCGCTATGGACACCGTCTCTGACGCTCTCAGGACTCTTTCTCTCCGTTATCGGGTCATTACTGACCGCATTGCTTCCCATTGTGTCGCATGTGTTGATGCGGATCGACAGGCTGACCTCTCATTCACACACCGTATGGAGACGTGTCGCTTGGACCGTGAGTTGCAGTACTTAGGTCAGCTGGATCATGACTATCATCACATCCTAGGCGAGTGGATCAAGTTTCATGCTGTGGTTAGGGAGCGCTACCATGATGCATCTAGGGAGGTGTTCGGGTTTCGTCTCAGGTTGGATTCCCGTGTTACTTCTGCTCGTGCTTGTTTCCGTGGGTTGATCCGTCTTTTGGCGGAGGCTAGGGAGAGGTCCATCGAGGCTCAGGCTCAGGCTCAGGCTCAGGCGCAGGCGCAGGCTGCCCCCGCAGCTTAGCTTCTTCACATCTCTTTTAGTCTAGTTACTTTGAGAGTTGTGAGGCTTATCTTCTTATCTTTGGAAAAGCATTTTTAGGAGGACCATGCTTAGCCTTATATCTTTATTGTGGGTGTTACTTGTTGAGCCTTAGACTTTGGATGTTTGATGGTTGGTTGGATTTGATCTTTACTTGCTTTATGATTTTGGATTTCTACTTTTGGTTTGCTTGTTTATTTTGCTCGTATGTCTATGATGATTATTTGTGCCTGATGGAGTTTTCGCGCTCAAGGCTTCTTTCAAACTTGTTCGCGAAGCGACAGGTAACCTCATTTCCTCCCTACTTTCTTTTCATGTAGGTATTTTGGCCCACATTCAGTCTTACTTCGTAGGGTATAAGACACACATGAATTTACTCCATGACTTAGACCAGGGCATTTTTGGCCCATATCTGTACTTCTTTGGATTTAGATTCATGTGGGCCCGTCATTACTTCGAACTCAAGTTTAGGCCTTTGCATTTTTCTGATTTACCATACTCTCAGTTATGTGTACGAGCGGTTTCTTTCTCACGATGCACTGACTCCCCACTTCCATCCACTTCTTTGCATCGCATGTCTCCACTACTTACGAATAACGCCTTTTCACCCAAAAGTCTATATAAGACCGGGTCTTGCACCGTCTTTTCCATCCTATTCTCACATTAGACCCGTTGCATCCTGATTATCTTTCTCATAATCTCTCTTTAACCATGTCCGCCTCTAAGCGCCCAAGAAACACCACTGAATCCTCCTCTTCTCGAGTTAACCCCATGGTTCCAAATTGGTCTTTTGCCCCTGACAACCGCTACCTCTTTCGTGATGAGATAGCCTTCAATAGCTATCATGAAGATATGGGTCGTGATGACCGTCCAGTGGCTGAATGTTTCTTCTTTCGTCACCAACGGCGTATCCCAGTAGAGCATACCAACCTTATACACGGTTGGCTTGACTCTTGGAGTCTTCGTGGGCTTGTTGACTTGGACAACCCCTATCATCCTCGAATCACCCGCCTCTTCTATGCCAATCTCCGCCTTTCTTATGATCATTATGGTACCCCTCTAGCCACTTCCTATTTGTTTGGCCAGTATCTGACAATCACTGCAGAGAGTTTGGCTGAGTTCTTGCAAGCTTCCAACACACTTACTGGCTCCACCACTTATGCTTTCCATCGTTGGCCTCGCGGCTTTGGTAACTATTCTGAATGCTTGCGCTGGTTCAAGGCTGCCCCTGTTGAAGGCGATGTCGAAGTGGTTTCCACTGAACATCTTCCTGCCCTTCATAGGTATCTCATAACTTCTTTTACTTGTTTCTCGCCCTTATTACCCAACTTTCTCTTTTTTGCCTATCCTTACAATTTTCTTGCCACAGGTTTCTTTTCATGGTGATCAGTGGTATAATCTTTCCTCAAGGAGACTTATCCAATCACGCTTGTCCCGGGGATCTATTTTACCTTCGTCACCTCATCCAGAAGCGTCACCCCCTCAACCTGGGTCACATGATCATTTACTTCATGCATCAAGCAGCCATGAACTCTCACGGCCATCAAGCCTTACCTTATGGCCATCTTATTGAGGCTTTGATGCGTCGTGCCCGTATTCCTATTCCAGAGATGTTGTGGGGAAATCATATCTCTGAGGCTCACGTGGCTCATCCCCGCAATCTTCTTTCCTTGTTTGATTCTACTGGGTGGGTAGAGTCTTCCATGAACATGCTTGTTCCTGACCCCAACCGTCCAATTAATGAGTACATCTTGGCCCCCAATGCCGAGCCCAACCAGTATAGTCCCGTAAGGGTGATTTCTCCTCCTCTTGATAATGATTCTGTGGCCTTAACCCTCGAGGCCCCTGCCCCTGTCTTTTTTCGGGCTTTTATCGACCAGCGTTTTGGAGAGTTAAACGCTCGCTTGGAAGCGATAGAGGGAATGCTTCAAGCCATCACCACTACTCTTGCTAATTTAGGTGATAATGTTGCTGCTGCTGTTGTTCCGGAATAGAAGAATTTTCTTCTAATTCCTTGCGCCTTTTGTGCCTGTATCTTTATGCTTTCTAGTAGTTTGTATTAGGCTTTCTTTTCTTTTGCTTGCTTATTGTATCAGTTTCTTGAAACTTGTATCACTTCATGGTTAATGAATGAATCCTTTCTTTTACCCCTTTTTGTTCAAATTCCCATCTTATTTTATTTGCAAATCACATGGCTGCCCCAATGTGAATGGGTTTGCCCCTGATAAATTCGACTCATTAATTCTGGCATGCATAAACTTTAAGGGACATGGTGTTGTTGTGGTTTGTGTGCCCTCAGATGACTTCATAGGGCGGTGCCTTGATGCCTTCAGTTGCCACACAGGCTTCTTCATTAGGCATAGGTGTTTTAGAGAACCACAAAGGCTCTCTTCAACACGGCTTCGCGTTCTCCGGGACCCGAAGGTCCCTTCATTGACCGCGGATTTGTCAGGGTAAACTAACCTTTTGTGCATTTGGCGACCACACAGGTCTCCTCAACACGATTTTTCCTATCAAACTACTATATTTAGCCAGTGGGTTTTGTGGAGTTGGGAGTTTTGGTGGAAGGATTGACTCATGGGGCCGTAAAGGCGAGTCACCCTTTTTCCTTACCCTCTCGTCCTCACCCTCTCATTAGGTATAGGCACTCATTGTAATGGCTCTCAATCGGCATAGGCGTATTGACACGACATTGACGAAGTGACCATAGGGTTTAAGGTTTCGGCCAATTTATTCCTTTATCATGCTTAAGACAAGGTTTATTGGCTTTGGTTACAAGTTTTTGATGAATTTCTTTTAGTGAGGTTCATCCATGGGGATTGGAGCTTCTCCTTCCGCCAACCAACCGCCCCTTGCGGAAAGGTAGGAAGCTTTTATTGGATGTTTTAAGGAAGGTCTCTTTTTTTTATTGAGGTTTATCGGCCTTATTAGAACTTTGTTGAAAGCTTTATTGGTAGCATGTTTTATAGACAATGGTCATTTTAGTGAGATTGGTAAATAGGGATTTGAGCTTCTCCTTCCGCCAACCAACCGCCCCTTGCGGAAGGTAGGAAGCTTAGGTTAAGTATTTTGAGAAATATTTTTGGTTTTATTGGGTTTAACGGCCTTATTGGAGTTTGGTTAAGCGCTTTATTGGTGGCCATGATGTTTTTGGTATTTATTGAATATGAGTGGGATTTTTGGGTTTATAAGGCTAAGTTTCATGTTTTTTTTTTATGGTCTTTGTGAAATATAGATTTCATGCATAGTACTTCTTCAAGTACCGTCCGTTGATAGGTGGGATTGTGCATCTTCCTTCTTTGTCCACGAGCTTGTAGGACCCTCCAGTGTAAACTTCCTTGATCACATAGGGTCCTTCCCAATTGGGTGAGAATTTCGGGCCATGATGATGACCCAATATAGGTCTTCGCAAGATTAACACCAGATCTCCTTCTTTAAAGGTGCGCGGTCTTACCATTTTGTTGTATGCCCTCTCCATTTGAGCCCGATACAATTCTAGGCTTTGTTGGGCCTTTAACCTTTTCTCATCCAGTGCATCAAGCTCGTCGAGCCTTAGACGCATTTGCTTGTCCATTGGTAGACCCGCATACATGGCTACCCTCAAAGATGGCAATTCTATTTCTAATGGTAGAACAGCTTCCACCCCAAACGCCAAAGAATATGGAGTGGCTTGAGTTGGCGTGCGGAAGGTGGTACGATAAGCCCATAATGCCTCTTGCAATTTCTCATCCCAACTTCTATGATTGTCTCCCACTATTTTCCTCAAGAGTTTAATCAAAACTTTGTTGAAGGCTTCCGCCAATCCATTTGCTCTTGGGTTATAAATGGAGGAATATTGCCACTTTATTTTGTGTTGTCTCGCAAAGGCACAAATCTCACCGCTTTTGAAAGCGGTACCATTATCAGATATTATCTCCATTGGAGTGCCAAAGCGATATAACACATGGTTCTTCAAAAACCGTATTATATCTTTACTTTTCACTTCTTTTAACGGCACAGCCTCGGCCCATTTTGAGAAGTAATCAGTGATTGCAAGGATAAACCTATGTCCCCTTGAGCTTGGCGGGTCAATTGGTCCTATTACATCCGTTCCCCATTTATTGAATGGCCATGAGGCCACCGTCGGATGCAACGGGTTAGGGTGTTGGTGTATGAAGTCTCCATTCACTTGACACATGTGGCATCTCTTCGCATAGTCCTCACAATCTACTATCATTGTCGGCCAATAGTACCCCATTCTTTTAATGTGCAGCCTCATTTTGGGACCCGACTGATGAGCCCCGCAAAATCCCGAGTGTACTTCTCTTATAATCTTTCGAGCTTCTTCTTGTGACACACACCTCAACCATAACTGGTCATATGAGCGTCTATATAGGGTGTTATTCACATAGACATAGCGAAGAACCCGCCGTTTCAATTGCTCTCTTTCCATTTTTCCCTCGGGGAGCACTTGATGTTGGAAATAATCCGCAAAGGGTTTTCTCCAATCTTCCTCGTTGTTTGCCCCTACTTCCATTACTTCATCGGGGTCTCTCATTTGGTCTTCCTCCCATTCTTCTAAATCCACATAGAGATGAGCATTGACTTCTTTCTCAATTTCCATGAGATAAGGTGCCAATGATCGGCGATTCCTTATCGTGATTTGAATCTCTTCGTCATCTGGCTTGCTCAATTGTGTAGCGACCCGAGCCAAGGCATCGGCCATGCCATTAGAAGCTCGAGATACTTTCTCCAAAGTGATCTTTGTGAATTTAGTCATCAACTCTTGGGCCCTTTCGTGGTATTTCACTAGTTCGGGTTTCTTCACCTCAAATACCCCTTCAACTTGGTTAAGAATTAATTGAGAGTCTCCACACACTTTCATTTCTTTTATATCCATCTCAATGGCCAATTCCAATCCAGCAATCAATGCCTCGTATTCAGCTTCATTATTCGTGCATGGTTCAGTCAATGCTATGGAGTGTCGAAGAATACCTCCTTGAGGTGTGATAAAAACTAGACCCACTCCCGCACGAATTCTGGGCATCTCAGGTCTCTTGGAAGGTTGAATGGTGGATGACCCATCGAAAAACATCACCCATCCTGACTCTTTTTCTTCAACACATAAGCTTTGCTCATCAGGAAATTCACACCTCAAAGGAGAATCATCGGGAATAGGGTGTGCGGCCAAGAAGTTGGCCATCGCTTGACCTTTTATCGTCTTTTGAGGGGCATAGGTAATGTCGAATTCCATTAGGGTGATGGCCCATCTTGCTAATCTCCCCGTTAGCATAGGTCTTGTCATTAGATACTTCAATGGGTCAACCTTGGATATCAAAGTGATCTTATGAGACAACATGTAATGTCTTAACTTCTTTGTAGCAAACACCAAGGCTAAACAATGCTTTTCAATGGGGCTATATGATTGCTCGGCCCCGACCAACATGCGGCTTAGATAATACAATGCATTTTCTTTGCCTTCTTCATTTTCTTGAGCCAATAACGCACCCAAAGATCCCTCCAATGCCGTGGTGTAGAGGATCAACGGTTTTCCTTGAATAGGTGCGGCTAAAACGGGTGGCTTGAGAAGATATTCCTTAATATCATCAAAGGCTTTCTGACACTTTTCATCCCACTTAAAAGGCACGTCCTTCTTGGTCAAATGGGTGAATGGCTTGATTCTTCCTGAAAGGTTGGCGATAAATCTCCTAACATATGCCAACTGCCCCTGCAGAGAGCGAAGCTGCTTGAGTGTTTTAGGAGGAGGCATCTCCCTAATCGCCTTGATTTTTGCGGGGTCAATCTCAATGCCCCTGTGCCTTACCACAAATCCCAAGAATTTTCCTGAGGATACCATGAATGCACATTTCAATGGATTCATTTTCAAAGAATACTTTCTCAATCGCTCGAATACTATCCTTAGATACTCCAAATGTTCATCTATGGATCGAGCCTTTACGACCAAATCATCCACGTAGCATTCAACTATCTTGTGGATTAGATCATCAAAAATTTTGGTCATTGCCCTTTGATAGGTGGCCCCCGCATTCTTTAATCCAAAAGGCATTACTTTATAGCAAAAGATGCCTATCGGCGTACGGAAAGATGTGTGACGCTGATCTTCTTTGTCCATGGGAATTTGGTTATATCCCGAAGATCCATCCATAAAAGAGTACACCACATAAGAAGAAGTGTAATCGATTATCAATTCCGTTACAGGTAGTGGAAAATCATCCTTCGGGCACGCTTTGTTCAAATCCCGAAAATCCACGCAAACTCGAATCTGTCCATTCTTTTTTTTCACTGGCACAATATTGGCCACCCAAACGGGATTTTCTTCCTCTCGAATAAAACCCGCATCAATTAACTTCTTTACTTCTTCTACAACCTTTTCCTCGAGCTCGACTCGCATCCGTCTTGGGCCTTGTTTGACGGGTTTCACATTGGGATCAATCTTCAATTTGTGAGATGCCAGGGCAGGGTCAAGTCCCGGCATTTCGGTGTAGTTCCACGCAAAACAATCTTTATACTCCGTGAGAAGTTCTTTTAATTGTTCTTGCTTTTCCACAGAGAGTGAAGCGCTTATAAAGGTGGGTCGAGGATCATCTTCAGTGCCCAAATTTATCTCCAAGAGCTCATCAATTGTGTTTTGCCCGCCTTCTTCGAGTTCTTGAGGAGCATTCTTTGCGGTTTGAATGAATTCTTCCTCCTCGAGTTGAGTTTCAATAGGCGTTATGCCCACCACGTGACTTTCCACAATCTCAACCATCAAAACTTCTCCTTGAGGAACTTTAAAACCCAAACCTTTGGTGTTTTTCCATTTTCCATCTACACCAATTACCCATCTTGATTTTCCACTCCATAACCCCTGAAAAGCTTTAGCTCTTTGTTTGGAAATGGGATCTAGACAACGAGATCTTTGGAATAGGGGCATCAACTCCTTATTATAATAACCCATTACCTCAATTCTTTCATATTCATCCTCTTTTTCATTTAACCACTTCTCCCAATTATCAGAACATGCTGCCCCATCAGATGGTTCTACGTTTTCGGCCTTGTAAAACAAGATTCCTTTGTGTAACACTACCTTCTTTTGCACCTTTTCTGCCTTGGGGGGAACGTAGAAAGTCTCTAACTCCTTCACTTGATTTACTTCCCTTGGGGTGAGTTCTTTGAGGTGACCCACGGGAACTTGCTCAATAGCCATTGAGTCTTCACTCCGATCACACACATAAATCAGATTTCTCTTTCTTTGGCCTTTGTTCTTAGACTCATTTGTAACATATGAGTTTCTCCTTGGCTTTCTCTCTCCATCTTCTTCATCAGATGACCCGACATAAATGGGGGTCTTAACAACACAAAAGACTTTAGGTTTACTCCTCAACCTTATATTTTCATCATCTCCATTTTCTTTCTCCGCCCGCCACTTGAGTCGAGGAGATGTACTCCTTTGTGAAGCGGGAGTGAAGAAACGGTCTATTTCTTCCAATTCAACCTCATGTACCCCATAATATTGCGGGTCTCCTTTAATGGTCTTTTGTTCACCATCTTGAAGGTATTTCACACATTGGTGCAAGGTAGATGGCACAAGATGATTCTCATGTAACCATGGTCGACCCAACAAGGCTTTGTATGATGTATCGGCATCGATTACATAAAATTTTACAAGGGTTTGAAGCTCTCCAAATTTCATGGGGAGAGTCACTGACCCTAATGCCTTTTCTGAATTTTGGTTGAAGCCATGAATATAGACATTTTCATCACACAAACGCCTTCCTCCCAAGGCCAATTGATTTAATGATCGCAACGGCAAGATGTTGATGGAGGACCCGGGATCCACTAGCATGCGGCTCAGCTGGCTTCCATTTGTTTCTCCCGTAATGTAAAGTGGACTATTGTGCATAGCCGTGCCTATCATCATATCTTTATTTGTGAAAGTGATTTGGCTGGACGGTTCTACATAAAGTGCCTCCGTCATTTGCTTTTCGGCCAAGTACACTTGGAACTTCTCGGGATGTTGCAATGCTTCCATCATTATATCCCTAAGCTCTTGGGACATCATGAGCGCCTCAAATACACTCATCAGAGCTGGTGTTCGCCTTAAATGAGCCAGGATGTTGTATTCTCCCATAGCTCCTTTTGGCCGTTGACTTGGGCCCACTTCACCATTAACCTCTCGGGCTTGATCTTTACTCTTTTCTTTAGCTTTCTCATTTTCTTTTGGTGCTTGTCTCTCGGGCAAATTTGTTCCCGAACGCAAATTCAGATGGCAGTCTTCCTCCTTGAACATGCCTTTCGAGAAAAATCCCATATAAGGCGCTTCGTTTTCATCTTCTGAATCGTCATAGTAGTAAATTGTAGAGTCTTCTTCCTTTTCTTTTTCTTCTTCTTTTTCATTTTCTTTTTTGCTTTCTTTTTCTTTGTCATTCTTTTCTTCATTTTTCTTTTCATTTTTCCTTTCATTTTTCATTTCTTTCATTTCTTTTTGATTACAATTGGTTTTTGACACCTTTCTCACTTGAAAGTCTTCTTGGTCAGACTCATCACTTACTATGACTATGATATTACACTCAACGTCGCGCCTATCACTTTTCCTTTGGAACACCGCATTCGCTTGAGCATGTGGAGCGGGTGTTTGTTTATAACTTTCAGACAACACCAATTCTCCTTCCTTGATCATTCTCTCGGCAACATCCTTGAAGACATAACAATCTTCGATCGGGTGCCCCAATACCCGATGATATGCACAATATTTTGGGTCATCCACTTTATCTTGCTCATGTGGCCTCTTGCAAATGGGCAATTCTATGGCTTTCCCCGTCAACAATTGCTTGAGCAACGCCGCAGTTTTCTCCTTCTTGAAAGAATATGGTCTTTTTAAGCGTTCGTTTAAAGGGGTTTGAAATCGGGTATTACTACCACCATTATTGCCACTGTTTCTACTCCCTTTATAGCCACCACCTTGGCTTGTAGAGGCTTCATTAGCTCCCGCAACTTTGATTGGGCCTTGGCCTTTGCTTCTATTGTAAGTGGATTGTGACTCCTTCGGTGGTCCAATGTGTACCACCCTCGCCACGCGAGTGACCAAGTCTTCGTATGTGTAGATATCACTCCCAGAAAGCGGCCTCCTTATCCAATCATCCAAATTTCTCACCAAAAACTCCACCGCCTCCCTTTCAGGCATTTGGTGAGTACATCTTATGTTTAGGTTTCTCCACCTATTGATATAATCTAGAGCCGCTTCTCCCGACCTAGGCTTTTCACTTGCCAAATCGGCCATTGTGATTTTTTGAGTTACCATAGCGAACTTGGCCCTGAATAACTCTTCCATCTCATCCCATGACTCCACTGAATCATTTTCTAATGAAGAATACCACTCGAAAGCGGGTCCCGTCAAACTTTGGGAGAATTGTTTCAAAAGAAGAGCCTCGTCGTGAGAGGTATTGCCACATGCATTTCTAAACTGTACCAAGTGTTGCTCGGGAGTGATATTCCTTTCACCCGATCCATCAAACAAGTTTAACTTTGGTACTTGGTAATTCGATGGATATTGCACTTGTTCATATCACTTTGGATAAGGTCGACCACATTTCTTTCTAAAATTGACCAAGTGCCCCGCACCCGAGGCTTGCAATTGCTGACTAATCATCTCTTGGATGACTTGTTTGGTAGTCTCGGGCCTTTCTGCCATGTTTCGAAATCCTGCCCCAGGGATTTCATCTTCATAGGACCCGTATTTATTTTTACTTTTCCTCTCTTTGGAGAATCTTCTCACTACCTTTTCATCTTCAGATGAGTCATACTTATTTTTGCTCTTCCTTCCCTTGGAAGGTTTTCTTCTACTTCTTTCTTCCTCCTCCTCATCTGAAGAGTAGTATTTGCTTCTACTCTTCCTTTCTTTCAGAGGTTTTCTCTTATTTCTCTCTTCTTCTTCGTCAGAGGATTCATACTTGCTTTTGCTTTTCTTTTCTCTACCAAACTTCTCTTTATGTCTAACTTCCTCTTCAGAAGAGGAAGGGTACTCTTTATCGAGTTCTCCCAACAGGTTTTTCTTTTCTAGGAATCTGTACATCTTTTTAACAATATCTCTATCTTTCTCCCTTTCATTCATCAATTGAGAGATCTTTCTTTCATTCTTTTCTAGGATACTCTTCAATCGTCCTTTTTCTCCTTCGGCCCAACGGCCTTCATCACTGCTATCATTTTGGTCAATCCTAATGACCTCTTCTCCTTCACCCTCTTTATGGTTGTGACAACTCGTCGAGGGTTCATCTTGCTTGTTTTTGCTTTCTTTTCGGCTTATAGGAATTTCTTCGTCACTAGTCGCATGCACAAATGCATGCATCTCAAACCTCTTGTCAACTCCAACCATGTTGACATGGGCATGGATTATTGGCTTCTTTTCTCGCCACACCATGCGTCTCCTTTTATTTTGTGGCTCTTGGCTAGCCACTTCAACCACCAACCGGGTTTTGTCTTTTGGTACCCATATTTTCTTGGATCCCTTTTCTTTCTTTATGGGCCCCAATCGTTCTTTGACTGAAGTTGTCAGTCTTTCCCCCAATCTTTCTTTCACAGGGGTGGAGGCCCTAGCTTTTCTTTTTGGTCCTAACCTTTCATGGACCGGGGTTCGCGGCAATGAGAGTCTCTCTTTAACGGACACCCTTGTTTTAGGGCTCCTACCCCTGAATTTTGCTTGATACTCGACTGGAAACTCTTCCAATGTCTTAAGTTGGGCCTTTGGAGAGTTCTTTCTGACCAAGCGGAGTGGTGCAAAAGGGTTACTAACGGGGAGATTAGGCTTAATCTCTAGTTCCCGTTGGTACGCTCCTTGGACCTTCTTGAGAGTCCTTGAATTGTTGGTGGTTTGGGCGTAAACCTTCCTCACCGCCCCTCTCTTTTGAGGAGAGCGACGGCTAGACCGGCGCTTGACGGGTGATGTCGCAGGAGTAAGGAGAACTTCATTTTGTGGGACAAGGGCCCACTCACTTCCATCATTGATTACCGTCACCTCGGGCACGACTTCCTCGATGCCCCTAATGTCTTCATCTTCTCGAGCAATCTCCATCTGACCGTCTTTGCCATGTACTAGCGGTACATAGGCAAATCCGAAGGGCATGCCGCCGAACATGAACTCATGATTGAAGCGAATGGGGACGGCCCCAATGGTGAACATCCCGCTCGGCTTACTCAATTCGATGCTCGCATTAAACGCCATTTCAACCTGCGACCACAAACAACTCAATGTTATTGTTAGTAGCGTTTATTTGAAGGTTTGAAAATTTCGAGAAACGAATTTCTAGCCTATACATTATATTCCTTAAATCCCGAAGATGAGAGGAGAAAGAGGTCCCACCGGGCGTGCCAGAGAATCTGTGTGGACTTTTTCGTCATTTCTCGAAGAATGATGGGGTTTCCTCAAGAATGGGAATAAACCTTAGATTCACCCCTCATGAGCTTAAATTCAGGTGTAAAAATGCTTCTTGACAACAAGAAAACACTAACAAGAATCTATTCTCATGAGGGTTTATTAATTTTGTGGATCCTTTCCTTCCAATAGGCGCAAGCCCCTATTGTTAATTACCCCGTGACGAATCACGAGAACCTCTGATTAAGGGATTCGAGAAATTATATGTCGTAGACTAGAAAAGTTGTTGTCTCAATTTATTATTAAACTAAACTCAATTGATGTTACCAAACTCAGTTGACGGGGCACAATTGAGAATTTAAAAGGCTTAACTCTTTTGGTTTTGAATCGGACTCAATTAACGATACCAAACCTAATTAACGGGACCTAATTGAGGACGTCTAAAAGTACTTTATCTAAAACTCAGTCTTGGTCATTTTGGCGACTTATAAGACTTGGAAGAGTTTAGCTTGATGGTTCTTGGCCATTTGGCGGCTTGGAAGAACTGGGTCTTGATCTTGGTGACTTGTAAGACTGAAGGGATTTTATGGTTCTTGGCCATTTGGTGACATGGAAGAACTAGGTCTTGGTCTTGGTGACGTATAAGACTTGGATAGTTGGATCTGGTGATTCTTGGCTATTTGGTAGCTTGGAAGAATCGGGTCTTGGTCTTGGTGACTTATAAGACTTGGAGAGCTTGATTTGATGGTTCTTGGCCATTTGGTGGCTTGAAAGGACTGGGTCTTGGTCATTTGGTGACTTGTAAGAACACAAGATTTCGAACTTAATTCCTGGGACTGTGTGAGTCGCTGTAGGAACAAACAATTTTTACTTCATGTCAACTTTGCTCTCAATTTTACTTGAAAGGCTTTTCCCCAACATGAAGAGGTTTTGGCTTTGACTTAAGGTATCGTGTTTCTCTTTGGACTTTAGCCGTCTTCTAATACTTTTCCCTCATCTTGATATTAGGAATTTGAAGGTTTAAAATTCTCTTTAAATCTTCGAAAATACCAACTTGAAAATACTTAGTAGAAAATAGTCCTTTGAAGATTATTTTTATATTAAAATTATTTAAATCTTTTCTTCAAAATCTTATAGAAAACTTATTTAAGTTTTATTGTATTTGATGATGTTTTTTTTTTTTATGAAATTCACTTTATAGTGAAAATACTTCAAAAATATAAAAGACTAGTATTTTGAAAGATTTTGATATCAAAGTATCAGTAAATCTGGATCCTACAGATTTTTAGAATTTTATGGATATTTTACCCGAATTTTTCTAAGTTTCCTACTATTTTTGGTGAATTTTTGAAGTTTCAGCTGATTTGGCAATTTCTGGTTGAGCCACGTAGGCATGAGGATCTGGCATGGCAATTGATTAGGCTTGGGCTAGCAACAGAGATTTAGATTTTAGGCGCTGGGCTTTTGTACTTTCCTTGGAGCCTTGTCTAATTGGGCCACTATATTTGTTTTTTTTTTTTATGTACTCCTGAAGCTTTCTCCGTAAAATGAATTACTGTCAGGGATTATGCTCTTTCGGTCACAAAAGATCCGAAAACTCATGGCACTGGATTTAGAGAGAAGACGTGGATTTCATTTATCTCTTAACAGGCTCGTAAACTCACGGGTTTTAACCCGTTATTGATCCCGGTCGTCGCAATGTCAGGGAAAAGGTTCTGCGGCGTCGTGAGTTTGAGTGGAAGACGGTGGTGGGTTTGGTTTTCTTTGCGTTCATCTCTAATGGCGGGGGAGCCATATGCTGACACGGCATGGCCGTCGACCACCATTGATGAAATTGGGGAATTAGATTAAACCAGCAATGAGGATTATGGCATCATGAAAATAAAGGGAAGGGTTTTATGATCCTGACTTGGCTTGCATTGATTTCATTTGATGTGAGGGTCAAGTGTTGATACAGTGAGGTGAGAAGAAAGGTACAGTATGGCCATGAGTTTGCTTCAATGAGGTGAATTGATACAAGAGAGGTACCAGGAAGAGTTTAGTTTGGCTTAGCTTGGATAGAGAAGCCTCGTTTAGCTCAATTTTACATAAATCTCATGCAATGGCTGTTGCTCAGACTTATCAGCTTGAACACTTTTATTTCAATATATTGTTAATGCAATTTCATTTCATATGTGGCCTAGTTATAGAAGGTTTCATGATGTATATATTGAGCACAGTTCTTTTTAATACAACATACAAAGTCTTTATCCTAACTATATCCACTATCAAATAATATTTCTCCAATCAGTTCGTCATGCCCTGGATTACTTGTGTCAATATATTCACACAAATATAAACGGTGGAAAGTGAAATTCAGCCTATGATTCCGGCATTCAATACATGGTCAACTCATGGCAATGATTCACTGTCTTACAAGATGTTCAAGTTTCAAGTAGTTCTATGTAAGAACCTGCGCATTCTTTTAAACAAAGTCAGCTGAGAATAAAGGAGATCACTTGATGAAGGGACAACCAAACAATTAACCCCAAGAAGATTATCGAAGTATTCAAAGCATTATTTTATAGTTTAACAAAATTTTAATCAACTCCTATATATATTAGGATTGTTACTGTCCGTAATCAAAGCTCTAAGAAAATGGAGATTAATTACGCAAATTAGAGAGGAGACACAGATCTGCTATATCTCTATAAACCAGGGTTTGTAAATCTTATTGGTTCCATAAATTCTAGCAAAATTGCAAAACCTTTGCAGATTACTGTTGCCGAAAGAGATGATCAAACATTTGACTATAACTACAGAGAAATGCTTAGATCCAAAAGAACGCCAATTCACAAAAATTTTAGTTACCAGAAGAGATTTGCTATATGTTTTACCTAAACCAATCATTTTCCGAACTCTTAGTCATTTCTAAACATTCATGAGGCAAGAAATACAATGTTTAATTTCCTATAAACTGAAATCTCTATAATCTGCCAATTGCAACATAACAGAGCTTGATCACAACCCTTGAATTAAGCATAGTTCACTGAGTTTCTGAGAAGTGCAATACCAGAATGTAACTAACACCGGAATTAAAGCTTAGATCTATAAGGAAACTTCAGTGAAGAACAATAAGCTCAAAGTGTCATACATTTCACCAACGTTGTTCAATATTCTAGTATCAAATCACATTGCCTTGCTAATTCAAGAACTATAACTAACTACATTTGGAAACATTTTACTGATGCTATTAGGGCTAAATTCTGACTAAATTTTGGCAGCATCTCCCCTTGAAATCGTTTCTTAATTCTTCTCTAAACATGGCCGAAGCCAGTCAGAGAAGAGCTACCCGGAACTGGAGAAACTCCAGTCGAGGTAAAGAAACTAGGAGCTGAGTAAAACCCAGTCGAAGTGTAAGAAACCAAGATCTGAGTAGAACTCAGTCGAGGTGAGAACAAAGATCAAGTACTGAGCCGAACTCAGCCAAGATCGAGTCAGGAACCGTTGCACATCCAAGCAAAACTTGGAAGAGATGAAATTGAAACCAAAAGGGGAAAAAAGGAATGTAATTCGAATCAAGAAGCTCAATTGAACAAGAATTAATCCTAAATCCAAACAATTTGCATCAAATTGAACTTTAAGCCACTCGATCACAGTACAAGACGAGCAAAACCCGATTTGGCCTTCAAAGTCACAAATTCTTCATTAAAACAACAAATTGACTTTACAAAACCCGATCTTTACCTTGTTTCTTACCTTTCTCTTCGATTACAATCAACAAATTGGCTTCAAATGCCTTCGATCTCTCTATCCTAATTTGCACTTCAACTATTTGTCGAAATGCCCCAAACTCTCTCTATTCCCTAACAACTATCCTAAGCTCTTTTTTTGTGGAATTTTTATCTCTGAGGAAGCCGTCCTTTCTCTCTCCTTCAGCTGCTGTATTTATAGGCCAAGTCCTCGCCTTGTTTCCGTCCAGGTGCAATGAACCTTCGCTGGAGCCCGGCGGTTTTGCGCAACAAACTCTTCCAACTGATTTCTGTTGGGGAGTTCTCCTTTTCTTCTTTCCTTATTTTGGCTAGCATAGGAGTACCGTGCGCCACTCTTTTATTTTGTGGGGGCTAGATGCTTGCGTTCCTCTTGATTCATCAACTCTGGGTGTATCCACTTTCTCCTTCACGAAGGGGTCATTTTTATCCATCAGCGACATATACTCTCTTCAGCTTTGTGTGAAACTGGTTTATACTGAGCCGTACAGAATTTTCTAGGAACATTGAGCAGACGGAGCATGTGCTAAGTGCATTCAAACCACGTGTCGCTATGGAGGCAAATTTGAATTGCATTGTCCCTTTCCTCTGTTTCTCTGTTTCTCTGTTTCCTTACGAATGTGAGAGACTGGAGGGATCCAGTTAACATTATATTTCCTTTATACTCATGCCGCCATTTATCTCATTTCGTTTCATTCTTAATTAACCAATACACTCATCTTAGGAGATTTTATAGCTGTAAATATTGGTGCATACTCCGTTTCAATTGTTGCCATTTTTATTTCTTATCATATGCTCACAATTTTCATTTGCCTCATCCTTCAAATATCACCAAAATTTATTATCCAACAACCGTATCGGGACCCGGATCATAAGCTCTTAAGTCACGGTGTTTGGCCAGACGGGTCATGACTCCGACTCCAGAAAAATGGAGTGCTTTTTCTCAACCGAACAAGTGTATCAAAGAAACAACATATTCTCAATTTAATCAACAACGGCAACCATTCAACATGTAGTTCATTTAATAATTCAATATAATAATTCAAGCATATGTATATACGAAAGGATAAATATGTGCACAATGAATTCAGACATGAAATGCAAATAGTTATTTCCTAGCATGCAAGTAAAAGCTCATGTGAAATCCGCACCTGAAAGCAAGAACACAAAACACATAAGACACAAGCAATCGTATCGGCCACCTTGGCTCCGCTAATCAACCTCCCAACTCTAAGCAATGAAAATACTGATTCTAAGTTTTGATTTTCAAGTAATAATTAAGATTAAAAGTATGTTATTTATAAACAGACCCAAGATAATGCGTACATATGGTCAGTTTATAGTGATGTACCATACCTCAATTAATAAGTTCTCTTTGTAATTTGAAATTACAAGCTACCATTTAGTTTGCTTAAAAAAAACTAGTTCAGAAATTAATTAATATAATCTTTATAAATTACCAAATAATCAAAGCCAGTTGTACAATCCTTTTAACAAAATCTAAACTTTTAATTATTTTTCAAAAATATAAGGGGACATAATACAATTTTCCAAGATAACTAAATATCACATAACTTGTAAAATTCTTAACAAAATTCGGTCATCAAATAAATTAGCTAAGTTGAATGTTTTTAATTTTCAGAATTTCATTCCAGCCATAACATTTTCTAAAGTGTCAAAACAATTTGCAAAGAGAACTCAAATAATAAATAATTTATCAAAGAATCTATTAATTTGTCAAATAAGTTAAAACGTCAATGAAACGTGTACCCAGCTTAAAACTTCAATATAATTGGAAGAGTGGATGAGAATTTTACCAATATAAAAGTTCCAAATTTAACTTCGACAAAGATACTTGGTGCTGCCCTCAACTAAATCATTCTCCCCAAACCGATTAGCAATAATGACTAGTTGCCTAAGTTCTCTCTTCCTTTTTCTTTTTATTTTCTGTTTTGGGTGGAATATTTAGTAGTTAATTGCTACCCTTTTCTCACATTGATATAGAAAACCAAGAAGAGAAGGGTGCGCACAAGAGAAATGGTGAAAAAAAATGCTGAGGATAAATTCTGATCGGTTATAAATGGAGAACTATACTTAGTGAGCGATGCACTCTATGCCAAATAAAATTGAGTTGCTTGTATGACACGTGGGTCCCAATTGCTAGATGGCATGAGGAGAATTAGTGGACTGACACAAATTCGGTGGCTTAGAGTGAAATTGATGCTTCATTTAATACATGAACAATACGATATTGTAACTTACATGTGGGTCCAACCTTGGCAACTAACAATTATTATAGACCAGTTCATCGAATTATTTAATAATATGATAAAACATCATGTGTTGCAGAAATTAATTTGTGTTAAATAAAAAAGGGCGCACAGAAATCTAATTATAAAATCAAAGCAACCAAAAGTTCTAACAAAAATTTTAACGACCCAAAATAAAATTCCAAGGTATAACATAAATAATTTTAATATGAATTGACCAAATGACCTCGAATGTATCCAGAATCGCTTAAAATACTTAATTGTTGCTGAGAATATTCTTTTAATGCACTTTATATGCATATTTTCGATGAATAATCCATTATTTAGAATAAGTAAATCCATTATTTATTGATCATATAAAGAGTTTATAGATAGATTTTTGTGATCAAATGACTTCGAGTAAATCCGGAATCGCTAGAAAAGCTCAAAAGATGCTAAAAATAATCTTTAATTACAATATATATGCGTTCTTTTTAAGTATAATGCAAAATCTAAATTGTCTAAATTATATTCTAGAACATACAAAGAGTTTAAATATGGATTATTGTGACAAAATTACTTGAAACAAATCCATAATTGCTTGATATTCTGAAATAATACATAAAATAAGTTTAAACATTCAAACAAATAAGATCTGAATTGATTATTATGAACAAATTACTTCAAAAGAATCCTGAATCTCTTTGAAGTGTGGAAATGGTACACTGAATAAGCTTTTTATATGTGTATTTTTAATGTATAATCCAAGATTTCGAATAAAGAGCTCAAATATAGATTATTGTGAATGAATAATATCTAAAATTGCTTAAATTGCTCAAATGAAGCTCAGGATAGTATTCTTTATCATATTATATGCGCATTATCTATGAATAATCTAATATTTTGAATAAGTAAGATATGGATTATGTTGTATACCATATAAAGAGCATAAATATAGATTTTTGTGATCAAACGACTTCAAAAAAATCCGAAATAAGCTTTACGTGAAAATGTATATGCGTTCTTTTTAAGTATAATGAATTATTTCGAATATATAAGATCTGAATTATATTTCAGAAAATATAAAAAGCTTAAATATGGATTATCGTGATAAAATTACTTGAAACAAATCTACAATCACTTGAAATGCAGAAATGATTCATAGAATAAGTTTATTTGTAATTTATATGCGCATTTTCAATGTATAATACAACATTCAAGTAATTATGATCTGAATTATATTCTAGATCATATAAAGAGCTTAAATATAGATTATTGTGAATAAATGATTTCGAATGAATCCAAAGATGCTTAAAATGCTCAAATGAAGCTCAAAATAATATTAGTTTCTATATTATATGCGTATTTTCAATGGATAATCCAATATTTTGAATAAGTAAGATCTAGATTATATTGTATACCATATAAAGAGTTTAATATATGTTTTTGTGATCAAATGACTTTGATTGAATCCGGAATCGATAGAAATGCTCAGCAGATGCTGAAAATAAACTTTATTTGCAATTTATATACTTTTTTTGTAAGTATAATACAATATTTTGAATACTTAAGATCTGAATTATATTATAGAACATATAAAGAGCTTAAATGTGATAAAATTGGTTAAAACAAATCCATAATAACTTTAAATGCTTAAATGATACATAGAATAAGTTTATTTATAATTTATATGTGTATTTTGAATGTATAAAAGAGCATAAATATTGATTACTGTGATCAAATTACTTCAAAGAATCCAGAATCGCTTGACATTCTCTAATGAAACACAAAATAATTATTATTATTTTTTTTTGCAATTTATATGCACCTATTCAATTTATAACGCACAATTCTGAATAAGTAAGATCTGAATTGTATTCTAGACAATATACAGAGGTTAAATATAGATTATTGTGAATAAATGATTTCGAATGAATCCAAAATTGCTTAAAATGCTCAAATGAAGTTCAGAGTAATATTGTTTTGCACATTATATGTGTATTTTCTATGCATAATCCAATATTTTGAATAATTAAGATCTTGAATATTTTGTATATGGTATACCATATAAATAGTTTAAATACATGTGTTTTTGTGATCTAGTGACTTCGAAAGAATTCAAAATCACTAGAAATGCTCAACTGATGCTAATAATAAGTTTTACTTGCAATTTATATGCGTTCTTTTTAAGTATAATGCAATATTTTGAATATTTAAGATCTGAATTATATTCTAGAACATATAAAGAGCTTAAATATGGATTATCTTGATAAAATTACTTCAAACGAATCCCGAATCTCATTGAAATGCGGAAATGGTAGACTGAATAAGCTTTCTTTGCAATTCATATGTGTATTTTCAATGTATAATCCAATATTTGGAATAATTAAGATATAAATTAAAGGCTTAATTTTTTATATGCTCTTGAACTCTTTCCTATTTGTTTATTTCTCCCTATACTCTTGTTTATTTTTTATTTTCTACTAAACTCTTCGAAATGATTTCTTATTTGCCGTCCAACTTAAAATTTAAAATTAAGAAAAAATAAATTAGAAGGATAAAAATACCCTGATCATTTTTATTTTCCCTTGTTTTTTCCTTACTCAGGAAAATTTCTTGTTATGGGAAAAATTATTAAAACTCCAAACTAGCAAAACATTACATGAGTGAATACTAATACCTTAGGCCACATTTTTCCGTGGCGATGAAAGGTTAAATTCAAACTGACAACACATAATTAGATTCACTATATGATATTGGCGGCGTTAATTATTTTCAACCTTTCATAATTCTTAGTAATCATAGTTACATTCATTAAAAGATGAAAAAACACGTAACATGAGTGAATATATTAAATTCAACCCTTCTTGAGCGCTGATATATTATGCATAATCCATTTTATATATACATGCTTGATCGTGAATTGGAATTGATAAATGAAGAACCAGTATCGAAGCCACAATTCTCAATCTATTTTCGGAAATTGGTAAATTAAGGGTCGGAAGTGGGAAAAATATTATGGAGATGAAAAATGAGGGAAATGAAAAATGGTCAGGGGTATTTCTGTCCTTATAATTTGTTTCTCTTTAATTTTCAGTTTTCTTGTAAGATGACTTTAGTTAATTATGTATGGTTAAGTTAAAGGCAAATAAGAAATCATGTTGAAGAGTTTAGTGGCAAATAAGAAATACATAAGAGTGTAGGAGAAATAAACAAATAGGAAAGAGTTCAGGGGCATACAAAAAATTAAGCCTAAATTAAATAACAGGCCATATAAAGAGCATTATTGTGAATATATGATATCAAAAATTGCTTAAAATGCTCAAATAAAGCTCAGAATAATATTCTTTATCACATTTTATGCACATTTTCTATGCATAATCCAATATTTTTAAATATATATTTGTGATCAAATGACTTCAAAAGAATCCAAATTTGCCAGAAATGCTCAAATGATACATAGAATAAGTTTATTTATAATTAATGTGCGTGTTTCAATGTATAATGCAACATTCAAATAAATAAGATCTGAATTATATTCTAGACCATATGAAGAGTTTAAATATTGATTTTTGTGATCAAAACTTCGAATAAACCCGGAATCGCTAGATAAGCTCTACTGGTGCTAAAAATAACCTTTTATATACAATTTACTCTGAGCTTCATTTGAGCATTTTAAGCAACTGGTTCTAAAAATAACCTTTTTAAGTTATAATGCAATATTTCAAATATGTAAGATCTCAATTATATTTTAGAACTTACAAAGAGTTTAAATATGGATTATTATGATCAAATTACTTGAAACAAATCCACAATTGCTTAAAATGCTGAAATAATACATAGACTAAGTTTATTTGTAATTTATATGCATATTGCATTATAAGCATATTTGCTTCAAAGAGCTTCATTTGAGCATTTTAAGCAACTGGTGCTAAAAATAACCTTTTTAAGTTATAATGCAATATTTCGAATATGTAAGATCTAAATTATATTTTAGAACTTATAAAGAGTTTAAATCGGGATTATTGTGATCAAATAACTTGAAACAAATCCACAATTGCTTGAAATGTTGAAATAATACATAGACTAAGTTTATTTGTAATTTATATGCATATTTTCAATGTATAATGCAAGATTCAAACAAATAAGATCTGAATTATATTACAGAACATCTAAAAGCTTAAATATGGATTATTGTGATAAAATTGCTGAAAACGAATCCATAATCACTTTAAATACTTAAATGATACATAGAATAAGTTTACTTATAATTTATATGGGTATATTCAATGTAATGCAACAATCGAATAAGTAAGATCTTAATTACATTCTGGACCGTATAAAGAGCTTAAAAATAGATTATGTGTAAGTGCTTTAATGATTCTAGAATGCGGAAATAACCAGAATCTTAGATTACCTCTAGCCATCGCTGATCGAAATCGAGCGTTGAGTGGATGAACTTTAATCCGCAAGACATGCGTCTCCTTCTCGTCTTCTGCAACCTGCAAAGACTCCTTAGCAAGAAGGCACTACAGAACCGTTGTAACGTCCCGTGACTCGATGGTGAACTCGGGAAACGACGGCCCTGACCCGTTTCCTCCTCTCTCCTTATATTCCTTCTCTCTTGCTCACTATACAATAGTAGAACTGAAAGAATGAGTTAAGCCTCCTGTACTCCATCATAACAGGGCTTAATATAGGTGTCTAATCACTCAGAGGGCGCATACAGTGGATCAGAACCAAAGGGTGCAGAGATCATACCGTTCTGTCCAAATTCACTCCCAGTGGTAGCGACCCGCTGGACTCTTTGGTGACCCGCCAATACTTTCTGCGACCCGCTTGACAACCAAGCAGTCCGCTAGACTTGGCATTTTGGACAGAATACTACATTCTCCCACTTGAGCTTGCATCCTTTGTCTACGCAATCCCCTATGTTTTCTTTATACTAAATGATAGAGACATAATACATTGAACTATGGCAGTAAGTCATCATTATCGTTATTAGCGCTAAAAACAACTAATAAATGCGAATATTACTTTCCATAATCACAATGTACTATATAACTATCAATTTAGCCCTTTATGTGATTAGAATACAATCCTTATGAATAAACCCGACGTTTATTCCAGGTCAGTCTTTATGATGTAATTCTCTACCTTATGATCAAATATATATTCCATATATGTGCGCACAATCAACCGAGAAAGACATCTATACTTTATGAAGAGATTATATACAATCGTACGATTAATATTGTTCATAGGATCAATTCCTATATATACCCGCTACATGATCTTTGAATTCCTTTAGCTGCAGTATTTATTTAAAGAATCAGTCAGCTTCATTCTGTATGAATACACTTAATGACCACTTAATTCTTCTTGATATGCTCTTTCTCAGTCAAATACTTAACGTCGATATATTAACCTCGACTTTACCTTTATTATTTTTTTTTACTAGAAAGACTACAACAGAATTATCACACAGAATATCCTTAATGGCCTAGATTTAGAATCCATGATTCTAAGCCTCACTATAAAACTCTTCTACCACCATCGAAGGTAATCTCAAAACATACAACAAACTATACTTTATGTTGAAGTAATGACCAATGTCAATTAGACACTTCTTGATAACACAATTTCACTGGCTAACATGTATCCTGAATTCGATTTACTGGAATCGACACAACCAGTTTATGTACCAAAATACATTCAACTTATTAGTCTATTGAGACATAAGCACATTATCTTTAGTACCTTAAAGATATATCATTACTTTCTTAGCAATTTAACCGTGGTCTTTCCCTGATTACTATGATATCAGTCCAAATATTCTAAATGGCAAAAGCTATGTCAGTTTATGTGCACAAACCTGACCATACTTTATGCTTTCATCTTGCCTAAATACATAAAGTATTTACTATTTGTTCTCTTTTCTGAGTTATACTGAGGATATCGATTCAGACTGAATCTATCACCTATCTTAATAGGTACCGGACTCGGTGAATATCTTTCTATCCAGAATCTTTCTAATACCCATTGATATATGCTTGTTGAGATAAATCAAGAATATCTTGATTACTATCTACATGGGTCTTTATGCCTGTCATAAACAAGACTTCACCCCATATCCTTCATATCAATATTTTAGAAAGAAATTATTCACTTCATATGACTATCTTTTATCATTAGTCACAAGTAGAACATTATCTATATATAAAACAAGTAAACAAAATCAACTCCCACTAATCTCCTGGTATGTGCACTAGTTCATAATGTATTTCTTCGAAACTGTATGAACAAATAACCTCATGAAACTAATACCATTAGTGAAATACTTGTTCTAAATCTTACATAGAACACTTTAACTTGTTAACTAAATACTTATTACATCTAAAGAATAAACTTGATGGTTATTTAAATAACCTCCTTCTTTAGATTACCATTAAGAATTGCAACATTTTATATCCATCTGATGTAACTCGAAAACAGAATGAGTTACTAATGCCATAACCACACAGAGTGAATATTTCTTTAATACATGAGAGAAAACTTTCATGTGATTCACTACTTCTCTTAAATGAATCTTTTGGTGACAAGTCTAATTTGTATTACTTTATGTCAACTTATGAATCCCTTTGGTTTTAACAAATCCTTTACAACCAATAGGTTTAAACCATAAGTGACTTGATCAAATTCCAGACTTCATTACACACCATTGATTCTAACTGATCTTACTTGGCATTATACCATAATATGGACTCACTGCAATTTATTATCTTGAAAATGTAACAGGATAATGTTCAACGCTAATGTCTTTATAATAGTCTCGTAGACAAACTACATATTACTACTAGAAATAACCGACTTTATCCTTTATTAGATCGCCTTAATATTGAATTATAAAGTTCAACTTGATCTATTCTTATTCTATATGCCGGTTAATGAATGTCAATAATTGAATTATCAATATTCAGCGATCCTTATGAATAACATCCAATTATATATTAGAGGGAATTACCGTATGATCTTAAAGTGACAACTCCCACTAATCTGAACATTCTCTAGAATTTAATATTTCTAGATTCATATCCTAGTAATATTTCTAATCTCTTT
Source organism: Rhynchospora tenuis (assembly GCA_027725995.1). Classification (NCBI taxonomy): domain Eukaryota; kingdom Viridiplantae; phylum Streptophyta; class Magnoliopsida; order Poales; family Cyperaceae; genus Rhynchospora; species Rhynchospora tenuis. Next base: position 66,910,214 of record CM050889.1, on the reverse strand, counting down.
ACCTTTATCTTACTTCACAATCTTTATTTGCTTACCGCATTGTTTCTATATTTCCACCTTGAAAACCTTAAAAGGTATGTAGAGATACATATATATTGTGAGTAATCATCAGTTAGAGATTAATGCATGCTTTGTGCTTGATGCATGTTAGTCATTTTTCATACTTGTTAATCATATCTCAACCATATGAACACTCTGAACTTTATCCATAATATGCCTATTCTCCTTTTAACACACATGATCAAAACACCCGATTGACCATTTATCCTTATATGTGTTACAACCTTATAGGAAATCTTAACAAGACCATATTAATTTGGACAAGTGTTCAAAAATGAAATATACAAGTAATTAATGACTTAGAAATACTATATAGACCCTTTAGTTGAACAACTATATTCTTCATTTTCATTATATGCTCTCACACACCTATAATGGTAATAAGTCTAAAAAATAAACTTTATGATGAGTATTATAACATTTGCCTTAACCTAAGAGGCCAATAACTCATCTAATGTCTTATGTAAGAACTTGACATTGACAAGCACATCAACCGAATTACTAAACATTGAAAAGCTTATTCCTTATAAACATGATACATGAGCAGTTAAACTGCTCCCACTGTTCATAATAACCCATGTTCATAAGCTCAATTTCAAAAGTATATTCTCCTGGTTGATCTTTCTTGATGGCAAATTCAATATTCTTACAACTTTAATGAAGGAGAACAGTATCCTTTCAGACCTTATAACTATTATCCTTAACTCAGAAACACTAATACTTATCATTTCTAATGGGGAATCCGCTATCCTTATGAAAGTAAAACTGATACGTGCTTATACTTTATATTGAGATTTAACTTTATACTTAATTTACCAATGTAAACTAAGTGACGTATCCTTATGAGTTAATTCCTACATAATACTACCTGTGGGCTAAATATCATGCTATAACTCTTTATGTAATTAAACATTACAACTTTATGAATCAATCTCCTACACAGTATTACATGTGGGCTAAATACTATGCTTTGATTCTCCATACTTTATGATATAACTAGTTAATTATATTCCTATCCTTAATCCCTGTGGGCAAATTAAGTATTCATAATTAACCATTATATCCTAATATATTAAGTTAACTAAGTCAATAGTCCTGTGGGACGATATTAACTTTTGTCAACTTAATTTATTACAATCTTGTGTCTATTTAATCCAAATGTGATTATAACTTTATATATACCTAACCTTAATACAACTAAGGATGCTGTGGCTACTCCTTAATTTATTAATGTATATTCATCACTAGACACAATCCATGTCTATTATTCCTAATGTGATTTATAGATACACTATATAATATATATACCTTAATGTAATTGAAGATGTTATGGCTACTCTTTAGTTGAACAACTATAATCTTCAATTAATTATCATATATTAATCACATGACATATAACTTTATTATCTGTCTCTAGTTATAGCGGTCCGCTAAAACCACAAGTGGTCCGCTTGCTATTTCAGCGGTCCGCTAGACATATAAGCGGTCCGCCTAGACATATAACAATCCATCATGAACACGCAATAAACTTCAACAAATGAATCCATATGTAACTATTCATTATAATGGATGATGGTCTATTTCCTTCACTGTAACTGACAGATATGTTTAAACGCTAACTGAATCGTCTAAACAAAACAAGTCTTAAAGCAAGCATAATACCAAGCGGCCCGTTAAAGACTCAAGCGGTCCGTCTAAAATGTCTGCATCAAAGGACTCAACTAGAACATAGATTATCTAAGTATAATTATCTATATTTGAATAATTACCATATGCACAATTACTGTCATATCCTTTATGAATACAATTTGTATAATAGTATACAACATGTATAGTTATTCAAGTTTGTTTAGTCAATATAATGCTTGTAGTGCCAATACTAATAGAGTACCCGATAGTATGATGGTCTGTGGACTGCATCAAACTTTACTACTATAGTATATTCAAGCATATCACTATTGACTAACCAATCTCCAACAAAACATGCCAACCATCTATATACAAATTCAGTATTTTGACAAATTGTGACTATTCTATAGATTTCCACGATAATTAAGTAATCTACTAGGCCTAACTAACATTAGAGAACCATAATATGTCTAATTATACCTTAATTTTCATCTTAAAATGCATTTCTAGACCAAATCCAGTTCTAGCGGGTCGCACAAGCCTCTGGCGGGTCGCCAAAACTGAAGGGGCGCCTCCAGAACTCGTCCAGAAATTTCAGACAGCCTGAATACTTTCTGGTAAACTGGTGATATCTTTTTCTATACTTATCCGTTTTCTGTGTTCTTGGTCATTCTGGAAAACTAGATTCAAAGATCTTTCAAATGACATAAGTTTCATCAAAAACAAGTTTACAGATCAAAAGATATAGCCCTCGAAAGACAGACTATCCCAGACGAAATCCGACAAACTGTCAGCCTGACCTATTTTGTAGACAGCATATCTCTCTCATACTTTATCGGAATTTCGCAAATTTATACTCTATGGAAAGATATATGAAATATCTATATCCCAGTAAAATTTCATACAAAACCCAATTACCAATTGAGAGAAAAATGACCCGTACTACTGAAAGGTCAGAAATTCCAGAACCCTGACTGCCTGACCTCTTTTGGTTACGACTTGATTATCTCCCTTTATACCCGCTTGATTTTCAAGATCTTGGTCTCTATGAAAAGTAGACTCAGAGACCTTTCCATATCTGAAAACCTCACGCAAATCGGATAAGCGGATCTTGAGATATCGCTCCACAAAATCAGACTATCAATTCTGCCAGACAAACTCAATCCACTCGACACTTACAACTCGAATTTTTATACAAAATTCGACTTCAATCAAGGCAAGCAGAGGCGTATCAGGCTCTGATACCAACTGTAAGTGCTTTAATGATTCTAGAATGCGAAAATAACCAGAATCTTAGATTACCTCTAGCCATCGCTGATCGAAATCGAGCGTTGAGTGGATGAACTTTAATCCTCAAGACATGCGTCTCCTTCTCGTCTTCTGCAACCTGCAAAGACTCCTTAGCAAGAAGGCACTACAGAACCGTTGTAACGTCCCGTGACTCGATGGTGAACTCGGGAAACGACGGCCCTGACCCGTTTCCTCCTCTCTCCTTATATTCCTTCTCTCTTGCTCACTATACAATAGTAGAACTGAAAGAATGAGTTAAGCCTCCTGTACTCCATCATAACAGGGCTTAATATAGGTGTCTAATCACTCAGAGGGCGCATACAGTGGATCAGAACCAAAGGGTGCAGAGATCATACCGTTCTGTCCAAATTCACTCCCAGTGGTAGCGACCCGTTGGACTCTTTGGTGACCCGCCAATACTTTCTGCGACCCGCTTGACAACCAAGCAGTCCGCTAGACTTGGCATTTTGGACAGAATACTACATTATGGTGATCAATTTTACTACAAACGAATCCAGAATCGCTTGACATTCACTAATGATAAACAGTAGAATTTTTTTTTTCCGTTTATATGTGCATTTTTAATTCATAATGCACAACAAGTAAGATCTGAATTGTATTCTAGACAATATAAAGAGCTGAAATATAGATTATTATGGATGAATGATTTCGAATGAATCCAAAATAGTTAAAATGCTCAGATGATGTTCAGAATAAACAGATATGGTTAAAATGCTCATTTTCAGAATCCAAAATTGTTAAAATGCTCAAAACATTGCACATTATTTACATATTTTCTATGCATAATCCAATATTTGAGTAAGTACGATCTGGAATATAATGTACACCATATAGAGAGCTTAAATAAGATTTTTGTGATCAAGTGACTTGAAAGAATCCGAAAGAGCTAGAAATGCTCAACTGATACTAAAAATGAGCTTTTAGCAATTTATATGCGTGATTTTTAAGTATAATGCAATATTTTGAATATGTAAGATCTGAATTATATTCAACATCTAAAAAGCTTAAACATGGAATATCTTGATAAAATTACTTAATCGCTTTAAATGGTCAAATGATGCATAGAATAAGTTCATTTATAATTTATGTGCGTATTCTCAATGTATAATGCAACATTTAAAAATAAGATCTGAATTATATTCTAGACCACATAAAGAGCTTAAATATAGATTGTTGTGATCAAAATTACTTCAGACGAATCCAGAATAGCTTGAAATTCTCAAATGATACACATAATAAGTTTTATTTGCAATATATATACATATTTTCAATATATAATGCAATGTTACATATAAGTAAGATCGGAATTTTATTCTAGACCATATTAAGAGCATAACTATAGATTTTTATGAACAAATTACTTCAAACAAATCCCGAATCGCTTTGAAATGCAGAAATGGTACACTGAATAAGTGTGATCTGAATTATATTGGCGATTTATAAAATCCAATATTTGGAATAAGTGTGATCTGAATTATATTATAGGCCATATAAATATCATAAATATAGATTAATGTGAATAAATTATTTTGAATGAATCCAAAATTACTTGAAATGCTCAAATGAAGCACCGAATAATATTATTTTGCATATTATAGGCGTATTTTTCATTCATAATCCAATATTTTAAATAAGAAAGATTCGGATTATATTGTAAACCATATAAAGAGTATAAATATAGATTAATGTTACCAAATAATTTCGAATTATTCCAGAATCGTTTGAAATGCTCAACCGATGGTCAGAATAAGGTTTATTTGCAATTTATATGAGTACTTTGTATATACAATGCAATAATTTGAATAAGTAAGATATGAATAATATTTTAGACCATGTAAACCATTTAAATATGAATTATTATTACAAAATGATCTCGAATGTATCCAGAATTGCTTAAAATACTTAAGTGTTGCTCGGGATATTCTTTTAATGCACTTTATATGCATTTTTTCTATAAATAGTCCATTATTTTGAATAAGTAAATTCATTATTTTTTATGCTATAGTGATGCTAAAAATAACCTTAATTTACAATTTATATGGATTCTTTTTAAGTATAATACAATATTTCGAATATGTAAGATCTAAATTATATTCTAGAACATTCAAAGAGTTCTAAATATGGATTGTTGTGATCAAATTACTGCAAACAAATCCACAATTGCTTGAAATGCTGAAATAATACATAGAATAAGTTTATTTGTAACTTATATGCACATTATCAATGTATAATGCAACATTCAAACAAATAAGATCTGAATTATATGCTAGACCATACAAAGAGCTTAAAAATAAATTATTGTGATAAAACAACTTCAAACGAATCCAAAATCGCTTGGCAATCACAAATGATATACAAAATTAATTTTTCATGCAATTTATATGCGTATTTTCAATTTATAATGAAAATGTTTGAATAAGTAAGATCTGAATTGTACTCTAGACCATACCAAGAGCTTAAATATCGATTATTGTGATCAAATGATATAGAATGAAAGCAGATTCGCTTGAAATGCTTAAATGATGCTCAGAATAAGCATTATTTGCACATTATATGTGTATTTTCTATGTTTAATCAAATATTTCTGAAAATAAATAAGATTTGAGTTATATTCTACACTGTATAAAGAGATCAAATATCGATTATTGTAAATAAATGATTTCGTAAGAATAAAAAAATTGCTTAAAATGCTCAAATGAAGCTCAGAATATTTTTTTTTTTTGCACAATTTATGCGTATTTTCTATGAAAAATCCAATATTTCAATAATTAAGATCTGGATTACATTGTACACCATATAAAGAATTAAAAATATATATTAGTATGCTATAATGGCTTCGAATGAATCTGGAATCGCTTGAAATGCTTGGTCGATGTTCAGAATAAGTTAATTATATAGTCTATATGAGCATTTTTTACGTACAATGCAATAATTTGAATAAGTAAGATCAGAATAATATATTAAACTATATAAACCGTATAAATATGGATTATTGTGACCAAATGACATCGAATGTATCCAGAATCGCTTAAAATACTTAATTGTTGCTTAGAACATTCTTTTTTTTTGTATCAAATTCTATGAATAATACATTAGTTTGAATAAGTAAGATTCAAATTATACTCTTCATCACATAAAAAGTTTAAATATAGATTTTGTTTGATAAAATGACTTCAAATGAATCGAAAATCGTTAGAGATGCTCAACTGATGCTAAAAATAAGTCTTATTTGCAATTTATATGCTTTCTTCTCAAGTATAATGCAATATTTTGATTATGTACGATCTGAATTATATTCTAGAACATATAATAGGCTAAAATATGGATTATTGTGCTCAAATTAGTTGAAACAAATCCAGAATCGCTTGAATATCTCAAATGATATACATAATAAGTTTTATTTACAATTTATATGCATAATTTGAATATATAATTCAACTATTTGAAGAAATGAGATTTGAATTATATTCTGGACTATATAAAGAATTTAACTATAGATTATTGTGTTCAAATTACTTCAAACGAATCCAGAATCAAATCAAAATAGCATCAAAATACTGAAATGGTACACAGAATAAGCTTTTTTTTTAAAAAAAAAATTATATGTGTATTTTCAATTTATAATGCAATATTTGGAATAAGTATGATCTGAATTATATTATACATAGTCTAAAGAGCAGAAATATAGATTATTGTGCATAAATGATTTCGAAATGAATCCAAAATTACTTGAAATGCTCAAAGGAAGCTCTGAATAATATTGTTTTGTTCATTACATGCGTATTTTCTATGCATAATCCAATATTTTGAATAAGTAATATCTAGATTATATTGTACATCATATAAAGAGTTTAAATATAAATTACTATGATCATTCTTCGAACAAATCCAGAATCGCTTCAAATGCTCAACTGACTCAGAATAAATTTATTTGCAATCCATATGAGCATTTTATATGTACAATCTAATAATTTGCATAAGTAAGAGTATAAATATGGATTACTGTGACCAAATGACGTTGAATGTATCCAAAATCGCTTAAAATACTTAATTGTAGCTCAGAACATTATTTTTTTGTGCTTCTATATGCATATTTTCTATAATTCATTATTGAACAAGATCCGAATTATATTCTTGATCATATAAAGAGTTTACATATAGATTATTGTGATGAAATGACTTCGAATAAATCTGGAATCACTAAAAAGCACAACTGATGCTAAAAATAAGCTTTATTTGTAATTTATATGCGTTCCTTTTTAAGTATAATGCCTTCGAATAAGTAAGGTCTAAATTATATTCTTGAAACAAAGAGTTTAAATATGGATTATTGTGATTAAATTACTTGAAATAAATCCACAATCGCTTGAAATGCTGAAATGATTCATAGATTTATAATTTATATGCGTATTTTTAATGTATAATACAGCATTCCAATAAATAAGATCTGAATTATATTCTAGACCATATAACGAACTGAAATATAGGTTATTGAGAATAAATGATTTTGAATGAATCCAAAGATGCTTAAAATGCTCAAATGAAGCTCAGAATAATACTGTTTTCTACATTATATGCATATTTTTCAAGGGATAATCCAATATTTAGAATCATTACTATCTGGATTATATTGTACACCATATAAATAGTTTAATAAAAGATTTTGTGATCAAATGACTTTGATTGAATCCGGAATCGCTAGAAATGCTCAGCAGATGCTAAAAATAAGCTTTGTATGCGTTATTTATAATTTATATGCATATTTTCAGTGTATAATGCAACATTCAAATAAATAAGATCTGAATCATATTCTAGACCATACAAAATAAGTTTTCTTTGCAATATATATACGTATTTTAAAAATATAATGCAATATTTCGAAAATGTAAGATCTGAATAATATTCTAGACCATATAAAGAGCTTAACTATATATTATTATGATCAAATTACTTCAAACAAATTCCGAATCGCTTTGAAATGCAGAAATGGTACACTGAATAAGCTATATTTGCAATTTATATGTGTATTTTCAATGTAAAATCCAATTTTTGGAATAAGTAAGATCTGAATTATATTATAGACCATATAAAGAGCTTAAATATACATTATTGTGCATACATTATTTCGAATTAATCCAAAATTACTTAAAATGCTCAAATGACTCTCCAAATAATATTGTTTTACAAATTATAGGCGTATTTTCCCATGCATAATCCAATATTTCGAATAAGTAATATTTGGATTATATTGTAAACCATATAAAGAGTTTAAATGTAGATTATTGTGTGACCAAATGATTTCGAATGAATCCAGAATAGTTTGAAATGCTCAATCAATGCTCAGAATATGTTTTATTTGCAATTTATATGAGTATTGTATATACAATGCAATAATTTGAGTAATTAAGATATGAAAAATATTTTAGACCGTATAAACCATTTAAATATGAATTATTGTGACCAAATGACCCCGAATGTATCCAGAATCGCTTAAAATACTTTTGTTGATCAGAATATTCTTCTAATGCACTTTGTATGCATATTTTCTATTAAGAGTCCATTATTTTGAATTAGTAAATCCATTATTTTTAATCATATAAAGAGTTTAAATATAGATTTTTGTGATCAAATAACTTCGAGTAAATCCGGAATTGCTAACATTTATTTACAATTTATATGCGTTCTTTTTAAGTGTAATGCAATATTTCGAATATGTAAGATCTAAATTCTAGAACATACAAAGAGTTTAAATATGGATTATTGTAATCAAATTACTTGAAACAAATCCACAATTGCTTGAAATGCTGAAATAACACAGAATAAGTTTATTAGTAATTTATATGCATATTTTCAATGTATAATGCAACGTTCAAACAAATGAGATCTGAATTATCTGTTAGATCCCTGGACCCACCTGGTGAAAATTTTCTGCGCCAGCTATCTCTAGATTTTCTCTGATTTTATCACTCTTCCTCAAGTTAAGATGGTAGATGTCGTATAATCATAGCTTCCTAAATTATCTGCGCCACCGGTTGATCTTTGCTTTTGAAAAATGGAGTTCAATTTTTTTGGCTTGAACCTTTTCTCTAATAAAGTGGCAATCCACTTCTATGTTTTTGGTTTGCTCGTGGAAGACGGGATTTGCCGCAATGTGTCTCAGCGCTTAATTATCATAAAACATCTTCATTGGTGCTTCATGCATGATATTCAAGTTGGTCAGTAATTGTTAGATCCACGTCAACACGCTTGCAAATAACTGATTGCATTGCTAAAAGGGAATCTTTCCATCTTTTTCAAATACATACATTTTTCGCCAAAATATCCTTGTCGATTTAAATGTAAAAAGTTGTTGTAACCTAGTGGTAAACCAGGCTATCTAAATGGCTCTTTCAAATAAAATAATACCAGCCATTGAGCTTTCCCATAAAGTTAATTCGATGGTAGAGCTGGTTCATTCAATGCTTATCCTAATCAGCGGATGGAACTGAATATTCTTAATTTATAAATTGCATATATAAGCTTTACTTTATATATGCAATTTTGAACACTGTGGAATAAAATCTATGAAGATTTTAGATTGATTCATCCCCAGATAAAAGCAAATTGATATAGCAAAGTTTAGTTATATGATTCCAATTTCCAGGTATTTATAATAAAAAACTTTCAGCAGCTCGTTGATTTATCTTTTCTGTTCTTAACTTTGATACATACCCATTACCCAATACAGTGCTAAGTATGTCTTGATTGAGAGATTAGAATTTCATTGTTAGTGCTACAGGCGTAGGCCTATCTGAGTTGCCTACGTCATGCTGATGTGGCTGTTCAGGTCCAAGTATGTTGGGGGTCGTGATTGTCTGAGTGGTAATTCAAGGGACCAATATCTCTGTAGTGTATTTGGTCCGCTAACGTGTACGTAGCAGACTGATTTTTACGGACCGACAAAATTGGTCCGCTACATGGTAGAGGATTTTGTTCCGTAATTCAAGGTTACAGCCACACAGGATTAGTATGTTGATATGGCTCTTCAGGAAGGAACCAATGTTTGATACCCTAAGATTTAATTTGGGGTTCATATCCTACCAACTTCAATTTAACAACCTCAATATTGACTTTTGGCATGATTTAGGTTAATAGTGATAAGTTATAGTTATGTGAGATTTAATTTTAAAATGTTAATGTAAAAAAAGATAATCAAGACTTGTTTATCAAATATCAGATATCAAATTATGTTAACAAATTCTTAACAAAAAAAAACATGCATTACTACTTTAGACTGCCATTCTCTTGTGCGCTGATAATGTGTAAGCAAATGAGTAACCGTAAATTTGCTGAGAACTGCTTTGAGAATTTAATAAAACTTGACTGTCTATAATTATTTCTTAATTATTATCCTAAACTTTTACTGAATAGTAATTTTACAACACCGACATTCCAAATCTGCACAAATCGTACATAAGGACGATGATTTATCTGCGTCTCAAATAAATGCAAACTTACGGTCCCACAAAAGAAAAAGAACCCACAGTACGTACCAATCAAGCCCATTCTGCAAAATCTGAATCCACTTGTTTCCTGGCTTCATAGATTCTGCTCAGCCGGACAAAAGTAAAGACCCCACTTCAAATCCAAGTGGAGGTGGAGATTACATTCCTCATTAGGAAGTGACAAGGATCGTTTTGGTTATTTGCTCTCAATCAATTTTCTCTTTACTTGTTGATAAGGAAGCAATTGTTTCTAAAATTATTTCTTCAAATCCAAGTAGGTGGAGATCACATTACTCATCAGAAGTGACAAGCTTGGGCATTTTCTTTCAATCAATTTCCTCTTTTTCTTGTGAAATATAATTAACTGATTAATCAATTATTTAATTGTTTTTCATCAAATCCAAGTGGAGGTGGAGATCACATTCCTAATGAGGAAGTGACAAGGATCATTTTGGGTACTTTTTTCTCAATCAAACTCCTCTTTGTATGGTACCCACCGTAGTGTTCTTTATTTGTATTTTGAGTCCTTGTTTTTTGTTTCAAAAATAAGTTACAGAAGACCCCCCCCCCCCCCCCCCCCCAAAAAAAAAAAAAAAAAAACGAGAATTAATGGTTAATGGTCCTTGAATATTATAAGAATAAAATATTCATTTACATCAAATTTAAATCTCATAATATACAAAATATGTCACTGACTAGTCTTCAACGATTCCACCTGCGATTTACCTCGTGGGCCCCTTTGGCGGATGTATAGTCGATATTCATTGAATGACATCGGCTTGTACAAAGCTGGTCGATCTGGTGTAATCAATTCCTGTATCGGACTCAGCGGTAAATCGGCTTTTGGATTGTAAAACAAAGCCATAGATAGCCGCTCGTTGGCTGCATTTACCATTACACGGTGCTCTACGCTCTTGTATATTGCATTACTTAGCACCTGAAAGCAGGGAAAGAGTGACTGGTTACGCGACAGGCAATCAAGCTATAAATATTTGTTTCAAGATATGGTTCACATTTATTCATCTTTGTCACATAAAGAGGAAAAAGTTGTGCTGACTAATGTCCATTACTTACCTTTGTCTGACTTGGAACAGAGTGTAGCTTTGTATTTGTACATTTGTATTGTTTTTGTTACTACTTTACTTATTTGTTTATTTATTTTTTTATGAATAGGTAAAATTAAGATATACAAAGGAAAAAGTAAGATTGATTGAATTATCGGACTTTTAAGCACAAAGTTTTATTATGATATTATGAAGGTTTTTTTTTTTTTGAAAATGTGATATTATAAAGGTGAGGAAAGCTTTTCATATATGAGATTTTGGAGATGCTATGTGTACGACACTTGGATCTTTCATTGGTGCGAAGGGTCAACAAGTTTGTCTGGTCGATGCCTTCAGGGGACCCTATAAATCTACAGTGAAGACCTTACAAAGCAAACTACACTATAATCCCAAATGCTACCGATATAGGCTGTACGATCCTAGAATGGTGTGCTCCCGCAACAATGTCTCCAAACTTCTGACTACGGACTTTCACTCAAAAAAAAAAAAAAAACCTCCAAACGTTTTATTTGATATGATGACTAGCCTTCAGAATCAAAAAGAAAAACAGTTACTCGTAGGCCGTAGCTGTCCACGAAATAAGAGTAAAAAAAATATTATAGGAAGACAAAAGCAATGTTTTGAAAACCGAACCGGACGTCGAACCGTTAAAACTTTCGGGTCGATGGTTCAAATGGTTCGACCGGTTGAACCGGTGGATAGAACCGGATGACATCATCCACTCATTTCTTATATTATATATTTTAGTTGCTCAACACTTCACAAAACCATGTCTGGCCCAGTGGCAAAGTTCTTGTTTGTTTAGTCTAGAAGCAGTGGTTCGATCCTTGGAGGTAGTAGATTTTGGTTTAGTTTTATTCCATCTCAGAAATCAAACCAAAATAGTTAAAAAAATATAAAACCGGACGGTTTGGTTCAACGGTTTCACTAAGAATCGGACCGAACCGTCCGGTTCGTTGTGGTTCACAAACATTCAAAAAACCGGGTCAGTTTGGACCGTACTGGTGTTCGGTTCGCGGTTGAACCGGTCGAACCGGCCGGTCCGGTCCGTTTTTCAAAACACTGGACAAAAGTTTTAAAGCATGAGTTTCCAATTAAATTATATTATAAGCACATTTTTATAATAACTTTTTTCAAAAGTGGATTTCTACAAATTTTTTAATTCGTAATAAATTTGATACCCAATAACAAGTCTATTTACAATCGTTATGCCATTGTAATAATTGTAAGCATTAAAACTTAGCTCGGTGAAGTAAATTGAATTGCATAAGTAATCATGAGTTTTGGTTGCTTGTTATTCTAATTATTCACATGCAAGTTGGTCTCTGACAACTATATCTTAACTGAAAAGGAATTGTTAAAAGCAACAAAATAAACTTATACATTAGATGCATTTTATATTTTATATTAATTGAAATTGTCTAATTACCTAGCTAAATGTTAATAAAAAAAATATTTTGTTAAATTTCAACTTGAACTAAATATTACATACAACCTATCCCAACTATATAGAACAAACCAACAAGTTTACCTTATTTTATTTTAAGATCATTATGTTAGCTGATTATTTTCAAATAAATTAACTTTTTGTCAATATAAATCTCATAAATATGTGTCACAATGTATAACGATATGTTAGCTTCTGATGGAGAATTTCATACTAATTCAATTGAATATTTTCGGTAACTGACGTATGTATAAGTTTAAAAGATAAAAAATGAAAAATTAATTTATATGTTGATTCCCGATTTCTCATAAGTCATAATTTAAAGTGTTGCCTTATCTCCACCATATGGATATGCATGAGTACGTGACCGTTGCGGGTTAGTCTTATATATAATTGTAAATACAAGAAAAGGAGAAGGTTTTCTTGAAAATTAAAGTTCTATGTTCTCTCCTTAGATCCGCTCCAGAGGGAGGGACTTGGGAGAGAAGGAAGGGTACTCGGTACCTCCAATTTTGGGAGTAACCGAGCTCTCCCTCTTTCTGTCTTTCTAGTATCCTTGGTTTCCGTCGATTCTCCTCCTCTAGAGCAAGTAACCAATATTCTCCCTCCCTTCCCTTCACTCCGAGTACTCCCCCTGGAACAAACCAACTATATTTTATGCCCGTTATGCGATGGAAAATATAGAATGTATATGCATCTTTTCTTTTTCCATACTAGCAAAATATCCTCACATGTGGACAAATAATGTCTTGTAATAAAATATTTTGTTCATTTTAGATACAGGTAGATTATCTTTTTCAATTTGTTTTCTTATAAGACGGAAAATCAAAATATAGTATTGCTTCTTCCAACCACAGATCAAATCGACCAAACGGCACAAACATGTGTTTATATGTTAGATCTGTATAACCCTCTCTTGGATATGTGCCTTTATAAGAAGTAGAAAAATTTTTCAAAAATTTTAAATTGGCATATTTTGAGTATTTTTTCTTAAGGCAATAATCAAATTAAAAATATATTTTTAAATTTAAATTCGAAATAAGAGATACTTATGTCTCATGGATAAACAAAGTGAGAGAATTAAATGTTCATATTGATTATATCTTTGAAACCTCTAGGCTGTGCTCCAGCCTCCAGACCATTTTAATAATGGGATGGAAGAGAAGGGAAGGATTGTAATTTGTTAGTGCAATGGAAACTCTTACCTCCAAAATTACTTGAAAGTTTGAAGAGGTAAAATATTTCCATTCTATTCCGTTATATAGTGTAATAAAGCAAGTAATTAACAATGTTTTCTTTCTTTTCCATTCCCTTCCATTTCTTTTTTGTCCTGGAGCAGACCGTAGTCTCTTGGCTAGTGGCCAAGTTGCAAGTGTCTTGAGGTGAGTGCCTGTGTCAATGTGTCATCTGCGTGTCTCTCTCCATTTTGTGTTATTATGGTAACTTTGAACCAAATGTTGAAATATATGGTTGGAATTAAAGAAATTATTGGTCACGTGCCAATTAGAATTATAAAGTTTTCCAGTTTTCCTATCATTTCCGATCATATATCACACGTTACATCATTTGCCGTTTTCAGCCCTTGATCTTCTATTGCATGAACTGTCTGTATTTGTTTATGCATAAAGATTAATTAAGTTGTAATTTATAAAATATTTGTCTAGAAGCAGAGAAATGAGTCGCTGGCTGCCAAAATTAGAGATTATTAAATATTAGAAACGACCTCAAAAGCTTATGAATATATAACCTGACCAGTTGATAAATAGTTTTTACTTGATTAATTAACCAAATATCCCCAAGTCGATAATATTTTTGTTTGATAAAAAATCAATAATAATAACAATAAGAAAGGAAAAAAAATAATAGCAACATTCAGAATAACACATGATTCAATATATTGAGATTTGCGACCTAAACTTGAGACAACAAAACATGATTTAATTTAAAGACGGCCTAACCTAACATTGAGAAAACTTTTCAAAGACCCAATTTAAAATGTTATTTGTATAATAATGACCATATGAAACTACTGGCTTTGTCCAAGGCAGTAAAAATAAATAGACTGCATAATAAATTGCATGTAGCGGTCTCAAACAAATAAGTATAGCGTCAAACATAATGCTAATAAGAGTGCATACTTGAAACAAAACATAACTTAAAATCAATAATGGGAATTAAATCCATATCTTAAACTTTCAACCATTCAGATTTCAAATTTAATTATTTGGATATCATACTCTTTATAGATTCGTGGTTACAACTAGCGCTGTCAATTTCGATCCGTTTCGAACGTTTCCGTTCCGTTCCGTCCGAAACGGAGCGGAAACGGAAGGTTTTTTAGTTGCGTTTCAGTCAGCGGAAACAGAACGGAACTGAAATCAATTTCGTTGGTAAAGACGGAACGTAAACGAAACCAGTCAGTTCCGTTTCGTCGGCTCACGTTTATTTCGTTCACCCATCAAAAAATCTACGGCCCTCATATTTCACAGGAATCGTAGAGGGGGAGAGCATTAGGGCGAAGAAATAGAGAGGCGCCGCTCTCGTCTCTATCGCCAGCCTCCTCTCGAGCTCCATCCGAACCCCACAGAGAAACCCCTCTCTCTCTCCCCTCTCCGATGGCCTCCCTCACCACAACTCTCTCTCTCTCTCCCTTCGCCGAGTGCCGTATCTTTCTCTGGCCCGAGCACCAACCCCAAACCCCCATCGACTTTCACTCTCCCCTACTCACCGTCTCTCTCTCAAGCTTCCTCTCAATCTCAAAATCGAGCCCTAACAGAGCTCTTCCCCTTTCGCACAGTGCTCATGCAGTTTGATGCCATCGTTGGAGCTCCCATTTCTCCTTCGTGCTGATATCGACTGAGATTTGAGTTTCAAGAGCAGCAAGAGAGACGAGAGCGGCTCGATTCTTGTGTGATTGAGAAGCTTCGGGCTTCATGGAAACTGTGATTGAGAGAATTAATAATCCAGTGGCCGCCAGGTTAGTAGTTTCAGTCACACCTTCATTGGTTTTTGTTGAGTTGTGTTGGTTTATTTGCTGGTAAGGAATTCCAGTCAGATTTGATTTCATTGGTGATTGTGTTGCCCACTGGTGCTAGTACAGATTCTGCTCACACTGCTATTGCTGGTACTGGTGCAGATCCAGTTCAAGTTGAAAGAGTTGGTGTTGATGATGATGAAGTCCTCTTGGGGAATTAGTTTTATTTTTATTTTCTCTCTGTTTGTGTTGTTTTTCTGCTTTTGTTTTTGTTTTTTAAAGTATGTTGCGACTATGTATGTTTGAGTAGTTTATTTTTGTGTGTTTGAAGGAGGTTGTGTCAAGTTTGGTTAGGCGATTTCAGTAGCTTGAGTTATGTATTTTCTGTTTTGTCCTTGCCTAATACTATATATCAGGGTGCATGTTGTTTAACTTCAATTTCTAACTTCTGTTTTATTCAATAAACTTGCTCTCTTTCATTTTCCCTATGTAAAATCTTTACCAGTAAACTGGTCTGCTTCTTCTCTCTCGTTACCAGTAAAATATAACGTTTTAAACGTTATTTCCGTTAAACTATGACGGAACGAAAACGGCAGGAACTTTAATTACGTTTTAGTAACGTAAACGTCAACGTAAATCACTCCTCTTACGTGCTAACTAACGGAACGAAAACGAAAATGCTGTCTTCCGTGCCGTTTTTGCACGTTTGACAGCGCTAGTTACAACTTACAACAAAGTTCACACGAACGAGAAGCATCTGTTCAGATTTGGTGGTTAATCTTGCTAGTTCCTTTGTTGACGAGGCCACGAGGGGATAAGGTTGTTGTCATGATGGGTCTATCCGGCCCTTATATTTTTTTTTATGGAGTAGGAACTTCAATTTGCCAAGATAATGTTTGGGAGGACATAATTTATAATGTGCCGAGGTGGGATCTCATATGACTATTATGCTATACAAAAAGTGCTTCGAATTAATTTTGTGACTTTGTATTATTATCACCGGCCCTGTAGAATATACAAAAAGTGCTTCGAATATACTGTCATATAATGCTATACAAAAAGTGCTTCGAATTAATTTTGTAACTTTGTATTATTATCACCGGCCCTGTAGAATATACAAAAAGTGCTTCGAATAAACTTTAGTATACTATCAGTTTACTTTGTAGTTTATGACGAACACATAGAGATTAATATAGATAGTTTCATAGTTAGCCACTCTCTTGTTTGTTTACAATTCAAGCCATGCCTCGTACGATGCAAAGAGCGATAAATTGTGTTGACAATAGGCCATATCTATGTAAATAAATACAGATTGGTTAAAAAAGATAAAGTCAGGTACATAGCTTGTGACTATTCATATTTTATTAAAAAATAATTTATCCAGTATTCTCGTTTTAGATACTTGGTACTTGGTAGCTTATTAATTTTTATTTTTATTTTTAATTTTATTATCCTCGGTAGGATGAAAGTGGCTATCAACTAAATAGTCACCAGATAAGACATAACACAAGAGCATATCTAGATTTATTGTGACGTATAAACGAATTTCGAACAGTCGAATTCTATAAAAGAAAATATATATATACTAAAAAAGAGAAAAAAGCCAGTAGTATGGTCCAAATCCAAAATACATTCAGAAGTTCTACGTATTTGGCAGTATACACAAGTCAAGTACTAAAGGTATAAAAAATCCAATCATAGAAGGAAAACGTGCCTTGATTATTCCACCCGTAGCAGTATCTGGACAAACATTTTTTATAGTTTTAACGGCTGAAAGAGAAGTTTGAAACCTCTCCTGGACAAAAAAGCGAGGTGTCCCATTCCTAATGAATGAATTTGTTTTTCGCTCGTGCTTGATTTACCTTTACACATAGATAGCTTCTAGAGCAACATGCCGAGTCTTACTTTTGGCCAACCTTGGCATTTCATAGATTGCGCAAAATGATTTTTATAAGCCGCACGTGGTCACTGAGAAATTTTTTTTTTTCAAAAAAGAACTTAGATTTCATTTATTTCATCATTTTATTTTTATGGATAACATATATGGCGTAATTAATAAGTTATCTAAAACCGTTAGTTACACCAACTTAGAAATGCATCAAAATAAAAATATATAATTATGATTATATTCTTAATTATATAAAAAGATATCGATATTTTCATCATCTGTCAATATTAATGCAATTTAAAATCAAATGATCTGTTATTAAATTAACATTTCAAATTAAACTTGATGATTTGTAAGAGTGACCTTGAGATGAAAGGGCATCCAAATGAAAATCATTATTATCCTATGAGAGAGGCGACACGTGCAAAAGAACAGAATATATTTTATAAGAGTGATCTTGAGATGTTTATTAGCATGATCTCCAAACGAAACAGACAAATTATGTGGACAGAATTTCATATGCGACGTACAGTACATAAACAAAGATATTCGGATCATACTAAATTGGATACTACTATAGCTAGAGACAAAATTAAAGCAGGGGTTGAATTACAGAAGTTTGTTTGACAATTATGACAATCAACATATTCTATAAATATATCCAACAATTATTAATATCAAAAGCAAACTACGTACAGCAGAAATTTATATAATTTATATAGGTTATACAACAAATTTAATTTGTGGAGTTAAACATTAATGGTTCATCCTTCCAGTGGTTTGAAAAATTAATAATTTAGTTTTATTCGCGTTAATTAGTCCAAACGAGTTTCAAATTATCCCAAGCTTAATACACGACATATATAAATTCTTATAGAATATTTCTACAATTTTATTTCAATTTTAATAATTATTTCTTTGATTGTCTGAAAATTTGGCTGTCTAGCAATACTGAAAATATATATCTCTAATAATTCGCACAATTTTAAAAATTATGTAAATTTTCACAGTTGTTAATCAATTTCTTTATATTTTCATCTCTTAATAATTTAGTGCTAACTGGCCCCTGGCCGACTTGCCTTCAAAAAAAAATAATTTAGTGCTAACTATAAACCACACAATAAATAAACATGAGGAAATCGGACAAATTGAAATAACGTATGTGGCCTTTTGATTTGCTAATTGCTCCTATTGATTTGCCAGAACGGCCTTCTAGGATACGCTTTAGTATGCACTTTATTATTTACCATTTGCCTTTTTTTAGTGATAAAGTTTTAGAGCAGCTCGTATCGGAGACAGATATAGCTAATATGTGTTTTTTTTTGTAATTAACAGATCCTAAACGTCATTAATGTTCATATACTTGATTATTGTGTCAACCCAAAAAAAAATGCAGGGGTGAAAATATTAGTTTATTCTAGTATTATTATTTATATAGTTTGGAATACTGATGAAAGAATTTAGAACATAATAACTTCGGAGTTTGCTTTAGATTTGTACTGTTTAGGTAATTTAATTTTCTTCCCCTCCTAGAAACTAGTTATATCACATAATATTTCCCCACGCCATTAGGTACGTGAAATAAACTAGACAATTATGCAGCATGATTTGTTGAGTCATTATCAAAAGGTAGTTAATGCATGATTATTTCCATCTGCTTAATTACGAGTCAAAAGCTCGATCCCTTACCAAGTTTGTTTCTCAGTCCTCAAAACTAATCCATTTATCAATACAAGTTCCCTTTTATTGTTTGCTTACTAGATCAGTCAAGTTTACTGGTTATAGTCTAGCTACTAAAGTAGCCAATGAAAAAAAAAATATATATATATATATATATATATATATATATATATATATATATATATATATATATATATATATATATATATATATATATATATATATATTCAAAACAAATTAAAATATGACTAACCTGTATTTGATCGCCAACATTTAAGATGAAAGCATCGAGAATTGGCTCGACTGTGACCCAGTCCGAGCCTTTCCTGACTTGCAACCCCCTGACACGGTCGTCCACAAGCAGCACCGTCATACCACCAGGGTCAGAGTGAGACGATAGGCCAAGCGTCAAATCTGGCTGGGGGCATTTTGGGTAGTAGTTCACTCTCAAGCATGCACCAACCTCAGCCCCGCCAAATGATTCTTGTAACCGGGTCGGGTCCAACCCAAGGCCGATTGACATTGCCTCCATCACTCTTCCACATAGGTTTAACAACTCCCTAGTATACTCATCTGTTATATCCCTGTGTTGTGTGACTCCAAAACTTGTTAGCATTAGTGTTGGCCTTTTTATATTCTTTTAATTGAGGTTTAAATGAAATGTGAAACATCTAGTGGATAAGTTTGTTTTGTTAACTCGATGATATATGGATATTGTTTTCAAGAGTAAACTAAATCGTTTAGCTGCCCTCTTCGAGGCACTTATGGGGTCCCTAGCAAAGCTTGCAAATGTTCCATTTGTGTCAATTTGTTTGAGGTTTAGTGATATATTGCTAAAATATTTGGTGGAAATTGCAAATTTCTCAAAATATGTATTGCTGACTTTTTGCTTGGGTCAAGTAGTACACATATAGTGTCATAGTGACAAAAACTAAACATTATATGCACGTGAAAAAATAATTGAGTTTTTGAAGAAAAACAATTTAATGTACTCACGTTCATCTCTATGACTAGCAAATATATTGCAAATAGATGCATTTGAAAAAAATCCTTTTGTTGCTTACAGAGAAGAAAGGAGGGGGAAAAAGAAATGAAATCACAAAAATTTAGTACCTCAAATCCGGGGGAAGTGCTGGCCATTTTTCATGGTTCTTGAGACTAGAAGGCAACACATGAAGGAAATAGTAATCACCCCAATCCAAACAAGCCCCTTTCTCCACTCCTAACCTACTTCCATAACCTTCATATGTTGTCGGCGAATTCGCATACCGTTGTTTCTCCTCCATCGGTAGATGAAAAAATCGCCTCCATATTTCCCGTGCATGTCGCACGAGTTCGGGTCTGACCCCGTGATTCACCACCTGGAAAAAACCCCACTCCCTGCATGCAGCCGACATGGCACTAGCCATTTCTTCTCTGCTCATTGCACTCATGTCGATAACAGGAATGCTGAGTGGAGAGGAGTTGGCTGCGATACTTGGCCTGTCAGAGGGTGGTTTGATGTAACGTGTGGGTATTGTTTCGGTGCCGGATTCGGACAATGATTGAACCCGGATTATCGGTTCGGGCCAGCCATGGTTGCTATCCATCGGTATAATGACTTAGCTTGCTATAGATGTGAGGGTTCCTTGTTTCATTTGTTTAGAAGCAGGGATTTTGGTGGTTCATTATGGTTTTTGTGGTTGAGTGGCATGTGTTGCACTGGTTATTTGTAGTGCAAATGGAAGCAAAAGCAAAACGTGGTGTAATCGAAGGGATTTGGGTATGGTTGAAATTTTTTATGTCGGAATAACAAACCCGACCCTTTTGGATCCATTAACCAAAAAAATGCCTTTTCTTTTAATAGCATATTGCAAACAGTGACTGTATAGGCATGACTCGATGAGATAATCAGGGGAAAAAAAATTTTATACAATAGTAAAGATCCGTTGCGTTTTAATTTCTTTCTCTGTTTACATTTTGACCATGTTTTTTTTGTTTATTTATCCATTAATATTTTTTATTTATTTTGTAGAATGAACATGTGTTTGATATTTTTCTAAAAAATAAAATGTGATTGTAGACCCATCAAAAAACAAGCCCATATTGAAGAAGCATAAATTGGGCGACAAGTGGAGATTGGGTTTAATAACATTAATTCTCTTTAAGTTAAAAAGAGCATTTATAGTTAAAAGAAGAAAATTTTAATTACAACATCAAGCGTCCAATAGTCTGTATGGCTTGACATCGGACACCATCAGAACCGTCTGTTTCTAATTAATCTGACAGCTGATTTTAAAATTGCTACATAATACATTGATCGGACGGCGCGAATACAACCATGTATTCGATGGATGCTGACTTGTCAAAGTGGCCCCCACTTCAAAAGTTTAAACAGTGGATTTCATAGGAAGAATGGAAAGTTAGAATCTCTGACCCGGCTCTGAGGCTAACATGGCCCACACAGGCCACATCTTACATTTTAATTTTTTTTAAGTAATTATTTATTATGGGTGCTTTATTAATTAAGGTGTTTGCTTGAACTTTGAATTGCTAAATTTAGGCCAGGTGGGGATAGATATACATTATTTAGCCAGATCAATTAATTAACCAATCAGAAAGTCCCTGACAATGTATAAGCTCCCAAGACAGATGAGACAAATTTTGTGGAGTTTTGCTATGGTGAGTCGCGACTCACAGATCCTTCCGTGAGTCGCGATCAAAATTTTTAGATCTGATTCAAAATGACCGATCCAAATCGTCCAATACGATCTCCATATTGAAATCTCCTTCCATACCAAATTTTATATTTTTTCGAAATTTTTAAGTATTTTTTTCAGATTTTTAAAAACTGCTGTTTTTGAACGGTACATAATTAATTAGAATAGCGATTTTCTAAAATTTCAAAAAAATACTTAAAAATTTCGAAAAAATATAAAATTTGGTCTGCTAGGAGATTTCAATATGGAGATCATATTGGACGGTTTGGATCGGCCATTTTGAATCAGATCCAAGAGCTTTGATCGCGACTCACGGAAGGCTCCGTGAGTCGCGACTCACCATAGCAAAACTCAATTTTGTGTACTACTTTGAACAGAATATAAATCACTTTTGTTGGCGAATCCGGATAAAATCTGAAACCTACAATGATGATCTAGTAATAAGAATAAGATGGATAAGCTAGCACTAACACGCGCGCCAATTTGATTTTAACAAACAGAATGTATTGTCTCCTAGTTTTTTCTAATAAGATATGTTTACGTAATATTATATTAATATTTTTCATAAGAATTATTATATAAGATCTCTGTAAGAATGTAAGAATAATTTTATAGTTGTCCCCGTAATTATAATTTAATTATAAATATAATCATGTACATATCAGCATTGGTATAGTACATGAACCTCATTTATAAATTTTCTGATCGAGATATAACTGAAGACGGTAATTCTCTGAATAATTGATCATGAGTCATTTTCAATGTATAAATATAATTATTAGTTGTGAGACTAATCAATGATCGTTGACTTACCTAAAATAACAAATGAGCACAACTAATAGTTCTGTTTTTGTAAATATCATGTTAAATTTACTTCTAGTGTTGTAAGGCGGAGGGTACATTTAATAGCCCATCAACGGGTTATTTTCTCCTCAATTCATTAATTCGTTTTACACTTTTACTAGTGATAGGTATGAACATAATTTGAAGTGTGAACGCATGGCCCACAAAAGGCTGGCCACGGTAGGGGATGGGTACGGTACGGTACGGTAGAAGGTATTTTCATATCCGCACCCGCTAAAATTTTCTTTACCCGCATCATACCCGTACCCGTTAAAAATAACTTTACCCGTACCCGTTAAGAATTAACGGTAAGGATACGGTAACGGTACATAATGGATAATAATAATATTATTAATTTAATAAAAAAATATAATGTGCTAAATAAATAATATCAAATAAATATATGGATAAAGTACAACATTTAGATAATACTTTAGATATAAAAAATATCATGAAATTTATTCTCATATCAATGGAATTCAAAGAAATCTATATAACTAATTATAAATCATAATATAGTAGAGTACAAAATAATTTTTTCATCAACATAAATTAATTTGGATGAAGCTCGAAACTAATAACATGTCTTTTAAAATATGCTAATAATATGATTATATATACATATATTTTTGCAATATTTTACCTGTTAGATAATGGGTGCGAAATAGCCCTTACCCGTACCCGTACCCGATAAGTTAACGAAAATTTTTCTTTACCCGTACCCGTACCCGTTAGTCTAACGAAAATAAAACCTTACCCATACTCATCTTATCGAATGCGATACGGATTGGGTAAATGGGTAAACGGGTTTCATTGACACCCCTAGGCCACGGGTGCACACGGGCCCACAAAATTCAATTAGCGCGTGATGATCACTTTCAACTTTCTAGTGGATATATTAAGAAAAAAGTAAATTATATCGAAAGAAATTTATTTCTAACTGTGGCAATTAATTAAGGAAATCATTATCAAATTTCTAAAACAAAGTTATCGATATAATTTTGTAGTTCCAATAGATTGTGTATTTTATTTTTAAGTTTTACGCTGCTTAATTGATGCTCAAAATATTTACAAACTGTATCAAAATTTATATACACTATACCTAATTTATAAAGAGCATCCTTATAATTTTATTTTTCAGTTGTGCAATGCTCGATCGATGATCAACTGATTTAGAAATTACATCAAATTTTATACACAATATATCTAAATTTCAAAGAGCGTCTCTATAATTTTGTTTATCAGGTTTTGGTAGTCGTTTTCTCAAGTATCACAGATTCACAGTTGTTGATATATGATTTTCCTTTAAAAAAATGTTAGGATGAACAATTAGTTATGTTATATATTGACGATCACAGATAAAATTTAAATTGAAAATTAAATATTTTAAGAATAGACTATGTTTGACGTACACAACCTATAATTAAATTATAAAAACATAATACAATCTAATACAAATATTGCTAAATTCTAAAATAATGTCATTTCATAGAAACAAAATTCATGTATGAAATATAAGCCTAATTAGAAATAATTTGTATTTAAGTCCTCTAAAAATAAGTTATATTTGCAACCGTTTGATTTTTTAGAAAGTGACCAAGTCATTCGATTTTGTTAATTTTAAAGAGAATAATTATACTCGTACTCTGGATTCTTTTTTTGAACTCCAATTTACCCTTCATACATTTTGACAAATCAAGTCTCTCTGTCTTTCTAAATATAATAATAATTAAAAAATAGTAGCTCTGTTTATATTTTAAAATATGCATCCTAATTGAACGAAGTATGTGTTTTGACTTTTGATCTTATTTTGTGCATACTCTTACCATGGGCGTTTATATATTGTCGAAAATACCTCGGGACTCGGGACTAAAATAGTTGCATGCGACTATCATTTGCGAAGGAGGTTGAAACGGACTGATCAAAGAATTTTGATAAACTTTATTCGTAATAAGTATGTAGCAATTTGTTGAAAAATATTTTATCAGTGATTGGAGTTCACATAGGCATATGGGTGTGTTTGGACGCATAAGAATAAAAAAATGAATAAGAATAAATTTCAAATTTTTTATTCCTGTGAAATCCAAATAAGAATTTTGACTTATTCGGGTCCTTATTCATATTCTAACAAACTAAAAATGTTCGGAAATCACCCGAAATTGTAGTCGATGAAAGACAACTAAATAAGATCTGATTATTAAATGGACCTATCCTATTAGAGCTTTTTTAATTTTTAATATCCATTTGAGATTAATATATCCTCTGTATAAAAACAATTAATTGTAAATTATTGTTTGTCTACCATAAACATGTCTATAATTTACAGCGACAATGTCTAGACATCAATACTTCAAACTCATACAATAGCTAACTCACTAGTTTTCAGCATTCATTCCTCGGCCCCTCTGCCTGAGCAATATGAAAAGAAAAATAATAGGGGAAAACAACTAAGACAGAATTGCATCTTGAACTACCTGTGAACTTGCTGTTGTTTTCGCAAAGCAACTCAAATTTCAATCTTTCAAAACAATTTTATTTGGACAATGCGTCACCGATAATAACTATAATAAAAAAAAAATACCGTTAGTTCGGACAAGAAAGGAAAAAAAAAAATAGTTGATAACATGTTCAAGTTCCACGACCATGAAAGGGGAAAAAAATGTATAAAAAATATCGTATTTTTCTTTCACGATGACATATTTCAAATTTTTAGTATTTTATAGTGGCATTTTCAAAAGAGTAGAATAGTCATATCAATTAATTAATGGCACAAAACTAGTTTTTATAATTTTGTTGTGGCAAAATATAATTTGTCATTTAGCAATGACAAATTTCTAATTTCAAATTTTTACGTTGGCATAACCCAAAACTTTATGATGGTAAATGCGAACTCGATTAACGTTGATACGCAAATAGATATCCATCCTCAATTCATTTGCTAAACCTGCCGAGCAATTAATTATAGATCAGTACTTTACCTCAGATCAATTAATTAACCAGAGAACTCATCGATTTGAGAGTTATCCTTGACGCTTCTTCATCCTTATCTGTTTGAGACTTCCTATGTAACATGTGAAGTTTGAAAAATGTGCCTCCTTTTCTATAAAATCAGTGGCCCCATCTAAACAGTTTATTGTTACTCAGACTAATTAAAATTTTCAATGCCAACCTCATTTTGCAAACAAAATAAAACATCTCATGAAAATTTCAACAAATTTGGCGAAATAAAGACGAATTTCTTAGAAGAAATTACACCTTTAAGAAAGCTAAAGAATGTACAATCTTACAAGGAAATAATTAATTACCAAATAAATATTGTCAAAGTAACCTACATGAATTCACGAAAAGTATCACTCAAAATTTCAAGGATGAAAATAGAAAATTATTTATTCTTTAGATATCATCCGATTTATTTATTCAATAGATGAGAAGAAAGTTTTGTTTTTTTTAGACATCTAGATGAGAAGAAAGTCAAGAAACAGAACACGAGATAAGTTAAAAGTAGAGAACCAGAGAACTAGTATTCAGAATGTTCAATTTCCCCAAAAATCAAATCTAAACCTCGTCATTACAGATTAATGCCGTATGATCTGAGAAGAATATAAAAGAAACAATGTTTTAAAAAAGAAAACAAAAAATCTTCTCTGTTCTTCTCTTAAGAATACTAGTGTGCGCTCGCGCGTTGCGCGATCTATTTCTTTATTTATTGGTTGTTAATAAATTAGTGATATAATATATAGCAGTTCTTGTTAAACAAAAGTGAAAGTAAAGTCACAATTTACAGGAAAGGATTAGTAATTGCAAGTAAAATTGTCCAATCTCACTGCATACATTAAGGAGGTACTTTTAGCAATAAAAATTGAACATATATATAAGAATATTGTACTACACCATTAATGCTTTTTTTTTTAATGAAGCCTTTAGGTGCAAAGTTAATCAAAAAAAAAAAAAAAAAAACAGGTACAAAGTCCATAACTTAGAGGATAAAGTCGAAAAAAAAAAAAAAGAGCCAGCTTCTCCCCTGATTACCAACCGAATACCCATAATACCCCTAAGAACTAAGTACAAACTACTAACCAAAATACAAAATAAAAGGGAGAAAAATCACCAATAACCATGCTCGTACTGTAATCCCTCTAATAGCCTGCATAATCTATCAGACCCTCTTGAAAAAGGTCCAGCTGCACGGCAACCTTCATTTTGGCAAGTTGTTGCGCATAGGGAAGTTGTGCCAGGAAACACCTCTTCTTCTGGCTTGATTCACCAAACTGTGCACATCCCTGAGTCCCTACCTCCTGACAATTCTGACTTGTATGTTCCTTGCATTTGTGCTATGAAATCGCTCATCTTTTGTACCTGCGCCACAGCGTGCCGATCAAGTAAATTTTGACAATCACTAAAATTCACTAACTTTACCACTATTTTGCAGTCAGAAAGCAATAAAATTTTATGTTGCCTCATGAGCATTGCATAATCAATTGCCTCAGCTAAAGCTGTCGTTTCTGCATGAAATGGGGAGTGAGCATGAAAAGGGCTTCAAGGCCATGTACTTTAACTCCACCATTAATGTTCATTCATCAGAAAAGGAGAAGTCAATAGAGTCATGAAGAGCACAGAGCTTTCTTGTAGCTAACTGCCATCTCTTTTGTCACATTAAATGACTAAATGGAAATCCAAATTACTTGCAAAATCAAGAAAAATTCATACATCACCTAGTGGAAAAAATTATATTTATGTCCCTAACCTATAGGAATAAAATCACCATACCTGAAATTTGATCATCATTTAATTGAACAGGAATAGAGCTTTCTCGACCTGTAGAATGCTATGTCAATTGAGAATGCTCCTATTTCTCTTGTGACAGTGATGGAGTCGACATGTCGTAGGTTCCTATTTCATCTTAAACTCTCATGCTATTAGATGGATCTGTTGTGACTTATGACTAAGAAGAGGGACTTGTATGTTGAGACTTGTATTTATTTTTTTTGTAGAACCATAATCAAGCAAACAAAGCCCCTAATTTTTTTTTTTTAATTTGTAAAACCGTCTCCCTTTACTCATTTACTTGGTAAAAAAACGCAGCTGAATGGTTACATTGCAAACGAATAAAACCAACAGAATCGATGCCTTCTTTTTTTTTTTTTTGCAAAACTTAATTTTTGAAAAAGCAGA
Organism: Rhynchospora tenuis; assembly: GCA_027725995.1. Classification (NCBI taxonomy): domain Eukaryota; kingdom Viridiplantae; phylum Streptophyta; class Magnoliopsida; order Poales; family Cyperaceae; genus Rhynchospora; species Rhynchospora tenuis. The sequence continues at coordinate 66,881,963 of CM050889.1, read as the reverse complement.
AGAGATAGAGAAAACCAAGAAGAACACAAGCCAGGAGAAGAACAGTGTCTTGACAGCAATCCCTCAAGTTTCCAACCAAATAACCTGCAAATTACATAGAAACAAAGTCGATCAGCCCAACACTAAGCGTAAATCGAAAATCCCATTGAAGAATAGTAATAAAAGAAAGGAAGTCGATTAGAAAATTAGAGATAAATGAAGAATCACAACCAAGGAAGAAAAGCCGGAACAATAGAGAAGAGAATGGGAGGCAGAGAGAACAGGAGAGGGAAGAAAAAGAGGCGTAAAGTAAGAGGAGGCGAGAGCAGTAAAGACCTCAATTGTCCATCGGTTGTCAGTAGAGAGCGAAAAATTGTGAGAGGAGCGAGGAGCGAGGGAGTTGTATGCACAAACACCATGAAGGATCCAATCATCCAAGAGGAAAAGGAGAGGAGAACCGTGCAGAAGCCAAACACGGAGACCACCTGCCGATGAGTGATTCGTACCTGCACTGCCATCTGCCTGGTCCTTCGGCTGGACCCAAGCGAGAGAAGGGGAGCGGAAAAGGAATTAAAAGCGAGAGAGAAGGAGAACCATCCAGAAACCTAGAATCAGACGATCAAGATGAAAATAATCGGACGGGAAGGATGCACACACGCTGATTGAACGGTGAGGATTGAGTACTGTACTGAGAACTGTAGGGTTACAGTACCTTCGGATGCGGATCTAATACTCGGTTTTAATATATGTATCTTGATGTCGCACATAAACAAAACTATACTTACTTTCTAGGCACAAAATATTCATAATATGACTATCGTATGAAATATGATTGCATATTAAAAAACAAAATAAAAGAAGAAATAATGCAGATCAGGGAAAATTAGACAATTATTGATCGTTTATCTGTTGTCTCAGGACAAGAAAATCCCTCTTTCATGTAATGGTATTGATACGAGAAAAAAAAAAAATCCAGATTCAGATACAGAATTTAATACACAAAAGCAGCTGCAATCATTAAATTCCATTATTTACCTCTCAACAAAGCACGAGCGATGATTTAAATATTACATATATAAGGAAAAAAAAAATACAAGAAACTTCTTTTATTCATTTGCAATTCCGCCAACTATAACACTCGCAAGGAACGGTGGCAGTCTTTGACGAGAACAGGACGCCGAGTGGTCACATCCTGCTTTCAGTATCAAACTGCTTTAGAAGGAAGGGAAGTAGACAACTGATGAACCGCATCCACTCGAAGGATAAACTGGGCAATCCATCAGCAGTGTACCAGATGGGTTGATACATAGGTACACTAGATACAATTGGTACCGGCCTGATGTATCCTGATTGCATCCAATCCCTGGTACATGACCAAGACATGAGGTGAGAGCAGTGATAATGCTGTCCAGCATGTAGGATCCACCATTCGGAAATATAGCTGCAGACAGAAATTTACCAAAGAAATTAGTATTTCTCATAAGGTTAAATTGAATTCATTTAGGTAAACAAACTTCTGATATGCGCGACATGTATATTTTTTATTACCTTTGGATTTCAGACACTGAAGAATAAAAGTTTGGTTCTTGAAATAAAGAGCATCCTGGAAGTAAGAGTGCTCATCCAACGTGGTTTCGGAGCAAGTTCCATGTGTGGCCCACTCGTCAGCCCAAAGTGAACTACTGTTACTGCTCGGACAATGCAAAGAAGGCCAGTACGTCTGTAAACTACTTTGTATATCTTGAATCTGCAATCACATTGTTAATTTTCTCTTGATGTAATCTACAATCTTGAGGTGATTTTTTTTTTTTCTTTAAATCAACATTACCTTAGTTGCGTTAAAAGGATTGTTTGAGTCGCAGTTAGTCGGATAAGTACCATTCGCATAATAGGGCCAGAAACCGTAAATTGCAAAATCTGATTGGGGCTTTCCATAGGTCGGATAACAGCACCGGAACTGGTGTCACAGTAAGATCCTGGCCACTATGTCATTAAAGAAACAATCATAAAATTATCAGTAATAAATCAACCCATATTATCATAACTTTAAAATCAGTTCTGAAAAAATGGTGTCCCCAACAAAGCATTCCATTGATTAGGGGTGAAAACGGTGACTGTTTTAACCCTTTTTTCGTTTCGTTTCGTCCAAAACGAAACAAAACAGTTAAAGATTTTAGTTGCGTTTTAAAAACGAAACGGTTAATGAAAGTTTGAAATGGTTTCGTCCCTATGTATTTTCGTAGTATTTTCGTGATTTCAATCGTTTCGTCCAAAATAAAACGGTGAACGCAAATGGTAATCAATTTCGTTTTCAAAACAAAACGGTTAACGCAATTGACCATTTTCGTGGTCGTTTTAGACGTTATGCAGCCCTACCATTGATGCGTCGGTCCTCGGCCCAATAGGAATCGAACTGCAAGTTCCCAATTATAGGCCGTTTAGCTGTCTTATATTTCTTACCGAACTAACATAGCCCCAAATAAGCACGGGCCATGAGATTCCGGTGATGATATATCATACGTTTCTGTAACAAAAGCATTTTAAACATTGTTTTTTTTTTCAAAACTAAAATTTTATAAGGAAAAAGACAAAACATTTTATTTATAGTTTCACACAAATCGCAAGCAACTCGTTGTGGCATATAAATAGCGCTACAACACTTGGCAGTGGCATAGAGAAAATTGGTAGTTATGAAGGCTGGTATTGTACCTGCTGAACAGAGTAGAAGAAATCGTATGCTTGCACACTGCACGCAAATGCTAATAGTAGGGCAACGCCCAAAGAAACTGTTGTTGGAATCCTCATCTTATAGTTCTCTCTCTCTTTTTTTTTTCCTTTAAAACAAATCTCCTACTCTTTTTTTTTTTTTTTTTTCCTTTGTGTTGTGATAACATTCGAAAAATACATGCGTGTATTTATAGGCACCGAATTTGAAGGGAATGATGCAGAGCATAGAATTCATTGAGTGCTACTGTGCTAGCTGCGTATATCAATTATATTATTATGGTATTCCATATAAGTCAAGCACACGGAATAAGGATTTGATGAAATAAATGTTTGCATTATTAAAAATCCATGACTATTGACAAAGGAAAACTCTATTACTAACTGTTTGGGGGCAAAGTTGGTGACAGTGTAATGGATTTCAAAGCGCCAATTCTTTGAATATAGAATCTAAGTATATGCTGTACATGCATGCACTCTTGTAGTCCTGTATACGCAAAAATAAAAATTATATAGTTTCGACAGTATTTTCTTTTTTGTATAATTATTCATCGCGAGGACCGAGAGGCATTGAGCTCTAATGAATTAATTGTCAATTTTTTAACATCATTTGATGCCGACCATAAGAAAGTACCAAACTTTAACATTATATACGCATACAAATAAGATGATACACATGGCAATATCACATTCAAGAGTTTGCAATGTTGTTTTTTAAAAAAATTAATAAAATAAAGAGAGAAATTGATATAACTTGATATTGTTTAGTACCAAAAATTATTAGTATTTGATATTTATTCTGATTAGCATTCGTATATCCATATGTACTTTTTACTTCTAGAAAAATGGTAATATTATTGTAATAGGAACACTCCACTTAAACAAAAGGACATATGCAGCTCTTTATTAATACTAGTGCGAATCTCGCGCGTTGCGCGATTCATCAATATTTAATTTTTTTTTATTGAATTCTAATATTGCAATGTTACCTAAAGAAGTTGACGGCTTTTTATTTTGTTGATTTGGATAAACAATCTGCATCAAGGTATTTAGTTATAATGACAAAAGTTCATTAAAATAGCATGATCTTACATGCTCGGCAGCGAACACAGATGAATTAATAATAAATTCTTTCTAAATAACAATTTGACAACTTTTTCATCTTGCTAATGTACAGGTCTAAGGTACCTATACTAAACTGGTACAGATCAGGTACTTGTATCATAATATTTTGCATAATTATACTTGACCTTGTATCCATGAAATATTGTCTCAATATAAATTTTACAAAAGTGCAACGTAGCTTCAACCTTTTTTTTTTTTTGAGGATCTGCTCGAAGGCGCCAAATTCACTAAGAAAAAAACAAAGTTTTACAAACATATACACCTCTTGAGCAAAGCTCCAGCCACAAACCAGAAGGCCGAAGACTAAAGACTACCCCATAAAACTCCAACTAAAAGAAGAAAAAACTGAGAGACATACTAAAAATTAAAGACAAAGGACAGTTAAAAAACCAGGGCGGAATTGCATAAAAAGCTCAAGTAATCTCAAAAGTAATATTTTTCAAGTTGCAGTCCCATACCCTTCTCCAAAAGTAAGTTGCAGTTAAAAATATCACCATCTCCAGCTTGAGACACCCTCCTCACAAAGTTTGCCAGTAAATGCATTGGTTGCACTGCCTCTTTCTGTACATGCCTAAGCTGGATATTGTTTGCCCACCTTTTGTGTAATTTAATCAGCTCCTGTACTGCTGGCATTGCTCTCCGGGACGGTACATTTTCAGAATCCATCTCATTGACCGCCCTCACTAAGATCTCACAAACAAATTCCAACCTGACAATCCTGCTCCTCTGCGGCTCTGCTATCTACCTTCGTTCAACATGGCATCGATACAAATCTGATTTTTCTTTCTCAAAATGTACTTGTATCAGACAAAAGAAAACAACCGCAACCATTATTGAGAGAGAAGTTCGGTGAGAAGAAACTGGAACCAACAAAGAAAGTAAGACAAAAAGGAAGGAAAGGTATCAAAGATCACAGAAACACACCATAAATGATGGCGGTAGGATGATGATCGGTTAAGATGCTGCTAAAATTTATATATTATTTATGATAGCCATCCTATTATGGGATGACGGTCTCCATGTAGCCCCTTGATAATATTCACACTGGTAATCAAAATCAAAAGCACAAAAGTGATTATTAATATTTATTCTGAAAAATTCCAAAAATGCCCTTTATATGAGTGCACCAGAAGTACTACATTAAATAACTATTTCACACCAATTAAATGAGAAAACAACAAAACAATTAAGCGAGTAAAATATCTACAGAGATTCATGCTAGATGGTAAAGAATATTTATCACTCTATATACAAAAAGTTTCTCTAAGTTATGTAGGCCACTAATAATTGTTGCTCAACTGATATGGTACTGACACCCCACAATGTAAGATCCACAAAAAAAAAAAAAAAACTTAATGTCACTGGCAAGGCACATTCTCTGGAACTTTAATTAATTGAAGCTGACCACATCATTTTAAGGTCTAAATGAGGTTTTAATCACAAAAATAGTAGACTACACTGTACAACACTATTTGAAGCAAAAATTTGGCAAAATTTGAAATTCCAAAATAACTGATGAACCATAATCCATTCTCTGAAACTTAATTTCTCCTGATTTAGCAAATATACAGTCAACTAAAATAAAAAAATAAAGAAGAAGTGCTTACTATTTCCATCCTATATCCCTGCTATGCATGCTCAATGAAATTCATTTGCATTAGCAACCTTCAGCACATACAATAGACCTAGAAAGAAATAGTTTAAAATTGAAAATTCCATCACAAATCAAAAAGTAAAAGAGAATCAGCTTAAGGGATCCTAATAAACTAACCTTACATGTCGATATCCATCACGGCGACAGCACATTCACTGAGGATATCTAGTAATAATTGAAAATCGGCACACGAAACCAAGATGAACCTATCAATAGTAGTATATCTTATGAGTCATGTTATAATTTTCGATATGTTGGTAAATATTTAAATTATTTAGCTGTTAAGACAGACTCTTACAACAACACTTTCAATTACTTTTGTGTCTTTGATATTTATGCCAGGTAAGTTTCTAAAAAATCAGTAGACGTTGAAGGAACCGTTAGAACTTAGATTTACAACACAGTAAAGCATCCATATTTTGTGCCTCCCTCGTCTCTCCTATTTCCATACATTTACCATCATCACTGTAAAATTAATAAAAATAATTGCATATAAGCTGAGATACTCATGAATAAAATAAAAAAACAAAGCAAGGCTGTCTAAAAAAAAGGAGAAAATAGAACAATACCAAGCTGAGTTGTTGTCCAAAGATACGGAAATAGAAAATTACATGTAGTTGCTCAATGCTCAGCACTCGGCACTCAATACTTTGATCAGATGGAAAAACAAATTGGTGCTAACCTGAAAGAGGCACAAAACAACAGATTAGGCACACAATTGACATATCACAACTCCAAAGTACCAAATCAAACACACTGAGCTTATTGAACAATGTACGACTAATATGAAATATAGGAAAAATGCAATTTTTGTTGCCAAATGGCAAAATCAATGCCAGAACTTATGCCTTTACACATTCTATCACGTTGTTGTACCCTAATAATCCATGCCTCCCATGTGTTTCCTTTTTCCTAAAGACTCATCTACTGAATATGCCTAAACTGCAAAATAACTAAATAAATAAAATGATAGCAGACAAACATCACCTGAACAAAGCAAGCACAGGAGATGGCAAATTGAGCTCAAAACTACAGAAAGTCAAATTTTCCAAATCTGAAACAGAAGAATCGTACAAAATTAAAGCAAAACAAAGTCAGCCAATCTTGAGAACTCCAAACCTATAAGCTCAATTGAAAGAAAAAGGAACAAAATTGGCACACAGAAAATTAGGGGGAGAGAAAAAGAGAGGGCATAACCATCATAGCATAAATCACCTGGTCGAAGAAGTGTAGAGGGGTTCTTAAATGGCCAAACCTGCGAATGAGAAAGTAACAATTTACAGTAAGAGCAAGAAGAGGAAAAGAGAAATGAGAAAGCAACAAAAATAAGATAAAATAAAAGAAACGTCAGAGGAAAAAAAAAAAGAGGAAACACGAAGACAGGGCCTGAGGAACCCTTATTTCGCTGGTTGTTCTATCTCTCTGGTCTTGTTGTACTGTGCCAAGAGAAGAATGTGCTCAATCGTGTGGGCAAACACCGAAGTAAGCCAAAGAAGAAGGGAAGAGGATCACAGTGTAAAACATGGAGCACCGAGAGCAGATGACGATTGCAGCCCCGTACGAAACCCACATGGAGATCTTGCATCGCGTGCTTTCTCGTCCTTGATTCAAGAGAGGGTATGGTGTGCGTGGAAAAAGTGAAGATGAGACAGAAAGAGGGATCTTCCTTGACCCGAGAGAGAAGAGGGAGGCATCGAAGGATCTAAGAGAACGAATCTGATGGCGGGGTAGGCAAATCAAAGAGAACGAAGGGGCAGCGCTAGCAGCTGCTCAGATCAGCTACGGAAAACAAACGGACAGGATTGAAGCACTGTTCTTACCACAGTAAAAATGCCTCGCACGCGGAAGTCACGACCCTCCAAATTTATATAGTTATAATAGTGGGCGGAAATACGACATCTTTCGTGCTAGCAAGTCTGAAATATTTACATAAAATAATAAACGCCGTATATAATACCTCAATAGTATAGAGGTAAGTCAGTTAATCTTCAGTAAATAATCCGAGAGTCAAACATGGGTCAATCTATAAAAAAAAAATTAAAAAAAATAAACGCCAAAAAGTATAGTTCATAAGCAAAAAAAAAAAGAAAAAGGAAAAAAAATTGGACTTAGTTGATCCCATTTTCCAAGCTTGCATCCTCATATGATATCTGTCCATTTTTTAGAAAATATGTTTCCTTGATAAGACTTGCTATTATTTTTACGTTTTTACTGTTGCTTATAGGAATTTTCTGCCCGACACGACAATTCCTAGATATATAAAGGAAATTCTAATATGGACACCAAAAATGCAGACCGTCCATTTTATACAAATCGGACGGTCTACATAACATCTAAAACTTCCGCAGAACTAATTATCTCCGTTTTTCGTCCGTTAAGTTGAACAGCAAACTTCCGTAAGAAGAACAAAATTGTCTATCTAACTTTTTCTTTCGCCTAGTTCTCTCCGCTCCCATTTCCCCGTACTCTCTGGCTGTGCTCCAGAACCGTGTATTAAAGGAAGGGAAAGGGACGGAGAGGGCGGGAGAGGAAGAGGAAGGTGCGGAAAGGAGTAAAGTTACGAAGTTTACTTGCTCCAGCGATGGCCAGAGTAACCAGCGATTTCACAGCTGTTACTCTGTGTACACTCCGATTCGGGAGTAACAAAAATTGAGAATCTGGAGTAACTGGCGCACCTTACTCCCCTCTCCGTTACTCTCTCGTCTTCCCGGTGGAGCGAGTAAACGGTACGGACTTCCCTTACTCTCCTCTCCCTTCCTTTAAAATGCTCCGCCTGGAGCAGACCCTCTCTCTCCAATTCCAATTCCAATTCCAAGCGATCCCCTTTCTCTAATTCCGATTGTCACCGATTTTGGCATACCCACTCCTCTATCGACTCCTCTCCTCTCCTCGGTCTTCTCCCCCCACCTAGCAACGCTCCATCCTCCTCTTTCTACTACTACCAGAGATGGAGATAGAGGTGGAAATTAAAGTATTAATTAAAAGTCGTGGACCGCTTTTGGTCGTTCCGTATAGCGGTCGATCTAACCGTTGGTTCGATTTCGCTGAAATCTGATCGTTCGATTGTTTTCTCCTCTTTTTACACCTATCAGCGATACCAGACTAATCCTCTCTCTCTCCTCTCTCTCTCTCTATCTCTGCCTCCGTCGATCTCGCGCACCCCCATCCTTCCTTTCGCGCGGTTCTCCCTCTGGCTCCTCCGTCAATCCCACTGCAAGTCCTTTCGATTGCTGCACATCTCTTCTCTGCCGAACTCTCGCCACCCCAAAACCCTCGACAGATTCTTCGCCGGATCCTCAGCCTTTCTGGTCTGCCCTTACTACCTCCTGTGTTGCTCCTCTGCCAAGTCCGCTCCGCCGCCTTCCTCCACCACGCCATCCAGCCCTTTCCCGCTCCATGCTTCACTAGCTCTTTGATAAGAAAGGTGTCGAGCATGCAATATGCCAGGTTCTCTTTTTGTCCCTCCGTGCTCTCTCTTTATCTCGATTGATTATTCTTTCCCCTTTAAATTTGTAGGGGTTCATGGCAGGATATTTTAGCAAAACAATTCATTTGGCTACCTTTTAAATGGTCTACTTTCTGAGGTTTTGGCAGCTATTTCTGAATTTTGAAGAAGTCGTGAGCACGTTTGATACTTGGAGGCAGAAAAGAATGTTTCTATATATTTTCATTCTATACCTATAATATGTTTGATGTAATGCCTTAGAGAGATGATTTTGCAATTAGCAAATGATAAGGATAGGTTAATATGAATTTGTTTAGTTGCATTCTTGAAAGAGGTTAATCAAAATTATTTCTCTTTATTACATTTCATATAGCAACGCCATCATGCTAGGCTCTATCTTTATTACAAATTGAATGTGAAAGACAAAAAAAAATCAGTAACCTGGTATTTTTGCGTGGAAAGGTGGACATGGAGGATGTGCAGAGGAGGTCTGTTTTCTGCCCCTTTCTTTTGTACCTTCTTACTTTTTATTGGAAGAGGGAAAGGCGGAGAGGAGAAATTGGAAAGCGAGGTGAATGGAGGAGAGTAGGGTTGAGGGAGACGTGGTGCTGGATCAAAGAGATTGGGGACTGGAACGGATCTTCTTGGATGCGACAAAGAGAAGCGATGGAGAGGCGACTGGCAATAGATTAGGAGAAGGGACGGAGACACGGATCTCGAAGAGGAAGGAGAGATAGGGTGGCGCGGTGTTGGTAGAAGATGAGGCGGAGAGGCGGTCGCGTTGATTTTCCATAGGATATCTAAAGAGGAGCAGATGGTGGAGCGGTGTTGCTAGAGGAGCAGGTGGAAAGGTAGATAGATGAGAGGTGGGAGAAAGGCACGCCGAGGAGGCGAGGAGGACATGGAGGAAGCGACAGATAAAAATCCTTGATCTTTCATCGATAGTTGGGGGATCGTGGAGGAGGAGGCACGAAGGAAAAAAATAGACGATCAGATCTAGTAGAAATAAACGAGCGAGAGACAGCAAATCACATCATCTCCGTCTGAGTCGGAGTTGGAATTCAACGCCGCTGTCTTCCCTTTCTGCTGGCCTCCGCCTTCAGAGTCGGAGAAGGAGTCTGAGGACAAGGCTTCATCAATTGTGCGTTATTTTCATTAAAGCTTTTGCTTTTGCTTTTGCCTTCTATTTATTTTCATTTTTAATAGAAGCATGGATGCTATTGTTTGCTAATCTCCTCATATCTCGGTACCAATTGATGCAAAATTCAGTTTCTCATCTTTTCTTGAATTGTATTTACATCCAAAGGATTTGGTATTGGATGGGTTACTGCAGAAACCTTTATTTGAATTGGAATTCTATGCAGGATGTTATTTATTATGCTACACATTTAACTTGTAAAAATAAAGAGGCTTTTCTGATTGCTGTTAGTGTTGTTTGTTGGACCCTCTGGAAACACAGGCTTTGCTTTTAATACTAAAACAAGGCACGTTTTGTGCTCTTTTCAACGGAAAAAAAAAACAAAATGCTGATATTATCTAGTCATGACGAGGGCTCTATTTGATTTGTAGTATGGATGTTGCTTTTATTTTGTATCTCATATAGTTGTATCTGAAATTTTTCCTGCTTTAGGTACATTTAATTTCCATAGAAGAAAAGGCAGCTGGATGCCCCATCAGCTTCTCCTCTTTGTATAAGTCGATTGAAGATTTGGAAACTGCAGGTGTGAATATTTGCAAGGAGAAACAGGTATTGTGATTTTGTGAATATAAGAAGAAAGATTAGTACTGTGTCTGTCAGTTGCAACTTCTTTCATTTTTACTTGTAAATTTTGTGTGATTAACAACATATTCTAATTGAACAGGCTCTGGAAGAAAAAATTTGGGGCTTTTCTTTTGAGAAAAGATAAATCTAAAGTGAGAGAGTTTAATGACCAGTTGATGATGGCTGGACGTGCCTTCACTGATAGAGAGGGTCTCTCAAGGATAGAACGGTACAAACATCTAGTAAGTTTGATGTGCCAATTGCATTTACCATTTGTCCATTTGCACACATTATTGGACTTCAGTACCAATTTATTTGTTGTATTTCAAACAACTTATCACTGTGCACCCGATATATGTGATGGGTTATTCCTGGGCACCCACTGACAAATCTGCTCCTTCGTTTTACTAGTTCCATACTTCCGTTTGTCTTTATTTACTACTCAAATTGAAGTATATTCGTAACAAAGTATTAACCTGTCGCACTAGCTATAAGTGGTAGTTTGTATAATGAAGTATTTAATGGTTCTTGTGTTAAACTTGTGCCACGGATGTGCCTTTTGATAGTCTAAAATTCATGACTTGTTATTTTATTGACAGAAACAGTGAAGAAGGAAGTGAAAGCCACAATGCCTCCAATCCAAGAGATTATGGCAGATGACAATGGGGGAAGTGCAGACTGGTGATGGATATCGAATACAAGAGGTAGAAAATGAGCAGCTGGGATACACCCAATAGGTGCATGGTACCGATCTCTGGTACATAAGAACCAATACTGGTATGGTATTTTGACATGAGCCTTGAACCCAGAGGTTTGTTGTAAAGTCAAAAAATGCTCCAGAGGCTAAAGTGATGAAAGAAAAGGGATTATCCTAAGTACATTGGCCTCTTGGCAATCTATCGAGTTGTCGGGTTGGAGTTTGTTTCCTCTGTTGGGTTCATATTTCTTTAGTGGATCCGGATGTGAATCTGTATAAAATCTCCAGCATGATTGTATACCTTAAAATGTGCTATAAAATCCGTTCGGCTAAAGTGATGTTATCTTGTTAAAATTTGCTATAAAATCATCTGAATATGATCCTGATTTAAATAAAGAAAGAAAGGAAATTTAACATATCTTATTTCCGGTTGTTGGCATGGTTCCAATTAAGGATGCTATTAGTTGTTGACTAAAGAAGAGAAATTATGAGAGCTGATTTTCTGGTCAAAGGAGATTTGGCGTTCCAAGTTTCTTATTTTGAAATACTAGGTTGCCTTTAATGGTACAAATATCTGATTTTATGGTATCTTTCCATATCCAATTTGAATCAAATTTTCGTGTAAAATTGGTACACACAAGTACCGATACAATTTTCTATCTAACGCAAAGCTATTCACAATCTGCGAATCTAAATTGGCCCCAGGAAATTTCTGTGCAATAGGGGAAATGGATTTCAACCACCCTTCAAAATTTGATTAGCTGTACTCGGCATCGCTTTCGATTATAATTATATCAACGTGCTTTTATATGAAGGTGTTTGTGAGGTACAAGAGAATATCGTTTGATTAAGTCACATATACTTCCAGTAAATGATACATTAACGAGTCCAATATTTGGAATTTTTGAAACGATGGAAATATAACGATAGAAATTAAAAAAGGTCTGGTTTCTTTTCATAAAGAAAATGAATGCATGAAAATATTACCTCTGATTTATTTTGACACGAGACGACTTGATACGACTAACAGGTGTCAACAAGACTTGATATGATCAATAGTCCAGACGAATTATTTTTATTTTCTATTTAAAAAATAAACAATCTCATTTGAAATTAAAGCATTGGACTTTTAAAACATGAATGAACGGAAGTCACTTTGTCAAATTATTAAAAAAATAAATAAATTAACAACCAAGACGAATTTCTTTCGTTTTTTTATTTAAAAAAATAAATAATCCATTTGAAATTAAAGCATTGGACTTTTAAAACATGAATGAACTGAAGTCACTTTGTCATTTTGGTTTAAAAAAAAATTAACAGTCAAGACGAATTATTTTCATTGTTTATTTAAAAAAAAGAAAATAAACAATCCATTTGAAATTAAAGCATTGGACTTTTAAGACATGAATGTACAGAATAGTGGAAGTCACTTTGTCATTTTGGTTATAAATAAATAAATCAACAATCTAAATGATTTTTTTTTTCATTTTTTATTTTTTTAAAAAAAAAGAAAATAAACAATGCATGGAATTATAGCCGATATGAAAAGGTATAATTTATAAATGAATGAGGCTTTTAATCTATGTTAAAAAAAGAAAAGAAAATAAATAGTCCAATGCATGGAATTATCGTGCCTAAAATATAAAAAAAAAATCTGGTTTTTTTTTATGTTACATTTTTGCGAAAATTTTGATAAAATAACAATAAAAAATAACTTTCACATTATTTTGATATTTTTGATAAAATAACACGATGTTTTGGAATGACATGACTTAACACGATGTGACACGACTCACATGTCGTGTCAATATGAAATGAACAATCCAGATGAAATTAGTTTTGTTTTTTAATTTAAAAACAGAAATGAACAGTCAAGACAAAACTAAAGCCTTCGAGATTTTAAAAATGGATGAACAGACCAGCTAAAGCCATTTTGTCGTTTTCAAAAAAAAAAAGAACAATCCATATGAAATTTTTTCAGTTTTTTTTTTAATTTTAAAAAAGAAATAAACAATCCAATCGAAATTAAAGCCTTTGACTTTTTAAAAATGAATGAACGTACTACCTAAAGCCATTTGGTCGTTTTCGTTTTTTTTTAAGATAATGAACAACCCAGATGAAATTATTTAGTTTTTTAATTTAAAAAAAGAAATTAACAGTCCAGACGAAATTAAAGCCTTCGACTTTAAAAAAAAAAATGAACAGACCAGCTAAAGCCATTTTATCGTTTTCTTTTTTTTAAAAAAAAAAAGATAATGAATAATTCATATGAAATTATTTTGGTTTTTTAATTTTTTAAAAAAATGAATAATGGCTTTTCTAACCAACAGGTCTATTGTTTCCCACCTGTAATCCAACCACAAGTTTGATTTGTAGCTGACTCAACAACCTCTGAGGAGGCTCCCAAGAAGCCTGAATGGCGTCAAGCAATGAAGGGAACAATCGAGACGAAATTAAAGCCTTTGACATTTTAAAAATGAATGAACATACCAGCTAAAGTCATTTTATCATTTTTTTTAAAAAAATATAATGAACGATCTAGATGAAATTATTTTGGTTTCTTAATTAAATAAAATGAAGGAATAGACCAGCTAAAGTCATTTTGTCTTTTTTTTTAAAAAAAAAAAAGATAATGAACAATCCAGATGAAATTATCTTGATTTTTTAATTTTAAAAAATAAACGAACAGTCCAGACGAAATTAAAACCTTCGACTTTTATAAAATGAATGAACAAACCAACTAAAGCCATTTTGTCATTTTCTTATTTTAAAAAAAATAAATAATGAACAATCTAGATGAAATTATTTTGATTTTTTTTATTTAAAAAAATAAATGAACAGTCTAGACGAAATTAAAGCATTCGACTTTTTAAAAATGAATGAACAGACTAGGTAAATTCATTTTGTCGTTTTCTTTTTTTTAAAAAGATAATGAACAATCCAGATGAAATTATTTTGTTTTTTTAATTTTTAAAAAAGGAATGAACAGTCCAGATGAAATTAAAGTCTTCGACTTTTTAAAAATGAATGAACGGACTGGCTAAAGCCATTTTGTCATTTTTTTAAAAAATAATGAACAATCCATATGAAATTATTTTGGTTTTTTAATTAAATAAAATGAACAATCCAAACGAAATTAAAACTTTCAACTTATTAAAAATGAATGAACAGACCAACTAAAGCCATTTAATGAAAGATATTGCAGCTGGATTTATATATCAACCTATAATCTTATAAGTTGGATTTAATGAAAGATATGTTATAGAAATTGAAAAGGCAATATCAACGAATTAAATACCTCAATCTATTTTGATTAGCAGTGATAAGGCGTCTGGATTTATGTTACACGTTTACTGTCTTTAGGCCGCCAATTAAAGACAAACAATGTGTAGTTTAGGTAAATTTATGTTACACGTTTACTATCATAAGGCGGTACAGTGGTAAACCAAATGCTTGTGAAGGCAGTTTAACACATAACAAATGCAGTTTAAACCATATCTTAATTTAGTATCTTTGTACAAAAGTTAATCGTTTGTGATTTGCCTAATGGCTTTAAACACTGGGAAAAAAAATTTGCAATCTAACACATGCTTCAAAAATCAATCAAATTTGCTCATGTGAGCGGTGGTACAGTATCAAAGCGGTTGCAAGTTACAATAGTCATGAATGCTTTTTTTTTTTTTTTTTTTTTTTTTTTTTTTTTTTTTTTTTTTTTGAAAGACCGAAGCCCGTAGGCAATGAACGCTCAGTGTAATACAACATTCTTTTATGTCAAATATCAAAAGTTGAAGAGGCGGTCAGCTACTGCATCCCAATCTCGCCAAGAAAGCTGCTTCATATAAATTTGCAACTGCAATTGAATGCTGCCATATCACTGAAAATACTGAAGTTTGAACTTTCCATTTTCAATTTATGATATAGTCCTTGAGAAAAAAAAAGCAATTTACCAGTTGAGAAAGAGCATATGACAAGGCTAATATGATAAGCGCAAGTAGAACAGATAAGTAAAATCCTTATATATAAAAACCATGATTATCGCCCTTCATAAAGCTCAAGTAAAATTTTCTCTGCAAACAATAAGTAGAAACAAGAAAACTAATTACTTATTTGATTTAAGAAAAATCCTTCTCTCATGCAGAACAACAGTAAAACCATGGGTTAAATTTTCTACATGAGCACTGATTACAGCACTGGATTAAATTTTGTTTTTATTTCTTTTCTGGAGATCACATGCATGCAAATCCTAGGATGGTCTTTATATATGAGCATAAACTTCTTCATGGTTCAGAAACAACATCCAGACTCCAGAGTGTATCTCAATTACATATTGAGCAATGAAGCGCTCTTTCACTATTCCTCTACTCATTTTGCTACTTGGTTTAATCCTTAACAATGCAACCAGCTCAAGACCTCTTAGTCGTGAGAATAATTTAAAAGAAGTAGAACACAAACAAGGAGAAGTTCCACGTGGTAGTGTCACCATTGAGGTTTCTCCAAAGGGACATGTCTCAGGAGTAGAAAATGGAACTGCTGCCAGTGAATGTGCTACTCAAGAATTTCATTCACATTTATTTCACATCAAGCATGATATTTTGTACCGTCTAAACTACAAGCGGGTGAATCTGTCCACTACTTTAAAGAAATACATAATCATCATTAAAATTCACAAGACAAATTCCCGTGTGTAGTTATCCTTGAATTTTGTAATAGGGACAAACCGTGAATGTAGAATGTAGAAAAACTAACCAACGATTTAGGTATTTGAACCAAATATATCGTCTCTATCCTCATGGCCCGACACTTCGTCAGAGGCTGCGACATCATCCTGCAAAATACAGATAAAATGTTAATTCGAAATACCAATATAAGTTACATTAACTAGCAAACCACAATATTTACCTGATGAAGTAGTTGACAGGTTTGCCGATTATGCCCTCGCTGTCCACAATGTTATACAGTGGGACTCCTTTGGCGATCAGAGTCAATCACTTTTGAGAATTTTTTAAGACACAAGTTATATACAGAAAACAGTTAATGCACACCTTAATACGAAGACCTGGCTTTACTGGTGTCAGTAGTGGTACCAGTGAAAGATCACCACTGACATATTCTCTGAAGTAATGCCCATGGATCAGGCCAGTGTGTATTGTCCACTCAAAGCACTTGACTCTAATCGGAAACAAGTGACTCTAATCAATTGTTAAATCAAGTTGCTAAATCAAGCTTAATACTTCGCTAAATAAAAAAAAAAAAAAAAAAAAAATGACTCTAATCGGAAATCATGGATCTACCTCGAGGAGGAAGAGAGGAGCAGGCGGCGAGGGGAAGGGAGAAGAACAAGCCGAATGGAGCTGGGAAATAGAGGAGAGGGAAGGCAGAGTTTCGCAAGCTATGGAGTTTGATCGCCTTATAGCCGTGATCTCAAGGTTTTCAGATTTTCAATCGGAAGGGGAAAAGTGAAGGGGAAAGGTTACGATAGAAATGAATTTCAATTCAAATTTAAGGTATTTGGTTCCGATCTTATTTTCATCTCTGATGGTGATGGGTTATGCACTCATGCTTAACGGAGAGAGACGGAGAGACGGAGAGAGAGGGGAATTGCTCAGGACACGATCCTTTTACTCGTTCACTCCAATTTTTCATAAAAAATGACCAAAACGTCCTTATTAAATAGAAAGTCTGAGAAAATAACATGCGATAAGAGAGGGTATTTTGGTCAAAATTGGAGTGAATGAGTAAGATGGGAGTGGCCTGAGCAATTCCCGAGAGAGAGGGTAATAAATATTGTATATACCAAATTTACCCCTTCAATCTTGTACGGCTGTGATTTACCGTGTAATATTTTTTGTGTCCACCGTAGCATGACTCTATATTAAATTGTTATCAATCAATAGATGTCATACTGATTTTAATAAAATATATGTTAGGTTTTGTAACCGATATCATGGAAATGGATGTGCAATGTCTTTTTTCTTAGGTTTACTGTATCTATTAAACCAGGATAGAAAATAAAAATAAAGAACAAAAGAAAACCCAGAAAGAGATGCTCAGACGCACAAGCAAGCTGAAGCTGCTGATATTATTGGGCCGGCCACTATTTAGAGACGAGTTGAAACTGATTTTGCAGTCCAAAATTTGTAAGTGCCGAAATTTGAAACTGATTTTGAATCAATGCCATATTGCAGTTAGTTTCATATATAATCTCATCCTTCGATGTTTGAGGAAAAGTAAAAGTATCATCAAAGTCAAAAGAAAAATAGTAAATGATAAAGAGAGAATCGAACGAGCTGAAAAATGAAAAAAACAAAATTGTTACCTTAACAGGCCTCCATTTAGGTTTCAACAAAAGCCCGCTCTGCTATTCATTTTAAAAAAATTGGGCCATTACGAGGACTTAATTAGGGGTGAAAACGAAAATCGTTTAAACCGTTATTTCGTTTCGTTTCGTGCAAAACGAAACGAAACGGAATGGAATTTTGGTTTCGTCTCATGAACGAAACGATTAAACGCAAATAGAGACAGTTTCGTCTGGATAACCAAACGATTAGCGAAATCATAGTGTTTCGTTTCGTTTCGATCGTCTGTTTCGTGCAACATTCTACATCGTTGCTATTATTAATATAGCAGGAATACTTACGGAGAAAACTAAGAAAACCTAAGGTTTTCCGCCGCTCCAGCCAGACATTTCTCCCTCTGCGCTGTGTTTCGTCTTCTACCCCTGCGACCTGCGCCGCTCAGCTCACCGTTCACCCCTCTACTTCTTCCCCAATTTCACCCTCCTCTCCTCTCCTTCTTCCCTTCCACCCAACTGAGCATTCGCCGTTCCCCTTTCTCCTCCGACTGCCTCTCCCTCACCTCTTTCCCTCGTCCCCTCTCTCACTCATCCCTCTTACTCTCTTAAACCAAAACCCCAACTAAACACTCTCTCACTCACTGCCTCCCTTCGCTCGCAAGTCCACTGGTGGCAAGGCGCCACGTAAGCAAGCCTCAAAGGCCGCTCGCAAGTTCACTCCTGCGATCCTGAGATCAGGAAGTACCAAAAGAAGCACTGAACTTCTGATCAAGGTCAGTGCGCCATCCATGCCAAGAGGTTCACCATCCAAAAGAAACACTTCTCGCCTCCTCTTGTCGTTGCTGGTAAACTATTTTCTTTCCATTTTCTCAGTCCTTCCTTTTCTTTGCTGATTCTTCAATTTTTTACTTCTCTTTTCTTTTCATTTTAACTGTTAAGTTTCTGGTTCTTAAATTTTGTACATTTCTTTTTTTTTTTCCTTCCATTCAGGAACTTTTTCTGGCAATTGAACTGAGGGATTTTTTCAGTTTCTAACTCCCTGGTTACTGGTAAGAGTAGAATAAACACTTGGGGGAAAAAAGAATTAGTTAGTGGTACTGATTTTGTGGTACTGGTATTTTGTACTTTGTTATTGTTATGTAATTTGTATTTGACTATGTAATTTGTTATGTATTTTGTTATGTAATGATTAATGTTTTGGTACTGGTTATGTAATTTGTTGTATACTAGTATTGGTTTTGTGGTTTCATGGTACTGGTACTATGCAAGGATTGAATTTGTTGAGGTTATGTAATGGCTTTACTGTAATTGGTGTTATTGAGTTTTTTTTCAAGATTAAACAATCGTTCAAATGAACAAATTATGTACTGGCTTTATTTATTGGATGTGATATAAAGAATGAAAAAAATGGTTAAACAATTAAAACAGTTAAACCGTTCTAACCGTTCATTTAAACGAAACAGTCAGCGCAACAGAAATATCTTGCGTTCATAAGACGAAACGCAACGCGCAACAAAATTTTTTTTCGTATCTTAGGACGAAACGATTAACGCAACTGTCCATTTGCGTGATCGTTATGCACGTTATGCACCCCTAGACTTAATGCAACGTTGACATTAACAAGCCTTTAGAAGGAAATAAATAAATAAATAAAAGTAAAAAAGAGTACCATTTGGAGCTGTATGACGTCTGTTGATTTTATTAGATCGTCCAAGTTGTCAGATTTTAAGTATCATCAAGAAGAAGTCGATTTGAACTCTGAGGGGTCGTTTGGATGGGTAGGGAATAGGTTAGGAATAGCAATTTCGGGACTAAATTTAAGAAAAAAGTGAGATTTCGGGAAGCGTGGGAAGAGTGCTATTTCGGAAATAGGAATGTTGTTTGGATGGTGAATTAGGAATAGCGTTGGGAAGAGTGTTATTGGGATGAAAAGTAGAGAGAAAAGTATTGTTGAGAAGAGTGTTATTGGAAATAGTGTTATTTTTGGAATTGGCTATTCCTGAAATCGGTAATTGCGTTTGGATGAAAAATTTACGCCAGGAATAGACAATTCCTGAAATTGGCCTATTCCTAGTGTATCCAAACGACAACTGAAGCTTAAACATCAATTTGACCAACAACTCTCGAAACACTTGCTTCAATTCACTTGTCCTTGCAATATGTCATTTGTCCATATCACTAGTAGTCTAGTATGATTGTAAGATAGCGAACAGCTATTAATGCCAACTGTAAGAGCTATAACGGTTATATCCATACCTGTGTGGCTATGTGGCAATTTTTTTTAGTTTATATTTATAAGTTCATAATTTAGAGTTTGAAAAAATAATTATATACAACGAATATAACGGACTGTTTTGTAATATTGCGTGTGAAGCTTCTCCATCTGTAAACACTGCATGTGAGTCCCTGGCGTAGCAATTGTGTTGGCCCAGCATGTTCTCTTGTGTTTGTTTTTGACCTCTAAACATGTAATGAAAATTATGAAAGCGTGTTGTCAGAATATGACTTGAGAAATTATGCAACAGCTGTCTCAATTTGTACCTTGGAATTCATGAGAATTGAACTCTGGCTGCTCTATTCGTTTTCAACTTTCTCTGTTAAATATATTAAGCTTGTTAAAGAAATTTTACCATCCAATAAATTAGAAAGCAAGTTCAAACTAAACCAAATCTTAGAACAAGTCTACACGTGTGATCCTCACTAGCAAACTATATATGGCCAAGTGTGCAATGAGCCAATGACACAACAAACAATGGAATAACAGAACTATGGAAATTGATTGTTTCCATGTATATTCCTTTGAGCTTTCACATATCCTATTTGTTTTACTTAAAAGGATAGACTATGGAGAAAAAAAATCAAAAGAAAATGTTATTCACAAAAACTTATTTTGTTCAACCACAAGCCCCCACAAAAGATAACGCTAAGATGCAACAAAATATAATTTATAACTTGCACACAAACAGTAATAAGATTACCGAATATTATCTGTATGCTATCAATATTGTTATTTTCCATCACACTGCCGAATTAATCAATAAACTAAAAAGATGTAGCCATGTAGGTAAATCTTACAAGAAAGATATGCAATAGATCCGAACAATTTACAAAATTTACTAATTTTACAAATGATGTACAATTTATACACACCTTTTTCAATATTTATCAATCATTTCTTATGATGTATTATTTGAAATACAAAGAACGAATTAGTCTTGAATCATATCGTTATAATGCTAGAATTACGAACTTTAAATCTGACAAGATTACTGAATTTTAAACTTGTTTGTAGGGCGCTTGGCAGCGATTTACTACATAAAAAGCCGCAGAGAGATACAGAACGAGGGATTGAATTGTCGACACCCAACCAAAACTTAGCAAAGAAGACACCTTGGCCAGGCCCATTCGGCCTCCCACCTGGACTCGTAAGCGTGACGCCACTTCACACGCATGCACCATATCTCTCCTTCGATACACAGAAAAAGAGTATCCAACTATAAGCAGTCTACTCTCCAGTCCCGAAAACAGGAGACATCCATTACTTTCATGTTATACTAATGCCACATCTTAACTTTTTATAAAGTTATGAGCTAAATTAAATAATGGCACAGAAGACGAATCTATGACATCGACTTACTCCATCACAAAAGGCAAAAGAAATTGCTTGCATAGACATTAGTATGGCTAAGAATTGTTGGCTTAGAATATATACAGCATTAAAGAAAACTTACTTTACGCAAAAGAATAGACTGATTCGGTTTAATACATGATTAATATGATATTAATTAAAACTATAATATAAAGCACAGTAATCTAATGTTTTGTATAACTAAATTTGAACCAAAAACATAAGTGAATTTACATTGAATGAATGAGGATTTAGTGTCACGTATATTTTATTTTATCACACATGAATATGTATTTTTAGCGTAATGCATGTGTTTTCATAAAGAAAATACGTATACGAACCACATAAACGATAGTGATCCGCATTATAAATTTACATGTTTAAGATTTATGTTTCCAGTGTAATCAATTGTATTAATATTAACATCCGATATCTTATTTAATTTCAAAATAATTTTTTTTTTCTGTAATTGTTTCCACCCAAACGAGATCTAAGGTTGCTTGATTATGCAAGTAATCTTGACTTTGGGTGTCAAATCGAAAAATTGCTAGATTGTCAAGATTACATTTCAACAAAGTCATCTTTTCTATCGACTAAATTATGCTATATTGCACGAACAAAGTCAAAGTATATCACAATAAATCATCAAATATGAAAGAAGAATCAAGATCAACTTACCTCCATTATATACATTTGAACCTGCAGTTATGCCATTTATCTTGTTTACTAATTAAATCTTTAGTTTTGTTCACAAAAGTAATATCTTAAGAAAAAAAAATCATAATATTCTTACTTCAGACTTTTTGATGCTCAATTAATTTGTTTGTTCTTTATTTATGTTCTCAAGATTGAAAAGTCTATATAGAAAATTATATAAGATACAAACTTCATTTTGCCACTCACATAGTTGTATCTATTGTGCATGTCAATATTATTACACAATAATGACGTTAAACTATAATGTAATATTGACCATCCTTAAATAATTAGATAATTAAAGGCCGTATCTCATTTATATTTTTCTCTGAATTTGTTCCATACACCGAAAGAACAAAAACTATTTAAGAAAATAGAAATTGGTACATCATATATACAAAATTCATTTATGACTAGTTGACTACATCAGAATGTGGTTGATTGTGCTTTGAATAAAGACGAAGATTACTAGTTATCAACTTGATTTCTGTAAGTTTTAGAATTTAGTTTCAGTTTTTACAAGTTTGTGATATTTCATAGATAATTAAAATAGATATTAAAATTGACAGACTATATATTATTTTTCCCCTCTCCATACCCAAAGAAATTATATAGAAGCCTCCATTTAATCGCTCCCTGGAGAGGATAAAAACACAGTTAATAAAGCAGTGGGAAAGCAAGCAGTTTCCGCGTTGACAGATTTTGCTATGACCACGACTTCTCCTCTCAACCCCACCCCCAATCCATCCTTCTCTTTCTCTATCTAAAACCCTCGCAACCTTTCACACCCTTTTTTTTTTCCCTCCTCCTCTCTTTCCCTAATGGAAGAACACTTCCAACACTTCCACTTCACTAACCCTTATCTCACCATACCACCACCGATCCCATCTATACCACCAATACCAACCCCACCTCAGCTTCCTCCAATACTGCCACCCCAACCGGTGCAATCAGAGCCGATAGATCGGGAGAGGCTGCCGCAATGGACCCACACCGAGACAGCCGAGTTTCTTTCAATACGTGCAGATCTCGATGCCAGTTTCATGTCTACCAAGAGGAACAAGCCTCTGTGGGAGGCGATCTCTGCGCGGCTCCAGCAAAAGGGTTTCAGTCGCACGCCCGACCAGTGCAAGTCTAAATGGAAAAACCTCGTTACCCGATTTAAGGTGAAAATATATATAAATATAAATGTTGTTTAACTATCTATGTATAATTTACTTGGTAGAGATTTCTTTGAAACTTCCATTTATGTACTCGACAAAATTGGAAAACCATTCTTCTGTGACCTGTGGTTTCTCACTGTTTGGTCCCATTTTGGATAGAATTAGAATGCTTGCACAACAAGTTGATATTCTTAAGTTGCATTTAATTTTTAATTAAGACAACCAAAAGAGCAGGTGCATATGTACGTATGATTAAGCTTTTTAACTATGTACACCTTTGCTCACATAGTTTATTCTTAAAGAAGAATTGATATTGCATCGTTCTATCATTATTATATATGATAACGAAAATTTGCTTCTTCTATTACATTACGCGTTGGAAAAATTAGGACCAACTTTCATGCATAAATTAAGGGAACACAGTTTGTCTCGAAGAAAAAGACTTGATCTTTACACAGAAAATATTGGCAAATCATTGCCGAACCTGCTTACTTTTTTGAAATTCTGCAAATGTGCTTTCACTTAGGTTGCTTGATGTTTCTAGGGAAGTGAGGCAATGGAGGATGCAGGAAAACAATTTCCATTCTATGAAGAGATGAGAACGATTTTTTCGAGGCGGATGGATAGATCAATAGCAATGGAGAAGAAAAAGGGGAAAGGAGTTCAAGCAGAAGGCAAGGAATGGAATGAAGATGATGAAGAGAGAGATGACGATGATGAAGAGGAGGAAGAAGAAGACGATGATGAACTAAACACTCTTGACGAGAGAAGCAAAAAGAAGAGAAAGGTGGCCGACAAAAAAAGAGGAGGCATTGAGTGGGAGGTGAAGCTTGCACTTCATGCAATCATCAAACAACAGATGGAGATGCAGACCAGATGGGTCGAAGAGTCGGAGGCTCGAGAAGCTCAGAGGAGAGAGAAAGAGGAGAAATGGAGGCGCACCATGATCGGTCTGTGCGAAGAGAGATTGGCTCTGACAAGACGGTGGAGAGAGAGAGAAGAAGAAAGGAATGCTCGTGCTGAGGCCCGTGCTGAGAGGCAACATTCACTCATAACTTCTATTCTAGCAAAGCTTGCTGAGGATGAAAGGTAGATAATTTTGCTTCAATGTCTTGATAGATTAGGGTTTGATCAGGTTCCAATGATGTAAGAATTTTGGAGAAATGAAACTCAAAGAGAAATGTTCAGCACTCCATGTCCATGCTCCCATCTTTGTAGATTAGTTTAATGTAGTTATTAAATGTGTTATTATTCTTCTTTTGTTTCTCTTTAGGATATTTTGTAAGATCTTCTTTAGATAATAAAGAGATTTTGGTCTTCTAAAGTGCTAAATATTATGGAGTTATTAGCAGCTTTTGAAGATTCTTTGCATATTATGAAAGTAAGGTTTCTGACCGACCTATATAGGTAGAAGATACTAGAAACATCAAAAGGACGTAGATAACATGCATTTTTTTTTTTATAGTGTTTATAGCGTTAGGTGCATAAGAACAAATTAAAATATATTCTTTTATTTTTCATTCCCTATATGTACATATTTTCTTGTTGAAGTAAATACAGCTTTAACAATGGGACCCTTATATACCGACAGTTTTACTTGTTTCTGCATAGAGGTAGGCCCCAAAACCAATTTCACACGAATAAGCATCAAACTTTTAAGCACAACTTTTTCTATTTTAGATAGCTCCAATTTGGCAACAAAGAAAGAATGATCATCGTCTCCTTACATGGATTTTGTGGATCATAGAATTAACTCATAACTCGTACAAACATTGAAGCATTTCTGAATGTTATGTTGACCGGTGAGTGTCTAAGCCTTTTTAATGTTGGCCGTCTCTATTTATAAGGTCAAAAAATGTCTTTCATCCATAAAGTTTCTTGAGATTACTATTAGAGTACTATTAAAGGCTATGCAAGATATTGTTACTACATGCACGCCACAACTCACAAGACTGGCATCAAACTTCATTTAGGTCACATTTCTTCCCTGATTAATTTTAAATATATTATAATTATCATTTCTTCTGAATTCATTCTAAATATATTGACCCGGATCTTAACATTTTCTTTCCTTTATTTTTCCTCTAGAAAATGTTGTGCTCTCCTAGCTAGCGTCTCTCAACTGAAAAAAGTGTGAATTGTGTCACATGAAATAAACTTGCTTAATCTTGTTCCTCCACAAAGCTAGCTAGTTTCTTTAATGTTCTATCTTTCATGACAAAGTACTTAACTGGTTGTTAGACATTTTGTATAAACTATTTGAACAGCTATTATCTATTTTATGTTCATAAATAGAAATGTTATAGGCTACTATATGACTAAGCCATATTGATCTAAGCTTGCTTAATTATAGGTGCAAGATTAATCAACTCCCATTGGTTCGTATATATATCATTATTGTTTGTCTGATCGTATATATAGAATATATATTATTCTTGTTTTCTCCTTTTTCCTCCGATATGAAGTCAGGACATTTATTCATTCTGAAGAGTTCAAGCATTTCCGAGCTAAAAAGAAGAGTACTTCACAGAGACATTTGCTAGTGGAAAGTAAAGATATTGGCTCACTTATGGTGGTATGAAGATTTCAGACATGAAGCCGCTATACTTTCAAAGTTAAATTATGTGAGACACCCCCAAGTGTTTGTATTGCATGTGTGTAAACTTTAAGGCTCAGTTCCAATTAATACAGACTTGAAAAGGAAAAAAAAAAAAACAAAGAAAGACATATGTATAAAATATTGGGACGTTAGTAGAAATACTTTGTCCCAATTTTTGCAGATTTAGAAAATTAAAAAAAAAATGACATATATACATCTTTTCAAAATTCGGGGACAAATCGAGTAACCGTGCATGCATACTGTCAGGACAAATTCGAAATTACTTCATTTATTCTTCGCAAAAAGATCGAATAGCAGCAGTCTATTGGTTTGAATTTTGAAGGGGTTTGTAACATTGAAAGGGAACAATTTTGCTTATATTAAGTAATATAAATGGATGGATTGGTAGGCTAGGCGCCTACATGCAGTTTAAGTGGACCAAATATTTATTAAAATATTACTACAAAGAATCAATGCATTTCTCAAGGAAAATAAACAAAATTAATATTACAGGTAGATCTGAAATACTATTAATCTGCAGGATCAAAGTTTGAAAGAAGACAGACCAAGGATGACCAAGTACAATTGTACAAAATTAAGGAGGAATCTTTGTCTTTGCGGAAGTTTGCCTTGACCAAATCAACATGCTTATTAAACAAGTCTCTTCCTTTCTCCAGTGAGAACAAAACCAGAGATGTGCATACTTTTAAATTAACATAACAGTACAGTAATAAGTCAAAATGATCCAATATAAAAATCAAGCTATATATGGTTCTATATATTATTTTTTTGTTAGGGTAAAAAGTGCTTCAATTTTCCAGCATTACTAATGTAACATTGATTATAATATGTATGACAAGTTGACGATAGATGGTGTCTGCCTTTGCTCTTAAAATGGAGACAATGTCAACCTTTCTGAAGAAAAACATGGGAATGCTTCAGCTGCTTTGACCTAGCGTTGCAGCAAGTACAGGCTATTGCATTAATTTAGTTTCAGCATACATAACGTGAGATTGATGCTTAGTTTTGTTAATTTAATGAGCGCGCGGGTTCAAACCTCGTGCCAACTTGCATGTGAGAAACTGTCAAAAAGGAAAGGCATTTCATGTGAAAATTTTTCCTAGTGTGAATCATTCGTTGACACCCTTCTTTGATTTACACAATGTTTCTCTTTTATTTCTCTGTCTGTGGTGAGAAAGAGACAATATATTTTCCACAAAAAGTGGTACATTTAAGCTGATATTGCGTGTACACGTGTATGTGTGAATGAAGAAATAGTGTTATATCGGTCCAGTTTCTCCAATTAATAAAAGGAATTATGGAAAAATATGGGAAAAGTAAGAAAGGCTTTCTCAACTTTTGCATAATTCAGATTAATTATGTCAACCATAAACTCAAAAAGATAAATTTGGCAGCTGTTTCCACATAATTGTTTTAATTGTTGTTCTTGTTGTCACTATTATCATTGTCGTAATTATTATGAGTTAGAATCATTTCTGTCTGCACAAACCAAAGATATTATTCTCTCTTTACATTTTGTTCAAACCCATTTTCCCACATTTAGGCCTTCAAAAAGGAATGTCCAATAGTTTAAGATGAGAAAGAATTAAACAATCAGATAAAAGCCCAGTTTGGTTTTAGTTGTTAAGCCCAAAGGCTCATAAAACCAGAATACTAGACAAGCAGGCTTTAGCTTCTGAAATAGAACTGATAAAACACTGTTAGGATTTACCATTTTGGGAGTTCACATAAAATAGAACTGATAAAACATGGTTAGTGCCGTTTTAAGTAGAGCTGTTCAAGCAAGGTGATTTCAGCTCTGCATGGCTTGATTACGACTCGAATTGAGTTGAGTTCAAGATTAAGTTTGAGCTCTAAAGGAGGTTAATTATTAGTTTTAAATTGTCTTGGTTATTAATGTGCAATCAAGTACTGTAAATCAGCAAATTTTATGAGTCCTGAACTTCTATCCATCTACATTAACTCGAATTTTAACAGAGAAACAAAAAGAATAGCTAAATAAAAATCAGCCATAAACTACATAGATTTGATTTTCAGTGTGCTTTTCTTCTATTCATCCTCCACAAGCTTCTATTATAATACACTATTGCCAAACTAGTATCATTCTTCATTTTCATCTTCTCTGGTGCTGTTGCCGTCTCGCAGATCTCCTTATTTTCCTAACCAACGAGACCATCACTATGGCGAGATTCTAGCATGACCTGCATATAGTACCATTGGAAACTTTCCATATGTAAAAGGTTTGAATAACTGTAAGAAAGAGAGAAGATGAAGATAGAATGCCGGTGGTTGTTTAAGTGGATGATGAAGTTCATCAAGTATATACTGTACCCAAATTATCTCAGCTGAAGCAAGTGCAAGGCTGCGATACTCGGCTTCAGTGCTGGATTTTGCTACTATGGGTTGTTTCTTAGAGCTCCAGGAGACAAGATTCGGTCCCAAATAAATGCAGAAGGCCGAGGTGGACCGGCGATCATCAAGGCAGCCTGCCCAGTCGGAATCTGAGTAGGCATGAAGCGCTAGAACAGAGGTCGGTTTAAACTGTAAACTGTGTGAGATGGTTCCTTTAAGATACCGTAAGATGCGCTTTACAGCGATCCAGTGAGTCGTTGTTGGAGAGTGCATAAACTGAGAGCATTTGTTGACTGGAAACGAGATGTCGGGCCGAGTAATTGTAACATATTGCAGAGCCCCGACAACTGCTCGATAAAGTTGTGGATCATGAAAAACTTCACCATCAAATTTGGAGAGAGTAGTGTTCACAGGCATTGGGGTAGAAACAGGTTGGGCATTAGACATATGAGTGCGGCTTAGTAGCTCCTGAATGTATTGTTGTTGAGACAAGTGTAATCCAACCTCACTGGAAGTGACTGAGATGCCAAGAAAAAAAACTAAGAGGTCCCAAATCTTTGAGAGAAAAGCGATTTTGAAGTGTATGAATCAATGCCGCAATGCAAGCATCATTGGTACCAGTCACGATGATGTCGTCCACATAGATAAGAATTACTAAGGTCTGATTGCTTGAATGAGAAACAAACAAGGAAGGGTCAAAATTGGAGCCATGAAACCCCAACTCAATCAAGGCCGTGCTGAGTGTATGAAACCAAGCTCTCGGGAATTGCTTGAGACCATAAATGGCTTTTCTGAGCAGGCATACATGTGTCGGGTTTTTTGAGTCAATGAAACCCGGCGATTGGTGCATGTATACCTTTTCATGAAGATCACCATGAAGAAACGCGTTGTTCACATCGAGCTGTCGAATGGACCAACCATGAGAAAGAGCGATAGACAACACTATTCGAATTGTGGTAGGACGAACGACCGGGCTGAAAGTGTCGAAATAATCGACACCTTCTTCTTGAGTAAACCCCTTGGCAACGAGTCGCGCTTTGTACCGTTCTATTGTGCCATCAGCACACTTCTTTGTTTTGAAAATCCATTTGCACCCCACAATATTTTGATGGGTAGGTGGAGGTACAAGATCCCAAGTCTTGTTTTTTGCTAATGCTGCAACCTCGGTTGCCATGGCATCTCGCCAATGTGAAATCCTGTTGGCTTGAAGGAAGGTAGTAGGATCAGCATTTATGGGACTTGTTGCTAGGTATGCTACAAAATTTGGAAAACAACGAGTACGGCGGGTATTGTCTTTGGATCGTGTAGTCATGGGATGAATTAAGTTGAAGTAGTGACAGAGGATGTAGAAGAAGGTAACAGAGTTGTATTTGAAGAGGAGGAAACGCCTGTAGCGCTTTGGTCAGCTGGTCGGTCAGAAGCATTTAAATTTTCAGACCGTTGAGGAAGTCGGGTAGTAGTCTGGGCAGGAGATGGATTTGTCGGAAGAGCAGAAGAATTGGGCGGAACTGGACTGGAGGTACGAGGTGTGTCACTGTGCACTATTGGACTCTGAACGTGGATCAGAGAAGTGGGCTGAGTTGAATTCAGAGGCTTGTTAATTGAAGGAATGAATTGTGGGCCGAGCAGAGAAGAATTTTGTTGAGAGTCTGATAAGTTCCATAGCGAATAATGTTCAGACTGTGACGTAGACTCAATCGAGTGAGATTGTGACTCCTCTGATTTGAAGGGAAAAACCTGTTCATTGAATATAACATGATGAGATACATATATATGGCCGGTTGAAGGATGTAAACACCGATAACCTTTTTGAGTCATAGCATACCCTATAAAGACACAAGGTAGGGAATGTGGTTGAAGCTTATGAGTGTTATAAGGTTTGGTTAAGGGAAAGCATTGAGCACCTAGAACCTTAAACTCGAGGTAATTAGGTACTTTATGGAATAACAGTTCATAAGGTGACCGATTGAGAAGAGAGGGAGGGAGTCTATTAATTAGAAAAACTATACTAGCAAAAACTTCATCCCAATAACATAGAGGGATTGACCTATGATTCATGGTAGCAAGAGATAACTCCACAATGTGACGATGCTTGCGTTCGGCAACACCATTTTGCTCGGGTGTATAAGGACAAGTGGTTTGATGAACAATTTGAGGAAACGCACGAGCAATCGGTTTGTATTCCGTACCCCCGTCGGTACGGAGAACCTTGATAGTAGCATTTAACATGTTTTCAACTTGGAGTTTAAAAGAAGAAAAAATAGAAGCAACTTCATCCTAAAAGTGCAAGAAAAAAAATCCAAGAAAATTTAGTAAAATCAACAAAAAGTACGTAATAACGAAACCCATTATTTGTTACAATAGGAGCCGGTCCCCAAACATCCGAATGAACAATTTCCAAGGGACAAGTAGTACAAGTAGAACTAGAAGAAAAAGGTAATTTGTGACACTTAGCCTCATTATAATCACAACACATAGTCAAATGAGTACTAGTACAAGGTAAACTATGCAAATCTACAATCTTCCTAGTGGTAGATAAAGATGGATGGCCAAGTCTAGCTGTTGGAGTTATGTCCTAGAAGTCAATATTTAATGACTTATTTTCTTAGTTTATGTTAATGATGATATTTGATCATTTGTTCCTAGAGTTTATTATTGACAGATCATTCAGGTTGAGGATCTGAATTGTAGATCTCTGTGGATCATTCATTAGAATGACAATAATAAATCTAAATCGTCCATAATCTTGATAATTAACAAGGAACATTAATTATCATAAAAGATTAGTATGCAAGTTAAGTGATGATTAAGTTCTACAAATCATAGGTAAGGAGTTACCAACTTAATTGCATATGTGTATGTTATTGGAACATAGTACAGGACTTGACCCAATGAAATAAACATATGGATTGTGTTATGTGTCATTGTTTATTTCATATGAGTTTGATTCTAAGTTTGAGATGTTCATCTTTTCCACATGAGGATAGGTTCAATAAATATCGTCTAACGTTGATTCCTGATAAAGGCTGCTATAAGGACTTTATTTATGTTCTCTTGAATTGTGCGGGGAAAAGTTGTTCATCAAGAAAACCGTATGTCCCTCATTAGTATACCTAGTGAGTGATGATATCTGTTTGGGCCCCTTGATGGAGTTGGATCGTATGCATGCAAACTAGACGATCAACTCTAGATCAAGAAATGTATAATCTGCAAGAATGACACATTCCTATCTTGGATTATACAATGATATCATGTGACATAAGAATCAGACAAGGAAATACTATTATTTCTTATGTAGGATTGAGATATTGTAACGGTACATTATTTATGCGAATTGGGAATCATAACGTGTTGCTAGATACCGCTTATGATTATTGGAAATAAATAGTGATTTATTCTCCATGGCCAACATAGCATAAATCCTCAAAGGGTCACACAAATAGGACTTTGACCACACAATGCATTATCTATTTATTCGCAACAGTGAGTATTGCGGAAATATGATGAGTTGATTAATTAATTATATACCGTTATGAACCGTTATAATTAATTAAGTCAAAGAGATCATATAGAAATAAATTAATGCATTATCTAATCCCAAAATAATTATTAATGAGTTAATAATTAATTTTAGATCAACACATTTCAATATAAATGGTTATATTGATTAATTGGGCCATTATTTAATAGGAAAATATATAGCCCAATTATAGAGCAACCTAATGGGACTTTAATTAGGTGAATTAAAGACCCAAATGAGATTGTGAGGTGGCCCATATAGGCCCAATTCGTGGCCAGCCATAGGGTGGCAAGAGGTGTAATTTTGGAGAAGTTTTTCCTAGGGTTTGAGCTCTATAAAAGGACCCCTTTGGAGGCTCCAAGAGCTAGCCTTTCTCTCTCCTCTCTTTCTTCCCTTTGTGGCTGCCACAAACCTCCTCTTTTCTCCCTCTTTTGCTCATGTGTTGAGCTCTCTTCTCCATTTAAATGAAAGATTTAATTGCTAGAAGAGAGAAAGCTAATGGGATTAGGCTTGTTCTTGGGTGTGCTAGCACATACCTTGAGAACGTGGTTAATCTCCTTGGTGGACTCGAGGCCGGCGCCATCCATGGAGAAGATGAGGCGTAGGAGAGCACGCCATCGACTCCCATGCCATGGATTCGAGCCTCATGAATACAATTTCATGAGAGGTACAATTTCTCCTACCTTCTCTCTTGATTTGATGTGTGAATGCTTTAGCACTAGATCCTTGTCTTGCTTGATGTTTAATGGAGATTAATTAGTTGTAATTGATCTAAAAATTAAAATATGAGCATTTCCTAACAGTGGTATCAGAGCTATGGTCGTGCTTAAGGTTTTTCACACTTAATTAAGTGAGAATTCGTAATTAATTAAGTTAATTAGTGATGTGCATGCTTGCTGGCCCTGGAAAGGCTGTTTTCTGTCTTGTTGCTTGTTTTTCGTGGTGTAAAGCTCTCTGAAATTTTTTCCTTCTTATTGGAGGTTGTAGCTCTTTGAGTTGTGGTTGTTTTTCCACTGGAATCATTGAAATTCGATGTAAAATGAATTTTTAGTGATTTAAACGGTAACGGTGCGCAGATCTGTTATTCTGCTGCACAGTTCTGTTGTTGTGGTTGGTAACAAATAAGTTTGTATACAAAGTACCTGTAACTTTTAGATAGGATTATTCTAAACTTGATGCTCTTTCTGGATATGTAAATTTTGTTGCATATTTCGGATATTATGTGGGCGTTCAAGGATGAAAAGTGATGAAGTTGTCAGATCTGTTTTTTCAAACAAACCGATTGTTTTGAAAAACTGTACTTATTGAGAAACTTTTATGGAAAAGTGTCTGAATGGAAATGTTCTCCTTTAAGTCTGGAATCTATGAAAATTAATTTTATAGATTTTCATTGAGATTTGATACCTCAACCGAGTGAAACCTTTTTGGTCGACGGTCTGTTCCAGAACAGGATACCTTGCTTAAATGCTTGTTATCTCGTTGATCTTGAATATAACTTGTGGATTTTCTTTTCATGGAATGATAGCCTATTGTATGTAGTATTTTTCTATGTAAATTATTTGCTGGAAAAATATCAAGGGGATGATCATACAGATCAAAAGGTTGAGACCCATAACAGAATTTTCTCTAACGGTGCTTCGCGCACAATCTGAGGATTTGTCTTTTTTGGTTCTCCCTGATGGTAATTGATCTCTCCTTGAGATTTTTACAGGTAATCACAATCTTTGTAAGGAGTTCTCTGGATTTATTTTGGATTTTTTGGAGACCGGATTATTTTGAATTTTTTCGGGCCCCGAATTTCGTATTTTAATTAGTTAAAATAGTTTCTAATTAATCAATTTATTGAAATGTTAATTAGAAGACTCCTTAAATACCCTCCTTTCTGTTTTGATAGTTGGATTTAATTTAAAAGGGCTTAAACAATTAGTTGTTAAGGTTAAGCCTTCTTTGCATTCGGAAAACTTGAGCAACAAGTATGCACAAAGATTCTAATTAATGAAATTAATTAAGAGCAAGTGAATCATGTATATTGTATATGTGCTAACTTTGTTTTGTAGGAGGATGTGGGTTTGATATGGCTCAAGATGTCAATGCCTTGTGTGTTGTAAAATGTTGTGAATGCATGTGATTGCTTGTAAAGTGGCCTAAGGTGCCTTGATAATTAATTGGTTAATTTTTGATGTAACTTGTGAGGCTTGCATGCCCCTAAGGCCTAGGCGGGGTTTTAGGAATTTTATCACATGTATTTATTTTCCGTAATTATTAGATAGGATCTTAGTAATTAGTGGGAGAGCTTGATTAGATTAGTCTCGTTACATGGAGATGCGACGAAGATTAATGCAAGCGGGAGCCATACAAACCCACGACAATGCTTGAGATGCTTATGTTATGTGATTGTTTGTGAATGCCTTGAATTGTCATAGGTAGGTATGGGTGTATGCTTACACGACCACCAAACAAGAGTCACATATTTTGTCCCAAACTAAATTGATTAAGTCGACCGCCTTCCTTCTCTCTATCCCCTTCACGTCAATAGCCAATCATGGCGCGGTCCGCCATAGCGGACGTCATGGTTGTCAACCTTGATAGTCGGGGTACAAATGAAAAGATTTGTTAGGAGCAAATAGAGAGAGGTTGCTTATCGATGGACCCAACAAGTTTTCTTGGACATCGGGGCGAAGTTTGTAAATATACTTAGATATTCACAAACCAAGAGTCATATGGTTGATATGATTGGTTGGAGAACCTACCTTGTCTAGTTAAGTAGGGTGTCGTGCCATAGCAGGCTCTACTTGACGAAAATGGGGATCTTGGAATCTATTACATTTAGGGACATTAATTAAATGTAGTGGAGTTTTTGTTTATCATTCCATAAACAAAACATTGCATAAACTAAATGACCTTAAATTGAAATTGTTATAGATATTAAATATGTTAATTTCGTTGCGATCAATCTTTGGAAAACGACAAGCTCATTTCTAA
The DNA here is from genome assembly GCA_027725995.1 of Rhynchospora tenuis. Lineage (NCBI taxonomy): Eukaryota > Viridiplantae > Streptophyta > Magnoliopsida > Poales > Cyperaceae > Rhynchospora > Rhynchospora tenuis. The sequence goes on along the minus strand of CM050889.1, from coordinate 66,847,324 downwards.
GGTATTTACTTGGAGAAGAAATACCGATTCCTAAGACATGTTCTTGGAAATGAGAAACTTGAGCAAGTTTAATCCCAAAAACGTTCCTCAACTTCCCGAACATAGCTTCGCAATGATTGATTAGTTTTGACGAAAATTATTCAATAAAGCGAATGCTCATATCCTTTTAGAAGTTCTGGACTTTTGAATTGGAGAATTCATAAGGACTATACTAAGACTTCTATACTCTTATCCACTTACTCAAGAAGACGGTCTTAGAGAAAGTAAAAGATAGACTCAATCATTAATGATCGAGTAATGGAATGTGAGTTAACCAAGAGACTCTTCTTATAAGAAGATAAATATTTCATTAGCTTGTGAACCGAAAGGTTTGAGTAGCTAATTGACAACTAGAGATATTAAGATCTCCAATATCAAGGATTGTTGATATTGTCATACAATCTCTTTCTATGGATAAAGGATATATTGTTCGCACACTTGTTAGTGCTAAAAGTAATTGGTTAAGTATTAAAGGAATACTTTACCAAGATATGAGTTGAAACTTTGAGATCCTCACTAGTGACCGTGTGTCACATGAGATGTTTCATTTGCCATTTATGGGAGGCATTTGAAAGGTTGTCCGAAATACCATGATGTTCTAAACCTTGAGATATTTGTCGTTCAAATTATCTCACTATCTCTAATTCACACTAGTAATTAGGTGCTAGTTCATATGCTCGCATTTAACGAAATGTGTAGGCAATGATGAATAAGAGAAAGTTCGAGATAAGTAAAGTAAACTCCGTTTTGAAAATGGCTTATACGTCTAAGCCGCTACCATTGAATACGTAGAGTTATCTTTACTAAATAAAGAGTTTGTTTAGGAATTTGAGGTTGTATACCTTATTCCAAACATCTCATAAAACCTTATCTCCATTTCATATTTGATGATGGATGATCATGTTTTGTAATAGAGAAATGTTGTTCTCTTATTGTTATGAATTTGTGTATAAGATTTCATGCATCTTGATTGAATTTGCTTGAAATAGATAAACAAATTTTTGAATGACAAATATGTAAGACTTCACATAAAGTATTTGACTTTTATGTAAAATAGTCGCTTAGTCGAATATAAACAAGAATCGCATTATGAGAGTCTACGTAACGTGGAGCTCGTAAATCAATTCGATTGCAAATCAATTGAAATTCATGCGAATCGTGTTTGTTAAAAGACAAAAGCGCCTTTGACCTACGAAGGTTTAAAGGACAAGTAACCTTATTGAGACTTATACATATTGATGTATATAGACTTATAGGACTTGTGCAATTGAAAGGTTGTTGACACTTTACCACTTGACCAACGATCATTGTAGATATTAACGTATCTATTTGATATGGTATAAGTATGAATCTTTTGACAAGATCAAAAGGATCTCAAGAGTAAAGTTGAAAAACTATTCAATAAAAGCAAAAGTCTTAAGATGGATCATGGTAAATAGTTCAGTCATATAGTTTGATGTATTACCTAAAGAGTATGAAATACGTTTCACTACTCGCTTCATGAGGAACATTGAAAAATGTATCCAAGGATGAAGGTATCGAACATAGTTTGATATAGTTCGATCGGTAATAAATCAAATTGACTTGTTCGACTCATGTAAGGGATTTGTGTTTGAGGACAATATTGTTTACACTGAATAAAAATTCCATCGAAGTCTATTGAGAAAGATATCTTACGAGATTCGATCTCTAGGTATATTGTTTCTCAAGATTTGGTATTGAGAAGCTTATTTCAAAGTTAGATTGATTGATAAGCTTGGACCCAAATAAGACGCTTAATATGATGTAGGATATCTTGAACTAACCGAAAGGTACTACTTCAACGAACATGATAAGAACAAAGTAGTTGTTGCTCATCATAACGTATTCTTGAAGAATGATATTCTCAAGAAGAAGTAGTGGGAGTAAAGTGAGCATTGAAGGAGTTTATGCGTCACTACAAGAAGTACATTTATAGGAAACTTGTCACTCCATACATGGTGCTTAGTGGGAGTTGAGCGGAACTTTATTCACAAGTAGTTGTGAAAGGAAGAAGTTTATAAACACGCTCACTTCTAAAGAGTGCTCAAACATCTCACGAATGGATGATGTTCGAGAAACTCATGCAATATATTAGGATCAAGAACTTACTCTACAAGATGTTGTAGAAGTAGTTTACTGACCTCAAGCACCAATCCTACAAAGATCAACGAGAATGAATTGCCTAAACTGAAAGGTACATAGGTTTCACAACATCCTCGTACTTGACATATGAGGATCCGTTGATAAATAAAGAAGCGATGGAAAGACCCGATTCCACAAGTATGGTTTGAATCTATATGATCTTTAAAGTGCAATCCATATATATAACAACAAGGTATAGACCTTGATTGATGTTCAAGAAGGAGCGATCCATTTAGAACATTTAGATCCTTAAAAGGAAAGATAAATATGGATAGCAAGTCGACTATGTACAAAGCACAATTTCATGATTGATGCTATGTCTAAGTCGATAACCAGTTGACCATGTACAAAGCACGGCTTCTCGCTTGTAGTTGTGTATAAGTCAATAAAGATCATTCTAACAATAATTATATTTCGTATATATAGATATATGGAAAGATACATCAAAACCGCCTTCTTCGAATGAATGAAGGAAGTTGTTGTGTATTTGACACAAACCGAGGATTTGTTGTATTGTTAGAAACATATGTATGCTTCAATGATCCATTAATGGATTGAAGCAAGTATTGTGGAAATTGAAATAAACATTTTGACAAGAAAGTCAAGGAGTTGAACTTCGTCAAAAGTATCTTGTATAGACAAGATATTCAGTGGGAGCATTAATATGTTACATGTATTGTACAAGATACAAGACATTAATTGGGAATAAAATTAAGGAAATGATTATTGTCAAGATCTCATTAGAGAATGTTTTTCTCAATAGAGAATTTGGGCAAGTCACCTAATCCAAGAAAACAAAATCTATGGAGATAGATTATGATGGATGTTAGGTTTGAGCAAAATGTGCATATAATGACAAGGTGTTATAGTTACACGAAAAGATAGACTCCTAAAAAGGATGTCTAACCACGTTGTATGGCATACACTTGAGTTCGACTCGGTGTGTTGCAACTTAATTCGAGAAGAGTGCACGATACAATTCGAGCATCCTTCTGTTATGAGTTTCATTACGTACGCCATACTTATGCACATGCCCCTATGTGTTGTACCCAAGGAGTATGACAAGCAGTTGTCAACTGGATACAAAGAAAAACACGTTTGGACAATAATCGAGAATATCTTCGAGTATCTTATGAGAAAGAATGATATATTTCATCTGATGAAAGAAAGCTCATATAAATTGATATATTGATGCTAGTTTTCGAAAGATTGATATGAATACAATTGAGCTACGTATTTTGTTTAAATGTGGTGTTGTAAATTTAGAAGGTGTTCTAAATGGGATATTACAACCGTTTCCGTCACCAAAAACAAAATATATATAGCAACTTGTGAAGCAATGAAAGAATGTAGTATGGATCGAGAAGTTCTCAGTCAAGCTAATATGGTTCTATGCATCTCGAACCATAACTTAAACTTGAAGAACCCAATATTAAATTGGTGATCCAACTAAGATCTATGACGATGGCACTTGATCTCACATGATGATGATCAAGAACACATATATAGGAGTATATATGTATATAGGGTCAAACAAAATTGGATAGGTTCGCGGACACAGCGAACACTCTAACTTAACCTCTACCTTAAGCAATATACGAGATGCAATTGTGCATCCATGCGTGATGGACGTATGAGTAACTTGCTTTAAGTGTATTATATCTTTTGAAGTTTGAGACATGTATATATATAGATATATGACATTGTTCTAAATTCTTCACTGGCTAGAAGTCACTATTGATTGACTCTAGGCCAAGTGGGAGATTGTTGGAGTTATGTCCTAGAAGTCAATATTTAATGACTTATTTTCTTAGTTTATGTTAATGATGATATTTGATCATTTGTTCCTAGAGTTTATTATTGACAGATCATTCAGGTTGAGGATCTGAATTGTAGATCTCTGTGGATCATTCATTAGAATGACAATAATAAATCTAAATCGTCCATAATCTTGATAATTAACAAGGAACATTAATTATCATAAAAGATTAGTATGCAAGTTAAGTGATGATTAAGTTCTACAAATCATAGGTAAGGAGTTACCAACTTAATTGCATATGTGTATGTTATTGGAACATAGTACAGGACTTGACCCAATGAAATAAACATATGGATTGTGTTATGTGTCATTGTTTATTTCATATGAGTTTGATTCTAAGTTTGAGATGTTCATCTTTTCCACATGAGGATAGGTTCAATAAATATCGTCTAACGTTGATTCCTGATAAAGGCTGCTATAAGGACTTTATTTATGTTCTCTTGAATTGTGCGGGGAAAAGTTGTTCATCAAGAAAACCGTATGTCCCTCATTAGTATACCTAGTGAGTGATGATATCTGTTTGGGCCCCTTGATGGAGTTGGATCGTATGCATGCAAACTAGACGATCAACTCTAGATCAAGAAATGTATAATCTGCAAGAATGACACATTCCTATCTTGGATTATACAATGATATCATGTGACATAAGAATCAGACAAGGAAATACTATTATTTCTTATGTAGGATTGAGATATTGTAACGGTACATTATTTATGCGAATTGGGAATCATAACGTGTTGCTAGATACCGCTTATGATTATTGGAAATAAATAGTGATTTATTCTCCATGGCCAACATAGCATAAATCCTCAAAGGGTCACACAAATAGGACTTTGACCACACAATGCATTATCTATTTATTCGCAACAGTGAGTATTGCGGAAATATGATGAGTTGATTAATTAATTATATACCGTTATGAACCGTTATAATTAATTAAGTCAAAGAGATCATATAGAAATAAATTAATGCATTATCTAATCCCAAAATAATTATTAATGAGTTAATAATTAATTTTAGATCAACATATTTCAATATAAATGGTTATATTGATTAATTGGGCCATTATTTAATAGGAAAATATATAGCCCAATTATAGAGCAACCTAATGGGACTTTAATTAGGTGAATTAAAGACCCAAATGAGATTGTGAGGTGGCCCATATAGGCCCAATTCGTGGCCAGCCATAGGGTGGCAAGAGGTGTAATTTTGGGGAAGTTTTTCCTAGGGTTTGAGCTCTATAAAAGGACCCCTTTGGAGGCTCCAAGAGCTAGCCTTTCTCTCTCCTCTCTTTCTTCCCTTTGTGGCTGCCACAAACCTCCTCTTTTCTCCCTCTTTTGCTCATGTGTTGAGCTCTCTTCTCCATTTAAATGAAAGATTTAATTGCTAGAAGAGAGAAAGCTAATGGGATTAGGCTTGTTCTTGGGTGTGCTAGCACATACCTTGAGAACGTGGTTAATCTCCTTGGTGGACTCGAGGCCGGCGCCATCCATGGAGAAGATGAGGCGTAGGAGAGCACGCCATCGACTCCCATGCCATGGATTCGAGCCTCATGAATACAATTTCATGAGAGGTACAATTTCTCCTACCTTCTCTCTTGATTTGATGTGTGAATGCTTTAGCACTAGATCCTTGTCTTGCTTGATGTTTAATGGAGATTAATTAGTTGTAATTGATCTAAAAATTAAAATATGAGCATTTCCTAACACTAGCATGCCAAGTATCGGCCGAAACCCTTTCTCCTAGATAAGCATGTGGAACACAATTGGTTGGTGAAGCAAGAAGGTAAAGACCCATGTAGCACATCATTTAACACAATTTTACAATCAGGAAAGTTGAGAGAAGTAGAGCCAATGTTAAGAATAACCATACCAGTACCATCACCTATTTGCAGTCTATCAGCCCCTTCATATGACACAAAGCTTGACAAGTTGTTTATATCACTGGTGATGTGGTGAGTAGCGCCAGAGTCTATATATTACTCGGTTGCAGCACTGTTGATAGGTCCCATCTGTGCTACGTGAGCTTGTGGTTGACCAGTTGAAGGAGGATGATACTGCTGGATCTGATAGCCATCATCAGCATAGCACATATCGCATCTGTACCAGCAAGCCCGTGCTGTGTGTCCTTTGTTGAAACAAATCTGACAAATGTCAGTAGACTTAGATTGAACCCCGTCAGCTGGAAGTCTGGGGCCATGAGGTGTTGGTAACAGTGGTTGAGTATGAGGGTATTGTGGGTATTTCTGGCGCACAACACCAGCATTGGGTGGTCTGGGAAAGGGAGCTAGTGGCATGTAAGGTCTGGGTTGCCTCTGAGAATTACCAGGTCGACTGAAATTGGCACGATTTTGTGCATAAAAGGCTGTTGGATTAGGGGCAGATGGCATAGCAGTAGACTGAGGCAATTGGGCCTGAAGGAGATTCTCATGGCTCAGTAATAGGGACTGAACTTCAATGAAGCTTACAGGTTCTAGCCTTGAATTGATCGCGACTACAAAAGAATTATAGTCAGACCCTATTCCTCGAAGTACAGCCAAGACAAGATCTTCGTCAGAGATTGAAGCACCAATAAAGGTGAGCTCATCAGCAATTGTGCGAATTTGTTGAATAAACTCAGAACAAGATTTGCCTCCTTTTACTGTGGTACTGAGTTTTGTCTTCAATTCGTTGAGACGAGCTCTGGTTGCGGCAGAAAACGTCTGAGTAAGCGTGCGCCATAGATCAAAGGTGGAGTGACAGGAGACAACTTGTGCAAGGATCTGCTCAGAAAGAGAGGCTCGAAGCCAAGCCAGAATCATCTGGTCTTGCTTATACCATGCTGGATAATCAGGGTTGGATTGTAGCTGGCCAGTGGAAGAATTGATAGAAGTGGGAAGAACAGGAGGAAAATTGATGAAGCCAATTAGACCGTAAGCATGAAGTAGAGGTTCAATTTGCGACCTCCAAGCCAAGAAATTGGATCTTGACAGCTTGGTGTAGATAGGTAGGGTCAAGAAGACCATGGGAGGAGAAGATCCAAGATTTTGATTTTCTGAGTTGGTATCGCCAAAATGAGGAGGAGACATAAACGTGGTGTGCGGCGGAATTGATCCATTGGAGGTCGAATTTGGGGTGGGAATTTGAGGTTGAAGGGGAGGAACCGAGTTATCAGTCTCGAAATTGGGGGTAGCCATGAGAAAGTAGTAAAGGAATCGAAGAGATTGATCGGAGCAGAGAGGAGATTGATCGGAGATTAGAGATTAGGCGTTTAGCCAGTTGATCTCTGATACCATGTAAGAAAGAGAGAAGATGAAAATAGAATGCTTTGTATTATGTATTCAGAAAGTTACATCTCAAGGGTATATGTACGCAGAACTATATCTTAGCGACATTCTCTTGATCTTGATGTAGGCTATCCTAATTCTCGAGTGTTTTTACATACTGGTGCTCTCCAGTACTTTGTCTAATAATAACATACAAATATTTCTCATTATAAACTAAATTAGTCAGATAGCAAACTTTGGATTTCAAATTGTATATGTCGTAACCAATAATCAAAGGACAATACTGAAACATGAGTTTTAGTTCATTACCTCAAGTGAAGCTACCCACATATTGCTAACTAAGAACAAAATCATAAAACATTATCAGTTAGAAACGAAATTTTACTCGTCTATACTATATATAACTTTTATTATTGAAATCAGGTTAAAACTGGTGATTTACATTAAAAGATCAGTTTATAATTTTGTTTAAAATTTTACTTGTCTTTTGGCTACGTAAATGTCTTTTGTTTATAATCAGTACTGGTCAGATTTTGCGGGGTGCTTATTGAGGAAATTCATTCACAATATATGAGCACACATCTCTCGAACGAAATTCATGCTGGCGATAAATTTTGCAAATTCTGAATAAACTATAAGTTAAGCAAAAGAAATGATAAATCTCAAAAAATTACAGCCGAACTTCACGAGTAATGAACTCTTCGAAGCGCGATGGGCCACATTCCCTTGTTGTGCACATACAAAACTCTTTTATTCCTATGGCATGCTTAATATTCGGCCCATTTCTCATCTTATCTTCTTTTTGAAAACATAACGCATATATTGCATGATAACAACGATATTTGGCAAAAACCTTTTTGCATTATGTTTAGAAGTTACAGGGTAAACAGCCATAATATTACAATATTAGTCTAAACAACCATTTATTACTAGTCTTAAATCCATGCTAATAACCATAATGTTGCAATATTTTAACTGATTAATTACGTTTCACTAAAGAAAAACATAAAAATTAATAATGATGCCGGCCTAGTGTTCTGGTTTCCAATTTTATTGGTTTTTCGGCCAGAACAGTGTATATTGAAAATAATCTTAATTATTAAACACATTTGCAAAATTATATAGTATAATTCCAATGAATGAACAAAACATCAACAGCTTCAGGTCTTCTTTTTTTGTTTTTTGTTTTTTATTTATTTTTTTATTTATTTTATTTTATTATTATTTATTTATTTATTTTTTTTTTTTTTTTTTGGGGGGGGGGGGGGGGGGGGGGGGATAAGCTAACAGCTTCAGATTGATCATAGAAACCACAATGAGTTGGACATTCCCACCCCTTGTTGATTGTACAATGTTTGCAATATTGTCCAAGTATTTTATTACGCAGGGTTAACCGTAAGAAAAAAGTTATTTATTAGAGAAACCTTAAAAGGCCAGCCAACAATCTTACTTTAACCTCCCTGAAATTAAAAAATAAAAATTATACATGAATCTAACTGTAAATATATACTTTACATCTTCATGGTGACTCATCTTCGTTAACATTACTCAAAATATGAGTAATGCTCCTTTTTCACCCCTCGAAAATTTCAGAAACCCCTAAAGTGTGAAGTAAATTTCCTTTTCAAACGACAGCATTTATTCTTCTTGGTGAAGTTGTTAGTACAAAACTAAATATTATTTAATTTTAGGTATTCAACAAGAAATCATTGTATTAACCCCTTTCCAATCCTGTTTCAAGATCATTAGAAAACTAAAAAGACTAAACAATAATTTTGTTCCAGCAAACTATAATTATTATATCTAATCCATGTCTCGCGAAATAATTGCAGCAATCATTGCCTTGTTTCTTACCAATTGCATGCCTCTTTAATATCACAATATCCAGCGTAGAATTATCTAAAAAAATAATTGAACTGCGACTTTAGTCCTGACAGTATTCGGATAATGGGGAAAAGAAGGAACCGAGAAAATGATACGTCTAAATCAACGGTCGTCTGTTGCCAGATCAGTTGTTTATTTTTGGTATATTTTTTTATAGATTTTTGTATAATTTATCTATCTTGAAATTATATAGAAGTAGGCAACAAGACAGCCAAAGAAGAATCGGTCAACCTTTGATTCGTCACGTTATTTGTGCTTTTGCGGTGTACACTTGTATTATTTTTAATCTAAAGATCATCCTTCCTGATAAAGCAATGTATAGTTATTTAATAGTTTTTGTACTTCACAATTTTTTATGCAGCAGGGCTTGTAATGACAGAAACACATAATAACTCCACAAATCGCCACCAAATATACAAGACAACAACCGGGTCAGCATAAAGTATGCTAATTAAGTTGCATTTGCTGCCTTTAGATATCTTAGTATTATTTAATTCTCCCAAACCATGCGGATAACAAAATGAAGAAAAAATGCTTACCCAAATAGTACAATATAAGTATCTTTAAACTATCCAATGACTTAGTATTATAGATTTTTTTTTTTTTTTAGCGTATATGATTTTGATATTTGAAGTACTAAGATTTTCTTTACATAAAAAAATAAATATACTGAACTAATAACATAATAATAGATATCTTCCTCGATAAGTATTCCAACTCCTGCATAGTTTGTTTTCTTGTAAATATCGAACAAGATAACTAAATAGATGTTGCTTCGCATTAGCAATACAATTGTAGCATAAAAATTCACCAAGTAATCTATAATACCATGCATGTTTAAATCGGTTGCCAAAGTTGTAATTTCCTCAGATCAAAATAGACAAATCTTGTCCTTCAAGGTAAATTTATTTTAATCTGGATGAGCCGACCACTTTAATTGAATGATATTAAAAAATATGTAAAGACATAATAAATTAATTAATATTGTCTTGCATCATAATATAACGTACATTTTGAACTGACAAAAAAATAGACGTCTATTTTCTTAAATATATCACAAGCAACACGCATGCATTATAATATTATATTATATTTAGGATTTATTAAGTGGAAGATTCTCATATATGAAATATAGATCAATCTTTCTTTGATATATATGGAATATATGACAACTGATAGGTATCATATTCATGGAATATGATTCCTTTTAAAGATACTTTGACGGTAAATTTATATTTTATACATGAAACTCAAAATTTCGTACTGAACAATGTGGAGGTTTTAATGTTCTTCAAGGCATAATATATAGTAAGCTCGTTCCATTTAAATTTTTAAAATTTAAATTAACCTTTCAAGTTAAGATGGTCTTTTTTATTTAACATGATTTTATGTAAATAACTTCAGCCATGACTCCGTTAAATAATAGTACTATTAGATCCAATGTAGATGAAATACATAAATACGACTCTTGAGATCCGATGTAGATGAAATATACAGCCTGCAGAGTCATGGTCTAAATATAATTGTTTACTGAGGCCACGTATATATGAAATTTTTTGACGATGTATTTTTGAAAAATATATAATTCAGCAATTTTTCTTAAATATATCTATTATTCAGCGTAAAGTAATGAAACGTTGTAAAACCAACGATCAATCTCTAGACACATTAGCAAAGATCTAAACTAATTTTAAGATATTTGTGATGCAATTAATTGTTCTTCCTAATAAGTCCAGGTTGGAGAATTGTAACAGCGCTCAACATACAGATAAGCACATAAATTTCTCCATAGACAGTCAAGATATTGAAAATGACAATATAAACAACAAGATAAAATATATAATTTTGGTCCCCTAAAACAAGGGATAAATAAGATCCGATACACTCATGTTTCAGATTCTAGGTGAGACTTAATTGCACCGTGTGGGGCCTATTAAACCACTAAGCCCTGATCCATCATAAAAGCAAAACAAATTTTATTTCGGAATATGTTTTTTTTTTTTTAACTTCTGTTCAACCTGTGTATTGATTCCGGTACAACAGAAGCAATAATCTAATTTATATACAATACTGTTTACTTTCGGCGGTACGGTTTTTATCGGAACGGTAGGTATTGAAACACAAAAGATAATAATCTTATTCATCTTGAATCATTTTGTGACTGTACTTTATCTTTAATTATTCTGTATTATATTATATTAATTATCTTTTAATCACAGAGACTGTTCTTCAAAAGCTTGGATCCCCTTTAATCTTTACAAATATTTTGTCTATGAATATTGCTACGAAGAAGCAGAAAACATAGATGGAAAAAATACAAAAAAAAAAAAAAAAAAAAAAAAAAAACACAGAGAGGGAGAGAGAAAGAAGCATATATTCTACAGCCACACAAGAAATTACTGGCTAGCAAAAGAGACGGTTTTATCAAGGGAACGTCTGAAACCAATGCAGGAAATTGAGAAGTGGGGGCAATAATATGTTGAGACCTCTAATATGTTTCCGTAAATAAAGGTAAACAAGGGGGCATGAATGTCAAAAGGACCCACAAAAGGAAAAATTGTTAGCAAGAAAACAACTATGGGGGTAGAATTATAGAAAGGGATACGCCGATTAAATGGAATGGATGTGACAGGTTTCCACTGAAGCCAATTTAAATGCAGCACAATGTATTTATCTCTTTCCTTTCGTTGAATTTCTTTGTGGCTGTCACCCTCTGTCCCATTTTTTTTTATGCGGATTCCATATCTTATTTTTGTGGTAATTTAGAACAACAATCTGTGTGGTGGATCGATAAAAAGGGTGACATTTTTGGAGTCCAGAAAAACTTTAAAAAAATCTTTTATATAATTTTCAGTATCAGTATGAGCTAGAATTATTTTGACTTAAGTAAGGAATTTTTGGCAAATTTATTATGAAATTTGATAGCAGCACTATGATATCACGACGATATTAAAGTCTTCAGGATAGTAGCAATTTAATAAAACAAACATATATTTTTATCAGGATAAACCTCAAAAAGAGATGTTGAAAGTTTTTCCGAAAATTCAACAAGATTGCATGAGTCCACAGAGTACTGTGGTATCTTAAGTGCGTACTATTATTTGTGTCATTAGTTTTCCTGCTTAGTGATTACATTGAAAAAAATGGAAATGCGCTCCAAACTTTTATTATGCCGTGCATTATCTGTTTGGTCATTTTTTTATAACTAAAAAAAAGCACATATATGACATATCCACGACATTTTTATAATTACTAGAAAAGCATCCACCGACGTGTTGCATCATAATTCATAATAGATATGCCATGATTGAATTTATTATATTTTTTTTCAGCATAATGTTGAATATTGAATGAAATTGTTTAACAAAAATGGAGATCTTGTATTTGGATATGATGCAAATTATAATAGATTTTTTTTCATTTGATAATTATTGTCCATAATTTCTGTCCTTTGAAAAAAAATAAATGCACACACAAAATTTTTTCCCGTTTGAAACTAGAGTCTTATACTTTTATATGGAGTTAAAATCTGCGCCACAAATTCATCCTAAGTACAAAATCAAAGATATAGATCGGATATAAAAGGTTGGATACACCCTTTAATTGAAACATTTCATCCTTAGATTTGTGCTTTTATAAGCGGTACAGATAGAGAATATCATTAATATCCTGCGTTAAAAAATTTAAAGATGATGTCACGTGATTCACAATAAAAGAACGTATTATAGAAGAAAAACAAGTTATTTCTTTTGTATTCCAAAAAAAAAAACAATTCATTTTTCTTTACATTGATCAAACAAGAATGTATTTGGTATTCGGATATTACCAATAAAATATTTTTTTCCCAACCTTTTTTTATTGTGTTGCTATATGCTATTGAAATAACAAATGATCTTTCTAATGAAAATATTTTTGGTCCACTTTAATTTGAACTACGTCAAGTGGCTATCTTCGCGCATTTTTTATTTCTAGGAAAAAGTTTAATTTTAATATGTTAAAGTATATTTCATATCTTCCAAATGCATTATTATTGTCATCAGGTCAAAGAATACTTAAAAATATTTCAACATTAAATCAATTCATTCATATGAGAATTCCTTACTTGATTTCAATTATATTGCGATGCTTTTCATATCTGATGAAGTCATCAGTCCAAAACTATAAACTGAGTGATGCTTAAAACGCAACAACTGATTGAGATCTATCCGTTTCATTCAATGGACATGAAATTGTTTCCTCTCCTTGTCATATTTTGCCGCACCGAAATCGCATAAACTAACAATCTCTCTCTGATGCAGACAAACCAACACATTAAACTCCAGTCTAACTCAAAACACTGCACCACAGTTTGCCTTGAGAAATCTGGACCGTTGCTCACCTAACCGCGTGGTTCCTTTCCAGCTATACCCGCACAAGTGGCGGTGACTGAACCGTGCGCTTACACGGGGATTAACTACAATTAAAAGATAAATACGAGGGTTAATTGGTAAAAGTAACAACGATATTTTCTTCCTAGCGCCCGTGTGGGTTAACGGCGTTTGTTCAAAACTAACGGAGAAAAAGTGGAAGACTGACTATGCAACAACCAACCGCGTCACTCTCAGTGCCGAGTGCGTTGCGCGTGACTCCCCTAATTCCTGGCCCATCATCTCTCCAGTTCACTAAACTGAAGATCACCATTTTGTAACAACAAATAGGTCACAGTGCAAATAATCCATCAATTTCAAATTACCATTTTTCTATATCACTATTATTTTAATTAATGATATTAAAAATTTATCGATCAAACACCTTGATAATTTTTTATCCCATAAATGTTAAATAAGTGGATAATTTACATTCAAAATATGGATTAGGAGTGGGTAACTGGCGATGACTACTAAACTACTAAAGTCTCCTTGTTAGACCAACTGCATTCTGCAGTCAAACCAAGTCGTCGCAACTGACACGTGCCAGTAACTACCCGGTGAGCCGGTCATTCTTACAGTGCTAAATTGTAACGTGTCATTTTGGGATTAGCAGAACAAAAGGTCCATACCACTTCCGTCCATATCCGGGCCCACCATCCCATTCTGTCCAAAGAATCACACGTTGGAAGAAAAAAAGCAGCGTCAGAATAAACGTCGGACTCCAAAGCACATTTATTTCAATTTTGAGTTCCACTTGGCGTCCAATTCCACAACACGTTTTCTTATATCACCCTTGAAAAATTATTTTATTTCGTAGAAGGACCCTTTGTGGTGCTATTTTCTTATGGACGAGCCAGGGGCGGATCCAGAGAACTAATTTAGCCCAGGCACAAGAAATAATGATATTGTTTATAGTAAAAATCTTAGGTCCAACAAGCAATATTTTCTTTTAAAACCCTAGGCACTCTTTAAAATTATACCTAGGCACCACCATTAATTCCTTAATTGCATCTTAAATTTTTCAAAATCAAACCCAGGCACTTGCCAGGGTTTGTTATATACTGGATCCGCCACTGGGACGAGCATAACTTCACCTAACTGCTCCATAATCATGCAATATTCCAAACTTTATTTCGCTTGATTAGCAACTTTTGATACAACAACCAACAAAAAAGGACTTGCAATTGATCTTTAGAAAATTATCAGTTCATTTTTATTTTCTTGAGAAAAAAGAATAAAATACCAAACTATATGGAGCTTATCATGTCAACTGCAAATTGTTTTTAAAGAACTAAAAATTATCTAGTCTTGTATATAAAACATCAGAAGATAAAAGGAAACATTACTTAAAAAAAATAAGGACGTAAAAATAAAAAAAACCTTTCCGGAGGGGTAAAAGCAAAAGAAACACAATTATGAAAATAAAAAAAAGGAAGGGAGGAAGAAGGCAACCCGGGCAGCGTTGCCTTTTTGACCACGCGATGAGAAACAAGGAAAAAAGAAAAAGAATGGGCCCAAGAACCACAGCGAGCAGACCGACCTATTATCTCCCATCCACCGCCACCAACTTCATTCCTTTTTCTGTAACGAGTCATAGTCTACTAATGGCTTACTATTCATTTTGAACTTCTAGAACTCAACCCGCTACACGGAAGTAAACAGTTTATAGGAACAGGATAATGACAGTCGGACTTGCTCTCCATCTTCCCTTATCTCAATCTCTCTCTCTCTTTCTCATCGTCCGCATTATTTTATTCCCTCTCCTTTTCCCAACTACAAAAGGACCCCCACTGCCATACCTCTTCTCCTTAGCTCTACCCATCTCACCTTCCCTTATTCCACACCTTATTCTCACCATGTGCAGCGGTCCGAGAAAACCTTCCCAGCCGCCTCTCTCCCTCCCCGACTCCTCTCTCCTCCTCGAATACGCCGCCTCCGACGATCTCTCCTCTCTCCGTCAATCGTCCGAGCACCACCTCGCCTCGCTCTGTTTCTCCTCTCTCTGGTATGGTCCTTCCGCCTCTCCCACCTACCACGTCGCCATGGAGCAACGCACTCCACTTATGATTGCTTCTCTGTACGGAAACACCTCTGTAGTGACCTTTATTCTAGCCGCCTCTCCTGCTGAAGCTACTCGTGCTTCCACCTCTGATGGCGCTACGGCGCTTCACCTTGCAGCGTGTGGCGGGGCCTCTACGGCTGCGGAGGTCGTCTCCCTTTTGCTTTCTGCTGGTGCTGACGTGGAGGTTCTCGATTCCTCTGGCCGCCGACCCGGTGACCTGATCCCGAGAAACCTACCTCAAACCCTTGATAAATCTCTTCGCATGCTTCTTAAAGCTGCGTCGGCCTCTCCTCCCTCCACCCCACCAAAGAAATCTCTCACAAGAGAGGACTCGAAGAAGGAATACCCGCCTGATCTTACCTTGCCAGATATCAAGACCGGGATTTATAGCACCGATGAGTTTCGCATGTATGCTTTCAAGATCAAGCCTTGCTCTCGTGCCTACTCTCACGACTGGACTGAGTGCCCCTTTGTTCACCCGGGAGAGAACGCACGCCGACGGGACCCACGCAAGTTCTTTTACAGTTGCGTGCCGTGCCCCGACTTCCGTAAAGGCACTTGCCGTAAGGCTGATAACTGCGAGTACGCACATGGGGTGTTCGAGTCCTGGCTCCACCCGGCGCAGTACCGCACAAGATTGTGTAAAGATGAGGTTGGTTGCAAGCGCCGGATTTGTTTCTTTGCTCACAAGCCTGAGGAGCTCCGATCTGTCAACCCATCGGCCATGTCTGTTGGTTCAGTTGGGTCACCACGGGCTGGGTCCAACCTCGACATGGCTACTGCTGCTGCCTTGCTAATGATGCAACAAAATGGACCTGGTTCTCCAATTTCTTCATCTCCTTTGCCCACTAGGCTTAAGACCCCGATGGGGGCACGGGATTTGGATCTTGATATGGATTTGCTCAGCTTAGATCAGTATGCCCAGAAGCTGTTCGACAAAATGCCTAATACACCTTCTCCCCGTGCAAGCTGGGGCACACCGACTGGTAACCTTAGCCCAGGGCTTGACTCGTTTGGTCCTGTTGATGCAGGTTTATTGTCTCAGCTCCAAGCCATATCACTCAAGCAGAGTGTGCCCGAACCCGAATTGCACCCCACACAATTGTTCTCAGGCTATGAGCCTAACCTGCCCTCTTCTCCTATGACGAGCCAGCTTAATGGGTCTGGTCTGGACCACTCGATGGCAAAGGCCATCATGAACTCACGAGCAACTGCCTTCGCGAAGCGGAGTCAGAGCTTCTGCGACCGCCGCTCAAGCCCGGTGGTGCGCCCATCAACCCTTTCTGTCATGACATCAGCTGCCACATCGACAGCTGTTGCCCCATCAGTTTTCTCTGATTGGGCATCGCCAGACGGTAAATTGAATTGGGGAATTCAGGGAGAGGAGCTCCACAAGTTCCGGAAGTCGGCTTCTTTCAATTTTAGGAGCAACCAGAGCACACCAGTTAAGCAAGTGGCTCCAGAGGAGCCGGATCTCACATGGGCAGCTCACGGGTCGGGTCTTTATAACACCGACCTGTTTGGCCCCTGGCCCGAGCAAGAGCCGATGGCGGCTTAAAACCGGGCTGGCCGCCTTAGTCACTGGAATTAATAAGCTAACCGGTTCTTTCCTTCATTTGTTTGTGTTCTTCCTTTTTTTTATTTATTTTACAAAACTCAATTATTTAATTTGGATCAAGGAAAGGCTGTTGATTATCTCACCTCAAGAGTATTGGAAATAGTCCCGAAGGGAAGTCTTGATTAGATGAACGACGGCTTTGCTGTTCTTGATTTTTTTTAATTGATATATATCTTGTATTGATTATATATATATATATAGGAAGGTTAAGTTTAGAGAGGTTGGGTTACAAAAAGCGGTTGGTTTGATTTTAGTTTCTGGTGGAAAAGAATGTAACATAGAGGAATAAGTTGATAACCGGTGGAGGAAATTTTATTCCTGTAAGATCATGTATAAGAGATTATTTTATTTAATCATTGCCTTTGTTTTTTTTATGTACTTACAAACTCTCGTGTTTCTTCATTATATTTATATATCATTTTCTGTTTTGGTGCAAACTGTTGGCACGTTTTAAGTTTTATACAGCGAATTGGATACTCCTGAAATGGCAACTATATTTTTTATTCTAAACTAAATGATTAAAAATGCAAATGCTGGCGGAGCAAAAAAAATACAAAAAACACATTCGAAAGCGGGGTTATTATCAGTCATTTTAAACCGAGAAAAGTAGTGTTTCAACTTTTAACTGAGAATTTAGTCATCTATTAAAGATTAGGTTAGTGTTCCACTATGGTAGTACATTCAAAATTTAATAAGAACAACCCTCTGAGGGCTGTCAATCATTCAAGAAAAGCATTCAAAAGGTCATAAAATTTCTT
The DNA here is from genome assembly GCA_027725995.1 of Rhynchospora tenuis. Taxonomy (NCBI): domain Eukaryota; kingdom Viridiplantae; phylum Streptophyta; class Magnoliopsida; order Poales; family Cyperaceae; genus Rhynchospora; species Rhynchospora tenuis. Next base: position 66,829,307 of record CM050889.1, on the reverse strand, counting down.
CTGAATGCTCCTAGCACTACCAGAAGGACATTAAATATGTTTATATTCTGCCTACGGGCTTCCTTTTCAAAAAAAAAATGTTTATATTCAATGAAAGAGTTAAAAGACTTAAAACATTATATAGGCATCCCACGTCATTGAAATCGTAGTTCGATGTTATTTGTCTGAGTCTATTTTATTTGGATAACTCAGTGTTATGATTTTTTTTCTCTTCATTTTTTTTTAAATTACGCATTTTAATATGTCTAATTCTTAAAATAATTCAATTATTTTATATTTTTCTGCATATATTACCATGTCGCTGGTTGTGTCGTTCATAATCGTTAATCAAACCCGTCTTTGGCATTTAAAAAAAAAATTATGCATGCATTTTGCAAAATCGGAAGGACAAACTGGAGTGCTTAGAGCGAAATGCAGTTTCTTTCTAAAATTGTTTCAAAATGAAACAAATTTAACTTTTCTTAATAAACATTTTTTTTTCCCAAAGTGAAGTCGGAATTACAACAAAGTCATAACATTGATATGTTTGAAAGTGTCTTGCTATCTTTCTTTACTAAAAGTTGATTTAGTTTTCTATATTCTCTGAAAAGCTACTTTTTCATAAAATAAATATGCCTTTGTTACAATTTTCGGCTTCAATCTCTGCACGCTTGCTCACAAAAAACAAGTATTGGGGCTGCTGAGTGGTAATGCATGGTGGACACTGAACTAACATCATAACCAGATCATGGCCTCTGCTTTAGCGCACCTTTTGAGTAAAGAATATACATTCTAATATGGTAGAATCGATTGCATTTTGATTTTGTTCAATTTTTAGGTGCTTAGTGCCGGCTTATATTCCACTTAAGATCTAATGCTCCACTTTATATGCCAATCATCTTTGTCGTTTGTGAAATGGAGTTATAGAAGACTATCCTTACAAGATGGCTCTAATTTTATATATCATGTGCTTATGAAACACACTTGCATACAGGAACAGAAAGTTCTATAGCTAAGGAAACTATATATACAGAGCTTTAGTTCTTTTTAGTAAATCACACACATTTTTTTGGATAAACTAGATAGAGGCTATCTAGTGAAACTAATTACAAAACCTAAAAAAATAAAAAACAGTAAACAAAAAGCAAGCTAGAAAAAACACAGTGCCGAGACACATTGCATTGCAAGTATTCATGTCATAATGAATACAATTTTAAAAGTGTCTTTTTGTCTTTCAATTTTTTTTTGGCTTATCTTAAATTAATATCACTTCTATAACATGTCAAAAGACTACATAGAGTTGCACACAACATCATGTCATAATGATATTCACAAAAAGAGATATCAAATATAACTTTGAAGTAAGTTAAAATATACAAACATCGGTGTTATTATTCATCGATTAAAGACTTTAACACCATGGATAATTAGAATATTCATATTAATTGTACTGCTTGTACGCTTGCACACTAATTGTAGTGCTAAAATGGTGCCACAATAAGTGGGTAATATTAAATAGGACTAATTGTGTACGAATTTAAAATTTTAAATACCAAAAAAATCTTTTTGAAAAGAAAGGACCAAATGGTATTGAATGGTAATTTATAATTATTTGTATAATTTTTTTTCTTCCAAGTTGAACCCGTCCTTTGTATCGTACGACTGCAATATCAATATTTTAATATCACGATGGTTTTCCATAATTTCAAGATGAGATACACATTTGGGAAATATCATGATCCCTTATATTTTAAGAGATAAAAAGATCAAATTGACTTCCCAATTTTCAAATATTTCGTATTATTTTAGTGACTACCGAGATTGACTTGAATTATATCCCGACTCTATCCGCAATATTGCTTGAAAGTACTCTGAAGTATTTATTTATTCACACTTTCTACGATTGATGCTTACAAGGGGTCGTATTTAATTATTGTTAAATTGCCAAGAAATTTTCTAGACCCCTTCAAATCTTTTCCTACAAGCATTCTATTTTAAACCGTATAAAAAATGGACTTATAGCGACCTTGAATTTTAATAATACAAAGCCATTGAATACTACAACGCCTGATGCTACAAATCTTATCTGGAACACAATCATAAAGTCATGAACAACAAATAATTTATATGGTCGTACTTAGGAATGATCCTCGCAATTTTCATGTAAATGGAGTCTCCGTTTCTTCAGAATATCAGACAACATTATAACTGGACGTCTCCTGTTACAAAAAGAACTGGGACAGTATTTCATCAATGTAATTTGATTATATTTTATAGCTTTTAATGTGGCGAAGAGTGAATCAGTGGATGTCTCTAGATAAGTAGATATTGACAATGGGAGATATTTGTTTTGTTCCAGGGCAGCAGTGGACCCTGATTCCGTGTTGCGCTACACGTCGTGTAGCGCACCTTACAGCCGTTTGATTTTGATCGGACGGTTCATTTTTTTCGGGTCTATTAGATGCACGGGGCTCTCATATCCATCAGATTCAAATCAGACGGTCTGTGAGTGCGCTACACCGCGTGTAGCGCAACACAGGATTTGAATTCGGGCAGCAGTGACCTCATCTTGGGTTGAACCTTCAAAATTTTTTCTGGAAACTTCGTTCAAGCATCTCTCCCATCCGTGAATTGACAGGAGCGGCCAAGTTTTATTCAAAACAAAAAGAGAAAAACAAATAATAAATGCATCAGTTGTTGTTTATGTTTTTTGCCTTTACCTTTTTTTTTTTTTTCCCACGGAGAGAAAAACTGAAAACTCTACACTCACAATTATGGGGGGATGGAACCGGTTAATTTTTTGCCAGAAAATTTAGATTGGTTATGTGTTTTTTTTTTTGTGCAAACAAATTAATTTGCAGTATCTCTTAGAAAATAATTTGATAGGGGGAGGATGGGAGGTATAAAGGAGATTTACCTCCAAAAAATTTGGGGCCACAAAATTCAGGTTTACAAAACTCAATTTTGTGTCTTTTACACATCTTTTCTTTCATATAATTGTGATTTTGTTCTGGAGCATAGTCTTAGAAGATTTTATATAATGGAGTCTTATATGTTTGCTAGTATATTTTGTGTCTCTAGAGCCGTATGGTGAAATTAGTCAACTATTGTCAAAACTTTTTAGTGCGCTGAAGTACGACTTTATCAGGAATTCAGGATATCGATTACTAAGGCTCTGATCGGAAACCCAAACAAGCGCGAGAGAAAAGAAAAGAAATCTGACACGAAATCATTTTCGGCGATCGGCGGTGGTTGGAGGAAATCGCGAGAGTTCGATCGCCTACCGGAGAAGGAGAAGATCCAACAGCCGAAACGAATTCTCGCCAAATTTTTTGGTTTTGGACGGAATTCACTGAGCCAAAATTTTCTCGCCAACTCTCGCCAAACAAACTCTCGCGCACCTCCTTCTTCGGTTCCGATCAGAGGATTTGGGAAACGGAAAATTCCATTTCCGATTCTCACGGTAAATTTATGTTTCCGATCAGAGCCTAAATTGGAGCAAGAATTTATTTTGTAGCCGAGACCACCAAAATGGAATTTATGAATTGTGGTTTTCAATTAATGGCGAGCTATCACAGCTAAAATTATTACAGCGAAGAAGGGATGACAACCCAAATTATTCTCAATTTTGAAACGAAAAGTAAAAAGAAAATGGAAGTGATAATAAAACTGTACACTGCTTACAATTTAATTCAAGGAAAAATATTTTTAATAAATAAATAAAATGATTTTTTTTTTCAGTTTTTTGTTCATTGCTGGGTCGTATATTACAGTGAAGAAGGGATGGCAACCCAAATTATTCTCAATTTTGAAACGAAAAGTAAAAAGAAAATGGAAGTAATAATAAAACTATACAATGCTTACAATTTAATTCAAGGAAAAATAATTTTAATAAATAAATAAATAAAATGATTTTATTTTTCAGTTTTTTGTTCATTGCTGGGTCGTATAGAATTAAATTTATAATAAAATAACTTTGATGCTAAACACTTGCTCAAACCCTGAATCTAAAATTTTGCTTAGATTCGATGGTAACTCATTTTACCGGGAACTAATCCACCTACGTTAATTTTTCAACTGATAACAACATGTGCGGTTTTATTTGTTTTAAATTAAAATCTGAGGTTCTAACCCTGCTACAACATCCAAGTTTTCTGAATTGTGTACATTGTCACCCCACCTACGGTGAGTCGTTAAAAAAAAAATATCAGAGTTTCTTTATTAATAACTATAGATTTTTTTTTTTAGAAGTTTCGAACAAGTAATCATGTTCATAGAAACGTTATTTTAGTTACTAGCTAAAAAAATAATTATAATTATATTGCGAACATGCATCGCTCAAATAAAGAACATCATCCTTAGTCAATAGACTAAATATTAGTTCCCAAAATTTTCTTTAAATTAACTGTAGGAACTTCCATAAATAAATACACACACTCTGTTTCTACTTGCTAGTCCCAATTATAATTACTTGTTCCATAGTTCAAACTTTGGTTAAGTCGCAGATGATCTGAGCTTCATTATCTTTTGAACTTATGACCAGTAGTTTGCAACTGTTGATGTTTGAATTGTAAACATCAAAAGAGACAGCCTCACTTAGTCTTGCTCAAACTTCAAGCAATTATGAGGGCTTTGATTCCAAATTCAAAGCCTGACAACTCAAGATAAAGACTGTCATTGGGTCAGCTATTTCTTACTAACTCCCAACTTTTATCTCATTTTTCCATTTTGGTTCTTCTATAACTACCGATCTCCTTTTATATGTTTACGTTTTTCTTTTTTCATTCACTTTTAGGCATATCATTTCATATCCAGAACCAAACACTTCGTGTGTTGTTACTTGTTAGTTGTTAGGTTAATTGCACTGTAGCTTCTCCGTATTAACTGTAGGATACTGGCGTTTAGTTTTGCTTTTGTGAGTCAAACCTTCAGTACTATGGAAAGGAACAAACCTTGAATCTAACGATTTGCTTAAAATCTGTTGCAACTTATTTGCCTACATCTTAAGAATTGTTAGGTAGTTGGTTTACTCTTGACAGCTGCTGTCAAGTTTTTGAAAAAAAAAACTTATTTGCCTACATCAATTTTTTCAACTGGTTACAACATGCCCAATTAGATTTGCTTAATTGCTTTGACTTATACTTGTGGTTTAAAAGCCTTCTACAGAAACCAACTTTCCTAGATTGTATACCTTGTCACCCCTCCTGTGGTCAGTCATAAAAATTTATTATAAATTTTTAAAAAAGTTATAATAAAATATTTCATCTTTAGATATTGATACAAAACTTACAATCTGTTTCAAACATGCAACATTCTTTCAAGAAACATCGCCTTAACTATTAGATTAAATATTAGTTCCCTAAAATTTTCTCATAGGCTATATTTGAATTGACAAGGAACCACATTCACCCGAATTGCAACTATTTTGAAATGCTATTCGATATTTGAATTAACACAATAGTAGAAAACTCATGTTTTCTTTTATTCTAACAAAAATTTGAGCCAAAATTATTTTGAAAATTCGAGTGTGCGTGCCAACCTCACTAAACCTACAAAACAGAGACCAAGTACGAATTAATAGTCTCTATGCTCAATGACTCGTTACATAATTGAAACTTTGGTAAGGTCGCAAATGGACCCTGATCTGGTGTCGCCATACACGCGTGTAGCGCACTCACGAGCAAAATCGGACAGTTCATTTTTTTGTGGGCCTATCAATCTGGTTACTTGCACGAGGATCTCATATCCATCCGATTCAGAACAGATGGTCAAAAAACGCGCTACACCGTGTGTCGTGTGACATTTAATCCCGATTCGCCGCAGATGAGCTCAATATCATGTGGGCATGACCAGTAGCTTGCAACTTTTGATGTTTGAATTGTAGACATCAAAAGTGACAGCCTTACTTAGTCTTTCATCAAATCTGAAGCAATTATGTAGGCTTTGAATCCAAATTCAAAGTCTGACAAGTCAAGATATTACACAGTTATCAGGTCAGCAGTTTCTTGTTGACCCAATTTTCAATTTGATTACTCTGATTTTTTTTTTTTTTTTTGGTCTGTAACTACCAAAATCTCAGTAGCTTTTGTATAAATTGGGTCATGCTATTTCCCTTTTTACCAAACAAATTGAGCAACAACCAATTTAAATTAGGTTTACTATTATGCAAAATGAGAAAATAAACCGGGAGATATCTGGTACCACTACCAGTGCAAGGGAAAGGGGCTTGTTTTTCTATGGGATTTGGTCTTGGTGTGAGGGTGTAATAAGTTTGCTTGCTTGTTTAATGCAAATATTAGTGCGTTTGCTCTACTGATTTACCAAAAAATAAATAAAAAGAGAGAAATAAATTCATATATAGAACCGAACACTTAATTTGTTGCTAGGCTAATGGGTTCTTAGCTTCTCTATTAACTGTAAGAATAATGGCGTTACATTTTTCTTTTGGTGAGTCAATTTTGATTGTACTGCTGAATATACCTTGAGAAACTAAATTTTCAAAGCTTGGTACTGTGCTGTGCTTGCTCTTTAAGTTTGAGAACTTGATGTAATCCTATGATCGTTGTCATAGTCACGTTTATTTGTTTAGTTCGTAGCAAACATATCTAGAAACTGCCGCATGAAGAGATTTGGACTACAAGCCATTGCTTTCAAGTCCTTTTCTTTTTATTATATTAAATTTAGACGGCACAGAATTCTGACATATATACTTATTATTATAGATGTCTGAATTCAAGTTTTTTTTTTTTTTAAAGAGCAAAGTTATTAAGAACATAAAGCTAATCAAAGAAATTTGCATCCGTATCCACAGTATTTTTTTCTGATACGAGACAAAATACAAGTACAGATAATTTATTCGCGAATACAGATGGCATATTTAGGAATACTAAGCGAATACAAATAAAGAAGTCAAATAAATATTAATTCTGTTTACAACCATATTATTAGTTGTAATAACTCATAAGACCGCAACCCATCTCGCATCTGCTTACATCTTTGCTACTAAAAAGTTGGTTCTAGCCATTTAACCAAGAATTTTTTTAGAGAAATTAACAGCGCCTGTCAAAAGGGGAAGATGAATGATATGTCCAAAGAGCTGGATACTAGACACCATTGCACGGCACCATACAACAACACGAAAGTAGAAATCGGTACGAAATGGTACTGAACGTGGTGCCTGAAGATTTAAGTATCGAAATCTTTTGTGGACTGCTAATTTGTAATCAAAGGATCAATCGACCTGGGAAAATGCAGAAATTGCTCAAAGCGACTAAATTTATTAGCACCCTGGTAAACTTATTGATCTAGAATAATTTAAAAATTTCAATCCAACTCCAATTGGTTTAACTTGAAATATCTTTTGTTTTCGAATACAAAAATGTCTCATTTGGTAGAATAGAGAGGAAAAGGCCGTAAAGTGAATTAATTTGACTTCCTGGGCCAGAATTATGTAATTTTAATTTACTTTTGGAGAAAACTTTGCTAAAGCGCTCTGAATCTTGTTTTTCTTTTTGGGCTAAAGCACTCTTAAAAAATTCTGAATAATGGTGCTTGTAGCACCCAATAACCAATATCTTGGGCCAGGAAGCCCACTATAAATGATTTATCAAGGAAACGACTTTTAAAACACAACTCTACCAATAAGACGTTGAATAATTTTTTTTTTTATATATATATATATAGTTTGGGCTATTATTGATTTCGTTTTTGGTTGCCAAGTTATGTTTTCTTTTTCTGACCATGAATGTGTCAAAACAAGCGGGCATCTTCTCTTGTATTTTGGGTATTTTATAATTTTAATGTATTATTTTACTCACGTTAAAGCTATTTTATTGTATGCTGCTGCACTGATCAGGGTATTCAAATAAAAAACAAACATTGCCTCATCTCTATTAAATTTTCGTCAACCACATTATGTGTAAGACTAATGTTACATATAACTACATCATTGACCAACAGTTATGAAAGAGACTACTCTGAATGCAAGCTATTCTGGTAGCTAGTCAATTAATTATAAGTGACCGAAAAATTAATTAATAATGTACAATTTCATGATTAGGTAAAATTAGAACAAATTTCATCTGTTGCCTCTGAGAGTAGCAGGTCGACTATCTTGATTCCGATCTCAATTGCAATCTCCTCAGCATACGCTGGTTTCATAATTTCCCTCTCAACCCAAACTGAATTCTTCAAATCTTCCTCTACATAGTATTTGACAATTGTTGAGTCGCAAGAAGTGGTTCGACAACAGGTTTGGAAATTACTCACTTCATTGGCTTGACAATTACGGGAAGAAAAAGAGCCTTCTAAATTCTCAAAATTCGATGAAAGTTTCCTTCTTGAGCTCTGCTTCTTTGCATGTGGTGTAGCACCTGTGTATGTAATAGCATTTAAAAATTAAAATTGATAATATGTTAACATTAGTAACAAGTATGATGGTTGATTGTGAGTTAAATAAGTGCTATGCTCAGATATTTCTGGGATATCTAGTTCTAATAAGAATTGCAGCAACATTAAACTAAATATGATTACTCACATTGATAATTTTTTTATTTTTTGTGCATAACCTCAAATGCATAATTTAAATTCAAAATTTTGAAACCTATTACCTGAATTTGGTGAATTGGGTTCGGTTGGATATTCGTCGCTTGTCTCTGGCAGATCCAATACTGAAACAGGGCTTGAATTCTGAGATAAACATTCTGTTTCAACCTTTCTTTGGATCATTTTAATTCTCTCCAAATCCAAAATCAATGGCAACTCACCATTCTTGTCATGTTTGGCCATACTCTCTTCTTTCTGATCCCTTTGTAACTTCCTACAATTTTCCTTCTTTCCACACCTGTCACTCACACACTTCTCTCCATTTTGTTTTCTCTGAATTCTCCTTTTATTGCGGTCTACAGCAGTACTCAATCTGCATTTACCCCAATTTGGCAAGCTTTCTTCTACAGTTTCGTCAGGTGTGAAGCTAAGTACCAAAAACTCATCATTCTCCTCTCTCAAATATATCGGTTTCTCGTGAAATGAAACCGAACTATTTATTGATGAAGCATTACTTCTCTCAGTCAGAATTCCAGGCCAGCTCTGAACTGAATTTGTAGACCGGCTTCTACCAACAGAATTCAGAAAACTATTATGCTGTGAAATCGGCATGGAATCAAGACCCATTAATCTAGCCACAATGTTCGGACTCTGCGCATTCGTCTCATTTGTAGATAGTCCAACCACTTCGGTGTAATTCTCATCAATTGAAATTTTATGTCGGCGAAGGAAATGGCGTAGAATTGCCGATGCACAACCAAATGTAGGTTGGCGCGAATCGAATTGGGTTGAATTGGAAGAAGGGGATTTCGTTTTCATGGTTAAAGAAAAATGGATTGGGGTTTAGTTCATATTTGCATATGTACTTAACGAATTCCACTTTGCCTATAGAGAGAAAGGTTTGAGATTTGAATTGGCTTAGGAGGGAATGAGTGTACAAAGGGATAGAAGTGTAGTAGGTATCTAGTTGAGGAGAGAGGAGAAGTGTGATTGTGAAGGAAAGAAAAAGTGAAGCGGGGGATGGATTTGAAACAGAGAGATGGGATGGAAAGCTGTTGGCTGTTTGAAAAAGAGGAGAGCGCGTGGGCCCTCGTGGGCTCCACTGGTCCTTTTGGTCTGCCCCAATTTAATTTGGGCCATTTCGGCGTTGCATTTCACATTTGATTTTATCAACGGTAGGGGCTAGGAATACATCGAGTAGTTCGGAGCAAGTACTGACATAGTGACATGTGCTGTGATAGTTGTTCTATTTTTTTCTTTTTCTTTTTTTGTTCAAAGAATCTTCAAAACAACTGTTTATGTTCAAAATTCTTGGTTTGTTTCATATGCATGTCAATTCGTAATTTCCAGTTGGCTACAAAAAAATACATTAATGCGGAATATGTGCATAGAAAATTAATAAGTTTTCATAATTTACAATTATAAATATCAAATCGGAAAATATAATACGGGGGATTTGTTGTATTATATTATCTGGATGAACTTTTGTGATATATCAATTCGATCGTTATAAGGATGACATTTGTTTAAAAAAAAAGATAAAGATGGAGCTCTCAATCTTGAATTTCTATAAACTTTTTCAAGATATCATGAGGAAAAAAATAAATAAACTGAGAATCTCGATGCATCGAAGATAAACAACATGATAAGTGATATGTTGAGCATATGTTTTGAATGATCAAGCATCAATTTCCCATTTCTCGATAGAAGAGAACGGTAATTCTTGTATAAGACATGGGAAATATAGCAAGGGCATTGTAGTTATATTTATTTGAACTATGGCACTTTGTGCTGGTATATATAAATGGTGTCAATCTGATTATTTAGTACATATCCAGAGGGTTATCCAAATTAAAGATTTTTTTTTTTTGAGATATTGGAGGAAGCTATTCAAATGATTGAAATCAATAATTAGATATGAATGTTGTGACACATTGGATGTGGAAAAAATGATAATCTAAGGGCAGATAATTCAAGGGAAAAGATAACGTTATAAAGAAAATTAAAATGGTATCAAGAAATAAATAGCAATTCAACTAGCAGAGCTTAGTATAAAAAAATATTAAATAGTACGGGTAAATGACTTAGAATTGAATTAGACTAAGTTTTTTTTATTTCATTTTCTTGTAGAATTAATATATATTTTTGTTATGCATTTCGCCAATTGTTTATTAATATGGAGAAAAAAAATAATTTTCCTATTTTACTTGATTATAATTTTATTTGCAGCCTCAATTTATTTCTTTTATATGTTGGTTATGTTAAGAAGTATAATTTTTTATATTATTTATATAGGTGTGATTCATAGTTTTAGAGTATTATTTTTTCGCAATATTTTTTCCAGTATATTAAAAAAAAACTTACAATTGATTGTTGCACCTTGAATTCTATTTTTCAATTTTTGAGATGCTAAGATTAAATTTATATAATAAGCTATATTTCGACTTGTTATTTCTGTATGTATTCCTCTTTATTATATTAGGTCAGAATGAATTTGCGGTGTTTTGTATGCATAAATCACTCAATATGCAGTGTATTTGAATTTTTTTTGACGCAAATTACTTTAAAATTTGTCATATTGTCACGATGCATAATTGCATACCGGCTATGTTTTCCTTTTTGTGTAGCATTTTAAATTTTAAACCGCCGAATTTTAATTAAAAATAATGAACCGACAGTATATTTTCTTAAAGTAATAGCTAACTTTTTCTATCTTGAGAGTTTGACTTAGGAATCTATCTTTAATTGGACCAAAATTTTGTAGATATAAAAAGTAAAAATAAAAGAGAAAGAATACGATCTTTGTTTTTTTTTTTTTTTTAAAAAAAAGGGCAGAACTTGAACCCAGTCGGAATTTACTAAATTTTAAAAGAAGAAATAATATACTAATGTAATGACACCAGTGACCAGTCCAAACTTTTTACTTGCAACGGGGTTGTCTACTTGTCTTTTATACGAGATAGGAAATGAGATTTGATTTCAGTAGAATGGATTGGAGAAAAAATGACGAATGGAATATTGCAGTAGTGATCAAACCTCCTATATATTCATATCGATCCAACGACATTGCTTTTTTCGCTCTAGCTCTCACCAATTTTTTTCCCCTTCTGGTCAGATTTTATATGAGTTCTGATGATCAGGAGGTAAACTTTTCTATCTACGAGAATTCCGTCTAAGCCTAAACAGTAATATCATTAATTTCGAATGTAAAACAAGTACAACCCCTGCTATAATTACAATTTTCTTTTTTACTTAAAATTTGTTCTGAATTTTACTGTTATATATTTTCAATATAGATTTCAAATTGAGAATACATACTTATTTTATATTATTTCATGTTTTTATATATAAATATAAAATTTAATTATATTTAAATTTTTAGTTGTTCACGAAAAAAGAATTGCTTCAATCATAAAATTAAAGCTAAATATCTTGGATAAATAAGTAGAAATAAAGTTTAAGAAGTTCGGAACATAACTCGTTTCAGAGGCCTCATGATTATAATAATTTTTTTTTTTGGGTGAGGTATGACATCATACGTTGTATGTTCTTATGAGTTATGAATTATGACATACTATTTTACATCTCGCACGAAACTAAACGAAAAATCAGAGCTTAATAAATGTAGAATGTTTAGTAATGTCACTGAGCCGCTGGAGTGAATGGCACCCAAGATTTGTTCCAGGTCTAGTCGTATATCCACACTAACCTTTCTCTGCTTGTGTGTACAGTGTACTACAACAGTTCATGACCTAACTTGTTACTTGTTAGACAAAAAAAACCGGCAGAGGTAAAAGAAACTTTATGTCACACCCCGTATCCGAAATACGAGGCATGAGGTGAGACAGTATCTTTCGCATCCATCCGACGGCTCGGCAACCTACGTCACAAGAAATAAAAACAAACGGAGTCAGCTACAAAGCCGAGTAACCGGTTATTTAACGACGCAGCTTCTCTATAACCAATTTATATAACCAAAAATCAATCGATCGGATTAATCCACACATCAATAACAAACAATTTAAATATATTTTACAGAGATCAACGGGTCTAGATTTTCTCAAATCCACTTTCTCATATCACTTTTCCACTAGCGCGAATCCCTCTTTAGGCGATTCCGCTTCACATTCCATTCCACTATTCAATTTCCACTTTTCCACTTCAATTCAAATCACATTAGAGACCCGTTGACTCGCAAAATACATCAGTCATAATTCTCATATATCAATTTCAATTCAATCAAATAAGCCAAACGATATTTAAATCAATCAATACGAAAATTAAATTATAGAGAAGTCCGGTTACCTGACAATCAATTACGAAGATAATTGCTGGGATAACTCGATACAACTATGACGTAGCATCGGATGGAGGGACAAACTTTCAACGGAAATCGATATTTTAATTAAATTCTAGATTTTAAAATTGGGGGCTGTATCGATTTCTCAACTCGGAAAGATGTGTCAATTTGTTTCAGGGACGAGACAAAAGGGAAATCAAGGAGTTAATATGCAAGGGGTGCGTGGGCTACAAGTCTATTAAATCGTGTAATTCAATTAACCGCTATAATTACGGTTTTATATATCAGTTGTCATAAATAATTATTTGTATGAGGAACAAAAAGAATTGAGGGGTAGTTTGTAGCCAGAGGGATCCGTGGGTTGCAAGCCAAATTAATGGGCCAACGCATAAAAAAAAGGACAACTTGATTTCCAAAATTGTGTTTTGAAAGAACTATTTCGAATAAGACAAAAAGATATAAAGATGGGTTCAGCAAGAAGGAAATAGAGGAATATCATAAATCATAAATCAAGTACAGATGGCATATACGAATTTGAATGGAAATAGAATTTAATTATATGCACACTAAGAAGCAAAAATCGGAAATAGGATTCGTAAAAAAAAAGGAAGCTATTTAGGCTGATTCTAAGCTAATGATTTTACTACCTTTTCAAAATAAAACGTCAAAGAGAGGATCATGAAATTAATAATAAGTATTGTAAATATCAAACGACTTTGAGTAAAGGCAATTAATTTTGTATAACAAATTACTTGTACATTGTACAATCAACATAATTAGAAATTTGGAAAGATCAAGACGTGTGGAAGAAGGAATTGATATGAAAGAAAATATTTGACCAAAATAATATTAGAAAATAATTTTTTTAATATAAAATTACGGAGTGTTACACTTTAGATCCCTCGTATCAACAACTACAAGACACAATTGCTTGGCGCTACGGGCTACCAAATCATTGCTGTTTGTCCATGGTGCTAATTTCCTTTTTCTAAATGGAAGTTCCTTGTGCTAATTCATCTTCCCTTGCCCCTTGGTCGAGGTCTCTTGTTGGGTCTCTTTTTAGGTGAACTTGTGCTAATTCTCTTTTTGGGTTATATCCAATTTTCCCGTTTTAAAATACTTTGAAAAATCTCCCAGTGGCTTATACTTTCGGTGATGGAACTAAAGAACCTTCGATTTTTTTTTTTTTTTTTTGTAGCATCTGCAAAATTGTCAGATTTGAACAGCAAATTCTAGATTCGTCAGGTCTGGGGGGAAAAAAAAAAGATAGATGAGGGTTGGGTTAGATTCGTCTGGTCCGCAAAGTTTCTCTGTATTTTTCAGTGTGTCCAGTTTTTTACCATTTTTACGGGTCAAGACTTTTCCGACCCATAAACATTAGATTGTTTCGGCCTCATTGGATCTGGAATTGCAGTATATGGGGTAGATCTTCTGTTCACCTGTAGTAGAGTGTCAAATTGACTCTTTTTATCCTTTCTTGTTTACACTTTTCAGATTTCTGTTTCTTCTTTCTGTAACCGTAATCTCTGACTGTTATTAATCAAATGTCTCCTAACGGAATTAAAGTTAAATAAAAAAGTTAGAACAGGACTTGGTATATGAGTAAAGTTAAGGAGATTCAAATTGTAAGCTTAATTTAAAACGATTGTAAGTTATTTATGTTTGGAATTGGTTTAGCAAGTGAATGAGTAGGGAGGATATGATATTTAAGTTGTTCCGTGAAAATAATCAGTAAAAAAATAAAATAGTAATTATTGTTATGATTATCACAATTAATTAGACTATCTCTCAGTTTTGGTGATTTAATATGTGAAATATGGTAAGAGTTGTTTAAAATCATTAACAGAGGCGTGGAACACATTAAATGCATCCTAATTATATTATTTTCGCAGTATAAATTTAAATTTAATTTTTAAGCCAAGCAATCCCGACCCCGAGCTGCAATCAGTTCCTTCAAATTCAATTAGTTGGCAATCCTTGTGATAAATTCAACTACTGTTCCGTCAGCAGATGCACTCCAAATACATTTCTTTCTGATGTCATAGCTCAGAGATAGTATGGTGGGGTGGGAGTTAGTAGAGAAACTCTGACTCACACTGCAGCTGTGAAATTTTTCTCAAAAAACATTTAACAACAGATGCTTCTTTTTCTCAGAAAAAATTTAAAATCAGACCCAAAGGTAAAAAAAAAAAAAAATCAAATTAGGATGACTAGAGATGAGTTGTGTCAGGCGAGTTCAGACTGCAGAGTTGAAATAAGAATATGTACATTATTTAATTGGCACATTAAATTTCAACTATTTGATCGAGTTTTAAATGGACTTAAATGCCAACAAAATTTAAAAATCTATACAATATTTTTATAAGATGATGTATTTTTTATCCGATTATTACAATAAATTCGTGCAAATTCGGATGTACCTACTTCGATTAGGTCGGTTGCAACTCCTTATTTAATCAGCATTAAAATCATCAGTTGCTTCTTAGTGTATTTAATCAATACATACAATCACTTTTGAGCCATGCGTTTAATATATAATACATTCTATTATTTTCTTGTTCAAGTAGTTGTACTAGTTACAATAATTTATATATTATCAAATATTTGTCATTAATTTAAATTGTTAGTTATATAAATAAAAATATCGCTCAGACCGTAGGGAATGGTTAAAAATGAAGCAAGAAATGGGAAAAAATTCTACTTTCACAAATTTCTTGATGTACACATCCAAAATAACTACGGACTCTTATTTAATGGATTAATTTGTGCACCACTCTCACAAAAAGAAAAAAAGAAAAGACCAAATAAAACAAAACATCATTTTATATACTTTTAATTGTAAGTGTCCTTATGCTAATGACATGATGATAAAGTGAATGATTGTTGGACCAAATATCACATCCTTGTATGTTCTTCTGTACCATATTCTTTCCAAATTACATCATGCTCTCTCTCTCTCTCCAAAGTCCCACCAAAACAGTCAACTCACTAACCAGTGTCCCTCTCTTCAATCAATGGATCAAGCGACAGCAGACCTCTCCTACCCACCTCTCTTTCTGACACCCCGGTCCCACCTCGATCCTACCCCACAACCAACCACCTTCCAACCGGGCCCCACTCTCCAGGTCCCACTTCTCGACCTCCAACGCCTGGACACTGACCTCCTTTCCCAATCCTGCCAAAACCTCGGCCTGATCCGCCTGACCAATCACGGCGTCCCACCTGACCTCTCCGATCGCCTCTTCACTCTCGCGAAAGAGATCCTGTCGTTCCCGTTCGAGAGCAAGGTGTCGGAACTTGCCGATGGAGCGGTGAAGTACTTCTGGGGTACACCAGCGACTCTTAACTTGAAAGAGATCAATTGGCTGGAGGGGCTCCACGTGTCAGTCCCTGGGCTTTCTTCTCCGGCGAGTGAGGCCGAGTTCGGTGAATTCAGGTATTGACAGAGCATTATTTTATTTTATTTTTGTTTGCTTTTGTACATTTTTTTCTCTCTTCTTTTTCTTTTTGTCGTATATGTGCATCTAATGATAGGTTTTATTTGATGTATGTATTGATTATGATGTCTATCCAACATTCCAACTTATGTTAGCCTTTTTAACTCATTGGGCTGGGCCTTAATATGATTTACGACATATATGTTTATACTGGGCCTAGATGAATAGAAAAAAGAAAACATTTAATAATTTCTCGTTGTGTTTTTGCTAATCTCTACCAAATATATTGCTTATTTTTAATCAAAATTTATTGTAATTATCAATGTGCTAATCTTGTAGGAACCTTGCTATAGAATATTGTGAGCATATGGCGCGTATTGCAAGAACTCTATTTAACACACTGGCAATTGATCTCAATCTGGATGAAGAACAAACCGCCGCATATTTATCGGAGTCAAATGGCATGTTTCGGGCCTACCGATACCCAATTTGCCCCAACCCGTCTAGCTATCTTGGCATGGAAGCGCACACAGACAGTTCAGTTTTGACTATTTTGAATGAAGATGATATAGGTGGTTTGCAAGTGCTGCATGAAAATGCATGGTTCAATATCATGCCAGTTCCTGGTACACTGATTGTTAACCTCGGAGATCTTATTCAGGTATGGCTACATTTATGGTTCCTTATATTAATCTCTTTATCTTTTAAGTGCACATATCAGATTTCTAATGTCATGAAATACTTTCAGTGGAAAATAATTTTCTAGACATTTTATAATTCATTCCATTGTAAAGAAAATTATGCAAGCTAACTACATATTTACCATGTTCAGGTTATTAGTGATGACAGGTACAATAGTGTGAAACATAGAGTACTTGCAAGTAGAGGTGCTGAGAGATTATCTCTTGGTTATTTCGTCTTTCCTCAGGAAGACACTGTACTTCATAGCTCGATTTACAATCCATTCACTTTAAAGGAATTTAGAGCTCAAGTTCAAGAGGATATTATGAAAACTGGAACCAAAGTCGGTTTAAAGCAGTTCAAAAAAGAGAAGGCAGTTTTAAGCCAATAACCCATTACCCTCCCTTGATCGTCCGTTTCTTTATTTATATTTTTTTCGATAAATATTTGTTCATATTTGTGATTAGATTTTCTGTGTTTTCATTGGTCCATTCAGGTCATAAACTTTTTTTTTTTTTCCCCTTAAGGAATTGTAGTAAATCAGTTTGAGATCATAGTCAGAAAAAAAAAAAAAAAAGTGAGATTTGAATGTTTGATTATTAGAAACATGTGTTTCCTAGGAAGATGAATTGATACCTTGCAAATCATGTGAGCATGATTCGTATAAACTAAAATGTCACCAGAAATGATAACTACTAGCTTTCTCATCGCGCTTCGCGCGATGAAGTTGGACTTGCAGTCTGTCGCAAAATAGGTCTTCTGTGTGTGAGTTGTTCAGGTTTTTGAGTTGTTTAGGTTTTATAGAATGAGCCATGTAGAGGCCTTCTCTTTTTTTTGCCTGCTTGTTTGACTGGTCTTGCCAGCACTTTTTTCGACCCAAGACTCACCGATAGTGGGCAGGGGCCAGTCTAGTGCATTGTTATTTTTGGGCGGACAATCACTGGTTGCTTAGCAGACAGCTTTAGTGGTGTGCGCAATGTTTGTGCAAAAGATGTGCCGTGCAGTTGAGCCACAGTTTGTTGTACTATTGTTCTCATGTATTCTGGTAAAATAACAATCAATGAAGTAACAAAAATAGAACCACCACAATGTATACTGAAACATATAATGACCTTCTATTTGAAGGTCACATAATAGACAACTATACAGTCTACACTGTTAACGAAATCTCCAAATTTATGCAGAGCTGAAGGTAGGTAAATATCCATGAGGTCAACACTTATATGAAATATAAATTATAGCATCCTGAAATAAGATGAGTAGCTTGATTAATTTTGATGATGAACAGAATAATAAAGAAAATAAATGCTATGCACCGTTATTAATTTCAGGGTTATTTTTCTTGCCATCATCATTTTGTGGATTTGTACGTAATGGCACCTAAGTGCAATTTTGCTATTGGCTTTGTTAATCTATTATTCCCATTCATTTTTTTTTTTTAATTTGTAGGACACCACAATAAAGTTTCCTATAAAATTCGGTAAAATCCTCCACAAAGCATGAACCTATAAACGATAGATAAAGAATTCATGTAAAAAGTAATACCATTGAATCAAACTGCACAATCTAGAAGCATCATACTGAAGCCCTCTTTTTCTGTTTTTAAATAAATGAAAATATTTTAGAAATAGCACAACATTGAACAATATAAGATCAACCGCATGACACCATGACTGTTCACAGAGTTCATTTTTATCAGGGTATTATTCATTTGAGAAAGTACTAACTTAAGCCTGAATCCTCTAATAACACGACCAATTATGCCCAAATTTCAGAACTGAACTCTAAAGACATAATTGGAAGTTAGGTCAAAGGAAATCATAACTAAAAAGTTGGAACTAATAAAGCAAAATCAGACAAAAATAGAGGAAAGATAACGAAGAATAGAGAAACACTCTATTAACAATGGTTGTAGAAAGCTGATAGGAAAACATGCTGCTAGAACCACAGATAATGTTGGACTTGGGCTTTTGGGGGTTTTTTTTTTGTGAGAAAGTATTGGCTTTTTGAAATTTCATTCATTTCTGAATATAAAAAATAATATCAATCTAAAAAAATTAAAAAGAAAATTTTAAAATCTAAAATATAAAATTATTAAGCGAAGTTAGTATATAATCACTAAGCAATTCCCTAAGAATGTGCTTAACATCACATGAGATTTGCTGATATTATGTATACGTCTTAAGAAATATGTACCTAAAATGAAAACAAAGTTTTCTATCTAAGACATATAATGATGAAATTAGTATTTTCTATATTTATACAAATAATAAAAAGAACAAACAAACTCCCTTTTTAAGCGGAATACAAAATTTGTGTTCTTTTCAAAAATTTAGATACTACCTTTTCTTATAGTAAGAGGTAACATTGTGTTTTTTTATCTTTACCCTTCAGTTCTATAATGGCTAGACATATTTAAAATAGTTAGGATGAAGTACAAAAAGCAAACCATGCACAAATATTTACCAAAACGGTGCAAGATATTCATATGAAATTTGTTCTCCGAAATGAAAGTGCAACTTGCAAAAATTCAGGTGCACGACTAAAGAGAAAAAGAGAAGAAAAATCAAAATACCTCCTGCAATCTTTTCTCCAAAACACCTTAAGATTGCACAAAGTTATTTCTCTGTTCAGCAGATTCTTCGTAGCATATCAACTGCAAATTGTAGAATTCAATCAGTAGCAAATCACCTAAACTTAACAGTAAAAGGTGTGCTATTATGAATATAATCTACAACTATCAAAAATAAAACCAAACACCCACAGAAGGTGCTTCAAAAGTTGAGATATACGAACCCACAAAATGGAGTTAAAAAGTTTGAATTCTACACATCCAAATCTAAATCATTATATGTTGACAAAATTGAAATTAGAAAAAGCAACAGTAGAAATTACCTTTTTGGCTTTTCTATTTCATCTCAAACATCCAGAGTAAACAAACCATACATCATTCTCATGTTTGCTTATACGATTCATAGGTAGCTGATTTTTTCAGCAAGAGCAGAGCTATAATTGCAATGGAGGTATGCCAATACATGGTTCCTGTTGACATAATCGAGCTATAAACATCAAAAAGCAGGACAGAAAAACTTAGAAACATTATAATCACATATCCTTATCACAACAATCAAAGCTCAACATAAGAAGTTGTCTGGTATCATTTTTTTTAACATTTTTAAATCAAATTTGACTGGTTCGATCTGCCATTTGCTTTAGGTATTAAACATAAGGGTTATGAAGTTCCTACAACAAAAGACCAAGATAAAAAGCACAAAATTAAAATAAGAGAAATAGACAGGAAATTTAACATTTCATATATCGCATGACATAAAACTGAATCAGAAAGAACCATCACTGCTGGTATGCAGAAAATTCAATTTCAGGCAATGGATCAGATGTCCAATCAGCATATTTATCTTTTTGACTGACAACTTTTCTATTGTCTTGACTCACAAAATACTGCTTTGTTGTGTCTAAGAACACTTACTGGAGTGTAATATACATGGATTCACTTAAATAGTTACTAACAATTGAACCAAACATAAATTTTAATTTAATGAAATAAGAAAGTAAACCTCTATCTATCCTTCAAGAGAATCCGCAAATTCTATACACTAATGTCCTTAAAAAATAAAATAGTGTCATAGTTTGTTAAAACCCAAAAGAGAAACAAAGTAATGATAGAAAATTACCAACTGATCTCCATGATCCTGAACCCTTTTTGCATAACTCGCTGAAATCACACAAATCAGTCCAAAAATTAAATAGAAGGAATCTGAAAAAACCGATCCAAAATAAGGAAGAAAAACACACCTGCAGAAAATTGTGGACCGGAGAGATGGAGCAGACCTTATACCTAGAAGAAGAACAGAAAGGCATGATCCGGCTGGCCAGCGAAGCAGAGATGGAACCACTGAAAGCATAGCAGGAAAGAGAAGAAACCGATCTACTCAACCGTACCACTGATGTTTCGAGCTGAGATCAGTGGTCGCGATGATCTATCTCCTTCTCTCTCTTGCCTGACGCAGTAGTTTTACACAAACAACATTTTATATCTATTCTTTCATATTAATATTTTACCTTTGCAAATATGTAACTTTTGCCTAATGGCCTCCTTGTTAAAATTTAATTTTAATTTAAGAGTTTCCTTCAAATTTTTAAAACTTCTAAGTTTTCATCCCTCAGGTAAACCCCTCATCTTTAAACAATAATGGATCAAACAACATTGTGTACAAAAAGAGGAAACAAATTACAAATAAGTAAGGACATTATATGGCAATTGCAAATATAGGGCCTTTGACAATCCTTTCTGCATACTGACATGTGTGGCGAAGTGGCTGACAAAACTTGAAGGAAAGAAAGCTCAAACCTAACACAAAATTTTGACACCAGTATGCACTGTGGTACCGTGCATCCAATGCCATTTCTATTTTTGTATCTTCTTGAACTGATCCTCAACATCTAGCACAATCTCAGCCTTATATAAAGGCCCTCGAAAAGAACCAAATACAAAGCAATCTAATTATCAATTAATTATAGAACAAAGAACAATAATAAGATTAAAAAATGACAGCTTTTAGCTATATCAATTGTCCTTGTAAATGATGGATTCTGAATTTTGCACTTATCTTGTACTTTGCTGAACATGTGAAGTTTTTAGAGGGAAAACAAAAGCAGCAAATTGTAAAACTTGCTCGAAGGTTTGATGGATTAGATGCTGACCTGAACCCAGTGAACCCAGTTAGCACCATGGTGTCCAAGACTTCCACCTCCTCTCTTTCTTTTATAACTCCTACAGGAAGGTAAATTGGAATGAGATCAACTGGAATGAGATAAATTTGAATGTCAGCTTGGAGAAGATTAAAAGACACAAAACAAAGTATAAACAATTTTCTTCCTAAATGAGGACCTCAACGGTTCAAATCGGTTAGTTAAATAAAGAAAATAAGCCATAATATCAATCTTTAACTCTGATGAACCCAAAATAAACAGAGATCGTTTTGAACGAATCTTTCTCACATAAATTAGAAATCAATAGAAAGCACGTGGCACTGTAGTCACCACCACTGTCGTCGTGCTGCCACCAGCCTCAATTAGCGCCAGCCAAGCTCTCGAGAGAGAGGGTGTTCGGTTTAAGAGAGGGGTTTGGACAGGAGAGGAGTTTTATAGGAGGTAGAAGGTTAGGCGAAGGTGTAGGCAACCATGGTTGTTTGTGTGGAGGTGGAAGGAGTGGAGACAGTGAGAGGTCGAAATCAAGCCCTATCTCCTTGCTCCGCTACCTCTCTCAGTCTCTCTCTGCAGATTGATTGAGCCTCCTCGTTCAGTCAATGCTACGCCGGAGGAGAAAACCCCAGACCTAGCGAACCAACGAAGAGAGAGGTAACAACTGGAGATGCGTCATGCGTCTGGTGTTTGGACGAAGCTTCGCGAGAGCGAGAGAAAAGGAAAGCCACGACCTTAGTGGAGCTGAGGATCAAGTGCGGCGACTCAGTCCGTGCAGCACGAAGAGGAAATGGAGGCTAGCGTGAACTGGAAGGAGTGGAAGCAGGAAGAAGAGGCATCACGGGAGACGATGAAGAGAGGCAAATAGAAGATCTTGGGTACGGAACTTTAGCGGAGACGAATGGATCAGATTCAATCCATCCACGGAGAGAAAGAATCAGACGGTCCGCATCAGTGTGCACCTTACTGTAGAATAAGGCAGCGAGAATTGAAGGATTTTTGGATTGGATGAAGGATACAAGTATGTGCTCAATCTTCAAAAGTGTTTTCTGTTTGGTTCTTATGATTGGGGTTTAATATGAAGCACATAAATTTGTTTATAAGGATGCCTTAATGTGTTTAGCAAGTATTTCAAATACATATGTTCGAAAAATTAGGAGAGAAAAATGTATATCGCGATAAAAACGCGTTTAGAATACATGATATTACAAACTAGAATGAATAGTTCCTTATTACCATATGTGTCTTACAACCTTTTTTTTGAAGATAAATTGGGGGTCAAGCCTCCCAACTTATTTTTTCTTTTTTGTTTTCAATATCATTGATGAGTACTAGTTACTATATTAATTAAGATAGAACTAACAATCATGCAAAATAAATTAAAATTTGATTAATTAAAGGAAACTGCGCTTTTTCAGAGTAGGAGGTTTGAAGCTCGCAATGCCAGTGATTTCTCTTCCAGTAATCAAACAATTGATTTCGTAAGTGCCTTCATACGAATATATAGGCTCCATGTCACAAAATGCCTGACATTTAAAAAAAAGAAAGGAGTGAAATTATATTTCCAAAAAAATACAATTAAAGCCAATGGATATAAGGCCGGAATCCATTGATAGTGGTCAATTTGACAATTTTAACAATATTTTTTTAAATCAATTAAGAAAAAATATATAATGGGAAAAAATTAGCGTTATTATATCAAATTTTGTTCAATTTAAATGTCATTCTATATTTCTTACGATCATCAAATTCAGACTTTGGCAAAATTCAAGTATTTTGATTAACGGTACTTTAACGGTAAAAACTGTATATAATTTTCATCATTTTTATGTGCATAACATAAATGAAGTATACATCATATTTAAAATCTCAGATTTCAAAGTGAAAAATTATTTTAAAGAACCCCTATCTACAGTTTTCGTACAGTACTGATACCAGAAGCACAGACGTAGAAAATTCATTGAAATAAAAAAAAAAATCCCATGAAAACTAAACAAAATAAGTTCAACCAGTTAAGAGGAACTTGAATACCTTTGCAACAAGAAAATCAGTTAAAATGCCATTGCCACCAAGTAATTCCCTCCCAAGAGCAACGGTCTCGCGTGCCCTCAAGGTTATCCATGCCTGGTCAATATTTTCCATTTTTATTTATGCAATTAATACAAATAATTTCATAAATTTTGGTTTCATAATAATTTAATAAATGATGGTACTTGCCTTGCCCATGCTAGCATGACCTGTAGTCATTTTTCCAGATTCGTGCAACTTACAAAGACGCCAACCAGTGAGAAACATTGCTTGTATATTACCGAGCATGCGCACTAATTTTGCTTGTGTAAGTTGGAATGCTGCAAGTGGGACTCCGAATTGTTTCCTCTCAGTCACATACCTATATACTTAGTTTAGTCACAAACTTAATTTCTGTTGGTAAGATGAAAAATTAACAGAATCGATATGTACCTGTTGCATAAATCATAGACACCCATTGCTACACCAATAGATACCCAGGCAACCATGATACGAGCAAAAGATAGTGCCTGCTTCATATAAACATCTAATGTTATAATGTTATATATCCTACTAACTTAAGAAATGTTCAGTGAAACATCAACATGGTAAAACTTTAAGGCCAAATTTTGCAGAACTTCTGAGGACTGTTACAACTTACAACAGGAGAATATAGTCCAAGTAGGAGGAATACCTCGACAAAACCTTGAAATGAAGTGAGAGAAGGCAGCTTATCTTCATCAGGGACAAATACATTATCAAACATAACATCTCCATTCTGGACAATCCTTAGTGCCACCTTGTTCTCTATCTTTGCTACCCTTAGGCCAGGAGCCCCTTTCTTAACAATAAATCTGAAACATAAAATCTCAAATAATTACAGGAGAAAACCAAGCTTAATACCATGCCAGCCTGTTGGGTTCTATGTTCGGTGATACATCGATCATGATTGTTTTTAAAAAGAAAACTTTGTATGTCAAAGATACAGAATGATATATAATTACCAAGTATACAAGATAGGTTACTAACCCATTAATTTGGTTTGTTTCAGTATTTCGTGCGCTAATAACAAATATATCAGCAAATGTACAATTTGCCATCCATCTTTTCTGACCGTTTATAATCCATCCTCCCTCAACCTGCAGAATGAATATAATATGATACAAATTCTTTTTGAAAAGGATTTTTAAAAACATCTAAAAGGAAAAAAGATTAAGTTTACACCAAATTTCTTCTATATCCATTATCTCAATAACTTTGTTACCTTTGTTGCGCTGGTTTGTGCAGAGCTTGCATCACTTCCATAATTTGGCTCAGTCAAACCCTACAGTTAAAATTGCCTAACTAACTTGTCATCAAACCCACAAAAAAGAAGAAGAAATACTGACAATATATAATAAAAGTAATATCCTGACAGTAGTATTTAACTGGTAAATTTTAAAACATACACAAGTAGAAATCATATCCAGTCGAGCCAGCAATGGTATATAGTTCTGCTTTTGCTTCTCAGATCCATGCTGAGCTGCAATTGGCAGAAATAAAAGATATTAATATTTAGAAATATATTCTCTCGTAACATTTATTGGAAAAAAATGACACTAGTGTTTGGTGAAACACATGGTGTCTGAATGGATTATAGATGTACCAATGAGGAGTGTTGCGAGACAAGAATGGACCAAAATAGATGAGCCTATGCTTGGGTCGACCCGTGCAATCTCTGCATAAGCAACTGCACATGCAGTTGTAGTAACTGTTTTACACCCATAACCCTATAAAATAACCATCTTTATAAGAGTGAGTTGATGCTGGGAAACCTGTGAGGAATATTTGTTCAATTGTGAAACATACCTGAATCGGTCCTCCGGCGAAGCCCAATCCACCAAATTTGGGAATAACATGGTGAGGAAACTCTGCCTTCTCCCAGTACTGCAGAAAGAAAATGTTTGTACAAGCTGTTAAATCAAGGACAATTATTTAGAGCATATATGCCATAACAGAGTCGGAGTTTAATTCCTATTACAAGGACACTGATAAGTGGGCCCTATGCAATTCTACCATTCATGTGCCTGCATTAGACGATGTAATACTGATTCATTCGTCAGTGATTTTGTATCAGAGATTGTGTGTGATTTTTCTAGCACAGGATTTGGATTCTCAAAACATCATCTATGCTTTGTTATTGCATATTTGTTTGCTTATAATTGTATATTCATTAAAAAGTGGCACACATGTTTGAATTTGTATATTTACCTCGGCCATTATAGGAGCAACTTCTTCCACCATAATTTCACCAATCTGATGACGCAGGTTCTTTTCTTCAGGTGTTAATAAATCATCCAATTGATAGTAGTCTGATGCTGCATGTTGAATATAATGCAAGCTCATTATCTCGGCTAATAATTCAGTTTAAAGTCTAATTTTAATTAAAAGTTCTTTCCCACGATCGCTAATTAATCGACCATAAAACAAAGGATATTTCCCATAATAGTGAATTGTCATTACCGCAGTGATGATAAACTCCACACAAAAATAAATCATACTTGGAGCAGGGAATGTAGATGCTGGTGTAGCCTGAGGAAATCCAACTGAGAGAGGTACCGGCAGTGCTGGCGATGCGATATTTGAACTGGTGCTCATGTTGAAATGTCTTCTCCAAATGGTTTTAACGCATACAAGAATTAGAGAAGCAAGTTAAAACAAATATCGTATCCATTTTAATTGCTATGATATGGATGGAGGGGGTTAGACTAGCAACAGAGAACTAGCATATGTACGCTTTCATAATATGAAGTTTTCATATTAATTAACATTGAAACATGAAGTGAATGAGAATTTGCTAAATAAAACTCCATAGGACACATGGCAAACTGCAATGAAACAACATATATTGCTATTTGACATACAATAAGACAATTATTTCGTTTACTTGTAGTTGAATTAGCAAGCCGCTCAAGAGTTGTACAACTATAATGCAGCTCTCAAGTCAGCAGGCCAACAAAGATTGAAAGATCAAGAGGAAGTTATTAGGTGAGGAGTGACACGAGAGATGGTATGATGACAATTTATAGAAGATTTGGTAGCTATTCAATTATTATGATACAATTAATGCTCATAGAGACAATACAGAAGATTGAAGTACGAAATGAACCATTTTCAAAAAAAAAAAAGTACGAAATGAACCAGTTGTGTCGGAGCAAAATAGAACGGTGTGTCGGTGTGACAAAGTCAAAAAGAAAAGAGTTGACATCAAGACATATATAATTTGGCGTCCGAATTCGCCCGAATCCGTTACTATTCCTCGCACTGTTGATGCACAGTGTGGCTGACATATGGAGCCCACAGGTGAGAATAAATGGTAAATAAAAGAAAGCGGGTACAAATGCCTGTAAACGCTCACGTGCACAAAAGATTCTGTGTTCCACCATTAACTGGTCCATCAAGCGTAGTGGGCTCAAAAAGTTGTACGGCCCATAAAACTTGCCCTATTATATCTATGCTGTCAAATATGGTTATGTAACTTTATGTCCAATATGTGACTAATCTTCATCCTCAAATAAAAAAGTAAGGACGCAGATACCACCTCCAACTTAAGATTTAAGTGAGAATAAAAATTATCTACCCTCCCTTCTATTTCAGTCTCAATTCCATGTGGAAATGGACCTCTCCATTTACGAATGTGAGCCGAATGTATATAAGTATTGCCGTTTTGATTATTTGAAGGTCCTTTCAATTCATTTTGACATGAAATTTTATATAAAGTCTCACAAATATAAAACAAAAAACTGGTGATACAAGATTTCGTATTTTTACCGTTTCGAAATATTTTAATTTTCTTTAAACTTTATTATATTTTATTTTTACAATTTGAAAAAAATGTATTTCCTTTTTTAAAAGTTTGAGGACATGTTATGTGCGCACTCGAAAAATTATTAAAAATCTAATCATTTCGAAATTTTATATTATTTTGTGATTTTTTCCCTTTTACAAAATTTTAAAATTTTATACATTTTATGTCTTGTTGTTTGAATGCTTTCCTCAATTTATTTTTTCATCAAATTTTATATGCATGCTCACAAAAATATGCATAATTTAGTCGCATAAATCTTTTCAAGAATAGACTTCTCAAATAATTTAAATATTTTTTCAAACCTCATGATATTTTATGTTCGTGATTTACAAAATCATATTTAATTTAAAAATATTTTCAGGGCTTTCCAATTATATTTCTACAATAATTTTCTGCGCATGCTCACAAAATTACAGAAAATTTATGGTTTTTTGTTTTTTTATTCTTGACTTCCAAAATACTTTTTGATTTTTTAAGAATATTAATTTTTTTTTGTTCTTGGAGACTTTTCGAGGTGATATTTCTTTTTCCATCAAATTAAATTCAGTGGTAAAATATGCATAATTTAGTGGCATAAATCTTTTCAAGAATAGACTTCTCAAATAATTTAAATATTTTTTTCAAACCTCATGATATTTTATGTTCGTGATTTACAAAATCATATTAAATTTAAAAATATTTTTAGGGCTTTCCAATTATATTTCTACATTAATTTTTTGCGCATGCTCACAAAATTACAGAAAATTTATGGTTTTTTGTTTTTTTTATTCTTGACTTCCAAAATACTTTTCGATTTTTTAAGAATATTATTTTTTTTGTTCTTGGAGACTTTTCTAGGTGATATTTTTTTCCATAAAATTAAATTCAGTGGTACCAAATTTTTTATTTTTTTGATTACAAAATATTTATGATATTTTTGTATTCATATTAATTTTATTTACCTAAAATTATCTTTCGGCCTTTCAATTTTTTTGATCCTTCCCATATTTGATTTTGCATAAAAAATTAAAAATCGTTTATAGAAAACTATAAAAAATCTAATGAAAGGCTAATTTTTTAGTTTTTCTGAAAAAGGAATTTATTTTTACCACAATACCTTTTAGCCTTTCATTAGTTTTCTTTTAACCCAATATTATTATTTTATAATGATTATATAATTTCACCAATATTTTGCACAAACAAATAGTTGATAAAAAAAAAATGTAGATCGCGCAACGCGCGAAAACCCACTAGTTATTATTCAAAAACGGTAGAATTGATGTTTTACTTCCTCAGTCAAAATTGGAATTCTACGTGATATCTAATAAGATATCCCAAATATAACCTTGAGTTTTGACAAGAGAAACATAAAAAAGAGGGAAAATACACAAGAAGGTCATTAATATTAGAGCCCCTTAACACAAGCTAGATGACGTGCTTTATATTCATTTTATTTGTATATCTATATATCTATGTATAATAGCTAAAAAAATTATGTTATTATCCTCTAAATATTTCTAACTTTTTTGGACTATTTTTTCCCCTAAAATGAATAGATAGATATTCATCACAGCATAATCAAGTGTGCATTATAAAATAACCAAATGTGTTTTTTAGAGTTGTGTTGATAATTAGTATAGAAGTCGCACAACCAACTAGTAATTATTTTTAGTTTAGACGAGCTTTAACTATGCAATAGCCGAATACGCATTTTGATAATTCAAAATATAAATCTGAAAAAATTAAAATAACTAAAAAAACGTACCCATCCAATATGTGGGTAAATAAAAAATAAAAAAAATACTTGTACTTCAACAAATATTTAAATCAGCATATCAAAAACATTATTTAAGATTCTTTATCTCAAAATATTAAAAATATTATAGGTGATAAAAAATTTTTCGTATGTGCTCTCTTTCTAAAATAGAAAAAAAAATAATTATTATTCTGATCAATGCTCGTTCCGTTTTAGATGTAGACCCAAACAAATATTTTCTGTTTGTCTATCAATTGACATCCGGCCACAAGTCGAATCGATCGAACGACACAAAAAATATATACACACTAGATCTAGAGGTGATATACTTTTGTATCCACTTTTATGAAGGATAGTGAAGAGTGAATAGCGACGGTGATTATTGATAACTGTACGTTCCATGTACATTTCGACTAACATGGGTTCATATTGCAATTTACATAATTTATAGATGTTCTTTATTATGAATTATTTTGATAAATGAAGACCTTTTCGAATAAAATGATAACATATTGCTCAATAAAATTATGTACACATAGATAGAGTAAGGCTTATAATTTGGTTAAATTCAAATAAAATGGATTTTTACATTTACCAACATATACTATAGAGAAATGTTGAACTCGGATCCTGTGTCGCTCGACACAGCATGTAGCGTGGCAGTAGGCTGTCTGATCTGAATCGGATGGATATGGAAGCCCCGTGCATGTAACCAGATTAATAGGCCTGCAAAAAATGAACCGCCCGATCAAAATCGAACGGATCGAATCTGCGCGACACAGGATCCGGGTCCAGAAATGTTATGGTGCATTGCGATGTATTGAGGATTCGGTACATCGTGATCATATCCGTCGATAGTTTTCCAAATCGACAAATCTAATTTTACCAATTCAATCTACATATTAAAATTTCATAGCAAACCAAATTTTACATTTTTGAAAATTTTTTTACTAATTTTTCTGAATTTTTTAAACTTGCCTTTTATGGACATAAACAATTATAAGAAAATTCTAAAAATGGTAAGTCTAAAAAATTTCGAAAAAAAAATAGTAAAAAAATTTCAAAAAAAGTAAAATTTGGTTTGCTATGAGATTTCAAAATATAGATTGAACTGGTAAAATTAAATTTGTCGATTTGCAAAACTATCGATTAATATGATCGCGATGTACGTACCGAACCCTCAATACATTGTAATGCATCATAACATTCCTCTCTCTATTTTTTTTTCGAGATAGAAGAATTATTATTTCTAAAAGAATCTAGATATCCTACTAAAATTTATGATTTTTATCTGTACCAAAAAAACATAATAAAATGATTAAAAAATAACTAATTTTGATATTCTAAAAAAATTCGGAAGCTTCGGGTTGACCATTTCAATTTATAGCCGAAGGCCCGTAACCTCAGCAAATTAACTAGGTCAAGGTGTGTTGCACAATATTATAATTTTCTCTCAAGGCGACAACAATACTTAGCCGAATTTTTCTAGCCGAATTTTTCTTTGTGAGTTTTTTAGATTACACGAAATGTACCTATTATGTTAGATTTTTTTTTTTTCACTCAAACAAGCTGTAAGTTTATTTTCTAAGTTTTAGATTGTACGAAAGTACCTATTTCATTAGGTTTTTTCCCCAGAGTAGAAGTTGCGTTGGTGAGTTTTGGATTGTGCGAAGAACCATATATATATACCTTATACGAAAATAATTTCTATATAAACTAAAACAATTATAAGTTGACATCATTTATTTCATGCCAGAAGAGGAATTAAATAAAAGATTGAGACAGGTTGGCTTCCGTGTTTGAAAAGGAAATCTAGCTGCTCTGTGTTTGTATCAGTCACAAAAGGAATATGATATCCGGGGACAGGGGCGGATCCAATGTATTGGATGCCCTGGCATGTGCCCGGGTTAAAAAATGAAAATTTAAGGACCAGGGATATATATTTATATGGGGTGCCTGGGGTAAAAAATATGGGGTGCCTGGGGTAAAAAATAAATGGTGCCCGGCCCTGAACTCTTCCGTAAACTTTAGTGCCTCTATTTTGGGCTTTGGGCCTTAAGAATTTTTTACAATTTGTATTTCTTTGCGCATTTAGATTTTGCACCTGAATTGGATCCGCGTCCGAAAGCTTTTTCTCACTGTCGGTTTGTCGCTGATAGCTTTAATCAATTGCGCATCTTGATTAGGTTTTTTATTTTCAGTGCACATTCCGTCTCTATTCAAAAACTGCAAATCTCCCTTGGGCTGTAGTCCGTTTCTAACACTTTGTCTTTTTCTACTTCGTTTTCATCTTGCTAAATGTAATTCTTACAAACTCAATTTCAATTTCCGACTATTTTCTCATTATTATTCTTATTTTTATATTTATATTATACTGAAATTATCATAAAATTATTTGTTTTATTTTTTAAATCTGGTACAATTGTTAAATATTTGTATGTTTTCATAAGCAACATGATAATTGATTTATAATTTGAAAATTGAATGCGATTTAATTTTTTTAAACAATTTCTGATTAATATATTCCATCTTTTTTCTTCTTTTTTTTTTTTTTTTGAGCGATCAACTATGGCATGAGGACAAAATATTGAATGTAACCAAGGTCCTAAAATTAGAATGAAACCAATAACAACAGAAGTTTATTAAGAAGGTGTGTATATACAAAAAATATATATATAATATTTTAAAATTAATTATATTATTTATTATAAAATTTTAATATTAAATCTATCATTTATTTTATTTCAAATATAAATATATTATTTATTATATTTTTATATTAATACTATTAATTTTTTTAGTGTGCCCGGGCTTAAAAAAATCCTGGATCCGCCACTGTCCGGGGATAAAATAGTTGATTAGATTCACATGAATCCAAACTTAATGGGTCAGAGTTAAATTAGTCAGAGAGTGTAAACGAACAAGCATCCTCAGCAGCGGTTTAAAACGACTATTTGGAACAGCCGTTATTTTTTTTAATATTTAGAAATTTAAAAATTCAAATGCTGAAGTCAAACTATTGATCTTGTTAAATTTTACGAGCGATGCGATTTCATATAAGTTTTATAAAATTTGGAATTGATTTGATATTAGATCAAGTGGTCAACAAATAAACGAATCTAGTAAACTATTGATGTGATATTTCCGCTCTTAAATTTATACCCAATTATACCTAAAAATATGTTGCAAGCGTACAACAATCGTCTAAGTATTATCGGGGTCGAACCATAGGGACGGATATTCAATTAATTAAGTTTATTAAACTTTGGCTAACTAGATTTAAGATACAAAAGAATAATAATTGGAACAGATCAAAAATAAAGGTTGCAATTAAGTAAAAGTCCTAAATTAACAGTTCAATGTGTTAAAAGGCTTAAAATACTAATTAGAAATTAGGGGTTTAATTAGCAGCTAATACTTTTGAGTTTACTCCAGAATCAGAGGCCCGCAGACTTGCGTAGCGGCTCGCTGAAACTCAGGTCGTTGAAGGCAGGGGGCACAGACTGTTAGGAAGTGCTCAATTTTCATTTTAGAACCAACAATTAGTGCTAAACAAACAATTAAACACATAGAATCTAGGCTTAAGGCCATTCACACACAATTTCATAAGAAAGTGTAGGAAAATCGTTTTACCTCTCACAAAATCGTATTTGTGAGAAAATCCAATTCACTAGGAGTTGGTGGTATGCCTCCTCTACCATCACCACCATGGTTGTGGCGCCGGCCTCGAGTCCACCAAGGAGATTAACCACGTTCTCAAGGTATATGCTAGTACACATAAGAACAAGCCTAATCCTATTAGCTTTCTCTCTTCTAGCAATTAAATATTTTATTTAAATGGAGAAAAGAGCTCAACACATGAGCAAAAGATGGAGAAAAGAGGAGGTTTGTGGCAGCCACAAGAGGAAGAAAGAGAAGAGAGAGAAAGCTTGCTCTTTGAGCCTCCAAAGTGGTCCTTTTATAGAGCTCAAACCTTAGGAAAAACTTCTCCAAAATTACACCTCTTGCCACCCTATGGGCAGCCACAAATTGGGCCCTTGTCGGATCACTTTTCACACTCATTTGGGTCATTAATTCATATAATTAATGTCCCATTAGTTTGCTCAATAATTGGGCTATACTTTTTTTATCAAATAACGACCCAATTAATCAATATAACTATTTATATTAAAATGTGTTGATCTAAAATTATAACTTAATTAATTATAACGGTTCATAATGGTATATAATTAATTAATCAACTTATCATATTTCCGCAATACTCACTATTGGGAATAAATAGATAATGCATTGTGTGGTCAAAGTCCTATTTGTGTGACCCTTTGAGGATTTATGTTATGTTAGCTATGGAGAATAAATCACTATTTATTTCCAATAATCATAAGCGGTATCTAGCAACACGTTATGATTCCCAATTCGCATAAATAATGTACTGTTACAATATCTCAATCATGCATAAGAAATAAAAGTATTTTCTTATTTGATTCTTATGTCACATGATATCATTGTATAATCCAAGATAGGAGTGTGTCATTCTTGCAGATTATACATTTCTTGATTTAAAGTTGATCGTCTAGTTTGCATGCATACGATCCAACTTCATCAAGGGGCCCAAACAAATATCATCACTCACTAGGTGTACTAATGAGGGACATACGGTTTTCTTGATGAACAACCTTACCCCGCACAATTCAAGAGAGCATAAATAAAGTCCGTATAGCAGCCTTTATCAGGAATCAACATTAGACGATATTTATAGAACCTATCCTCATGTGGAAAATTTGAACATCTCAAACTTAGAATCAAACTCATATGAAATTAACAATGACACATAACACAATCCATATGTTTATTTCATTGGGTCATATGTCCTGTACTTTGTTCCAATAACATATACATATGCAATTAAGTTGGTAACTCCTTACCTATGATTTGTAAAACTTAATCATCACTTAACTTGCATACTAATCTTTTATGATAATTAATGTTCCTTGTTAATTATCAAGATTATGAACGATTTAGATTTATTATTGTCATTCTAATGAATGATCCACAGAGATCTACAATTCAGATCATCAACCTGAATGATCTGTCAATAATAAACTCTAGGAACAAATGATCAAATATCATCATTAACATAAACTAAGAAATTAAGTCATTAAATATTGACTTCTAGGACAACTCCAATACAGACAACCCGCTGAATCTTCTTGCGGCCCGCTAGGATTAGTGCAGACTCAACTTTTTTATTATTTTAGATGTTACTTTGTGTAAGGAACGAATTCTAACTAAGGCTCCTCAATCCCACTTCCGTTTAAGGCCAGATTTCCTATAGTTAACCTTAATTCCCTCGAATACAACCTAGATTTCAACTTCCGTTTCTTGGTCTAAGTTATACAAGTTTATGATTTTCGACCTACGACTCCCTATACTTCCGTAATCGGGAAGGACTTCAACTTTCGTTTCTTGACCCTAGTCTAACATTCTGGTATTAACTCTCGTGTTAACCATACTTAAACTTATTTACTTGAAAACATTTGGAATTAACCACCTAACGATTAAGCGACGTCTAACTTAACGGGTGCAAGCAATTCAGTAAAAGTAATCTAAACAATTAAATCAAAGCATAAAACACAACATGCAAACAAAGAAAATAATCTCAAAGCATATTATCAATCATAAACTAAAAAGGTTCACTACTATGGCCCCTAATAAACGACTACTTACGAGTATTCATCGTAAAACAAACAAAGGTATCTGAATAATAAGAAAACATAAAGAAAGAACTTAGATTACAACAGATGGAATCCAAAATCTCTCTTTCTGCTCTCTCTGCCACTCCTTCTGCGGGTTGTTGATGCTCCTGGTGACCCGCTGAAAACCCTTGGCTGCACTCTAAATTAGCAGAATTGCTCTTAACTCACGAACTCTCTTTTTTTTTTGTTGTGCTCTACTGCTTATATAGGCGTCGATGGCTCCAAAAATTATCGAGAACATGGAGGTTGAGGCGCTCAGAATAGAAGAGGCGCCGTAGAGATGGATGCAGAACTGGCTGAGCTATTTTTGGCTGTCGGTTTCTCCTTTCCAGCGGCCCGCTGTCGAATCCTGCGACCCGCTGAAAATCCAAAATCTTTCTTTCTGGAATCCAAAATCTCTCTTTCTGCTCTCTCTGCCACTCCTTCTGCGGGTTGTTGATGCTCCTGGCGACCCACTGAAAACCCTTGGCTGCACTCTAAATTAGCAGAATTGCTCTTAACTCTCGAACTCTCTTTTTTTTTTTGTTGTGCTCTACTGCTTATATAGGCATGGATGGCTCCAAAATTATCGAGAACGTGGAGGTTGAGGCGTTCAGAATAGAAGAGGCGCCGTAGAGATGGATGAAGAACTAGCTGAGCTATTTTTGGCTGTCGGTTTCTCCTTTCCAGCTGCCCGCTGTCGAATCCTGCGACCCGCTGAAAATCTTCTGTGTCTCCAGTCTCATCTGCTACCTGCTGAGTTCTCTGTGAGTCGCCAAAGTCTTCGTTGGTTGCCAATCATGATCAGATGTCGGTTTCTCACATCTTGAGTGGCAAAATCAAACAGTATCTGTACAAAATAAAGTAGCCATAGCAGTACCTTGCTTCTAACCTAATTTAACAATTAAAACGTTAGTAATACATATAATTCAATGAAATTAAGATCTAAACAAGCAGTATTTATACATATAAAAACCGCTTATCAACTATCACTGATTAATTCTAATACGTTCATAATTTGGTCACTTAATCAAGTATCAATCGACTTGAAAATTATATAAAATTTATATGAAAACACATCGCTCATAAAATTGAACAATATCAACGGTTTGGGTTCAACATTTGAATTTTCAAAATTTTAAATATTAAAAAAAGGGAAGGATGTTTGGTACAGTTGTTTTAAATGGCTGCTGAGAATGGGCGCTGAGTGTAAACGGGCCTAAGGGTTTCACTTGATAAAGAAAATTTCTTCTAATTATCATTCAAAGTTCCGCCATCCAGCCTCATCCCTTATCCAACACTCCTTTCTGTCACTTAGCGCACATATCTTTCTTTCCCTCTCTTATTTCCATGCGTTATGTCACTTCTTTTACACACGCCCTATCTCCTTCCTCCCTCTCGCTTTTGCGTCGGATTTTCTCTCCTGTTTTGCTACTATTTCTCCAATCGTTAGAATCTGTTCCCTCCTCCTCTTCGCTACCGTTTGATTTCTTCCTTCTACTTCTTTATTTTCATTCTTTTTACATTCTTCCTAACTCTTCTCCCGTCATTTTTTATTATCTCGAATAATTTTATATAATCTGACACTTAGTAATACTAAGAAATTAATTAACATGTATAAATGTCCAGTTTGTTATAACAAGCAAGTATATAAAGTCTACTCAGTTTGTAATACTAATGGAGTATCTAGTAATTGTAAGTGTGCAGTTAATAATACAAGTATATAATATCTACTTGGTTAGCCAATAGGTGGATTCGTTCATTTTTCTATATGTATATGTTTACCTTATCTCTTGTTCAGCTTATCTATATATGTGTTTACTTTGTTTATTGCATTCGTTGACTTTGTCTTTCTTAACTGTTCACTTTGTTTCTTGTTTAACTAATTTTGAATATGTACACTTTATTTTATTATATCTATTCATTTTATTTTTTTGCATGTGTTTACTTTGCAGAGGCTAGGGAAGAGTGGCTGAGGCGAGATATGGAGGTAGAGACCAGATAAATGAAGGCAGAGGTGGAGGAAGAGGACAAGAGGCTATGAGAGAAGCTGAGGTGAGAGATGGAGAAGAATAACAAAGGGAGAGGTAGGGGATGCAAGGGGATGATAGAAAGGAGAGAAAAAAAAGAAGAAAAAAAGAGAGAGAGAGATGAATCACGTGGAGAGAGGAGAGGAGCAGAGGGCGCTAGGGAGAGAAGAGGGGAGGGAGCGAAGAAGTGCATAGAGAACAGGAGGGAGTGTCTATTTTTGTCAAAAACATCTTTTCTATTTTTGGACTGGATGGACGATGCTAAATGACATATCTTTGGATGATGGTTATCATTTCCGGTATAACGGATAGCGCAACGGTTTTTTTCTTTCAAAAACAAAAAAAGAATTAAAAGTAAAATAGTGTTATTGAGAGGGTGCAAAAAATATACTATTATTCTTCTGCTTTTCAAAGGCACACTTGGATAAATTTATGATTAGTTACTAAGCATCAAGAATGTTATTTAAATGACATATTATTTGGATTGAGATTGTTATTTGTGATTTCTAAATGGCTATTGAAGAGAGCTATTGAGATTTCGAAATTTAATAAAATATCAGAAGAGACTGATATTGCACAATTTCTTTTTTTTTTTTTATTAAATAGGGTCCAGCCTCCTAACTTAGTTTTAAATTAAATGTCTATGAAAAATCTTCCCAGTCAGGTGTTGGAACTATCGACCTTTTTAACTCAAGATGTATTGTTCTTTGCTACAAGACCAAGAGCTAGTTCTCTGAATTTGCAAAATTTCAAAATTTGATTCCGTATTTGACATCAGATTTCATCTGAAACAGAATATGATTTTACTATTTAAGACGGAATTAAAATTAACAAAAAATCCTTTTTCAGTTAAAATGAACGGTACCGTATTGAATTATATAGGTTTGGAAACGAGAGAATTCAAATAATATCTAGTAAAATTATTGTATATATATCACTTGAGTTGACCAACTAATATTACAATTAGGGCTGTCAATATTCCGCCGTTTCGAACGTTTCCGTTCCGTTCCGTTCGGTATGGAACGGAAATGGAACGGATTTCTGTTGCGTTTCACTCAGTGGAACAGAAACGGAAATGAAACCTATTTCGTTGGTATGAACGGAACGAAAACGAAATGGATCGGTTCTGTTCCGTATACCCACGTTCTTCCGTCTTAGACCAAAATTCCAAATTTTGAAATTAAAATGGATTGCTGAGGAGGGAGCTGCTGAGAGGCGAACTTGTAGAGGCAGCCTCAACCCTAGCGCCGCTCGTCTCTCTCTCGCTTGCCTCCCTCACTCGCCTCTCTCTATTTCTCGCCTCTCCCTCTCTCCGTAGATCACCTCCCCCGATCCTAAAAGCCCAACCGAAGCCCCACCGTCGATCCTCTCCCTCTCCGCCATTTTCCTCCCCTGCCTCCCTCTCCAAGCCCCACCGTCGATCACGACGAACCTTTCAACCCTTCTTCCTTCTCAAAACCCCATCCAATGATCCAAACCCCACTAAGAAACCCTTCTCCCTCTCCACTCCGATGGCCCCTCGCCAAAACCCTACTCACTAGTCTCTCTCTCAAGCTTTATCACTCTCAAAATCGAGCCCCAACTGAGACGACTGGTGGCAGCTCGATGACAGAGAAGGTAGAATGGAGAGAAGAGGAAGAGATTAGCCTCCATGACCAAGTTTGATTCTTTTCACTTCTTTATAGGTCGGTGATTTCACCATTATATTCTTTTTCCTTATTTTTTTCTGATTTGAAGAGTTGTTACAATTTGACTTTAATTGTCTGCTCTTTAATTTCTTCTTATTCTTACTCTGATTTTCATTTGGTTAAATCTGACACAACTATTTCCAATTTTTCTTCTCTGATTTTCTATTAAGTATGTTTTTTTTCTGTTGTTAGGTCTGTTCACAAGGTTCTGGTACCAGAATTTTTTTTTGTACTGATTTCAGAAGGTTCTGGCACCAGGTTTCACCAAATTTGTTTAGTAGGTTCTGGCACCAGATAAATAGTTGGTTATGGCACCAGATAATCTTTGCTGGTTTTTTTTTTCTGAGTTTTGAGATTCTGATTTTACTGGTAAGAGCATATTTGAGGTTCTGATTTTACTGGTAAGAGAATTTTTGAACTGATAAGAGCATATGTGTGCTCCTGAATTGATAAAAACAACTTCTGATTTTACTGGTAATGATATTTGAGCTTGTGATTTCAGTGATAATAAAAATTAACGTTACTTTCGTTCTTACGTTTTTGATTGATGGAACAAAAACGGAAGAAATTTTCCTTTCCGTTTTTATTACGGAACATAAACGAAAATCAATTTTGTTTCGTTGTAATGCACGGAACATAAACGAAAGTGACTATTTCCGTTCCATTTTACACGTTTGACAGCCCTAATTACAATGGCGTAAGGCCTACGGGCTTTGCTGGCGTTCAAAAACAAAAAAATAAAATGGCGTAAGTGCTCCGTCACTGGCGCGGTCACGCGTGTTATGTTTGAAACTTTCGACATAAAAATCTACCGAAAACATTTGTGCTGTGAATGGATGAAGAACTACAAGAGGGAACATTTGTGCTGTGCATGGATGGAGAACTACAAGAGGGGTTACTGTTGACTGTTGAGTGTTGAGAGTCCCGGGAGAAAACAGATCCCCATCGTTACTTTTTTTTATCTTAAACCTCCTTTTAGGTAGTAGAATGTGCACTTCACAGCAAATAAATGAAGATAAAAAATCTTAAACGACAGCAATTGCAGATCTTTCAGCATTAGGTCATAGAAGGATCTACATAAAAGAAAGATAGAAAGAGTTAAAGAGGTATATATAAATGTCACCCATATTACTTTAAAATAATATTATTAGAGATGAAATTTATAGTTATAAATATTTTTTTGTTATATGTACTATTTATTTGAACCCTATAATATTTAAATGATTTTTCATTGTTGAACCTCCTATATATTTTGGAACTATTACGATACAAATTGTATTTTAAATTAAGTAAAGAATATATGCTGAAGTCTAATTAATTTATCTAAATTTAATGTGATAATTTAAATATTATTTATTTAGTGGACTCCATTATAAAACTTTATCGTTGCATTGGATGCACACTAGCCATAGCGCACGTATGGCGCCAAATTATATATGTTTTGAACAGCATAATATGACCAGATATATATTTTTTTCTCGTTTTTAGAATATTCCCATCTGAGAAAATTAGAAATATATCACCATAACATTTTTGTTTGGCAAATTACACAGTGAACTTTTTTTTTTTTTTTGCATATATACTGAAAAAAAAGATTATTCGTATGAACGACTGCAATTGATCAAAACTTATACAACGTCCTTTTGTTTTTATTCTGCATTATGTACTGAAGATTATCGAGTAACAAAAAAGTTTTCCCCTTACTTCAAAGTATGTAATACCAAAATATAATAAATAAAACTTATACACAAAACCGACCTTTTTTAAATTGAACATGTGTTTGGTATAACGTATAAGTCAACTTTAGAGTACATAAACTAAATAAAAAAATAGAAAGAGTTTTTGTGCATATTATTATTATTATTTTTACACCGCCCAATCAACATATCAAACAGCCAACAATATCAAATAAATGCTCCGGCTATGATGCATGAGGCAGCCAGCAGGGTTATGTCGTAGTGATTCTCCAATCTCCATTGTCACACTCATGATTTTTTATATTATTATAATTTGGGAACTTGAAAACATGACACCCGGGGTTTGTTTTGTTAGTGCTTACTGCTTAATTAGCGGTGCGATGCAGTGTAGGATCCACCCACGTGTCAGAGTGTGACTAGTGCTGAGCTGTTCCAGTCGACGAGTTCAAGAAATATTAGAGCATATAGAGATTAGAGAGTTTTGGGCTTGAGATGAGATCAACTACGATATTCCTACTTAGCAACTACAGAGTACGAAGTGAACCGTACTGTTCATGTATAAACGCGTTTTCAAACGTATATTTCTGGCCACTTATACCAACTACCAGAAGAGGTAAGATCAACATTCATGTTCTGTTTACTTTAATGAAGCCTGCGGGTTAAATTAAAAGAAATCATGATTCATGATTCGTTAAAGTATCAAGCCTGTTTCGATCGATCAGGTCGAATCCAATTTAAACTGGACTCAACAATTCGAACTCCATAATTAACCTGATTCGTATTCAATTGGAAAATTAATGGAGAAAGCTAATTGCTAAAGGTAGGAAAACCTAAAAAAAGAAAAGAAAAGTTTATAATCTAACCTCTTAAAAAATTATAATTTTGGAAGGCATTTATTTTCCATAGGCATTCTTAAAAGGAGTAATTGATTTTAAAGTCTATCATAATTACACTTTCGAAGAAAAATAAATTCTCCGGAAATATTTTATTTTCAATTAATAACATTCCCTCGTTAGAGAGAAATATTCAAAAACGGAGCAAGTAGTAAACTAGCATAAAGAGATTGATAATCTGAGATGCTCCTCCTTTGGAAAAGAAAAGTTTATTATATTCTTTGTAGCATAAAGAGATTGAATCGCATCACCTTAATTGCGATTTTTTTTTTAAGAAATCACATTGCAATTTTCCAATGCTATTCTAAAACATGTTAAATAAGTGCAGCCAAAAAACTTATTATTAGAACAACATGTAGACAAATTAATTCATGTTTGGAGATGCGAAGATTATATCTGGCTTATTTGCTAATAACTTGGCCAATATTGAATAATAAAGTAATTTTTGTAATCCTTGAACTTTTCAGTTTTGCAAATACGCACACATGAAAATAATATTAGTGCTCGAAAAATTTATTGTTAGAAGACATATTGAGTAATTGAGGGATCTCCAACGAAGAAACAACGGAGAAACAAAGAGGGACGATGACTAAAAATCATTTTGTACACAACCACTGGCATAAAAGCGACGTAAAAAATTAGGTAATCCAGGAAAAAACCAATGAATAGACGACCCAGATCACGCAAACAAAATAAATCAAACACGCCAACACATACGGAGGTTTATATATAGTATCTTTATATATCGCGCAGTATCATATATAGATTGACTGCTTTAAACTCCTGCTAATTATAGGAGGGGGGCGGGAATATAAAAGGAG
The DNA here is from genome assembly GCA_027725995.1 of Rhynchospora tenuis. NCBI lineage: Eukaryota > Viridiplantae > Streptophyta > Magnoliopsida > Poales > Cyperaceae > Rhynchospora > Rhynchospora tenuis. The sequence continues at coordinate 66,787,191 of CM050889.1, read as the reverse complement.
ATCACAATTAGTATTGGAAAGCAGATTTTAAGTAAATCGCAGGTACAATTTCCAAGATTTGTCTCTGTTAATAGGTGCGTATGCATCCCCTTCACCATTAGAACATATATATTACTTATGTTCGGTGAACCAAAATCATCTGTCACGAGAAATTATTCCAAATCACCCTCAAACGACCTTCAGCACAACATATTCCCATATGGGTTCATCTGTGACAGCCTCTGCAGTCCGAGCCAAGACTGAAACCGGATCACACCTGTTTACAATTTCAGATTATTCTCTCATGGGATTGGCATTGGAAAATGCATCGAGTCTGATGTTTTTACTATCGGCGGTTATGACTGGATAATTCAATTCTATCCCGACGGATCTGAAACCAAATTTGAAAATTTTATATCATTTTTCCTTGCGCTCAAGAGTGGTGCTACTGATGTGAAGGCACTGTTTACATTAACTATACTTCAGCACAATGGTCTCACATCTAACATGCGTAAAAGTAGCGCACCTGAAGTAAAAACATTCAACAGTACAACTTATTATGCATGGGGTTTCGCGAAATTTGCAAAGAAAAGTGAATTTGAGGTATCAAATTGTCTGAAGAATGATACTTTTACAATCATGTGTACAGTTACAGTAGTACAAGGAACTTGTCTTCGACCAACTACTCCTTACGGCATCACCGTTCCGCCCTCAAACTTGAACCAACAATATGCTCACTTACTAGAGAGCAGCGATGGCTCGGATATTACATTTGTAGTGAAGGGAGAGAGCTTCAAGGCTCACCGGTGTGTACTTGCAACGCGGTCAGCTGTCTTCAAGGCTGAGCTCTTTGGTTGCATGAGGGAGAAGAAGGCAAAAACAATAACGGTTGATGATATTGAAGCATCAGTTTTCAAGGCCATGCTCTACTTCATTTATTCTGATTCATTGCCTGATTTTGATGGAAACTCGATATTAATGGCTGAACATTTGCTGATCGCTGCTGATAGGTAAACATAAATTCCTTTTAACTGGTCTTTGTTATTTTTTGTCCTACTTATTTATTTTCTTGTCTATGTTAAGAATGTTTCTAATATTATTAAGAACAAAATTTTGAAAAATAGGTACGATTTGGAGAGGTTGAAGTTGATGTGTGAAGATTTACTATATAAGAACCTCAATGTCAACACAGTCTCGAGTATATTAATTTTGGCAGAACGACATAATTGCAATCAACTCAAAGCACAATGCATACAATTCATGAGCTCTCGTGAGGTTCTTAAAACTGTAGCACAGACTGATGCATTTCACGTTTTGATGAAAATCTTTCCATCATTCATGAAAGATATCATCGGTAAATTGTTTGAGTAATGGTTTATAGTTTTAATTTGGATCTAACTTTCACTGTTTATGTGATCAGAAAGTAAGTAAACTTAACTCTTTAACTTTATTTTTTTTTTTTTTTAGTCTATCTCCGGATCCCCTGCATGGGGTTCTCTTGCACTATGTTTGGTTCGGTAGGAGAGAATAGGAACGAAAAGAAAATATAAAGAGGGAATGAAAGAAATGGAATGAAAAGTAAAATAATTTTGCATTTCTTGTTTGGATGAATGATGAAGGAGGAGGAGAAAAAAAAATTTTTTTTTTTTTTTTGTCAATCGCATCTTGTAAATTTCCGTAGCTTAAAGCTAAAGACCAGCACACATAGGTTCTCAGAGCCCAAAAGCACCTCATGACCTATTGATTCGAGACCGGATAGTCTGAACCCAACTTTCCGAACCACGTACCTATATATTGAGTAATTTACTGCTTAACTATGAGAGGAAAATATATTTGTCAGTGTGGTGTTTTGCCACCCATTCCTCAAAAAAAAAAAAAAAACTATAAGAGGAAAGTCTTCCCTGCAAAATTTTCCTAATAACTGTATTATTGTTATATGTCAGAAATCAGAATCTATGGAAAACACGGGAGATGATCCCGGCAACATCACATTCGTCCGTAACAATTTTGCACAAAAATATCCCTATGGCGATAGGGGTGCTATTATATTTCTATTAAGATATATTCTTATGAGTTATGACTTCTTTAAATATATCTTGTTTGATACTTTGATTATACTTGCCTTACGTGTCACTATAATGGAACTTGAAGTTAAAAAGAAAAGAAAAAAAATTTAGAATTTAGATAGCCGCAATTTTGCGTTTTTTTTTTTTATCTCTGCACAAAGCCAATAAATGAATTTTTATCCAAATGGCATTGATTCTAAGCTAAATTACATGACTGAAGCTAACTAAAGCATACATATTTTTGCTCAAAATACGGAAAGAGGTGTTGTTTGGAGAAAGCATGTAATGACATTGTTTAATTGTACTATTTCAAAAAAAAAAGACATTATTATTATTAATACTAGTATTACTACTACTTTATTTTGTTTTTCTATATTATTTTTTTTAGTATTATTAGTCCTATTTTTGACATATACTTTTTATTTTTCGGTGATTTTTGTGACTTAGGTTGGGTTTCTTTCTAGCCTACTTCAATTTATTTGGGACAAAAGGCTTAATAGTTGTTGTTGTTGTTTAATTTAGAGGGTATTGGTGTCATTTTTAAAACTGATGTTGTTTGGATAACTACACTGTTGTCGCACATGGACACCTGGCCCTATGTAAAATATTTACAGAGAGAAAATAGATACGTACCGTGTCGCCGTGTCCATGTGCGACACCTGGCCCCTATGATTTACTCTGTTATCTGTCCATCTGTTGTATAGGATAGGACTAGGAGTTAGTCAATTCGTGCTTAGCACTCAACACAGGGTTGAGAAGTGATCATTAGACCTGAATAACGTTTCATAATTTTTTTGTTATTCTCTAAAGACAGATTCTTACAATTTAAGCGGGTATCCTTATTACATTACAGATAAAAGAAAATTTACTTGATTGCTATTAACTAAACAATTTCGAAAGAATTACATTACACTTTAATGATAACGAATCAAAAGGAAATTTAATATTTTATGCATGACTTGTACAATTCAAATATTTACAAATAACATTGCAAATATAATGTAAGTTAATCCTTCAACTGATTTAAATTAAAAAAATTAAAAATATTAAATAATATTTAAAGTATTTAAATTTTGAATGAAATGCAATCTATACAATAATATAATGTAAACCATACTAAAACTACTAAATATTTTTTGTTATTTTTCAAAACATTTTCCAGAATCCACCGTAATAAATTTTTTTAGAGAGACCGACAGAGGCTGCATATGCCTGGTTGAAATGAAATCGTTCTCCCCTTTGTTGAACATCATCGAGAAGTGCAGCAACGACCTATTGATCTTATTTTATTTTTATTTTTTTTTTCCCGAAGGCCTGTTGGTTAGGTGCCAACGGCAAATTGTATTAAAAAGAAAAATTAAGTTCAGCTACAAATACGAGCAGTTTTAGAGCAAAACCAGTAAGGGAAAGAAACAAAGCACGACCCAATCAAATAGTCGTATTGATCTCAAACTAAAACATTTATTGTCATTTAAATTTTAAGCCAAATTATACCAACTAAAACAGAATTTTATTCAGGATTTCCATTTAATGTATCCGAGTATTCTGTATTTGCATTATTAATCTAAAACTTAAAAAATAAAGCCGAATCAGATCAACTTTGATAGTTAAATGACGCCAGCTTGATATAATCTTCTACTTTGGTATTGGTATCAAGTTGAGGAAATATTGGGTAGGTCTAATTTGTATCGCATTAAGTTAGATTCATTTGATAAAATTTTGCAATTAGTGATATAATTTTAAAATATAATTAGCATCTTGCCTAACATTTCAAAACAGGTACCGACAACATTTTACAACAAATCAAACAAATGCAAATAGATAGTTACATAACATAAGAGACATGGTAAGCTGTGAAATAACTCGTTTGAAGAGGAAACCACTGAGCCAAAACTGTAATTAATTAACGTTTTCACCATTTGTTAAATTAACTGCAACAGTTCAAAACATTTTGACAAATTGGTTAACGCTTCCAAGTCAGCAAACGAAATCATAGCAAACCCGAATGCCAAGAATATAAAATATAAAATAATAATCTTAATTGCAAAAAGAAATTATGCCTCAAAATTGCAGAATTGACAGCATGTAATATACCTATCAGTCCTGAAAGATGCTGTTTTTTTTATAGGTTCCTCACAAGCAATAGACAATAAAAACTAACTATTTTGCCAGCAAAATCTAACTGAATCGAACGAGGAAAAATGAAAATTACTTCATTCCCAGAAAAATTTCTTTCAATGGAAGAAAGTAATAGATTGTTGTTAAAATAGAAATAAAATAAAATAAAAAGCAGCCTCAGGGATCTTGGTGCATGGTACGTTCATCATGTCGGTATGAACCCATCAACAGTAGCAAACATTTTTCTCACATCTGAGGCAAAAGCAAAACTACAAAAAAAAAAAAAAAAAAAAAAAAAAAAAAAAAAAGATCAAATAACCTAGTGAAAAAGGTTATTGCTATTATAAAGGATTGAAGTACAAGATAAATCATAAAATAGGTGACACAAACTAAAAGTGAGATTCACGTATCATTTATATTTGAAAAAAATTAAATAAGTTCAGTCAAAAATGTTAATATTAGAACAATAGTTAGACAAAATTAATTCATGGATGGAGATACTAAGAGAATTTCTAGTTTATTTGCTAATTACTTGTTATTAGCCAACCTGCTGATACATCACAAGTTACTGGTAAATGCCAGTACACTGAAGACAAAGGATAATTAAGGAAGAATTGTAACTAACTTTCAGTTAAAATTCTGCTGTTATATAGAAGCCTCTGTAATTAGGATTAGCTTTCTTGTTCTTGGGTTCTTGTAGCTTTATTATATATACAAGTGTAATCTGTAACTTTCAGTTTAAGCTCAATATACAATTTACTTTCTATACTGTCTTCTTCTTCCTCTCTCTCTCTCTCCTTCTTACAAAACTCTGGGCTCGTTTACTTGTTTAAAAGTTGAATAATTGAATGAGAACATTATTATGCTTGAAAACATTTCAGTTTTGCAAATACACACATATAAAAATGATAGTAGTGCTTGAGAAACCAATTTATAATGCAATAGAATACCCTTGGGAAATCCAAGAGAGTCATAGTCGAAAATCCATAAAAGTTTATTGTCAGAGGGGGGTATCAATGGACCTCCCAATAAAAAAGTGACAATGGAGAACCAAAGGCAAAGAGGCGATATTGGCTATATATATGCAGTCATGTGGTGTCAGGGATCATTATGTCTGTATTAAAAAAAATAAAAAAAAATTAATTGATTTTGTACACAACTATTCCACAAAACCGACATGAAAATTAGAAAATCGAGGAAAAACTATAAATTGAAGGACGAATAAGATCACGCAAAATAAATCAAAGAACATTCCTCAAAAAAGAATAAATCAAAGAACGCCGGCACAGGTTGAGGTTTATAGTATCTTTAGATATTGCAACTTATCAGAATAATTACCATAATTTCTCCCACCTCTTAAAACTTACAGATCTAAAATAAATCGACGGTAAATTTTCCGAGATTTGTTGCTCTTTTCATTGCTTATACATCGCCTTCTCCATGGAAAGAAAATCCCAACCGCCTTAATCGTCAGAAAAAAGAAAGGAAATCGCACCGGCTTTCTCAATTCCCTACGCACGTAAAATACATAAAGGATTCCAATTTACAAACCACCCACGCGGCCACCCCCCAATCCCCGCCCCTCCCAACCCAAAAATTTCAACATATTCCCATATGACTTCATCTGTGACGGCCTCTGCAATTGAAGCTGAGGTTGAAGGCGGATCGCATCGGTTTACGATTTTGAGATATTCCCTGATTAAAGGGCTTGGCATAAGAAAATACGTCGAATCTGATGTTTTTACTATTGGCGGTTATGACTGGATAATTCGATTCTATCCCGACGGATACAAGGCCGAAACCACAAATTTTATATCACTTTTCCTTGCGCTCAAGAGTGGTGCTACTGAGTGAAGGCACTGTATAAATTTGGTCTACTTGAGCACAATGGTCTCCCGTGTAAGGTGCATAGTTGTAGTACACACGAAGCAATAATATTCAACAGTACTAAGAATATTAATTCATGGGGTTACCCGCAATTTGCAAAGAGAAGTGAATTTGAGGCATCAAATTGTCTGAAGAATGATGCCTTCACAATCATGTGTACAGTTACTGTACTGAAAGGAAATCGTCTCCAACCAACTACTCCTTTCGGCATCATCGTTCCGCCCTCAAACTCGAACCAACAATTTGCTCGCTTACTTGAGAGTGAAAATGGGGCAGATGTTACATTTGTAGTGAAGGGAGAGAAAATTAGGGCCCATCGGTGTGTGCTTGCGGCCAAGTCAGCTGTCTTCAATGCCGAGCTCTTTGGTTGCATGAGGGAGAAGTGGACAGAAACCATAACAGTTGATGATATTGAAGCACATGTTTTCAAGTCCATGCTTTACTTCATTTATTCTGATTCAGTGCCTGATTTTGAGCAAAATAGTAACAATGATGGTGAAAATAAAGATTTGATATTTATGGCTCAGCATTTGCTGGGCGCTGCAGACAGGTAAATATAATTTATATTTTTTTTCACAATTGTTTTCTTATTCTCTGTCCTTCTTATTTATTTATTTATATTATTATATATTTGTCTATATTAAGTATATTTTTAAATTTTAATATTAAGAACCAACTTCTGAAAAAAAAAATAGGTATGATTTGGAGAGGTTGAAGTTGATGTGTGAAGATTTACTGTATAAAAACCTCGATGTCAGCACAGTCGCAAGTACATTTGTTTTGGCAGAACAACATAGCTGCAATCAACTCAAAGCGCGATGCGTTCAATTTATGAGTTCTCATGAGCTTCTTAAAATGGTAGCAGAGACTGGTGCATTTCATATTCTAATGAAGACCTTTCTGTCAATCTCGAAGGATATTTGAATTATGTAATTCCAAAAAATGTTTGTCTATAAATAATTGTTTGAGTAATAGTTTATAGTTTCGATTTGGTTCTTAAGTTAAACTGTTCGTGTGATCATGCAAGTGTGTAAACTTGATTATTAGTTCACGTTAACATTTTAAAATATAAGGAAATGACAATAATAATTAGTTTTTTCTTTTCAGAATGCAAGTGCTTGTTAGCTTTTTTATTAAAAAATACAGTAAAACACAATATTATTATATACAACCTGAAGCTATATATGACACAGCCCGCAAAGTTATCAGAACCCAAAAATCCCTCTCCACTTATCCAAGTCTAAACCCAGCTTTCCAAACAAGAGTAATGCATCTGTACCTACCAACTCATGTTGCACTGCACATTGTATGAGCTTTCATTGCAGCAGCAACAACAACAACAACAACTACTAAGTCTTTGTCCCAAACAAATTGGGGGTAGGCTAGAAAAGAAACCTAACAAAGTCACCAAGTCATCGAAAAAAGAAGTTTGAGCTATTTACTCCAACTCACGGAAGATTTCAACTCACCGATCTAAACCGTCTAATATGATCTCCATATTGAAATCTCCTTGCATACCAAATTTTATATTTTTTCAAAATTTTTAAATATTTTTTTCAGATTTTTAAAAACTACTGTTTTTAGCGTGAACAGAAGTAACAAACCGTTACCCGTTATATTTCATTATAAATGATAACAATTTAGGTTTATTGTTTTTTAAGTGATGACATTTTTTATATCTCAAATTTTAAATTTTTACAGTGGCATAAACTAATTTGTTATTTAGTAATGGTGTTTTTATTTTTATAATTTTAAAAATTTGTAGTGGAATATTTAAAAAGTTAAAATAAAATTGGTAAGGAAAAAACTAATTTTTACTATTTTATAGTGGCATAAAACTAATTTGACATTTAAAGATGACAATTTACTAATTAAATCTAATTAACCCATTTTAAATTGATTGGCCATACTATGAAAAGATTAGAAGGAAAAAAGTTTCATTGTGCGTTTGATAACTGATGACTGATGAAACAATTTACGTGCATGATATCAATCTGGTTCAATTTTATTTCTTTTACAACCATTGAGACTTAATAATAAAGTAATGGAAGAATGAAGAAATAATTTTATACGAACCAGGAATGGTACGTAATAGATATTTGCAATTACAATTGTCATTACAAAAAATTTCCAAGCAAAGCTATTTGAAATGAATTTATCATTTGTTTTGCGTAAGCTGTCCTATCATGCTTGAATCATCATAAATTAATTCATGAAACAACAAATTTTGTTAAAAATAAATGCAAGCTACTGCGCCGTATGGAATGACGGAGCAAAAATCGAAGAAATACAACCATACCGGCAACGTACAACGATTTGCTCTGTGTTGCTAATGGAATCGTTAATTCGTGGTAACCGAAGGTATAAAAGAATACCAGTAAACATTTAACTAGAATAACGATTCATATTACTTATAACTCAGTGCAAACAGATTCCTTCAATTTAATATGGACTCTCTTGTTAGTTGTTACAAAAAAAAATTATGATTATTGATAATGTAAATTAAACACTTCACAGATAAATATCAAATGGTTATATATAATAGCGCATTACAAAACAAAATAAAATTTATTATTTAATTTGTATGAATTTACTTCATTAATAAAATGTATGAAGCCCAGTCAGCTCAACTTGGTAAATGTTAAGTAAACCAGCTTGATGGACTATGCTACATTCGTGTCATGATAAAGAAAGGCTTACGGGCTTAAACGACCCAAAATGAAACGGACGGATAAACATAATTCGAGTCACACAATGCTTAATCCATTTGAAAACAATTTTTAACTACTGATACAAGTACAGAAAAATATAGATGTCCCCATGCAAGTTTGCAACCAATTAATAAAAACATTAATGGGGATCTTTATAGCAAATCAGACAACTGCAAATAGATAGATGCATGACATACTGGCCACTGTAAAATAGCTCGTTTAATGAAAAAAAACGCAATTAACGTTTTCACCATTTGTTAAACTAACATCAGAAGTAAAAGAATTTTTCATATGTTGGTTAAACTAGCAAAATCAAATGCGCAGACAAAAAAAATAAGAATAATAATGTGGCAAAATGAAATTAAGCCTCAGAATTGCAGAATTGACAGCATGGTAATATACCAATCAGTCCCGAAAGATGGTGTTTTTTCAATAGGTTTTCCTCACAGGCAACAGTACAAAAAAAATTTTTTGCCAGCAAAACACAATATTTATCAAACGACAGAAATGAAAAATTACTATGTACACACAACATTTTCTAAGTGGAAGAAAAAATTAAACAAATAAGGCAGCCTCAGAGATCTTGGTGGTTACGATCATCAGGTGGGTATGAACCCATCAAGAGTAGCAAATATTTTTCTCACATCAGCGGCAAAAATTAAAATTACATAAACTCAATCAAAACACCCATTTGAAAAGGTTTGATATCATTAGCGATATGGAGAAATTGCATGGTTTGTGTCAGAAGTAGCTGGTTAAAAATCATTTTTGTACAAATCAGTGGGAATCCGATTGATTTGTTTCATCACCCAACAATACCATACATTGAAATAATTGGAGTAACTAAAAGAAAATTCAAAACACCAAATCCAGAATGAAAAAATTAGCAACAACATAGAAAAGTAGATGTTCGGCGAGAATATGAGATGGAGAAAGGGGAGGAGGCTTGATGCGTATGAAAGTGGCGGCTCAGGGTATTTATAAAACCTAAGTTTACAAAACCCTAATTTGTAGCTTGGTCAAAGAGTACATGGGCCTCAGACAAAACACAGAAACAAGGCCATGTAGTAAGGCCCAACTTAATAGATGTCACTGGATGAGCTTAGGCCGAATACTCTAATACTTTGGTTGGGCTTTTTTCCGCTATTCGGCTTGCAATTGTTACATCAATTTTCTTCAAGTTTCGTCAGGATATAGGACAACATTTTCTGCAAGAAACACAAATTAAGCATCCAGAAAGTGGACAAGTAATTATTTGTAAATTATTTGTCAAAAATTCAGTGAACTAAATTATATAATTGTGATTTGTTTATCGACTTGATTCTGATGGAGTCTTAGGTGTAATTTGTCATGACCAGTAAAATTACTAGTCCGGTCTGGACTAGGTTGAGTTGAGTGAGATAACCCAGTCTCCCTATAGTAAAGTCAATTATTGTACCGGTATAGGTAGCATGTGGTATATGCCATTATGCCCCCTTATCAATGTGCTATATTCAGGGTTTGCATCTAGATCCTTCTTCAACCTCCAAGCACAGTCCGAACTGAAAACCTTATAAAGCCATTATGGGAATGGGAGGTAAGGTAACACATGCTTCTTAAAGTGCTAATAAAACTTGACAGAATCAACATAATCGTACAAGATTGAATAAATTTGAGAAGAATTGAAGCATGCTGACCTTCAGATTTATTTCCTAAGAATAGCATTTTAACATATCTGACACCATAATCTGCTTCAGACTGAGAGCAAGAAAATTGCTCCTAAACATGATGATAACAGCCAAAATCGAAAGTGGGAAAGGAAGGGGGGCAAAAAAAAAATCAAGCATTTAATACCCTAAGTTTTATCCAGTTGACAACCCAATACAACATTGAATACTCTAGTAGCCCTAATAAAAGACCAAATATGCAACAGCACTACCATCTCACTGCCTCTCAATCTGAATTGTAACATGACTAATGTTAAAGTCCCTTCTAATATACCCTATAACCTCATCCAATACTCTATCCGCATCAGCATCTGGTGCAATAGTGACGTGGCATGCGAGAAGCACCTTTCCCACGGTGATAGCCCATATATGCAGCTCATGTATTGCGACCACTCCATCCATGGCACACAAACCCTTCTCCAATTGGGTTGCATCTATCTCTCTCGGCGTGCTTTCCATTAAGACCTCCAGTATGTTCCTCAGCATTTTAATTGTGGTCAAGAGCACTATAACTGAGAAGATCAATGTGCAAATCAGGTCAATTATCTTCCATTCAGGCTTGTACCATATGACAGCCCCACCTACCATGACTCCTATACTCTGTATTGAGTCGCCTAGCACATGCAAATATGCACTGTGCACATTAATGTTCCTTTTCGGCTTCTTATTTCCCTTCTTGATCAGAGACTCCTTCATATCATTGTTGTGACTGTGGCCATGGTGATGCTTTGTGGTGATGGTATTTGCTTCATGGTCATGATCATGCTCTTGATCTTCATGCTCATGTTCATGTCCATGACCATGCATATGCTCATGCCCATGACTGTGTCCATGATCATGTGTGTGCTCGTGCCCGTGCCCGTGCCCGTGACCGTGACCGTGACCGTGGTCGTGCCCATGCCCGTGACCGTGACCGTGGTCGTGACCAAGTAGCAAGGCCATGATTATATTTACAACCAACCCAAATGCGGACACCGCAAACATCAAAAACCCCTTAACCTCCCCATTATCATGGATCAATCGTACAATAGCCTCATACACTAAAATCCCAGCCAATAACCAAATCATTTGAATCGACACCAGTGCCCCCAAAATCTCAATCCTGAAAAATCCATATGACTGCCTTGGAGTTGCTTCCCAGCCAGCAGCCCAAAGAGAGAACAGAGATATCATAAAAGCAGCAACATCAGAGAGGAGGTGGGCAGCATCGGTCAGGATCGCAAGACTGTTTGCCTTGATACCACCAATGACCTCAACAGTCATGAACACTATGCAGAGGACGACGGCGATGACGAGTTTGCGCATCGAATCCCAGCGCTCAGGTGAGTCCTTGGAGTAGGACAGGTCACATGTGCCGCCTCGGCATGCTTTGTTGTTGCTGGTCGGGCTGGGGTTACTGATCGGTGGAAAGCTTGAAGTACCTCTATCAGGATCAATGTCAATATTTACTTCTATTACTTGGGAATGGGAGGCCAATGCAGGAGAGTTATGCCTTTCCATCTGGATAGTAATGCACAGAATATTGAAATGACATATGTCAGTACTTAAATAGTAAGAAAACAGAAATAAAAGCACAATTGCACAAATATAAACGGGCTAGATGGTTCACAACTTCCTAATGTAAATTCAGGCAATCCTGTTACTAGAAAAATATTCCCTTCTTTGAGGCTGCAATTATTGAGAAAGCCAAGAGAATTGGGCTCGTTTGGGATGAGTGGAATAGGCCAATTCCTAGGAATAGCCAATTCCTGAATTTTTCATCCAAACGGTTTTGGAATAGCCAATTCCATTCCTAACACAATTTTCAATAACACTCTTCCCAACAATACTTTTCTCTCTACTTTTTCACACTTCCCAACGCTATTCCTAAACTCACCATCCAAACAACATTTCTAATTCCCGGAATAGCCAATTCATCCAATTCCTGTGAATAGTGTTTTTCCCTAAATTTATGCTATTCCTATCCTATTCCTAACCATCCCAAACGACACCATTAATGTGAATTCAGGCAATACATCAACCATCCTCATTTGGCTTCCAACATAATTTATAGAATTACAGTACTAGCAGCACTTCCAAATGCAAATTGCTGATGAATGTAAGATTTCTAGTTCTATTCCACAAAAAACTGGTACAAGCATATACAGACAAAGTGAATTGGTACCACTAAGATGCTTGAGAGGTGTCAAAAAAAAAAAGTTGGTCATGACATGAACTACTTAAAATAAAGAAAGACAGGACCATCATTTCAATAAAGAAATGAACAGCCACAGATTTAGAACAAAAGGAGACCAAAAGAGAAGGACCCATCATCCATTAGACATCAAAAGGAACTTTAGTTACAAGCACAAGTAAACCAAATCCCCCAAGTGTTTAGTGTGAAGTAATCCTATAATTGTACATCCTTATCCCACCAAATACCATTTGGAATTAATCATTGTCCTCTTTTAAAAATTCATACCTTTTATCTCCAAAAAGTAAACAAATATGTGTAAAGTAGGTATCCTTTGTCTATATTGTTGTGGAACCCTCTGGTTTCAGTAGAGAAAAAAAAAAAATCAACAAAAGTCTCACTAATTATTAAATTCTCCCACAGATACATTAATAAAGGGTCGATGGGAAACATAGCTAGCATCATTTCCTGAATCCTGTTCATAGAAGTACAACAAGCCACCTAATTTCAGCCCAGATTAGAGAAACCTTCATTAATTCTGACCTACCCACTTTTAAACATGGTACTACTACAAGTAGCAATAAATTGACAATAGGTTCATTAAAAATTGAAAAAGAAACCACGATCAGTACGAAATTTCTTCTCTTCAGGCTGTAATTTAGTTTTAAAAAAGCAACATACTAACTAGTTCGATTCCTTTAAACACAGAAGTGTTGATAAAAAACAAACAATAACATTTAACTTTAATCGATGGCTACCTCGCTAAAAAATAAAAAAATAAAAAAAACAAAATCGATTCATTATTTGACAATTCGATAAGCCCATCAACAGATGAAATAAAGGCACCTAAATAATTTCCTTTTCTCAAGGGAATGAAAGGGTACCACGAAATATTACGAGAATAACAATAAGTGCAGATAAAGCATCAATTTATTACCATCAAACTGTCAATCTAATTCGAAAAATGAAAGAACAAATCTCACTGAATGAGAAGGAGAGAAGAGAATCTAATTCATCAAAAGGAACAAAGTCGCAATCAAATAGGCGATGATAATCAAAATCAAAACTGCGTAAAGGAAAATAAGCATTAAAAAACTAGAGAGAGAGAATGAAGCGTACAAACCTTGCACGAAGAAATGGAGAATAGAGAAAGGCCTCGAAGACTGGAGGCGAATCAATGGGAAAGGAAATAAGAGAAGCTCGAGGCCTCGAAAAAGCGCGGAGAAAGGGAAGGGAACTAGAGAGCGAGAGAAATAGAGGGAGGCTTAGATAAAACCAAGATACTTGGATCTATTATCTGCTTCGGAGTATTAATAAACTAAAATAAAGCGGGTCATATATGATAGAATTATTGACCCGCTACATATTTAGACACGTTTGTAAGTGCAGAGAGTAATATGAGGGCTTTGGGGGTAGGAAGGGTTTCGTAAATCGTAATCGGTAATCCTGAGTCCCTGCGTAGCATAATCATGACACGTGGGACCCAGGTATACCTTTTGCCTATGGGTTTTGTTTTTAAGGTGAAGAGGTTTTTTGGACCCACAAGTCAGACAAAAACGACACGCAGGCTATCAGGCTGAGCTCCGAGTTTGGGGTCATATGAGCGAAAAAGAAGGAAGGAAAGGAGGGAACGAGTCGATTCGACTCATGCCAATCACATCATGTTATATTTGGACGCGCATCAATAATAGATCTTCTACTCTTCTTCTACAAGATTATTCTAGGATTCCATTTAATGCATTATGTATGCCGGTATGAATTTTTCATATATCTTTTTCCCGGTACAAGATGAAAAATCATATGTACTCACAAGCGTGCTAAAAAATATTATATACATGCTTAAAAATGTATGCGTGTTGGGAGAAACAGCTTAGCTATATTATGTAGATATAGTAAAAATGAAAAAATATAAACAAGAAGTTTTCGTATAACATACAAAAATGGTTCCCTACCTATCTGTTAGAAATATTATATATGCCGGCTCAAAAAATTTGAATCGTGAAAATTCAAGAAGATTTCAAATTGTTTTGCATTAGTACTTTAGAAATTAATCTACAAAGTGCCGTATGTATCGGTTGGATTTAAAGTTTACTTGCACAAAAAAATTGTATGTGCCAATTCAAATAGATGATATTAAATTTAAGTGCAAGTGCGCGTGGTTAATATAATAGGTCATTTTTCAAGTCAAAAGTATATCGAAGTTTTAAAAGTATATATGCGACGGAAGATACGATTAAAAATAGGATATACAAAGATTTACTTAGAAGGGTTATTTTAACGGGTTTTATCAGAGTAGCAGACATTTAATTTTTTTCTTATCTCAATTTTTTTGTTCCTGTTTTTATTTGCAAAAATGAAAATTGGGTGGAGCTCCCACTTCTTTTTCAATATACTAGCAGCAGTGCCCGCTCAATGTGCGGGCAGACTTTAATATGTAAACATATTATTTGACATAGATATGTTGTCTATTTTCAATATCTAAGATCAACGTTGTCATGATTGGTGTTGAAGGTAACAGTATTCAATATAGAGAAAGACTTCAGTGTAAAAATAAGATAATTTTATACATTGAGTGCATGTGTGAGTGTGATATGAGAGCAATTAATATTTTTGAAATGAAATTTTATTACCTTAATCATTTCGCAAAACACTTCAGTATACAACTTTTTTTGTGAATGTTTCATGGTTTTATCAGCAACTTAGTTGTTTGTCAGGACATACCATCATTAATGTCCATTAAACATAATATAATGACAATTTAAGACACTAAAACTGACCTTCAAAAAAAAAAATTAAGTCACTAAAATTTGTGGCAAAGTGACGGTATACCATTTCTGATTAATAATTAAAATTTTTATACTTAATAATTTAAATTTAAAATAAATTAAATCATAAGACAATACCAATTACAAAGCACAAATAATGTTAAATTAATTGATTGGTAACTCTCCATTTTTACTAACTTAAGGTACGCCCTATGTCTCTCAGTTTATATGGTTCGTTCGCATTTAATAATGACCCAAAAAAAGAATATTGCGACTTTGCAAAAAAAAAATACATGAACGGCATACTATCTTGTATCTTTTCATAGAAAAATGTCAAATCTGAAGATGCAACTCTAAATAGAAAGGGCTCTAAAGATTTTCATTATTAATTAGGCTCTAAAAATGTCAAGTGCGCTGCGTCTTGTTTCTCAATTAGACGGAAAACCAAATAACACTGTTATTTCGTCTAGCAATACACATCCAATCATAGATCAAGTCGATCCAACGGCAGAAAAAATTGTTTACTACTTAGACCTAGAGTGTAACACCTATGCGTTACGTGCATTTATAAATAGTAGAGATATATATGGACAATTCTGCTGTGCAGACAGATTAGACCCGATTCAAACTATTTTTCGGGCTGAGTAAAAACATTAATGAGTGTATTACTGTATTTTGACCGTACGGCATAATTTGCCTATATATATATATATATATGCGACCACAAACAGAGAAATATTACTAGATATCTTTTTTTTTTTGAAACAATACTAGATATAAAATTAAAAGTTTGATTCTATTTCATATATATTAGATTAAATTTGGTTCATCTCGATACAAAATTTTGATCTGTAAAATTAATTGAACATCGTATATGTACACTTGTACAACTAACATAATGTAAAAGTATTCCAAAAAAAAATAATAAAATTAAACAAAATTAGAACCTCATTTTTTTATAGATAACGGCTGTATTTTATTTATTTTTATTTTTTTGTTAAAATCAAAATAAAACTGTTCAAGTAAACATTTAAAACAAATAATTATAAAAAAAAATAACATTGATAGATTTCATTTATTTAAGTGTAACCATTAAAAATAGTTAACCTAGGACACTTATCAGTTAACTATGCCCGTACAGACATTGTTTAAATTATCATTAGTCGATACACTATGTTATTTATATTTATTGGAACAAATCAAATCCTGATTAGCTGATGCCGGATGTTTATGATAGGAACGAGTCTTCGTATTAGTCAACTTCTCTTGGAATTAAGTTGATGCAATTATGGTAAGTAGACAGCGATTATTGTTTTTGAAA
The DNA here is from genome assembly GCA_027725995.1 of Rhynchospora tenuis. Taxonomy (NCBI): domain Eukaryota; kingdom Viridiplantae; phylum Streptophyta; class Magnoliopsida; order Poales; family Cyperaceae; genus Rhynchospora; species Rhynchospora tenuis. The sequence continues at coordinate 66,770,465 of CM050889.1, read as the reverse complement.
TTGAAATAGAGAGATTAATTGGGAACAGTTGACCTAGTGTAGAATCTAGATCTGTTTCCATTATCGATTCAAACTTAAAACAGAGACCATCAATAAACTTGGTAGCTTGCAAACAAATGAACAATAGAAAATTTGAATAGGCCGGGCAAACAAACATATTAAATGTAACAATTTCCTTAACGAGTATCGCTTTGTCATAAATAACAAAAATACTATGTACAGTACAATCTCATATATTTATGTAATAAACATTATTTTATTGTTTTGTTTCTTTTTTGTTTATAAAAGTGAGAGAGTATCAAAAGCTCTACTTTTATTTTTTATTTTTTAAAAATAATTACTATGTACAGTTATGCAAATTGAAACATGTTACTCTCTGTCTATACATACACGAATAACAATGCACAACGTCAATGAAGTTTGAACTATAAAATATATTACCCACTTAGCTGGAATGTTAATGCGACATTAATTTAATGCGAACAAAAATATATAAATAAGAGCTATGAGAAGTACATGCTACGAATGGACCATTCTACAGTCATTCATTCATTTATATTCTGAGTACAATGCAGTTCGCATGGACCATTTATTTATTCGCTTACAAATTCGCAACTGAATCTTACGAAATTCTGCCGTGCAAAAAATATATATGATACAGATATGATCTGACGGTCCAGATTATTATACTCCATACGCTGGCTGGAAACCTGGAGTAGTTACACCGACTCCTGAGAATGACATGGAACTTCCGCAAAGGATCTGTATTCCAGCTTACGAGTGTTGTAAAGGATCCAAAGCAATAATATTTACAGGAAAGGAAAAGAAACTATATCAAGTTGATCAGTTAATAGTGCAGTGCCAATTGATTGGGAAAGTGGGATCTAAAGTCAAGTACCATGCACGTGCCAATGGCGTAGAGGCCCCTCTCTAACAATTACTAACCCAACAATGGAATGCAACTTTTCTGAAAAAAGATAATAAAAAATTCAAAAAACAAAAATTGTATTGCAACTAGGGATGAAAACGGATCGGATACGGAGCGGATGTTGGTCTTCCCATATCCGCATCAATATTTTTTTTCGGATACGGATACGAATACGGATGCGTTCGGATACGAATACGGTTCGGATATTAAGCAGACACGGATACGGTTCGGATATTATCGGATACGGAGTCGAATACGAATATATTTTGTCGGATACGGATTGCATTTTAATCTTTTTTATTTATTTACAATAGCATTTAATGAAAATATAATGATATTCAATATACTCAGTGTCTATGTTAGTACGAATATGTATATCATCATGATTAGAGAAAAAATTAATTTTAGTGTTGTTATCATATATAATTGTCTCAATAATAGAAAATAAAAATAATTTTATGTTACTAGTCCAAATAAAAATATTATTGTAAGAGAATTTATCTAATAAAAGTTAAGTATTATCTAATATATAGAAGTAATTATATTAATCATCTTATGCTGTTAAAATACGGATAAACGGATTAATATCTACCGGGTACGGATAATATCCATATTTTTTTTGTCGGATACAGATACGGATCGGATAATGTCAAAACCATATCCGCATCCATATTTTTACGGCGGATACGGATACGAATACAGATATGTTCGGATATGGATACGGTTCGGATATTACGCGCATTTTTCGGATTCGGATACAAATCGGAGCGGATAAAATCCGGTTCATTTTCATCCCTAATTGCAACTATGCAAGTACCTAATGATAATAAATACACGAGTTGATACAATACATAAATTCTAAGAATAAAAAAATGTATTGCAACTACGCAAGTACCTAATCAATATTATAAATAAAGATGTGTGGGTGTCAGGATCCTTTAGTTAAATATGATTCGACACTCCAAGCATTGTAAATAGTTGTGCAATAGTATTTTTCTGATTTCTGTTATTGATACTTTGAAACTAATTGTGTGTCGGGTGTTATTGCTAATAAAACTGACTCGGTTCAACATCAGATAATAATTTGGCAACACATTGTTTCGTTTCTGATTTTTGTAACCCCTTCATATTTCATTTTCATCATGTCTCTATCTCTTTTGTGTTGCTTAGAGTCCATCTCCACCTCAATTTCTCTTCATCATCGTTCTTAATTTTGGTTTACAAAATATAAATTAAATTCATTCAATTGAAAATAGAAAAAAATCAGATCTTTTACGATATATAGTTTTTTATTTAAGACATTTATAAACATATTACATTTCATGAATAATATCAACATAATAAAAGTCATATTAATCACATTATTTCAGATAACTATAACTATATTTACACACATATATTTTTTTTTCTTTAAATTGATCAAACTCTTTAAATAAATTTAATCAAATCAAATTACCTACAATAACTAAACTATATTTTTAAAGATAAATATATCTTAACCATATATCAAAAAATGAACATAACTATAGAAACATAATAAAAATATTCTTATTAGAGATATCTACATCGAACGAAGCTCGATATGCCCCTCTAGTGATAATAAATACACGAGTTGATACAATACATAAATTCTAAGAATAAAATAATCTAATAATAATAATAACAACAGACTTGATAATTTTAAAAGTAGTCAATAAATTGATTTAAAATTGTAAACTAAAAAATATTAACATCGATAACTGATTGTGTATCAAATTTTATACAATTTAATTCCAATTTGATATTCTATCGCGAGCTGGTCTTTAAATCCGAACTATTAAAATTTAAGTTCTTTGCGAAAGATAAAATGTACATCAAATTTTGTTTTTTAACGTTCATACACACGGGGAAGTCATTTGTTATTAACCATTAAATCTGAACTATTACAAAACTCAACATTTTATAAAGACAAATTTTATTGTGGACTTAATTTTGCAATCGGGTTTAAATCTTGATCATTCATTTAAATTTATGATAGGAGATGAATGATCAATATTTAAGTCCGGTTTTAAATTTATGTCCACCATAAAATTACTCTTTAATAAAATAATAAAATTTACTTTTAGAACCACACCAATCTTTGCTTTGCACGAACAAAAAAGAACTAAATGTTATCTCAATACGCGAGCCGAACTGATTATAGTATAAGCCGAGTCTTAATATGAATCTAAAGATTTAAGAACTCTCAAAGCTTTGCAAAACACCTGACATTTTTCTATACATGTATGCTGTCGCTGACCTTTCAAGATTGAAATACTCGCGATTAAAAGATATTTTTTTTGCTCATTGTCATGTGTATATCACGATCTTTTATAGTTGTATGAAGGTAAATTTTGTTATCCTAAATTTATTTTCCTATTTTTTGAATTTTAAAATATGAATATATGATCGTCTTGGGGTACAATCTATGTTACCCCGGTTCTTCTGTGGCAGAGGAGAACCGGGGTGCGAACCGAGTGCGGGTGCGCGCCCGATTCGGCACCGATGCGAACCGGATGCGCCATGTGGCGCATTGATTATTTTAATCGGGTTTGACTGACAGGTTCGGTCAATAATTCGGCATGGTGCGCGTACCGGATCCACTAAATTGCCGTATCGGATCCATTTATGCTCGATGAGCGGACCTGCTAAACCATGTGGCACAATATGTCATACTTTACTATTTTAGGACTACTTTTGAAATTATGATAAATAGTAAAAGAATGCTAATAAAGAATTTAAACACAATTAGTATTTATAAGTAAGAAATAAATTATTATATATGAAATTAAGTACTAAATATTATAAATTAGTTAACAAAATTTTATATCGAGCTAATTTCGACTATTCAAACTTGTTTCCTTCAATCGAAACATTCAGCTTGTCAGTATAAGTATATCGCACGCACAGGAATAAAAACAAGACAACTAAACAAGTTGCTTTAAAATTAGTAAAACAGATATGGGTTTTAACGTTTTCAGCTTTGCTTGCCTGGTTTTGGTCTGAATTAAGCTGCTGTGTGACTCTCGCAAGATTCAGCGAATCTTTTATGAGCTATTAAAAAGTAATAAATTTCGCAGAGTATTCTTGATAAGTACCTAAATTTACTTGTAAGTTTTTTTCAATTTGATCATGATTATGGCTTGGCCTCTTAGAAATAACAATGATAATAATAATAATGACGGCGACGACATTAATAATGATAATAATAATTATAATAATAATAGTAAAAATTTTAAAAAAAATTACCTTGAACAAACTTGCCACGCTATAAAAACAGTTTACGACGACGACAATAGCAATGATGATGATAATAGTAAAAATTTTAAAAATTACCTTTTACAAATTTGCCACGCCATAAAAACAGTTTAGTCTGACCACACTCTGTTATTGCCAATTACCGTGATTGGATCCTAATGAAGCTATCTCAACTCAAGCTCAGTTGCTTTCTCAGTGCATCGACGAAATAATAAACAGTACTTAATCAAACAAAATCAATTGCAATCAGCATCTATAATTTATATTTTGATTTATTCCACATCACAAGCTAGATCTCCAACATAAAACGATAAAATGAAAAGGCAAAGATATTCTGAAAACGACGTCTCTGTCTAAAGCAAGTTCGAACCACGGAGAAAGGATAGGCATTGAAAAGCATAAGAAACTTGTTACAAGGTTCTCTTTAAAAATAAAAAAAAAAAGAAAAATAAAAGGAAAAACATGTCACAAGGTACAAAGTAGCTATCAGCTGTCAACTGCCCCATCCCACAGCGGAATAACTGTTGCATATGCCATCAATCCATTATCGATCGTCTTACCGAGAGGAAAAGTTAACATTTTTTTGTGCTTACTATTAAAAAAATGTCAAATCGAAGACAACATAATCAAGAGAAATTTTGGCAGGTTTATTCCTGTTATTCAGTAACAATCTACAGAAAACTAATTTATTTAATAGAGGACAATGCTGCTGTACCATTACTCCATTAGTATTTAGTAAAGGGCTTTAAAGGGGAATTGGCGACTTATAATGATATTGTTGCTATATAAGTATATATAGACCTTATATAAATATTTACGATCTTTTAATATATAATATATCTGTAATTTTATAGAATTGCAGCTCTCTTTAATTTTATTGAGATTTGTCTTTTGCAAGCAGCACAAATATTGCAATTTTATCAAATATTATAAATTATAAATTATTATTTTTGTGAAAAGTTAGTAGGAATGACACCATGACTAGGACCCATTGTTAAAACTTAAAACCCTCCGGAACAAGCATCTGACTCATTTTATCATTTTAGGTGTCATTTTATATTCTGCCATAAGAAGGGACATGTCGTTAGCTAGCAAATTGAAATAGAGATGAAACAAAAATAAAAATAAATAAATAAAATAACAAACTTAGAAAGTATTGAGGCTAACTTCATACTTCATTTAATTTAATCGCTGAGGGCCTAATATTTCAGAAGGTGGCATGAAACCATAAATTAGAGGGGTCCAATGTTGCTTTTTCAACAGTCTCGTGAACGAATTTTAAAATTAATTTCCTATTAACAAACAGAGCCGTATCTATCAGAATAATGCATCTAAAATACATAAAACGGCAAAGATACGCCGAAAACGACAAGTTTTGAGCATAAATAATATGCACAAGTTACAATGAAGAAGCAATCTATTATCGACCGCTCCATTGTGGACTCCGGACAACGCTAGCTATCAGGACTCGGTGGACTTTTTCATGCCATTGATTATAGTCACACATGCCAAAATTTTACGTATTCAAACTTGCTGTCGAAAAATCAATTACCTTGTGTGCAACAAATTTTACGATTAAAAAAAAAAAAAGAATCACGAAGTCCCATGTACAAATAACTCGTTATTATAATTTTAGCATCGAAAATTTAAGTTTATTGAATTAGTGAAATCAAAATAGCACGAAAATTTTCAATTTTTAATCATAATTATGTTTTAACGTGTGTAAACATGACATTTATACATACTTTGGTTCATTTAATTTTCAATAATCAAAATTGAACAATGAACCAAAATCTGAACTTTTATCATTTTTTATTCCAACCAAACTAAATAAATCCAACGAACAAAATATTTTACTCAAATCAACTGAAATAATTGAACATCATCCGGAGCTAGTTACTAATTCCTCTCGAGATCGGGCAATTTAGCCAGTTAATTCAAGTTAAGGGCTCAAGGTTCACTGCCATAATTTTTGACTGCGAGTCTTCTGATGAGAACTCGAGGATTTAGATAAGATTTCACTGTTGCAAAAATGGGAAAAAAAAATGCCGTGTAAAATTTATGAACGATTCAAATCAACTATAACGATAACTTGTCGTTTCTGTAGACACGTTCATCAAGGATGTGGAATTAAATAATTTCCAAGATCCCTCATTTGACTGGCTGCATATGGAGGAGAACCAGGAGCAGACGAATATTGTCCTGTGAACAACAAATTTACTGAATTTAAAAATAGATATGAAAATAATAAATTTCATATGCATTAAGAATAAATCATTATAGTCGCGTTATATCATCAATGTTTTTTTTTATCCAAATTTATATCTTTCTTACTTACCTTGATGCCGGTATACATGATGCTTGATGCTTATCTCTTTTTATTTCAATAATTAATAAGTTACATATGTCTAAGATAAAATCTAAATTGTCAAAATAATATAATTATTATATATTTTAGATTTTAACATAAATTAATGCATGGTTTATCGGTGTAAATTATAATTATAATTATATTTATAGGTAAATTATGCAATAGTTTAGTTTTTATATTAGTAAAAAGTATTTTTTTTTTTTTAGTTAGGTACAGTGTTATGAACAATTTTTAATACCTACTGACCATCAAACCAGCGAAGGTGGAAGTATGTGATTTTTATTGGTTTGTGCTGATTAGTACCGTTTTTAATATAATATATATAATAATATAATATATAATTAACAAGAACTACAAATAAATAGGGCCGCTCGACTTAGTGGGTGGAGCTATGCCTCCGGTGGTACCCAATTGAGTTTGATTCACTTCACTCGCAAACTAAATTTTATGTTGTTTCCCACTTACAATATTGAACTGGCCGGTTCAACTTTTAGATTTTCAACACTCAGATTTCCTGATTTATTGGGTTTTTAACTAGTTTTTCTTGGTTACTGCACTTCCAATAATCTATCTCGGCGTAACTGCAATGAAACCGGATAGAGCAGCGTTTCAACCACTGCTTGACAAGATCAGAGAAAGGCTGGCAACCTGGAAAATAGGATTCATTTCGAGAGCAGGCTGGGTAGTTCTAGCTAAAGCCATTCTTTCGGCAATTCCAATCTATTTTATGTCGGTCTTCAAGCTGTCGGTCTGGGTAGTAAAGGAAATTGACCAAATAAGAAGAGATTTCATCTGGGGAAACACACAAGATCAACGAGGCAGCTTACACCTAATCTCATGGGATCATCTATGCTTGCCTAAATCAATCAGAGGCCTAGGTCTTTCTAACATCTCTCTTCAAAACAATGCACTTTTACTAAGATGGATTTGGCACCTATATAGCACACCAAATTCTCTCTGGTCAAGAGTCACAAGTAAACTCTACTCGAAACATGACCAACACATTCCACCAATGCTCTGGAATGCTGAAGGTTCCTTTTTTTGGAAAGATTTGCTTAGGCTGCGTTATCTTTTTTAGCTCTTAACTAGTGCAAAAGTATCAAATGGTGAAAGAATTTCATTCTGGTATGATGAATGGATGGGTAAGAGATTAGCTTATTTTTTACCAGGCCAAGACAAGATTGCTAAGCCTACGCTACTCCTGAGCCAAGCAAGAAGCAACTGACACGATTTTTTCCCTGCACCGAATGAGCTACATATCCATCAGATTAGAGATTTTCTGGCAAATAAACTAATGATGAATGCAGATCAAGATCATTTACAATGGCGCTAGACATCAACTGGCGAATTCTCAGTCTCCTCAATCTACAAAGCGCTAATTACTGCCGGGAAATCAAGGTTCAAAGCGACTTTTATTTGGAAGCTAAAAGTGTCACCGACGATTAAGCTATTTTTCCTTTTCCTAGCGCATGACAGACTCTCTACTCAAGAACATTTATCGAAGTGGAATTTCACCATCCCATTTGGCTGCAAAATGTGTCAGAGTTCATTACTTGAAACAACATACCACCTTTTCTTCAACTGTCCTTTTGCATGTACCTTTTTGCTGATCTGACAAGTGTGTTTGCTGATCTAAAATTTCAGGTTGGAGGAGCTTCAATTTTTGACTCTTTACGCCTCTCCTTCCAACATTCATGCAAAGAAACTTTCAATTATATGATCTTAGCTACAACCTTCTTTGCAATTTGGAATGAACACAACAACCGTATCTTCATAAATTAGATACGACTGCTGAGCCAAGTAAGAGATTGGATCATAGGAGAAGCGATATCTTATCTCAAACACTGCTGAGTCTCTCCAGATTCTGATCTTTCTTTACTAATTTCTTTTTTTAGGTGCTTATTTAGAGTTGTTTATGTTTTTTCTTTTTTTATTTTCTTTGACCGTCACTGTCAAGTTATCTAAAAAAAACTATTTTTTTTTTGATTCACAGTTACTCTGATATTTATAAAAAAAAACTAGTTTTTCTTGATTCACGGTTACTCTGATATTTATCCCTTTTCCTACCGAATTTGGATTTGATATCCGGTTTTTTCGATATCCGGCAGGATATTAAAAAACAGTGGTTGTGACTGATCAAAGCTCGAATCAAGCTGAAAAGAAATTGGTCCATGGTAGAATACTTTTTTTTTTTAGGGATTAGCAAATGGCAGTACAGTAGGACACCTTACATTTTACCATTGTAGAAAGCTATCTATATATCTACATTTTGTCCGGAAAGCTCGAATCAAGCTAACGAAGTATGAGAGACGACGTAAATCATGCTATGTGTGGGCTTGCAAATTAGCCAATTACAATTCTAAAATCGAGATAAAATCTAAGCACGCAACCTGTGGAAGGTGAATTTTTAATTCCACGTGCAAGGGGCTAAGCTCCGCATGGTCCGCACGAGCCGAAGTATGGGAGGAATGAGGAGATCGAAAATTTAATTCAAAAGGGTACCTAATTGTCTTATTAATGGAGCCAGAATCAGTATTTAACTATTTATCAGTCTAAAATAATTCGCTAATTGGAAGTCTACATGCTTATCCGACGAATCCTTATTCTCTTATTAGGAAGTTGAAACCTAAAATGGGTATATTTTATCACGAATTAGGTTTTAGTGGGAATAACAAAATATTAGAACTTTCATTGACAGCCGCTGTCAATTACCTCTAAAAAAACAAAATAGTAAAACTAGTGAATATTCTGATCGGCTACTTGTGATTTTAAACGCCAAATCATATTTCAGAACCGTCGCAAATTCAAAATAATACTATTTATCGTCAATTAGAATATAATATATCGATCAAATATAATAGCAAATGTGAAGGCGATTCAGAGTTATATCGTTTGTGTCAAATTTGAAGTTTGAATTGTGTGATTGTCCGCTGGTGCATATTCTTTGTTTTTTTTCGGAAAATAGAAAGTCAAAGAGATTTTTGAGATTTCATGTTTGCAACTTTGCTTTTAATTGTTGAAGATTCTCAAACCTGGAAGGAGACATTGGATATCACGGACTTTCTATTTTGCCTTGCTTTTACTGTTGCTTGCTTGGTTGCTTTCCAGGTAAATTTTGTACTTGTTTGAAGCATGTGAATGCTTTGAGATGTAAAATTTGTCTTTATAGTTCTTCTGTCGCCAGCTTATTTACCATCGGAAAAAACAGTGCGTATTTATTTTATTAAGAATAAAATTGAGTGCAGCATTTACTAAACGTGATTTTATATAAAACTTATATTTATTGACGATATATAATATAGAAAGATGCAAGACGTTCTGATTAGTGTGACTCGATAAAAATATTCACTATAAAAATTTTATTTTATCCATTTTGGATAAAGTAAACAATAAACTTACATCGTTGCCATCAACATTTTTAAATTTAGTTATTAACTTATTATTGGTACTGTTATTATCTTCCTCATTGTCCTTAATATCTGTGTGGTCATCGTGATCGTTATTTCTACATTTTTTATACCACTCATTTATTTTAAATATATTCTTCTAACATTAATTCGGATATTGTCAAATAACAAAAATACAGATTTGGAGGATAAAAGAAAAACGCTGCAATTTCATAATCATCATTGAATGTTTGGTAAGGAAGTGGAGTATGGCTGAGATTTCACTTTTGACACTGCTAAATTAACCTGCCATTACCTAACCTTAACCATGTAAAATATATCTATATTTAGTTATTTACACATATATACAGTTTACATCGCAAAAATTGAGAACCTTCGAGTTTGGAATATTCACTACGGATGTTGATAGGACAGGTGTCCGGCACCTTTATTCCAGACGCGACAGCTAAACATTATCTGATACTAAATATTCCTCTTTTTTTTTTTTTTTTAGGGTTTGCTGATGCAAAATTGATGTTACGCAAAAGTAAATGAAGGTCATTATCTGATACTAAATATTCCTCTTCTTCTTTTTAGGGTTTCCTGATGCAAAATTGATGTTACGCAAAAGTAAATGAAGGTCGCCTTTGATAAATACCAGTTCGGACAAAACTAAAAACAACCATCTTCATTTGCTATGATTTAATTTAAAATATAAAATATCTTTGTCACTAAGGAAGATATATGGAAAATAAAAGGCTTAGATAAAAGTTGTTTGAACCTCAATTAATCTAGCGGGAATCCAACGCAAATCCAAAGAGATAGCTAAGCTATCCTGTTAAAATATTGTTCAAAACAAACAACAGAAACATACAATATTTATTTACTCTTCGGATAATGATATGTAACATTATTTTATTCATATTATTTCCAAATAATTATTTTCTATGTTGTCAAACGAGTCCTAAGAAAAAAATACAGCCCTCCCGCTCCATCTTTCTCCTTCCTCCACACAAAAGGAAACAAAAAAAGAAGTATATGACTCACCCCAATTAGTTACGAACAATTATGGCCCATTTTTACTTTCGGCCTGAAACTATAGGAGAAATAGAAAATGGGCCGAGATAATGATTCCTTGCTGGACTTTAAGGAATAATATTAAAAGGCTTTACAAACCATGAGGAAGCTTGAATTAACAATGAAAAATTTTGTTGCATTTTTTTTTTCACATGTCAACATCGACAGCTCCTATCAACCTGTCGGAAATTTTTTTTTAAAATTATTTACCATACCTTTCAAATAACGTTAATCACATGGCCGAATTTACAATTGTCAAGGTATGCATGTGTAAAACTCAAAGCAATTTCAATATCATTTCAAATTTTATAATAGACTGTTAAAATACAATAATTTATTAAAAAAAATCATCCAACAATAAAATGATACATATTCAGTGTATAGAGGTGATATCAAAATTATTGAAACCTAAAATTAGCATTCAATTATGATAATCGATAAAATTAATATATAATATGCATGTTCAACGAATCATAATTTACTGTATATATTTATTTATACATTTAAAAAAAAAAATGTCTCCACAACAACAATTAGAATAATTCAATGCACGAAATCTCAAATGTCGACTGTCAAGAAGAAAAGAATACTTGAACCTCTCTTGTTTTTCACTCCAATTATTAATTATAGAAATAGCTGATACATTCATACTCGTACATATACAGCTCAGTCGGAGAACACCGAATACAACATAGCATAGGCGGAGTAGGGGTTTACCGTACCGTTTTGGGCTTAGGCATTTCACCAAACAGATGGCGCTCGCTTTCAAATCCGCTCTTTTCGTGCTCCCTTCGAAGAGAGTCTCCGTTTCTTACCCGAATCCTTCTCTCAAATCTCTCCCCTTCTCAGTGAGACTCAAATCTACTACTGTAATGGCTTCTGTCGGGGTCGCTCAGACGATGAGCATCTCTGAGACCTTCTCCAAGCTCAGAGAGCAAGGCAAGGCAAGCACCTCTCTGTATCTCTCTCTGACCCATTATCTAGTGTCTGATTTTGGGCATGCATGCACTGTTTCTTTCTGTTTTTCTATTTTTCTTTGTGAGAAAGGCGATTGAAAGGAACTATGCCAATTTCATGAGTTGAGAGTGGTGATTTATAGGATCTTTTTTATTTTTTTATGCATCAATTAATCGATTTTCTTTAAATGCTACCCAATATTCTTCCATAGATTATTGTTGCGAAGTCGAAAGCTTTGGTTTGTTGCAAAGATTTAACGTATTATGGTGGTAGGATTGAAGTAGTAGAATTTAGTAAATTAAAAGGCTTGCCTTGCAATGTTATATAATTGTTTCATTGCTCTAACAGATTTTCCTAAAAAAAAATAAAATGTTATACCCAGAAGAAATTATTGAGAAAATGGAGTTATTTTTCAGGTTGCGCTTATCCCCTTTATAACAGCCGGTGACCCTGATTTGGTCACCACTTCAAAAGCACTAAGAATTCTAGACTCTTGTGGGTCGGATTTGATTGAATTGGGCTTGCCGTATTCTGACCCATTGGCTGATGGTCCCGTTATTCAGGTTTTATAAACCCAACTTCCCCCTTTAATTGTTAACTTAATTAAAATTGTATCATCATCGAACTTCATCTCCAAATAATGTGTTTATTATTTTCTGTTGTATAATAACATCTCAGGCAGCTGCCACACGTGCCCTAGCAAATGGAGCGAATTTTGATTCAGTCATTTCCATGCTGAGAGAGGTAAATTTCCAGCTTTGTCATTTTGTATAGAGTCAATTCTAGTATTGACTTCCCGTCAGTGTTTTCAAAAGCAACATGGCTAGTCCAATAGAGTACCTATTTGTAATAATCATGCCAACTCAGATCAACCTGAATTCATGTACCTTCTATTTTAGTTACATTATTCGGAACAAGTACATACTGAATATGAACAAGCAATGTATTAATACTTTCACCCATATGAATGCCAGTTCAAAATTGAAACTACCTCATATTCGTTCAAAATTATAGATTATGCATGACCCATAAAACTTTTGCAGTATCAATGTATGCACAAGGCATCTATACCACTTCCATTCTTGCTTAATTGGGCTTTTTTTTTAAAAAAAAAAAAAAATAAATAAAACTTGAAGGGCAAGTAGATAAGCATGCTGAAAATATACTATCAAAGGAGAAGATCATTGAGTGTACTATATATATTTTCTTTTCATTAAGTTCTTCTAAAATGTTAATTAAGCTATTTGTGAATAGGTTGTACCAGAATTATCATGTCCTATAGCCCTTTTCACATACTACAATCCGATTTTGAAGCGTGGTGTGGAGAGGTTCATGGGCATTGTTAAAGATGTTGGAATTCATGGTAGGCTCTCCTCATAATCCCTAGAAAGTACTGCTTACCCCCCTTAGTATTCATTAAAGTAATTGCAGAAAGGCTACTTGTTATTTGCAAATATTGTTTTTTATTGTTGTGCTGAGATATTGAAACATGTATCCTCGTTATGTGTTATCATCATTAGCTCATTTTAACAAAAAGCTACAACGGAATAACAATGTCAGCATAAGTAATTTGATAACTACGTATGATTTTTTAGCAATATTAAAATTGCATAAATTGCACCTGATTATTCTGTGGGTACCGTTGTAGTAATTGTATAGTCTATAATTTTGATTACTATTTCAGCGTTTCCTATTACTATCAGTGTCTAATGACAGGCATTTTTTCAGTAGAGTCATTTTGCACACATTGAAAATATGGGATTTTTTTTTTTAAATTAAGCCTTTATAATTGGAGAGCTTATTAAAAGAGTTTGTTCAGTCTCTGTTCATCTGGTATAGAGTTCAGATCTGCTGATTTGAACTGTCATTCTAGTCAGGATGTATCAGTTCTGTTTGGAGCTATCTGACTATGATGATATTAAGCTTTTTTTCTGATGTTGCAGGTCTTGTCGTACCAGATGTCCCTTTGGAGGAGACTGAAATTTTAAGGAGTGAAGCTGCTAGACATGGCATTGAGCTGGTACCTCTTTTGTCTAGCTACTTTGTTTTCCTCATCATACCAGGAGTTGTACTCAACACAGAAAATGGGGGTGGCTTTAATTAAATCTGATCTTTCCATATACAGCTTGCCTACTCTAAGTGAAGTCAAACAAATGGAACACTTTTCATTACATTTGTACCTTCCAGCTTGTAAATAATTTCTTGTAAAGACCCACTATCTTTTGTCTTCTTTGAGTCCTTTCATGTTGTGAGTTTAGGTTCTACTCACTACACCAACAACGCCAACAGAGAGAATGAAGGCAATTGTTGAAGCTTCTGAAGGCTTTATCTATCTTGTAAGTGATCGTACTAGTCTCAAGGTGCACTTACTAATTTACAGAATGTTATCGTCCTGAAATTTTATCGACATGTCTTATACTCGCAAGTAATCTTATCTTGGGTAGGATTATTGAAAATGGCTATCTGCCCCTGTGCATCTTATCTCAGCTGAAGCTCATTCCTTAACCCGTCAATACAACAAAATCACCTGAAATCTATTTCTCTTGGTTTAGTTTTCGAACTCGGGAGTTAAATAGAAATTGTATAGATGAAAAAAGGTTGGTATTACTTTTAAAAATTGTGTAATGTTTGGCATCATTTACAGATACAAAAATACTCGGTTTTATTTGCCAAAATCTCAAGGTGCTTTTACTGCTTTTTCTAATGTGAAATCATTTAACACCAGTGATTAGTGCTATTAGTACGTATGTATACTGGTCTCTTTTATTATGGTCTGGTGTTAATAGGCGATGCCTACCAGTATATATAATAATATCTGGTGCAGTTATAATCAAATGTAGGCACAATTATTTTCTTGGGTTCTTACATCAGTCTGAGGTAACATAGAGAAGCAACCATCGTTGACATAGACTGTTCTGATTTCCTCAAAACCAAATAATCAGAAACACTGATAACTTTATATGCAGCAGAAAATTGCCCCTTATTACAATTTTTCTGAGAAATAAACAGATTTTAAAGAGCATGAGCTGCAGAATTAAGCGTATTATTACTTTATTAGTTCATCTTGAAATTCACAATTTTCTTTTGTTTGTGCATTATTTTGGGTTAAAAGATCTTAACTTACTATGTAGGTGAGTTCGGTGGGGGTTACAGGTGCACGCACGTCTGTAAGTTCGCGTGTTCAGTCCCTTCTAAAGGAGATTAAGCAGGTTTCACCTTTTTAACCGTCCTCTTTTGTTGTTAAATAAAGAAAATCTCATGTTTGACCTGAAAAATATTCAAAGTGTCATATGTACATTTGTAAAACAAGAAAAAGTATTAGTTGCTCCAAAATAAAGAATTAAAGACTAATTATCACCATAGGCTTCCAATGCCCTAATTTCTTTGATAAGTGTCCATACTTGCTTTTTATTGCATTACATTGTTCTTAAAAGAGCTGTCTCTATTCTCTTTTTCCATTTTAATTGCTGGAAAGAATTTAGTAATATGACAATTTTTTCTGGCAAAAAGTTTCAGATGCATATCGACATTTTACTTTGATTGCTTCCTTTACTTTCTTTTTCAATTAAACCTCTTGTTTTTATTCTTAATTTAGCTGCTTTTATTGTTGATAGGCAACAAGCAAGCCTGTTGCAGTTGGATTTGGCATATCAAAGCCAGAGCATGTTCAGCAGGTAGCAGCACACCAAATTCTTTAGTTAATCCATAATTCCATATCATATCATCATGACTTGATACCAGTATTGATTCAGTATCACAGAATTGCAAACTTTTGACATTGAGTTATTAAGTGATTCTTTAATGTTAGTTTTCTGGTGTTGTTGCCTGTTCCTAATATTTTTTTTTTACATGGCATGCTACTTTTGCATTTGTTTTACCATCTTTTCTCTTGTTATATAATAAAATTATTAGACGTCCAACTTATTGTGATCCGCAATGTTCTAAGACAGATGTCAAAATAGAAGAATGTAAGATCATATATATGTTCTTTGTAGTTTTGATTTGTGACTTGTTTGGGCATTTATTTTTTCAAACCACTTGATGGGCGACAATGGATTCTTAAATTTCACCAAATTTGATACATAATCTAAACTATAAAGTTGATATTCGCAATTGTACTCTTTTTTTTTTTATATTTTGATTACTGTTTGATGGGATGTTGCAAGTTTCGAATTAAATTGCCATCAATTCTATGTCTTATATATAATGCCTTCCAAAAAAAGACATATAAAGACAGTGCTGTAAAATTTGCATAGGTTACAATTTGTTTCTCATAACTGCACATTAATTTGGTACATGTGCCATATTGCAGATAGCCGGATGGGGTGCTGATGGAGTGATAGTTGGCAGTGCAATGGTGAGGTTGTTAGGTGAATCAACCTCTCCTGAGGAGGGGCTAAAAGAGCTCGAGACGTTCACTAAGTCGCTCAAGGCTGCACTGCCTTGATTAAAAAGAAAATACTGTTCATTTTGTTTGATACTTATTGGAATAAAATGTAGTCCGGTAATAGCTGCTGCTATCTGAATTTGGAGACGTGGAGGGAATGAAGTGTTTTAAAGTAGGTTGTCCGTTTATGGTGTGGTGTATTTTGTACTAGGTTCATCATAGATTATAGGGATATGTTGTCTCCTTGGCTTTCATTTCACTGTGTTATCTCGATAGCTGGTTTTCCAACTTTTCATTGACGCGGTATCCTTTTTTCAATCTTTTTGCATGGAGCTTTATCATCTCTAATGAGCCTTTTGGGTCTTATTGCACCTATGCGACTATGCCCAAAGTGGATCTAGATATGGACAACAGGACAAGCAAAGTTCATGCTTAGGTTTAATTAAAAAAAATACAAACATCCTTGGACAATAGGCACCGAGATCCTCAGCAGCCGCTCCAAACAGCCATTTCACTTTTTTATTAATATTTAAAAATTTTAAAATTCAAATGATGAATCTAAACCGTTGATCTTGTTTAATTTTACGGGCGATGCGTTTTTATGTAACTTTTATAAAATTTGGAATTGATTTGATACTTGATTAAGTGGTCAATAAGTGAACGAACCTGGTTTGATTAATTTTAATACATTCATAATTTGATCACTTAATCAAGTATCAAATCAACTCCAAATTTTATAAAACTTACATGAAAACGCATTGCCCATAAAATTAAACAAGGTCAACGGTTTGAATTCATCATTTGAATTTTAAAATTTTAAAATATTAATTAAAAAAAAGT
Source organism: Rhynchospora tenuis (assembly GCA_027725995.1). Lineage (NCBI taxonomy): Eukaryota > Viridiplantae > Streptophyta > Magnoliopsida > Poales > Cyperaceae > Rhynchospora > Rhynchospora tenuis. The sequence goes on along the minus strand of CM050889.1, from coordinate 66,753,243 downwards.
GAATTGGCTGTTTGGAGCAGTCGTTTAAATGACTGCTGAGGATCTCGGTCCTGGACAACAGGACAAGCAAAGTTCTTGGTAGTGGCAAAGAGCAACGCACTTTAACTAAAGGTCGCGGTTTGAAACTCGGCTGGAGGCTCATTGATGACATTTAATATCGAAATAAGTTGGAGGACTTGACTCACATCTTATCTTAAAAAAAAAAAAAAAAAAAAAATACAAACATCCTCCCTTAAGTTTTTTTGGTTGCTTAGTTTAAGTAAACTTATTATTATTATACTTGTATAACGTAGGCATGTCTAGCATCAACCCGAACCCATCTTGTATTTTCATATGTGAATGTGACTCGTGACATGGCCAATGTCTCTCTGATAAGCAGCATCACACTGTGTAACGCACACGGGACATGCCTCAGTTTGGCAGAAGCAGACTTGATATCCGACTCCACAAAAAAGCGGATGAGTGTACACCAGAGGTGGAATCGTATCCTCTTCTCACTTCTAAGAGGTGAGCATCTCTCTTTTGAAACGTTAGATTAGATCCAACGGCGCGCTCACATATTGCTGAAATTCCTTCCCTGCCCACGCGACTGCCCCTCTTCTCCGATTAAAAAATAAATAAATAATCCTCCGCATCATTCGTAACATATCGCTGATGGATTTCCTTTCCAACAATACTGCTTGTAAATTTAGGAACCAAAATATCAAACTTCCATTTTTTGAATTTATTGATGCTGAAGACAACAGATAGTACAAACATATTAAGAAAAATGGGTTGTAATTAGACTAATTTCTTGTCTCAAGAAAATGAAAATAACTGAGTACGAGACGTTGAGGAAGACCAAGTCCCATGCCGAGAGCGAGGCCAGTTCTGACATTTCCGAGATCGATGTCAAGGCTGAACCCGCCGCCGTTCCAGTCTGGTTGTGCTTCCGGCGCCAGGAATTGAGCATCAACTCTAGCTCCAACCTATCCTTCCCTCGAGACGGCGACGGTCGAGACTGCGAGTGACAAAGAAGACAGTGTGACAGAACCTTGCGCCATTCGCTTCACCTTTGAGACTTGTGGAATTCGGGGGAATCAAAACATTTATGATCCTCCAACTCACTGGCGGGAACCATCCGTACGAGGAACTCCATGAAAGCTTAGAGCTTCCACTTTCCAGGCGGAGGCTAGTGAGGAGAAGGGTGGAGACTTGAGAGAAGAAAGAACGAGGGCAGCTTGTTTAATTGCGGGCAGGATGGAGAGAGCAACGTCTTTTTTTATTTTTTGTGCGAGTCGTTGGATTGTAATCCAGTGGTACGGATGAAGGTGAGCACTCTGCCTACCTTTTGAAGGTAGGCAGAGGATACGATTCCCGGAATGATATTCTCTGGACGTCGTCCAGAGTGTCCATCGGACTTCATAACCGTCCGATCATAAATGGATGCCCCGTGATAAATACCAGATTAATATGCCCAAAAAAAATTAAGCGTCGAGATTAGATCAGACGGTCTTGATGAGATGGACAGGGTGTCCATCTTAATAGAGATGGGCAGAGAATATAGGTCCTACGATTCCCACTGGAGGTTGTAGTCTTGTAGACTTGTAGATGTAGTTGTAGCAATAAATTATCTAACTAGCGCAGACTGGAGTCGGCCTGATGATGCCTTCGTTAAGCAGTTTCTTAAAATAAATAAATAAAGTTTTGTTTTCCCTTTAGGCGGGGCCTGTTTGTTCAATTATATTTTAATTTTAACTAAGAAAACAGAAACAACACATTAGATATGGAAATAGTATAATATCCCTAACTGAAAAATCATAGTATCTATGTCAATGTCATCTTAGCAGTGCATCTTGTATCGATCAATAATTTGGTCTCTTGAGTGATCTATTAGCAATTTAGCATACTCAAATAGTTAAATCTGATATTTAAGTTGTCATATTTAATTGAAAGTGTCGTCTCAAAAAAATTCTAATATAGGGCCAGGTCGTTGTCATATCATTTTTCCTATTCTGAAAGTCTTTTTCCTTTTTGATTGCTAATGAGCACCTGAACATCTGATAATTTAATTCTTGGTGGATGCTCCCGGTTTTTTTTTTTTTTTTTTAGATAAATTGGTGATCAAGCCTCCCAACTTATTTTTAAATTAAATATTTATGAAAGACCCCAGCCAGATTTCAAACCTGCGAGGCTGCGACCTTTCACTTAGGATGCTCTCGGATTTGTAATCTTAAAGCTTTTATAATCTGACAGGCAACAATTTTATTTCAAAGAGAATAAAATCATATATGTAGATGAATTTAAACATAAGAAATTACTTGATGGTTGGCGGTAAGAGTTTTATAGTTTAAAGTATTATTTTTTAAATAAAAAAAATTAAATGCAATATAATTTTGTTCTCATTAAAGTGAATGTGATTTGTTTTTCTTGTATTATATCATAAAATCGTAGAGGATATAGCATGCGCCAAAACAAAATTTTTAATTTTTATTTTTATGACTAATCATCCCAAGTTCTCCCAACACATGGCACATTCATAATGTGTTGTTTTTATGACTAATCATCCCAAGTTCTCCCAACACATGGCACATTCATTACATAAAAAAAATATCATATCACATTCATTATAATAATTATATTACATTTTAAATTTTTATTTAAAATAATAATTTAAACTATAAAAAGAGAATATAATACAGCATGCGTCAAAACTTTTTTATTTAATTACTTATGTTAAGGATATTAATATATAACCATCCAAACCGATCATTTCCAAGATTTCCCATCACATGGCACATTATTGAGATGTCTACCATTGTATATAATATATAATAATCGTGTCCATCACGATTTATAAGCGCAGGTACCAAATAAAATTATACTTAGAAAATATGCGCCACGTATTATTATATTATAACATAGGTTGAATTAAGCATCTGATGAGCAGATCTGCCCTATTATATAAATATTTTAATTTTACTTGTCAAATAATTTTCCACCCTCTTGAATACGTTCCAGTATTTCGTTTTAATTTTGTTTATATTTTTGGGCTCTTATTTTTTAAATTTTTCGAAACAAACTAAGCTTGATTCCTTTTCTTCTAAAAAAATATTAAAAAGAAACTTTTGATGGAAAATAAAAAATGAAGTTTCCAACAACTCAGCTCATGTAAGACGTGTGAATAATCATTTCTCAACTATTTAGGTCATGTAAGGTGCATGCATGTATAGATAATCCTTGTAGATCTTTCACGATAGGACCTGCTTAATTACGACTTCTACTTTCAATCTATTAATTATGTAAAAAATGAAAAATAAAATCATATAATTCTTAAAATTAGTCGATGACAATTTTGATTGATATAATTTTTAAGATATTGGAGAAAACTATGATAATTTAGTAATATATGTGGGTGGTTCATTTCACTCACTATTACTAATGTAAAAAGTAAGAAACAAACTCATATAATTTCATATATAATGTTTAAAACATTATTAGTCAATGACAATTTTAATTGTTATAATATTTAATTACTAGAGAAAACTATGATAATTTAGTAATGTATTTCACTCTCATTCACTATCTTTCTTACTCTTGAGTGAACCAAACTAGAGTTAAACTCATAACAGTCATTCGAACTCGACTCATCCTTCGACTCAAATTAAAAGGTGATGCATGCATGCACTTGAGATAATCTCTCAAGCTTTTAGTGGTGTCTCGCAATTAATGGATGTGAAGAAGATAATGAAAAAGTGTGCCTTTTGGGGTTTATTTATGAAAAGATGAAGGAATCTAGCTACCATGACAAGATCCTTACCTATTCAACTAGACTTCCTGTGCCCAAGTGCTCAAACAAGTCGTGTACTTGAAATAAAATAAAAAGGCATGACATGATTAATCTAGTTCCAAAAATGTAATTAAATAAATCATTTTCATAGCTGTACATTGAAATGTTTAATAAATTTAAATAATTAAGTAAAGGTTCCAACTTCTTTTCGAATTATGAGCTAGTAAAAGTCTTCATTCCAATGATTAAAATAAAAAATTGTATTTAAAGTTGGCTAACAGTTTAGATTATAGGGATATTTTTTTCTGTGTTGTTCATTTCATTGTGTTGATTGAAGTGGTTGCCATTAATGTAATTTTTTTTCCCTTCGGGCATGTTTGGTAGGAGGAATAAGCTTCCTTAAGCTTCTTTAAGCTTCTTTAAAGAGGAATAACTAAACAAACAAGAGAGGAATAAGCTTCTTTAAGGAGGAAGAACTTATACCACCAAAATTGATGGAATAACTTCTTCCACGATGGGTCCCGTGCGGATTAGTCTAGATTTTCGAATAATCAATCACTAATTTTGATTATTAATGATAATTAATATATTATTGTAATATTATTATTTTATTATTGTAAGTATAATTATACTTAATATTATAATTACAACAAGAAATAATCAATAATATCTTAATTCATATGATACTAATACTAATAATAATAATAATAATAATAATAATAATAATAATATAAAAATTATTATTATTATTACAATATTAATTATTATTATCATTAGTGACAACCACTTAGTATAAAGAATAGCATTTATAACAATAATTATACATTGTGAATTAAAATAATTTATATAATAACAATTATTATTAGTATTATAATAAATATTTTTAAACTAATAACAACAATAATAATAACAATAATAATAATAATTTATAATACTAATTAATATTATAATAATGATTATATATCTAATTTTATACTTTTATATTCTTATTCCTTCACTTTATATAACCAAACAACCATGACATAATTTGACATAAGTTCTTCCTCCTTAACTTATTCCTCTTAAGTTAATCTTTTACCAAACACCACCTTCTTGTTTAATCCGGCAAAAAAATACAAGGTTAGAGTGTTCTCATCTCAAATGGGCCTTTTTGGTCTGAGACTGATAGGTATGTACTCAAATGGTGGATCTGTGTATGATAAAGCCCATACTAAGATTTTAATTTCTTTTCCCTTGTGATAATTTTGTTGAGTTGAATTGTTAACTTTTGCTTTGGCTTACAAATTGAAGAAATAAAATTTTCTTATTGCTTATATGGATATGCTTGTGCGTATGTTCTCGTATTGCATAGACACTTCTATATCAACGCAAATCCCACATGTGCCTTGTACCGTGTCTACTGTCATCACTCATAAGTGTCATATGTGACTCGCGACATGGTCGATGCCTCTGATAAGTGGGAATCGTGTGTGTAACGCACTTGGGACATGACTAGCGCTGTCAATTCCTCTCCGTTTCGGACGTTTTCGTTCCGTTCCGTCCGAAACGGAACGGAAACGGATGGATTTTTGGTTTCGTTTTTGAGAAACGGAACGGAACGGAACAATATTTCATTCCGTTTCAGCAATATTTCATGAAAAATCAATGTAAAATCGAAACGGAACGGAATTTTCGTTCCGTTTAAGGAAAACGGAACGAAAACGAAATGGTTTTCTGTTTCGTTCACTGGAACGGAACGAAAACGAAATGGGGTCATTCCGTTCCCTTTTTTAACGTTTGACATCCCTAGACATGACCTAAGCCCGTAACTAGTCAGCAACAGACTCGGCTTCGGATGCCATATATAAAAGCTAACTGCAGGTTCACAAAAATTTTAATAGGTATGCACTGAAGGTTATAGATTTGTAGCAATAAAATATCCAACTAGATCAGACTGGAATTATCTTTAGAAATAAATATTCTAAGTCTTAATAGGTAAACACTGGAGGTTATGGATAATTATTTTTTTATAATATCCCTCCCGTAGGAGACCCTTGATGATGTCTTGTTTAGCAATTCTCAAAAACAAAAACAAATAGGTTTTTTCGCCCCCTATGTGTGGGAGCCTAGTCGTGCAATTTGTCTTTCAACTAATAAACAAAAAACAAGATACTTGGATTTGGAAAGAGAAGTAATTAATATCACTGTCATTGTCATCTTAGTGGTGCATGCTGTCTCTTTTTATAATTTGGTCTCTTGAGCGAGCTACCACTTACCAGCATACGCAAATTCAGGATTAAGTTCGATATTTTATGAAAAGAAGTGCCGTCTTTAAAAATGTTAATATGGGAACACTGGAACAGGTACTTGTCATAATATTTGTTTGTGACCTGAATGCCTCTTTTTGAGTAATTAATGAGCACCTGAATAGCTGATCATTTAATTCCTTGTGAGATACTTCCAGATTTGCAGTCTTATATCTTGAATAATTTGAGGGTCGGAAAGTCATGCCTGCCCGTACTAAATTTATTCAAAAGATACGAATAATCATTCGTAAATAGATGCAAAAATTCAAATACGAGAAGATATTACTTGATAATGCGAATTTTAAAAATATTATTTCTAGATAAAATTAAAAAAAAAAGAATATAATTTTGTTCTTATCAAGTTGAATATAATTTGCTTTATTATTTTTATTAAAACTCATTAATATTAATTGTCGTGAATGTTAAATCATATCATAAAACTGTAGAGAATATAGCGATGCTCCAATATTTATTATTATTATTTAGGAATTATATCACATATAATCATCCAAGTATATAATGATTCTTGTTAAAAAAAAACAAAAAGAAATGAGCGGCAACCACCAAGGATGAAAATGGAGGGGGATCGATATATCCCGTTCCGATTCGTATCCAAATCCAAAGATTTAACATTCAAATCGAATCCGATGAAAAAATTTGAATATGGATATGATTTTATTACTATCTGATTCGTATTTGTATTCGAAAAAAACAGAAAAAAATGCTATCAGATCAGATGTCCAGTATTTTAATTATACAATATATAACAATCATGCAAATAGAAATTTGTAGGGTTAATTAGATTTATGCCACTGCAAAAAGTTGAAATTAGGAAAATGCCATCACTAAATGAAAAATTATTTTTATGCCATTACAAAAGAGTAACAATTAGTTTTATGCCATCGATCAATTTATATGACATTTTTACCCTTTTAAATATGCCACTATAAAAAATTTAAATTAGAAAAATGCCAAAATGATAAATTAGTTTTATGCCACTACAAATTAATAAAAATGTGTTTTGTGCCATGTAAAAAATGTAAAAATTAGGCTTATGCCACAAGTGCATTAAAATGATAGTATAAAACAAAACTTTGCTATTTTGTAATGGCATATTATAAATTAGTAATCCAACAGTGACACAAATAAAATAATTCAAATAATTATGCTGATTAATACTCTAAAAATTAAGTTCCACCCATTCACGTGTTATTAAGGAATTTAATTATTTTATAATTTGAAATAAATATTTTTTTATTAAAAAATAGAGATTTTGACTGATACACATCTCCTAAAAATTTCAAATAAAAAAATCGGAACAAAATGACGACAAATCTAAATTAAACTAGTTCAAATAGGAAATACATGAAGCACTTTCCCATGGAGAAAAACTTGGACAGCAGGCAAGGGGTAGATTAGGAATTTTTTAAATTAATGACAAATTGGAGAATGATATTTGTAGAAAGTATTATATTTTTAGAAATTAGTAATGGCATAAATCTGATTTTAACCTTTTTATAGTGGCATAAATCTAATTAGCAATTTAACAATGATATTTTTCAAATTAACTACTTTTTGTAATGACGTAAATCTAATTATCTCAAATTTGTATGTGCAGTGTACCAATTGCAAACCAAATATATATCGAGAAAAATGAGCCGTAAATTATTAAATTATAATCAACTCGAAATTTAGCCTCCCCCTCCAATTAACTGAACCAAAGCTACTTAAAGCATATAAAATTGTCGAGTCCACTATGAAGGGATCCTAGATACTTAGTTGATTTAACGAGGCAGGAGAAAAGAACGATTTTGATTCTGTTAGATTCAACAGCGTTGAAAATGTTTCTTCCGCCGCCGCCTCCTTTCTTTGGATTTTCATGAAAATTTTGAAAGGCTTAGATTTTGTTAACTACAAACTGCAATGACATGTCGCCGCGGTGAATTAATTTGTAGGGCTTCCACATTGTTGCGATAATGTGATTACGAATTTGATACCAAGTAGAAGTAAATTTTTTGCAATGGATTTGCTTTTTGCATGTACGAACTATTTCCTAAAGAAATGAATATTTCTTTAAAAATTATCAAAAGATGTGATTGGTTTGAGTAAAAATATTCCTAGTTGGAATAATTATTCATAAAAACAATGATGGCTCGAAGTTTTTTTTTGCAATAGTCATTTAGAATATGAACTTAGACAATTAGAATATAAGAGTTAGACATTAGAAATAAAGTTAGACTAATATAATAACTTGACAAAATAATTGCACAATTAGAGTGTTGAGTTAGACATTTAGAATATGAAGTTGGACAATAGAAATAATTCAGTGGCGGATCTAGAAAAAATGTTTAGGTAGGACTGAGTTTATAAGAACATTGGACCAACATAAATTAATCATATATCCATCTCATACAATGGACCTTCGAATACTCCAATAACAGAAAAAATTAGCTGGGGCTAAGGTGGGGCTCCATGGGCTCGACGGCGCTAGGTGGGGCTCTAGCCCCACCCGACCCAGTGGTGGATCCGCTACTAAATAGAATATAACAGTTGGACATTTAGAAAATAAATTAGACAAATATAATAAGTGGATAAAATGTCTGCACATTTAGAGTGTTGGGTTAGAGATTTAGAATAAGAACTTGGATAATTAGAATATATAGACGTTAAAACAAGAGTTAGACAAATATAATAATTGGACAAAATAACTGCACATTTAAATTGTTGAGTCATACGTTTATTTAAATATAAAGTCGAACTATTAGAATAGTTAGATAATTAAGGAAGCAGAGAGTGGACGGACAACGGGGTTGTTGGCGGTGGGGTGGTCGCAACTCGCAAGGGAGCAGAAGGGGAGAAAGTAGGGAGGGAGAGAATGAGGATGAAAGTGGATTGCGTAATTACACAAGCAATGAATTGTACGTAGTTAATCTGAAATGAAATGAATTTAGGATTTATTTGCATCCCTGATTATACATGCCGCACTCACGGGCTCAGATTCAGTTATCATTTTATTTTGAAATTCTTATGGGCTTTTGAGTTCACATGTTATTGAATCCTGCTTAAAAAAAAGATTTCAGGTAGGCGGAAATGAAACACATACCAACTTCATACGTGCGACAGTTTATTGCATAAGAACCCAATAGCAACAACTCGTCCGTGCATGTTGCGTTATATATATATGTAGATGGATGCACAATTTAAACAACAGAAGAAATTACTTGATAGTTGATAGGAGAGTTTTTCATAGTTCAAATTATTATTTTTTAAATAAAAATTTATAATGTAATATAATTGTTATAGTGAACTACGTAATTTGCAATTTTTGTATCTTATCATAAAACAGTAGAAGATACAATATAGCATGCCAAAAAACTTTTTTTTTTAAAATTATTTTTGTTAAGGATCATATATGTATCATCTTTAACCATCCAAGGACCGATCATTCCCAAGTTTTCCCGGCACATGGCACATTACTGAGAGCACCGTGTATAATATATAATATATAAATTTGGGCGTTCGTGACTTCCGCGGGAGTTAACGTGGTAAGCACAGTAACTCGCGCGGATCTTCTGTGTCCACTCGGCTGGAATTTCTATGGAGCATGAATTTTTTTATCTGGATTTTCTATGGCAACTTCCGTATAATATTTCAATAGTATTTTCAATTTTTATGGCATTTTTTATATAGTGTTCTGAATTTCGTAAAAAAAAATTATATGCGCAATGTTCACTGTACAGTTATCAATCTTGACCACACGGTTGCTCATTTCATTAGGAAACCATTTAATAACATATTTGTATAGGAATGAATCCCGCAACTCGCGAGATTAGCACTAGTAATATATAATAATAGTAATATATAATAATTGTGTCCGTCATGATTTATATGTGCAGTTTATCAAATGAAATTGTATTGAGAAAAAATGAGCCACCTGTTATATGTTAAATTATAATATAAGTTGAATTGAGCATCTGATGAGGGAGGGCGATAGTATTTTTTTAATTTTGAAACCTTAGAATTCATATTCCCAAGTGTTCAGACAACCCATGAACTTGGGAAAAAATAAAATTAGGCATGAAAAATGCATCTTTCGTAGTCGTGCATTTTAAATTTTTAATAAACTTAAATAAATAAATGTTCGAACTTCTTTCTTAATTATAAGCTATTGAAAGGCTTCACTTCCGTGATTGAGGAAAAAAAAATGTGTTTAAGGTAGTTTGTCAGTTTAGATTATAGATTTTTTTTTTTTGCCGTTCATTTCATTTTGTTGATTGAATAACTGGTTATTATTGGTGCAGTATATTTTTCCCTTTCTTGTTTAATCTGGCAGAAAATATAACGTTGGAGTATTCTTTTATCTCTGATGGGACTTTTGGTCCAATAGGCATATATTCAATGGTGGATCAGGTTTGAATTTTAAAACCCTACGGCTTAAATTTTAAAATACTAACATCCTCCCTTGATAAACGTAAAGCCTATACTAAGGCTTCAAATTTAAAAAAAAAAAAACTAACATTTTCCCTCGTGATAATTTGTTTGAGTTGAATTGTTAATTTTGACTTGGGTCACAAAGAGACGAGAGTGTGCGTATATTGCACATATTGCATATGTACATGTGGATCTGCTTATTGCGTAGGCACGTCTATATCAAGCCAAAGTCCCACACGTCTTGTACTGTCATATGTGACCTGTGACATATTCGATGTCTCGATGCCTCTGAATTAATTAAGTACGAACCGAGTGTAACGCATTTGGGAGAATTCAGATCTGCTGTCGCGCGGCACAGCGTGTAGCGCAGGCTGTGGGCCGTTTGATCTGAATCTGATGGATAAGGGAGCCCCGTGAATCTAATAGGCCCGAAAAAAATGAACTGCCCGATCAAAATCGAACGGCTCAGGGTGCATGTAGCCCAAGTGCCGCGCGACACAGGATCAGGGTCCCATTTGGGACATGCCTCGGGTAGTCGAATTCAGATTCAGTGTCGCGCAGCACAGCGTGTAACGCGGGCTGTGGGCCGATTGATCTGAATCGAATAGATATGGGAGCCTCGTGCATGTAACCAGATTGATAGGCCCGAAAAAAATGAATCACCCGATCAAAATCGAACGGTTCGGATCCGCACCGCACGCTGTGCCGCGCCATACAGGATCCGGATCCCAGTTAGTCAGCAGCTGGACTACTTGGCTTCGGATGCTACATACATAAAAGCTAATTGCAGGGTGCCACGAAAAATCTGATAGGTATGGGTTATAGATTTGTAGCAATAAAATATCCATCTAGCTCGGTTTGGACACGTACGGCCTGATTATTATTATTATTATTATTATTTTAAATATTTCTCCCGTATGGGTTATTGTTTAAAAAGTTCTTAACACCGAATAAATAAGTTGTTTCGCCCTTTAGGTGGGAACCTAGTTGTGTAATTGTCCTTTAACTAATAATTATGAAAACAAAATATTAGGATTTTGGAAAGAGAACTAATATCAGTATATCACTAGTAGAGAAATCATAGTATCTCTGTCGTTGCCGTCTTAGCAATGCATGCTGTCTCAATCCATGTAATTTCGTCCCTCAATCTGAGTGAACTACCAGCATACGCAAATCAAGGATTAAGTATGATATTTTTTATAAAAGTGTCGTCTGAAAAATGTTTATATGGGAACAGGTCGTCATCTTACCATTTTTTCTGACTCAAATACCTGTTCCTTTTGGTTGGTAATGAGCACTTGAAGGTGATCATTTAATTCCTGGTGGATGCTCTCCCAGATTTGAATCCTTATATCTGTCACGATTTTACGGCCAGATAGTAATACTAGCGTCCTAAATATGTATTTTAAAGAGTACAAAATTCATTTTTAAATAGATGAAAAATTAAAACAAAAGGAATCGCTTGATAACGAAAATTCTTTATAGGCGATATTATTATTTTTATTAAAATAAAATTATAAAAATGTAATATTTTTTTTATATAAAGTTAATATAATTTGCTATTTCTAAATATCATATCATAAAAACGTAGAGGATATACCATGCGCCATTTTTTTTATTTATGTACGTAGGGTTCATATCATACATATGACCATCCTAGTAAGGACCAACTTTTCCAAATATAATAATAATAATAATAATAATAATAATAATAATAATAATAATAATAATAATAATAATAATAATAGTAGTAGTAATAATAATAATAATAATAATAATAAAAAAAAAGTACCAAATGAAGTATGCTGTGAAAAATTTAGCAGAATTTAATAATAAATTATGATTAATTCGAAAGTAAGCCTCCCTCTCTAATTGGTTGAACCAAAGCTAACATATCATTTTGTCAAGTCCACTATAAATGGAACTTAGTTCATTTAACGAGGCAGAAGAAAAGAACGATTTTACCTCTGCTAGATTCAACGGCGCTGAAATGTGTCTTGCGCCGCCGCCTCCTGTCTTTGGATTTTCATGACATATAATCAACGGCATAGATTTTCAGTGTGAATATGAATCCGATATTAAATAGAGAGTAAATTTTGCAGTGCATTTGCCTTTTTTTATGTATGGACTATTTCTTAAAGAAACGAATGTTTTCTAAAATTTATGAATGAATATGATTGATTTGAATAAAAAAAATATGGCTCAAATAAACTGAAAAAACTGATCCATGACAAAATATTTCTAATAGAAATATCATACATAGAAATACTGATGGCTCGACAATTTTTAAAAATCTTCAGATTTTAAAAAATCGTCGAATTTTTAAAATCACCTTACTAACATTGAGTTATTAATAATTGAATTTTACGAAATTTCAGAAAATTATACACTAGCTACTTCTAATCGCAAGATATCATAATAACTCTGTAATCACATACAATGTAATGGATTTAGGATTTATTGCCATCCCTGATTATACACGCTGTCTAATGGTTCAGATTTCTTTATTATTTTATTTTTATTTTCGAAATGCATATGGGCTTTCAACTCAGTGTTATTATCTTAATTGAATCTTTTTTTTTTTTTTCTTTTTTTGAAACAATAGGCAGCGGCTACCTATTACAGAGTAACTAAGAAGGAAAAAAAAACAAAAGCAGTAACAAGAAAGCAAAAAAAAGCAAAAACTAGAGAAAAAAGAGAGCACATGGTACCAACTTCATACAGGCTGCAGCTTGAGCTGCATAAGATCCCATTAACACCAACTCATCCATGTTCGTTGCGTAAGCGCCGACGTCTGGCTGAAAATGGGGCCCAGAAGTCAGGGAAACGGATAAATGGCGAGCACAATTATAACATCTCCGAACGGCCGAAAAAAAGAATAAAATAAATAACATTATAACATCGTGACTCCACCCTTTCAAAGTTTGTTCTACTTTTTTTTATATTATTACTAAATTTAAAAAAATCATTTTTTCTTAAAAAGGGCGCCGGGGACCAGAAAGGCAGAAAGAGAATGGATAAAGGAGAGCAAAAAGTAGAATATAACGTACGGTTCAAAAATTATTGGGGGACCAAAATATGTGGTAGAGACTATAGACCCAATTTGAAACTTTTTTCGATAACGAAATGGAAATAGCACTTTGCAAGTTGTTGTCCCAATTATTATAAGTTCATCCGCAGCAAATGTGTTCCGTATATGATTTTAAGTTATAATCATATTTTCATAGCACCAGCAACGTTACACCGATTCTAGAAAATAAGATGCGTATTTTTTATTTATTTATTTTTTTTTTGTAAGATTTCATGTGATAAAATGTGGAGTGTGGCGTAGGCAGTAAGGAATTTATTTATTTCTTCGTAAATGTTTTGCCAGCTTTTTTAAATAAATTTTTAAACACCTATAATCCACTTACGTACTTGCAAATTAAAATTAAGAAAAGATTCGTTTGTCGTGTATTTTGAATGCCATCAGTATTATTTCCAATTTATTTATATTAAATGCTCACCCGCTGCTCAACTTAATCGTCCTAGGGCGGTCTGCTTAATTTATCGAAGACCCGAAAAAGTCAAAAATATAAAAAGAAAAATACAATCGTCACTCTCAGGAGTCAGAAAGTGTTGAAGAAATTTCCTTTGCTCAACACACCAACTTCTCTTCCTAGTCCCTATCGGCCGATCCTATCAATTGCTAAGACAGTAGAGTAGTAGACTCTCTTTCAGTGGCGAAGCTAGGATTTCAGATCAGCAGGGTCCATAAAATTTCTTTTCTGAAAAAATATATGTACGACAATGACATAATGTCTAATCAAGCTTTTAAAAAACTCTATTTTATCTGTTTTATATAGATATTGATTTATATTGCACAATCGTTTTATCCGTTTTATTACTGTTTTATCGTTGTACAACCGTTTTATCGTCGTTTTATCACTAGTAAACGATTAATCACCATCGAACCGCTAAATCACACAAATCACATTTGAAAACCTTTCATTTGATATAAATATAGTATAACAATAATTTTTATATTAACAACTTAATAATGTCACATAAAAAAAATATGAGAAATCAAACATCTATTCTAACAACAACAGAAGATCCTGAATAATATATCTAATATACAAAATAATAATTCAAGAGTCAAGAACCATTCATCCGAAAATTTTCTATTCTATTATAAGTTTTATTTTAATAAGATTCATTACGGAGAAAGGAAGAAGGTGATTCGTTAGAATGAATACGACATGGGTCCCTGTGCGATGTTTAGGAATCGTTAGGTAATTCAAATCAAACACGACATGTTCAGCTGGGTCCTTCAAATTTTTGAGATGGGTCCCTAACTTCTTATATATATATTTTTTATTTACAAATATACTAAGTTTAATATAATTTTTTATTTTCAGGTGGGTCCATGGACCCACCAAATTAAAAGTGGCTTCGCCACTGCTCTCTTTATTGTTTTAAGTTCATAAAAATGGTGTTAAATTGAAATGTATTACTTTTTGGGTAATTCTGCCCTGCGAACTAAATTAAGCCCGACTCAAATAGGGAGTAATATTGGAGTTGCACATTTAAGCCCGACTCAAACCCATCTTTCCAATCAAATTAATCACATCTGTTAAAAATGTCCGCATGCCAGAATTTGCCTTTTTTAAATATTATTTTTGATTCGAATACGTGTTGGCAAATGACAATTCGAATTAGTCACTAACTACTAACACCGTTATTTGTTATTTATTAAAAAAATAAAATCAATGATTCTTTCGCAATTTTCGAATTAAAAATGCTAAATATATTAATTCAATTAACAGCTAAATGCACCGTTTGAAAGGGAAGAGATGTAATTAACAACATTTCTTAACTTCTGCAGTTCTGCTTGTATGATGCTGAGTTATCTGAAGGACGTACGATTTTCAGAACAAAAAACTTTCGATTTACATATATACAAAAAAAAAATGAAAAACAACGATATTTCCTTCAAAACACTTCATAAAACTGATATAAAAATTTAAAAAAAAAAATTAAAACGTGCATCCTGCGTTTCGAAAGTTGCCACCCTGTATCGTCGGGAGCATGCTCATCCTAAACTTTTCTTACAAAATTTTCTAATCTCAGTAGTCTGGGAATTGCTCAGGCCACTCCCATCTTACTCATTCACTCCAACTTTTGACCAAAATACCCTTTCTTATCGCATGATATTTTTCTCAGACTTTCTTTTTAATAAGGGCTTTTTGGTCATTTTTTATAAAAAATTGGAGTGAATGAATAAAAGGATCGTGTCGTGAGCAATTCCCCAGTAATCTCAGTTCTAAGGGCTTGTTTGGATGGGTTGGGAATAGTGGGAATAGTGTGAAAAAGTGGAAAGAGTAGGAAGAGTGGGAAGAGTGGGAAGAGTGCTATTCCTAGGTTGTTTGGATGGTGAGTTTAGGAATAGCGTTGGGAAGTGTGAAAAAGTAGAGAGAAAAGTGTTGTTGGGAAGAGTGGGAAGAGTGGGAAGAGTGCCTATTCCCACTATTCCCAACCATCCAAACAAGCCCTAAGTGACGTAATGAACGAAATACTACTAGCGAGTAGCGACAAATTTATTTTCACAACCATACAAATGGTGTTGGAACCCGTTTATTGCAAACATCCGAACCCGTTTATTGCAAACATCCGAACCCGTTTAAGCGACTGGCGGGGCCCAAAGCCTGTCAGCCTGACCGCTTTTCCACTTTCCTCGCTAATTCGCTTCTTTAAAATATACCCAACCCAACCGGACCTACGAGCACTGCTGTGCTGGCTCAGACTCACTCACCTTCAATTCCTTCCCTTCTCTCTCTCTCTCTCTCTCTCTCTCTTCTCTTATAAATTTCTTCAATTCGACTCGGCTTCACACCTAAATCTGTTTCTAACCCTAACTTCTCCTGGTAAACTCATGTTCCTCTTCTTCATTTTTGAATCTTGCCATATTTCGCGAATTGAATTGTTGTGTTTAATAGTGGAATGTTGTTGATTGCGATGGAATTTAACAAGTGTAATTCTCATTTGGAAATTTCAATTCGGCGTTTGGCTGGAATAGCTTGGATAAGGCCTTTGTTTAATTTTTTGTTTTAACCTTGTCTATTCAATTTCGTTCCAAAAAGGAACTATTTTGTAGATTATTACGGAAATGATTTCACATGTTGGCGCTGACCTGATTATTTTTTTTTCTGGAATTTCAGAATTGTGCTTATTCCTGAAATTCAGCTTACCTTATTCTCACTTTGCCTAATACTGAACAGGAATAGGTAGTAATGGCGGCTGCTTCGAGATTACCACTCAGCCAGAAAATCCATTGCCATGATGTACTGAGCACAAGAGTTAAGGAGAAGGAGCTCAGATGTAGAGATAATGTTTTAAAGTTTAGAGATAATAACACTGCAAAAAGAGCCAACAAAATGGCAATGCATGCAAGCCCTCCTACTGAGGATGCAGTTGTAATGACAGGACCACTGACAAAGGAGGATCTTGTCGGGTACTTAGCCTCTGGTTGCAAGCCCAAGGAGAAATGGAGGTAGTTCTTTTTACCTATACATGATAAGTATCTCATGTTTTATTTGTAGCATGCTTCACCTTGCAAAAATATTCAAGTATCATGATGGGCCTGCAGTACCCGATGTGGAAATGAGAAAAAAAAGAAAAGAAAAAGACAAGCTGTTCTGTCTTGTTTCCATTTCTTAAAAACATGCCTCAGCTATGTTTGAATTCTTACAACATCTTTCTTTTATCTATAATGGCCTTTCAAATACTAAAAAAGGGAGAGAAAAGTAGGGATAAATGAGATAGTTCTCATTTTTCTGGCATCCTGTTGTTCCTTTCACAAAAAAGTAAAATAATAAAGGATAAAGGAAGGGAGGGGTTAACGTGAACGTAGGATATTTCTTATTTTGCTGGGATGGTTTCATTTGATAATCTCGAAAGGCCATTGATTGTTTGTTCTAAAGTGCAAGTACAGCTGGCCTCACTGTAAAATTTTCTCTTAGTTTTGTTGGGCTTGTAAATACCTTTCAAGTTGCACTTTTAATTCAGTCTTTGTTTAAAATTTTCTAAAGTCAGGTGTCCATTTGTAGAAATGGGGAGAGATCGGGTGGTAAATTTGAAAAGCATTTGACCTTGATAATTAAGTTTATAATGTGGTAAATTGTAAACTTCCTTCTGAATTGGACTTTGTAATTATGGAAATACCAATATATGAAAGAATGTCAGTTACAAGCATTGGCATTTATGAAAAGAACGGCACCAAAAAAATATTTAAAACCCAGTTTGTTCTCATTTCAGCCTATCTGGCGGCATTTAATAAAAGTACCACTTGCATTGAGTATCATTTAGCATCTAAGCAGATCTGTCTTATGATTTAAATATTTCAATTTGACCCAATGGATTGTACTTTGTGTTGTGACTGATATTAGGATGATGACAAATAGGAGCTTCAGATAAAAAAAATTTTTTTGTCATGTTCTGTTATTTGCCTCTTTTTTGCTATACTGTAATCATCATTATGGTCAGTTTTTTTTTTTTTTTTTTTTCTTTTTTAGAATTGGAACTGAACATGAGAAGTTTGGTTTTGAAGTGGAAACTTTGCGCCCAATGAAGTATGAACAGATAAGAGATTTACTAAATGGGATTTCTGAAAGATTTGATTGGGATAAGATCATGGAGGGAGATTATGTTATTGGTCTAAAGCAGGTAAATAGTTATCACATTATTTTTACTATTGTTGTTATACTATCACCACCACCATTGTATATTACCTTTGGTTTGATTTTATGACATCCCGTAAAGATACCTGTATCTCAATTCGTTTGTTAAGATCTTGTTGGAAGTGAAATTCCTTGGAACAGCTTTGCAATATACTATATAATCAGTCTAATTTAATATGTTGTATTCAGGACGTTAGGAGTATTACACCATAAGTTGACCTAGGATGTCTCAAATTTCGACCTAACATTTTACTTTTGTGGTTCTCCCACAAATTTTTTGGGGACTAATTCATAGGAATTTGGTGCATAGCACATAATATGCTGGCTTAATTTTAATTTGACTTGGGGCTTGGGAGAACGATAGATGCTAGATGGGTACATGGGTTATAAAATAGCAGACATTTCATGAGAAAAACCTATGAACTGGTTGCCTTTGAATATTTTTTTTTCCCCCTTTTTGTGAATATTTCAAAGACAAGTAGTTGCTGCTTTTGGATGCAGTAGACTTTAGTGCGTTCCTGCAAACATGATAAAGAACTATTTGGAGTCTTTAGCAATTAGTGTGCAGTAATATTTTTTTTTCATTGACAAGTTTTTTTTTGTGTGTAGGGAAAACAAAGCATATCACTGGAACCTGGTGGTCAATTTGAGCTTAGTGGTGCACCTCTTGAGACACTTCATCAGACTTGTGCCGAGGTGAATTCACATCTTTACCAGGTGAGTTCTATACATTTGCATGCACTGTTTCTTGGTAGTTGGTACCTATATATATTTGTTAGTATGTATTTTCATTGACATTTAATTTGTAGATTTTACTGATTAGTGTTACTTGACAGGTGAAAGCTGTTGCGGAGGAAATGGGAATAGGTTTTCTTGGAATTGGCTTTCAGCCGAAGTGGGCTCTCAAGGACATCCCTATAATGCCAAAAGTATACCCCTCCCCCACTCTTCTCTTTTTATTAAGCATTTAATGTATTCGATGTAGTCCCTCATAGCTGTAATTGTATTGTCATGGTCAACAGGGTAGGTATGACATCATGAGAAATTATATGCCCAAAGTAGGTTCCCTTGGGCTTGATATGATGTTTCGTACATGTACTGTTCAGGTATCATTTTTATTTTCTTCCAGTAATCTATATACTGTATTTCTAAGCAAAACATGTCTAGTATCTGCAGGATTAATGCTAATAGGTTCTTCCATTTTTTTTAAAAACAAAAAATTAGGTCAATCTTGATTTCAGTTCTGAGGTTGACATGATAAGAAAATTTCGAGCTGGCCTTGCCCTTCAGCCTGTATGTACAATTTTTCTTTATCAGAGATCTTACTTTTTTTGTCCATTAAAATAACGTATCATATATGTTTACCTTCTTTCTCTAATTTACAGATTGCTACTGCAATATTTGCTAATTCACCTTTTAAAGAAGGAAAACCAAATGGCTTCCTTAGCATGAGAAGGTATTATTAAGTTAGTTTGGGATCCTTTTTCTATACTTTTTGTCTTTCATTCAAATAGATAGTGATTCCAACTCAACAATTTTTGCAGTCATATTTGGACCGACACAGATAATAATCGAGCTGGCATGCTTCCTTTCGTCTTTGATGACTCTTTTGGGTTTGCTCTACATGTTCCATTTACAATAATTTTTATTCGCCTTTTTTAAGAGGTCAATAAAGTTCCAACTAGTACTTTTACCTTCATATTTGCAGATTTGAACAATACGTGGATTATGCGTTAGATGTCCCAATGTACTTTGTGTATCGGAATAAGAGATACGTTGACTGTACTGGCATGTCCTTTAGGGTTTGCTTCCACCCCCTGCCCTGCTCTCTCTCTCTCTCTCTCTCACTAATTCACATGAAAAAGAGAAAAGTTGTGGATAATGATTTTAAATTTGAATATTGGTATAATTTGAATTGTGCAGGATTTTATGGCAGGAAAGCTGCCTCCTCTTCCAGGGGAGCTACCTACCCTTAATGATTGGGAGAATCATCTGACTACTATTTTCCCTGAGGTTCTCTTAGTTTGATTATTATTATTATTATTATTATTATTTTTATTGTTGTTGTTATTGTTTTGCTTTCATGAGAGATTTTGACATTTGGTGTTATCTCTTTAAGGTAAGGTTGAAAAGGTACTTAGAAATGAGAGGTGCTGATGGTGGTCCCTGGAGGAGATTATGTGCATTACCAGCCTTTTGGGTACATCCTTGCAGATTGTAAATTTGCATCATATAGTACAGATCAGCACGCAGTGATTAAACATGTTTTTGTTTTTCAGGTGGGCTTGTTGTATGATGAGGTTTCACTTCAGAATGTTCTAGATATGACAGCTGATTGGACAAGAGAAGAAAGAGAAATGTTGAGGAGAAAGGTAATGATTTTGTATAACTTAGTAATGTATATGTTCTCATTTGTATTCTCCCTTTTCAAGAAAGAAATAAGTGATAAAGGGAATCATAAAAAATGTGTGTGTTTTTTTTTTCCCCCTCTGGATGCAGTCTATTTTACATGAATCAGAAGAAATATAAAAAGTAATGAATGGACTTGTTTGTTGTTATTTAACTAACTAGTTTAGCATAATGAATGTTGGTTTATCAGGTGCCTGTTACTGGACTGAAGACACCATTTCGGGATGGGTTTTTGAGGCATGTGGCCGAGGATGTTTTGAAACTAGCTAAGGTTATTTCAGTTGCACAAAGAATGTTTTGCAACTTCCATTATTTTGTGTGTGTGTTTTCCCGAGAATGTTTCATTACTATAAATTTCTATTTTGTTGCGCAGGATGGATTGGAGAGAAGAGGATACAAGGAATCTGGCTTTCTGAGAGAGGTAGCTGAGGTGGTTAGAACAGGTATGTACCTTTATTAATTTTATCAGTTATAACCAGGTTCTTCAGTTCTTGTCTATGCTGTTGGATCCCACTGGTATATGATTCTAGTTATTCTTTCAATTTATCCTTGTTTAGCTGTAAGTGTATAGCATAAGCCCAACAAATGCTCGTGTATGTCTCAATGGTGCTTAAATATGTTTTGTTATTTTTCTACCAGGGGTTACACCAGCTGAGAAGCTCCTTGAACTGTACCACGGGAAGTGGGGAGGCAGTGTAGACCCAGTTTTTGAAGAACTGTTATATTGAAATTGTATATCATTTTTAGTCACTTTTGTCAAAAAAAAAAAAAAAAAAATTGGAATTCCTTGCTGGGGGAATTCAACACCCCTCAAAAATTAATATAATCCTTTGCAAGCCAGGAAATATTGTCCAATAAGGCTGGCTTTTGCAAAAATAATGTCTATTGGGATCTTTGTACTTGAAAATTTGGGCTTAGAATTGGAAGGTTCTAATGCTGTCCTAGAGCTCCTTATGACACAAGGTAAAACCATATTGGACAGCATTCTAGTAAAGCATCACCAACGTTTTACATAGCTATTAATTGTATTTTGAATGCGAGATTTTGACCGAGCTACATGGCGACAGTACATAGTGTAAACCATCAATTCATGTGTTGTAATATAACACTAGTTTTGAAAAATATCATTATGAACCATATTATTGATGGCAATGTGCTGTGATATGGCAATCGTATATGGGAGAAGTGGGCCAAGTGGCTGACTTTGCGATCAGGATTGAGAGGTAGTTCTTTTTTAAGACATACAGGATCGAGAGGTAGTCGTTGCATGAAATATAATATTGTAGGATATAATGATAAATTGCAAACACCCAGCTGTGGCCGGGAGTTAAAATTTAAATATTATAATAAGTTTCGTTATTATCTATGCTATCCCGGTACTTCAAAACATCAACCGTATTCGTACCGGGTACGAACCCGGTACTGGTACCGTATGGTCAATGGTCAACAGTCAACGGTCAACGTGTTGATATTAGTGTTTATGTCATTTATTTATGTAAATTCGAGATTTATGTCATTTATTTGTACAATATGTCATTTATTTGTGTAAATTCGAGATTTATGTCATTTATTTGTACAAACTCTAAGCCTTAGCTAAACAAAATTATGTTATACACATTATATTTTGTAATATAATATAATTATAGATCAATAATATATTCAACTAATATATATATCGTCGTACCCGTACCAATGCAACATAGGTTATTATTATTTTAGTGAATTGGACTGAACTTAATTAATGCATCTCTAGTGGTCAGAATTCAGAGTTCAGAAACTCAATATTTCACGAATACGAAATTGCATAGTCATCAGAAATCAGAATCAAACTCAAAATTTTCACGAATGTGGAATTGCTACTTTTGGTAAGTGTTAACTGCTAGGTATACTGTTGTAATATTCAGTACTATGTCTATCACACGATCGGTAGGAATTTGAAACTTGTCCAGTTGTCCGTTTCTTCTGAACTTGTCTTGCAAATTGCATCAAAAGTGCAGATTGTCTTAATCCCACTTCGTGTATATAAAGTTCACCTCCTCATTTGCTATTGCTGTCCTGGGTTTATTAGTGTTGTTATATGATTCTTATTCGTATTAAGAACTTGATTGTGTATTTTTTTAATTTTTTTTTAAGACAAGTTTGACAGTGGCTGCCAAGTAACTCCATTCTGAACTAAGTTTGATTCTCTTACTTCTTAAGAAATTGTACTATTTTAGAAAAGCTTGGCAGTGACCGCTAACTCGATTTTGCAGTTACATGATTCTCTTGCTTATCAAGAAGAAACTCGATTTTGTACTTTTTTTAGAAACAATTTGACAGTGACTGCCAAGTAACAAGATTTTGTACTTGGTATCTGGAAATTCCTTCAAATTATGCTAATTTTAAGTTTCCATTTTTATGTACATTTATCTTCACAAACTTAAAAAAACCTATTTGGCACCCTCAAAATTTTAATTTCTATATGATATTCTAACAAGTAAAATGAACAACATAGACAGATAGAAGGAAAAAAAAAAATGAAAAATTAGGATAAATAATGAAGACGAATAATATTTAGTGAATATTAACTCTGACACGGGGCTGTCGTCAGTCGTCACCTCATGCACCAAACCGGGGCCCATTGCGCTTAAAGCCTTAAACCAACCATAATTATAACATTATAAATTGACCTTATTACTAATTACTAAAAAGTAAAAAGCGCCGACTCTTTCCTGTTTCCCTGGAGGCAAATCTCATTCTGTTTCCTTGTCCCTCAGTCTGCTCAAGAGTCGCACTTACGACCAACCAAGTTGAAGCAACAAGAAACTGAGTTTTTTTTGTACTGATAAAAGTAGTGTTGGGAATTTGCTTCCATTCCTCCTCCTCTATTCGTTATCCATCCATCTATTAATACTCACACTACATCCATGGCTCACCTCCAATCTCTCAACAGTATTCAGTCTTCTCTTTTAATTCAATCTAAAAGTTCCAAAAGACTCTCCTTAAAACCCCACACCGCCAAAATCTCCTCATGTCTAGTCTCAGATGTCAACCCAAAACCCATCACAGCCGACAACTCGGCCCCGGTTTCTCCGGCCAGCAAGGAGTTGATGGAGGCCGACAAAAATGTAATGGTTGGGACTTACGCGCGGACCCCAGTTGTATTGGAGAGAGGGATTGGGTGTAAAGTGTATGACTTGGATGGGAAGGAGTACTTAGACATGGCATCCGGCATTGCTGTTAATTCACTCGGGCATGGCGACCCCGATTGGGTGAAAGCTGTGACTGATCAAGCCAGTACTCTTGCACATGTCAGCAACGTGTTTTATTCTATACCTCAGGTGGGTATCAATGTGACTTTGATGGAAAATCTTTATGGCTTGGGTTAGAGGTACTTTTCTATCACTTAGTTTAGAAAACAATGGTTTACTGCACGGCTACCTTCCTTCGTGCTACTGTGCTAAAACCCTAAACCCTTGCAGTCATTCATTCTGTACCATGTAGAACCTGACTAATTCTGGTATTGTGTCTATTAGTGCCAGATTCAACTTCTAACAACCTGTTGATATTGGAGCTAAGGATTTCAAATTTGAAAGGGTATATCCAGGTACTGACATCATCAGTGGCAGGGTTTGTTGCCAGTCAGCCAGTCAGCCAGTCAGGTATAAACTGTACCTGAACCATTTTGAAATAGTGTCCAATTAAGTTTTAGTAAGTCCCAATTACAGCAGTCAAGTTCCAATTAGAAGCCAATTAGCCTTCAATTTTGCAGTTAAATCCAAAATTAATATGGGGGGAAATAGAAAATCAAAGACTAACACTACAGTTTTTATTGGTAGGTCAGACTCGCACAGCGACTTATTGAGTGTTCCTTTGCAGACCGAGTATTCTTCTCAAACTCTGGTACTGAAGCCAATGAGGCAGCAATAAAGTTTTCCCGTAAGTACCAGCGACACATTCACCCTGACTCCACCGACCCACCAACTGAGTTTATAGCCTTCTTCAACAGCTTCCACGGTCGCACGGTTGGGGCTCTTGCACTTACTAGTAAAGAACAATACCGGGCTCCGTTCGAGCCAATCATGCCAGGTGTCACCTTTGCAAAGTATGGAAATGTGGCAGAGGTGGCTAGATTAGTTAAGGAGAGGAGTGTTGCTGCTGTATTTGTAGAGCCATTGCAGGGAGAGGGAGGTATTCATAGTGCAACTGAGGAGTTCTTATTGGGATTAAGGAGTGTCTGTGATGAGGCAGGGGCATTGTTGGTTTTTGATGAGGTATATTCCTGATCTGGGCTATCTTTTAAAGAATAAAATCCTTATTAATTTCTTGGGAAATTGGTCCACACTATTAGTACATTTTTACAATGATGCAGTAAAATGATGTGTTAGCAACGTAGACAATATACTTTTATGTTACTTAAACACATTTTTTATATAATAAAGTAATGTACCTATGGTCTCCCCCTACCACCCCTCTAAAGTCATTTTGATTATCATCGGAGTTGCGGAGCATATCTTTTTTTTTTATTTTGATGAGTAAAATTTATAATTTAAGTTTTGGATGGGGCACATTCTTTTCTCCTTGCTGTCTCCTTGGGTGATTGGAATAAACACTAGTGTACATCCAATGAGGATATTTTTATCACCTCAATACCAATAATGTAAAGAAATATTCTTCTTCTGACAGCAACAAAACATTGAACATGACCAACTGGTATGTAGCAGGAAAAAAATAAAAAGAGCAACAAGATATGCATATATATATATTTTTACAGAATTAGATAATAGATAAAGAAGCGGACCATAGAAACACAATGATCAGGATCACATGCGCCACCTACATGTATTATATGGTATCTAACACCTAGATGTATTATCTGGTTTATGGGGATCTCGAGGGAAAACAAATGTCTATAAAAAATCAGTATACATGATAGATTTGAACAACTCTCATGTAATAGTCAACTTTTTGATGCAAGCACATTGCCCGCAAGCCCAAGCAATTATTAGTTTTTATTTATTATTACTCTTCTGTGAAAAATTATAAATTACAGGTCCAATGTGGATTAGGACGGACAGGTCATCTATGGGCCCATGAGGCATACTCCGTCTACCCTGACATAATGACTCTCGCCAAGCCACTTGCGGGAGGCCTTCCTATTGGTGTCGTACTCACGACACAGAAGGTTGCTTCAGCAATCAATCCAGGGGATCACGGGAGCACCTTTGCTGGTAACCCTCTTGTCTGCAATGCAGCCTTGACTGTACTTAATAAAATTAATACCCCCTCTTTCCTGTCTGATGTGGTCAAGAAGGGAAATTATTTGAAAGAGTTACTTGCAAAGAAAATGAAGGGGAATACACATGTGAAGGAGATCAGAGGCATGGGTCTTATTGTGGGAATTGAGTTGGATATGCCGGCGGCTGAGTTGGTCGATGCATGCCGGAAAAATGGTCTGCTTATTCTGACAGCTGGTAAAGGGAATGTGGTGAGGCTGGTGCCTCCGCTTGTTATTTCAATGGAGGAATTGGAGTTTTGCGCTGATGTTATCACTAAATGCCTCGGAGCTCTTTGATTGCATTTGCCATATTATATTGATCAATGAGAGTCCAAGTGCGCTTTAGATTGGTAATTTTCTGGTGTATTAATGCAACCTAACTTTTTAGCTTCTTTATTTCTTTTTTGTAATTGCTTTTCTGAAATTAAGGATTTGTGCGATCGAGCCATTAAATCCATATAATCATGATCGTTTATGATTTGCTTATCATGAATTGAGCAATAAAATCCATTTTGTTTAATTGTTCAATTGCACAAAAATCTTGATTGAGGTTGTCAATCCAGTTCTTTTTTATAAATTTTATTTGCTCTTTATTTACTTTTGCTTAATTATTTTGTAGCAGTATAAATATTTAAAAATTTAAAGCTCACTATGTTGACTATCTGATTGTGTTTGGATTTGCAAATTTGTTGTGTTACCAGCATCAATCTGAGTTTTTGAAGAACTGTTACATTGGAAATTGTATATCACTTTTAGTCACTTTTTGCTAAAATAATAATAATAATGGGAATTCAACACCCCTCAGAAAGTTATATAATCCTTTCACCTTTGCAAGCCAGGAAATATTGTCCAATAAGGCTGCTTTTGCAAAAATAATTCCTATTGGGATCTTTGTACTCGAAAATTTGCGCTTAGAATTGGAATATTCAAATGTTGTCCTAGAGCTCCTTGTAACACAAGGTAAAACCATATTTGACAGCATTCTAGTAAATTGTCACCAATGTTTTACGTAGCTATTAACTGTTTTTTGAATGTGAGATTTCGACCAAACTAAATTTTTATGATTTGAACATTATGTAAACTATTCTTCATGTGTTGCAATTTAACACTAGTTTTGAAAGGTAACTTTATGAACCGTATTATTGAAGCCAATGTGTTGTGATATGGTTGATGGTATATGGGAGAGGTGGCTGACATTGCGATCAGGATTGAGAGGTAGTCGTTGCATGAAATATAATATTGTAGGATATAATGATAAAGCACAAACACCCAGGGGTGGAAGGGAGGTAGAATTTAAATATCATAATAGGTTTTGTTATTATTATTTTTATTGAATTGGACTAAACTAAATGCATCTCTAGTGATCGGAATTCAGAATCAAACACTATTTTCACGAATATGGAATTGTGTGGTAATCAGAATTCAAAATCAAACTCAATATTTATCGGGAATATGGAATTACTGTTCTTTTAGTAAGTGTTAATAGCCGCCAGTTCTACTGTGGATCTGTGATATTCAGCACTATCAAACATTCAAACGGTCAATAGGAATTTGAAACTTGTCCGTTCTTCTAAAACTGTCTTGTAAATCTATAGTATTAATAAAACTTGGTGCCGCTATTTTTTGCGGAATATTAGCCGCCCGATCAGATCTGATGCCTTGAAATATTTCAGCGTTCTTTTTTTTGAAAATAAATTAAAAATAGTCGTATCAATTAAAAATAGTTGTACCAATTAAAAATGGTCATATCAATCATTAATAATAGCAAGATTTTTTTGGAAAGAAATTTAATGTCAAGTTTATTTAGCGACTTTCTAATTTTCAACTTACGAAATAATTGTACCAATTTAAAATAGTTGTACCGATTAAAAATAGTCGTACCAATCATTAATATAGCAAGATTTTTTGAAAAAAATTATATCAAATTTATTTAACGACTTTCTAATTTTGAACTTATAAATTTTGACAAGTTTTTTACGATAATTTTTTTATATTTTATATAGCGCAAAGCTGTAAATGTCGTGTCTAGTTATATAAAACGGTCCAGATTGCCTAAAGCCCACTTCGTGTACTGTTTTTTTGGAAAAGTTTGAAAGTGGTTGCCAAGTAACTCGATTCTGAACTTTAGTGTGATTCACTTTGCTAATTAAGAAACTCGATTTTGTACCTTTTAAAGGAAATTTTGGCAGTGGATGCCAAGTAACTCCATTTTTTATTTGGTAACCGGAAATTTCTGCAAAATTTTCTAATTTCGAGTTTACTTTTTTAGTTATATTTATCTTAAAAAAAATGCTAAGAGGTCTTCTCAACGCTTAAAAAGTACTCAAATTTGAGTTACTTATCCTCATCGCAGCTCAATTAAAAAAAAAAAAAACCCAGTTGTCAGGAGTTTTCACGATTCTATTTCTCAATTTTATGAACAAGATGAGAAACTTAAATGGATGAAAGGAAAAAACAAAAAAGAAGCAAAATTGAAGATAAGAAGGAAGAAGAATAAATATTAAGGAAAATCTTAGGTGGATTTTTTTATCTTTTTTTTTGGTATATAGGTGAAAATAAAAACGGTTCATTTAAAATCCTGTTCATGTGATTAATTAGGTTTAAATCAGACCCAAAAAATTAGCTCACCGTATAGCGTCTAATTAAGACAATATTTAAGTTTGAAGGAGATATATTGAGTAAATATTAACTTTCTCCGAGGAGCTGTCGTTACCTCATTCACCACAGCGGGCCCATTACGCTTAAACCAACCCTAATTAACATTATAAATTACCTAATTTTTCCATTACTAATTACTAAATAGCGCCAATTTTTTCCTATATCCCTTGAGGCAAGTCTCATCATCTCTTTTCCTGTCCCTCAGTCTGCTCAAGAGCCACCCCACATTGAAAGCAACAAGCAACTCTCTTTTCCATCTAGTGTTGGGAATTGCTTCCAATTCTTCCTTTATTATTTGTTATCTATCAACTTCCTCCAAAACAACAGCTATTATTAATAGTTTGCACTACATCCATGGCTCACCTCCAATCTCTCAACATCATTCAGCCTTCTCTCTCAATTCAATCCAAAAGTTTTTTTTTTTGAAGGCCAGGTGGCGAACGCCACGCTAGCAAATTTCATTGAAGTAAAAGAAAAAGTTTACAATGTACAGGTAAGAGAAGAAAAAAGAAAATGTAAAATAAATACAATCCAAAGGGTGCTAAAACAAACCCCTTGGATAACCCTCGTCCCTGAAACTAAGCCATGTTTTTCCAATTATCCACCGCCATACAAATTTGCGGTACAATCCGAGCAGGGGCCGTATGAAGGGAAGAGAAGATTCTAGCATTACGTTCCTTCCAAATAGACCAGGAGGTTGCAGCCCAGATGATGTCCCAATCTTGGATAGTTCTGTTGGCTTGCCAGAATTCAGATATTTCCACTGTATATGAGATTGAAGGCAAAGCAAACCGAACTTGGATCGCCATCCAAAGCTGCCGAGCTAGATCGCAGTGAAGAAAGAGGTGGTTGGCGGATTCTTGGGCATTAGAAGAGCAGCATTGGCAGGCTTGGATAGAAGGCCAGCCCCTCAGGATGAGGTTGGTTTGAGTGAGTAATCTGTCAGCAAGTAATAGCCATAAGAAAACTTTGACTCTAGGGGGAGACTTAAGTTTCCAAAGCAACTCGTATGTCGGTGACCGGATTCCACAATCTGAAAGAACTCGGTAAGCACTAGAAGAAGAGAAGGAGCCGCTCTGGGTCCACCGCCAGGTTGGGAGTCCCGTGACAGTATTAGCAGTGGTTGAAGCAAGGTAGAAGTCTTGCAGGCTAAGAATATCTCTTAATCCGTGAGAAAGGCTGGTGTCCTCCCTCAACATCCGAATGTCTGTGGTTCCATAAAGAGTTCTTATGGAGTTGGACCAGGTGGAATAAGGCTCAGCCTGCAGCTTCCAAAGCCATTTGGTGAGGAGGGCTTGGTTTTGGGTGGCTAGGTTAATGATGCCTAACCCTCCATTTTCCTTAGGCAGACAACATTTGTGCCAGTTGACTAGACAATGACCTCCAAGACACTTCTCTTTCCCTTTCCAGAAGAATCGTCGTCGAATCCCTTCAAGAGTTTTAAGTAGCCAAGGGGGTAATTTTATGACTTGCATATAGTAAAGAGGCATTGCTGTGAGAACCGCTTTTACTAAGGTTAGGCGGCCTCCCAAAGACAGAAACTTTGCTTGCCACCCATCCAACTTGCGATGGAAGGCATCGATTAGAGGCTTGAAATGTATCTTCCTGCACTGCCTTATGGATAATGGCAAGCCCAGATAAGTAATGGGAAGCTCCTTAGGCTGGCAACCAATAAGTTGATGAATTGCTTGGATGGCGGGTTGAGGTAAGGCTACAGGCACGAAGACACTCTTGTCATTGTTGATCTTGAGGCCCGAGAGGAGTGCGAAGTTTTGTAGGATGGCTCTTATGAAACGCACATTCTGCGGAGTTGCCTCCATTAAAATTATCGTATCATCCGCATACTGGAGAGCCCTAGGCGGTAAAATGATGGGGCCCGAGGTCAATGAAACCGCATTAGAGATAAAAGATTGCAGCGCATCAGTAACTATGATGAAGAGTAGGGGAGAGAGGGGGTCGCCTTGACGCAACCCTCTTTTATGCAGGAAGAAAGGGGTTGAGTCACCATTGACTTTAATGGAGGAAGAGGAGGTCTGTAGGACTTGTAAAAGGCAGGAAATCCATTGTGGGGGGAATCCCCTTTCAACAAGAACATTGGTGAGAAAAGTCCAAGAGACCGTGTCAAAAGCCTTTGCAAAATCGACTTTGTAGAGAAGTGCCGGGATTTTGCGCTTATGGTAAAAGGAGAGGAATTCCCTTGCAACCATAAAGGACTCCATGATTGAGCGACCTTTTGAGAAGGCTGTTTGGAGGGGACTAACTAGCACCGGGATGAAAAGTTGTAGTCTTGTAGCCATTGCTTTAGAGATGATCTTAATCAGCGAGTTGATGACACTGATTGGTCTAAACTGCGAGAAGGAAATCGGGTTTTGGGTCTTAGGCACCAAAGTGATGGATGCCTTGTTGATTTTGCGCAACGCTAAGTTCCCCTGATAAAAAGCGTTGAATGCCTCCATTATGTCGTTGCCAATGATTTCCCAGAAGTTCTTGTAGAATTCAATAGGAAAGCCATCAGGGCCAGAAGCCTTTCCGGAGGGGAGATCCTTAATTGCTTGTCTTATCTCTGACTCAGTGAAAGGTGTGGATAGGGAAGATAAGTCTACAAGCGGGCCAAGTTTTCCGGTTAGTAGGTATGGTGGGGCCTGAGGCGGGGGGGAGCCTAACACCGAGACAAAATGAGATTCACATGCCTCCAAGAGCTCTGACTGGGAGTTAATCAGCCGGTCCTCGAGTTGTAAAGAGGTAATAGAGTTGTTAAGGCGCCTAAAGTTTGCCATGGCGTGGAAGTATTTTGTATTCTTGTCTCCGAGCCGCAACCACACAGCTCCGCTACGGGTTTTCCATTTTTCTTCTTGTATCTGGATGAGGTTAAAGGCATGCTCCCTCAGGCTGATTCTAAGATCGAATTCAATATCCGAAAGGTTTCTGTACTCTTCAAGGAGGTCGAGGAATCGAATCATCATCTTGGTCTTTGAGAGGTGAGAGGTTGAGTTTGCGAACTTGAGGGAGCGCTGTGGTGAATGAGGTAACGACAGCTCCTCGGAGAAAGTTAATATTTACTCAATATATCTCCTTCAAACTTAAATATTGTCTTAATTAGACGCTATACGGTGAGCTAATTTTTTGGGTCTGATTTAAACCTAATTAATCACATGAACAGGATTTTAAATGAACCGTTTTTATTTTCACCTATATACCAAAAAAAAAGATAAAAAAATCCACCTAAGATTTTCCTTAATATTTATTCTTCTTCCTTCTTATCTTCAATTTTGCTTCTTTTTTGTTTTTTCCTTTCATCCATTTAAGTTTCTCATCTTGTTCATAAAATTGAGAAATAGAATCGTGAAAACTCCTGACAACTGGGTTTTTTTTTTTTTT
The DNA here is from genome assembly GCA_027725995.1 of Rhynchospora tenuis. Lineage (NCBI taxonomy): Eukaryota > Viridiplantae > Streptophyta > Magnoliopsida > Poales > Cyperaceae > Rhynchospora > Rhynchospora tenuis. Next base: position 66,721,338 of record CM050889.1, on the reverse strand, counting down.
AATTGAGCTGCGATGAGGACAATTGTGGTGAATCAGGAAATAATGGTTTAGCGCATGACTACCTTGCTTTCTGCCGCTGTGCTTAAACCCTAAACCTTTGCACTCATTCATTCTGTACCATGTAGAACCTGACTAGCACTTAAGTTGTATCTAGTAGTACCAGATTCAACTGCTAGCAATATGTTGATATTGGATCCTTTGATTTCAAGTTTAAAAGGGTGGACAGTGGACAACATCAGTGTCTCAGTGGGTTGTCAGTAATCCAGTCAGTTATATGCTGTGAATGAACCATTTTGAAATTGTGTCCAATTAAGTTTTAGCACGCCCTAATTACTGCAGTGAGTTCTAATCAGAACACTGTCAACTTTCAATTATGCAATTAAACCCAGAATGAATAAAGGGGTAAACTAAAAACAAAAACTAACACTGGACTTAACTGTTAGGTAAAACTCGCACAGCGACTTATTGAGTGCTCCTTTGCAGACCGAGTGTTCTTCTCAAACTCCGGTACTGAAGCCAATGAGGCAGCAATAAAGTTTTCCCGTAAGTACCAGCGACACACTCACCCTAACTCCACCGACCCACCGACTGAGTTTATTGCCTTCGTTAACTGCTTCCATGGTCGCACAATTGGGTCACTTTCACTTACCAGTAAACAACAATACCGGGTTCATTTCGAGCCACTCATGCCAGGTGGTGAGATCTTTGTGGAGTATGGGAATGTGGCAGAGGTGGCTAGATTGGTTAAGGAGAGGAGAGTTGCTGCTGTATTTGTGGAGCCATTGCAAGGGGAGGGAGGCATTCATTGTGCAACTAAGGAGTTCTTATCGGGATTAAGGAGTGTCTGTGATGAGGCAGGGGCATTATTGGTTTTTGATGAGGTATGACATAACAATCTTTTACTGAATAAAATTCCGTATTGTTATCTTGGGACATTGTGTCACATTGTTACTAAGTTTAGAAGTATGCAGTAAATTGATTTTGTTTGACAACTTAGACAACATGCTTTTAATATTAAACACATTTTGATATAGTAAAGGAATGTGATGAACTTTTTTCCTTCCTAAAGTCACTTTGATTATCATGGGAGATGTACGGAGCATATATGTTTTTGATTTTCACGAATCAGTGTAAACTTGATAATTTAAGTTTCTGATGGGGCAAACTCTTTTCTTCTTGGCTGATTGGGATAAATTACTACTCAAGTACATCCAATATGGATATTCTTATCACCTCAGCACCATGTAGAGAAATTAATCTTCTTCTGGCAACAACAAAATATCAATATTACCAACTGGTATGTATCAGAGAAGCAAATATGAAACGAGCAATAAATTATGCATTTTTACGGAACAAAAATAATAGATAAGAAAGCATACCATAGAAACCCAATGATCAGGATCACATGCACCACCAACATGTACCAAATGGTCTTGTTTATGCACCTGAAATGTGTGTTAGTGCTGATGGGTCATTCATTAAAAATCATTATACAAGTCAGATCTGTAAACAACTTTCATGTAATAGTCATTACTGCAAGCAATTTATGTTACTATTCAGTATTCACTATAACAAATGTTCTATGAAAATTGAAAAATGTTAAATTACAGGTCCAATGCGGGTTAGGACGGACAGGTCATCTATGGGCCCATGAGGCATACGGTGTATACCCTGACATAATGACACTCGCGAAGCCACTTGCAGGCGGCCTTCCTATTGGTGTCGTACTCACCACAGAAAAGGTCTCGTCAGCAATCAATCCAGGGGATCACGGTAGCACCTTTGCCGGTAGCCCTATGGTCTGCAATGCAGCCTTGACTGTACTTAATAAAATTAATACCCCCACTTTCCTGTCTGATGTGTCCAAGAAGGGAAATTATTTGAAAGAGTTGCTTGCAAACAAAACAAAGGGGAATAAGCACGTGAAGGAGATCAGAGGCAGGGGACTTATTGTTGGGATTGAACTGGATATGCCGGCGGCTGGGTTGGTTGATGCATGCCGCGAGAATGGTGTGCTAGTTCTGACTGCTGGGGGAGGGGATGTGGTGAGGCTGGTGCCCCCTCTGGTTATTTCAATGGAGGAATTGGAGTTTGGCGCTGAGGTTATCAGTAAATGCCTCGAAGCTCTTTGATTGCATCTGTAAAGAGCTTTTGTTGATCGATGAGATTCAGAGTGCTTTAGATTAGTAATTTATGATGTGTCCTTGCAAGCTTGTTGACTTATTGTTAGCTTCTTTCCTTCTTTCTGCATTTGCTTTTCTGGAATTAAGGATTCGTGTAATTGAGCAATTAACCCACTTAACCATTGATCATTTGTAATTGGCTCATCTAAGGTAGTAATAAGAAGTCCATGTCCTTTTTTTGTAGGGTTACCATTCTTAACTTTTTATCTTTAGATAGGGTTTTTGTGGTAATAGTGAGAATTATTTACTACTGTAATTATGTTATATCAGTATCAATACATGATACTGTTAAGATGACCGAGTCATGTTGAAAGTTTATTCAGAGTTTTATTTTCTCTCAGGTTCTCTGGTTGCTTATTCAAAAACTCAGCTTAGTTATCCTTCATCAGATTCATAATAATATTCTGACTTTCAAATGTATGCAAGAGAAAACAACACATATTGTGGGAAATATTATAGAAAAATTGCAAACAGTGATAGCATCTGTGTAACAGTATATGCATACCAGGTGTTGACAAAATGCGTGTGAGGTTGATAATATTGCATTTTATAGTTCATTAAATGCAACCTCTTGGAAAAATGATACAGTTATACTGATTTATATATATATATATATATATTACACATTGCTTATAACTAGCTATCTTTTTTTTTTTCTCTCTTTTTTTTTTGTGTAATCACTCTAACTTCGCAAAACACTTATTCTTTATGATTTAGGTGCCAGATTGTTAGTCTGTAGTTCACTCTCATTGGTACTGGAAGTACTTGGCGTGTATATTGTTTTAAATGAATATTAGCATATGTATGTCTATAATTCACTTTAAATATAAGATATTAAGATCTCAAATAAGATCGAGGTTTTTATTTGTTGTTGAATTGTACAATTGATTGAGGTTATCATACAGTTTTGTTTTACTTTTAAATCTTTTGGAAGTACTTTTGCTTACGGTTTTGTATCGGTATAGCACTTAGAAATTGAAAATGCACTAGATTAGCTATCTGACAGCCATGCATAAATCTTACTTTGTATATCAAGTTCGGATATACGGAATTCATTTATTGATATTGAATTTGATTATTTAAGTTAGCATATTTCAAAATTAATATCTATTTGATTAAATGGGATTAAAAGTTGGATTTATAGGCCTTAAACAGTATAAAATAAAGGGATTGATAAGAATAAACAGAAAAGACAAGATTACTTGCCGGTACCCCTTGAAAATCAAAATTATTGAAATTCATGCTTATATATGATAAAATTGCAAGCTAAACATTAGTGGGGGAAAAAATATTGCTTATATTTGTAACTTCACGATTTAAAAATGTTTTTGTGGGAAATTCTATAAATTTATTGGCGTAGCAACATATCACAATTAAAGCTGCACAAGCCAACTAAAAAAGAGCTCATGCAATTCTTGCAAGCACACCAACAAAAGGGGCAGTATTGACAGTAGCCGCCTCGGCCTGTTGATAGTTTGTCCTGGTATCAGAGTACTGGTCATTCGCATCGGGGCCGCCGACAATTGCACCATCAATTGCATTGGGGTTTGAGGCATCCTTATAGAACCAAGCACTGAATCCACCTTGGCATGTGACAGTTGAGCTGTCTTTCTTGATTGAAACAATGGACGCGCCTCTGTGGTGCACCTGAAGGGGGTAGCTCGACCCGACACCAACCATGTAACTCATCTTCTTTGGATTTTCACCAAGAATGTAATCTACCTGTAAGGGTCAACAAGTAAATTCGTTTTACTTTTTTCCATATATCCCTACATAATAAATATATTTTTTTAAAAGAAATGAAGAAAAAACAAAATTGAGAATCAGCTTTTGGAGTTATTGTTCCGTATTGGGAGAATTACATTAATTTTATGAATAAAAATATTAAATTAAAATTAAACCCACAAATAGTAGGCTCAGACTTCAATCACAATGAGGTCCAACAGAGTTTAAAGAAGTCACAATCAATAAGACTTTGTTTTTGGTCGCAAAATACCATACCTTGATCAAATTTGATTAACCAGTTTCTAATGGTACCTACCTGAGATTTCACAAACGAGTTGATGTCCTGAGGAGAAACATTGCCAGATGGGCACTGCAGGGTCAAGCTTTTCGCTGCAAGTTGGTCGGCATGGATTGAAAGTACCAGCACTGCAGAGGTGACATATTGCAAATTGTTCCATGGATGGAACCACAACATGCCGCCGGGGCTTTTGTGAGTGTTCCCATATCCTTTTTGAAGCACATTACAGATGAACTGTTCTAGGTTATTCTTGTTCTGGGCCCACACACCATTGTCTGATAACTTACCTTCTAAAATCATCTGCAGTGTTATATAACTTCCATTATTATCATAATTCTCCCTTTTTATATCCTTTGGTTAGTTAAAACCATGCAATGAAATCTGATTTTTGATAATGAGATTCTGAGACGAGCTTGCCTTTGAGATTAGTGTTTGTGCACCGACAAATTTATCATCCCAGCTGAATTCAGACCGTGCACCTCCATTATTTTCAGAAGAGAGGAAATTTTGGTAGGTGAAGTCCCCAGTTGCGATGTAGAGCCATGCAGAAGCCCATGCAATTTCATCCTGTTAAGTAAACATGCATTAGAAATTTAGTGCAAGCTTCAAATTTTTTTATTGTTTTACTCTATAGTTTCTTCTAGACCTTTTCAACAAACACAAATATAATGAAATCAAGAAATATTCAAATATTGATTGCTATTATTTATATCTCAAAGTGGATAAATTTGCATTGACTATCCAACCCATACTACGTACAACTTGATAGCCGCATTCTGAAACAAGCTTGGTACTGAACTACTTCAACTTGTACAACTAGTTTTAGTTTATTCAGTTTTTGAATTTTAAACGTTTTAGAAACTTTTTGAGAACAATGGAATGAGAAACCTAAAGTAGTTATAGTGCTACTTACATCATCTTCACTGCTAGAGTAAAATATCCCAGCTACTGGCACACTGTTTTGATACAAGCCTCTATGATTTCTTGCAAAATCAAACAACTGAAAGAAAAATAATAAAATAGAAAAATAAGAAAATAATAAACGGATGTACGTAACAAACTAAGAGTGTATTATAAGGATGATCACATAGGTGTACGTACTTGTATATTCAATGGGTGACAAATCTAAATTTGAGTAAAATTAAAGAACTTCTTTAACAAACTTAGTTATTCACTAAATTTTCTATTGAGATTAAAAATTGGACAATTAGCATATATATTTGTGCTTGATATTTGAGAACCTCCTTTCCTAAGTTCATTCTTGTGGCTGTCAGGACCTATTCCTTTAACCCAAAGTAATATATTTCAATTTTCTAGCAAAGCCTTTTACACTAGCTAGATAATTTTTTTTTTTTTAATGAGTAGCCATTCCGCTAAATTAACTCAATGGATAATAACACCTTTCTTTTTTCCATTTTCCAATCCACACCTTCTTTCCAATAATAGAGGACAATTTATGTACCTGCTTTGCATGGGTCAGAAGAGTAGAAGCATAGTTCGAATCTGAATTTGCAAAAGCAATTGATGCTGCAGCTAATGCTGCTGCTGTTTCTGCTGCCACGTCTGAGCCAGGCTTAGACTCATCAATCTTGTAGGAATTTCTTGGCGTGGTCATATCTTCTGGCCGCTGCCAACACTGGTGATCAGAATTCCCATCACCTACCTCCACGTACAATGTGTTAGGGGCTGGATGCGCATTGATCAGATAATCTGTGCCCCATTTTATGGCGTCTAGAGCATTTTGTAGCTCGCCTTTGTTCGAGAGTTTTGAGCCATATTCTACAACGCTCCATGAGAGTAATGATACCGTGAAGGCCATTGGGAAGCCAAATTTAACATTATCGCCGGCATCATAGTAGCCACCACTAAGATCAATCTGCATCATAGGATGGATGGATTTTAATATGGATATCAAGTATCATATGACTATTTCACACAAAGGCATTCCGACTAAAATTCGGCCGACTCTGATTTCGCTAAGATAAAGGAAAGGACAAAGTTTTATGCATTATTAACAATTAATATAGTCAAGTAGCCAAAATTGCAATCCCAAAATTTTGTCTTATTTTCCCTCTGAAGTTGGCGTGATATAAATAAGAAAATGCACGTGACCGAGTAACATAGTAGATCTTTATCTGTAGAGAAAAACATAAAACTGTTTACATCTTCATTTTGTACACTAAATAGTAAGGGTGCCGTTTGGATGTGTTAGGAATAAGGAAAGAAGAATTATTCCGGACGTAAATTTGTGATTTCGGGAAGAGCGGAAAGAAGCTATTATGGAAATAAGAAACGTTGTTTGGATGATCAGTTGGGAATAAGGTTATTAGAAATAGTGTTATTGGGGTGAAAAGTAAAAGATAAGTGTTATTGGAAAGAGTGTTATGTAGGGAATTGTTATTCCTAGAAATAAGAAATGTTGTTTAGATAGATTTTTTTGTTAGGAATAAAAATTTACACCGAAAAAAAGTTATTCCTAGCTATTCTTAGCCATCTAAACAGAGCCAAGATATATGCTTATGCCAAAACAAACACAGGATTGATCACGAGCAGATGTTTTTTATTTTTTTTTGTTTTAAACAACGGCAAATGAAGGAACCAATGATAAAATAGATCTTAGCAATACAACATCACTTACACCAGCATCACTTCCATCCTTTAAAGCAGAGTCGCCTCGCCATGTCACACGTTGGCCTGATGGCAACTTCCCGGATCTTTGAGCCTCAAAGTACAGCAAGGACTTCGTTAGTGCCGAGCCGTAATCTATGTCTGCGTCTACTTGCACTAAAACTGAGGAAACTAACAATCCTAGAAGAAAGAACATTCTTGGCACCATACCTGTAGCCTTTTTCTCTCTATATTTCTTTTATGTATTTTGTTTACAATGTTTCTTACAAATTTGCTGTAATTCTGCTGGGTTTTTCATGCATTTATAGATGAGATTCTCTCACAAATTTGTTAAGTCTTGGGATAAGAGAATTTACGGTTAGATCTTCTTGCTACTTTTGCTTCTGTTAGTTTGTGATATGCTTGGTCTATGAAGGAACTGTACTATCTTTTCATGTATGGAAAGATGAAATTGTATATGGTAGCGCATCTATATTGAAAAACCACTTGAATCTGTTGAATGGATTGGATTGAGAGATTAAGCTAAATATTTCATGATCAATCTTAATTAGTAACTTTTAAATTAATTCGATTTGGCAGCAAATTATGTTTGTAAAGAAACAAATCTTGTCTTTTTAAATATATTGTTGATATTAAAAGATTCTTTGTTTGATCTATTTCCTCAAATTATTTAGCAATACTCATCCCTGAAATATTTTATTGATTGATTTTGTAACTTTAGGACTAAAGATAGCGCATTCATAGACAAAAATATCTACACAATGTATGGAAAAATGTTAACACTTTTTTCTCTTTTTCTTTTTTGCGTAGGTTAGTGATTCTGTAATTGATATTTAAAATAATTAAATTAAATTCTTATAATTCATAAATATAGATTCATACACCGACTATGACTTCAATTAACATTGTATACCGGCTACTCATTAATTTGTTGAGAAGTTTTAAGGAATCATGGATTCATGGGAATGAGAAATGGCGTGCTAATTCTACTACTCAATCCTTGAAAATCTCTGAAAAGATCACGGCTTATTGTCTTGAAAATTTCCAAAGGATCACGGCTTATTTTTTTGAAAATCTCTAAAGAAGCATTGCATGGCTCATTCAACAGATATGCATTGGATCAGTCTGATCAGATAATTTAGTGTATATTGTTGTAATAACCCAGACCAAAAACAAACTGCGGACCGGAAATAAAATGCATAGTCACATTTGGAGATAGAAATACTATGTTTAATTCAACAGAGCAAAACATTCATGTACAAGCGTCTCAATGGCGTGTATTGAATGCACAGTGACATTTGATGATAAAAAAAGAATGTGTATAGTTCAAGGGAACAAAAATTACATAAATAAATAAAATGGAAAGAAAGAAAAAAAAAATTTCATGGGCAAATCCCAGCGACGTGTATATATATAATAATATATGGATAAGCGACTTTAACTCGGCTTTAGGCCCACTTTAAAGCCCAATAGTTAACTGGGCTGGGCCTAATATGAAGCGGGCCCAGTATGAAGTCTTTGTATTTGAAGAACTTCTGGAAATTGAATTCAGATCTGCTGTCGCGCGGCACAGCGTGTAGCGCGGGCTGTGGGCCGTCTGATCTAAATCTGATGGAAATGGAAGTCCCGTGTATGTAACCAGATTAATAGGCCTGAAAAAAATGAACCGCCCGATCAAAATCAAACGGCTCCTGAGGTGCGCTCCACACATGCCGCGCGACACAGGATCAGGATCCGTGGAAATTGGATATGTTTCTCCTTCAAACTTTGGATAGTCCTCCGAGCTTCCCATCCAGAACAATTGTACCAACTAGCAAGTACCAACACATTTATTTTTATATTTAGCAATTAGCACAGCGATTTTTATAGATAAAGAGCATCTAATACAAAAAAGAAAAAATGAAGAAAAAAAATTTTAGTATAAAATAATTTGGATTCGATACGTATCTTGTTTGAAACACTAAAAATCTATAGATGAAACTAATATAACAATCGTTCGGGAATTTATGCAGGGCAAAAAATAAAAAGGATATGTATTGCTTTAAAAATAAACTTTTGTACCGTAAACATATAAAAAAATCATTTTTTAAAAATAAGGAGAGAAGCATGAAATACAAAAGATGTACGATTAAGACCAGATAGTAAAAAATCTAAGTAATGTCATAGTTAAGAAATTGGGAATTTAATTTTATATGTTTATATTACATTATTAACTGAATATTTTCAAATTTCATTAATTGATCATCTGGTTTCTCTGAACATTTAAAACATACAGCAAATTCAATGATCTCCAATCATTTGCAGTGTCAATCATAATCAAAATATGGGATATTGAATCATTTCAGATTATCAAGATCATTGTCAATGAACACCAACTATTATTACGGTCCAAGAACTCATATCTTCACCACTGATACGGTATAATAGAATCTTCCTATAAAATCCCAAAAAAAAAAAATCGTTAATTTTGAATCTAATAATTATTCAGATCAAGTCAGACTTTTCAACCTGATAAATAATGCAATAAACAGAAACAGAAAGGACAGGTAGGAACAAAATAAAACAGTCCGAATTTATTTGCAAGAATCATGCAATGATTTGAATACCCCAAAACCGAGGAGGAGATACTTCACAAAACAACAGAACCATAGACCCAAAAAGAAGATGAATTTTTTTTTTAAAAAAAAAGAACAAAAAAGGTGTAGTACTATTATCTACATGCGACAAATTGCCACAATTTGTGGCGCTTAACATGTGTTGCCGGGCGACTTACTTTTGTTGGCCCAATCACAACAACAACAAAAATAAAGACTAAAGAGAACCGACGGATTACGGATAGACGAATATTATCTCTCTTCTTTGATCGGAGAGAAAGTAAGAAACAAATAATGATGCATTGGTTGCTTATTTGTTTTCACTCAATGATTTAAATAGCGGCTCTATGAACCGCAATAGCCCCGTTATAGCGGTACGACCTAGTAGATCGCTATGGTGCTAAACTTAAAATGCCGCTATAGCGGTGTTCATTGATATACCATAATATTATTTAAAAAAGTATCTATTTTTGGTGTTTTATTTCTTATGGTGGCTAAAATAGTGAAAATTAGCAACATATATATGCATTATAGTTGTATTTTAATGAAATATAGCGACACATTTTGTTACCTGCTAATATAGAATCAGTATTAGGAACATTTGCTTTAGCACTAACTGATTCAATATTAAATACAATGAGATTTGTCTATTAAAATAATATATTTTAAAGTGTAAGTATTAAATTTAACTATTAAAATATACATATGTTGTGATATGATATTTAATTTCTAATTAAAATATGTATATGATAATAAACAAGTACATTTATATATGCCCGCTATGATCCCATAGCGGCCGCTAAATAACCGTTTTCCGCTATCCGCTATGACTTGAGGTTGTCCGCTATGAATCCGATATCCGTTATTTAAACCTTTGGCCGTACTCGTTTTGAGTTTTAACGTGGGTTGCGCCATAAAACCGCACTCGATGAGTGATGACTGATGCAGCGTGGACCAGGCATCAATGCATCATTGATCCGTGGATTCGAATCCAGACAAGTTTTGTAATAGGACCACTCCATATCTGGTACCATGGACCCTGTTTGAAAACGATCGATCGACTAGCTTGGTCAAGAGTCCGTATCTGCTGTCAATAATAGAATTGTACGTGGTGTTTTTATTGTCATACTTTATCAACGCACATGATGCATATGTTTTGAATTTTTAGAAGAGTTTTTTAAAGCTTGTACGAAATTAAAAGTTGGTATTTCGAATTATAAGTATGATTACGGATGGATTTTTACAACACCGTTTAGTTTGGACCAAGTAGTCCGAACATCTAAATGAACTTTACTTTGCAGTAAACATGGAGTAATGCTAGAATCAAACATATAGAACGTCAAACGTTAAAATTTCAAACGGTCGATCCAAACCGCTCAATATGATCTCTATATTAAAATATCCTTGAAAATCAAATTTTATATTTTTTTTCAAATTTTCTAACTATTTTTTTCGAATTTTCAAAATTGGAGGGTTCATAACTTTTTAGATTGAGCATATTCAAAAATTCCAAAAAAATAGTAAAAAAATTTGAAAAATTATAAAATTTTGTCTCCATGGAGATTTTATTATGAAGAACAATTTGAGCGTTCGGATCGGCCATTCTAATATCAAAAATTACATTTTTACCATGTTGGACAAGTGCATGTGTCCTATATATTTGACACTAGCCACTCCCGTAAACATGATGTACATTTACATCTAAAGCTATATTAAACCGTCGAATATATAAATAAATTTGCATAAATCTGTCTAAAGTTTGTATAATTAAAAACCATGCTAATTATGATTGTTGGCCTTGCTTGGTAAATCCCACTTTTAATTTACTCTCCGACAAGTCTGTATTTCTTTCTTTTTACCTCGGAAAAATATGTGACGAATATATAACTAGTAGAAGACATCAAGACAGTACAAAATGTTTTCATCCAGTATATCGTGCAAATTTTAATTAATTATAAACCGCTTATTCCCACCAACATGAACCAAATTAGCATATGTTGGATAGTGAATAAGTGAAAGCAGCAAAAAGGAAATCAAAGCGGCGCTTAATTATGCATCCGAAAACTTCGCCCATCCGTTCAAGTAAAATGTGCTTTATGCTGCATAGGTTGGATATCATGCGGTCTTAACCGAAAAAAAAAAAGAAGAAAAAAAAAAAAGTTGTCCGACAACCTTAAGTATCCTAATCCGGAAAGGAGAAGAAAATTAAAACTAAGGTGGGATTAATTAATTAAGAAAAAAGACAGCCGCGTCAATGCGTAATATGCGGAGCGTGTTTGCTGAAATGGTATCCTGCCCAATCATCAATGTCAACTCGTGGTTCAAATGTTAATTTTCACATGTGCTAACCATTGATGGGATAAGCATTAGCGCGTTACTAAGGAAAAAAATAAAAAAGCTCTTTTAAACCACAACTTTTTTTTTTAAAATTAATGTAGATTATTAAATAAAAATATCTTCGTACAAATTTTTTGGTCTATGTCATTTTCGTAATTTAAAAATTCAATCCTCATCAGGAGGCTAATTTAATTTCGATCTCTTAAAGGTTCGTATTTGAAAAAGACAACCTCTGTAAATTAAAGACCAATATTTCAAACCCTGACCTGCTACTATTTTAATAAGGGTGATTTAGGTTTATGCCATGCAAATATTTGAAATTAGAGATATATATGCCATCACGAAACAACAAATTATTTTCATGCCACTATAAAATAATATAAATTAGATTTTTGCCATCGGACATTTATATGACGATTTTACCCTTTTAAATATGCCACTATAAAACTAAAAAATTGGTGATATGCCATCACAAAAGATATAATTTGTTTTATGCCATTGCAAAATAACAAAATTATTTTATGCCATTAGTGTATAAAAATCATGGCATAAATCTAATTATTCATCGTTAGACATAATTCTAATTTTCAAATAAAAGGGATTAGATTTTCAAGATTTATTCACAAAAATATTTTTATGCCGATTTTTTTTTTCATGCAAGTAATTATGGAACATTAAATTGTAATGCTCTTTGTTAACTTGATGGCAAAAAAAATAATAGTGAAATACATAAAATCAAACTATAATACTCTTCCACGTATGTTTTATGAGTAGCACTTTAATGAAAAGAAAACTGTGCTAATAATAAAAAAAAACTTGAGACCAATTATCCCCGACATACAATGAAATTATTAAGTCCTAAGTACTTATTTCAAATAATTTAAATACTAATTTTTCAAAGCTCGTAATATCATTCATGTAAGCATCATGCGTTATTTTGTTTTTAGCGCCGTCTGTAGTTTTTCATTTTAGGATTTGTTTTTTAGTCCAGGTTAATTTAGTCATTTAAAAAATAATGACAAATTTGGTAAAGGAATTTGTATAATTTAGTATGTTTATGGAGAATTAGTGGCATAAAACTATTTTTAGTAATTCTATAATGGCATAAATTTAATTAGCAATTTAAGAATGACATTTTTCTAATTGACAAAATTCACGATGGCATGAAACTAATTATCTCTTTTAATAAAGTGAAATAATTAAAAACCGGTATGAGGAATTAATTGCTGCCCAGAGCTTAAAGAAGCTCAGTTTTTTAAAATAATAGTTAATAATAATTTATTATAATCAGGATTTCAAATTCGGGCCTTCACAAATATGAAAGTTATTTATTAGTATCTACTATCTAAAGATTCAATTGACTATTCATTTTTTTATTTATCAAGTAAAACTTTTGGAATTATTTAGCTTGGAAAAAAGTAAAAAAGAAAGTTAAAAAAAACAAACAAAGGAAGCACTGTTTGTAAAATTTTCCTTTGGCAATATTACTTTCTAGAGATAAGCTGGGTCCTAAGTTGGTAAAGACCTAACTAAATTAATTTGGTTAAGATGGCGTAGTTATCCTATCTAATTTCTAAATATTTTCCCAACAACGAATTTCAAAAGTCAACTATTTGAAATTACCTTTTAACATAACTTTCAGTGAGCTATGAATTGTATCCTTTATTATCAAGTATTTTAACATCAGTAAATTGTTTGCGTTGGGAAAAAAAAAAATACTCATTTGACCTGGTAGTATACGGTCGTCAAGACGTCAACACCCAACCGCCTCAGATCTTCATAATTACTGTGGCTCACATAGTAGGTACAACCGTGTCGCGCACCAGAACATGAAATTTACAGGTGAGGTGGGTAAGATTTGAGCCATGTAGCACAAATTTTAAAGCCGTCCGACTTTCTAAACTACTTCATGATTTGTATCAAAGTCCTCGAATTATTTTAGCTATTTACTTCACCCCGACTTGGATCAACCTAATGCAACAGTGCAACACTACTTGTTTGCACTGTAGCAATTTATAAATATTATAACTAGTTCGCACATTCAATGATTGAAAGAGTTGCAAATATTTGATATTATATTCTTGGGTACTTTTTACCTTTTTTTTTTATCTCAGTTATGTATATTTTTTTTGTTTTAAACAAGTCCACGAAATTTATTGATTAAACAAGAAATCAGATTATGACCTGAATGTGAAAATTATGAATATCAAAACTACTTTCAAATTAGTGAATTGTAAAATTTAATCACCTTACATAATATTGAAATTTATTTTATTCAGATAAAAAGAATTTGTCATTATTGATTCATCATATCAGAGGGGGAGAAAAAAAAACAAATGCTTTACTTGTTAGAGAGAAAAAAAAGCGTATAGTGTTTTTTTCCTATTTAAATGTTTTTGTCCCACTTATGCACTTTATTTTAAAAACGTAGTGGCTTTTTCCTAGCTATTTACATTTATTTGTCCCACTTATGCACTTTATCCTATTAGTGGCTTTTCCCTAGTTATTTACATGTTTTTGTCCCACTTATGCACTTTGTCCCAAACTGAATGTATTGCCGTTCAAAAATAATGTATGTAAATTGCAAATTTATAATATAATAATCTAATAATTTTTTTAATCGTGATTAAATACCGAAATGCCTCAGTTTTAAAAATTATTGAACTCACAAAATTCATTCCGATTATTTAAATTTATCCAAAAAATGCACAATGACCAATGATCCGACTCCGAATCCCACTCGCTACAATGAACACCACACAGAACTGCTCACATCCCATCTCACAATCCCTTAAGCCATAATAAACAAACCAAACTCCTCAGTCTCTTTCGCCACTCCGCAACCAGTTTCAAAAGAGAAACAAATCAAACAAAGTAACAAACCAGTCAAGCCTTCAAACTTCACATTTCACAAAGTTCCATTCCTACACAACTCTCTCTCTCTCTCTTTCCCCATGCGAATGCCACGCCGCAAGCCATCCTTCCTTTTCACCACCAACTCCACCACCTCCGCCGCCTCCACTCGCAAGCCCAACCGACCCGAGCTCCGGCGCGCGGCCGCGTTGCTCTTCTCAGCGATTCTCCTCGGTACACTCCTCTACTCCGCCGACAACATCCGCTTCATCACAATCCAGTCTCAGATCACCCGATCCTCGCCTCGCCAACTCAGTTCTCTCGAAGCCGATCCCAATCACGCATCGGGGCCCTCCGATCCAATAGGGGTCCAATCGGCGGCGGATCTGTTCGACGGAGCGAAGAAGAGAGTGCTGAGCTTGCATAAAGAGAAGGAGAAATGCGATTTGTTCGATGGAGAATGGATTTACGAGAGAGAAGAGGATGAGAACAGGAGGTATCCATTGTACAGAGAAGAGGAGTGTGTTTTCTTGACTGAACAAGTCACGTGCATGAGAAATGGTCGGAAAGATGATCGCTATCAACGGTGGAGATGGCAGCCTCGCTCTTGCTCTTTGCCTCGGTACGTATGTCTCTACGTATAATTATACATTCTTTACTTTTATCTGTGGCGCCTTTTTGAGGTTCTGTCCTTGGTAATTTCTATTTTTGCATATTTTTCTACTTTTGGAGTCCTGTAGGTAGCACTTTTGGGGTTGTGTTAGGCTCTTATTAGAATTTAGTGCTAATGATTATTGCTTGCGTTTTAAGTGCCAACGAGGTAAGGCAGTTAGTTTGGTGATATATTATTTTGCAATGCGCATTGATTCATGCGATATTATATTAGCAGAATATTCTATTTAGTTATATCTTTTTAAAGTATTCTTGTAATCATTAAAAAGTTTGTTAAGATGCGGGGTATACATTCATGAAAAAAAAAATAACCTTGATTTTGACGTGGGGTGAACGTTCAAAAAGAGAGAATAAAAATTCAAAGACAGTTATTTAATTAATTTCCTCGTACCCGTAGAAACACAGAAACAATGACATTCAGGACCAGTCGTTCAATTAGCAAACTACGAGGGGTATGTCAGCACATGTGCTGATGACTGTTGTTACTATAAACGGGTACGATTTTGTTAAATTATTATTAATTAAATTAAAAGCTGGCATGACACGAGTAAGTGAGTGGGGAACGTTGGATCAGACATCTTTTTAATCAAAAGGTCGTACTCTGACCATTTGGCGTACGGTGCGTACTCTTGTCGTGGATAGATGCGAATTTCAATAGCTTTTCCTTAATTTTAGTTTTTTTTTCGCGTGATTTCCCGACTGTTCGGGCTTTTTTTCTCGGAGATATAAGAAAAATTCAAAGGCTCTTAATGTGGGGTGCGCATAAGACCACTCCTTTTAAGGAGGGAGCACGTGACAGAGCAGTAGCTCTCAATTATTTATTGTTTTGGAAATGACATCCTTCCCCACATGCAATTTTTAACATGTTTTTTACATAGAGGGTGAGGTGACCTGCGAGCGCGAGCTTTATTGTGAAGTAATGTTACTGGTGCCACGTCAAAAATAGTAGAATGTTGTAGTAATTAAGTTGGGAGTTTAGAACCCATCTCTATCTAAGTGTTCTTTTGCCAAATTATCCTTATTAACTTCCATTAATTAAACATGAATTTGTTTTCTTTGGGAAAAGTAGATGCATGCTCCTTGTTTAGGCCACTGCCTTTTGCCGGTGCCATTCGTCCTTTCCTTTGCAATGAATTTATGTACTGAAGGGCATCGTTTACCGAAAGTTGGTTGGGCCTACAAGCATTCAAAGCCTATTAAATTAGGTTTTACTCCAACATAGTGGCTCAACTTTGTTAGTAAACTGTATGATTTTTGCTGTACGGTACATTGTTGGAACAAGAAATATGGTTCCCTTATAGTAGAAAAAGGAAACGGTTTTTGTTGATCTCCTGTGTCGCTTGTACTGCTGCAACTTGTGTCGCCACTTCTTTACCCCAAGCGTTTTAGTTATCTTTATTTGGGAAGACTGAAAACTGAACTACAACAAAAATCTACATACCGTGTTGTTGAATTTATCTTTAAGATATATATTTTTGCTGAGATGCAGATTTGATGCTAAAGCTTTCCTTGAGAAGCTGAGGAATAAGCGCATGATGTTTGTAGGAGATTCGCTAAATAGGAATCAATGGGAGTCCATGGTGTGTCTAGTTCAATCAATACTTCCGTGGGATAAGAAGACTCTCATTAAGACTGGTTCTCTAAATGTCTTTCGAGCTGAGGTACATTGTGGTTCCGTTGACAGCAATTTCCTTCAATTTGAGTGTGTTTGGATGTAGGCTATAACTAAGCTTGTTCAAGAATTGAACAATGAATAAGTTTTTTCTTGTTCCAAGGTTTTGTTGGAACATGGAATAAGGTTTGTTAGGTGAACAGCTTGTTCAAGGATAAACCAAACATGCAACAACTTGTTCAAACAAGCTATTCCTGTTCTTCCCTCATCTAAACACACCATCTTTTAATGAAATAATTTTATACCATCTGATTAAACAGATATGTTAGTGAAAAGGCTATTATACCTTTTCCTTTTCTTGAAATTAGCGGGATCTATCTATAGATAAATCCTTTACAAATCTTTTTAAGAAAAAGAACAGTTACAAAATTAAGCATTAATAGGAGCATACAACAATTTACAATGATAACATTCAATAATATAAGCATTTTAAAAGGCCTTAATCTCATTGTTGACTTAGGAGTACAATGCGACCCTGGAATTCTATTGGGCTCCTTTCCTGGTGGAGTCTAACTCCGATGACCCAGCAATGCATAGCATCAGAGATCGCATTATCAGGCCAACATCAATCTTAAAGCATGGAGCCAACTGGAAGGATGTCGATTTCTTGATTTTCAACACCTACATATGGTGGATGAATGGTCCCAAGATGAAAGTCTTGTAAGTTCTTTCTCCCTCTCTCAAAGCAACATAATTAATTAGTTTCATCATGCGAGGTTTCTTTATTTTTTTAAGATGAAAAAATGATGTCGCTTTAGATATTATTATTTTTAATCCTTTTTTCGCAAAATGGCGAGTGATATTATTCTGCTTTCTTTTGTTCATAGGAGGAAAGGAATCTTTAGTAGAAGATCAATTAAATATGAAGAGGTCGAGAGAATAGTGGCATATAGAAGGGTCCTGAGAACATGGTCCAAGTGGGTTGCAGAGCACATTGATCCCCAAAAGACTACGGTCTTTTTTATGAGCATGTCCCCTGCCCATGAGTAAACCTCTCTTGAAATTCTCAATATATGCTTGATCTAAGGGTTGTTTATATTTCCTTATTATATTTTTCTCTTTGCAATAACCAGGACAGTCACTTGGGAAAATCGCAATGCAATTAGATGCGCAATGGAGACTCTTCCAATAACAAACAGTACAGGTCGAATTGATGTAGGCACTGACTGGCGTTTGTTCACTGTTGCTGAGGATGTAATACAGTCGATGAGGCAAGTGCCGGTTCATTACATCAACATAACAGCATTGTCTGAGGTGCGAAAAGATGCACACACATCAGTGCATACGTTACGGCAAGGGAAGGTATTGACGCGTGAGCAACAGGCCGACCCTGCAACTTATGCTGACTGTATCCATTGGTGCCTCCCGGGGTTGCCTGATGTATGGAATGAATTTTTGTATGCCAAGATAATGTCAAATATGTGAAACGAGCACATTGCTGACATTAGATGCAAGCTGAGGTTGAAGGCAACTGGAGAACAGGCCATCGGCTAAAATTTATTGAGGCAATGGCTATTTTTTATTCATGTTCCTTTGCCTTCTATTGTTTAATTTTTTTTTTTCTTTTTTTAATTAGTTTCTACGTTAGCAGTGCAGGTTAATTTTAATGTTTATATTTATTGATGTAGTTTTCCAGTTCTTTCTGCCTATCATTATTTAGCTAGCGGCTTTACTAGAATGATAATTATGTAACATGAGGCATGTTTATAAGTGCTAGTAAGTTGTTTTTTACAAATTAACTGGATTCTGTTTTTCTGTTGATAGCCTGCCGTGGTAGCTGGCCTTGCGCTTCCATAGAACGAAGTTTAACTGAAGCATCTCGCTCTGTCAGTGGGTCCATATAGTAACAGATTGAAAATATTGCCATTCAAGGATCAAATAAGAAATGCCTTGTTCGGAAATTCTACACCAAGAGCACGAGAAATTCTATTGTTTAATATATACGCATTTTTTAAAGGATTACACTTATTTTTCGGACTTCCAAAAGTTTTGATGAGACACTGGCCAATTTTCGAACCCATCGTGTCACCCAACCAGTCGTGAACCGGGAGGGGGGGTGACGCTCGTGAACTCTTAGTAAAAAAAAATTTGAAATCTAGGGGGTAAGTGCCCTATTCGTTTACAAACGCGGGTCCAGACAAATAAAAGATTCCTGATGAGAAAAACAAATAAAAGATTCCATGTTGAGAGAAGTGGAACATTTAGGCCCTGATCACAATGATTTTTACTCGGGATTTCATTTCATTTGAATTGATTTAGTAAGATTTCATAGGATTTCGTTAGACCTAATTACATAGGAATCCCAACCAAATGACACCAAATCCGCTCATTGTGATAAAAAATTTTCCAATGAAATGAAATGAATTGAAATCCTACGTTAAAAAAAAGAAATTGTGATCAGGGCCTTAATTCATGTTATATGGTCCCCAGAATGCTAGAACACTTTTTACATTGGACAGCATAAGATTAATGCAAGTACGGGCAAAAAAAGAAAAATACAAAAATCACATAAAAGGAGTCTATGATGCAAGTTAGATTGACAATTATCTTATCGGGACTTATTATGTACAAACGAGAAAAACAATGGAAGCTAAGAGACTGACAGCTAGAATAATGAGACTGCCATGGCCCAGGTATGGGACCATTAACGTAAATTATCTTTATCTTTGCAAACTAACACGACATTTCTCAATTGCAGCAATCCCATTCTGATGTGTAATTGGAAGAAACAACCGAAGCAGAGGAACCATAGATAATCCATCATTTGATTTTCCCTTGGGAATTCTCTTGAGTGCAGAATTGACAACACTAGGAGAAGGGATTGAATACCACAAAAGATACCAAGCAAGGAGTACGGTATTGACCCTATTGGTATCACTAGGCCACTGTTGTTTACTCAGGTAAATTAAAAAGCTCTCCTGGATTCCTTCTGAACTTGTGAGAATATCTTCCATGCGTCTCTTGAGAGATTCTATGAAGGTGGGTTGGATAATGCCACCTCCATTTGTACAATTCAACCGGCCACTCAGCAAGGCATCACCATATGCAAGTGCAACCTGAATATAAACATATATGAGTTATCCTTAAGATGCTCCAATAGTCTTCAATGCTGGCCAAAGGAACCATCTTTTACTTAATTATAGCTGGCATTTAAGGGCAAGTCTCCAGTACAACAAAAAAAAACTATAGACACCATTATTAATTTGTTGGATTTTAGTTATTTGATAAGGAATTATCTAATAAGAATATTATTGTACTTGTAAGTTTACCATTATATCAAATGAGAATCAAAGATGGCTGTTTTCCTTTTTTTTTTTCCATTATATCTACAAGATTTATTACCAAAAAAAGGCATAACTAATTGTATTTTAGTTCTAATATTGTCCTTGGTATATCAGATGGTTAAAATAATTCAAAAGTTTCTTCACCAATAGTGTTGTAGCTTAAAATATTTTGACCCAAACCTGAAGGATCTGTCCAAATGCCCAAAACGAAATCAACCAGAGAACTTCAAGGAGTCAGAACATCGAGTAACCAGTTAAGCATATGAGATTTTGAAAAAGTGAAACACAGAAAGCCAAATCTGACAGAAAGTAAACTCAACCCAGAATGACCCAATCTGTTCTGGCATGGCCTGAGATGGCCATTTGCCACCTCTATTTCAAAGTGTGCCAATCAAGCAAATTATGCATTTATATTGTAAGGAACAAATTAACAACTAAAGGTAACACAACTTGCCTTGAAATTGGAGATGAAAAGGGAGTCGTGAACAACAAGAACTCTGTTTTTCACTTGCTCCCACATTGCCTCAATCATAGTATACAAGAAAAGATATACCTTCAAAACGTACAAAATAAAAATTAAAAATTCCATTGCAATTACATGTTAATGGGTGTGGCCAAGGTGCTTCATAAGCTTTTTTGTGTCTGAGCAGTCGATCCAAATTGCTCAATGCGATCTACAGATAAAAATTTTGTATTGAAACAAACTTTACTACTTTTAGAATTTTCTTACTGTTTCTTGAATTTTTCAAAAATGGCACTAAAATAGTAAAAAGATACAATATTTGCTTACCAATAGGGACCACCTTACAAAAAATTTAAAAAAAAAAACATTTTTTTAATAGTAAAACTTGGTTTCCTATAAGAATTTGATACACAGATCGCATTGAGCAAATTGTATTGACCGTTAGGACATGAAATGTGTTTTGGATAATAAGCATTTGAAGCAAAACTCTATGCATAAATAAAAAAAAAGCTAAGAAAAATTATAAACAAGTATGATGCCAAATGAAATACCTGTAGCAAAGCAGGTCGGTCTTTGCTTACACACTCATACAATACTTGCAAGCAAAATTCCTTGAAAGTGGGATCACAACTGAAAAGCAAAATTGTGAGGTTTCTTTACCAAACATATGAAAGAGAGAGAGAGAGAGAGCAATGTGTTTTTTTGTCTCATGCAATAACTAGAGGAAAAGAGAGGGAGAGAGAACATCACAGACCCTGAACCAAAATGCCTAAATTCTAAACCACAAAATAAAAAAAAATGAAAATTGAAAAGGAAAAGATTAAAAAAAAAAGAAGAAATAAACAAGATACAAGGCTTGCCTGTGATCCAGAGAGTTGCAACACAGCTTGGCAAAGGCTATTAAACTAGGATCAGCTGAAAAGGTACTCACTAACTGATCGACCTTAAATGAGCTATCTTCTGGATTGTTGCCAATTCCTATTGTAGAGCACGAGGAACCAGAGACCTACAATCAAAGAGAAAAAAAAATCCATACAGTTTGACAAGCTAAAACCTAGAGAAGGCAAAATCTGATTTGACCAGAGTACATATTAGTTCTGACTAAACACTAATCAATACATAATTAGGTCTGATTTAAATTCGACCCAACCCAACCAAGCATCAAGCAACCTTTCATCAAGGACAATATCTAGGATCTGTACTCACAACTTGATGATACCGAAAGTAGCACAAATCTTAACTTTCCAGACCCTATAGAAAAAAAACAACTCTAAAATTTTCTAACATTGCTGCCTAAAATGATGCAACCTCGAAACAATAACACAAGACATAAAACTGAACTGACTCAAATCTGACAATAACACAAGACACATACTTGACAGAAACCTAGAAACAACCTGGACTGAATAACAAGAGAGAACATAAACTAAGCCGAATTTCACAACCTGCTCATTAGAGAGAGAAAGAAAGCAACCTTGTGCATAGCTCGAGAAAGTAGAGATTGACAACCCACTGGGTCATCAGCATACGGACAAGACCCAACTTTTCTCTTTATGTATAAAACCCCATCATTAAATGGGTCGCTCTTGTCTCCAGCTTTCCACCAAGATTTATCTACAGGAAAAGAAGTTTAAAGGGCAGTATTTATTCTCTGAGATAACAAATAGAATAAATAATAATTCAAAACTTAAGGTGCTAGAATTACGGCACACCTTCAGGTTCAAGATCAATGAACTGAGTCCAATATCTTGGACCACAAACTTGAACACTCTTCAACTGCAAGTATCACTCAAAAATTATACTAAATTGTTGCTTAATTTTATATATTTATATAGTGTGGGATTCTTCATATAAAACCTAATTGTAATCCATACCACAGAACGCTCTGGGAGTATGCAAGGAGTGACCTCACAATAGGTTGTCTCCCGATAAAAATCCGTTTCTTGAACAGTGACTTCAAGAGGACAGTAAACAGGTAGACCTGTGTCAACATCTACAGTCTGGATCCACCGTGATTCAGCAGCAATTACATAGAAATGCCTGAAAGCCTAGAAAAGTTTGATATTCCTAATATTAGAAGTCATGAAAAAAACAATAAAATTTCTATTTTTGCAAAACCTGAAGAAGAAAGTAAAGTACTTAAAAAAAATATCAGTATACCTGAAGGTGGCATCTGTTATCATTTGGGCCGGAAGGTAAACGAGGGTAAAGAGTAATCAACAAAGCTGCAACTGCGCTGTTATTACTAGAAAATGTTTGCATACCACCTCCTAGAAATAAGAATCCAGTGGCTAAACTAACCTGAAATTAGAGGGAAAAAACTGGAACTGAAAATCCCATTGAAGTGTCATAAATCAAGCTCAATTTTTAGGTTACTTACAGCCATTTGAAGCCCATAGTTCATATGGCCTTCTGCCGAACTTCTGCTCCGAAGGTATCTAAGTAGTCGAAAAGTTTGCAGATGGCCTGACCCAGCCATTACCTTTAAAAAAAAAGAGAAAGAATTAACAGCGTCTTTTGCAAATAATAGCCTGACAATTGCATTTGCACACAACACCAGAAATAATGTGTCAATGAAAATTGAAAAATTTGCTCCAGACTGTATTGAGCCCTTTTTCAAAACTCTAAATCCAAACCGAGATGACCATATTTAGATGTTTGAAAATTTACCAGAAAAATCTTAAAAAAAATTATCCATGTTATATAGATATATCCGAAAAAAATGTAGCAGGGAGTTAATTGCAATATGAAAAATATTAGGCACTATTTGCAATTACCATAATATTCTGCAAGTGATTTCCCAAGTAACTGTCCTTTCATAACAAAAAGAAAGCTTACTTTTGTTTGCAATCCACAAATGGAACGATAATGCATATCATATACTATTGGAAAGAGTTAACAAAAAAGAATAAGATTCTAACCACAGAAAGAGAGAGGGTAATAAGATGCACGCTTAACTCAAGGGTACCACGATCAACTTGTTGCAGTAATCCCTTTGGCAGGAGAAGAGTGTTTGAAGGATTTACATGCTTCATCTGTGGTATTCAGTGAAAAATTTAAAATGAATTTTCCACCAAAATTATAGTTTCACCAAAATTATAGTTTCCACTAAAATTTAAAATGTAATATGCATTTGCCTCATTAAGAAAGTAGATCGCGTAGTTGTAAAGCAGCTCTTGGACATCCCCGTTTTTCGTTCCAGCATATTTCAATCCTATTGATGACCATATTATTGTTAGCACTTCAACGAAAGAAATATTCTTATTTAAGCTTTGATAAAACTAACTGGCGGCATAGATTCCTAGCTTGCACCCACAATTCAAATAAAGAAAAAAAAAAAAAGAAATGGCTTATGGAAGAAAAGGGAGCATCACTTGTCCTAATTTGCAAAAAAAAAAAAAAAAAAAAAAAAAGAACCATACATTTTGGGTATCTGCATCTTAATTGCTCTTTTGTTGGACAATTTCAACCCTTCAGGTCTTAATATGTTTAATATGTTGTTCGACTGATCACTTTTGTTTACTTCTGTTTTTGGGATAATAGTTACGACTGGCCAATGAGAATATTCACAACTCATGGAAGTTTCTGCCAAATAAAGAGAAACTTAATGCTTTCTGCAAAATTCCATAAATTCTCAGTGATATACCAAGAGAGAAGCAAGCCCCAGTTATGATATTGACATAAGCCTGACAGACATCTTCGATCTCACACTCTTCTGCATTGAATGAATCATCTTGGGATTTGGAGATCACAACTCTGATAAATTCCGGCACCTGAGATTCAACCCACTCCCTCGAAGGTTGTACCCTTAAAATTATCATGATGGCATTACTCTTAGGGCTATTGGCCAGAAACAGAATTCAAAGGATATATTTACAAAAATGACCTCAAACAGTATGATTACCTGTTCCACATTATAAGGCTTCGAGCAATGATACGAAGCATAATAAAATCAGGCCTCACATATTGCAAATCAAAGTGAGTGGTAGGGATATAAAGTCGTTTTGCAATTTCCTCAGACTCTGTCTGTATTAGAAGTTCTTCGTTAGGATGCAAATACTAAGTAATTCATGACTGTGATATTTACTAAATACATTCTGAATATTAGAATTAATTAATTAAATATATATATATATATATATATATATATAGAGGAATGATATACTACACTCTGGAGTATTGAGCCCTCGTACACTGAACTTCTCTGTCTTTGGATCGCTGTAAAATTCGTGCAACAGATTGAGATGAACGGATCGGATAGAGGCGCTGATTTCTCCCGACTCTCCGTCTGTTTTAAAATTTCCCGTCTCTCCTCTAAAATTTCCGTCTCTCTTCATCTCTAATACGTTTTGTTCCCTTCTCTCTCCCCACAAAATCGACCCCCTTCCTAAAAATATCCAAAATCCCTCGCTATAGAGGCGCTGATTGTATCCTCAGATCTGTCTCCTCTATCCGCCTCAATTAGCTACCCTAGGTGACCTATCTTCTCCGCATCTACTTCCTCCCTCCGACTCTACCTCGTGAGCAAGCATTTGGATCAATTTGTTTAGTCAGCGCAATTAGTCCTGCTGTTCACTCCTCCTTCCATCTTAGTTCGTCATCCTGACTAAGTCTTCTCTACATGTTATTAGGTATCAATTTTGGGTGTGCATTCAGTCACTATAATTTTTTCCTAGGAGTAATTTGTGAATTTTTTTTTGGGAGCAATCTGTGAACAATTGGGCAGAATTTCGGGTATGCATTTAGTCAATAGTTTGGTAAAAACCCATTTAAGAAAGAATTTCCTTTTTTTTTTTTTTGGGACCAAGCTGTAGCTCTGTGGCTCTGCGCATGGCTGCTACCTCTGTACCAAATGCTGTTAGATTAAATCATGTAAGAAATACCCAACGATTTGGTATTGCAAAACCCAAAAAAAAAAAAAGAGTCTGATTGAATCATGAATGTATAATTATGTCTGGTAGAAACAAACATCAATTGGGATACAGGATGGGATACAAGAGCTTTTTAAAGCACATATCAGTAAAGCGCAAAAAATATTGTAAATGTTGTATGAATTTTTGTTAGCTGCTAAGCCTTAATTAATTAGGTTCACTTTCAATTTTGGGTATACTTTCAGTTTAAGCCTTATTCTCTTTTAATATCACTTTAGGTTTCCTTCAATCGATGAATAATTTTTTTCCACATTGCAACTGTGATGACATTGCCGAGTTGAAAACCTTATGGACACAGAACAATCCTGGCCGAAGGTTCTATGGTTATAATAGATTAGTTGTAGCAGCACCTTCCTGTGTAATTTTATCTAATCTTGTAGCAGTATCTAGTCTTCTAGTAGATGCTCTTAAGTACCTTCCTGTGTAATTGATGACTTGTAGTAGTACATTCTCATTTTAATCTAATCTTTGTGATTTTATGTTATGTGTACCAGTACCTGTTTCTAAGCTATTTTTTATATTTGTAAAGTTGTAATAGATCAACAGCAAAATGCCCACACATGCTCAGTACATAGATGAGATGTAACAAACTTAGAGGGAAAACATTTGTGAGATAACAAATACTGTAATGGAAACACCAGGCTCCAGTTTAAAAAAATGGCATGCTAGCCGTGCAAAAAGATAAAAAAAAAAAAAAAAAAAAAAAAATCAAAGATTTGGCTTTTAGGGGAAAACAGGTTTGAATCTTCCGAATTAATAAAATATTAAAAACATATTGATGCAAAGGAGATCAACTATACCCAAACCCTACCCGTTAGTGCCCCTTTCTTTTTTTTTTCGCTTAGACCCCCGAAATTTCTTCAAATCATTCCAGATGACAGCTAGGTATTGACAAAGCAAAACCATAACTGAAAGCATAACCATAAAATTGACAAAGCATGACCATAAATCGACATTAATCAGATCCAATTAACCTATCAAGCATAAATCAAGCTTGTCTATACAAAATGAGCTTATTGTACGGAGAAGAGAGTTGTGTCGATGAAGCAGGAGAGATGCGCTCTTGTTGCTCTTGATGCGCTGAAGGAGAGTTGAAGGAGGAATTGCGATGCGTCTAGGGTTTTTTTTGGGAAGAGGCCGAATCTATGGGGAGAAGAGAGAGCAACCAGCGTCTCCTCCATTAGAGAGGGGAATTGTTTGAGACGAGAGACGGAAATTTTAGAGGAGAGACGGGAAATTTTAAAACAGACGGAGAGTCGGGAGAAATCAGCGCCTCTATCCGATCCGTTCATCTCAATCTGTTGCATGAATTTTACAGCGATCCAAAGACAGAGAAGTTCAGTGTATGAAGGCTCAATACTCCAGAGTGTAGTATATCATTCCTCTATATATATATATATATATATATATATATATATAGAGGTAGGCTATTGTCCTTTGGATAGGACTGAAGGTTTTTCCTATTCAGTTTTTGATCGTCGGATAACTTTAAGATTCGTGCATGGATGTAAATAGATGGTATAGATAGAGGCGCTGAGGAGAGGGAATGAGTTAAAATGTTCCGTTCCTCACTCTAATTTCCGTTAACCATCTGTCCCCTCTTTTGTTTTCTCCCTGTGTCCCTCTATTGTTCCTCTCTCCGTCCCAAGAAAAAAAAAAAAAAACAAATCGTCTCTCACGGTCTCACCTCACGCAGCTCTCCAGAAAACCTCAAAGTTGCTCTCCTCATCGCACAGACTCGAATTCACCTCTCAAAATCGAAGGGTCTCTCTGTTCCCCTAGAAAAGCGACACCTCCATCAGAATATCAAAAAATCAAAGGGTTAGGATGGCGTTGAAACTCGATTAAAGACAGTGGGTTTCATTCCTTCGTTAATGGGCTCGTATGATGGCGGATTTAAACCCGTTAGTGTTTCCGGCTACTGCAGGTCATGGGATTGGGCTCTCTAGCATAGTATGAGAGACAGAAATTCAACTGTGAAGTCGATTTAGTTTGCATCTGCCTCAGACAATGGGAATACTAAGTCGTACAGTGGTACAGGGACTTGGTACCGATGTCATTTGGAGAGGTGAAACTCTTCCAGAAAAAGGGTTTTTGGCAACACGGAAATGAGAAGGGGTTAATGGGTTTAGTTTTGGGTCCGTCATTTCCAATTGGTGGGAGTACCAGGTTTTTAGTACGGTGTGGAGATGCAATTGGTACAAGAGAGGTACAGTTGAGAGGCGGTACAGCTTGGTTTTCAGGATCATGCTTGATTCAATTTTGATATCTGTGTATACTAGTTGTTAAGGACTTGCTAAATGATTCAATTTATAAATGATTTCTGTGTATACTACTTGATCATGCTTGATTTAATTTTTATGAATCTGACGCACATAATTGCTAAATGATTCTTATTTCCAACCTAACTATTGTTTAATAATCATGGTCTCAGACTTTGTTATGTATTTGGAAGAATGTGCAGATTGTTGGAATCTATTTTATATGCATAATTTGGTACTATAAATTTTTCTATTTGCTCAGTTTTATTTTTTTTATTGATTATCTTTGCATTTTGCCTGCTGTCATTGCATCGTGGAATTAGTAGGCTAAATTTCATGACTTTTAATTTGTAATTTTTGGGTGTGATTTTCATTTGTACAGACAACATTTAATTTTTAAAACATAAACTGACACAACATTTTTAATTTTTAATTGTTCTCTGTCGAATAGAGGCGTACAAAATGATTTACAGAGGTGGAGTGGGAGAGAGCGAGAGGCGGATCACAATAGCGTTGGCAGAGTGCATCATTAGAGAAGAGAGGTCAAATCGGAAATTCTCTCATTCTTCTTTTCTTTTTCGAGAAGCTTCATTCTTCTTTTCTTTGGACGAGAGAGCGAAGGGGTAGGTGAGACGGAGAGGTGAAACGTAGCAGTGAGAGGAACTAACGCCAAATGGAAGGGAAAAAAAAAAGAAATGGAGAGCCTTCAGATGTGATCAGCGCACCAATCTTTAAGAGATCGAACAGTTGAAAAATGAATAGGACAGAGCCTCCATCCTATCCATAGGACAATAGCCTATCTCTATATATATATATATATATATATATATATGCAAAGTAGCATTAGATCAGTAATGCCTAAGTGTCAGAGATGATATAGAAACTTCACATTGAAGGTAAGGCAAAAGTACAGTTAAAATATAAACTAAAACTTAATACATACCTTCAAGAAGATTAGGGCTAGAGCAATTGTGGCTCCAGGTGCAGTGACATAGAAATTTACTTGCTTCCCATCTATTATCTGAAGAAGGGAAGCAGCTAAATGTTAAGACAAGCAAAATTAGCTCAAATTCAAACAACACCAGCTATAAGTTGCAGAAGTACCGGTCCAGAATTGCGGATTTGTTCATTTGTAGGTACAGTTCTGTTAGCATATTTCTCCTGTAGAAAATTAAAATAATATTAGATAAAAGTCATGGCATGAAAAAGAAGGAAAAATAAAAGCATAGTAAGTACCGTGTAAAATCCTTTGGTGCCAATGTAGAGGAGAAGCTGGTCGACAAAAGAATCAGCAAAACTGAACGCATTTGTACCTTGTCCTTTACAGGTTCCAAACTCAGGTCAGCATGATAAACCTTTTTTAACTTGTTTTCTTTATAACATGAAGTCACATTTGAATATTTATTAGCCTCAAACTCAGGTCACATTTGAAATAAACAAGCTTTGTTTCCAAAATGGGTCATTTCTCCTCAACATACATAACTCAGTAGGGTTTTTCCAATTCCTAGTATAAAGCTTTTTAAAATTAGAAAGTACTACGTAATAAGCCTTTTGTTTTTTAATTACCTAATGCAACAAGCCCCAGAGCTGATCCTGCAGCAACAGCATATCCTTCCCATTCAAGTACATTTTCACCACTGCTTCTTCGTCCTATCTCACCCTTCAAGACAATGAATATAAAAAGTTGAACATGAAGAAAACTTAACTTAGGTCTATGAAAAAAAAACCTTGCTTTGATCACATAAAACTGTTTAAAAGTTATATATGAATTTTTATATGGAAAAGATATTTCTTACCAAAAGCATTTTCATTGTTAATGGGTGAGCTGAACCTTCAAAAAGAAGCCCAATTCCCATCAATGCAGCTACCTTGACCAAAAAAAAAGGAAAAAGCAACAGTGATAACAAATAATTTGAATTGTTAATAAACGTCGATATTAAACACCTCTTGACAGTATCGAACTTGATTCATACCTAGAAAAACAATGACATTTGATGCATGTTTTACAGCTGATCAAATGAATTCAAGTTTCAATTGTCTGCAATCTCCAGGCTTTCAATTATCAACTCAAATTTCACCAAAATTTGGTTAATAAGCTACCTAGATGTTCAGTGCCACTCCCATAAACTATTCTAAACTTCTACTTACTGTAAAAGCCAGTATGAAGTAAAAAGAAGGAAAAACCTGTAGAAGCGTTGGCAACTCAATTTCTGGTTGTCGAGAAGGGATGTGAACATTGAGAGTCTAAAGTTAAAAGAAAAACCAAACATTACATACCGCCAAAAAATAAAAAATCAAAGCATCAGATGATTAGTTCTCATTGAATATACTAAAAGACTTTTAACTGTTCTCTAGGAAAAACAAGTCAGTGCAAAAGTGGTTTATTCTTTTTAGTTACCTTTGATATTTCTGGGTCCATGGTTCCCCTGTTAGATGCAGCAAGGCCAAGCAATAGACCCGCACTTGTAACATCATGCTCCTGGAAGAGAAGTAAAAACATTTATTTCTTTGTTAATCTTTCGTATTATTTCCTTTTTCCAACATCCTTTCAATGAGTCAACTTCCCAATTAAAATGCGATGGATAATAATTTCCAAGGAAAAGATGACGATATTTTCCTTGTAATATAAACAGAACTAAGAGCCAGTGCAGTTTAGTATGCAGACATAACTGAGCCACTGATATTTTATTTTGTAACATAGATGGTAGAATGACATACAGAGTACAGAAGGTCATTCATTTAAGGGAGATTTTGAGTTTCAAATTTCAGGACCATTCTTGTACACATCAAAACCAAAAGGGTAACTACCATAGTAGACCAAATTTGCAACATTTTAGTCAAATTTGGTAAAAAAAACATAACTAATAAAATACGAAGAACAACCAAAATTAGAATCATTTGTGCTATGAAGCATGCCTCTTACAGATCATGCTACCCATCATTACCAATAGGACAGCTGATTTGCTGAAATAGGATATCCACAGCACTAACAATTGCAGCTTCAATTTGGCACCACTCAATGGAAATTGTATACACAAACTAAAAAATAATGAACATTTTGCCAATATATAAATCATGCACCAAACAGAGCAGAAACAAAAAAAAAAAGGGACAAAATGAAATCAATTGACTGTACCTCAGAAAGGTACCGATACGCATCAGTAGCAGCCAAAACCTTCAAATGACCATGCAAACCTAATGCAAACAGCAGCCCAGCATGAGTGAAGCTAGGCTCCTCAGGTTTGTTGTACTGTATCCAGCTCCTCAACATTTTACCCTGTAAAGGTAATTTACCTATATAAGAGACCCCTTGCAAAAACATCAGTTGTGCACGGTAAAAACTACTATGAATGCACATTTATTTGGGCTTGTTACAACTTAGTTTGAGCTCTTAATTAGTGTTGGTTCATGATAAAAATAAGCAGGCACTTCAGGATTTGTTTACCTGGAAAGGAGCAAGTCTCAAACCAGCAGCTACACCATTGTGAAACTCGGGCCATGAACAAAGGTCCGTGATATTTCTTATATTAGGGTCGATATTAACCTAACCATCAAGAATAAAAGTGAGAATTCAAATGTCAAAGAAAATGCAAGGCTACCTAACCTATTGCTGACATACTTGAATGTTAGTCAAAAAATAGTCCAAAATCGTATAAAATACGTCCAAATCAATCAATTAAATGTCTGATAGTGTTCAAAAGTTATAGTATGCAAGGGACAAGAAAAGAGAAAAGTTTGCTTCCTCAAATATTTGTGAATAGACTTCTCTGAAATTCATTTTACGAAAAGATAAAAAGTTTTCTTCCTCGAGTATTTGCATTCAAACTTCTCTGAACAAATTTACAACTTACATCACACAATATCATTTTTAATATTTTGAACTAATAAAAAACAATTACTTACTGATGCATTTTGTTGCGCAGGCAATCGTCCAGCCAAGACCAGCTTGGGGATGCCAAGTGCCTACAAAGGAAGTATATGTAGAGTTATACATAAGCAAAACAAGGTCCACATAGAGGCACGGTGCAATTATATATCCTATTTACCTCTGTTAAGAGAGTATAAGTAGTAGACAATGTAAAAGCACCACGACCGAAGGGTAAAGCAGTAGTCCTCTGAGCAAGGTTCCATAGCTTTTGCTAGCAAGAGGTGAAAGGGGGCCGAATCAGACAGAGTATTAAAGCAGAAAATTAAGACCCAGGATGGAACAAAGAAAAACAGATAATGCAAACCTGCTGAACTTCTTGATCACTAGCACTAGGGTTAATAGACATCTGTATAGCAACAGGCCTTGAGGAGCACAAGAGCCTTCTCACCTTCATCAAAATGGGTTAACAACCCAAATTAAGCATGGAGTAGAAACATAAAAGTTTCTTTAACAACCAAAATTAAGCATGGAGTAGAAACATAAAAGTTTCCAAAAAAAAACAGGAAGCACAAACCTCATTGAGGCGTAAATCACGACCAAATCGTAGCTGGGTGCTGGAATTGAAGATATGCTCCATGCCATCCTCTACATTTCTGTAAAGAGAGTCTGGGTCCTCTGAATTGGACACTTCCAGCCAAGTATGTTCTGACGAAGAAGAGGGCACAGTCACTGGCTGTAGATGTAGCATGTATGGTACAGATAATGAGGCCAGATCAGCACTGTTTTGAGATCCGTGCTCCTTCCTCAATTTTGCCCTGGCGAGGTCCTCACGGCCGACCAAGACATAAGCTGCAGCAGGCCAATCAAGAGGTGGAGAATCACGGCATATGTCCAATGCCTAACAGGAAATACAAATGACAAATTAATTAGAAGAGAAGAGAGGTAACATGGACTGCAGAGAACCAAAATCAAGGATAAATATTTTGAACCCGAGGTTCTATACCTTCCATATCAAGTAAATAAACTAAATAATTACTTCTACAATCTTATTATATAACTAAAAGTTTTCAGTATATGAAAGGGTATATTGGGTCACTTAAACATGTATTGGATATTATTAACAAAGAAGCTATAAAATACCACTATAATGTCGAGTAAATAAAAGGTAATATATGGAGTACGGCCTAAATTGCACCCATTAAATAAATAAGGGAAATTTTTACTTATATTTTTCTTCAATATATCATTAAATAACTGAATGTTTTGCACATAAAAGGTCAACATCCAAAAACTAGAGGAGTGGAGAGGTGTTGTGTATAAAAACATACATGACGGAGTGGGAGAGACACACCGACAGGGAGCAAATCGAGATGTTGACGGCCGAAATTTTCAGCTACCATGGCCAAAACCACGATTTCCTCTCTACTTCTAGCAGATCCATTAGCAATTTCACAGTTCACCCCAGAAGATAAAGCGGCACCATTCTTTTCGGCTCCCAAAAGAAGACTAAAAAAAGATAACACTTTACGGGCCCAACCCAACACTGGGCTCTTAGACTTACAGATTAAAGTTGGAATGTTGTTTGGATTACTGACTGATTTACATCCTTTCTTTAGAGAAGTCTCCAGCCAACAAAATACAGAAGACGGCTCTGAACAGGCAAGAGTAAATTTGTCATCAAAGTTTGGAGGGGGGTCCATTCTTAATTTAATTAAGATCTCAGGGAAGTCTCGACAATAGTAATCAACATACTTGGTCTCCCTGAGATATACCGACATGATACACAACAAAGAAGCAAGGTGCTCCACATCCCTAAAAGTTTGTAGTAATATGATATGAGAAGCAAAATTTTGACATGAAATGGCAAAAATGAGAAGTCAATGCACTTGATAAAAGAAAGGATTAAGAATCTGGTCTTACTTCTTACGTAAAATATTAAGCTTAAGACTCTCATACAATGCATGCAATGATTTCAACATCTCCACAAACCGCGAATAATAAGATTGATCCTCAAAACCTTGTTCTCTTCGATAATTGCAATTATATACACCTGCAATTGGTTCTGAATCTGCCAAAATCGATAGCAAAGAAGCTGAGGACTGCTTCCTGTACTGGGCATGAAACCTGCTACCCAGTAGAAAGTCCCATGCTGTTTTTTCCTTTAAAGAGCACATCAGGTTATCCCTCTTAAATGGTGGATTTACATGTTCACTGCAGATTTTTGAAATTTCAGAGGAGAAAGATTCCCACTCTTGATCAGGATGGGAGTCTGAATCAGCCAAGTATGACGAACTGCTGTCACCCCAGAGAAAAGAGAGAAAGTGTGTGTAGTAAGAATTTTGCAAACCCTCAGCCATGGCCGTTATGCAATCATTCACCAAAGAGGAAAAAGGGTATTTTCGTAAAGCGCACCGAAATACCTATTCATAAACAAATAATAAATCACTGTAAAAACAGTTGAAGAGGACACTATGGAGTCTGAGGTCACAAAGACCCTTTTCTAGTTTGTTCAACTCATGTGTTAGCTCTTCAATCCACATTTGAGCTACTCTTGCTTTAATTGTTAAAGATAACTATTCCACATGAAAATTAACAATTGCGAAGAAAACTGGCTTAACAATTGCAAATTAAAAGTTATTTTTAATATACTTCAGCATTTGTGATTAAAATAAGGATGCTTTTGATTGTTGGATAAACAGATTCAGAATTGAAGGTAACTCAACACTTAGCAGGTTTGACTCCAAATAAGAAACTGAACCTGGCCATTGTTACAAGCTAAATTTATGCGGCCCTCGACAGAATCCTTCACACCTACAATCTTCAGGTCACCTCTTGAAGGTTGTAAACCATGTGTGGCGAAATCCTTGCCTAAACCGGCTGGTAACGTGTATCTACAAAGGCACTGCTTTCCAGACTGCAAACATACATACAAGCATTGTTATTAACAAAAAAAAATTACAAACAGTTAATGTACACACCAGTAGACACCATATTAATCCTTTTGGTGAATTATGATGCCTCCTAAGTTGCATTGAGTAAGACATTTTGTCAGCCAGGCATGGAAAATGTTTAGTATAAATCTATAAATTAAACACTTCGACATATCCAACATGAACATGCACCATGAATGTTATGACAAAAGCCAAACATCATATTTTTTTCTATTTGAAAATGAAATCTTACATAGAGAAAGAGGTGGTTTTCTGCGCTCAAGATAACAACATCACTGAAAGGCAAGGCTCCAGCTCTAACTCTGAAACATTCAAATGTACAAAGGTAAATCCTTAATATCCCTATGTTTGTTAAAATGGCAGAATGTCAAGGTACATAATTCATGCATGGTACACCTAGGTCGAGTCACAAGCACTGGTGAAGCATCAATGGCGGGAACACTCCAAGTGGTAAGAGGTTTAATATCAATAATACCCTCTTCATTAGCCTCATCAGTACAAAGCCTAATTCCAAGCAGCATCTTCTGCTCAGAAAACAAGAAATACAGAACTGGCATTGCATCGATATCTGTTGCCAAGAACACCTGAACAATGATATTGAAGATGCAAAAAATTCAGAATTACCCGAAGTGGACAATATTGTGGGTGACTATATATTTCAGACGGAAAGAAAAGACAGATTTGAAAGACCTTACTGGCAGGAGACTGACTCTTCCCTTGCCATATCCTTCTAAAAACAAAATGATGTAGACACTTGTCAGCAGGAACTGCTGAAGAGGACCCAATAACAACAGCCTGCCAAAGAGAGTACTGATGTTTTCCTGAATTAAACAATTATGAGTGTTAAAAAATGACAGAAAATGTTGACATAATACAGTATAGGTAGATTACTCAAGGACTTTGTCTTCTATTACAAATAATAGAATACCTTTATTGCAAGATGCCATTAGAGGTATGTGATCACTTGTCCAAATAGTTTTCTCCTCAAAATCTTTCATCAAGCACAACTTGCCCCTTTCTTCAAAATAGGTAGCCTGAAAAGTTCATAATGACAGATCTTTTCAGTTGAACAGGTTTGACTGTATGATAAACCATCAAATTATATTGATTCATTTTCAAACCACACTGAATGCTTCACATGTTTCAAATTTGCTAAATAAACCCAGAATTCTTTTACAAATCAAACAAGATCCACTGATCCAGCAATAAACTCATTTGCTTGTAAAGAAAAATTCCATTAAACATTGACAGGCTTGACCTCGTATGATGCCACCTTTTTCCACATACTAGTATATATTGCGATATGAGCTCAAAAATTTATTTTGCCTCAGTTTACTTAGATAGAAAAAATGTCAGGCTGATTTAGGCACTTGTTTGCTTAGAAAATTTCATAATCGATTACTGACATTTGGGAATTAGCCTGAAAAAATAAAATTTCATAATCAGTTACTGACATTTGGAAATCAGCCCGAAAAAATAAGAAATGTTAGGTACTATTATCAGATAAATTTTGATATTGGCCGTTATTCGTAGAAAAAATTGCAACACATTTATAGTACACCGACGAGGACAACTGATTAGTTCAGTAACTTAACTAAAGTAGCCATTTATTGCACTGAACCCCCAATCACAAAACAGATACATGTGCGCAGACAGAAAACACACATATCTAACATGCTCACAAGCACCACAAATAAAGCAAGAAGCAAGAATACTGTAAATAACCTGAGGTTCTTCAAGAGGATGCCTTAAGACCAAAAGGGAAGAAACCATAGCTGGGTCATCCTTGACAGGAGGCTTCAAGTGCCTGAGCCTATGCTCCTTATTGGGCCGGGAAATGTCCCTTCCATGTAAGGGAGGGCTGGACGTTGATGCAGCACGGTTAACATCAGCAGCTTTCTGGATAAGAAGGCCGGTTTTTGATGGCCATATAGAAGCCACAAAATATGGAAGCGGGGTGCAAAACACGTCTCCTAAAACAACAAAAATTGGAACAAATTAAATTCGGAATTACTTAAAAAAGGTTTGTACTGATATTATTTGTTTCGACATGTTATGTGCGCTTGCACAGAACAGCTGTATACTCTTGCTTCTTTCAGACTATAGATTGCAACTGGATGGAATCCGTTGCTGTATTTGTAGGTGATACAGAATCCTGCATGGATGGTATTCCAGGGGTTTATGCCACAAATTGCCACTGATAGCTTTTACTCAATGTTTCATGTCTTTCTCAGAAGGTCAGTTTGGTGCAAACCAAATCAAACAAAACCAATTTTTTCTTTAATTGACAAAACACAAGAACTAAACCAAATTAAAATGTCAACCAAAGAAAGAAATGAACCAAAACAAACCAAAAGAACATCGTTTCCTCGGTCTGGCTGAAATTATTCAAATTTTGAACCAAGAACAAAAAAGTGCATATCTTATTAAAAACCCCAAAAGTTACTAGTAATACAATAAATGTACCTTAACAATCTCAGATTCTCAATCACGAATATGACACCCATTTTTTTTCAATTCAGTCAAAATAAATCCCAAAAGCACTGTTTCATTCTAAAAAACACCAGTTTAATTGATCCAGAAACTTTTTTCGGAAAAACAACTTGCAGGTACAAACTAATAGTAATAAAATGTTTTTGTCGATCAGTTGTCCATCACTTTGTATTAACTATATAATAAAATAGTGTGCTCAACTGGAGCAGAAGTTCACACACAATAAAATTTGAAGTCAAATACAAATTGGAGGAAAATTTGGAATGCTATAAACTAATTATTTATGGAAGATAAAAACAAGGAAAAATTGGAATAAGCTTCAGTAAAAGGAAATGAAGGAAAAACAATCTAAAGCTAACCCTCAGATTATGTAACATGCAGACAACAACAAAAATGAGAAGCTGAACTTACTGATATTTCTTTTTTTCCTTATAAAAAGAATACATGATCCTTCCAATTTACAATCCAAATTTTGGGCTGGTTCAGCTTTTCAGAATTTAATGAAACCAAAAATAAAAAACAGAACAATCCCAAACTTTCAAACAAACTAAACCAATGGAACCAAAATACCGAATTGTTTTACCCAAAATCTTTGGCAGTTGGTTTAAAATCAAAAAAATGGGATCCAACAAAGACTGCTAGCTGGAAGCAGTCTCTGTGATCAGAACTTTGAATTTAAATCCTCCTTATGCTGCCAAAG
Organism: Rhynchospora tenuis; assembly: GCA_027725995.1. Classification (NCBI taxonomy): domain Eukaryota; kingdom Viridiplantae; phylum Streptophyta; class Magnoliopsida; order Poales; family Cyperaceae; genus Rhynchospora; species Rhynchospora tenuis. Next base: position 66,683,425 of record CM050889.1, on the reverse strand, counting down.
AGGATTGCATGCATTATGTGAGAAAATTAGTGAAAAAACAAAGCATTGTTTCTGAGATAATATTCTCTATGCATCTCTCTCAAATTTTATTTAAAAATCTTCAGTGCCAACCTTGCTTCTGGGAGACATTGGTCCATCAACCATTTGGTCCAATTGTGAGGTTCCATTTCTTTTCCTTTTTAAAGATGAAAAAGGGAAAAAGAAGTAAAAAAAAAAAAAAAACAATAGCTAACCTTGAGCTGTATAAAATGACAAGCAATCAGCTTGCAATGCACAAAGTACTGGCTCTGATATAGAATCCATGCGACACCAGCATACCTGAAAAATCAGAGCACCATTATTTTCCAAACTAAACCGTCAACATTGTTGTGATTTCAATCAGTTGCATAATACAATGGAGCCTACCATGAGAACTGGACTTTCAGCTGTAAATCTTTTGTAAATCCTGGTGCCCATGCTCCATATAATCCTGCCAAGAGTGGAAACAATTGATAATCATGATTAGACACACTGCATTTCACACTAAATAAAGGAAAACGAATAAACAGTAAAATAACTTATTTAAATCCCATAACACTTTTTATGCATTACAATCATTCTGATCAAAATTCCACGGACGTTACAATCAATTGCTAACAATAGAATCTCTCGCCAAATTTCGATATCATTAGTGAGAAATGTTACTGTTACCTGTTACCACGAACGAAGACCTCGTGTTCTCCAAATTCATTGGAGGAAGTTGCGGATGCATCACTGGATAAATCGATGCTAGCGGACAGGGGATCTGAGGGAGTCTCACGAGTGACTTCGGGGCCGAATAGGTGATACTGATACTTCTCCGGCGTGACGGAGGCGGTGGAGGCCTCGGAGACTTCGCCATCGGCCTCCTCCGCCGTAAGGCCGAAGGGCCTGAACTCGCGCAGCACTGTTAGCTGCCGTACTTTGACCGACATTGCCAGAATCAAGAGTAGAGAGAGAGAGAGAGACGGGACTGAGAAGAGAGATTGAAGTGGCTTCCCGCCTAATGGCGCGCTAAGTTTTTGCGAAGAAAAACCCTAACGTGGGTAGGAAAGAAGGTTTAACGATTTAGGCCCCAATTTGGACCCGAATCCGAACCGGCCCAGTTTGGGTTCATAAAGTCGGCCTTGTAACACCTTATAGCCCAACCCACGTGACATCTTTTACGTAGATAATTTTGGACTTCTGATGTGTGTGGGAATTGATCTTGGGAACAATTTTATTTCAGTTTGACTGGTGTCCCATTTGATTGCATCTTAGTTAGTTTAGTTATGATGCATACTAATATAACTGCCTGACACATTGAAAAAGTCAATTTTATTGCAGCTTATTATTTTAGGGGCCGTCAGAAACACTTTTCATTGTTGCATAATTGCCCCAGGACTGCAACTCGGCAGTGTTTCATGAGCAAGGTAACAATTTCACTTCACCTTCAATTTGAAATCAAATTAACATAGCAGCTTAATAACTTTACCAGGATAACAAACACTTGTGAGCATGCTGCTTGCAATTCACTGGAATGTACATTTATATACTCAATCAAATGATCGAACTCTGTTTAACAAAAAAGAGGCAAAGTTTATTTTATTTTTTTAAAAGAAAGGCACAAAATAGTTATCAAACCAACAAAAGGACCCCTTGTATATTAAATAAAAGTTGAACCAACAAGAAACTTTCCATTCAGCCCTCGCTGTTTTACACAACAAAAAGAAATGACGGTACATTTAACTGACAGGTTCATATATATAGAGCAGACAACCTATTGAGCCATTAAAGCATAGCTCCCAACACTTAAATGCGAGCTTGCTTTTCTACTTTATTCCTCTTATTACTTTTGGTTTTAGTAGAAAAATGTTAACTATCTATCCTCTCGTAAGTACTTTGTCCAAGATACATCTCATTACAACAGTATATAATCTCGCTTCAGGAGCATTGCTCCAATCAACAGTTCTCTTTCTGCCTTTAAATGCATATTTTCTCATAAGAAGCCAAATTTGAATTCTCAATCAACAGGCCAAAGCTAAGGTGTCTTGACTGGCCCTGCAGAGACCAGGCAAACAAAGAAATATGAATCAGCAATTGAAATACAAAGTATCCAATAATTAGGAATCTATTCATAAACCAAATGTTTACCGCACAACTATGTTTCTTAATAGTTGGATATATTAATTATTTAATCCTGTACTACAAATCCCACTTCTTCTTTTTTCATTCAACCCCGTCAGGTACAAAACCCACTATGTCAACAAATATTTAGCCCATTTAAGTGATCACAACTTAAAACATATTTTCAAAAATTAAGCAACCCTGCCATTGAATCATGAAAACAAGAGAGCTTTGACTAACCAGCAGATGTGATAGCGTTGCACATCAGTCTTGATTTCAAGGATCCACTTCTTCAGGTATCCTGGCATTGCCTAAATAAACAAGCTGCATCTCATCTCTCCAAATCTGTCTCGTACACAACACAAATCATATCCAATATATTAATAAAAAGGGCCCAATAAGTGGCGTACTATATACAGAGCTGGGTTTTGTATGAGTTCCACTTACCGTGTGTCTGAATTCCACTCTGATGTGAGGGACATTAGTTTTATGTATATCATTGCCATCTGGACCTCGCAAGTAGTAATATCTACCAATCCAGTGTGACTAAAAGCAAATAATATAAATAAAATAATTTGTATCAGTAAAAGCAGATGTGAGGATTACAAAGCACCCAACAGAGACCACCTACGTTATAACATTTTAAAACCTGACCTTAAGGGCGTGTGAAAATCCTGACTGATAGACTGAATTCCTAGCAATCTCACATAAATCACAGGAACTGAGCTTCCACAACTGCATGACAATAAGAAGACAGATGATTGTCAATGAAGTGAGCATGAGATATGTGAATGAGAGAGAGAGAGAGAGGGAGGGAGAGTACAGAGGCAGCAATGCTGTATTCTTCAACAAGGGGCTCCTTAGTGAGATGAATTTGCAAAGGATCATCAGTCGAGAGCGACACATTAAGGCCTCGTTGGAAGAAAGTTGGAAATGGGTTGCGGTGATAGTCCAGAAAGAGTGAATTATTGCTCAAAGGAGACATTGCTAGTCCAATCTAATTCAATAATGAGATTGGAAATTAAAATCAATCTATGCATGGTCATAGCAAAATTGCAACACTGATTATAAAGCACATTTAACAAAGGAAAGCAATATTAGTATTAACGATTTACCTGAGCAAGATAGTACAAGTACTGAAGGACTGGTGACTTTCTTAGGTTGATTCCATGAGAAATGTTGTTAGCAATAAGAAATGTTGCAGCCAAGTGATCAATATCTCCAGCCTTTGCATAATCAAGTGAGAAAGAATTCAATACCCACAAAAAGAAATGCTTGACAATAAAATAATAGGTAATTAATTAGAAAATTAATACCTCTCCAGCATGCGGACGGAATTTGATAGTAGTCATACCCTTAGACTCCCGGAGCTGCACTTGTCATAAAGGAAAAAAGTATGACTAAGTTCCTTCAAAAGCATTATACTAGCAACACATTTGCTTCAGAATTACCACCCCTCTTTACTAATATGGAATAGGAAGCACAAACAAATAGAACTAAAGCAGAATAGTCTGTGTACTGCAAGCATCAATATTAAATGGCACAAAATAAAGTTCCTAGCTGGCATTAAACCCAAAAAAAAAAAACCATGACTTTCATCAATTTTAAATAGGGATTACCTTGTTAAGAGTATACAAATTAGCATAGCAGTAGTAAGCATAATAGGAGAAAGCAGGGTTAAAGACGTTAGTCCATTGCTCTGGTGTAGGCATGTGCTTCGTTGGACGCCTCTCTGGCTTGCTCTCATCGTCAACCAAATCCAACCCCACAACCTGAACAGACATACTACTTGCACCAATTATGCATAATTTGTAACATATTTCTACATATATAATAGAGATTGTTGTACCTGTTTCAAGAAAACATGCAGCTGGGGGTGTGAATCTGGATCGACTGTGACCTCAAAAAGAGGAAGAAATATGTTATCAAGCAGATTCTGAAATGAAGTCACTGTGCCCATTTCCTTGTACACATTATATAGTCTGGGAATCTGTCAGAACAGAAAATTGAGGAATAGAAATTAATATTGGTTTTTACTAAAAAGTGTATAATTGACTATGATAGTGAAGGGAGAAAAAGCACCTGAATTAACCAAACGACGTTCTCACTATATAGTTCATTATTGACTATCCAACTTGCAAGTTGATCCCACTCACTTTGCTTCCTTCCATATACAGATATCCTATATTCTGCCATCTAATAATCAAGGAAATCAGGTATGCAAAATTAGGAATATGAGTGCCAAACAGATTACTGCTAAAGTAATTTACAAAGTACAAAAATATGAAGAAAGTACTGTGTGCTTGTGCCACAATAAATCATTATTATCTTAATTTACCACTCTGTTTTAATCTTGGTAGTTGGTATACTGTTTGCTTTACTATGATTGGGAAAGGCATTGTGCACAATAAAAAATTGCTTATTATCAATTAGCAAAAAGGATTACCTGATATTTGCTTGCAGAAAGGTCTGAGAAAACTTGTTTTGTCAATTCAGCAAGAAAGCGACCTACATGGAATCAAATGGCAACATGATTTAGCAACTATATTCCCCAGTCAAAACAAATAATCTGAATAAGAAATATTCCTTGAAGCAATATTTTCTGAGCAACATACCTTGAATAAGATTATCCTGTTTAAGGAAAATCTCCCGAAGACGACTTTGACCACATGGATTGTATTTTAGGTTAAATTTATCGAAACGGTGAAAAGTACTCTTATCAGCATGGACATCCAACAAGTCAACATTTAGATCATATCTGAGAAATGAGAAAGCAAACCATCAGTGGTCGCCATCCAAAATGTACATTGTCATTCAATTCAATTACTGATATTTGCAACGCTCACCCAGTTAAGTCCAAGCTCTCAAAGACCTCCTTCAAAGTCATATAGGTCCCATCTCTAAAAATCACAACCTAAAATAATGCAAATCCTTAGCAAAATTTTCAATTGAAATTAATAAACTACCCCAGACACAAATATATGCTAAATCCTACCTCATCAGGTTCTTTCCTAAGCTTGGATTTGATGAATCTCAACAGGTGTTTTTGGTTCATGCATGCTGAGTGGTGCACGTGTGTATCAACCTTTCTGACATTATAAAAATCACGATGCGGTGCAGTTTTTTGCGCAAGGAACTCCTTATCCGCATTAAGCATCAAATGAAATTTAAATTTCTGCATATAAATCACAAGCACAATTAAGCAAAGAATCAAGGTACAGTGAGACTGCTTCAATTATTATCTAATTGACCTAGACTGCCAATCAGCCAAGTTGACCTCATGGGTTAGGATTTGATCAGAGCTCAACGCAGCACAGACCAAATCAACGCAGCACAGACCAAATCAGATTCAGGTCAGAAGAGAAGATCAGAAACCAACCCCTGTAGCAAATAGTTTTGCATTCTAATTAGAAGTCCAGAGTACACTCCATAATTGGAATACAGACAGTCAGTTCGACACTTCAACCTACCCAAGTTTAAATTGACCAACAACACTGGTTATTGTTTTTGCACCGCTAGCTGTCAGGTTCGCTCTCAACTAATTTAAAACTCCATATAGAATCATTGGACCAACAGAAAACCAATTTCACATTTCCAACCCTAAATAAAAAGATAAATTACATGTTCTAGAAGATTCAAACGATTGTGACACACGGTCCTGATATTTCCTGCTGCAATTACTCGAAGGATGTAATGTAAATCAGTGAAAAAGGTAGTAGCATCAGCTACAGGATATAGCCTCTCTTCGCAATCTTTGTTCATGTATACATGCACCACACCATCCACCATTTGAAAATAGTGCTACATTAGTAAAAAAAAAAAGAAAGTTAATACATATATACTGATGAACATAAGATAATATATTGAAACCCTCTTATCTAATTACTATTAACTTACTAACCTCAGTTTTCTCTTCAGGGGTATAGCTAAATGGGTTAGGGTTAGGTTTTGGTGTGCTAGGGTCAGTAATGACTTCCTTCTCCCATGGTGCAACGTTCTCTCTAAAAACATAACTGTCTCTTAAATCGAGACAAGTCTGGAGGGTCTTGTACACATCTATTTCATCAATAGCTGGTGTCTCTGTAATTGAATGTAGTAAGAAGTTAAAATTCAACTTGAGTGATTCACCAACCTTGAAATTAAGGCACTTTACCAAGTCAAATTCGAAATTTGCATATATATTCACAAGTGCTTTACGGAACACTACAGACCCAGACAACAACTACTGATTTGCTTTCAATGTGAAAGAGATTTCCTTATCCTTTATTACAAGTAGAACGCACGGGACCAATTTTTTACTAAATATAAAGCATTCCAAGCACACTGTGGATACAGACGTTAAGGGAGGTCATACCAATAGGAGTGATATGAAGTTTGGTAAAAGACTCCTGTTCAGGTTCTTTTCTCAGAATGTCAGCAGCTATTGGGTCAGGTTGGACGCCATGTAGATCACCTGAAACACTGTGGGATCGGATCATGGCTGAAGACAAAGCATTGGATTCTCCATTCTCAGTCTGATTACCTTTGGCTTCATTTTCCTGCTTACCACCAAGCAAAAACCTTCTTACGGTACTGTATATGTATGTATTACATAGATATGTCTTCAATAACAGAAAATACTTATAAGCTAATAGCAAAATTAAATGATGACAGATATTCAAATTAAAACTTAACAAAAGGTGTGATAGAATAGTCAAGATACAGGAACAAGTCAAACCTATAATTTGTTGAAATTTTCAAAATGAAGGATTTCCATTAAAAAGGACAAAAATAAGATAAAAATTCAGAAGCAAAATAAGATACACATCTGGTATTGCATAAGTAAATTTCATATATCTCTATGGAAAGAAACAAAATTCATATATTTCTATGGGTACAAGATAATTTACAGCCTACGATACAGAAAACTTGTTGAATAGTTGGCAATATAATACAAATTACCAAAATGCAACAAGACAACTCTTTCTTTAACCACGTTGCCACCTCCACCTTTAGGTACAAGGACAAGTTGACAGCCAATGTCAAGCTTTTCAGAAAAATAAAATAAAATACTTTTAACCAAAACAGATCGACTTACGACGTTTCCATTGGAATGCAAATAGATAGTATCGAGCTTGGGATCACTGTGTATGACATCATCTTCATCTGAACCTTCTAGGCTGCCATAGGCACTTGCACTTGCAACTGGAGACTTCGGAGAGGTTGGTCTAATTAAATGTGTCATCCTTTTGGCTGAACCTGAGTGCACGATAGACCTAGCACCTGATATGTTTCCAGTTACAATGTTATGCTGATTAAGATTATAAGGATAAGAGAACTAAATTGAAGTAGGTGGCACCTTGAAAATACAAATACATTGGAAAATTTTGTTAATGATGTAGAAGTAATGCACAGATTTTTGCGTGACAAAGGCGCAAGAGAATGAAGGTGCAAAATTTTCATGGACCGAGCCCATCATAATTTATATATTTATTTAAAAATTGAAATCAATTAAGCATGAGGAGAATTCCAAAGCCACCTATTTTGTTGCCACTTTATCATTAAAACAAAACAAAAATTGAAATGGCGAAAAATGTAGTTACATGAGATTTAATCGCTTTATACTTGCAATGTAATTAATGACAACACAACCACACATTCATGAGCATGAAAAACACAAAACCCAATGTACATAAACTGTCTAAGCCACCGAATGCTAAGAAACCTCCTGAAGCCCATGAAAATGGAACAATAATATCAATATTTTATATGCATGTACAGTAACTCTGCTTATCACATTTCTCAGATTTATTTAAGCAATTCATGTAATTTTAACTAATTTTTAAAGCTAAAGGAAAAATGGAGACACGAAAAGTGAAGGCACTTAAAACCTCATTAAGAATATAGATATATTTACCATCACCCCAACAATTTTAGAAAAACGAAAGAAATAATCCCCCGAATTTCATTCAGTAAAACAAAAGCACCACCTCTTTCCCTGAGTGGGATCAATCAATGCAATCAGATTTATCTATCATTTCTGTAATATCTCTGTTCTAAAATTGGCACATGCACATGCACATGCAATTTCATAAATTGAATAGTCTTTTCAAACAATATACAGAACGGGAAAAATCCAAAGTTAATTCTAGTCATCAATAAGTAAATCAGACCTTTATAAGAACAAAATTTCGAAGAAGAAATCAACTAATATATCTCCAGTCATAATAATCGAGTACTACACTATACATTCTATAATAATTTATTCTATTCTAACGCTACAAATTTCTCACTCAGGCGAGAAATCAGAAAAGAACTGAGGCGAACCATAGTGGCAATAATCAATACCTTCTCTGGAAACATGAAGCCGAGGCAGTCCGGGAGGGATCGAGATACCCCCATTGGCGGCCTGACCAGTGGGCCCCTTTCCCCATGCCACCTCCTCCTCCTCCTCCTCCTCCTCCTCTTCCTCCTCATCCCCATCCACGTCAGCGACCGCACTTATGTCAGGAAGCGACATCACGCCACGCTTGATTCGTTGCTTCTTGCGGCGCTGGCGTGGCGGGACGTGATTGGAGGAGCGCTCGCGCGCGAAGTCGAGGAGTTGGTTTAGGGTTTTGCGGTGCATGTAGTAGGCGGACACGGCGGCGAAGGACGCTCCGACCAGCGCCGCCATGGCGAGGTGGATAGCGTAGTAAGAATCCATGGAGGTAGATAAGTGGAGAATAGAGAGCAGAGTTTGTTTGTTGCTTTCTCTTATGTTTTTTTTTTTTTTTAAATTTTTGGTTTTTTTTTATTAATTGTTTTGGAAGAGGGGAAGTGGGACTGAAGGGGTGTGGCCGTCTGTGCTTGAAAGAGAGAAGATGTGGGAAGTGGGGTTTGTTTATTTATAGCGGGAGAGGGAACAATTCGGAGCGAATATTGGGGAAATTCCGCATTTTTTGTCCCCCGTTTTTTTTATGATTTTTATAAATTAAATTTCTGAAAACTTATAGGATCGAGGCGAAATTATTGGTAGCTGACTGAACTGACGGTGACGGTCATCTGTTTTGTGGGGTCTGTACTCTTTACCTGTTCCCGCTTGTGGGTCCACCTTTCTGTGATTGTGGAGCAAGTTCACTTACTAGTAGATGTCAAAAAAAAATTAGTAATTAATTTGGAAGGTGCTCTTGTATCAATATGTACTTGGGCACTGAGTAAAATTTTAACTGGCCCAAAACAACATTTTTATATATATCAAGTAACATTTTACTTGATATATATCAACTTTTTTTACTTTTTTTTTGTTTTTTTTGTTTTTTTTTTGATAAAAACCCGTAGGCGATCAACTTTTTTACTTGACAGCTGCTGTCCAGGTTTCGAAAAAAAAAAACCATTTTAAGATGGGGGGCCTACTCTATCTAAATACAATGTATGCCTTTTCAAACACTGTTTTTGTTAAATCAATATACAATTTATAAACATGGTTTTTTAATAGCTTAGTCATGCCACATCACGTGTATTTAATATTTTTTTTTCACCATCTGATCATTTTTTTTTCTTTTTTCTTACTGAGTTAACAACTTCAATGATAGTACTACATGCATCAAAAAATTTCATGGGATGTTTTATCAAATGTGAGGTTTACTTCTTCTAATGCATGAAATGAATTACTTAATTATGTGGCTCTCTGCGGAAATTTGTATACATATTTTCATAATGTATTTTGTTCATGGCCTTTATCTTAGTTTAAAAATTGAATACTTTTCCAACAAATGATTATGTTATCACGGCGTAGTTAAAAGAACAATGCTGGTTTTATTAATCAATTATCAGGTTGATTGAAGTTGGCACATTTTTATCTAAATTGCCTTTGAAATATATAATTTAGTTATGTCGACGACAAATTTATTTGATAATTATAATATTTTTCTAGAAACATATTCAATTTTTTTTTTCTAAATGACAGTTCTAATTGGTATTTATTTACGGTACAAAAACACATACCTTTAACTTTCAAACGGTGTGATGGTCATTGTCAACAGTAGCAAATTCTATCCGTTTCAGTCTTTCAGACCATGTGTCTAATAAAAAAGATCAAGGTAAACGGTCCAAACGGAGTACTCAGATGTTACCATCGAATGGATAACTGTCTTCGATGATTCCATAAAAAATGGGTCATGTTTATGTGTCGATTTGACACGTGTCTTTTGCGAGTGTTTTGTACGTATATATCGCTATTGGATATGTATCCGACAGATCCAAATACAACTACTTCTAGTTCTAAAAGATAGTGAAGGAACGAAAACTGTAAAACTTAAATTTGTTTTGTTACAATATTGATAGAAGTATTAGAATACCAAAAAAGGAAGAGCAAATAGAAACATATAAAGAGAAAAAGGACATAGGTACTGCCGTATTGATCATGCGACAGTGTATATTTTCGTTATTTTTTTCAACAAAAATAGTGTTAATTTGCTTTCTTTATCGTAAAAGGAGGCCTCTTATTTAAACCAGCTTTTTTTTTACCCAAGAACGACTCCGGAGCTTCCTGTCTTTTCTTTTCAATTTTTGTTTTTACTAACAAAATTAACATTGTGAGTATGTACACAATTGATCTTATTTTTTTCTAAAAGATTAAACAAAGATGTAAAGCCCTTGGTCATGTTTGACGGGAACTTAAATTACAAATTGTCTTCAAACTAATTAAAATTTTTGTCTGTGACTTCATGCTTCTGAAATAATAAATTAAAATTAGAATTGCAATATAACTTTGCAAATTTGTATCGTCACTTTCAGAATGGAGAGTCCTGAATCCTTCAGGATATCCGATCACTTAGTTTTTCAGATTTAGATTGTACCTTTCTGCTTTTTTATTTTATTCTTTTTTATTTTTCGGCGGGTTCACTCTCTGAACTTCGCCCTTCTTTGTACATATTACAACTTTTCTTTATTTATAAAAGTTTTGGGGCTTGACCCCTTGCTTTCTTCAAAAAAAATTTGTATCGTCACTTTCATTAATAAATTTTTTATTTCATATCTAATGACAAACTACAAGCATTACCCAATCCCCAATTTTCAATTCTCGACTGCTCTCTTTTGTAGAACACAGTCGACCAATAACAAACCAAAAAATAACTAATGAATCAACAATATCAGGTTAAGAACGCGTGTAAAAATCCAAAAAGATAACTGACAAAAATAGTACGATTTCCCAGTCACTAATGTAGTGCTTGTTGCATGATTGCGCAATTAGCCAAAGTCTACAAATTCATTTTTTTTCTCACCGTCCCATAACAATTACCACTGATTAAGAGATTAACCAAGAAGCCATGTAACATGATATTGGAAAATAATATGAAGCGATCACCCATAAAAGTGCATAATAGCGTAACCCCCCCAAAATACTACCAGGTAGTTTAGTCAGAATTTTTTTATCTAAAGTCAAGTTGAAGCAAAAAAAAAAAAAAAAAAAAAAAAAAAGATCAAATAAATTAGCGACAGATAGTCCCAAGAACTTTGGTAGACGGATCGATGATTTAAAAATTAATTAATGCATTTGTCCTTGTGGGATAAAATGACGTGGCTCTTTCCCAACTGCACGAATACTTGTCAGGGAATTGGTGAACTCAGCGAAATAAAATTTTATTAGAATTTGAGATGGAATTTTAAACTCGAAGAGTTATATTAGAGAAAGATTGTGCATACATGCATGTACCCAAAAAGGAAAAAGCTTCATCAATATTGATAAAATTATTGAACCTTTATTGGCAGCATTTAATAGCATTCAGATCAAATCAGATAACGACTACTCCTAATTAACCACTAAACCGAACCACAAAAATTATCATGTTCGTGAATAGTGAGATCGATCGATATGTTTTTCACTACCGCAAGTACTGCTAACTTATTTCGCAAAAAAGAACTCTGAAAAATGCTTATTTAAAGTATATTTCCTAAAAAAAGATGTTCATCAAACGCAACGAGCTTTTCGTTATAAAGTTATAATAAAAAACCATACCTTTTCGTTATAAAGTTATAATAGAAAACCATACCTTTTCATAAAAAAAATATGTTTAGTTAAAGTTTGAAATATTATTTACATTGTAGTATTGTACCAAAATTTTTCCAATCTGCTCCGCATCACCCATGATATGACACTTGTTTAGTTGCAAAACTGGGGAGCTAAGAATCTGATACTAGTTAGGAAGTGGAACTGAAAGTGGGTCTGCATAATGTCCATTTGAAATTAATGGTCCCGTCTGTTGGTGATTGGATAAGAGAGATATGCGCATGCTATTGTTGTATCGTTTATCAATTATCATCTCGTAGTACATGCACATAAATTATCTTTTTTGGTTCTGTAACATAAACTATTATAGTGGTTGCTTTGCACTTGCATGGGACCTATAAGAGTGGAATATGCTTTGGAGTTGCTTGCTTAGTAGGGTGCAGATGGTTGTCTTTTTTTCCGATTCCAGATTCTCCGTAAATGAAGAATAATTGAAGAATGAAACCATTTGCAACATGCCTTTTGCTCGAAATTTTACATTGTGAGTACTTAATTCTATTTGATAATAATAAGCAAATATTTTATGTGAGTTGGGGTTGGGTTGGGGGGCATTTCATGTTGGCACTTTTTTAAAAAAATGCCAAAATGTGTGGTTAATTAGGTTTTTTTTGACGTATTTTTTTCATGTTAATTAGAAAACTGGAATCTTTTTTTTTTAAAAAAAAAAATGATTCTTTGGACTTAAAAGCCTAAACCGTCGAGTTGTCAGACTTGCGCGAGGGGGTCATGGGTAGAAAGTGGGATTTTTTTTTTTAATCCAAAATTAATTCGATGGGTTACTGATTTGCATCATATTGGGAAATTCTGCCATCAACACTAATTTATTAGCGGGTTTTTATCACAATCATCCTTGAGTGCTAATGAATTAATATCTCTTAGAGATGAGCGGTTGAGATGAAAGCCCGCTTCACAAATTAGTGCCAATGGCAGAATTTTCCATATTATTTTATTAATTCTTTCATATCAGATTTGTTACAAATTATAGGTCCCTGTCCATCTCATTTTCAAGTTTTCTACAAACATAGCTTTAGGTAAAAAAAAAAAGGTTTTCTGCAAACAGACGCAAGAATAATAAAACTATTTTACATGGATAGGGGAAAATAAAAGGGGAAAAAATGCCGAAGAGGGGGCACTTAAATCACGTCCTTAATATGAATATAAATACCTTAGTCTAATTCCACATTTTTACCTGTTAAATTAGAGATTAATAGGAAAATAAAAACAAAATGAAATGAATCATGCCAGTTCTAATCTATGTAAAAAAAAATAATCAAATAGTATAAGCCAGACCACAATTGATTTAAGTATCAATACCTATATATGACAAGTGCTCTTGCCCCAAGCACTTGTAAATAAATATATACGTTTCTCTTTTCTAGGTTTTGAAAATAAATCCAGATATTATGATTACGTTCATCCAATTTTAAACAAACTTAACAGTAATTAAAATAGACTCACACTATTTAGCTCACGATAAAATTATTACTATAAATATCTGTGCAATGCATCTGATGTTGGTTGCAATTCAAGCAAATCATATCGCAATAGTGCATTGCTTTTATGAAAAAAAAAATTAAAATAAAAATCGAACTAGCGGCAATTGGCAAAGGGGATGGAGTTTGGAGAATGACCCCAGACAAATTACAAAATTCCATTAGTGCTGTTTGTGTAACAGTTTAACAAGATTTGCTACACGTCTCCAGTTTGCATATTTTTGCCCTCATTGAGAGTGAGAGACGAGTCTACTTCCTCCATAGTTAAATTCATCACTTTGTTGCATTTGTAATAATCAGTTGCACACAATGTAAAATTTGTAATGAGAAGGGTCAGACGCCTCAATACACAATGCTCTGTTTTTAAAATCATTAATATAAAATTCTAAAATTAAATTATAAAAAATCATAAATTTTACAAGCACTTGAAAACAATGTCCATGAATTAGGTATATCAGTGCATTTTTACAATATCTTGATGATAATGAAAAAAAAATGTTCAAAAATCATAATATTTATGCGTGCATATAAAAATAATATAGATCATATCTAACAGTTTTTTATATATAAATTTTAATATTCTTAATTATTAAACTTCTTAAAATTGAGACATAGTATTGGAGCATAAAAAATGAAAGCATTTGAACTCTTCCTCGTTTACAATATAAGATGATGGGAGCTCTAACACAACAAATTATCACAACTTGTACTGATACTTAATACAAAATCGAATGTTGAACTAATTTTGTTCTTCTTGAGGAGTATGCTTCAGTATAAAGTTTTATAAATGGCTTTACAACTTAATTGTCATAGTTTGCTTAAATTTGTTCATTCTATCCACTCTTAGTCTCATTACAAATGAACTAAAAAAATTACAATAGAAAATCTTACATGGATGCGTTGTTGTTAAACAGAACAAGATCAACTACTTAATTTATTATTTGAATTTTAAATTTTAAGGTGTTTACTATATAAAAGAAATTGAAATAATTTGGCTGCTTCGACTTTTAAGAAACTTGCAAAATGTTTAAGAGAATACTACCCAGATCCTTTTTTTTCTTTAAAGCTTCAAACTAATTATTCGAATTTTTTTTTTTTATCCAAAAGCACCCCAAGAAGGGGGGCCAGCTTCTATTAGCTCGGTAAAAGAGTCAAATACAACAAAAAAAGTATCAGGAGAAGTTACACCTAAGAAGCACCAGGATGCCAAAACATGGAAACCATCCTTTACAATAATTATTTGAATTTGATATCTGAGTTTCAAACCCTTATTATTTTATCACTATTAAAAGAAATTCTTTGGTAATCCTTTTTTTTTTGGGAAAGGAACTGGATATCCTTTGTTATGATACTCCTATCTGCAAACTCGAAAGTGACACCGATCAATCAAATAAAAAAATAATTCACCGAACCCTCGTTATCCTTTTTACGTTCGAATTTATTTTTCTGCTCGAAAAGACACGTTGAAATTGAGGATTTTGATCCGCATATAATTGAGCTAATACTATATATGCACAATTCACCTCGGTGTACTTGAGATCCTTTACAGTCATTAGTTTGTGGCAATGCGTGCCTTTTTCATATCACGGGTACGTAGCATTTAATGCCGGCCGAGCCCTCTTCAAATTAGCAATAAATGCATTAATTAAACACGTAATTATGTATTTTTTTAAATTAAAAATAATTTTTATTTTTTAATAAGAGTTCAAGATAGACAAATATTTTTTATTTTCTATTTTTTTGGAAATGGATCACCAAATCTTTTTCGTCCAATCTCATCTAGCGACATTTATTATACCTCGAATTCCCATTTTACTACAGTTGACGCAGAGTTGAAATCTAGCATGTGTCTATTTAAAGAAAAGTGATCCTTTTCTTTTGTTTTTGTTTATCGGAGTTGGCACGAAAGCGATTTTGTTTTGACGTGAATCCACCTGTCCGGTTGTGTCATTATCGCTGATTTCATCCATTAATTCATATTCACGTGAATATAAATTTATGGATGAAATCAGCGATAATTCGGGTTTGTATTGCATATGAATTTTTTGTCTAATGACACTTGACTAGTGAATTACAATCTTAGCGTGTTGTGATGTGTCGTGTCAAACACGGGTGTGTCTAGCACCGTGTCGTGTCGTGTCGACACGGGTTATATTTGCAATAACCGTGTTGTGTCGTGTCGTGTTGAGTGAAGGAAAATGTCAACACAACACGGAAACTGACACGACATAGTTGGAAACCGTGTTAACACGCCACGCCACAGTTGTGTCAACTGTGTTAAACCGTGTCAGCAGCTCATTATTATTCTTTTTCATAGAAATTGTCAAAAATATGTTAAAAATTATTTTAAAATTGTAAAAAAAATCTAAAAAGAATAGAATAAAATTATGAATTTCATTGTCTACTTGAGAATTGTTCTTTTTTGATATTTCATGAGAAAATATATTATTAAAAAAAAAGTTGGAATCATATAATGTTGATTCGTAATATCTTAGTTGAAAATTGTATGTTTTTATAATACCTTTTTTGCTTGAAATTTATAATAATCCATCACTATTAACTCTTATGTATTGATAATTTTGTTCTATCATATTAAATTTCAAATCATCCTTAGTTTTTTTTTTAATGATGCATTGATATTTCTTTACTATTTTTTCTTTTGAATTTTTATTACACAACATAATATTGATGTTGCTACAGCTGACTATGCCACAGAGAATCCTGAGGAAACAAGCTGATATTCGAGATAACAGAATGTTGTTATTAGTCAGATATTTTGTAATCTTCTGTATTAAATGCAACTCATTAAATGCTACTAGAAGAGAACTATTAGCTTGTAATAGGATTACTATAAATACTTGTAAACTGGATCACATTCATTCAATAATACAAATCAATACACTTTGAAATACTATCTCTCTTTCTGTATCGCTTTAATTTTAAAATTTTAAAAATATATGGAACCGTGTTTTGTCGTGTTGTAACCGTGTCATGTCAAATCGTACCATGTTGAACCGTGTCGTGTTAAATCTTGTCACTTTTCTAAAAATGCCAACATGACACAGTTTTAACACGCCACAACAACACACCCGTGTCGTGTTAAATCCGTACATGTGACGTGTTGTGTCGTGGTAACACAGGTCTATATTGTGTCAACACACCAAACACGCCACAATTTGAAATTCATTACACTTGACGTGAATATGATTTTTTTTTTTTTAGTCAACGAATCTAAAAAAAATACTAAAAAAAAATCATATTCACGTCAAGTGTTATTTGTATGGCATAATTTGGGAAGAAAAGTAAGGTTAAAGTCCTTAATCTTTTTATAAGATAATTAAAACTTACAATTTTTGCATAATTCGGTATTGTTAGGCTGTTGAGGAATCAAGCTCGGGCGAAGTGAATCGAGTTGTAATTTGATATGATTATAAGTCGAGTAGTGCTTAAGCTCAAGGTGCAAATTAATTATGAGTTTGAACTAATTTGAATATGCATCGATTTCGAATTCTATTCGAGCTCAATTATTTAAATTTTAAAATTTCTTTTCATATTATCTTGGATAACGAACGTGAAAAAATAATTAATATTCATTCTATCACTGATTACATTCATGCACTCGTCAATATTTTGTTTTGTTTGCATAAAGTTTGAAGGAACATTTTCTTCCGAAGATATAAAATTGAAGAAATTTGACATTTGTACTAGAAGGTAATAAATATATTATGTCATAATAGAGGTTAGATTATATAATTCATTTAAAATATTACACGTCGAGTTATTTTCAAGTTATCAAACGAGTCGATCAATATAATGCCAAGTCTGAACTCAAACTCGAGCTGACAAAAATGTTTAATCAGATGAATCAATCTTGAACTAGGAGTGAATTAATCTCAAAAGAGCAACAGCGAATTTTTTTGCAGTCCCATGTACGGAAACTATCTAAAAAATGAACGGTCTGAACCGGATTGCTATGCTATCCCAGAGTCTTCGACAACGTGTCACGATGGAAATCAAGTTGGATTAGATCGGATGACGTGGAATTGACGAAGGTCATAATTCATAAGCTACTATTATCGCATAAAAGGATAAAGCTTATTCTAAAATAATAAACTCCTTTCTAAGAATGTGAAATGCATTTGAGTAAATGGCATTATTTTTTTTTTTCCGAGTACAATCAGCAGTGAAATAAATCACGAAGGCAGAGTCAAAGTTTACACTCTTAAGTAAAGGGGAATTTTGGATATATGAAAACGTGGGAGATAACAAACTAATTACTGGGCTGTCCATTCCGTACGTCATTTGCAATATAAAATAGATATAGAAATATAGACATGTACTCGCCACCTAAATATTTTTCGATGACAACCCAAGCTGAAAACACGTTAAACATTTTTTTTTTTTTTTTTTTGGATACACTAGACAGAGGCTATCCAGTTGAAAACACGTTATACTTCTATTGCAAATTCTTTTTTAACATTCTACCAAGTTCTAATGGAATTATGCCACATGCAACTGTTCTGGATTTCAGTTGTAAGAGTGATTCATGGTTTCAATAAAGAATAATCCTCTACTTGCACTGGAATATTTGTGCTCACACGTTATCCATCAATTGACAAAATGTAAAGGATGATGAAACTTAAACCTACCGTTCCTATCCGCAAAAATAGCTACTAAAAACGGATATGAATCTCATTCAAAGTCGTGGACAAATTTACAAATGGTCCTGTAAAATATTCTCCGGACCGTTGTATACTGGAAATATATCCAAGCATAGCTACAAGCCTACAACGGACCTTGAAAAAAAAAAAAACACTTGAAAATAATATTCCAGTATCAGTCCAAAAACGAATGTAGTTCTGGCAAACAGCATATCGAATTCCAATTATTCAATAGACTCCCTTGTTATAAAAAAAAAAGGGGGGGGGGGGGGGGGGGGGGGGGGGGGGGGTATTGTTGGCACTTGGCAGCACTACATTATTTGGGGGGCTATGTTGGTCTCAAATCTTGAAATTTGAATTTTTGCTGTAACAATTCCTTGGATGCTCAATTAACAGTATTGAACCGAGGATAAACTTCATACTTTTAAACAGTGCAAGAATCAAGGAGGAATAAATCTGATGCTTCTGAAAGATGTTTAAGCATATACTTGGGAATTTCACAGCAACACATTTTCCAAATTGAAAATGGAGTAACTGATACACCACAAAGCACAAAGTAGTTCGCAGCATTTGGCTTCTGACCAGGACCCAACAACTGAAACCCTAGAATATTCTAAATGGCATATATTTTCCAAAGTACATGCCCAAAAAAGAAAAAATGTTTTGATCAAGTTGATAGCATTTGCATATGTTATAAACTCCTACCTAAAGAAGAAGACACATGAGTAATATGCATAAGCATTTTGAGCAGTCTAGAAAACTAAATAAAACGAAAGAAAGGGAAAAAAAAAACTGTTTCCTTTCCAGGAAGCAACAAGATTAACAGTTGAAAAAAGCGCCTCTATATATTCATAAACTTTTTGTGTCTCTAAATATCACTAAAAATCTTCTTTAATTAACCTCCCCAAGTTCACCACTAATTCTGAGATGCAGTCTTAGCTTTATGTGCCTCCACACTTGCACAAAAATCATCTCTAGTATCCTCATCTTTGAACTTCAATGCAAACGTAGAAGGACCTGTTTGACCCTCCGCTGTACCATTAACACAAAGAAAAGTTGCCCCCTTCTTGTCCATCTCCTTCAGTGCCATGTCAGCGTAGAGATTCGCATTCAAAATTAACCTATAGTTACCCCTTGCTCGCATCACAAGCCTCGCTTTGTCGACACCTGTGGTGGTGAGATTAAGCTTAAGCTCACCCTTCCCCCTCTCCTTCCAACCCCCATCTAAATACTCATACAGAATGGCATCAGCTGTAAACACAGCCTTCTCATTCTCTTCACCTGTCTCCACATGCACCTCGTGCATGGTTACTTTGTTGTTTTCAGTGGGATTTGTATTAAGTCCAGTTATAGAATTGAAGGAACTGCCATTGTTTGCAGGTACAGCCCCAAAGAGAGATGTAGAACTGGTACTTGAGCCAAAGGTAAATGAAGTGGTTGAAAATCCAGTACCAGCAAGTCCAGAAAATGCATTTTGGCTGCTCGAGAGGTGCTGAAAGGAGCTGAAATTAGTGGCCGGCTTAGGATCCTCTTTTATATCAGTTGCATTTCTCCCCCCTTCAACTTTATCTTCTTCCTTCTCTCCTCCTACATTTTCTTTTTCTTCACCACATTCTTTCTCACCTCCATCTTCTCCCATTTCACAACCAACTTCCTTTGTTTCTCCTCCTACATTTTCTCCCTCGCCAGTAATTTTCACCTTATCAGCTACCTTCTCTTCATTAGCTACTTCCATGCTCTCTCCTTCGACATTTTCTCTCACTATATTAACCTCAGATTTCTTAGCTTCCATCCTATTCTCTTCAGCTAGAGCTTCTTTTCTCTCTCCTTCATCCTCCTCTTCCCCTTCAGTCACCCTTGCACTTGTGCCACCTTCTTCATTTATTTCTCTATCCACAACCCATTTCTTTTGTAAAGGGCCCACTTCTGGCTCATCAGTAAAACTATCCCCATCTGGACGCTGGTCTTTGTATACTTCTGTATCCGCAGCCCGCTTTCTAGAGGAAGTAATTTCATCATCGGCCATTTATACTTAGTCTGGACAGTTTAAAAAATGAGTATAAAATGTTAATAACTGGGGGAAGTCTACAATCAATTAAATTAACCTACTGGCCACATAAAAAGTCAACACAAAAAGTCAAATATGTTAACTTCCTTTCCAATGATTAAATAAATAGGGAAACCACATTACCAGCCTGGCATCAGTAAAAATTTGAGCAAATTAGGATTTGGGAACAGTTTTGAGTTTTGCCTAGTTAACCTAATCAAATCACAATTCTACAATTTGTTCTTTGTAGATTTAAGGTTACCAAAATGCAAGAAGCATCTTGAATCAAAACAAAAATATGATCCACATTTTTCTTAATTATCTCCAGATACAGTTCCATTCCAGGTCTTAAGTAGGTATTGGTGACCGATTATCTCAAAATTTTTAATACCCAATACCTCATCCTCAATAAAGAAACTAAAAAAAACTAAAATAACAATTCAAGGTTGCAGTGTAACTACAGTCAAACAAACTATCAGCACTAATGACGACCAGCATTAACCAAGAACAAAAACCCCTACACTAATGATTCAAGTTTACGAAATAAAAGGAAGTAACAGATGAGTAAATTAGATAAAAAGAATGAGAGAAAAAGAAGGCAGATAAGAGGATTATCTTACTTGGGTATAGTAGAGAACACCTCGAGCAAATTTTGGTCGAAAGGGAGCTCGGTGCGACAAGTGAAGAGTAGGGAATTTCGGGAAAGAAAAAAAGTTCAAGAATCAAGAGGAGAACTAAAACGAAATGAAAAATGATAAAAAATGAAATGGATTTGAGGGAGAGAGGAGTTGGGCCCTGGAGCTCGCGTCAACAGTACGCTGAAGATGGAATAGGCCCAATGATAATAGTGATAACTTAGTTGGGTTTCTAATATGAAAGAACTAAGGAGAAAAACAAGGGGTTGGACAAAAAACTATTATGGAAAAACAAAACAAGATAAATAAAATAACTTTCAGCAGATACATAGCCTACAAAAAATTAGAGAAGAGAGAGAGTGGACTATTGAGGAAAGTATAAAGTATGTAGATCTCAACAGTGAATTAGAAAAGATTTATGAGACCGAACAAAAATATTGGGGTGTAAGCGCAAAAAGTAAATGGTTACTAGAAGGAGATAATAATATAAAATATTTTCATTGCATAGCATCATCTAGAAGGAAGAAAAAAATGATTCTTGGTCTCAAAATTGATGATAGATTCACAAATGAAATAGATGAGATAGAAACACATATTTTAAATTTCTATAAGAATTTATACAGTAATTGTGGTGATAAATTTGCTTGTCTTGATAATGATTTTTGGACTAATGATCAAAAAATTTCAGATGTTGACAATGCTCTCTTGACTCGATCATTTAGTGAGATGGAAATAAAAGATGCATTGTTTGATTCTGCAGGAGATAAAAGTCCAGGGCCAGATGGTATGACATTTTTATTTTACCAAAAATATTGGCATATGATAAAAGAAGATATTATACGTTTGTTCAGTGCTTTTTTTAACCACGATCTAGATGTGTCTCGGATAAACAAAGCTATGTTATGCCTTTTACCAAAAAAAATAGATGCTATAGAGATTAAACAGTATAGGCCTATTAGTTTGTTGAACTGTATTTATAAATGGATCACTAAAGTGTTGACCTCTAGATTATCTCCTATAGTGAACAAAATACTAGATCAATCTCAAGCTGCTTTTCTTCAAGAAAGATTCATTTTAGATAATGTGATCTGTGCATCTGAAATTTTATATTCTACAAAGATCTCAAAAAAAAAGGAGTGGTTTTGAAAGTAGACTTAGAAAAGGCTTATGATAGAGTTAACTGGACTTTCTTAATTGAAATGCTTAAATCTAGAGGGTTCTCCAATAAATGGGTTAATTGGGTGCAGGAACTTCTAGTTGGGGGACAGGTCTGTGTTGATATAAATGGAAAAATGTCAAATTATTTTACAGTGCATAGAGGGCTTAAACAAGGGGATCCCATGTCACCACTACTCTTTTAACTTAGTAGCAGATTGTCTAAACTAAATTGATGTCTCTTATTTTATACATGTTTTGACCGTACTTAGCCCTTAATTATTGATCAAACCATTACAAATTATCCCATAAATTGTTATATTTTCCAGGATATTGCTGCTGCCGCTGCTTTTATTTTATTTTACAGATTTTTCATGGAGATTCGACATGAGATGCGACATTTTGTACATACGGGAGTGTTTTCTCAGCCAGATGACTCATTCCTGGTCCACATACGCGTGCATTACATCATGAGGAGCCCAGATACATTTGGACCGCACTCATGGGCCTCATGTTCAGCCTGTTATGCTCTTTGGACTCTCCATTTCGCACCGAAATGATCCATTTCGGTCCGAAATGCTTATATGGAAAGGCGAATCTTTTATTTTTGGTAGATTTTTCGGGAAAGGAAGGCTTCCCACTGCCTCTCCTTGCCCTAGCTGCCTCCAGAGCCTATAGATGCACGTCCCCTGCCTCGGGAGAGGGGATCCTACCTTCCATTACTCCATTTACTTTCCGTTTTTGGCGTTTCCTGCCCGTTTGGTGTCGTTTCCTTGGAGATTTCGTGTTCTTGGAGCGAGGCAGCAGCAGATAGGGCGTTCATCATCGATTTCTTGGCCATAGATTGAGAGTATTTGCATTAGGATTCTTCGGTTTTCTCTTTTATGCTTATTTCTCTCTTTTATATGGCTTGTATCTTTATTATTCGCATGTTTATTGTTATTTCTGTTGTCATGACGATTAGTGAGTAGTCTTTTTATGTCTTATGGATAGTTAGTAGATTAGTTTAGGATATTGTTATGACTTGATAGCTTTATTATGATATTTTATGATTTATTTGGTTGTGAATTAATTTGTTTGCTTGATTGAATTGGTTAATTGCTTGAACGTTAACTTATTGATGATGCGCAGCATTAATAGGATATAACTCGACCAAATAATTGATTTGATTAAAGTACTTGAGATAAACCCAGATTCGAAAGAATAGGTTAGTTAACGACCGAAAGGACTAACTTCTATTGCACCGACAGGACTTTAGATATCTCTAGAAATCCAACCAAATATTCGTAAATAAACTAGTCTAATTACGCAAGTATAGGATTAGTTATTTATGTGGTAAAATCCGACATCATATCCAAACCAGAACCAAGAAGCGAAAGTTGAGGTTAGGGTTAGGGTCTGGTCGCTTAGTAACCTTCACAAATTATCCAGTAAAATTATCAAGTCGAAACAATAGGTTTAAGGCAGGTTTTAGCCCCAACCAGTACTGATTTCGGTCAGAAATCAGTCTGTTTCGGTGCGAAATATCCCTCTGTCTCGGTGAAAATCGCAGACAGAGGTGCCTTAAAACTAAACTAATTGAACACTTATCCTTAGGACATATTTTTGCATCTGTTTGAGTCCCGAAAATATAAAAAATAATCCCAAAAATATTTTATTATATATTACTTGTTTAATTGCCTATTTTTCTATTTATTATTACCCTTTTAAATTTCTAAAAACATAAAAATCCAACTCTCTAGCTTTTAAGAAAGATTAAGTCTGGTATTCAACCGTCCTTGTGGGTTCGACACCTTTGCTTTACTCGAACGTCTAGTGAGGTAATTCATAGGTTTAATTTTATTTGACCTAGGTTTTAAGCCTTCATCATAAATTATCAAAAAGGTAGAGATAGGGGAATAATCAAAGGATTGGGTCCTCCAATAGATAATGGACAGCCTGTAATTAATTTGCAATATGCTGATGATACTATAATTTTTTGTGAAGCAGATGGTTTGGTTATGCAGGCAGTCAAATGGGCCTTCATTGGGTTCGAGGCCTTAGCAGGTATGAGAGTCAATTTCTCAAAGTGTGAACTTTATCCAATTAATTTAGATGATATTGAGGCCACAACGCTTGCCGATATTTTTGGTTGTAGAGTAGCATCTTTTCCTTTGAAATACCTAGGGATTCCTATACATTGGAAACAATTAAAAAAGATTGACTGGCAAAATATAATAGATAAATTTCAAAAAAAATTACAAGGTTGGATGGGTAACTTTTTTTATCTTATGGAGGGAGATTAACATTAATTAATAGTGTTCTCAACTCACTTGCAACTTATATGTTATCTTTTCATGAGATTCCTATTTCGGTGCTTAAACAATTAGATAGAATAAGGTCAAGATTTCTGTGGCATGCAAAAGATAAGAAAAAAATTCATTTGGTCAGCTTGGGGGTGGTATGTAGAACTAAGATGGAGGGTGGGTTAGACATACTAAATCTTAAAATCATGAACGATGCTATGTTGAGTAAATGGGTTTGGAAATACAAGGATCCTGTAAGTAAGGGGTGGTGGAAAGATATCATAAAGATTAAGTATGACAAAAGTCGAAATAAACAACGTTGGTCCCCTTTTTGGAAGAAAATAAAAAGATTGGAACAAATAGTTGACCTACAATGTCACTTCAAGCTGGGGGATGGGACAAGTATTAGATTTTGGCTAGACAGATGGTGTGGTGAGATACCTCTAAAATTAATATTTCCAACACTCTTTGATATTTGTGTTAATAAAGATGCTACAGTTGCTGATATATTAGGAAGGGTCTTAGATTTACAGTTTAATAGACAATTATCTATAAATCTTAGAGATGAATTGTGTAACTTGCAGCAGATAGTCTCATGTTTTACTCTACAGCCCAAGTCTGATTTGATCTCGTGGGGGGGAAATGGAGATGGTAAATTTTCAACAAAAAAGATGTATATCTGGTTAGATAATAGAGGTGTTCAAGATAATAATTATGCTCCCATATGGAAAATCAAAGTACCTCTTAAGATACAAATTTTTATTTGGCTTTTATGTAGAAAAAGATTGCTAACCAAAGATAATTTAGCTATGAGGGGATGGGAAGGAGACCTAAGATGTGTTTATTGTCAAAAACTAGAATCGATTGACCACCTTTTCTTCAAATGTTCCCACCAGATGGTCATGTGGACATGGTTATTAGATAAATTTCAAATAACGATTTCTTTTACTTCCGTTGAGGGCTTGATAGCATGGATTTCACAATTAGATCACAAACAAAGCAAGGTCGCTACTATTATATGCTGTGGTGCCATGTGGTGTGTATGGAAAGATAGAAATGCAAGATGTTTTCAAAATACAACATTTCATTCATTTAGATATCTAGCCTCACAGATATTGGCTTTAATAAACTATTGGTCAGGTCTATGGTCAGAGGAGATTAAGACTCACGTGGCGGAGTGGCTGCCATCGCTTGAGAATATGCAATTGCAGATTGCTGGGAGTGAGCTCACGGGTAGCGGAGCCGAGGAGGAGACATGGATCCATGCAGGGGTCTGATAGCGATGCTACCAAAGAAGGACAACTTGAGAGACTATGCTGGTTATCTCTTGGGTTGAGGAAGAAAATTATTAATTTAGTTAATGGTGTTTGTTTGCTTGTTTTATGAATAAATTTATGGCTAAGTTTGTTGATGTAATAAATAAGGAGAGATAGCGTTGGAGCACTGGTACCTTACGATTTTGGTGCCAGTGAGAAAGGCTTTGTGAGGGTGATGATTGAGAGAGTGTTGTAACGAACTACTTTTTTCGTTTTAATGAAAAGAGTGGTGAGCCGTTAAAAAGCTCACTTGTTTCAAAAAAAAATAATAGTGATAACTTATAAGATATAACAAGGAAAATTACAGAGCTTGTATTTTTAATCCTAGAGTAAAATCTCTCGATCGGATGATTCAGACTGAATTCATCCTTGCAGTTGCAGTTTAGACGGATGATGAGATATTATTTTTCTATTAATTCAAAGGTGGTCCCTTCGAATGTGTTTGGCTCATTTCCCTATTCTCAAAAAATTGATAACTCGTGATTTAACTCTCACTCGACTAAAAAAACTTAGTTGTAGCCCGAGCCAACGAAACTTGAGTTGGCAGAGCTCGAACTGAACTAATTCGGTTGGTCGATGAGTCAATTTTGAGTTGAGGTCAACTCAGCTCGAAACTCGTGAGTCGACTCGTGAGATAATAAATTTATATTTTAGATATGTATTATCAACATAATTTATGAGTACCAAAATTTATAAATTAATTATAAGAATTTTCTATTTATATTTTTTATTAAATAAAAATTTGAATGATATATGTTTATTTCAAGCTAGCTCGAGTTGGTAAAAATAAAAATAGAGATTTGTTTATTCCGAGTACAGGGTTTAGCAAGATGCTAAATGTAAAAATACGTAGTAACTAGAAACAAACAAAAAAAAAATGGCATTTCCGCTTCGAATTTTTATTATATTTTTGTTATGAGATTTGCTAACAAATCCTTGACAATGTTTCCCGTCTAACATATTTTACTAAGGTCAATTAGTTAAGTTCAAAACTTGTGCTATGATGTTTTAATTTATTTTTCTTTTCAAATTCATTTAGCATTGTACCCCACAAAAACAATCAGGACTGATTCTCCCCTCTTTTTTCATATCCCAAATTAGTCACCACTTTCGATTTTATAATTTTAAAAAAAGAGAAAAAATATCATTTTGTTTAATTTATCTTTTTGTTACTTAATTTACAAACTATGATAATATTTTGAGTTTATTAAGAAATTGTCTATCTATATTATATATAATGTTGGGATTCTTTTCTTCATTAAAAATGGTGATGTCATCATGACATCATCACTCTAGGTGCAGTCATCTCTGTTTCTCAGATTAATGGGTCCTCCATTTCATAATTTCAAATAAATATAGTTTTATTTTTAAATTGTTAAGATGCTTTTAAAAATTTCATTTAGCTATGAAAAATTATGTGCACACTCACAAAAATATTTAAAATTTAGTGATATAGAAATTTTCAATTATAGACTTATAATATTTTTTAAATAATTTTTTGAATCTCATAAAAATTTAATTTGCATGAGAGTTTTGTTTTTTAATTGTTTTGAGGCCTTGGATAAAATCATTTGGATATGGAAATTTATGTGCTTACACAAAGATATATGAAGAATTTAGTGATATAAAATTTTATAATTATGCACTTATAAAATATTTTAAATAATTTTTAAATATCATAAAATTGAATTTTTATAATTTCATAAATGCCATTAGGTTTTTAATTATTCAAAGTAGTTTAAAATTTTATTTTGTGCATGAAAATTTATATAAATGCTCCCAAGATTATAAAAAATCTAATCAACATAGAGTTTTTTTATGTAACCATACAATTTTATGAAATATAGAATATGTGGTACTTTTTAAATTATTTGAGGATATTTATTAATTTAATTTACAATAAAAATTTTATACCTTTCATTGCAAAAATATGAAATACCCAGTAGTATAAACTTTAATAATTATAAAGTTCTAAAATATTCTTTTCGAATTTCTAAATCTGTGTTGGAGTTATGTCCTAGAAGCCAATCATTTTGGTTACTTCTACGGTTTATGTTATTGATGATATTTTATCATTTGTTCCTTGATTTGTTTATTGATAGATCATTCAGGTTGAGGATCTGAATTGTAGATCTCTATAACTCATTTATTCTTAAATGACAATAATAAATCAAAAGGTGTCCATAATCTTGATAATTAACAAGGAACATTAATTATCAAATAAAATTAGTATGCAAGTTAAGCGATGATTAAGTTCTACAAATCATAGGTAAGGAGTTACCAACTTAATTGCATATGTATATGTTATAGAACATAGTACATGACTTGACCCAATGAAATAAACATTTGGATTGTGTTAAGTGTCATTGTTTATTTCATATTAGTTTGATTCTAAGTTTGAGATGCTCATCTTTTCCACATGAGGATAGGTTCAATAAATATCGTATAACGTTGATTCCTGATAAAGGCTGCTATAAGGACTTTATTTATGTTCTCTTGAATTGTGCGGGGAAAAGTTGTTCATCAAGAAAACCGTATGTCCCTCATTAATATACTTAATGAGTGATGATATCTGTTTGGGCCCCTTGATGGAGTTTGGATTGTTTGGCCAACTTGTACAATCAACTCTAGATCAAGAAATATATAATCTGCAAGAATGACACATTCCTATCTTGGATTATACAAGGATATCATGTGACATAAGAATCAGACAAGGAAATACTTATATTTCTTATGCAGGATTGAGATATTGTAACGGTACATTATTTATACGAATTGGGAGTCATAACGTGTTGCTAGATACCGCTTATGATTATTGGAAAT
Organism: Rhynchospora tenuis; assembly: GCA_027725995.1. Lineage (NCBI taxonomy): Eukaryota > Viridiplantae > Streptophyta > Magnoliopsida > Poales > Cyperaceae > Rhynchospora > Rhynchospora tenuis. Next base: position 66,654,856 of record CM050889.1, on the reverse strand, counting down.
AAATAACGATTTATTACCATGGCCAACATAGTATAAATCCTCAAAGGGTCACACAAATAGAGTTTTAGTCACACAGTGTATTATCTATTTATTCACAATAATGGGTATTGAGAAAATATGATAGTTTGACTAATTAATTATATACCGTTGTGAACCGTTATAATTATTTGAGTCAAAAGAATCATATAGAAATAGACTAATACATTATCTAATCCCAAAATAGTTATTAATGATTTAATAATTATTTTAGAATCAACACATATTGATATAAATGGTTATATCAATGAATTGGGCCAACATTTCATAGCAAATGAATAGTCCAATTGAAGAGCATTGAAAATGGGTTTTAATTAAAGGAATTAAATACCCAAATAAATGAAGAAAAGGCCCATAAAGCCCAATTTGGTGCGGCTAGGGCTGGTGGGTGGCATTTTGGTAAATACAAGGAAGAGCTCCCTAGAGATGGTGTCTATATAAGACCCCCTTTGGAGAGCAAACCCTAAGGTTTTCTCTCTCTTCCTTCCTAGCCGCCACCACCTCCTTCTCTTCTCCATTTGCTCATGTGTTGAGCTTTATTTCCTCCACCAAATACATCTAATTGGATTAGTGCAAGGAGGAAACTAAAGGGATTAGACTCTAGTCTTTGTTGCTAGCACAACTATTAGACTTAGTGACTAATTCTCTTGGTGGACTCGAGGCCGGCGCCGCCATTGGAGGGGAGACGAAGTTGAAGAGCACCCTATCGACTCCTACGCATTGGATCTAAGCCTCCTTGATACGATTCAATGAGAGGTATGGTTCAATCCCTTTTCTCATGATGTGTGATTGCTTTTGCACTAGATCCTTGTCTTGCTTGTTGTTTAATGGAGATTAATTAGTTGTAATTGATCCAAAAATTAAAAATGAGCACTTCTTAACAGTGGTATCAGAGCTAAGGTCGTGCTTAAGTTTTTCACACTTAATTAAATGAGAAATTCGTCATTAATTGAGTTAATTAGTGATGTGCATGCTTGCTGGTTCTGAAAAGCTGGTTTTCTGTCTTGTTGCTTATTTTTAGTGGTGTAAAGCTCTCTGAAATTTTTTCCTTCTTAATGGAGGTTGTAGCCCTTTGAGTTGTGATTGTTTTCCCACTGGAATCATTTAAATTCGATTTAAAATGGATTTTTAGTGTTTTAAACGGTAACGGTGCGCAGACCCGTTATTTTGCTGCACAGTTCTGTTGTTGTGGTTGGTAACAAATAAGTTTGTATACAAAGTACCTGTAAATTTTAGATAGGATTAATCTAAACTTGATGCTCTTTCTCGATATGTAAATTTTGTTGCATATTTCGGATTTTATGTGGGCGTTCAAGGGTGAAAAGAGATGAAGTTGTCAGATCTATTTTTCAAACAAACTGATTGTTTTGAAAAACTGTACTTATTGAAAAATTTTTATGGAAAATTATTTAAATAGAAATGTTCTCCTTTAAGTCTGGAATCTGTGAAAATTAATTTCATAGATTTTCATTGAGATTTGATACCTCAACCGAGTGAAATCTTTTTGGTCGACGGTCTGTTACAGAACAGGACACCTTGCTTAAATGCTTGTTATCTCGTTGATCTTGAATATAACTTGTGGATTTTTTTTTCATGGATTGATAGCCCATTGTATGTAGTATTTTTCTATGTAAATTTTTTGCTGGAAAAATATCAAGGGGATGATCAAACAGACCAAAAGGTTGAGACCAATAACAGAATTTTCTCTAACGGTGCTTCACGCACAATCTGAGGATTTTTCTTTTTTGGTTCTCCCTGATGGTAACTGATCTCTTCTTGAAATTTTTACAGGTAATCACAATCTTTGTAAGGAGTTCTCTGGATTTATTTCGGATTTTTTGGAGACCGAATTATTTTGAATTTTTTCGGGCCCCGAATTTCGTATTTTAATTAGTTAAAATAGTTTCTAATTAATAATTTATTGAAAGGTTAATTAGAAGACTCCTTAAATACCCTCCTTTCTGTTTTGATTGTTGGATTTAATTTTATAAGGGCTTAAACAATTAGTTATTAAGGTTAAGCCTTCTTTGCATTCGAAAAACTTGAGCAACAAGTATGCACAAAGATTCTAATTAATGAAATTAATTAGGAACAAGTGAATCATGTATATTGTATATATGCTAACTTTGTTTTGTAGGAGGATGTGGGTTTGATATGGCTCAAGATGTCAATGCCTTGTGTGTTGTAAAATATTGTGAATGCATGTGATTGCTTGTAATGTGGCCTAAGGTGCCTTGATAATTAATTGGTTAATTCTTGATGTAACTTGTGAGGCTTGCATGCCCCTAAGGCCTAGGCGGGATTTTAGGATTTTATCACATGTATTTATTTCCCTTAATTATTAGATAGGATCTTAGTAATTAGTGGGAGGGTTTGATTAGATTAGTCTCGTTACATGGAGATGCGACGAAGACTAATGCAAGCGGGAGCCATACAAACCCACGACAATGTTTGAGATGCTTATGTTATGTGATTGTTTGTGAATGCCTTGAATTGTCATAGGTAGGTATGGGTGTATGCTTACACGACCACCAAACAAGAGTCACATAATTGTTTTGTCCCAAAATACGATTAAGTTAATTCGTCCTCCTTCTCTCTACCCCCTTCAAGACAATTGATTGTTTTGTGGTGACTTTTTCGTCATTTCTCGAAGAATGATTGGATCTCCTCAAGAACGAGAATAAGCCTTAGATTCACCCCTCACGAGCCTGAGTTCAAGTGCTGATGTCCCTTAATGACCAGAGAACATAGGCTAGAATCCATTCTCATGAGGGTTTATTAATTTGTGGATCCTTTCTTTCCAATAGGCGCAAGCCCCTATTGTTAATTACCCCGTGGTTTCCCACGAGAACCTCTGATTAAGAGATTCGAGGAATCATATGTAATAGGCTAGAAAGGTCGTTATTTGAATGGTTTTGTGTTTAAGTTAATTTTAGGGCTTGGACCGGGCTCAATTGATGGCACCAGACTTAGTTGACGGGGGCACAATTGAGAAGAAAAGTGATTTGTTCCTTTTGGGTTAAATCAAACTCAATTGATGGTACCAGACTTAATGGACGGGACACAATTGAGGAAAAACTAAGTATATCTAAATCCAAAACTATTTATTTGAAGCATTTAAGGATATCTAAAGCTAAAACTATTTATTTGAAATATTATATGTTTTTTATTAAGGGGATTTGGATTTTAATTTAATTTAAGTTATATTGATTTATATTGATTTATTTGGGATTATCTTGATTTTCAAATTTTTATCATTCATTTTATTTATCATTATTTAGCTTTGGATTGGATTTAAATTTAACTTGGATTTATCTTGATTTTTAGATTTTTATTATTATTTTTTATTTTTATTAATCATTATTTATTTGTTTGTTTTATTTATTATTATTTAGATTTGGATTTTTAATTTGATGAATTTAATTTGCATTTAAGTTCAACTTAGATTTATCTTGATTTTTAGATTTGATTATTATTTTATTTTTATTTTTATTTATTTGTTTCAAAGATTTAATATCTAAAGTTTAGGATATCATTTTTATGTCTTTTAAGGAAATTCTTGAAATTTAAAATATTTTTTTTTTCTTTGAATTTTGATTTAAATTTAATTATTGATTTTTTTATTTGAATTAGATTTCAATTTAATTTTGGTATTAGATTTCAATATATTTTCAATTTTAGTTTTGATTGATTTTTTTTATTTGGGATTTGGAATTTAGAATTTGTTATATAAAGTAGATGATGAGAAAATCAATTTTAATCATGAAAATACCTTCAAATTTGTTTTAGAAATTTTATTGAAAGGTTTTACTATTTTTCTAGAGTTTGTACAATTTATTTTTCATAATAAAACACTTCACAAATATGAAACTCTTAATTTTATGAAAATTAAATAGAAAATAATATTGGGTTTGGTTTATTTAGATTTTTAGAAATTTTTGGATATTTTATTTGGATTTTTCTGAGATTCCTACTAATTTTGGTGAATTTTTGAAGTTTCAACAATTCATAAAACTCAATTTTAATTAGAAAATACTTTGAAAATACAAAAGAGGCATAAAATGACATAATTTCATATTAAAATATCAGTGAATCTAGTTTCTATAGATTTTTAGGATTTTATAGATATTTTATTTAAATTTTTCTGAGTAATTTACTATTTTAAATAAATTTTTGAATTTTATGCTGACGTGGGAATTCCTGATTGGTCCACGTGTGTTGGAGAGGGCTGACTGGGCGTTGACTTCCCTTAGGATTCCGTGTAGCGAGTGAATTGGACTGCCACACGCTCTTTGCCACAAAAAATCCGCGAGAAAATCGCGTTTAAACGCTCTCTTCCTCCGTCGACTGAGGTAATTTTGCAGAGAGGACCCTGGTACTTCGCCGGCGAAATTGCGACGCCATTGGCCACCATTTTAGTCGATCTTTGGTGATCTGGAATCGTGAAGGTGAGACGAATAAGTTGGTGGGCTCTGGTTTGGTTGGGGAGGACTATATCACCGTGTAGCACCTAAAGGTATTCGAGCTGCCATTAATGGCGATTAAAGCTTCCTGGTGCTCTTCTTCTGCCAGTGATAGGTTTATTACGCTCAAGAGGGTGCTTTGAAGACGATGATGAAGTTAATTTGACATGGAGGATTCGGGAGGATAGTGCATCCGACTGAGTTACTCCGACCTAAATCTGGTCTGACTTGGGTTTCTGCTGTGGGACCCACAGAACAAGCCCCTCTTGCCAGTCACCGCTCAGATAGATCCAGGAGCTCAAACTTAGTTGATTCATACATTTTACTTGATTTGAAGGCTCACAATTTGATGGGAATAGCATGAGGCAGAAGAATGTAATTTATGTATTTTATTTTAACTTCTGAGTTGCATGTTAGTGTTCCTCCAGCAACTGGGGTTATTTTAACACTCAATTTAGGTCATATTAGAACTGTTTAGATGTTTAAATCGTCACAAAGATATAAGGAAGCTTATTCCATATTAACTCCAGTTTTCAGTTTTAAATTTTGCATAATTTCTTTACTGTTTTTAGTGATTTTGTTTTGGATTGTTGAGATGCAGGGAACTGACTTGCAGTGGGTCACAATGCGCATAGGAAATGCATGTAAAACAATAAACAACAACTTATGATTTTTTTTTTTTAAGATGCTCATTAAATTTTTATATTTTCTGCCTAACTAAACCACAAATGAGAAAACCTACTCACATTTATTCAAAGACTTTGAAAATTTGTAGAAATATTCAGCAACATATCTGTGATTTTTCAGTATAGATGCTTTTGTATAAAAGCCCAGAAAATAGAAAATAGCACTTTTACTTTACAAACTGCCCCTGCTACCTTCATAAAATCATACAAAATCGAATAAAATCTAGAAAAATAGAAAACCTTTTCCCTGCTGTCCAAAGGTTCATGTACCTGCTGTTCATGTGCATTTTTAGATTTTTTATGCAAATAAAATCCTACATTTTCCTATTTTTCCTAACTGGACAGATTTGGACATTTATGTATTTATGCATTTTTTTGTTAAAACAACATAATAGACACACATTATTCTTGCTATAACATTTCCTTAGCTCAAATTATGATGAAACTATGTTCTAAAAGAATTTGGGCAGCATCTCCCCTCATCTTTATTTGATGAGATCTCTTGAAAGAGAGATGCTACCCAGATTCTGATGATACACCAGCCGAGGTAAAAAGGCCAGGATTGAGGAATCCCCAATCGAGGCAAAAGAGAGCTAGACCTGAGCAAAACCTCAGGCAAAGCTTGTGTCAAATGATGTTGAGAAGGAAAGGAAAAGGGGAATAGAGGAAGAAGAGAAAGTATCAACGGAAATCAACCATCAAACATCAAATTGACTATTTAAACCTTTTTATTTCACTCCCAATTTCATGTTTACAAACATACAGCGCTCAATTTTACCTCTTTCTCTCTTTTCCAAACTGCTCGATGAATTGCCTCTCACAATTGAACCTTCCCTTCACTAATTAGACTAAACTACAGTACCCTAACCCTAATCCTAGATTGCGGCTGTGCTCCTCTCTTTTTTGCTGTCTTCAATTTGGGGTTTATATAGGCCCAGCTCTAGGGTTTCGATCCTTGAGCCCGGTTCGATCACCACCTTCTATTTTCCATCAATGGTCCAGATGCAAGTGCTCTTGAGGCCTGGTTTTGCAAAACCATGGGCGTAGGTATTTGGTTTCGGCGCCTGTGGACGAAACGGAGGCCACGTCGACGGAGAACGGTAGTTTTACCTTTTCACCCGGCTTCCATGGTAAGAAAATCGCGACTTCTCTTTTATTTCTGTTTTTACCAACGAGGAAGAAGGTCCTTACAGGCGGGCCCATCCTGTAAGGTTTAATGAGAGAGGTAGATATAGGTAGATCTGTTTCGTCGTGAGCCAATAGACCAGCGAAGATGATAACATTTCTAGGTGTATGAGCCAAGTCCATCCAAAACTATTTCCCGCGTGGTAAATTTTCAAACGCAGCGACATCGCTCTCCCCCTGGGATCCGCTGCAATGGGGTGTACGCTCCAAAGTTTTCTGATTTTTGTGGGATTTTCTCGATTTTCCATTTAATTTCTATTTATATTTTTGCTGCCAAATTTCAATAAATCATTTGGAGCCCTTCCCAAGGGTATTTTTGAATGAAATTTTGTGGGTAAGTTCAGAAAAATATGAGGAATTTAATGGTTCAAACAGTTTTGGAGAATTTCTCATGGATTTATTTTTGGTAATTTTGTGGAGTTTTAGGGTTTCTTTGCAAAAATGAAGGTTTTTGTTGATATTTCTGGGATTTTGAAACTATGATAATTCATCATAATTCATGGGGGATTTTTGGGTATTTTTTGGGAATTTTTAGATTTTATTTGGTATATTTTTTTTTGTGGGTTTTCTAAAGTTTCAGACATTTATTGGTCTAATTTTGGTTCATTTTATTGGCAGAAAAATAGGGTTAAACATGTTTATTGATGCATTCCGCCGACGCGGACATCGTACTCCATCATTGTAGTCGGGGTGTAAATCAGATTTGCAAGGTACAAATAGAGAGAAGTTACTTTTCAATGGACCCTAATCAGAGTGGACATTGGGACGAAGTTCGCGATGCGAACCAAGGATCATAAAGTTGTATGATTGGTTAAAGAGAACCTACCCTATATTAGTGGTCTTGATGTTGTGCCGACGCCATCATCATTTCAACGAAAGTAGGGGACTTGGAAATCCATTACATTTAGGGACATTATTTTAGTGTAGTGGAAGTTTTTACTTTATGGAAGTTAAAACAAAAAGCATAAACTAAATGATCTTAAATTTTGATATTGTTGTAGATGTCTTCATCGTCTTTTACGCTACGTTCTCTTCTTGAAAAAGAAAAGCTTGCCTTCAATGGTGCCAATTTCTTGAATTGGCACCGCAACCTTAGGCTTGCCCTTAGGTTTGAAAAGAAGGAGTATCTCTTGACCACTCCAATTCCCTCTCCTCCTGCGGACACTGCTCCCGAAAAGGAGCAGCAAGACTATGACAAGCACTTGATGGACGACATTGAGATGTCAGTCTTGATTGTTGCGGTCATGGACAATGAGCTCCAAAAGGAGTACATTGATAGTGGTCTTGGAGTGTTTGAAATCATCTCTCGTCTCTCAAGAATGTTTAAGACCAAAGCTCGTACCGAAAGGGGCAAACTCATCAAGGCCGTCGCCAACACTCGTTTGGCGGAGGGTCATGAAGTTGGCCCACACGTCATGAATATGGCGGGGTTGTTTCGGCAGCTTGAAAGCCTTGACACGCCCTTCCCGTCGGGGGCTGTCCAAGACTTTATTCTCAACTCTCTTCCTCATAGTTACTCGGGGTTCATTGTGAACTACCGCATGAATGGCATGGAGAAAAGTTTGGAGGATCTCCAAAACATGCTCATGGAAACTGAGGAGAGTCTCAAGAAAGAGAAAGGGTCTAAGGATGTTCTTGCTGTGAATGACAAGGGAAGGAAGATCAAGAAGAAAGCCCGAAGAAACAAAAGAGGCAAAGGCCCGGTGACGCCCCATGGCTCGTCCAAGGGTGCTCCCGAGGGTTCAAGGAAGAAGAAGAAACCGGCCACTTCCGATACCGTGTGCTACTATTGTAGTGACAAGGACCATTGGAAGAGGAACTGCCCCAAGTACCTTGCTGATAAGAAGGCTGGAACCGTCCGTCCTTCTACTTCAGGTATATTTGTCATTGAAACCCTTCTCGCTACCTCAAGCAATGACTGGATATTTGATACTGGTTCATGTGCTCACATTTGTCGAAATGTGCAGGCACTAAAGAGTAGGAGGCGGCTCGAGAGAGGCGAAGTTCAACTCCGCGTCGGTAACGGCACGTGCATCTCCGCTATGGCCGTTGGGAACGTGGAATTATCTTTGTCTTCTGATTTTGTGTTGGAACTCAAGGATGTTTATGTAGTTCCATGTATCACTCGAAACATTATCTCTATCTCATGTTTAGACTTGGATGATTTTGATGTTGTAATAAAGAACAAGTGTTTGACTTTGTTTCGTGATGAAGTTCGTTATTGTATTGCGCATTTATCGAATGGTCTTTATATGCTTGATTGTAACGAACTTGTTTTGAGTGTTGAGAATGACAATAGGAAACGTAAGATTTCTCAAGAGAATGCAACTTTGATGTGGCATTGTCGCTTAGGTCACATCAATGAGAAGCGCATCAAGAGATTGCAAACCGTTGGTCTCTTGGATCAATTCGCTTTCGAGCCAATTGACACATGCGAGTCTTGTTTGATGGGAAAGATGACCAAAGTGCCTTTTCCCAACAAAGGGACAAGGGCAAGTGGCTTGTTGGACCTTGTACATACCGATGTATGTGGACCTATGAACATTTGCGCACGTGGTGGTTATTCATACTTCATCACTTTCACCGATGATCATAGTAGATACGGGTATATCTACTTGATGCGGCACAAGTCCGAATCCTTTGACAAGTTCAAAGAGTTCAAGAATGAAGTTGAAAACCAACTTGGTCGAAAGATCAAAGTCTTACGTTCCGATCGTGGAGGAGAGTACTTGAGTCATGAGTTTGGTGATTATCTAAAGGAGTGTGGAATAGTTCCACAACTCACTCCGCCGGGAACACCACAATGGAATGGTGTATCCGAAAGGAGGAATCGAACTTTGCTAGACATGGTTCGATCGATGATGAGCCAAACCGATTTGCCTAAATCGTTTTGGGGTTATGCATTAGAGACCGCAGCTTTTACACTAAACCGTGTTCCGTCTAAGTCCGTTGAGAAGACACCCTATGAGATTTGGTTTGGTAAGAAACCAAACATGATGTTTCTCAAGATTTGGGGTTGTGAAGCTTATGTGAAAAAGCTAGTGAGCGATAAGCTTGGACCTAAATCGGACAAGTGTCATTTCGTAGGATACCCTAAGGAAACAAAGGGGTACTACTTCTACAACCGTGTCGAGAACAAGATAGTTGTTGCTCGTCATGCCGAGTTCTTGGAGAAGGAATTTCTCGCAAGAAGAAGTAGTGGGAGTAATGTAGTTATTGAAGAAATTCATGAACCACCACAAGACATGCCTCAAGTAGGTAATGTAGTTATTTCCAATGAGGTTCCAAATGAGGTTGTAGCCGAGCCCGTTCCACAAGTCGTTGTGGAAGAGGTTCAAGAGAATGCTCCCTCAAATGAGGACTCGAACATATCGCATGCCGATTATGTTCAAGAAACTCAAAGTTTCGAGGATCAAGAACCAACTCCACAAGCCGTTGTGGAACAAGTTCAAGAACCTCAAGAACCTCAAGCGCCTATTCTACGAAGGTCTACAAGGGAAAGTCATCCACCCGAAAGGTACTTGGGTTTGCATGATGTCCTCGTCATTGCGAATGACGAACCTTTGACCATTAATGACATGATGAAGAAATCCGACTCCAAGGAATGGCTCAAGGCCATGGAGTCCGAAATGCAATCCATCTATGACAACAAGGTTTGGACCTTGGTTGACCTTCCCAACGGAGTGAAACCCGTTGAGAACAAGTGGATCTTTAAAAGAAAGGTCGACATGGATGGCAACTTGATCATTTACAAGGCACGACTTGTTGCGAAAGGTTACAAGCAAATTCATGGTATTGACTATGAAGAAACCTTCTCGCCCGTCGTCATGTTCAAGTCGATTCGGATCTTGTTAGCAATTGCCGCATTTTATGATTATGAGATATGGCAAATGGATGTCAAAACCGCCTTCCTAAATGGCAATTTGGAAGAGGATGTGTACATGACACAACCTGAGTGTTTTGTGGATCCTAAGAATGCTAACAAGGTATGCAAGCTTCAAAGGTCCATTTATGGGTTGAAGCAAGCATCGAGGAGTTGGAACAAGCGCTTTGATGAAGAGGTCAAGAAGTTGAACTTCATTCAAAGCGAAAAGGAACCTTGTGTTTACAAGAGGATTAGTGGGAGCGTGGTCGTATTTCTTGTTCTATATGTTGATGATATACTCTTGATCGGGAATGATATTCCCGAATTGAATGATGTCAAGAATTCATTGAAGAAGGTGTTCTCAATGAAAGACTTGGGCGAAGCCGCCTACATCCTAGGAATCAAAATCTATAGAGATAGATCTAGGAGGTTGTTAGGCTTGAGCCAAGATGCATATATTGGCAAAGTGTTGGAAAAATACAACATGACTAGTTTCAAGAAGGGTTACTTGCCTATGTCACATGGCATATTCTTGAGCAAGACTCAATGTCCGACGGAAGATGCAGATAGGAAATTCATGAACAAGTTTCAATATCCATCTGTGGTCGGATCGATCATGTATGCCATGCTATGCACTCGCCCCGATGTGGCACATCCGATTAGTGTGACTAGTCGATACCAAGCTAACCCTGGTATGCCACACTGGACCGCATTCAAGAATATCCTCAAGTATTTGAAGAGAACACAAGATAGCATTCTCGTGTACGGTGGAGACTAAGAGCTCGTTGTAAGTGGTTACACCGATGCTAGTTTCCAAACCGATCGTGATGATGCTAAGTCACAGTCCGGCTATGTATTCCTGCTCAATGGTGGTGCCGTAAGTTGAAAAAGTTCCAAGCAAGAAATTACGGCCGATTCCGTCACCGAAGCGGAATACTTAGCGGCTGGTGAAGCAGCAAAAGAAGGCGTTTGGATCAAGGAGTTCTTGACCGAGCTGGAGGTGGTTCCAAGCATCTCGAGTCCAGTGGATCTCTACTGCGACAACACGGGAGCCATAGCTCAGTCTAAGGAGCCTAGGTCTCACCAAAAGACCAAGCACATTCTACGACGATTCCATCTTATCCGTCAGTTTGTGAATGACGGGTGGATTAAGGTCAAGAAGGTGGACGGTGCCGCGAACATAGCGGACCCTCTGACAAAACCTTTGTCTCGAGCCGCACATGAGTTGCATGTTGCATCCATGGGGATTAGGCGTATGCCTGAGTGGCTTTGAGTTGTATCTTTTACTTTGAGGCTTTAGTATGAGACATGTATATTTTGGATATTACATTGAGTACTATGCACTTGCTAGAAGTCATTGTTGATTGACTCTAGGCCAAGTGGGAGATTGTTGGAGTTATGTCCTAGAAGCCAATCATTTTGGTTACTTCTATGATTTATTTTATTGATGATATTTTATCATTTGTTCCTTGATTTGTTTATTGATAGATCATTCAGGTTGAGGATCTGAATTGTAGATCTCTATAACTCATTTATTCTTAAATGACAATAATAAATCAAAAGGTGTCCATAATCTTGATAATTAACAAGGAACATTAATTATGAAATAAGATTAGTATGCAAGTTAAGCGATGATTAAGTTCCACAAATCATAGATAAGGAGTTACCAACTTAATTGCATATGTATATGTTATAGAACATAGTACAGGACTTGACCCAATGAAATAAACATTTGGATTGTGTTAAGTGTCATTGTTTATTTCATATTAGTTTGATTCTAAGTTTGAGATGCTCATCTTTTCCACATGAGGATAGGTTCAATAAATATCGTCTAACGTTGATACCTGATAAAGGCTGCTATAAGGACTTTATTTATGTTCTCTTGAATTGTGCGGGGAAAAGTTGTTCATCAAGAAAACCGTATGTCCCTCATTAATATACTTAATGAGTGATGATATCTGTTTGGGCCCCTTGATGGAGTTTGGATTGTTTGGCCAACTTGTACAATCAACTCTAGATCAAGAAATATATAATCTGCAAGAATGACACATTCCTATCTTGGATTATACAAGGATATCATGTGACATAAGAATCAGACAAGGAAATACTTATATTTCTTATGCAGGATTGAGATATTGTAACGGTACATTATTTATACGAATTGGGAGTCATAACGTGTTGCTAGATACCGCTTATGATTATTGGAAATAAATAACGATTTATTACCATGGCCAACATAGTATAAATCCTCAAAGGGTCACACAAATAGAGTTTTAGTCACACAGTGTATTATCTATTTATTCACAATAATGGGTATTGAGAAAATATGATAGTTTGACTAATTAATTATATACCGTTGTGAACCGTTATAATTATTTGAGTCAAAAGAATCATATAGAAATAGACTAATACATTATCTAATCCCAAAATAGTTATTAATGATTTAATAATTATTTTAGAATCAACACATATTGATATAAATGGTTATATCAATGAATTGGGCCAACATTTCATAGCAAATGAATAGTCCAATTGAAGAGCATTGAAAATGGGTTTTAATTAAAGGAATTAAATACCCAAATAAATGAAGAAAAGGCCCATAAAGCCCAATTTGGTGCGGCTAGGGCTGGTGGGTGGCATTTTGGTAAATACAAGGAAGAGCTCCCTAGAGATGGTGTCTATATAAGACCCCCTTTGGAGAGCAAACCCTAAGGTTTTCTCTCTCTTCCTTCCTAGCCGCCACCACCTCCTTCTCTTCTCCATTTGCTCATGTGTTGAGCTTTATTTCCTCCACCAAATACATCTAATTGGATTAGTGCAAGGAGGAAACTAAAGGGATTAGACTCTAGTCTTTGTTGCTAGCACAACTATTAGACTTAGTGACTAATTCTCTTGGTGGACTCGAGGCCGGCGCCGCCATTGAAGAGGAGACGAAGTTGAAGAGCACCCCATCGACTCCTACGCATTGGATCTAAGCCTCCTTGATACGATTCAAGGAGAGGTATGGTTCAATCCCTTTTCTCATGATGTGTGATTGCTTTTGCACTAGATCCTTATCTTGCTTGTTTAATGAAGATTAATTAGTTGTAATTGATCCAAAAATTAAAAATGAGCACTTCTTAACAATCTGATGGTTTAATTCTATTATTTAAGAAATATAATTACATTTTTAATTGTTTCAAAATATTTTCGAAATTTATTGATGAATAAAATTTTATACACATGATAAAAAATTATAAAAAATATAATAATATGAATTTTTTAAATTTTATACTTTCACAATATTTTACATAGTTTCTTACCTTTGCAAATTTTCAGAATAGTATTTTAAATATTGGGTTGTTGATAGAGCTTCCTAGATTTATTTTTTTATTAAATTTTATTTGTATGCTTAAAAAAATTATACATAATCCAATGAGATTGATTTTTTTCCAAATGTTTACAACAATTTTCATAGTTTTCAGATTTTACGAATTCCACAAAATTGCATTGTAACTTTTAAATTATTTGACGGTTTTTAAAATTACTTTTTCATCATGTTTTATATGAATGCTAAAATATTATGAGAAATCCATTGATGGATAGTATTTTATATTATTTGTAAGATTGTATTCAATTTTATTGGTATTCAATCATAGATTATTGGCAGATGAAAAAAATTAAAATTTGGTCAATTTGTAAAACTTAGAAAAATCTTAAAACAGTTGGTTTTATCCAAGATGCACACAATTTATTTTGTTCTCATAATTCTAATACTTTTTAATAAAAAAAATTAATGATTATATGTCAACCTTAGGACGACCCTTCGCTTTTCATATATTAAAATGAAATAGACAATTAAGGCCTCCTGAAAATGTCAACCTTATTACATGTCAGCCTTAAGACACCTCTCATCACTGAAAACGAGAATACGCGGCTAGTTTGATTAATTTGTAGGTAAGGATTGAATTCCTTATTTTTTTCATGCAAAAAGATATATCTATATTCTTCGGTGCTATGATTGCTTTTGTTCATTCTTATTTCTAATACTATTTTGAGGATATGTCTTGCAAAACTTGCTTTCGTGTATTCTTATTTCTAATACTAGTTTGAAAATATGTCTTGCAGACCTTAGAAAGATTATTTACCCTCCATTACAAGAAACATTTTGTAGCAATTTTTTTTAGACATGAAAATGTCTCCGAAGCCTATTTGGAAAGACATACTATTTTGACTTTCTCCAACATCCCTGCTACAATACGAATATTGATATCAAAATCAACTTTAAATCATTTTATATATACTTAGCCCTTTTCTGGTCGAAATCTATTTAACAGTAAGGTAGTTTGATAACTTTGACAACCGTTAAAAGTATTTTATATTTTTGAAATCCGACACTTACAAATGGGATCTATACTGCAGACACATCATAAGCATAAGAAAAATGATAAAACTTAATTTGAGTTTTAGTGTTCATAAATCGAGTTCAATATTACAACACTCTATATTTTACTACTTTTATATCAAATTATACTTAAATTACATTAATTTGATATACGACCAATTTACAAGACTAGCATGCCTAGAATTTATTTTTTCTAGTTTAAATATTTTCGGACTAAAGTGGGAAAGCATTGGGGTTGTCAAAAATATTTATAATTTTGTAATCGGGCACTTAAAATATGATCTATACTATATTTACATAATACACATGAAAAATGACAGAAGTTCATGCAAGCTTTACCGTTAATCAATTAAGTTAAAAATTAATGGTTCATATGTTACGACTTTTAATAAAAATATTAAATGACACTTAAAATGTATTAAATTTGATGTACAACTAATTTATAATACTAACAACATGTGTAAATTTTTTTTTTATTTTAAACAATTTTTGACTTAAAAGAGAAAGCGTTCACAATATTATCGATGATACTAACCCTTTGTTCTGTGAATAATGTTATCTAAACCGCAATTGCATGTATCCGTTGTTTCTGACCTTTATTATTTGTTTTTTTCTGGTCTCGCTTTCCTTCTTTTCCCCTAATCAATTCAAGTGTTTACTTTCCCCTAACCAAGCGTTTCTTTCTCGATTTATCAAATCTTTCTTTTTATAGGCTTTGAATTCATCATTCATGTTTTAGGCACTGCAGTAGGCAGTTTTTAAATGATAGCTAAATTATGGCGGAAAAGGAAGAATGCGATAAATGGTAGCACAGGCGCACATCTAGTGACTTTTGGGTGCTTTGACTGCTTTCCTAAATTTATATTGTTATTATTCAGCACGCATTAATCATCAGTGTCTATAGAATATATATAGCTAGCCCCCGAACTATTTTTTGCAAAGAAAATTATAATGTATACGTTATTCGATGTTCTGTGAGAGAGCTTGAGAAGATAAACCGTATTTAGAGACAGCAATCACAGCATAACGCATTGCTATAGGAGATTAGGTCAAATTTCTCAATTTATTTTAAAATTTAAATATTTACAAGAAACTCGTAGTCGGATTTCAAACAGTATCAATATGTTATTCCATTCAGAGCTACGTTAATTTTTTTAAATATATATTAAAGATTATTTATTGGCAGCCATATATGGTTTTGCAGTTTAGCTGAATTTTCAGACTTGTTATCATATTTCTAAAAGATGAATGCTAGCAGTAATGCTTTTTGAAGTTACAATTTATCTGTCATCATATTTATATATCAAATCATACACTGCTAAAGACAGTTCAATCGCAATCACAACCTTGATCTTATATACAGAAAGCTGATGAATCTAAAATTATTATAATAAGTT
This sequence comes from Rhynchospora tenuis, assembly GCA_027725995.1. Taxonomy (NCBI): domain Eukaryota; kingdom Viridiplantae; phylum Streptophyta; class Magnoliopsida; order Poales; family Cyperaceae; genus Rhynchospora; species Rhynchospora tenuis. The sequence continues at coordinate 66,638,840 of CM050889.1, read as the reverse complement.
AAAATAAGTCCAATGCAAGCTCCCTGTAAGGAGCTGAGAGTAAATTTAAAGCAAGACTGTACTCGCTCCCAAAAACAATGTCAGATGATACGTCTTACTAAACTGCCGATCCTATTTAACTTCCATAGTAAAATCTCTAACTTTTTTTTTTTTTTTGAAGAAAGCAAGGAGTCAAGCCCCAAAACTTTATATTAAATTAAAAGTTTGAAAAGTACACTCAAATAACAAAGAAAGAAACGTAGATTCAGAGAGTGAACCCAACAGAGAAAAGAAAAAAGAGAAAAATAAGAGTCTAGAAAAAAGGCAGCACTAAGTAGGTGAAGTCCCCGAAGAAATCAGAGGACTCCATTCGAGGAAAACTTCATCCAGAAGGGTATGAGGAGGTTTGAGTTTTTGAGAAAAAATTCTGCTGCACCTTTCTCTCCATAACTTTTTTTTTTTTAAAGTTTGGGGCAGCATCTAAAACGGTAAGACTACCTTTTTTTAAGCTCTGATATGTTCGGTGGTCACTTGAGAAACTCAAAACTTTTTTTTTTTAATCTAGGAACGGAAATAAAATAAAAGCAAAAAATAAATTGAAAACTAGGTTTTAAGAAAATCAACTCGTTAGTAGAGATTTTCGCATCTATGGCTTCTTTCATTTAACATTCAGCTCCATATAATCAAGTATTGTAAACCAAGACAACTGTGAGAAAGAACGGGCCCATTAATTTTCACATTGTAAAGCGTCCCACTACACTTGCGAAAAATCAAAAGAAAACATCGCTTTGTCCTTTCAACTGCTTACTATGCAAGTACACTTCGCAATCGTTCATCCTTACATACAAGGCATTGTATTTACTATTTTTATTTACGCAAGTAAATGGAAAAAAAAAGTGTATTTTAACCTTAACGAGCGTCTAACCAATTATGACTTGCAAGTACCTTAAAATGTATGTTCAGAACTGCTTAATAGCTGCTAAAGAAACACATCTACGTAAAAGTAAATGACAGCCGTCAAGAACATTCATGTGACTCTTAACAAGCGTCTAACCAATTATGACTTGCAAGTACCTTAAAATGTATGTTCAGAACTGCTTAATAGCTGCTAAAGAAACACATCTACGTAAAAGTAAATGACAGCCGTCAAGAACATTCATGTGACTCTTAATAAATGTTTAATGCAAATGCTCGTGTACATTTTAGCCTCCAGAATCTCAGGGAGCTATTAACTATGTACAGCTCCCATCAAAAGCTATATAGCCTAACATTGGAAATCCAACCTATTTTATTCTTCGTCACTAATTATGTACAATTGAAGAGGTCAAAAGAATCAGTGAGGCAGCTAGCGTCACTATTATCTCTCAGGCTGTCAGAATATATAAAAGCTATACATGATAACCGAATAAATATTTTCCAGATCAACTAAAACAAAATTTGCTTTCTGTAGAAAAAACTCCTAGACCATCAGAAAAGAAAAAATGGAAATGAAAATTAACTTCAATCACATCATGAAATTGAGACCCCCCAGGTCATCCAATGGAATATCCAGTCCTATGCAGTCGACCTCCTGGAGCCCATCATCCATAGTTAACCAAGATGTAAGATCTTGACCATTTCCAGTAGTGTCTCCCACTAAATCTATGTCCGGCAACTGCAAACCAGACAAGTCGGGGAGAGGTTCGAGTTCTTCTTCCCTCTCTTTCTCCATCTGCTTTGACCCAGACTTGGTTGGCAGGGGCGGCAACCCCTCACGCTTTCTGTCATTTGGCCTTGGGGCCAGCTCGGCAGCTCCATTAGAGAGAGTGCTGGCTGAGGTGTTTCTCTGTTTAGGTTTGGCCTTAGGTTTGCGGTCGCCCTTCGGAATTGAGGAAGAACCGCGGCTGTTTTTGTTATTTCCTCTGGCATCCCTTTCACTTCGCTTTCCTTTGGCCCCACTGCCCAAAGAAACGGATCCAGTGATATTGCCAACCACATCGTCCAGCAACAGTTCCTTCTTTTTTACTCCAGCTGACCACTGTTCATCCTTGTCGAGTGGTTCTGTGCATCATAGAATGAAGTAGGTAAAAAACATCACATATTGAGAGAGAGAGAGAGAGAGAGAGGGAGAGAGAGAAGGGGTGGGGAGTACCTTGAGGGGATTTGTCTTCACAAGTAGGGTCACTTTGCTTGGAAAGAGAGTTGACAAGCAACTCCTTGAAAGAGAGTTCATCAAAGCAACTCGTACCATTGCTCTCAAACTCCTTGCACCGTGCCAAAGTACGGTTAACAAAACCCATAGCACTCTGTCGTGCTGCTCGACTGCCATGCTTGCCACGAGATGTCTACATTAAGTAACGTCACCACATATTAATAAAAAAGACACCTGATAACTGCTTCAACTAAAGGACCATAAAAATAAGGGTAATTCTATGGTGGACTGAAATTTTAAACCGGGCTTAAATCTGGATCGTTCATTTAAAATTATGAAGGGATTTGGTTGATCATGATTCAAGCCCGGTTTGAAATTTCAGTCCACCATAGAATTACCCTAAAAATAATATCCATTTCACAAAATATGAACACAATTAGATCGAATAAATTACCAAATATTTCTCATTTGCTGTAAGTACAAGCTTATCGAAAGCAAGATGGGAGAACTCCCTGCACAAGCATTGCAAACAATTATCAAGAACAACATTTAGGACAAACTTGAACAACAAAATTGGTATAAGCTTTTGTAATTGCAACATACCTCTCCTGGGTCTCCTTTGCAGCTCGAGCTTTCTGTTCTGCCCTCAGCAGAGCTGCTCTCCTGCCGAAAGCCTTTGTTCCGAGACAATGAAAGCAGGAATAATTAATCACGACATAGTACTGATCCAATAGATTATTAAGAAGGAAAAAAGAGCAGAAGATTCTCTGTCGAAACTGGTGGTGATCCCCCCCCCCCCCCCCCCTTTTGTAGGAAACAGATGAAACTTGAACTAAGATGACCAACAGTTCAGACAACCACTAATGGGTAAATAAATATAAATTAAGTTTTGTCCAATGTACAAGAAAAGATTAACTTTAAAAAATATTGCCTTAATTAAAAAAATTACCTGCTGGGATAGCTTAGCCTCCAACGTTGCTAACTCATCATTAATATCATCCTCATCAGTCAGTGTTAGGTCAGGCTGAAAAAAAACGCAATTAAATATGTTACAATTCACTTAAGATGGATAATAACAGTAACGCCATAAAGAGATTCAACATTATCTTATTAGAAGTGAAAATTAATACTAACAACATATAGATCTATTAAACATTATCTTTTAATAAATGAAAATTAATATAGATTCATATTAAAAAAAGGAATAATGTTACATTAACTTACCACATGCTCACAAGGATCAGGGTAAATGCCAATCTGATTCAGCTCGAGGAGAATCCTATCATTGATTGACATCTGTTCATAAGGGCAGTCAGGGGACATCACATCTAACTGGACACCATTGCGTGGTTGGTTCATTTCAGACTCCTGGTGGGCCAGCCATCCCTCCTCAAGCTCAAGGCACAAAATGTTTGAATCATGACCATTGCTACACTCAATCCTCTCCAATTCTTCTTCGCTAATTATTGCCGACATTAGCTTCTGACAGATAGAAAAGCTCGTAAAGGACCTGATGTCAGAACCTGCACCAGATCCTGTATTCATTCCCCGGACAAGTTGCTCCAGGATTGGCTCCACAGCATCATTCTGCCAGGCAACAATTCCTGTTGCCTCTCCATTTGAGAAGGGACCATGGCCATTTGGAGTCGAGGGAAGAGAGACATAATCAAGATTTCCCTGGAACAAAATATAAATAATGATATTGAGTGCATATGTAATAAATTTATAATATACAAAATCTCAGATAGTTTACTTCATGAATAAATATAATCATGGTTGGATCACATGCACATCTCATGCTACTTAATTTAAAATACATCAACTGGAAAGAAAATTTTCAAACAATTTTTTGAAAGATTTTACTTTCCAAAAGCCATCAACAGCAATATATGATACTCAACTTTGCTTTTCATTCATTAAAATAAAAATTTGAAAATTGAAGGAGAAAGGCGAAATGTAATTAGCAGGACCTTCTTGGAACGATCCAGTTCATCTGCTTTTCTACTGCAACTCTGCTCTTCAAGAAGAGTAACCTGTTTCACCAAATCAGAAGTTATTACTTGCAAATAAAATTAATAGAACTATAAAGTGAATAAAATTCTAGCTTACCTCTTTAATTAAGAAGCTCATGTCCTCATCAGCGATAAAACGGAAGTACCCCTCATTCTGCTTCCAAAGTATGTCTTTAGAAGCATCATAGCCTTCCAGGAAATGATAAAAATTAATTACAAGAATTATTCGAGTAAACAAAACAATGCCTCATTCTCCATATTCTATATATCAGAAGTATATGAGGCTCTAGATGAGGTCAGCTTCCTATTTACTAGAGCTCCTCCTTCAAGTAATTTAATAGTTTTGCAATTGAAATGATACCTGGAGCAAAAGCAGCATTTGCAGCAGCGAGTAGCTCTTCGCGGTCATCTTCAGGTTGTCCTGAAAGCAAAGATGAAACAAATTACAATGATTGAACTCTAAACAATTTAGTTAAGGTCACTATCAAACTGAAACAGATCACTGAGGCCTAGCAAATACTAGTTAGATCCATGCACCCATCTTTTTATTGTCTTCAGCTTCACTGGACAGGTTTTCTGATAAGAAAAATAGTGTTTTCTGCATAGCATGACTGGCACCTTTCCTACTAAATGATTTCAACAATTCAGTTACAACCAAAAAGTAAACGCTTAAATACCTGTAATATCCAAGGGTGAGTCCATAGCTGCTTCTCTTGCTCGATTGTTACTCTTTCGTTCAGAGAATTTCTTGACTGGAGGTCTTCCAGGCCTACTGCCAGATAATGATTAGAAATTGTTAGAATAACTTTTAAAGTAGCAAATCTTGTCCTAACACCTAAAGAGAGGCACTTCCATCTGCAAACTGAATGTATGTATTAGTACAACCAGCCAGACATATACCAATACATAATTTGCTTATATATAACTGAAAAAAAAAAGCCATTTCCATTCTTACCCCTCTGAACTAGATCGGACGCTCCTCTGCTTAGTAGTGGTGCCACTTGCTTCAGGTTTCTCTACTGAAGTGGGCCTACCTGGCCTAGGAGGTGCAAAACCACGTCCTCCGCGGCCATTCTTTCTGACAGCAACATCTCCAATATCATCTTCCACAACTAGTTTGTTCTTTTTCAGGGGATGCCCTGCAGTTCCCTTCCTCTGAATCAGGCCATTGTTTTCTTCAGCTTCTACAGTTCTTTTCCTCTTGTTGTCTTTCGGCTTGTGAACAACAGAACCTGACTCTTCACTACTTGATTGTGCATGATCCCCTTTCTTGACATGGTGTGTCCGTTGTGAAGGCATAGCCATTGTATTATTCTCAACAGAGTCTGGCACCTGAAGCCCACCACCCTGGCTACCGATCGGAGCTATGTTTGACCTTCTTGGTACACGGGTTTTTGGAGGCCTCTGACTAGCCCATTGGGGGCCAACAGGGGGAGAAGGAGAGAGCGCAGATTTTGCACGCTTAGAGCTAGAGGCACCACCAGCAGATGAACCAGACTTGTTGCTGGGAGAAGGGCGATCCCACTCGTCAGAGTCAGGTGGAGCTCTGGACATGCCTGCAGAAGCCTTTGGCACTGCAGCAGGAGTTGACCGAGGCCCCCTGATGGAGGTGTTTGCCCTTGAAACTGAAGTAGTCGGGCTACCTTCTTGATCAGTAAGCCTAGAAAACCCCAATACATTATATTAGAACTAAGGCAAAGTTTCACAGAATAACAGTGGTGATCGAGAGAGTAGGAGCAAAGCAACAGGTTCATTACTTATTAATTGCCTTATGGTTGCCGATTTCAAATCCACCCATTCTTTCTCTTTTGTTGAGAGCTAAGACTCCACCATCTTGACTACCCCTAGGCAAAGGCCGGGGAGACTCCAGACCACCTTGCTCAGGGTCTAATTTCCCACTAATTCCACCAGCTGCTATAGAAATCCCATACCTGTGTATTTACACAGCTATATGTTTAGCATCCCGCTCAATACAACAGTTGATTTAAGTACTGAACTTGAATAGCCCTCAAGGTGAAATAAATAAATACTACAGCAAAATCCAATTTATGTCATCTGAACAGGGAGCAGATCTAGTTATAAGTTTGTTTACTTTGTTTTCCAGTTCAAATTTACATGCATCTTTTATTTAAATTTTTGCTTCACAGATTAACTGAATTCATAAGCTGAGGTACTGTCCTAATTATGTACAACTGATGGTATCAGGGTCATGAAATTATATAACAACAAATTCTCACCTAGAACTACTGGGCCCTGTCACCTTTGCTCGACCATCACCACCAAGCCTAGGCGGCGCCTCTTGCTTCCTCTCTCTGTCTCGATCTAGTGAGCGAGCCGGACCAACGCTAGTTGAGGCATCCGTCTTAATCACAGAACGCTTTTTCTTCAATTTTGGCTTCTCCCAGCTGTTATTAGCCGCCAGTTCCTGAGCCTTTTCTTCTCCCGAGCTCCTACTGGTAATTTTTGAGACATCTCTAGTTTTATCAATTGAAGCTGAACTTCTAGTAGCTCCAAGGTTCCTTGTATCCATCTGAAGAAGGTAGAAAAACACAGTTTACCTTACAAATTCTAATTAGCCAGTGAAATAACATGCAAAGGGTCAAACAGGGAGAGACAAACTACTGAATATACAGGAAATGAGGAAACATCAAAACAGTCTGGTAAATATATCAAGTCATTGTTTCCATAGGCTCAATTGACATGGGTCAGAGTGTCAGACAACTTGATTCAAACAAACTATGTCAGCATATGAGAAGAATACTTATGGAATGGACATGAGCATCGACAACAAATCCTGCATAACACTGACAAATATAGCTGGTTGTAAAGCAAAGCGAAGCCAGAGAAGTGGTGATGTTCAGAAGAAGAACTACATTAAACAATCTAGCAAAATCAACAAGAGTTAAAAATTCAATAAGTTGTATGCCTTTGCATTTAACTTCCATGTAGCAGTTAAATGACTGTCAATTATAATTGGGCCGAGTTGTTTGAGTAGATCATGTGCTGAACATTCTTTTATGCCAAGTTCACATGCTAGGAGCTTCATATGTTGCATGATTTATGAAACAGCATTGCCTTAAGTTTTAAGTTTCAACTAGACAAACAGGCAAGTAGCCTGACGAACAAATGAGCTCTGTTCAAAATATTTGTGGGCTGCAAAACTGACCTGAGCAAGTTACAAGGCCCAGTATGCAACTTGGACAGTGACAATAATGGACCAACGGAACTCTTTACAGTATAAAATTTATTTCCATAGACCTAATAGTTCTAAGTAAGCTTCAGAAGCGATAAGCATTCAATCTACTATATCAGAACTGAATAAGCTACTGCTAGCCAAAGAAATCATAGCTACATCTGGTTAGTATCTAATTATTGATTAAGGCTAAAGATAATCTACTGACAGAAGTATTTCTTTTTTTTTTTTTTGAAATCTAGAATTATTTCTTAAGAAAAGAAGACAGTTGTCCAAAGTGACTTCAGAATTCTGTTTTATCTAGACAGCACAAGTTGAATTAAAAAAAATTACAAAGTGGTTCACCAGATTAGTTTCTCTAATACCTGAAGCAAGCAGATTTCAGTATGCACACAAAAAGAGAGAGAGCAAAGTGCATACCCAATACAACGCAGTTTACCCATGTTATAATCTCATACTTTTTTCTGATGAAATTCCCAACTCAAAATGCATTACTCAATTAAGCTAGTGCCCTTAGAATGGTAATCTATATCAAACCTAGAAACTCACACAATAATGATTTGTACTGTCATGACTACTGCTAGGTGAGGAAACACACAACATTTTCAAAAAATCAAATAAGACAACCAAAACAATGCAGGAATAATGAAACAAAATTACAATGCATCAAAACCACATCAATTATTTCTTATTCAATTTCAGATAAGAATCAAGAATTCAAAATAAAACAAAGGGAATGATATAAGTAATTTATACTTCTGCAATGGAGGTCCGGGCCCGTCTGTTCTGTCCTGAACTTTTGGTTCGTTCAGCTTTGGGCGGTCCCATCTCTGACTCATCTGCATTTAATGAATGACTCTTCTGGCCTGACCGAGAGACACCTCGACCTGATGATGGACCACCAACTCCACCATTCGAGGATAGGTCACCATGTGGGCGTTTGCGCGGGTTCAACTCCTTGTCAAGTTTTGACATGACCCCCCCAAGAGTCTTGGTTCTTACCCTGCAATAAATGAAACAACACAGAGCAACCGTATCTCATTAAATACACTGAAATATTGCATGTTCAAATTAATAATTACAAGAAAATGACTACCGTGGCAAGGAAACAAAAATATAAGAATAATACATAAAGTCATAAATATCTTTCACTTATGGACATAAATTGATGTATACAGTTATTTATGTTTGGCAAAAATATACGAACAGGGGTATGTTCCCAGTTCCTAGTTCGCAAAAATTTCAGAACTGGGAATTGCTTTTTAGTTCGTGAAATTGTTGTTCCTTGGTTTGGGTTCCACTAGTTCGATAACACAGTGAACTCATTAGCTCGATTAACTGCTTAACTGAAACTTTTGATTCCTTTCATTTTAAACAAACCAAACGATATGAGAAAAGTACCAACTAATTCAAAAACTTTAGAAAGAAGATACAGCCTGCAACATTTGCAAATATAAATGTTTTCCTAAACAGCTTTACGATAAATAATCCTCACTTTTGGACAAAATACAGGCTTCTTGAACTCACTTGGTCAACTGCTTAACTCAAACCATTAATTTGTTTCATTTTAAACAAATCAAACAATTACAAGAAAATACCAATGAACAAAAACAATAATTAAGATATATCAAAATTCAAAATCTATAGAGAGAAGCTACAAGCCTGTCCCATTTGTAAATCTAAATGTTACTTATTCCAAAATAGCTTTACCATGATTCAGATTGAATTTACAAGACCACAGTCAGAAAATTTAACAGAGGCATACCTAGCCATGTTGGTGCCATCATCAACCTGAACTTTTAACCTTTTGGACTCCTCAGTAGAGCTGTTACCCACAATGGACCCTACTATCCGTTGCATTTGACAAGAACGGGATACCTTCTGGTCAGGAATCACTGCTTTCACTTCAGAGATAATAGATTGGACAAAGCCAACAGGGTCCGCATGAGCAGATGTGGCAGCTGACCTGCTGGTGCCAAGGGCCGAAGACTGTATGCGGTTTGCAATGCTCTCACGCCCCGGCCTTTCTAGAAAGGCAGCCCCGCGTGGCCCAGAGGAAAAAAGGGGGCCGTCAGACCCACTAGTTGACATGTCTGATTTGTTATTCACGCTCATAAACAAATAATACTAACTTTATATATCTAAATTACAAGCAAATCTCATTCGTCGTGGGAAACAATCCTTCAGCATAAAAACCTGCGATAATCAAAATTCCTACAGTCAACACAACCATATATTGCTAGAATTCAATTAACTTAAGTACAAAAGAGCTAACAAAAACTACTCAGAATCGAAATCTCTCAATCAAATGGCCGACTGAACGATGCATTAGTAACTACTAGACAAATACTCAACCGTCGTCTCTTAATTTGCAACAATTGTCGCTCAAACCCTAACTCTAGTATCGAGAAAAGAGAGCGAAATAGAGCAACAACGCAAGGAGAGAAACTTACGATCGATCGCCGGATCGGAGATGGCGAGGCGGAGAACCGAAACCCCTCTATTGGTTCGCAACTAACGAAGAGAAGGAAAGAGGGCACGGCTTGGTCGGGAAAGGGGAGAGAAGAAGGGGAAACGTCGACGAATCGAAGAAAGAGAGAGAAAGAGAGAGATGTTTAATAAAGGGAAGGAAAAACACGGCTCAAGCGCCTTCCTCTCCAGTTCTACCTCGTGCTTATCTCTTATACTGCAATAGATTATAGAGAGCGTGCCATGCAGTGCTGGTGCAGATCTTAATCGTGTTGAGATTCGTGCTGTGAGGTCATTGTACGTAATTTTTATAAATCGGACGGTCCAACGGCGCGTCAAGGTCGTTACAGCGCGTGAGTGGAGTGGCTATACTTGCACTTGTTCTACTTTTTTAACCTCCAATAAGTCGGCGCAGAAGGACTTGGGTTTGGCGTTCCTTTCTGTACTGCACCTGCTTATTTTATTTTATTTCATTATTATTATTTTTTTAATATAAATTGTACCAAGCCTCCAAACTTATTTTTAAATTAAATATTTATGAAAAATCTCCCAACCGGGTTTCGAATATGTGATTTTTTACCCAAGATGTATTGTTATTTACCACTAAACCAAGAGCTGATAGTTTGTTTGGAAGTGTGGTTAATAAGAATTGAATAGCTTATTCTTGATTTTGGAACAAAGATGTTGAATAAGGGATAACGAAGAAGCATTGCTTATTCATGAATTGGGAGATATAAATAAAGAATATTGTCTCAAATTAACATCGAATGAATTGAGTATTGCTTAAACGAGCATTATTTGCATATTTATGAATATTTCATTATGTATATCATAATATTTTGAATAAAATAACATCTGAATTATATTCTAGATCACATAAAGGGCTCATGATATCAAATGTATCATTAATTGCTAGATTAGAAACTAAAGTTTCAAATATGTTTCAGTTGTGTATTATATGCACACTAGATCTTCGATTGCGGCTCCGCCGCAACTTGAATTTGTATGTCTACAAAATCAAGATGGAAATAAATAAATAAATTATTGTGACAAACATTAAGTCTTTTATTGTTTTATGTGATTAACATCACCATGATAGTAATAGTTTTAAGATATATAAATAAAATTAGATAGAGAAAAAATTAAATAATTACATTATCTACAGAGGAGGTTTGAAGAAGGCGAGACGTTCTATTTTATGTTATTTAAATCCATTTAGTCCGAGACAAAAGTGGGGGGCAATAAAAAATGAAAATAAAAAGGTGGAAGATACTCAATATTTGCCATGAAGGGTGTAACAACCTTGTCTGATTAGTCGGTAATTACAGTTCCAAATTGTCTGTTTAAATAAATTAATGATCTGAAATATGAAATAAATTAAAGTAACAGTGAAATCTGACTGAAAATTTAATCTGAGGACATGGAAATGTTCGTTATAATTTTCTGAGTATTTCTGTATATTTGCCACAATTTTCTGACTTCTGAAATTATTTTAATTAATTTTTATGAGAAATAGCTAATTTACAAAAGGGGTGTCAGTGATCTGTTACACCAAAGCCACACCAATCTGTCCACAAAAGATCTTGATTAATTTTTGATAAAACTATTCGACGAGGAGCTTTCTCCTTCTGCCTCGTCTCCTCCGTCTGACTTGTTTCTCTCTTCTCCTCTCTTTCGCTCTGGGTTACTCGAGCTTGTGCTCTCGGTTACATGGGTCGATGGGATTGGTTGGCAGAGAGGTGGCCTCTGAGGTGTTTCCTGTAGAGGAAAGACACCTCTGCTGTATCTCATGCGCCTTCACGCAGCCATCTCGTGCGATGGATTCCTCTGTCCGTTTCTTTGTGTGTTGGTTCGGTTTGATTGGTTGAGGGAATGAGTATGACGTGGCATCATCTCCATCTGAGCCTTGAACCGCCTCTCTCTACTCCTCTTCTTCTCTGCGAAGGTAAGTATTTATATTAGGGCTTGGATTTGGAAAAATTTTCGGGGCTAAGAGAAGAGGAGAAGGCCAGAGGAGGTAATCGCCTATCCCTAATTCTTGGTTTTTGCTGTTAATTTGATAGTTTGTGACTCGATTTAATCTCTAGGGTTTGTTCTCTGTTGACAGTAATTGCATGGAACTTGCCTTGTTCCTCATAAGCATAACTTTGATCTTAGCCCTAATTGTTCTTGAATTTCTGAGACGATTTGTGAAGGATCAAGAGAGAGGTATATCTTTTCCCTATTGATTCCTAGTTTAATTTGATAATTGTAGTTGCTGTTGGGCTATGAACTGTTAGATACTAAATATAAACTGCTATTTGGGTTATCTGAACTTGATTCTGTGGATTCAGTGATGATTGACTTGCTTTCTGACACTAACTCGTGTTTTGAGCAGTTGATTACTTCTGTGGGTATGCTCTGTGAGGTGCTAACTGTTCTTAGCATATTTTTATGATGCATATACTAGTGTAATTCGCATTTGGTAGTTATAGTAACTTATACAAGTACTTGAGGAACTGTAACTGCATGTTACTGAGTATATAGGTTATAATATACATATGAAATGAAACTGGAACTGTAATAATATCATTTGGTTCATGATTAGCTTATAGATGCATTTAAATGCAAACTGTGAAGGTTATTATGATTACTATCATGTATAGTATGATTCTGACATCAATTAAAGTTTGGTTTCATGAAATGAGGTAGAAAAGCATATAGATATGTGTTTATTTTGATTTATGTAGCTCAGAGAGGGAAAATCATGAAAAGTTGTATATATTACTTGCTAAAATTAATGATTCAATCATCTGCATATAGGTTATTATTGGGTTTCTGTGAATGTTTAGGTTGTTGATGCACTCTGAATTGATTTTATGTCATTACAAATTCTAGTTTGTAATTAGGAGCATGATACGCATATTTTGAGTTGAGGCAGCGCATAATTGGTACATATCATGTATTTCAGACTTATAAAAGTGCATTTGTACCTTGGTACCAGTTGCTGGTACGCTAACAGTGAGGGAAGTTGGTTTTCTGGCGTGGTTTCAGTGTTCTGGAGTGTTAATTGTGATTTCTGGAATATTAGGGACTTGTTTGCAAAACTCTGAGGGCATGAAAGTAAATAACTGAGGGCGTAATTGTAACATATGGGGTATTTATAGTTTTTGATGGACTTATGAGAATAATTTAAGGACTTAAAATTTTGTGTGGGCTGGATTGAAAAAGGACTAAGGGCTTATCGGATTGGATTTTGGTTTTTGTCGGACCCGTTATAGGTCGACTCAGTCGACTGGGTCAGGCCGACTGAGTCTGACTTGGCTGACTTGGTTGTCGCTGGATTTTTGTTTGCTTGGGCTGGATTCGATTTGGGCTAGAAATTTTGGTGGGCTTGGACGAAGGAAAAGAAAAAGAAAAAAAAAATGGGCTTTCGGAAATTCTTTGTGGGCTGATTTAATTTCTGATTTGTGGGCTGTATATAAATGATTCGGATTATAATTAAGTTTCGGATTAAGACTTAATTAAAGATTAGTGGGCTAACAATTTCTGTTGAGCTTGATGATAAAATTAAACTAAATGACTTGGAAACAATGTACTTAGTTTAATTTTCGGATTTCGGATTTTTAGGGAAATGATGAAAAACGTCTGATTTAACTGAACAGATACTGTGGCAAATACTCAGACACTCTGATCCCATCAAATAATAAAATGCATTTCTGACTTATGATTTCTCTGAGTTTAATAAATATTTCTGATATTTCTGTTAATTTCTGCTATTTCTGCTAATTCTGAAAATTCTGAAAATAAAATCTGATTCTGATTTCTGATTTCTGATTTCTGATTTCGATATTAGGAACAATAATTAAATAAAACTAAATTCTGACAAGTGGATAAATAATTAAAATATTAATTATTGAAATATATCTGTTATAAATTTGGAACTGTTACCATCAGTCAGGTGGGGTAGTTTAACCAGACCGTAATTCTGTCAAAAGGATTATAGAACCCCGTTAAATAAATATTAACGGATCTTGATCTATTATTGAACAGGAACAGCCGACCACTCACACGCTCCGGAAGAGTGTGAAGGTGCGGATACGCTGTTTCTTGATTAAAATTCGGAATTCGGTACTTTTAAATTAATGCATAGCATGTTGAAGAATCTTTGTTGGTGCATTCGAATTTCATTTAGAAATAGAAGCCCAGAAATAAACAAATAAATGCATGTTGATTATATCACCGCTTTGGTAATGACTTATGTACAGTCTGAATCTGAAATCCAATTGATACTGAGTAATAGTCAGACTGTTTGATAAATAACTGGAATGGCTTCTGTAAAATCTTTATCACTTGATCATGTTTTGTGATAGAAGAATCGGATTTTGATTGAACCATTTCCAGAAAATTGATAAATCTGATAAGCATATTTATGATTATAAACTGTTGCACTCTCCGGTGAATATCGGTTTGGCCACCGACCCGGCCAGGTTATTAGCGCTATTATCTCTGGATTTTATTCCCTTTGTTTGGTCTGTACCAAATGGTTTTTACCTTTGGTTTTGGGAAAAGTTCTTTCTGTATCTGTCCGGCCGTAAGAACTTGAGTGTATAAGTTTTATCTGAAAGATAAATGCTTACATTTGTGATTCATCTTCTGTTGTTGCATGTCATCTGGCAGATGCCGGTATTAGGACCTTTCCGACTAGTACCTACGGTACATGATATCTGTATTTCTGTATTATATAAATTTATTGGGATTTTAGTCTGATGCACGGATTTGTATTAAGATCCGCGTACTGGAACTAAAACCCGCACTGAGGATTTATTCTCATTCCGTTTGTTTGTTTTGCATGTGCCTCGTTGGGACGGGGGTTCCAGGCCAGGCAGAGGCTTTTTAGACCCCGAGCGGTCGCCACTACCGAGTGTTCATTTGTGAAGCTAGAAGTGTACGTGCCAGGGTTACAGTGTAATGTGGTGTTTCTGCTTAGTTTCGATGACTTACCGGAAATTTCTGCCTATGTGTATTTTGAGTTGTTTGGTAATGGTCCTCCGCCTGATGGTGTGGTTCCCGAGTGGGACCCGTCGCAACCAATCACGGAAGAGGAAGTTTGATGAGTTGTAGGATGACTCATCTCCGTGTCCTGGTTTTGGTGCCTGTTTGTCAGCTGTGTGGTTAAGCCTTTCTGTAAATATTTTATGTAAAATATAATATAAGCCCGACATTAGGTTAGATGGTGTGGACCGTCAGTTAGAACACTTATCTGTATAATAAATTAACTGACGAGTCATTAGGGTTAGAGGTATGAAATAAGCCGGGCATGTAAATTATGTAAATTTGTGTAACATATTATGTATGCTTACAATAAATATGAACATGTGTGTTATGTCTGCTGGGACCGAAATCAAGAAAATGGAATAAATTAATTTAGAAAAAAAAAATTATGTTCGTCTGTTAGCCTTACAAGAGTAGTAATTACTCTTGTGGCGGGAATCCCGATGTCATGCTCAGCTTCCGGGGTGTGACAAAGGGCCTCAAAAGAGCTGGAAAACAATTAGAGAAGTATCATCGGCATTATTAGAACATGAGTAGATATTGAAAAAAGTCTAAATACCCATCAATGCACCACCATACAACCTTACCTATAACAGATCACAATAACAATAAATTTTGACTTATAGTCATTCAGTTAACTACACAATGATTAGCCACACTAAATCAAGGTCATTCTCATCCATACATATATGGACATAGAACAATAGAACTATGACAGACCAAGTGCAGCGCTGGTCCCACCTTGTGCTAAAGAAGAGATGGTCTTGCCAAGGCCATCTACACATGGTGTACACAAAACCAATTAAAGAAACACCTTATGTGTTCTCAAGGACGCATGAACTTGCTCTCATGGAGCCCTTCATACAACGATTCATTTCACTCTATTCTATGGGTCATTAAGGCATGCTACATATAAGTTTCACAGAGAATAGCCATAAAAAACGCAGCCAGGCACTATTCATTCTTCATTGAAGATATATGGTTTTTTTAATTTCCTTGTATCTAACGCAATATAAGGTTCTCAAATATAGATTATTATGAGCAATGGATGTCGCATGAATCAAGGATCGCTTAAAATACTAAATTGATGCTCTATATAAGCTTTATTTGTCCATTATATGAATATTACTTCTTATATAATGAAATATTTTAATAAATTAGATCCAAAAATTATATTCTAGACCATATAACCATTTTAAATATAGATTTTTGTTATCAATTGACGTCGAATGAATAAAAAATCTCTTAAAATGCACAACTGAAGCTCCTTATAAGCTGTGTTTGCATATTATTGTCTTATTTCTTTATGTATAACGCAATACTTATATAATTGAGATCTAAATTGTATTTTAGACTATATAAAGAGCTTAAATATGAATCAAGTACAAGTATACCTTAAAAATACACAACATATGTTTTCAATGAGCTTCATTTGCATATTTTTTAATGTATAACGCAATATTTTGAATAAGTTAGATCTGTGTTATGTTCTACACCATATAAACTTCTCAAATATATATTATTATGATTAAATGATGTCTAATGTATCACGAATCACTTTAAATATCAGTTGCATATTATATGCATATTTCCTTATGTGTGACGCAATATTTTGAGTATGTAAGTTCTGAATTATATTCTAAACATTATAAAGTGCTTAAATATAGATTATTGCGATAATTGATGTTGAATGAATCAATAATCGCTTAAAATACTCAATTGATACTCTAAATAAGCTTCATTTACACGTTATATGAATATTTCTTCTTGTATAATGCAATATTTTGAATAAATTAGATCTAAATTTCAAAACCACATGACCTGCTTAAATATAGAATATTTTTACCAAATGACGTTTTTATGAATAAAGAATAGCTTAAAATGCACAATTGAATCTTCAAATATGCTTCATTTGCATATTATAGGTTTTAATAAGATCTTAATTGTATTTTATGTTAGGAACTCAAGTTCTTGTGCAAATTTAATTTTTTATTAATATTTAATAAGCAATTAACATGCACGAATAACGGATCTAGTTATTCAAGTAGTTAATACATAAAGGAGAAGGTGTAGGAGATTTATACCTCTTCTAGTATCGTAACTAGAAGGCTCGACCTTTGCTTAGGAGTCGATGGACACGCGCCTTCGCTGCCTCTAGTTCACCAAGAAGATTAACCAAAGTCTATAAACAAGTGCTAGCTTGTTTTGAGACGATAGCTAATTCCCTTTTGATTTTTCTTCGCAGGATTAACTATTTAACTGAAAGAAAATCGCTCAACGCATGAGCTATTGAGAGAGATGGAGGCGCACAGGAGAAAAATAAATTTCTGCTCCTTTTTTTTTATTTCTTGCGCAAGGGAAAAGATGAGAGAGAGAGAGAGGCAATATGGTTGTCCTTTCCTTAAACAACACTGCCATATTTTATTGTTTCCAAACCTTGCTCTCTTTCCATAATTTCGTCTTTACAAAATTAACCTTATTGCATAAATTATATGGGTGATTATGGACTGCAAAATATATTTTATTAGCCCATTAATCCACTCCATTAATTAATCTCAAATCGGGCTTTTAATTAACTAATTAAATAAAATAGGGATGATATACACCATCCAAGCTTTTCCCATCCAGCGGCATCCAACAGGCTTGGACAGACTAAAAATAGCATTTTTTCTGCCTGCTGACGTCAGCAAAATTTTATGACCAATTTCTGAAATTTTTTTGGTGCTGACGTCATCAAATATGATGATTTAAGAGTTCAGTTAAATATTATAAGGGTTGAATTAAAGTGTATAAGTGTTCAGTTAGATGCACCAATAATTTGAAATTTTAGTGTTTTGTGTTCAGTTAAATACGTTAAGGGATGAACTTAAAGTATCTATGTGTTCAGTTAGTTGCAGCAGAAATTTGATTTCGTAGTTTTTGTGTTCAATTAAACTAGTTAAATAAAAAAACAAAATGAACAGATACAACAAACATAGCGAACATTTACAATTAACAATATGAACATTTACAACAATAAACTGAACATATATACAAATTGCCTGAGTAAGAAATAAATTATTAGTGAAATAAATCATATTCAACATACAAAGTGAAATAAATTATTAGTGCATCTAACTGAACACTTATACACTTTAATTCAATCCTTAAAACATTTAACTGAACCTTTAAATCAGCATATTTGATGATGTCAGCACCAAAAAATTTTCGAAAATTGGTCAAAATTTTTTTGCTAACGTCAGCACGCGGAAAATCTGAGTTTGGATGGTGCTGGATGGGAAAATCATGGATGGTCAATACCAATTCTGTAAATAAAAGGCCAATTAGCTCAATATAATTAATATATGTTGAACGAACTTAATTATTAACTTATTAATAATTATTTTGGAATTAGCATATGCATTATATTATTTCTATATGATCCATTTGAGTTAATTAATTATAACGGTTCGCAACGATATATAATTAATTAATCAACTTATCATATTCTCGCAGTACTCACTGCTGCGAATAAATAAATAACGCACATGTGGTTAAAGTCCTATTTGTGTGACCCTTTGAGGATTTATGCTATGTTGGCCATTGAAAATAAATAGCTATTTATTCCCAATAATCATAAGCTGTATCTAGCAACACGTTATGATTCCCAATTCGCATAAATAAACAATGTACTAATACAATCATTTAATCCTGCATAAGAAATGAGCATCTTATTGTTTTGATTCCTATGTCACATGATATCTTTGTATAATCCAAGATAGGAATGTGTTACTCTTGCAGATTATACGTTTCTTGATCTAGAGATGATTGCATAAGTTGCTAGCAAGCAATCCATCTCCATCAAGGGGCCCAGTAGATATCATCACTCATCAGGTGAACTAATGAGGGACATACGGTTATCTTGATGAACAGTTTTTCCCCGCACAATTCAAGAGAACATAAATAAAGTCCGTATAGCAGCCCTTATCAGAAATCATCGGTAGACGATATTTATAGAACCTATCCTCATGTGGAAAAACTGAACCATCTCAAACTTGGAATCAAACACGTATGAAATAAATAATGACACTTAACACAATCTATATATTTATTTCATCGGGGGTCATGTCTTGTACTATGTTCCAGTAACATATACATATGCAATTAAGTTAGTAACTCCTTACTTATGATTTGTAGAACTTAATCATTGCTTAACTTGCATACTAGTCTTATATGATAATTAATGTTCCTTGTTAATTATCAAGACTATGGACAGTTTCGATTTATTATTGTCATTTACTATTAAATGAAGTACAATGATCCACAATTCAGATCCTCAACCTGAATGAATTGTCAATAATAAAATTCAGGAACAAATGATCAAATATCATCAATCACATAAACTAAATATAAAATCATCAAATGATTGACTCAAAGGACATAACTCTAACATTTTAGACCATATAAAGAGTTTTAATGTAGAATTATTCCTTTATTTGCATTTTTATAAATATTTCTTTATGTTACAATATTTAGAATAAATAACATCTGAATTATATTCTAGACCATATAAAGAGCTCAAATATTATTTATTGTGATTAAATGATGTCTAATGTATCATGAATCACTAAATAAAGAACTAAAGTTCCAAATAAGTTCCAGTTGCGCATTTTATGTATATTTTCTTGTTTGTAACACAATATTTTGAATACGTAAGTTCTGAATTATATAGACCATATAAAGTGCTTAAATATAAATTGTTGTGATCAATGGAAGTCAAATAAATCAAGAATCGCTTAAACTACTCAATTGATGCTCTAAATAAACTTCATTTGTCCATTATATGAATATTTCTTGTTGTATAATGAAATATTTTGAATAAATTAGATCTAAATTATATCCGAGTGTAAGTGCTACAACAATTCTAGAATGCGGAAATAACCCAGAATCGTAAAATACCTCGTGCCATCGCTGATTGAAATCGAGTGTTGAGCGGATGAACTTGAAAACCCGCAAACCAAGCGCGTCTCCTTAGTCTCTGATCTTCTCCACGTTCTGCAGTGAGAGAATCACTACAAAGCCGATATGAACGTCCCAACTGATGGTGTTTAACAGGGGTTGGTCGGCCTTGACTCGTTCCCTCAAGAAAACCTTATGCTCTCTCTCACTTGTCTAAATTCTGTTTAGATCTGAAAGAGATACTCACTATTCTCTCTGCCATCACAGAAGAGTATATATAAGGGTTCAAATCGCTCAGAAGATGCAAATTGCAACGTTTTAGAAAGGGTGCGATGTTCACAGTATTCTGTCTAAGTGCACTGTATCTATTTCGTTCTAACTTACAGAATACTACATTCTCCCACTTGAACTTGCATCCTTTGCATATTAAATACCTTCTGTTTACTTTATGTTAAATATTAGAAATATAACACATGAATTGTAGCAGTAAGTCATCTTATCGTTACTAGCGTTTTAAACTACTAGTAAATGCGAATATTACTTTCTACAATTACAATATGCTACACAACTAATAATTCAACCTTTTATGCGATTTTGAATTCCTTTATGAATAAACCCAACGTTTATTCCAAGTCAATCTTTATGATGTAATTCTCAACCTTATGATCAAATATATTTCATATATGTGCGCACAATCAACACGAGAAAACATCTATACTTTTATGAAGAGTTTATACACAATCGTACGATTAATATTAACCATAGGATCAATTCCTATATATACCCGCTACATGATCTTTGAATTCCTTTAGCTGCAGTATTTATTCAAAGAATCGGTCAGCTTCTATTCTGTATGAACACCTTTAATAACCACTTAATTCTTCTTAATGTGCTCTTTCAAAGTCAAATACTTAATGTCAATAACTCGACCTTTACCTTTATTATTCTTGACTAGAAAGACTGCAACAGAATTATCATACAGAATCCTTAATGACTTAGATATAAAATCAATGACTCTAAGTCTCACAATAAAACTCTTCAAACACCATCGAGGGTAATCTCAAAACACACAACAAACTATACTTTATGTTGAACTAACGAATAATGTCAGTTAGACATTTCCTTATAACACAATTCCACTAGTTAACATGTATCCTTAATTCGATTACTAGAATCGACACAACTAGTTTGTGTACCAAAATAACTTCAACTTATCAGTCTGTTGAGACATAAGCACACTATTTTAAGTACCTTAAGATATATCATTACTTTCTTAGCAATTTAACTGTGGTCTATTCCCTAATTATTATGATATCAGTCCAAATATTTAAATGGCAAAAGCTATGTCAGTTCTTGTGCACAAACCTGATCATACTTTATGCTTTCAAATTGCCTAAATACTTGAAGTATTTACTATTTGTTCCATTTCTGAGTTATACTGAGGATACTGATTCAAAATGAATCTATCACCTATATTAATAGGTACTGGACGCGGTGAATATCATTCCTTCTGGAATCTTTCTAATATCTTATTGATATATGCTTGTTGAGATAGATCAAGAATATCTTGATTCCTATCTACATGGGCTTTTATTTCTATCACAAACAAAACTTCACCCATATCCTTCATATCAATATTTTAGAAAGAAATTATTCACCTTATATAATCATATTTTATCATTAGTTACAAGTAGAACATTATCTATATATAAAACAAGTAGATAAAATCAACTCCCACTGATCTCCTGATATATGCAATAGTTCATCTTATATTTCTTCAAACTGTATGAAGAAATAACCTTATGAAACTATTAATACCATTAGTGAAATACTTGTTTTAATTCTTATATAGAATACTTTAACTTGTTAACTAAATACTTATTACCTCTAAAGAATAAATTTTATGATTATTTAATATAACCATCTCCTTAGATCACCATTAACAATTGCAACATTTATATCCATCTGATGTAACTCGAAACCAGAATGAGTTATTAATGCCATAATCATATGAAGTGAATCTTCTTTAATACATGTGAGAAAACCTTCATGTAATTCACTACTCCTAAATGAATCAATTGGTGACAAGTCTAATTTGGTACTCCTTTATGTTTACTTATGAATCCTTTTGGTTTTTAAAAAATCCATTACAACCAATAGGTTTAAATCATAAGTAACTTAATCAAATTTCAGACTTCATTGCACAACATTGACTCTTACCGATTTTACTTGGCATTATACCATAATATGGACTCACTGCAATTCATTATCTTGGAAAATATCAGAATTTTATTCAACAACAATACGTTTATAAGAGTCTCGTAGATAAACTACATAATATTACTAGGATAACCAACCTAATTCTGTATTAGATCACCTTGATATTGAATATTAAATATTCAACTTGATCTATTATTGTATTATATGTCGGTTAACGAATGTCAATAATTGGATTATCAATATTTGTTGATCCTTAATAATATATCCAATTATGAATTAGAGGGAGTTTTTGTACGACCTAAAACTGATCACTCCCACTAATCTGAACATTCTCTAGAACTTAATATTTCTAGATTCATATCCTAGTCATATTTCATATTTCTAATCTCTTTACCATTTTCTGATCTCACAATCTTTTATTTGCTTACTGTATTGTTTCTCTATTTCCACCTTAAAACCTTATAAGTATGTAGAGATACATATATTGTGAGTAATCATCAATTAAAGAGATGAATGCAAGCTATACACTTGATGCCAGCTAGTCATTTTCTTACTTGTTAATCATATCTCAACCATATGAACACTCTCAACTTTATCCATAATATGTCTATTCTCCCATTAAACACATATGGTCAAAAACACCAAACTGACCATTTATCTTTATAAGTGTTATAACCTTATAGGAAATCTCGATAAGACTATATTAAACTGGACAAGTGTTCAAAATAAAATATACAAGTAATGACTCAGAAATATCAAATAGACTCTTTTGTTGAACAACTATATTCCTCATTTTCATTATGTGCTCTCGCACCTATAATGATAATAAGCCTAAAAGATAAACTTTTATGATGAGTATTATTACATTAGCTTTAACCTAAGAGGCCAACTACTCATCTAATGTCTTATGTAAGAACTTTACATTAATATGCATATCAACCAAATCACTATACATTGAAAGAACTTATTCTTTATAAACATGAAACACAAGCAGTTAAACTGCTCCCACTGTTCATTATAACTTATGTTCATAAGTTCAACCTCAAAAGTGGATCCTACTGGTTGATAAATTTAATATTCTTACAATTTTAATGAAGGAGAACAATATCCTTCTAGATCTTATAACTATTATCCTCAACCCAGGAACTTTGATACTTATCATTTCTAAAAGGAATCTGCTATCTTTATGAAAGTAGAACTGATACATGCTTATCTTTATATTGAGACTGAACTTTATACTTTAATTTACCAATGCAAACTAAGTGATATATCTTTATGAGTCTTCCTGCATAATATTACCTGTGGGCTAAATATCATGCTATAACTCTTTATGTAATTAAACATTACAACTTTATGAATCAATTTCTTACACAGTCTAAATACTATGATTTGATTCTTCATACTTTATGATATAACTAGTTAATTATATTCCTATCCTTAATCTCTGTGGGCAAATTAAGTATTCATAATTTAACTATTATATCCTAATATATTAAGTTAACTAGGTCAATAGTCCTGTGGGACGATACTAACTTCGTTAACTTAATCTATTACAATCTTGTGTCTGTTTAATCCAAATGTGATTTTATAAACTTTATATATACATAACTTTAATCCAACTAAGGATGCTGTGGCTACTCCTTAATATATTAATATATATATTCATCACTAGACACAAACTATGTCCTTTCTTCCTAATGTGATTTATAGATGCACTATATAATATATATACCTTAATGTAATTGAAGATGCTGTGGCTACTCTTCAACTAATTAACATATATTAATCAACTGGACATAATATATTATAGTTAGATAACTAATATATGTGTATATGCTTAATAACTAGCATAGTTATCTAACTTTCTTAATTAATTGATCCTTAATCAATTTATTTGTCTAATTAATCTAACAATAATATCAGACAAAACTTTATTCAAACTTTTTCAGACAATCCATTTCAGAACCTGGCGGTTTGTCCCAGTTTGAATCTGTCAATACCCAGACGTATCCTCATGCAACTTCATTCAGAACAGTTCGTCCTAAAACTAGACAATCTGTTCCAATGTGTTTGAGTAATGCAAACAGAAACTTTATGCAAATTTAATCTGGAACGGTCCGTTCTAGGGCCAGAACGGTCCGTTTCAATTTGCGTCTGAAACCCTAATTCACTGGTAATTAGATTATATAACAGTTAGGGTTTAGTAATTTTTCATAGATCATCTAACTATAATTATCTATATCTAAATAATTATCATATGCACAATTACTGCCATATCCTTTATAAATACAATTTGTGTATTACTATACCACATGTATAGTTCTTCAAGTTTGTTTAATCAATATATGCTTGTAACGTCAATACTAACAGAATACCAGATAGTATGATGGTCTGTGGACTACATCAATACTTTATTACTATAGTATATTCAAGCATATCATCATTGACTAATCAATCTTAACCAAAAATGCCAACCATCTTTACAAAATTAGTATTTATGACAAACTGTGACTATTTTATAGAATTCCATAATAGTTATGTAATCTACAAGCTTTAATTAACAATGGAGAACCATCATGTCTGATTATATCTTAATATTCATCTTTAAACTCATTTCTAAACCAAACTCTGTTGGAACGGGTCGTTCCAACTCCAAATGGATCGCCCCACACGAAAGGGTGCGTCCAAAGTTCATCCAGAAATTTTCTGACAGCCTGAACACTTTCTGGTAAACTGGCAATAACTTTTTCTATACTTTTTTGTTTTCTGTGTTCTTAGTCATTATAGAAACTAGATTCAAAGATCTTTTCAATGACACAAGTTTCATCAAAAAAAAAAATTTATAGATCAAAATCTATGCCCCTCGAAATACAGACTATCACAGACGAAACCCAACAAACTGTCAGATTGACCTATCTTGCAGACAACATATCTCACTCATACTTTATCGGAATTTTGCAAATTTACACTCTATGGAAAGATATCTGAAATATCTACATCCCAGTAAAATTTCATGCAAAACCGAATTACCAATTGAGAGCAATCTGGCCCGTAATACTGAAAGGTCAGAAAATTCAGAACCCCGACTGTCTGACCACTGCTGTATGCGACTTGATTATCTCACTGTATACCCACTGGATTTTCAAGATGTTGGTCTCGTTGGAAAGTAGACTCAGAGATCTTTCCAATCCCGAAAACCTCACTCAAATTGGATAAGCAGATCTTGAGATAATGCTTCACGAATTCAGACAATCAAGAAAATCAGACAAAAACTCAATCCACTCAACACTTACAACAGAATTTCTGATAAACCGTTATGAAATTCTATTTCAATAAAGGCAATCCAGCGGCATAACCCGCTCTGATACCAACTGTAAGTGCTACAACAATTCTAGAATGCGGAAATAACCCAGAATCGTAAAATACCTCGTGCCATCGCTGATTGAAATCGAGTGTTGAGCGGATGAACTTGAAAACCCGCAAACCAAGCGCGTCTCCTTAGTCTCTGATCTTCTCCACGTTCTGCAGTGAGAGAATCACTACAAAGCCGATATGAACGTCCCAACTGATGGTGTTTAACAGGGGTTGGTCGGCCTTGACTCGTTCCCTCAAGAAAACCTTATGCTCTCTCTCACTTGTCTAAATTCTGTTTAGATCTGAAAGAGATACTCACTATTCTCTCTGCCATCACAGAAGAGTATATATAAGGGTTCAAATCGCTCAGAAGATGCAAATTGCAACGTTTTAGAAAGGGTGCGATGTTCACAGTATTCTGTCTAAGTGCACTGTATCTATTTCGTTCTAACTTACAGAATACTACACCGAGACCATATACCAATCTCAATATAGATTATTGTTATTAATTGACGTCAAATGAATCAAGAATCGCATAAAATGGACAACTAAAGCTTCTTATGAGCTACATTTGCATATTATAGGCTTATTTCTTCATGTATAATGCAATCCTTTTATTAATTAAGATCTAAATTGTATTTTAGACCATATAAAGAGCTTAAATATAGAATATTGTGTTGAATTGACATTGAATGAATTATGTACACCTCAAAATACACAACAGATGCTTTAATGAGCTTTATTTGCACTTATATGCATGTTTATTTATGCATAACATAATATTTTGAATAAATTAGATCTGAATTATATTCTAGACCACATAAAAAGCACATATATAGATTATTATGATTAAATGATGTCTAATGCATCATGAATCGCTTTAAAATAAAGAGCTGAAGCTCTATGCTTCAGTTGCATATTATATGCATATTTCCTTATGTGTAATGCAATATTTTGAATATTTTAGTTCTGAATTATATTCTAGACCGTATAAAGTGCTTAAATAAAAATTATTGCGATCAATTAATGTCAAATGAATCAAGAATCGCTTAAAATACTCAATTGATGCTCTAAATAAGCTTCATTTGTGCATGATATGAATATATCTTCTTGTATAATGCAATATTTTGAATACATTAGATCTAAATTTTATTCTAGACCACACAACCTGCTTAAATTTTGATTATTGTTATCAAATGACATCGAATTAATCAAGATTGATTTAAAATGTACAACTGAATCTCCAAATATGCTTCTTTTGCATATTATATGCTTATTTCTTTATGTATAACGCAATATTTATATTAATTAAGATTTAAATTATATTTAAACCACTTAAGAGTTTAAATATAGAATATTGTGTTAAATTAAAATTGAATGAATTAAGTATTACTTAAAACAAACAACAAATGTTTTACATGAGCTTTATTTGCAAATCAAATGCATGTTTATTAATGTATAATGCAATATTTTGAAAAATCTCGATCTGAATTATATTCAAGACCATATAAAGAACTCAAGTATTGATTATTGTGATTAAATGATGTCTAATATATCATGAATCACTAAATAAAAGAACTGTAGTTCCATATAAGTTTCAGTTGCATATTTCCTTGTGTGTAACGCAATCTTTTTGTATATGGAAGTTATGAATTATATTTTTTGACCGTATAAAGTATCTAAATATAGATTATTGTGATCAATGGAAGTCAAATAATAAAAAAATTGTTTAAAATACTCAATCGATTCTCTAATTAAGATTCATTTGTCCATTATATGAATATATCTTGTTGTATAATGAAATATTTTGAATAAATTAGATCTAAATTATAATCTAGACCATATAATCTTCTTAAATATAGATTATTGTCATCAACTAACGTTGAATGAATCAAGAATCGCTTAAAAAGGTCCAACTGAAGCTCCATATAAGCTTCATTTTCATATTATGGGCTCATTTTTTTTGTATAACGTGATACTTATATTAATTAAGATCTAAATTGTATTTTAGACCATATAAAGAGCTGAAATATAGAATATTGTGTTAAATTGACATCAATTGAATCAAGTATAGCTTAATATACACAACAGATGTTTTAAATGAGCTTTATTTGCACATCATATGCATTATAATGCAATATTTTGAATAAGTTAGATCTGAATTATATTCTATACCATATATAGAGCTCAAATATAGATTATTGTGATTATATGATGTCAAATGTACCAAGAATCGTTTTAAATAAAGAACCGAAGCTCCAAATAAGCTTCAGTTGCATATTATATGCATATTTCCTTATGTGTAACACAATATTTTGAATATGTAAGTTCTAAATTATATTCTAGACCGTATAAAGTGCTTAAATATTGATTATTGCGATCAATTGATGTCGCTTATAATACTCAATTGATGCTCTAAATAAGCTTCATTTATGCATTATATGAATATTTTTTCTTGTATAATGCAATATTTTGAATATATTAGATCAAAATTATATTATCGACCACATAAACTTCTTAAATATAAATTATTGTTACCAAATGATGTCGAATGAATCAAGAATCGCTTAAAATACACAACTGAATGTCGAAATAAGCTTTATTTGCATATTATAGGCTTAGTTGGTTATGTATAACACAATATTTATATTAATTAAGATCTGAATTGTATTTTAGATCATACGAAGAGTTTAAATATAGAATTGTGTTAAGTTGACATGGAATGAATTAAGTATAGCTTAAATCACCCAACGAATCTTTAAAAGGAGCTTTACTTGCATATTTACAAATATTTCTCAATGTATATCACAATATTTTGAATAAATAACATCTGAATTATATTCTAGACCATACAAAGTGCTCAAATATAGATTATTGTGATTAAATGTCTAATGTATCATTAATGGCTAAATAAAGAACTGAAATTCGAAATATGTTTCAGTTGCATATTACATGCATATCTCCTTGTGTACAACACAATATATAAAGTTCTTAAATATAGATTAGTGTGATCAATGGATGTCGAATGAATCAAGAATCACTTAAAATACTAAATTGATGCACTATATAAGCTTCATTTGTCCATTATATGAATATTTCTTCTAGTATAATGAAATATTTTGAATAAATTAGATCTAAATTATATTCTATACCATATAACCATTTGAAATATAGATTACTGTTATCAATTAGTGTCAAATGAATAAAAAATATCTTAAAATGCACAATTGAAGCTCCTTTAAGCTGCGTTTGCATATTATATGCTTATTTCTTTATGTATAATGCAATACTTATATTAATTAAGGTCTAAATTGTATTTTAGACCATATAGAATGAATCAAGTATTAACCCTCCCGGATCTTGTTCTTGATTGCCATGTTAAATTGACATTGAATGAATCAAGTTTACCTTAAAATACAAAACAATTGTTTTCAATGAGCTTCATTTGCACATAATATGCATATTTCTTTATATATAATACAATAATATGTTGAATAAGTTAGATCTGGATTATATTCTAAACCATATAAACTTCTCAAATATAGATTATTATGATTAAATGATGTTTAATGTATCACGAATTGCTTTAAATAAAGAACCGAAGCTCCAAATAAGTTTCAATTGCATATTATATGCATATTTCCTTATGTGTAACACAATATTTTGAATATGTATGTTCTAAATTATATTCAAAACTTTATAAAGTGCTTAAATATAGATTATTGTGATCAATTGATGTCAAATGATCAAGAATTACTTAAAATACTCATTTGATGCTCTACATAAGCTTCATTTGTGGATTATATG
Source organism: Rhynchospora tenuis (assembly GCA_027725995.1). Classification (NCBI taxonomy): domain Eukaryota; kingdom Viridiplantae; phylum Streptophyta; class Magnoliopsida; order Poales; family Cyperaceae; genus Rhynchospora; species Rhynchospora tenuis. Next base: position 66,609,703 of record CM050889.1, on the reverse strand, counting down.
AATATTTCTTCTTGTATAATGCAATTTTTTCGAACATATTAGATCTAAATAACCTTCTTGATTTTAAGTGTTCTTGTTAACAAATGACGTCGAATAAATCAAGAACACTTAAAATGCACAACTGAATCTCGCAATAAGATTCATTTGTATATTATAGTCTTATTTCTTTATGTATAACGCAATATTTTTATTAATTAAGATCTGAATTGTATTTTAGATCATATAAAGAGTTTAAATATAGATTGTGTTAAGTTGGCATTGAATGAATTAAGTATTACTTGAAAGACCAACCGGATGTTTTAAATGAGTTTTTTCTGCATATTTATAATATTTATTTATATATATCACAATATTTAGAATAAATGACATCTGAATTATATTATAGACCATATATAGAGCTCAAATATTGATTAGTGTGATTAAATGATGTCTAATGTATCATGAATCGCTAAATAAAAAACTGAAGTTCCAATTGATGAATCATATGCATATTTCATTACGTATAACAGAATACTATTAATTGGAGATTCAGTTGTGCATTTTAAGTGATTCTTGATTCATTCGACGTCATTTGATAACAGTAATCTATATTTAAGCAGGTTATGTGCTCTAGAATATAATTTAGATCTAATTTATTAAAAATATTGCATTATACAAAAAGAAATATTCATATAATGCACAAATGAAGCTTATTTACATCATCAATTGAGTATTTTAAGCTGTTCTTGATTCATTCAATATCAATTGATCACAATAATTATATTTAAGAACCTTATACAGTCTAAAATATAATTAATAATTTACATATTCATAATATTGCGTTACACATAAGGAAATATGCATATAATATGCAACTGAAGCTTAATTGGAGTTTCAGTTTTTTATTTAAAGGGATTCATGAAACATTAGACATCATTTAATCATAATAATCTATATTTGAGCTCCTTATATGGTCTAGAAAGAATATAATTCAGTTCTAACTTATTCAAAATATTACATTATACATAAAGAAATATGCATGTGCTGTGCAAATAAAGCTCATTGAAAACATGTGTTGTATTTTAAGCTATATCGATTCATTCGATGTCAAATTAACACAACATTCTATATTTAAGCTTTTTATATGGTCAAAAATGCAATTCAGATCTTAATTAATACAAGTATTTTATTATACATAAAGAAATAAGCCCATAATTATGAAAATGAAGCGTATATGGAGCTTCAGTTGGGCATTTTAAGAGATTCTTGATTCATTTGATGTTAATTGATAACTATAATCTATAGTTAAAAAGGTTATATGGTCCAGAATTTAATTTAGATATAATTTATTTAAAATATTTCATTATACAAGAAGAAATATTCATATGATGGTCAAATGAAGCTTATTTAGCGCATCAATTGAGTATTTTAAGCGATTCTTGATTCATTTGACATCCATTGATCACAATAATATGTATTTAAGCACTTTATACTACTGTCTATATTATAATTCAGAACTTATTCAAAATATTGCGTTACACATAAGGAAATATGCATATAATATGCAACTGGGCTTATTTGGAGTTTTAGTTCTTTATTTAAAGTGATTCCTGACACATTAGACATCATTTAATCATAATATTTGAGCTTTTTATATGGTCTAGAATATAATTTCAGATCTAATTTATTCAAAATATTGCGTTATACATAAAGAAATATGCATATATGTGCAAATAAAGCTCATTGAAAACATTTGTTGTGTATTTTCAAGTATACTTGATTCATTCGATGTCAATTTAACACAATTTTCAATATTTAAGGTCTTTATATGGTCTAAAATACAATTTAGATCTTAATTAATAAAATATTGCGTTATACATGAATTTAAGCCTATAATAAGAAAATGTAGCTTATAAGGAGCTTCAGTTGTGCATTTTATGAGATTCTTGATTCATTTGACGTCGATTTATAACAATAATATATATTTAAGATGGGTTTATGGACTAGGATATAATTTAGATCTAATTTATTCAAAAGATTTCATGCAACAGGAAATGTTCATATAATGGACAAATGAAGTTTATTTAGAGCATCAATTGTGAATTTTAAGCGATTCTTGATTCATTCGACATCCATTGATCAAAATATTATCCAGAACTTACATATTCAAAATAATCTATATTTAATCACTTAAAATACAACTTATTCAAATTATTCTGTTTTACGCAAAGAAATATACGTAATAAAATATACATATGATTCATCAATTGGAACTTCAGTTCTTTATATAGTGATTCATAATACATTATACAATTTTTAATCAGATTTTATTCTTTATTTGAGTTATCCATATGGTCTACAATATAATCAGATTTTATTTATTCAAATATTGTTGATATATGTAAAGAAATATTCGTAAATAAGCAAATAAAGCTCATTTAAAACATCCGTTGGGTGTTTTAAGCAATACTTAATTCATTCCATGTCAACTTAACATAATATTCTATATTTAAACTCTTTATATGATCTAAATTACAATTCAGATCTTAATTAATATAAATATTGCGTTATACATAAAGAAACAAGCCTATACTATGTCAATGAAGCTTATCCGAGGTTCAGTTGTGCATTTTAAGCGATTCTTGATTCATTCGACGTCATTTGATAACAATAATTTATTTAAGAAGGTTATGCGGTCGAGAATATAATTTAGATCTAATATATTCAAAATATTGCATTATACAAGAATAAATATTCATGTAATGCACAAATGAAGCTTATTTAGAGCATCAAATGAATATTTTAAGCGTTTCATGATTCATTCGACATCATGTGATCACAATAATCAATATTTAAGCACTTTATACAGTCTAGAATATAATTCAGAACTTGCATATTCAAAATATTGCGTTTCACATAAGGAAATATGTATATAATATGCTTCTGAAGGTTATTTGGAGCTTCAGTTCTTTATTTAAAACGATTCTTGATACATTTGACATCATATAATCACAATAATCTATATTTTAGCTCTTCATATGGTCTATAATATAATTCACATCTAACTGATTAAAAATATTGCGTTATACACAATGAAATATGCATATGATATGCAAATAAAGCTCAATTAAACCATCTGTTGTTTATATTAAGCTATATTTGATTCAATTGAACATAATATTCTATATTTAAGCACTTTATAGGATCTAAAATACAACTTAGATCTTAATTAATATAAGTATTGAGCTATACATAAAACAATAAGCCCATAATATGGAAATGAACCTTATATGAGCTTTAGTTGGGCATTTTAAGAGGTTCTTGATTCATTCAACGTCAATTGATAACAATAATATTTATTTAAGAAGGTTATATGGTCTAGAATATAATTAGATCTAATTTATTCAAATATTTCGTTATACAGAAGAAATATTCATATAATGAACAAATGAAGCTTATTTGGAGAATCAATTGAGTATTTTATGCTATTTTTTTTATTTATTCAACATCCATCGATCACAATAATCCATATCTAGGCACTTTTTACGGTCTAAAATATAATTCAGAACTTGCATATACAAAATATTCTACACACAAGGAAATGTGCATATAATGTGCAACTGAAATTTATTTGGAACTTCAGTTCTTTATTCAGTGATTCATGATATATTGGACATCATTTAATCTCAATAATCAATACTTGAGCTCTTCTTATATGGTCTTGAATATAATTCAGATCGAACTTTTTAAACTATTGCATTAAACATAAATAAATATACATATGATGTGCAAATAAAGCTCATGTAAAAACATTTGTTGTGTGTTTTAAGCAATACTCAATTCATTCGATGTCAACTTAACACAATACTCTATATTTAAACTGTTAATATGGTTTGAAATACAAGTTAAACCTTGATTCATATAAATATTGCGTTATACATAAATAAATAAGCCTATAATATACAAAAGAAGCATAATTGGAGATTCAGTTCTGCATTTTAAGTAATTCTTGATTCATTAGAACAATTATCTATATTTAAGCAGGCTATGTGGTCTAGGATAAAATTTAGATCTAATCTATTCAAAATTTGCATTACACAAGAAGAAATATTCATATCTAGCACAATTAAAGCATCAATTGAGTATTTTAAGCGATTCTTGATTCATTCTACCTCAATTGATCACAATAATCTGTATTTAAGCACTTTATACGCTCAAAAATATAATTCAGAACTTAAATATTCAAAATATTGCGTTACACATAAGGAAATATGCATATAATATGCAACTGAAGCTTATTTGGAGCTTCAGCTCTTTATTTAAAGCGATCCATGATACATGAGACATCATTTATTTAATCATAATAATCTATATTTGTGCTTTTTATATGGTCTAGAATATAATCCAGATCTAAATTATTCAAAATATAGTGTTACAATTCAGAATATAATTTAGATCTGATTTATTATACAAGAAGAATAATTCATATCATGCACAAATGAAGCTTATTTAGAGCATCAATTAAGCAGTTTTAACCTTTTTAAGTGATTCTTGATTCATTAGACAACAATTGATCACAATAATTTATATTTAAGCACTTTATTTAGAAAATAATTCAGAACTTACATATTCAAAATATTGTGTTACACATAAGAAAATATGCATATAATATGCAACTGAAGCATATTTGGATCTTCTGTTCTTTATTTAAAGTGATTCGTGATACATTAGACATCATTTAATCATAATAATCTATATTTCAGAACTTTATATGGTGTAGAATATAATTCAGATATAACTTATTAAAAATATTGTGCTATACATATAGAAATATGCATATGATGTGCAAATAAAACTCATTGAAAACATCTGTTCTGTATTTTAAGCAAAAATTAATTTATTCAATGTCAATTTAACACAAATTCTATATTTAAACATTTTATATGGTAAAAAAATACAAGTTTGATCTTATAATATAAGTATTGTGTTATACGTAAAGAAATAAAACTATAAGATGCAAATGAAGTTATATGGAGCTTCAGTTGGACTTTTTAAGCGATTCTTGATTCATTCAACGTTAGTTGATGATAATAATCTATATTGAAGAAGGTTATATGGTCTAGAATATAATTTAGATCTAATTCAATCAAAATATAGCATTATACAAGAAGAAATACTCATATAATTCACAAATGAAGCTTATTTAGAGCATTGATTGAGTATCTTATGCGATTATTGATTCATTCAACATCCATTGATCACAATCATCTATATTATTAAGCACTTTATACGGTCTAGAATATATTTCAGAACTTACGCATTCAAAATATTGAGTAACACACAAGGAAATATGCATATTGCAACTGAAGCTAATTTGGATCTTCAGATCCTTATTTAGCAATTCATGATACATTAGTACATTACACATCATTTAATCACGCTATTCTATAATTGAACTCTTTATATGGTCCCGAATATAATTCAGATCTAACTTATTCAAAATATTGCGTTATACTTATACATAAAGAAATATGCATATTATGTGCAAATAAAGCTCATTGAGAACATCTGTTGTATATTTAAGATATACTTGATTCATTCAACGTCAATTTAACACAATATTCTATATTTAACCTCTCTTTATGGTTTAAAATACAATTTAGGTTTTAATTAATATAAGTATTGCTATACATAAGGAAATATGCCCATAATATGCAAATGAAGTTCATTTAGAGCATCAATTAAGTATTTTAAGCGATTCTTGATTCATTCAACATCCATTGATCACAAAAAATCTATATTTAAGCACTTTATACAGTCTAGAGTATGTTAAGAACTTACATATTCAAAATATTGCATTGCAAACAATGAAATATGCATATAATGTGCGAATTAAAACTTATTTGGAACTTCAGATCTTTATTTAGTGATTCATGATATAGACATCGTTTAGTTACAATAATATATATTTGAGCTCTTTACGGTTTAGAATATAATTCAAATGTTATTTATTCAAAATATTGTGACATAAATAAAGAAATATTTATAATTATGCAAATAAAGCTCATCTAAAACATACAAGGGGTGCTTTAAGCAATACTTGATTCATTCAATGTTAATTTAACACAATATTCTATATTAAACTCTTTATATGGACTAAAATGCAATTTATATCTTAATTATTATAAATATTGCGTTGTACATAAAGAAATAAGAACATAATATGCAAATGAAGCATATATGGAGCTTCAGTTGGGCATTTTAAGTGATGATTGATTCATTCGACATTAATTGAAAACAATAATTTATATTTGAGCATGTTATATGTTCTAGAATATAATTTAGATCTAATTTATTCAAAATACTTCATCATACAAGAGGAAATGTTCATATAATGGATAAATGAAGCTTATTGGGAGCATCAATTGAGTATTATTAAGAGATTCTTGATTCATTCGACATCCATTGATCATAATTATCTATATTTTAGCAATTTATACGGTCTAGAATATAATTCAGAACTTTACATATTCAAAATATTACGTTACATACAAAGAAATGTGCATATAATGTACGACTGAAGCTAATTTGGAACTTCAGATCTTTATTTAAGATTCATGATACATTAGACATTATTTAATCACAATAATCTATATTTGAGCTCTTTATACAGTCTAGAATATAATTGAAATGTTAATTATGTATAATATTGTGACATATACATAAAGAAATATTTATAAATATGCAAATAAAACTCATTTAAAACATCCGTGGGTGTTGTAAGAAATATTTGATTCATTCGATGTCAATTTAACATAATATTCTATATTTAAACCCTTTATATGGACTAAAATACAATTCAAATCTTAATTATTATAAATATTACGTTATAAAATAAAAAATAAGCCTATAATATGCAAATGAAGCATATTTGGATATATATATATATATATATTTATTTGAAGGTTTGACAGCGGCTGTCAAAGGTAAAAAGGAAAAAAAGAAATAAACACAAAATAAGATAAGCTAGCAGTGCATCAGGAAGAGCTCAGATTCTTGGAGTACCCAATTCGCTAACACCTCAAATGGCCTGGCTGTCCCCCTGAAAATTCTGTTGTTTCGCTGCATATTTGGGTATTCAGTTGTGCATTTTAAGCGATTTTTGATTTATTCAACATCATTTGATATTTGATAACAATAATCTATGTTTGAGAAGGTTATGTGGCCTAGAATATAATTTAGCTATAATTTATTTAAAATATTACATTATACAAGAAGAAATATACATATATTGTACAAATGAAGCTTATTTAGAGCATCAAATATTTTAAGCGATTCTTGGTTCATTCGGCGTCAATTGATCACAATAATCTATATTTAAGCGCTTTGTACGGTCTACAATATAATTCGAAACTTACATATTCAAAATATTGGCCTTACACATAAGGAAATATGCATAATATACCACTGAAGCTTATTTTGAGTTTCAGTTATTTATTTAAAGTGATTCATGATGCATTAGACATCATTTAATCACAATAATTTATATTTGGGCTCTTTATATGGTCTATAATATAATTCAATTATAACTTATTCAAAATATTATATTATACATAAAGTAAAATGCATATGATGTGCAACAAAGCTCATTGAAAGCATCTGTTGTATACTTGATTCATTCGATATCAATTTAACACAATATTTTATATTTAAGCTCTCTATATGGTCTAAAATACAATTTAGATCTTAATTATTATAAGTATTGTGTTATATATAAAGAAATAAGCCTATAATATGCGAGAAGAAATATTATTCAAAACTTATTTAGAGCTTCAATTTAGTATGTTAAGTGATTTTTCATTCATTCGACATCAATTGATCACAATAATCTATATTTGTGCTCTTTATATGGTCTGGAATATAATTCAGCTCGAACTTATTCAAAATATTGCATTATACATAAAAGAAATATGCATATGATGTGCAAATAAAGCTAATTGAAAACATCTGTTTTGTATTTTAAGCTAAACTTATTTTATTTGATGTCAATTTAACACAATATTCTATATTTAAGCTTTTTATTTGGTCTAAAATACAATTTATATCTTAATTAATATAAGTATTGCGTTATACATCTAGAAATAAGCATATTATATGCAAATAAAGTTTATATGGAGTTTCAGTTGTGAATTTTAAAGCGATTCTTGATTCATTTGACGTCAGTTGATAACAACAATCTATATTTAGGAAGGTTATATGGTCTAGAATATAATTTAGATCTAATTTATTCAAAATATTTCATTATACGAGAAGAAATATTCATATAATGGACAAATGAAGCTTATTTAGAGTATCAATTGAGTGTTTTATACAATTTTTGATCCATTTGACATCAATTGGTCTGAATCATCTATGTTTAAGCACTTTATACATATAATTTCATTACTTTCATATTCAAAATATTGCATTACACATAAGCAAATATGCATATAATATGCAACTGAAGCTTAGTTGGAGCTTTAATTCTTTATTTAATGCGATTCATGATGAATTAGATATCATTTAATCACAATCATCTATATTTGAACTCTTTTTATGGTGTAAAATATAATTCATGTTTAACTAATTCAAAATGTTGCGTTGTACTTAAAAAAAAGATGCATATGATGTGCAAATAAAACTCATTGAAAACTTCTGTTGTGTACTTTAAGCTAAACTTAAAATATGCAGCACTACTACTTTTTTTTTTTTTTTCAATTTTACTGTTGCAAATTCGTTTGACCCTTACCATTATTCATGTCAAGTTTATGATAAAGTTGCTCATAATTTCCTTCCTATTAAAATTTCGATTCACACAATCGTCGCAGCACTATTATTTACAAAATTAAATTACAATACTTGGTATCATCTGCATGTTTCACTGATGGCAGACTTGTAACTTTTGAAGTAACTCGCAACAGTATTTTTTTTTTTTTTTGAAAATCAACAGTAAAATTGATTGAAAATGTTTTGTGGTTTATATAATTATACAGAAGGTGGAAGCACAACTCAAGCATAAGAGATATGTTCGTCAGCCCAAGCACAGCTCAAACAATAAAAAATGTTTGAAAAATTGTCGATGCTTACTGGGCCCAATGGTTCAACTTCCAGAGACGAAGAAGCTGGAAGCACAGCCCAAGCATAAGAGATATGTTCCTCAGCCCATCCAGGTTTATTTATTTATTATATTATTTTTTTAATTTTTTTTTCCTTAAACATGTAAAGCCTTGCAAAAAAAAGTTCAAGTTTGCTAAATGCTATTTCAAGTTGTTTTTCTTTCCCTTTTCAGTGACCGTTTCCACTGATTAAGCCTATTTTGGTTTTTGTTATTTTTTGAACCAGCCACATTTCCTAGTTATAATTTTTTTTTTCTAAAATAAATTTAATAAACGTTTTGAAAAATAAAATATTAATGTTTATCTTCACTTCTCATTGCAACTTGTTTTCTTCGTTTGAATGTTTGACTCAAAATTGTATTATTTTAATACGAGATGTTAATCTAAAAGCAGTTGTGGAGAATTTTAATAAAGGCATCTTGACCTAACTAAGTTGGCATCAATATTATATATTATGGGTCCACGAGTCGCTTACAAATAAGATTAAAATCTATAATACTTTCAAATGTTAATGCTAAGAAAAGTTGCAGTTGATAGAACCGTACAAATCAATTAGTGGCAGAAACTTAAATTTCAGAAGTAACGAACAAATCAGTCAATTTTATCTTGTTAAAGTCAGAGTGCCTAAACTTTTGCTAAAATTTGGGGTTTTAGAAGTAATGAAACAATCAACCAACCAACCAAATGCCAGGCCTTATTTTTTTGTGCTCATATAAACTTTCCCGAAGCCCAAATAATATTCTTTTACAACCTGCGTTTACTGATTGCAAATTTGCAATTACTTTTGCTAAAGAAGGTCTATTCTAGCAAGTACAATATAGGCAAAAGAACATAGAACTACTTATCAAGAGCTCAACTCCATTTACGTGCTATAAAATTTCTTAATTTGGAAAATTAATATGGTAAATTTCGTCTCCTGTATAAGGATTCGGGATTCCTAAAGACATATTTCTAAAGATAAATTGTCCTAAATATAGCCCTGAAAGTATAGAACCGATCCGTACCAACTGGCCTTCAGAACGTACACCAACCCAATTAAGCACCAAAATTACGTTTGTGCAGAGAAAAAAGAAAATTAAAAATGATAAGAGAAGAGAATAACCAACATTATTTCTCGGGTTTTATTTCTATATTTCAATTGGAGATATCAGATTTTCAGTTCAACTACACTGAAGCATTCTAACGCACTAACTAATACCAAATATACCATAAGTGCCTCAGAACAGTTAATATACATTAAGAGAACATAAAACTAAACATAAATTGAAATGAGAATTTCCTTCTTAACATCCAAATTAAGTAATCAATTAAATCAATCATGCCTCTCCTGTACTGACTCTGGCTTGACGGCCGCAAGTGGCAACACAGCCAATGGCTCAGCCTGGCTCGCCTCCTCACTCCTAAACCGATCGAAGTAATTCCTCACCTCCTCCGCAATCATCTCCCGGACAATATCCACAAAACCCACCATATCTCTCTTCTCGACTTCCCCTTCCCACCTTTTCTCACCCGCCATCTCGCCGGGTGGCCCAAGGCTTAGAGAGGTCTCTGGCTCAGGCATTGTTGACACATCCTCTGAGCATTGTCTCTTAGGCGGTGATTCAGAGTCTGACTCAGCAATATGCAGATCAGGCACCAAGTTGGAGAATTGCGATTGTTGGTGGCGTCGGCGCCTGCGAAGGGATGAATTCCAATGGTTCTTGATCGAGTTATCAGTACGACCTGGAAGGAGTCGTGCAATTGTCGCCCACTTGTTGCCATACCTGTTTACATACATTAAGATGCAGAAAAGATGGTTTAATTTATTTCTGACATAATAAGTAAACAAAATTGATGTTGAATCTAAGAGGTAAGTTCACATAAAGATTGATACTCTTAACTTCTTTAAATTAATGATTGGGCTGTTTGATTATATTAAACCTGATAGATTCATATTCATTCACATAATTAGAATGCAAATTATATTTGATCTTTTTTGTTTTTTCAACTATGGCCTATGATCATTGTCACTACCATTGATTAAATGATTGCCCTATTTAAACAGATATATGGATCTAGAAGTTGCCATTCAAATCAATCAAACGTACAATAAAGAAGATGGTAGGAATGCCATCTTTTCTATATCCGGTACAACAAAATCTGCACTAGAACTGCTTTAGATGTACTATTCTAATCAAGTGTGATTACATCAACTACAAAAAGATCTATGATCAAATCAAATTCTCAACTTTTCATGTGGCACTGTAAGTCATTTACTCAAAGAAAATTAAATAAATAAAAAAGGAAATTACACAACAAATCTGATCAGAAAAACTAACATAACCAAAAAAGCAAGTTATGAACGGCCAAGATATATACAAACCGAACCAAAAAAAAATATATATATATATAATAAAAAGAAACGAGAACTCACAAAAAATCAAATCAAACAGCGAACGAACACTTCAATTCTATAGAGATATATACAAAGATAGAAGCAAGCATATATACTTGGCATGAGCAGCAACAATCGTAGCATCCTCAGCAGGCGTAAAGGGGCGATGGTGCACGGAAGGACTGAGCTGGTTGCACCACCTGAGACGACACGACTTCCCCGACCGTCCTGGTATGCCCTCGCTGATCAGACTCCAATTCCTTGCTCCGTGCTTCTCCACCAGCCTTGTCAGCATCGCGTCCTCCTCGGGACTCCATGACCCCTTCACTCTCTGCTGCCCCAACCCCTCCTGCTGCTGCTGTACCTGTTGCACTTGCATCTGCATCTGTTGCAAATGCATCTGCATCTGAATCTGCTGATGCTGAGGCTGTGATTGCTCTCCTCCTTCCACCATCTCCTCTCAGCATGCACTTTTGGATTTTGGGATAACTTTTTTCTACCGAAGATGGTGTGAGGGTTTTAAATATGGATCGGTTTTGTTGGTTTCGTTTTGGGGATTAGGTGATGGGAGGCAATCTAAAATGGAGGAGTATAGAGAGAGAGAGAGAGAGAGAGAGAAGCGGTTTCAAGTTCGCTATCAGAAACAACCGTTTCGGCGTTTTTTCAGAGATGGTTGAGGGGGTGACTCGCATGAACCGTAAACCGCTCACCAATAAAATATTAATATTCCCTTCTCTTTTCTTTTATACTAGACTCTAACGCTCGAACTAACTTTGTGCGTTTATCTATCTATTTCTCCTTTTCTTTTCTCGTGTGTTGTATAACTTATGTTGTATGCATGCATATATATCTTTCTATCAGGACCTTGTCTTATTCTCACTCGCGTGCGCTTACGCACTCGTACTCACGGAATATAACTGGCGCACACGGATGTGTACAATTATGATAGGCAGTTTAATTAATTACATTACACTAATAACTTATAAGTAACAAGGCGTTTTCTTTTTTTAACTTTTGGTTTTGCTTTTCTTAATTTACCAAGAAAAGATAAGGTGTGAAACCTATCTAGTCTTAATTAGTAATTAGTAACCATGTTAGAACCGCTTCATAAATGAATATGTCTAATTAATTAAATAAGGATTAATTAATTAACAAGCATTATGATGACCTGTTCTCTGATCTAACGACATAGGTCGGTTCCAATCCTGTTGGTGCATTTTGTCTGATATTATTATACCTCGGCCATTATCTCGAATTAACTAAATTCCCGTTTGCTTAGTTTTAAATCATCCAAAAATTGTCTCGTGAAATTCGGCTGTTGGCACGAACAAAAGGCTGGTAACACATCATACATACTAGTAGGTGATGACCTCACCAAACCGACCGTACAACAAATGGGGTCCGCACCAGTGTAACAAATGTAACCTCATGACCTCGTACCAAATTAACAAAACTACCGCCTCTCTATTTTTTATTTTATTATTTTTTTTTCATGTTGTTCGTTTATCATAATCGATCGTCTAGATGTTTTAGTCTGTTTGAAGTTATGCATGCGCCTGGTCAGGCCTGACCCTCCATTTTCATGGAATTGCCTGTCATGAAAACTAGTTAAAAAGATATTACGAGAGAGTGACGTCACTGCACGGAGAAGCTAAAAAAATTTGTATTGTACAAGAATTGGAAAATTTTCACCTAATTAGATTTTTTTTATATATAATTTTCTTGCATATATTGTTTGTGGTTTTGTCCGTCTAATGTTCGTACATTTTAGATTCCGCTTGATTATGTAATTTCTTATTTCTATGCTTGAATTTCAATAGTGCCAATAATCTAATATTTTATCTAACTAGAAATTTAACTGAAAGCTTAATATTCTTCTTTGCAAATTGTTGTCAGTCTTGAGTTCATGATGTATATTTATCTTTACCAGGTGAGGTGGTCAATCTTTTTTATCAACAAATGTATGTATATATAGATGAAGGTTTTTGATATGCTATTTTAGAACAAGGTAAGTGGTTTAAATTCCACGACGATTCCAAATAAAATTATAAAAATAAAGATTTGTAATGACTCTGAAAAAGAAAAATCTGAAAGAGCACAATTTATCTGCATCGACTCATGTTTATACTACATTTAGAATGTGTTTATTGATTACACTATTGATGGCATGACATAATTTGTTAAAGATTTTTCACAATATAATTTGGCGTACGCATTCTTAACTTGCATATAGTCTGTTAACCCAAAAAAAAAGAAAAAGAAAAAAAACAAAAATATCATTCTTTAATAGTGTAGACACCATTTTCATTCACCTAATAAAAAGAAGTCCTAATCCGATGTACTTAATTTCCACTTCACCTATGCACTAAATCAGATAATTTATATACTCTAAACACGCCTTCATTTTAGCACAGGCCCAAGAGCCTTTCACGGAACTTCACAAAAGGCAGCAATCTATCTCGTTACGGAGAAATAGGCAAAGAAAGCGCGTGTTGCGTAACGGAAACGGAGGGATTTAGGCGAAACGGCCCGACTCACTGACAAGTCTCGTGCAACTGCAACCAAAAAAAAAAAAAAAAAAAAAAAGGAAAGAAAGAGATGTGTTGCGTTACTAACAGAACTAAAATAATATTTATAGCGCCGGCGGTTACGCTAACAGTACCCACCACCGCTTGGTTTGGCGCTTTCTATCGCCAACTCATTTTTCAAACGCCACGTCAGCTTCCTACCAGTTGTTGCTCTCTTCGGTTTCCTGCTACCCATCCGTTTCTGTTACAACATTTACCATTTTGAAAGCAATTTTGTTCTATGCTTTTATTTGTCTCTTTCCTAGGGAGAATTTCAAATGAGTGTGAATGGAGATTTTGTTCGGAATGTTGATTGAAAAAAATGAGCACGCTAGTCGGGTTGATTTTAGAATGAATCATGAAATACATGCCTTAAATTTAATTCGTACATGGTCTTACTAGTTCAAAAAAATAATTATGTTCGGGTAGACACTATATAATGTGGTCGCTAAAACTTATGAATTCCTTTTTCGCAATCAGAATTCGAAATTATTTCTTTCTTCACAAAATTTTAAAACATTTTATATTATTTTATTTATTTAATTTGAATTATTTTGATTAAAATCACTGAGATTTTTTCATTAACTTTGTACAGAAGACAAATTTATAATTTACGCTCATATCTAACTGGTAAGATTTAATTTAACGTAAATATAAAAATGTTTATTCTTCTTTTATTTGTTGAAAATGAAAATGTCATGGTAATTTTAGGTTTTTGCTGGCTATAGAGGTCAAGGTAAAATAGTAATTTGATCTCCAACAGATCATGAAAGATGAATTAAATGGAGTGTAATTAAGATTACTCTAATTAAATGAGAGAAAAAATAACTATGAACGATTTTTTAGTTTTGATGAGAAATTAAACAATTTCATAATTTTGATAAGGAAACAAAATTTATGGACATAATAGTAAAAAAGTGCTATGCTATAAACAATTTCATAATTCCTTATAAAAATTTCATAATTTCTTAATAGTAAAAATGTGCTATAAACATTTTCATAATTTCTTTATATAATAAAAAAGTGCTTTGCTATAACATAATATTTCTATCCGCAATTTTGAATGCAGACAGAAATAATGTGTGACAAAAATGTTGTCAAATTCTAAGCACATCATCCCAATATATTGACCTAGACATAAATCTAACTCTTAAAAGAAGGAGAAATTAGGGGAGAAATTTTTTTTTTCCGGAACATAAGTCCAGTAATAGGGCTCTATACTAGATTTATGTAACTGCATCATCAAAGTGTCCATTATCGTCTTCCCATATGTTGAAAAGCTCCTTCCATGTAAATTTAGATAGCTTAGTATATGAGAAATTACTTGAAAATATATAAAAAATAATAGAAGAATGATATTTGAAAGAATTTATATATAAACATTCCATAAAGACAGGTGAGTTTCTAGATTCTGAAGCATATATGCCACGTCATTTCTTTTTCATCAGCTGAATTTTTCGTTAGATGTCGACGTATGATGATCTAAATGGAACGGTGTGGCCATCCGTTTTCTACATGCATTGGAAGTGAATATTTATTAATTCCACTAGTGTATTTATTATTTTGTTTCCTTTATCATTTTTTTTAATGGTGGGAAAAACAAAATAAACCCATTAATAAATAAAAAGATCCATTTACTAGACTGTTGTATTTATAGGAAATTAACATTAAAGGCCCAAATTATCTCTGTGGGCTTTTGATAATTTAGGGCATACCAAGGAGGTTTCTCCTGTCAAGATTGAGCAGCCCATATTCTTCTTTTTCCTTTGGATACTCTTTTCTTCCTTCACCGGGGTTTTAAAATTCAAGAACATCTTTTTTTTTTTTTTAAAAAAAAAAAAAATTCATCCGCAAACTGCTCAATTTTAACTGAATTTTTTTGATATATCAGCCCACATAACAGAATTTTTGTATGATTTAAATTAAAACGGCTTCAAGACAAATAGCAGAATTTTTGTAATGATTGAAAAGAAAAAATTTGTCCTTTTTTTTTTCTTTATTGAGAATTAAGGACATAAAAAAAAAAAGAAAGCCTTGCTTCTCCAAGGTTTCTTCTCCGTTGAGTGAATTTACTGTTGCTAGTGGAAGGGTTCAAGTCCAGTCTAATAATGGAGAGTTAATGTTCATTATCAAATCACGTCTACAATATATACTAATATTCAGTTCATGTCCAGTTCATCTACTAACCAATTACAGTCCACTGTTCGTCCATGATTTATCCATTTGGACTATCCATGTGGATGAAGTTTTAATAAAAAAATTACACCGAATTGTGTTTAGCCCTCCGTTGTGCTGAAATATTAGGCTTTCTAGTAAAATTTAGTAAACTTTCATACCTCATATGTCGTCGCCATCAAGAGCGGACCAAGCACATAGAAGTGAGCCCTGTGGGAAGTTTTGTTGAAGGGTTGGATGAATCTAAGGAAGCCGCCCCAAGTTTCAAAAAACATCTGACCCTTTAACCATTTTTTAATTAAACAAATGTATTTGTATCATATCGCATAATCCTTTTTTTTTTTTTTAAAAAAAAAGAACGGAGGAAATTTGAAATAAAATGTTATAATTAAGAGTTCTGTACTTCTGTGTGCGCTGCATTGTAGGTTACCTGGTTACGCTGAAATTTTACATTGATCATCATGCTTCAGCTACTCATTCTTAAGCAAATGTATGTTGGATTCTGTTAAAGAAAAATTTTGGTGACAATAGGTTTTAATTACATTTACAAATTAATATGTTACAAATTACATTTCCTCGCCTCCTCTTGAGGGGATTACTTTATAGTCAGGAAATATTGGCAATAATACCATTACAACTTTAGTCATTATTTTTTTGAAAATAAATTCATGATGGCACTAAATACTTTTCACTTATATATATATATATATATATATATATAATATAAGAGATATAAGACCACTAATTTTCACTCTAAAAGATAGAGATTTAATAACACTTTTTTTTCCTCATTCTGCACAAGGATGACTTAATTTGATTATAACTGTTTTTTTTTTTTGATAGAGACCCCCAAAGAAACTTTTTTTTTTCGAGCTATGACGAAAAACCAGAGATGAGCTCAAAACTTCATTAAAATAGAAGTAATTGTTACACGTGGAGAAATGAGAATTACTCTTGTTCTCTCATGGCATACGAATTTGCTGGCTGCTTCGTCCCCACCTACACTAATTTCCGTCCATAGGATCAAAAGCTGAGCGTCGCCAATTGTTTTGTAGCTCGTTTTCATGTTTCTTTTCGGTTGTTGGATTCTATTTGGCGTCACCAATTACATTTGGTCGGAATAATCTAGGCTTCCTGTTTGCACCTCTATTTTGAAATATTTATTTAAGGGAAATTTCAGATTCTAGTGCCTGAACTTTCTATAAAAGTAAATGAATGGTTTTTTCTATTTTCATTTTCAATAAACTAGTCATTAAATTATTTAAAAAAAAAATCAAATTGTTAGCTAAAATTGTTGTTTCACCAAATCATTCTTTAAATTTACAACAAAAATATAGTTAACTTTTCAACACTTTTCAAGTTAACTATATAATTTTCAATTTATATTATTTTTAAATTACAAGGACTAATTTGGTGCAAAGAGAACTTTAGAGACTAACTGCATCATATTTTCAAAGTTGAAGGACCAACGTGTAAACTAAGCATCTTACAGTATGACATAATTCCAAATGATTCGAATATATTTGTAGTATTTTATTGCCGGCCAACACTAACTTTTTGCCAATAATTATGATGGGACCTTAGTGGAATATTCAAATTTAAATGAGAATATAACTATACTAATTTGTTGCAAACACTTATATTTCTCAATAATGGGAGTTGAGTAGAATATCAAAATTCTAAATTCATTATGTAGTCCCTTGCATCCGATGACAGTGGCCTTGCAATATAGCCTCATGTCAGAAATGTGGTTGGAGGAACGTAATACTAACATTAATTATCACCTTACCCTCGTAGGGGAAAATAAAATAAGAACTCATAAATGGACAGGATCGGAGGATCCTAATGCGCCGAAGCTGTAAGTTCAGTGCATATTAAGACCGAAAGCAAGTGGGATGCTCCAATTTAGGATTCTGGTACTTGCTACTACCAGTCCACCACGTGTGATTCTTCGCAACATATGCCGAATCATTTGGCCAGTCTATGAAGAAAAATTTAGTCACTGTCTAGACTCGTTCTACCGAGGACCATAACTCAATCTAAAAAAAAAATCACATCAGTGGAATGTTTTTTTTTTATATATATATATATATATATATTTAAACGTATTTCCATGAGGCCCGCATCTTTCAAATATGCTTGGAATCAACGGCATGCTGTCTGAAACTTTTATTTCCGGTATGCTTACCTCATAGCAGTGTTTTTAATACCGTAATGGATACCTGAAAATTCCGATAATACCGGGAACTACCGGAACAATGGTATCCGATATTGTGAGACAAAATATCAAAAATTTCAGAAAATATTAAATTTCGATCATCCGGTAGAGGTGCCGGTATGATATTAAAACACTGCCTAGAGTGTCATACCTAATTGGCCATTGCGAATTTGCGAGTGATACCACTAATTAGAGATGATATAAGTTCTTAACAGATTGATGATATGATAAACTAGAGTGCTAAGTGGGCGTTTGATGTGATATAAGATGGTTCACATCAAAATTAAAGCCATTGAATTAAATGCTTTCATTAATTAAGATTCTGCACATTTTTCTACTATTGGATATATGATACACTAAGCCGTCAATTGAAAGGGATCTGATGGGCACATATATTAAATTGTATCCATTGGAATTAATATTAAAAAAGATATTTATTGAAAGACTAAACTGCTTATAACGATAATATTGTGCTGTAAGATGATTCTAATTACTCAATAAAAAACATTGTCTATGAAAGAAATAGCAACGAAATTAACAAAATAAATCAAAACTAAGCTAATTAAAAATATTTTTGTTAGTTAACTCTAATTAAGCTAACTAGCACAAGATCAATTAATCATGCGTATATATATGGATTTATGTAATAAATTAGTTTCAAATAGTTATTACAATTAGCAAAACTGTAAGAGTTCACTAAAATATATAATAATAAAACTCTTATTATAATTAACAAAGTAAATATAGATTTGTACTAATTAGATTTTCTAGATGAAGTAATACTTAATCGAGGAGGGTTCAAAAGTCTTCATTTGTCTTGTCTTCATCGTGCATCTAGTTCGAAAACTATAATAATCCATAATGTTTGTATTGGCAATCATATCTTATAAAAATGCATTGATGTGGATAATTTTTGGATATCGAATTTTCAAATTCATTAATAATGTCAAAGAAAAGTCGAATTATCATAATTTTGTTTGCGCATGTAGTGTAGAGAACTTAATACATATCACATTCGACAGTTTATTTTGTTATTTAAATTTTAGATATTTTTATTAAATATTTTTTATAACCGATGGAGACCTTCAAAATAGAATCATATAAATCTTCCAGTTAATCACTTAAGCTAATATTGAGAAAATCTCATCAATTTAAATAACTGAACAATTAAGTTAAAAAGGAAATTGGGTCTAAAGGTGGATATTACGGCAGAAAAGTGTTAATTTTGAAGAAATTCTTATCACAAACAAAATGTGAATATAAGTGCTGTCGTTTAAATTATGATTTATGATCTCCAAATATCCTCGAGTCTTGTTGATTGTTTGACAAGAAAAAGATTTTTATATATCCCTCACTTTCATTCTCTTGGCAAACATAGATGGCAAAAAGAGTTTAATTAGACATAGCAAATACTACAACTTCAGAACTCATTATAAGCAAACGAAACAAAAATTTCCAAAATTAATGAACTAGCTAGGTAGGGTCGAGCTCTAAGTGAAAGACCAAAAATTGAACCGGTATAAACTTTATAAATTTTCATTTACACGTTCCTCTGTTTAAAGCGGCTAATTAATACATTATACGAATCACAGAAATTGTTCATGCATTCATTGAGAATCATACTATCGTGTAAAGTTAAGTAATTTAGAAGAATCACAAATAGCAAGATTCTTTTTTTACTCAAAACAAGATTACGTAGTTAAAGCTCTAATCTCCCATTCATCAAAACTAATTGAAACATCAAGGGACTAGATTCTCATATCTTTCTAAAAAGAGAAAAGCTAATTCATATACAACTGTTCCACATTTTATCATCTAGATGTAATCAAAGATGCTAATTCAAATAGAACTGTTCCACATTTTACCATCATATTCGAATTTTACCGGGTTCAAAATTTTTACATGTATATATACTAATTTTTTTTTTTCATAAACAATTTGGATCTGGATTTCGATACTACAACATATAGTACAGCATTCAGGTCATTTGTACAGTTTTTTCAATTAGGCATCTGTCTCCTATTTATTACTACCCTTATTTATAAGACCTATGAGCAGCACTGCTCGGTCCGAATGCGACTTATGACCAACCATATTTATGGAGCTGATGTTGCCAATGTCATTGCACACTGTTTACAAAATTTTTGCTTCCATTTTGCTGGAACTACATGTGGCATGTGCAGTTCTCTTAAATTATGAACTATGGGGGAGTTTGTTTGTGACTTAAGAGGTGCATAACTTAAGTTATGCATCCTTAAGTCGCCAAACACCCGTTACATAAGATGCCTTAAGGGTGCATAACTTATGCAACCAAAATAGGTTGCATAAGTTATGCACCCATCCGCTTTAATTTTTTTCCAACAATACCCCTTAGAAATATTAATAATAATTAATAATAATAATTAAGAACTAATAATATTTAATAAGTTACAATAATTACTAAAAAATCATAATTAATAATAAAGATTAATTATTACAATTAATAATATTTAACAAGTAATATTAATTATTAATGATATCAATTTAATAATAATAATAATTGATTAAAAATAATTAATCAATAATAAATTTTATTATTAAATAATTAATAATATTTAATGAAAATTAATTATTAATATTTCATAATAACAAAAATGATTTACTATCATCATATATAATTAATTTTTATAATAATTAATAATATTTAAAAATTAGCAAATAATTAATAATAAATAAAGAGTAACAATAATTATTAAAAAATAATAAATAATAATAAATATTAATTATTAATAATAACGATTAACTAATAATAATTAATTAAAAATAATTAATCAATAAGAATTAATTAAAAATAATTAATCAATAAGAATTTTTTATTGTTAAACAATTAATAATGTTTATAATATTTAATCAACAATAATTATTAATATTTCATAGTAATAAAAATGTTTAATTTTTATAATAATTAATAATTAACAATAATTAGGTCACAATGTCTTATTAATACATAATACTAATTAAAATTAAATAATTCAAGTTTAAGGACATTTCAGTCTTTTGACATGAATATATGCATGCATTAAGTTACTCATCCTTACTACACAACCAAACATCGATTACATAACACTACATAAATACTTAGGCATTCTTAACTTATGTAACCCCCTTACTACACAACCAAACGCCCCCTATATGCATTGTTATTATTATGAGTACTGATTCTGGTGAAAGCAGAGGTTCAATACATTTCTAATGCGAAAAATCAGGAGAATGAACAAACTTGCACAAGATGATTGTAGGCCTTCTTTTCGGCTTTCACTTGTATTATAAAATTGAAACGCATGCATGAACCTGTTGCTAGAAGACGAAATAATAAAGCTCAACAAGTCCCTTTTAAATGGACGCGTCCTTTATTTTCTAAAATTAGAATGCCTTTCTGTTATGTTATTTCCCTTTCAGTGGCTTTTCAATCGTAATAAGTTCCCGAAGGGACAAGGAAGAACGCATGCCTAGACATGCTATACAACTCCAAAACGGCGCCAATCAAGTAGGAAATGATGTAGAGTAGCAGAGAGAACCAAAAAGAAACACACAAGAGAGAAAGAAAGAGAAGGAAGTGACCATTTTCAAAAAGGTGCTTATTTTTTACTATATCTTTGATTAATGTAAGATACTCCTCTCGACTATGAGCAAATAACTATTAGTTCTCTTAATATCCTAATCAAAGCTAGAACCTATCTAAAGCAAGATACTCGTCAAGGTTCCTTTTTTGTTTAAATAGAACCCCATCAACACCAGAGACAAACTTTCAAGTTCTTTTCATACCCATAATGACAGTTCGACCTCCGTACCAGTTGGGCTCCTCAGAAGCCACTCATTTCTCTTTAAAAGTTAACCTTTTCTTGTTTAGTAAACAAAAATAAAAATTGCTTTTTGTTTAAAGTTTTGAAGGAGATGGCTTCTGGTGCAATATTGCTCTGTTTTCTTGCAATGTCAATGAGTTTTCATGGATCAGTGGGAGAATCTCTTCATAGTAAAACACCGCGAAGGCTTCTTGTAGACACAGACATGGATACAGATGACTTCTTTGCACTTTTGTATTTGTTGAAGCAGAATCGATCTGAATTTGATCTCAAGGTTAGACTTTCTCTACTTTTCTTATATATTCATCGTGCAAATTCATCAAATTTGGATCTAATAAAAGGATACATGAGTTATGGTTTGGCTCCTTTAATGTATAACTGAAGTTGGTTTTGTTTCATATATGTAATTATTATTATTAATCATCATCATCATCATCATTATTATTATAGAAGGTAGCCCTTGCTCTGAGCCTCATATAAAATACAATGGAATTATATCAAATAGTTCAAAAGGCTTCCTTGTTAGTAGTATATAAAATAGAGGTATATAGGAATGCTGGTTCCTTTGAAACTTTGCTTGTTATTTTTGTTCCTTCGCAAAAAGATCTTGTTCTGTTCTTATTTTAATACAGAACATACAAACTGGCCCCTAGGTGGCATGTCTTTGAATAATTCTTCCTTTTTCTTTTTAAGAAAATGTTCCTTTCGGATAACTAGCATTCATGTATTTGACTTTGCACTTTCGGCAGGTAAAATTTTAGTTGGAATAAAAATTTTGGATAAAAGAAAATATAACATCATATAATATTGCGGTTTGAATCTAAAGAATACTGTTGGTTAATTATAGTTTCTTTGTTTCTTTGTTTCTTTGTTGGTTAATTATAGTTTCTTTGTTTCTTTATAGCCGTATCTGTAGGTCAATATGGAATCCTATATCAAATAATCAAGCGCAGCTTCGATTGTTGAAATTAGACCTCAAAAGACATCATCCATGCTTGATAATTATAATAGGACCTTCTTCTGTTATGTTTTTACAAGGAAATTAAAAAAAAGGAAGCTCGTTTATAGTTAATTCTAAGGTTTTTTTCTCGGTACAGGCGGTAACAATAAATGCAAATGCATGGTCAGATGCTGGACATGCAGTTAACCACTTATACGACATTTTGTATATGATGGGTCGTGATGACATAAAGGTAGGAGTAGGAGGAGAAGGCGGTATATCAAATGATGGTAAAATACATCCTGATGTTGGGGGATATCTGCCTCTAATCGATCAGGTATGAAAACAATTTTGAATGTGACTATTTTATCCTTCTGATGCCTGATCCAGCTACAAATCTGATATAACCAAGTTCATGTTTATATGCGGAAGTGTGATACAGAGCATGTCGACAGTAGGCGACTGTCGTTACAGGCAAGCTATCCCAGTTCGGTTAAATATCGACACAAATTTTGGACTCAGAAGGAGCTTTCTTCCACAGGTACAGCTGAAGAACTACATGTCAATACATTACCAATTCTTTACAGCTTGGGAAAAAGAAAGGAGAAGAGAATGGAGTCTTTTTACTACTGCCTCGGTACTGCACACTCATGTTTTATTCAAGATATTTTTTACTACAGGGTAACAGGCGATATATACCACTTGTTCAACCGACAGCACAACAAGTGATGATAGACACCATTTCAGACGGTCTGACAACTGTCATTCTGATTGGAGCACACACAAATTTTGCGATTTTTCTCATGACACACCCTGAATTGAAGAAAAATGTTGAGCACATTTATGTCATGGGGGGTGGAGTCCGATCAAATAATCCAGTAGGCTGCTGCCAGGAAAATAACACTTCTTGCAAGCCTTCAGGACAGTGTGGTATAATTGGTAATTTGTTTACAGGATACACGAGTAATCCTTATGCAGAGTTCAACATATTTGTGGACCCCTTCGCTGCATATCAGGTAAATATATACGAAATATATAGTTTTTTCTTTTTCCTTTTTTCTTCCTTTTTTTTTTTTTTTTTTGTAGGAGGTTCATCTATTGCATTGTCTTAAGAACAATTGAATATATACCATGAAACACAATGGATAGTAGATTATACAGAACTAAAATAAATAGAAATTTTTTTCTTAATTATGAGATTTGAATATGTAGGTCATTCACTCTGGCATTCCTATAACCCTTGTGCCACTCGATGCAACCAACTCCATTCCTATAACTGAGCAATTCTTATCCGAATTCAAGCAGCATCAGAACACTTTGGAGGCACAATACTGCTACCAGACTATGAAATTTTACACTGTAAGCTCTTCTATTGAATCGACCTGTATAGGAATTGACCAGTGTAGTACTAACATCTGCTCCCATGCTACAGCCTGACAGGATAATATCTTTTTTCTTATTTGATTGTTCATTAATTTGTCACAGGCTTCTTTTATGTGGGATTCGTTCACTTCAG
The DNA here is from genome assembly GCA_027725995.1 of Rhynchospora tenuis. Classification (NCBI taxonomy): domain Eukaryota; kingdom Viridiplantae; phylum Streptophyta; class Magnoliopsida; order Poales; family Cyperaceae; genus Rhynchospora; species Rhynchospora tenuis. The sequence continues at coordinate 66,584,937 of CM050889.1, read as the reverse complement.
GCATAGCCATCTCAATTATGCGCAATGGAGATAAGTACAATGGCGAAAATGAATTTGCTGATATGGAATACATGAACTTAACTGTAATCACCTCCAACAAACCATATGGAGTAGATGATGACTCTAACCCATTTTTCAATGGACGAGAAGTCCCCAGATTTAATTTAACAAAGTATGGAGTACACAGCGGTCATGTTCAAACGGGACTTGATGATCTCTTTTGCCTAATCAATGGTAGTAATACAGGCAGATGTGAGGTAGCTTTCAAAGTCGCCTATTAAATTTGCAAATTATTCAATATTCTTTACATAATACTTGCATCTCATATTGTATTCCTAGGATGGATATACCAAGGAAGAAAGTGGTCCAGAGGCAATTCAAGTTCGAGTAGCAACAAAAGCAAAAGTAAATCAAGATCCTAAAAGTTCACTCGATAGGGAATTTTTCAAAAGTTTTCTTGAGGTAATTGCTTATTTTACAAGCGAAAATATACTTGTTTAACAATATTTTGTATCTTGTACAATTGAGATAATGTTTAATATGACATACATATTGTCATAGGTTTTAAATCAACCTCAACAAACAGGACGCTTTAATTTCACAACCGAGTTCCCATATTACAAAGAAATTTTTTACAAGGAAAATATTGCTGATAAATCTAAAGGAAGACCTGTTGTTTTCGACATGGACATGAGCGCTGGAGACTTCCTGTCCCTAATATACCTTCTCAAATCTCCAGCTGATCAAATAAATCTTAAGGTAAATTTACTCTACACAATGATATAGTTTATTCCGTCAAAAGTTCAACTCGGATTCTTCTTATTTTAATTAGGGCATACTTGTTAGCGGCAATGGATGGTCAGATATAGCTACCATAGATATTATTTATGACGTGTTGCATATGATGGGTCGTGATGATATACTGGTTGGCCTCGGCGGTACCAATGCACTGGGTGCACCAATACTTGGTTGCAAATATGTTAAGGCTATTCCGAAGGGCAGCGGTGGATTACTCGATTCAGATACACTTTTTGGACTTGGTCGGTTATTGCCAAGAAGTCCTCGAAGGTATCAACTATATGCTAGGAGCCTGTTCTCATTCCTGCCTTTTCCATAGTGTATATAATGTAGTATCAATTCTCATTCCCTTGCAGATACACAGCTGAAAAATCAACTGAACTAAGGCAGCCATTGGCATTTGAAGTCTGGCAGTCTATTGCAAGCAAGCTTGATCCAGATGAAAAGATCTTAATATTAGCAAATGGACCTCTCACTAACATAGCTAATATAATCCTCCTAGATAAAAGAGCAAGCTCAGTGATAGAGGTCTGTTTCTTATTTTTCTAATTTTTTGAAGAGTAGTTTCCACTATCATGTCAATACTAACTGATTGACATCTCTTAATTTGATATATAGAGTATTTACATCGTCGGAGGAAATATCAAGGATGAAGAAAATAAAGAGGGAAATGTTTTTACCATTCCATCGAACAGATATGCTGAGTTCAACTTCTTTCTGGATCCTCTAGCAGCCAAGACTGTAATTGAATCGCATATAAATATTACTCTTATCCCACTTAGTATTCAGAGAAAATTAAACTCATTCATGTCAATGATTGAAGCTCTAGAACATGTCAAGGGGACTCCTGAAGCCCATTTTTCATACCGCTTACTGTCCTTGATGCAAAGACTTAAACAGAGACATGTAGCATATCACCATATGGTAATTAAAATGAGTTACAGTTGTATTTGGTTTTCATCATCATTCTTTATACTCTATCATGCAAGAAAAGAATAATCCTTATTTGGAAATTACATGTTCTGGCAGGATATATTTTTGGGTGAAATTCTTGGGGCAGTTTATCTAGTAGAAGGATCGAATTTAAGTCATGAGGTGCTGGTAAAGTCAATTAGAGTATTGAGCAATAACAACATCAGTGAAGATGGACAAGTTATAATAGATAACGATCACGGGAAATTAGTGAAGGTAATATCTGACATTGAAAAGGAAGCATACTATACAAATTTTGCTAATTTATTAAACAGTAAAAGACAGTCTGCGGTGATTGCCAGTTTTGATGAGCAAAAGAAGCTGTGGAGCAACCCATCTGAATTATATCTGTTATGATTTTTTTAATAGCTTTTTAGTATTTAATGGAAAGAAAGTAGAAAGGAATACAGGTTTATAAGCAAGATCATCTACACTGTAATTAAGACAATATATATATATAGAGAGAGGAGTTAACTTGCCATCAATGGCACGTGTCACTCATTTACTATCGAGTCGATTTTCGAGATTCAATATTCAAATGATTAATCCAAACCGTTCAAATTATTTAATTTGTATTAAGAAAGTATTTATATTTCATAAGAGAGTATCTTATAAGATTATATAGTTATGTATCATAAGAGAGTATTTATTTCTGTTTAAGGAAGTATCTTGTGGAAAAAATTTGTCAAATACGAAAACAGAGAAAGAAATGGCGGAAGGAAGGTTAATGGGAAAAAATAGAGTGAAGAAGAAAAGGGAAGGAGCCGCGTGGGAAGAGGAGAGGGAAAGGAGTTGACTGAGGTGAGGGAGGGACGTGGGTGAGAGGAGAGCGGTGCAGGTGACAGAGAACGAGGGTGAGGTGGGAGCGGTGCAGGTGAAAGGGAACGTGGGTAAGAGGGGGCTACACGGTAACACGGGTGAGAGATGCTTTTCTGTTTTGGCAGCGCACACTTTTCTTTTTTAGCACTGATTGCTTGATTGTAGTTATCAGCACTGCAGTTTTATACTAACCCGAAAAAATTATAACTAACTTTAATTAATTTAGAAATTATAAAATAATCCGTTTTTAATTAATTTTTTAAAAATGACTGCGCAGTTTCGGAATCTGAGATTCCGAAACTAATTCTGCTTAGTTTCGGAATCTCAGATTCCGAAACTAGCTAGTTTCGGAATCTGAGTTTCCCAAACTAGCTAGTTTCGGAATCTGAGATTTCGAAACTAAACCTGCCGACTTTTTTGAGAGAAAAAATATTTTAAAATTTTTTTTTAATTAGTTTCGGAATCTCAGATTCCGAAACTAGCTAGTTTCGGAATTTGAGATTCCGAAACTAAAACTTCAAATGTTGAGAATATCTGTCTGGTTTTCTGCGCTTCGACCATATCCTTTCCTTTTCATTAAAATATTGACTGACCTAGTATATCTTAATTCCTGTCAACACGTGGGGGCTTTGATAGCACTAAAATTCTCTTATTTTATTATTATGTACTTTTCAGTTTTTTAGGGTCAAATTCATTAATTTGGACCACAAGGATATGTTCAGATATATTATATATAGTGTATACAAAAAAGTAGTAGTATGCATACGTGCATGTATTAATTTTTTTATGCCATTAATTTCTCTTAAGTTATTTAGAAATATACTAGTCGAAAATTTTTTAAATATCCAACTTACCGTCGTGGCCTTAAATCATATCAATTTGCTAGTCATATAAGCATTCCCATACCCAATTTCTCATATTGACCAAAATATTCTTCTTATTTCTAATTTTAAAATTGTGAAATAAGTGAAATTTTTTAATTTGAAGAAGTTAGAAATTTTTAAAACTACTAAATGTTTCATGGCACAACCAATTATTTTTTTTATGGTGACATATTTTAAAGTGGCATATTCAAAAGAACAAAATTTTCTTATACAATAATTATTTTGTTATACAACATTTTACGTCACCGATTAATTATTGGATTGCAAAATATCCGTTTAAAAATATACAAATTCGGGCCCAATTTGAATAATGAACAATTTAAATAAACAATTTGAATTCGACATTTTAATGAAATATTTTTAAATATAATTCAACGAAAAGTTATGATATGTCGTTAACTAAAAGTGTAATATTAGAACTATTTAGAAATTTGAAACTTGTCTATTATCTGAAAAATAAAAATAAAATCATTTTAGTTAACGGTTTTGAAATTTCTTTTTTTATGTTCCATAATTTTTTAAAGGTACAAACTATATAGAAATTTGTTTGTACGGTTAAAAAAAAATACGTATTGTTTTTTTATTACAAAACTTTGAAGACATTAAATGAGTTTTGAATGGGTGTATGAGAGTACTCATATGCACCAAGTTCAACTACTCTCAAGACACAATTTGATATGGGTTCGAATGCCAATTTAATTATATTCTATTTGCCTTCACACCTTTTGCAGACTCCAATGCAATGGCTGACCACTTCTTAAATAAATAAATTAGCTTATTTAATGCAAACGGTTTGGCTTTTGGAATAAAAACGAAAAAGTTTTGCCGATTAAATTTTGGCGCTGCAAACCAGACAGATATTCTCAACATTTGAAGTTTTAGTTTCGGAATCTCAAATTCCGAAACTAGCTAGTTTCGGAATCTGAGATTCCGAAACTAATTAAAAAAAAATTTTAAAATATTTTTTCTCTCAAAAAAGTCGGCAGGTTTAGTTTCGGAATCTCAGATTCCGAAACTAGCTAGTTTGGGAAACTTAGATTCCGAAACTAGCTAGTTTCGGAATCTGAGATTCCGAAACTAGCTAGTTTCGGAATCTGAGATTCCGAAACTAAGCAGAATTAGTTTCGGAATCTCAGATTCCGAAACTGCGCAGTCATTTTTAAAAAATTAATTAAAAACGGATTATTTTATAATTTCTAAATTAATTAAAGTTAGTTATAATTTTTTCGGTATACTAACTGTAGGCAAAAATAAAAAAAGGCCCAGTAAAAGTTTCTGAGAAATTCATATCGACCACTCCACATAGCCCGAAACAAAAAGCCCACTATAACTTATCAGGCCGTGATTATTTATTTAACTTTCTATTTTTTTTTTCGAAAAAAGGTGGGAGCGCCACCCAATTTCATTTTGAATAAAATGAAACAAAATTTACAAACACCTAAAACAAAAGACTTAAATTGTTTCTATACTCCATATCTAACCTCTCCTATTCTATGCATCATTATATCAAGTAAAGCATCCCTTCAGTACTATCTACTCAGTCACTATTCCTAATCACATCAAATTACCTATTTGTGCCTCAATTCTCCTTGCTGGTACCACACCCCAGTACCATGAGTCATAACATCACACTTACTTATTAACAAGAACATCTAATTGCAAAAAAACAAACGCACACAACTTTCAGAAGCAAACATTTAGCTTCTCGCTGAAACCACTATGCATGTCTAAATCATTCTGATCAGAATACCCCCTTGTTCATCTGGTACTGCTTCAAACACATTCTTCTGTACCTTCTTTTTTTTGGTCTTTGTGTTGTGTGTCTTCTTCACCTTAGTATTAGAAAATAGAACATTTTCCTCGCATTTATTCACATGTACAGGTTCAATCTTATCCCCTTCTATTTGAAACTTTGACTTTGTGTTATTAGATGGAGACCACTGGATCACTGAACACTGTGTTTCTACCCTCTTTATCTCCTTTATTAGCTTCAGTACACTGAACCAAACCATCAATGTGTATTGGTTGGTTTCCATTGCTACTCATTTGTTTCCCACTATCACCTCTATCTTTCACCGCTACCTCCACTCTTTTCTTACCACTTGATTTTCCATCTTCCTTCTCTTTCATCATCAAATAATTCTCACCTTCATTCGCTACACTCTTGACCTTTCCACTACTCTCTTGTTTGCACAACCTATCTTGACCACATCTAATGCAGCAAGCTTCTACATTCAATTTTTCTCCTCCTCTAGATGTTACCTTCTGATCCTCCAAGCTTCCAACAGCATCTACCAAATATGTATTATCATCAATTTTCCTCGTCTTCCAATTTAAATTCGGTACCAGCTGTTGGAATGCCTCTTCAATCCTATCAGAACCCCATCCAGCCACATCACTTACCAGCATCTGTGCTTGTTTCAAAATAACAGCAGAAAGTATCTTATTTCCACTTGTTACCTCAACCTTCTGCTTTTCAATATGAGGCAAATCTTCCTTTTTGTGATCTTTGCTCTCTGTCTCTCTAATTTTTTGCTCCCTTTCTAATTGATTTTGATTAATCTCTAATTTTGAGTGCACATTTTGATCACACTCATATGCACGATGGCCATGTTCCCCACACACATAGCACAAAATGCGATTCAAACATCGGTAAGCGAGGTGTCCAGACTTACCACAGCGAAAGCACAAAGGATTAGAGGGAGATGATTGTCTTTTCAGATCTTCAATTTTTAGTCGAATCAGTTCCGATCGACCTCTTTCGCTTCTCCTCAGGTCAGTACTTTCAGGCTTCTCCTTCTCCCTCGGATCATATCTCTCCTTCCCCGTTGCATCAAGTCTCTCCTTCTCCGTCAGAATAGATCCATCCTTCCCTGTTGCATGAACCCTCTCCTCCTCCGTCAGATCAGGTCTCTCCTTCTTCCTGACTTCGCTCTGCACCTTTTTGTACGGAGTTTGTGTTGGGAGATCTGAACGAATCAACTCGATCACCTCCAACAGAGACTTTGCAACTACCTCGAGCTTCAATAGTTGAGTCTCTATCCTCCTCTCCATGACGAGCTTCAATTTTTTGGATTTTCTATGATTTTTCTGTAATTTTTTTACATAGTACATAATTTACATAGCTATAATTGTTCACCAAGTACTTCCGTTCCCTTTTCTAACTCCAGATCTTCATGAAGCAAAAAATTACAGCTGATGAAAGCAACTTTGCGGTTATTTGAATAATCATCAGTGATTTTACCTGAGCAAATAATAACAGAGAAATAATTAAGTTAGAGATTAGGGTGACACTAATAGTTAATGCAACCAGCACCTTGGAAATTGCATAAATCTGTCCAGTGGCATGCTTAAATACTTGCTTTCCTCACTGCCAAATTTTCAGTAGTCAGGTTCATGGTACTCAACTCCTTTGCAGTTCATTGTGAAATCATATTATCTGACTTAATTACTTGTTTCCCTCACCGCCAAATTTGCAGTTCATGGTACTCAGGTTCATTGTGAAATCATATTATCAGAAACTTTATGAATCTAAACATTGCAAAATTTGGATGAAATTCAGTGTCAATTTTTACTTTTGAGAAAGAACAGGCCAAAAATTCATACATCCAATCCAATTTATATATGAGGCTTTATTCTGTGTTGAGCTAGCCAAGTTGCAAGCGTACCTGAAATTCAAAAGTGGCATAATCTGATGGGCATACTTGAGATTTGAGTTCTGGAAAGGTAACTTTGGTACTGTATTCCTGAATAGTCTACCAAGTGTTGTACTATTAACCAGCAATTGATAAAAATAAACAAACAAGGAATTTACCTAAGTATAGAGATTCCTGATGATATCATCAAATTGAAGATTCCTGTTTCATCAACAATACGTTGTAGCCTCTGAAAAAGAAATAGATACAACAAAATCAAACATCATGTTTTCTATAAGAATTATTTATTTTTTATACTTTTCTTTGCAAAAGAAATAAAGCAACCTTTAGGAAACCCGTATCCAAGTGTTTGAGAAATCTCTTCCCAATTAAGGAGGAATACAAAAACAAGAAGAGCACATTTGGATCATGAGTTGGGTTAGTGTGCCAATCCAGCTGTTTGGAATAGTCAGGACTTAGTAACCAATTTTTGGTTATAATAGCTTATAAACAACATTAACAACTATCCCAAAGAGCTACCACCTATCTAAATGCCAAACTGTGCTTCAGTGACTCAGCCAAGTCACCGGTGGCAGCATCATGTTTCATTGTCACAGTATGCAAGTATTTTACACAAAACCTAGCTACAGCTTTACCTATAAAAATGGAACAATATTCAGTTAGAATAATAAAATAATTACTGCATGAACACAAACCTCCGTGGCCATCAAATACAACAAAGAAGAATGTTCCTTTGTGAAGATCCAACACAGCCGTATGGGAACAAAGCAATTGTCAACAAGCAAAAAGAGAATATCAGTATAGTCCTGCTATTGAAAACAAAGTCAAGGCTAATTCTCTTGATCTTGTTCAATTAAAATATCAGTTGCAGTTGAATCTATTCAGGCAACTAGTTAAGCTTAATCATTGAATAGATCACTCAATTGATCACATTTCAAATTAGAAAGAACTACTTATTTACAGCGTCAAAAAGAAGAAATTAAATATGAAATCAACAATTAATTCAACTTGAGCGACGGAAAAAAACTACAACATCTTCCATAGTAGATCTCCAGCCTTGCATGGATGATAAACCATATCTAGGTTTGTCATTCTCTCCATCTTCGGATGACTTGTCAGTCTTCGGGGTACTCAAGTACACTCCAATTTCACTTTTTCTTCAACCTAATTATTAATAATCCAATTAATAATAATAGAAGGAATTATTTCCTACTAAGAATATAGATGTCAAGGATAGTACTATAGGCATCCCTAGAGAAAACAAAGCCAGTACGATCACACATAAGAGGTTGGTTAGCTGCTAGCACAGTTTTGACAAACTGGTATCACACTGTTGCCAGATTTAATCTGACAGAGCTTTTGCCCCCAACTATCCAGTTTTGTGTAGCTTTGCTCAAATATTGGCGCAATACACAATTGATCAAAAGAATAGAACTAACTGGAAACCAAAGAGAGATAGGTGCATATCTGTTAACAAAGAATTTCTATAAAAGTGTTGGATCCCAGATCTTAGTATTATCAGGAAGACAAATGACAAAGAATCAGAATAATGATTTTTGCATTTTGAAAGCTACAAAAATTCTACAAACAAGACAAGATACAAGAAAAAAAAAAAGATTTACAAAATTATATACCTTTCTTGAAGATTTTAAAAGGATTTATTTGGCACAAAGAGGTGGTTCCATTGGGGCACTATACGGTTCAGTTGATGATAATTTTTTTCTGTAAACTTGAAGATATGTACCTCTTTTGCCATAAACTGAAGTCCAGAAATTTAAAAAATTAGTGTCATAATTTCTCCAAAACCAGAGGAGAACAAAACTAACAAAGAAGAATATAAACCTGATTGAAAATATTGAAAATTCCATAGAAGAAATTGAAACTCCGAGCTTCAAATTTGTTAAAATTCTACTGATCTTGGACCCTTCCTGCATAATCGAAAAAAGAAAATAATAACATTAATCCTAAGAAATTTCAACAACTCGATCCAGAAGTTACTGTTAGGCAAAAGACAAATTGTAAAGATCAAAATGTAGGCAACCTTAGCACTTGAGGAGTAAATCGTTAGAAATCTCATAAAAACTTACATTTTCAGACAAAGATATAGCAACATAAAGATCAAATTCACACTACTTCAGAGGAAAAAGGTAAAATAAATGACATCAAAATGAAATATCATACCTCAACAGCGGCAGGAATAGAGGGTGAAGAGGGACACTGAGGGTAGCCAGAGATACTGTAGCAATTTGATTGGTGAAGGAGGCTGGGAGCAGAAATGAATGAAGCGACAAGAAAAAAAAAAATCGTGATTATGCGAAATTTTGAAGGAGAGGCGATAACCCTAGGTTTTATCTTTCCATTTCTGGCTTAATTAGGAGGAGGGGCGGCTTTAGGAGAGATCTGTCAGATCGAGGGTTAGCACCTCATCCCTTCGATTTCTAAATAAAAAGCTCATAATTTAGCGAGCGAAAAAGGAAAGAAATCACGGTGAAGATGGGAAAGAAATCATATGGCAAATCGCGGAGGAAAATGTGGCCATCGGCAGAAAATATTAATGGGCATAGGTTTCGTTCGATGCGGCGTGGTTGAGAGCAAACCTAGCGAAAAGAGATTGAATATATCTCTTATCTTTCCATTTCTGGCTGGTATGGGGGAAGGGGAGGGGAGCTGCGCAATTAAACCCACCCTCAAATCCTGAATTTCGAAATAATAACGAAGGAAAAAGTTCCAATTTTTGCGATTTGTTCAATTTGGAAGGAAATCGCCGTAGAGATCGGTCGAGAGAGGAAATCGCGGATAGAGAGAACGGAGCTGAAAAATGAAATAAAAAATAGAATGGAAGAGCCGGAGAATCGAACCTCGTATTGTCCAGTTTAAAAACCAACGCAACTCCGCTCCGCTAATCCTTAACGTATTTCTATGTCAAATGTCTTTTTAACTCGTTAGCAAATTCAGACCATTGATTAGATCAGATTATATAAAATTCATGGTCAATATGATATATTGTTAACAAGTTTAATACCCCTTCGTTTCAAAACTGAATAGATCTTTTCCTGGGTGCATTTATAAAATTAGTAAAATAAAATGAGCCTTTCACGGAACTTCACATAAGGCAGCAATCTCGGGACCAAAATCCTCTGAAATTCTCGTTACGGAGAAATAGGCAAAGAAAGCGCGTGTTGCGTAACGGAATCATAACGGAAACGGAGGGATTCAGGCGAAACGGCCTTAAATTTATTACCATGTACCTCACAAAAGGTGTGATCTGGGCATCTGGCAAACATTTCAACCGTGGCACTTTCAGCCACATGTACAATCAAAATTACAAAGTAGCAAGAAACTGAATTAGAAAGCAACTAATTTATTCAAGAAACAGAGAAGACAAAATTAACTTAAAAAGGAACAAATTAATTGCCTAATTGCACGCCACAGGGTCTTGCGAAGAGAGGGGTAATTTAAAGCTTTGATAGAACCAAGAAACTGAATTAATTACATTTTCTTGTAATTCTTTCAAGAGTCCAAGAAACATAAAAACTTCCTCAGAACAACTAAAAAAGAAAGAAATGAAAAATCAAATTAAAGAATGGAACCATAGCTACTCACACTTGAAGTCGTTGAAGAGATTGTCAAGGATGAACTGAGAGCAAAGATATCCACCGTGGCCATCGTAGATGCCGACGAACACTCTGGTAGGCCGGTTGGGTACATTTGACAGAGGACCAGACACCAGCTGGCAACGATTCTCGCCTAATATTAACTTGTGACAAAGTCATGGTGTAATGGCCGTACAAGTGATGCGCCAACTCCTCCCATTGATGGTGGTCTTTCTTGTTGCCTTTAAGACCTCGAATTGACGTTATGGGGTTGTCATCCGACCCGCCAGCTCCTTCTCCTATTGATGGAGGTCTTTCTTGTTGCTTTTAAGACCTCGAATTGACGTTATGGGGTTGTCATCCGACCCAACAGCACTGACAAAGCATCGGAACAATCGCGAGAGCAAGCGCCCCACCATAAAGGTCAAGAGTTCGAGGAAGAGTGATGAATCTTGTTTCTTGAGAGTGGTGATAGAGCAAAGATTTGGAGAATAGGTTTAAGATTAAATAGGATTTTCTAACCATATGTTCTTATAAATAAGTTGTTATTAAAGTCCCTACAAATAAGTAGTTATCAAGTCGCATTCTATCAGTTTTTCTAATTTGAAGGATGAATGATGAAACTTCCTATAAAACAGGACGTCCAGAGATCCAGTAATTTAAATGTCTCTTACGATACATCTTATTAATTTATTATTAAATGTCATTTCCATCCATAGCTACAAGTTACACAAAAGGCAACAGAAGAAAAGCCAAATCCAGTAGCAGTTTAAATAAAATGGTTGCTTATTAGCGAGTACAGCCTAGACTGTATACTGATTCCTAGCATATATTACCAATCACAAAACTTTAGCATGTAAGAATATCAACTCGCAAAAAGCCAAATTAGATTATATTACCAGTACAAAAACTTAATTAGAAAATGTCAACCTACAAAGGAACTTTAGCTAGGCCGTTAAATAGCTACTCCTAAATAAGTATGGTGAGTGGACTGGATTGCAAGCACCCAACTCCAACATAAGCAAAGTAAAAACAAATTAACAACCTCATGAAATAAATATTTAAATGGAAAGCACTCGACTCATCAGGAGATTTCCTTATAACTAGGTATCCCAGGTATGTCATTGTCACCCAGACCAAGTGACCGTCACTTCCACATTTCCCCAGTCACCAGAAGTAACTTTTGTCTCTGTACCAGTAAATGCAGCATCGAAACTTAGAGTCTCAAAAATTGGTGGCCAGTATCTGCGAGAGTTCTTCAGTCGCGAAATCGAGACATCAACCAAAAGGGTGGAATTATGTGGAAGTACTGTGACAGACCTGGATAGGGGAAGTATTGTCCAATCATTTTCCACTCTGACCCTGACAGGATCCTCAATGGACCTATCAAACAATTTACTTCTTGCATAGACATAAGGAATAGTGCTGCTGTAAGATTCTACTTTACCAAAGACTTCAACTCCATCATGCACTTCCGTGCTGACAAGCACAACTTTCAAATGGGCCTCAACAGCATTGTTGTAAACAGCAAATTTAACTTCCAAGGGGCCAAAGTAAGACTCCACTTCTTTGCATAAAATCTGGTTCGTTTCATCAACAGCTGTCCACAAAGTTGCACACTCTGTTTTATTGAATATTACTGGAAAAATAGACCAAATGTATGCATGCAAGGCAACCTCATCGTTTACTTCTACACCAGTCAGGAGGCCATTCAACGTAATATAACCCTACAAACACAAATGAATCAACTCTATACATCAGAAGAGGTTGAAATAGAAAAACGCACAAGGCAAAGCGAAAATCATGTGTTGGAAATTGGAGAATGGAGACGTTTCTGTGGACCACAGAGAATCTGTTGTGGACCGCAGAGATTCTGTCGTGGACCACAGACTGACAGCCTCTATTTGCATCTCCTGATGAATAGATGCATGTGGCTCTATATATACACTAATCTCTGATCTTTTAAGAAGACAATTTAGTAGAACTCAGAAGAGAGACAGAAGTGTAAGACATAGAGAGACCATATACTCCAAGATTTGTTCTTCTCCTTGAGGATCAAACACCATTAGAGAGAGATCTTCTCATCTAGTCGGATTAAGGATTCTGATGTTGAGAAGAAGTCGAGTCTGGCACTTGTACTGTGAATAGTGTGAGATTGTTGTCAATCTCCACTGGCGATAGTAGAAGACGGGCTATGGCGCAGCGAGAGCAAGCGGCGATGGCTTGGTGCAGAGGAAACCCAAATAAAGAGGAGATCCTAACACGTTTCCGCATTCGGTATGATTTATCGATTTTCTTACATTGGTATCAGAGACCTATTCCTCTTTTTCGATTTTAATGCACCATTAAAGCCTTGAGATTAGTATCTGGTTATTTTCTCTGTGATTTGTGTGCTTTATCTCGTGGTTTTTGTGAAGAAACTCCATGAAAACTCGAATATGGTTCAGTCCAGAAATTGCCTGTGAGATAGTCTGACTTGACGAGGGTATAACTTGAGATCTGTTACTCCGTTTTGAGTGAGGTTTGTTCCATTGGAAAGTGCTTCGAGTCTACTTTCCGGAAGGTCCAAGAACTCGAAAAACGGATAAGTGTACAGAAAGTTATCGCCATTTTACCGAAAGGATGCGAGTCAGAATTCTCGTCACTGTATTGTCTGTGGACCGCAGAGACGCTTCTGTGGACCACGACAGAACAGGTGTTCACAGGATAGATTGTCTGTGGACCGCAGAAGTTCTTCTGTGGACCACGACAGAACATGTGAATTTCGGACATATTGTCTGTGGACCGCAGAGGTTCTTCTGTGGTCCACGACAGAACATGTGTATTTCGGACAAGATTGTCTGGGGTCCAAAGAGGCAGTCCGCAGTATAGTCTATGGACCGCAGAGATTCTTCTGTGGACCGCAGAAAAGGTCTGAAATGTAGTTTTTCACGAAATAAAGACACATACTGACTTGTTATGGTTAGTAACCTCAACCAAATGCTATAGGTAATACCAGTAAGCCCCAATTAACCATTAGTTCTGGTTTAGAGAGTTCTTATGCTTTGTTTTGTGACTATTTGCAATATAGAACCCTAGATACTATATAGATTAGTTTCGGGTTGTGATTTCTCTTCAACGTGTGAATGGAAAAGTTGCAAAATATACCATATGCCGTGGTGGTATTTGGTAGAAATAAATACTTGTATGGTCTGATTGATTTTGAGGTTTGTCAAATTGCCAAAATCAAATTCCCAACGTGATAGACTAGTTGTGAACCATAACATGTTGGTTGTGGATCGCATCAGTTTTGTGTGGGAAACAGAGACTGAGTTCTTTGTAACTATGGATCGCAACATTTGGTTGCAGACCATGATAGTGGGTTATGAACCGCAGACAAGGTTTTGTGGACTGCATAATGCCACACAGACATACAAGAAAGTCACAATTAAAGATAGAATTCGGCCAAAATTAGTAACATTAGATTGTTTACATAACCAATGGTTAAAGATGTTATCTTGATGATAATCTCCGATAGTTTGGTAATTGATTTGCCAAATTGTGAATATGATAACACATGTGGTGTTGTCATCGGTTTGATGGTGCAAATAGGTACCGTCTTGCCAATTACATGTGAGTGTACATGTTGGGTGAATTTGGATTAGTAGACAAGAGTTTGTCTCATCCATATTCTAGAAATTTTGCATCAATTGAATTAATTGAAATCAATATTTCTTTGTTTGCAAGCGATGTTTGTTTCCCTAGGTTCTTTCTCACTTGCTGCAAAGATAGTATTGATTTCAGATTAATTCTAGATTGGATGGCAAAATTAGTGGTAGTACCAACTCATACTGTGTGTGTCTCTATTGTTAATTGGATTTGGCTTGATTTATAAGTCATCATTGATCTCTATTGAAATAGAAATTGATGGATATGTGTGATGTGTGAAATTACAATATCTCAATGTCTTATAGAGCATTAGGATGTACTTGTGACCGTAATAATTCAGATTTAGAATTCTTGGTGAATTAGTTGACATGCTTAGAAAAGAAATACTATACTGTTAGCATTGTGTTGCTGAATGGTATAAGTTAGATTATTCTTGTTATAATTTGAGTTTCGGTAACACTAATACCATGAGGGTATATCTCAAAGTTCAGTAAAACTAATTGACAATAAACTTATGCAAACTCAATCAATTTTATGGGTTCAAGAAGCACCGTAGAGTGGCATCTTATAACCATGTCAAAATGATTTGGAGTTGCATGAAGTATGTCATGTATGAACTAATAAGCAACAAGTGAATATTTCTCACTTTCTATGTGAGAAATGGTTTCTTTGTGAAATTCACTGTTTTGGAATAATTCGTTTTTTAAACGAATGTTGCTTATTATGTTGGAATTCATGATTATTGTCAAGCATTAGTATATACTGAAGAGATTGTAGCGTTGGCTCAAATGTATAAAAGATATCTGATTCTAAGCATATTGAAAGTACTAGAAATCTGATTTTACATATGTATGTATGTGTTCTTGCTTGTGGTTAAGAAACATAACATTTGCTTAAGAAATCAGATTATATCTATGATTATTGTCAATTTCATAAGAAACAAATTATCTAGATGGAGGATGTCAAGTGAAATGTGCAGTCTTAGGGACTGACACATGTTTCTTTTACGACTCACAGCATTCGGCTGTGAACCGTAATAGAATTGATCGCTCCATGATATTTTGTGTTTCTTTAATTGATAAAATCTAGTACTTGTCATTAATTCTTTGGTGATGGATTGCTAAATTGAATTGATATATGGTTATTTTTCTTGCATGTTACTTAGTCTCTTGGTTTGTGATTGTTATGGCATGCTACACTATTAGAGTTGAACATTGACATAAGTTAGCATCCGAGGACTTGTGCCAAGCTTATTTGTCAACTTGTGAATATAGTTAGCTGAAGTTAATTACTTGAAAGTTTTGTGGATATATTGTTCAAGTTTTAGAGATATATTTGGATGTTGTATTCCAATATGAGAGCTGAACTTGGTGTCTTATGATTCATCACATTAAGACTATATCGGAAATAGTCTCATTATAAATGATAGCTATAATTCGAGAAAAAGTTGATTGTAGATCAATAATTTTCTGAATATGGGTGAAGTCAATTTATAATGAAGTCTCTATGATAAATCACGGATTTGATTCTGTGATTGTGGAGACATTGCAAGTCTTGTTGAGGATTGCAACATAGAGTTATTGTGGACTGCGGCATATTAGCTGCGGACCGCAACAAATTGTGATGAATTGGACCTTGTAAGATATGGTTAGAACAATATAGATGCAGTCTATGTTCTAAGCCTTGCGCCTCTAATCTCTAAGTTCTACTATTTTGTGAATTATAGACTATTATAGATCCAAGTGTGGATGTTTAAGTAGTCATAAGTTCAGTTGCATTTGGATTGCACCTTCTCATAATGTTCGAGGAACTTTATTGGAGAAGAAATAGTAGAAATGTCATATGATTAGATCACAATACTAGATTAATTTCCTGTTGAGAGGGAGTTATTTTATTTGAGTAACTTAGAGTTGTTTGGAATCGTTCTTGTGTTTGACATGTACTTGTCTGAGTATTGAGGAACAGGAGGGGAATAAAGTGGTATTCCTCAACCTCATAGGACATGTAACATAGAATAAGAACATGTTCAACAAGCTAGAGAAGTAACTCAAATTTATTTGCTAAATGCAAAATGAGATAAGTAAATGAAGAAACAATGAGATATGGACTTTTAAAATTGATTTAATGCTATGCATAGTAATCAGTTGAAAGTATAAGACTTAGTTGTGATAGGCTATATATTAGAATAGAGGGAGTCTTGTAAAATAGTCTTATTTTAGCAATATTGACCAGTATAGATTAGAACTATTCTTTATAGAGTATTAACAGATTTTAGACAATGTGATGTTGAATCTTCTGCCTAGTTGGTGGCGGAATTATGGTAAAGTGTGCAGTGGATGCAACTTAGCCGATTCAATAAGTCTAAAATTAAATCATGTCAATAGAATTTGGAGATTCTTTTGAGCATGAATGTTAAACTGTCTAAGAATATGTTGCTAATTATATGGTACACTATTTGCTGGATAGAATAAGTCTATGTGACTCTTTGTCTAATGTAGTTGTTAAGCCTTAAATATGTTTTTGTGTCAACACTTGAGAGATTGTTCCGGCATGTTTCTTGTTGTTACACGAGAGACTAGAACATATCTGTATGATATTTGGTTGCATGGTACGCAATCCAAATGACACGTGTGAAGAACATAAGTGTGAGTCTTGATACATGTTCTAAGTCCATAAGATCTGTTATGTAAGAGGGTTCATGAAGTGCTACTGGAAATTCCAGATTGTTGCGAGTGGCGATGATCTGCTATGGACCATAGGAATAACAGTTCTTTATAAGTAACATCGATCTGTTATGGTCTGTAGATGGATGTAGTCTATTGTGACAGAACATCCAGGATGTAGTGCAGATTGTGTTGCAGACCGCAGTAAGTTTCTGTGGATGGCAGCATCTTCTAGTATGATTGCAGATTGTAACATGAGTATACTGTGGACCACAACAAGGTAGTTGTGGACCACAAAGAGTCGGTTGTGGATCGCAGCAAGATGGCTGTGGACCACAACAGTACCCTATGACAGATGTAAGCCAATTCTATACTTATTTGAGAAAAGTCCGAGGGACTTGAGATATCTGAATGGTACATACATGCTATCTTATCAAGGCAATATACTTATGTTTGGTTTGCCTATTGAGAGGAAACCTTGATAAACCCAAGTTCACATTTGAGATGTAAATTGCTTGATAATACTATTTCTTGATGTAGCAAGAAATACAGATTTTACTCACTCGTTGTGGAGTTGGAGTAAATGTAGAGTCATTCTCATTTTGGATATGAGAATGTAGCATGACTTGATGTACTAGCTCACTCATGTGAGAGTGAAGCATGTAGCATGATTAGATATCATGGCTAGAAGGAGTTTGGTTGAGTATAATCCTATATACAATTGGAGATTGTTATGACATAGAGGGAGTCGATAACAACTCATTGTAATTGTATGGCTATTGAAGCATACTATGGATTATGAGAAGAACCAAACATATTCATATATGAAATTAGAGACATGAATTTATGATAACACAGTTAGAGTTGATCGTGGATCAAGTACATACCTAGTGTGCATAGGTTGTGATTGTACTTGAGAGTGATACTCTTTAGTTAACTTGAACATGAAAGATAGATATAGTAAAATTGTATTTTACTGTTGTTCGAGTTAAGGATGGTACTTATGGTAGCATGTCAATAGGCTGAGATTGGCTCTCTCACATGAGAAATCGTCTCTGACGCCTGGGGCGGGCAGAGATAAGACTTATCAAGCTATTTATACTTAGTCTGGGACTAAGATGCCATTTGGGGCAAATAGAGCTTGACGTCGCCTTAGTCATGGACTAAGATGAGACCGCGATGTGGTGGTCAACATGAATTGTTCCCCACAATTCATGTAGCCTATTATTAGCCGAGGTGAGTGGCCTTGCAAGACACTCCGGGAGTGTAGTTGCGAAGGCACTCAGGGTTAGTTACAATGAATGCGATCTAGACCATAGATGCATAGTTTGTGACTAGACCTAGACTCGTACAGTGTTTTTAAATTGTTTGACATGCGTCTGCTCATGGCAGAATAACACTGTAACATGCGTTTCATACTGCATGTGCTTAGCGACACGTGGGAAATGAGTTAAGTGACTTAGATGGTCATCCCTGTCTTCTCATTGTGTGAGACCCACAACTACGTACCCTTATCACTCTTGACTATGTCATGAGAAAGGGAGCTGATGTATGCTACTTCCTTATGTTACCAATGGCGAAGCATTGATACCGTCTGTCGGGACATTTGTTAGAAAGCAATCAGTTTCTAATCGAGTGACATGAGTACAAAAGGAAGGTAATTGTGATTACACCATTTGACTTACTTGTGATTCGCCGCGGCCAATTATGTCATTTGGGACATTGATTGGGAATACATGTGAGTAATGTGGACTAAGCATTGTCCAAGAGGGAGTGTGAAATGCTTAGTCAGGTGTATATCTAATTGACCTAGGGTATGAGATACTGCTTTAATTAACAGTTTGTTAAATGTCCTAGATAGCTTTAACCGGCTTCCTCTAGGATACAGGTTTGCAGGTATCGCTAGTCGCACGGTCCATTTGCCAGTATGAAGACTTGACTGTATGTTGATCAACGTCTCCAAGAGGGAGATGTTGGAAATTGGAGAATGGAGACGTTTCTGTGGACCACAGAGAATCTGTTGTGGACCGCAGAGATTCTGTCGTGGACCACAGACTGACAGCCTCTATTTGCATCTCCTGATGAATAGATGCATGTGGCTCTATATATACACTAGTCTCTGATCTTTTAAGAAGACAATTTAGTAGAACTCAGAAGAGAGACAGAAGTGTAAGACATAGAGAGACCATATACTCCAAGATTTGTTCTTCTCCTTGAGGATCAAACACCATTAGAGAGAGATCTTCTCATCTAGTCGGATTAAGGATTCTGATGTTGAGAAGAAGTCGAGTCTGGCACTTGTACTGTGAATAGTGTGAGATTGTTGTCAATCTCCACTGGCGATAGTAGAAGACGGGCTATGGCGCAGCGAGAGCAAGCGGCGATGGCTTGGTGCAGAGGAAACCCAAATAAAGAGGAGATCCTAACACGTTTCCGCATTCGGTATGATTTATCGATTTACTTACATCATGTTTAAGCCAGACTGAAGGTAAATTGTTGGTTATTGCTATTTGAAAATAGATTATTGAATTGAAAGAAAGAAGGCTTATAAAAATGTAGTATATATACTATACCGCTTTGTTGACAATCGGGGGATCGGCACACTTCCGTCGGAAGAGAAGGGCATTGGCTGGGCCAAGGGAGGGTCCAAGTAGCCCGAAACCATGAATTACTCCTCCATCTTCGGCCAAACACTCCGAGCACACCCGCACAGAAAAAACCTCAAGGAGTCTCCGGCCCATCCTATCAGATTCAGATTGCTTCTGCTCGATCACTGCCCCCTTAAATCCAGAAAAGGCGGAGAAACTGGCACCCACAAAACACAAATATTGAAGGAGAGTTGTCATTAGAAAGGTTAAAAAATAGCTTAATTAATTATGTGAGTGATACGTATGACCTTGCCATAGAACACCACCCTTCTATAATTATCTTGTTTCCAAAGGCGTATATATTTTTGCGAACACAAATTAAAAGAATATTGTGCAATGTTCTGCTTGAGAGAGAGAGAGAGAGACCTGGAGGAGGCGCCGATCTCGTAGGAATCGTATCCTCTGCTCACCTATAAAAGGTGAGCAGAGTGCTCACCTCTCCTCTGAATGGTTGGATTATGATCCAACGGTGAACACAGAGAAAGGAAAAAATACGCTGAAATTGACCTGCCCGATTGCTCTCTTCCCCTCTTCCCCGATGTCTTGAAAAAATAAAAAATAAAAACAGCATCTATCTTCTCTCCTCTTCAACTCCGATCCACAAGCTTAGATCTTCAAAAAGCTTCTCTCTCTTCAACTACGGAATCCTGGCTTCTCTCCTCTTCAGCTACTCTCTTCCTGGTTGCTTCTCTTCTCACTATCGACTCAGATAGATCAACCGTAAAAGCTTCATCGATCTCTCTCACGTTTACATTCTCGAAAGAACATGTACCACAGTGCATGTTTCTTGCTGCCTCTTAGGCATCTGATTGTACTATCGAGGCTAGTGATGCGAAATTGGGTACAATTGAGATTCATCTGCTGATTTGAGGATTAATAAAGAAGATCATGTCGAGAGAACTTCCTTTTCTTTCATGTTGATACTTTGGTCCGTATGTTACTGAAAATTGAGCTATAGCTTTTCTTTTTCTTAAGGCTGATCCTTGGATCAATTATTCCAGGCATTAAGCCACTAAACATTGTTTAATTGAAGAGAAATGTTAATCAAAAGGACACAAAAGATTTGATGATGAAATGAAAAATACGACAGGCTGTCAAAATTTACTCAGAAATTAATCTTTTTTTAAGTTGAATAGCAATAGTTTATAACAATAAAAGAACTCTGAAGTTCCATGGTGAAGCTTAGATTCTTAATGGTAAAAAATGACGAGTATTTGCAGGGTAACAAATGTCAAAACTGAAGTCTGGACAGTTTCTGGCACGACCAGCAAAAAGCATTTTTGGCAGTTCACAAAACTATTTTTATTTCATAAGCGGTTACACAGAATCAATTGAAATTTTAACTGTAGATGAAATATGACATGAAATGTCTTCTATAAAGGTTTCAAAATTTTTGGACGGGTAGACTGATTATAGTGTATTTTTGAAGTGAGACAGAAATTAAGTTTTAGAAATTGTACCAACAAACTCTGCCAGCAAATGTGTCTTACGTTCATACCTTGAAACCTTTGAAATAGATCTCTAAAAATCTTGTAAAAATTACGCCAAATGAATTTACTTGTCTATTTCTAAACCAAAGAGTTTCAAGTCTAAAATACAAACAAAGATTAAATGAAAAACATATAACTAAACTAATATCTGACTTTCCAAGAAAACAAATACCAGTATAATGCCCTGAATTCAAAACTCATGTAAAAATATCATACCAATTCAAAAAAATTCATACTAGATATCAAAATTTTCCACTTGAAGTCTAATTTTAAAAAAATAAACCTCATGTCCAAATTCGGAACAGGATAAAAAAAGTTATTGAAACAGTGAACCAAGGTTCATACCCAAATGAGTTACCAGAAAATAATTGTGAAAGAAAAATTTGAAAACTATATGAACGGAACTCCAAATATTCTTTAAAAATACAAAATTGATCTCTCTCTGAGTCTTCTTTCAAATGACTATGGTTTCAAATTTTTGATAAACCAGAGAAATTGTTTTTCAATTTTGAACTGAGTAAAGGTCTGGTTCGTCTGTCACCTTCTTTTAGGAATGTACATCAAGTTTATTTCTGCTTATTATTTCCAGAACTTACCAATGTTTGTTACTATTTTTTTTTGCTAAAAAAATGTTCCATATATGTAGAATATGAGTCTAGCGGAGTTTGGTTGGCACCTCATTTGGGTATGGAATTGGCAACCCTAGATGAAGCATGGATGTATTCGAGCAATAGATAATTGAAAATCTTATCAACTAGTACATAATTGAACAACATGCCTTCTCTAATTAAATGAAACCAGTACATAGTTGAACAGCTTATCAACTAGTTTCAATAAAAACAGTACATGAACTAGTTTTCAGAACATAACCGACCAAGAAAAATGAAAACAAATCAAAAGTTTGTATTACACAAGAGTAAAACACAGTATTGTCCCAACACATAATTGATCCAGTACATAATTGCTATTACACAAATCGTTTCCAAAATCGATTAATTGGCCTAGCACATAACTTGCTCTTCATCCTGCAAGAAAAGAAACTAATTTAATTAAGAATTTTGAGTTGTCACTTTAATTAAAAAAAACTACGTGAATAAAATAGTTTTTTTGTCCATTATAGATTTATCACAGTGAAGACTGAAAGCAAACATGAAGTCTGAGTTGTATTGTGCTATCTGTATCAAACCTGATTAGTGATTACCCAAAAAAATTACCAAGAAATCCAATAAGCTTTCTTATTTGACATCTAGGTCCTTCAAACCAGGATGCATACTAAAACTATACCTGAACCATAAAGATCAGATAAGAAAGTTGGGTGACGCAGCGAGGGAGGACAACGGATCAGTCAAAGCCAAGGCGACATAATTTTCGAGGAAGCCGGTGAAGAAATCGACTGGGAGAAATCGATGAACCTGGTGCGTGCGAGAGAGATCCATGAGATGATGAAGCTTTTACGAGAGAGAAGATAGATATTGTTTTTATTTTTATTATTTTTTTTAAAAGACATCGGGGAAGGGACCGGAAGAGGGGAAGAACCGAAGAGGACAGTCGGGCAGGTCGATTTCAGTGATTTTTTTTCCTTTCCCTATGCGCAGCGTTGGATCATAATCCAACCGTTCAGTGGAGAGGTGAGCACTCTGCTCACCTTTTAAAGGTGAGCAGAGGATATGATTCCCGATCTCGTAATGCTGAATTTCCATCCTGCGCGGCTAGGGTTTTCTCTAAGACGGAAATTGCAAGAGATATATATCGATCTAGTCCTGGTAGTGGGCCGAGTCTGTCCGTGGGCCAACGGACCGGACAGCTCGTTTTTCGTACGTGGACCGAGCCAACTTCGGACGGGGCTGAAAACTCGGCTCGGCCCTTAGATTTTATCATGCTCGACTGAAACTCGACTTCTCCCTCGTCCGTAGGGGTGCATAACGTGGATAACGATCACGCAAATGACTTCTTTCGTTAATCGTTGCGTCTTATGTCACGAAAATTTTTGTTGTTGCGTGTTGCGTTTCGTCTATTGAACGCAAGAAAAATTGCTTGCGTTTATCGTTTTGTTCAATTGAACGGTTATAACCGTTTAATCGTTTAACCGTTCAATAGTTTGCAAAGCATTTTGTTAATCTAAAATTCGATATATATTCTCAAGCATCCAACATAACAAAAACTGATTTAGTCAATACACGAACGTGCATTATTTCAGAAAGGTGAAATGGATTCAATTTCTTTAGCTCCATTGAGCAAAAAAAACAAAACTTTACAACATTCTTACAACAACCAACGCATCCAAAAAAAAAAAAGGAAAAAGTATGTCAAACAAAGCAAAAACAGAAAATATAAACAAACAAATTTTCTAAAAATGTCTTCCTTCCTTCCTTGTGCTTGTGCTTAAAGAAGTCGCTAGTTGTATGTCACACAGATTCTGAAAAAGAACTATCATTTAGAAACAATTTACAAAGAAGTCCATGGCGCTAAAACAGTCGTACCAGTAGGCAAACACTGAGGGAAACCGACTGGTACCAAGCTCGTACCAGTACTCTAAGCCACCACAAATATCAATCAAAGGAAAAGGTAAAATCAAATTGAACAATTAAATGAAAAGCTTCTGATATCACCAAAATTCAACAAAATCAAAGTAAAAAATTCAAGAAGGAGAGAGAAGATTTGCGTGGAGGAGCAGAATCAAAACAAACGAATCTTCTCTGAAAGGATTTGGTAAGAGAGGCGTTGTCCTTGATTTCACATTAGAGGAGGTAGCTTGAAGAGGGGGCACAGGATTTGGGGAGAGCTTGTGGAGGTATAAATGTTGGTTTTAATGGAGCTATTTGAATCTAGAGGACCAGAGGTGAGGTTTTGGAAAGTTGAAGTCTGGCCAGATAATCATTAAGGAGTGGGGGTTGCGGCAATGAAGACGTTGGAGTAGTCGGCTTGGATTGTCGGACTTGGTGCGGCGGCTGTGACAGAGAGGAGAGGAATCGCTTTCTGAGTTGCCATCCGGTGCTCCGAAGCGCATATTTGGTGGTCGGATCCAAGGGGAGGCGCCGGAGCGGGCGTATTTAGTGGAAATCCTAGCGCAGGGGAGAAGAAATTGACAACAGAGGGAGATGAGAAGATGATTTGTGGGAGCGAAATTGTGGCTAGGAGTGGGAGCGGCGGAATACTTAGGTTTCTTTGGTTTCTCCGCATAATGTTATAAAATGTTGCACGAAACAGACGATTGAAACGAAACGAAACACTGAAATTTCGTTAATCGTTTCGTTATCCAGACGAAACCGTCTCTATTTGCGTTTAATCGTTTTGATCATGAGACGAAACCAAAATTCCATTCCGTTTCGTTTCGTTCAGCACGAAACAAAACGAAATAACGGTTTAAACGATTTTCGTTTTCACCCCTACTCGTCCGGCCCTCAGTCTCAACTCGAGCTGAGAGATCGACGCTCCGCCCTTCTCCGCCTCCAGTCGAATCTTACCGACTTCTCAAGCCTCATTTTTCAGTTTCCAATCGTCGCCTCTTAATCAATTTCTCCATTTAAATCTCAATCCTCGGATCTCGCCTCCTAATCCATTTCTCCGAATCTATTTCTTAAGCAACTCTCGTAGAGATTGGTTTCTCTCGGACAGTCAGACGAAATAACCAAGTTAGATTGATTTCAGGTAAAGCTTTGTGAATTGATTGTGAAATAATTATTATCCTAACAGCGAATGACGAACGAAAGGGGCACCTCTATATCCAGGTCGTTCGTTCTGAATCGGATGGTCCTAAGACTTTCTTCTATAAATGAAGATATGGCGTATGTAACTTTTTACTGCACATGTTTCGTAGGGAGAGTTATGAACCTTTTTATATTACTGGCCTGTGGGGTCCAGTTCCTTTAGGGAGAGTTTCGCTCGTTATTAATATCTTGGTTAAGTTTAACGGGATATTTTATCAGAGGGGCAAAAATGTCATTTCAAAAGAAACCGTCCCTGTTCTTTTTTTATTATCCCCGTCTCCATCTCTCAAGCGATAGTCAGATCTCCGCCCTCGAAGGTTTGCGTAGCCACCCCTTGCCGCGCCGCCTCCACGACCCCCTCTTCCCGCACGCCTCCACGGCCTGTCCGTCGCGCTGGCCGAAGATGCGGGTGGAGAACCCAGCACCCATCTTGATTGTGGCCCGCTTTCTGACAATGGTCACACCAGGAAGATTCGGTGCCTCCCTGTCCCTGTTCCCGTTAGAGCTAGGGTTTTGGCGGAGCCCGGCATAGGCGTGGTTCTCGACGGCCGTGGGCTGAGGATTCATGGCTGTGCGACGGGATTCTTCCTGCTCAATCGTGGCCGCTATTTGATTGAAAGAAGAGAGGTCGGCAGACAGCAGATCTTATGGCTTCATAGCTCGAGTCCAGGGCTGCTAAAAACTGAGAAATCTTCTAATCTTCTCGCCATTTCGCTTCAAGACCTCTTCGTGGCGCCGCCGCCGCTTGAGCTCGTCGCCTCCTCTACAACCAACGCGCAGTCATGGGTCGTATGCACAGTCGTGGTAAGGGTACTCCGCCTCCGCTCTTGAGAAGTTGCTCAGGGGCCTGAGGAGGAGTGAGTTTGAAGAGGATTTCAAGTGCAGTCAGACAGCACCAGTACGTGCCATTAAGCACAGTGCCATACTAAAACATGCTTCTGAGGTGTACAAGATATTTGAGGCCGAGTTCCTTGATGGGTGTGGTGCCTCATTGAGTATTTGCAGCATTAAACTCACTAATCTATACAACAAATATGAATGTTGTTCCTTTTAAACTTTGTCCTTTAAGCATTATCCATCTGAGACACATCAACATCTATTTTAGCTCATAACATAGCATCCTTTCATCTTTCAATTCAGCCTATTAATTTTCTTCAGTACTTTCCATATAGAACCCACTGGTTTGTGCCATAGAAAAAGTTCAAGCCCTTAAAGAGTACAAGACACTAAGATTAACCTTGCTGATTGTCTGAAGATTTTAGAGCAACTTGTTGATTAACACAATAACGTCCTTTTTTTTTGTTCTTAACATTTTACTTTCCTTTCCCAAGTGTTTCCAGTTTTATGTATTGATGATGTTCAATAATAGATGAGATCAAATCATTCAAATTTCAAAAGATAACATTACTAAACTGTATTGTTTCCTTTTAAAATTTTAGAAGGATCATTTACAAGCAAGGGGCCCGCACCTGTGGCCAGATCAACTGCCACCAAGCGCAAGAGAAAGAACGAGTACCGTGGGATACGCCAACACCCCTGGGGCAAGTGGGCTGCTGAAATAAGGGACCCCCAGAAAGGTGTGCATGTCTGGCTTGGCATCTTCAACACTGCTGAAGAAGCAGCCCGTGCTTATGATGCCGAGGCTCGGCGCATCCGTGGCAGCAAGGCCAAGGTCAACTTTCCCAGCTCCTCCCCTAGCTCTGCATGCCAAAAGAAGAAGAATCGAGCAAACCCTAATCCACCAATTACAAAAAAAGAAACCTGTGGTCTCGTCAGATCAGGGGAGCAACTCATTCAGCTTTGATAACGAGTCGAAGGTTCCAATCTCTGAAATAACCTCAGCTGTTGATGCTGGTCTGCAAGTGGGGCCTGGTAAGGAGCTTGACCAGAATGCAGGTTTGATGGTCAACTCAGACATGAATTTCCTGCTGAATGGGGCTGGTTCTGATGATTCAATTGAGACCTTGCTGAGTGGTGATGTGGGCCAGGATGTCTTCACTGACATGGTGAATTTCTGGGGCTTCAATGATATGCTGGATTCGTCCTTTGATGGCGGGTTCTATTAGAACTGTCAGATGCTTTATGGGAATATGTTGTGTATATAAATAAGGTAAGTTTTTTTAGTCTTGTCAGTAGTTAACATACAAACTTTGTTTCTTCCATTGATAATTATATTTACCATCTAATCATTATCTGTGTTATGTTGTTAGAAATGTTAAGCACTAGTCCGGTCCAGCAATTATTTTGTCTTTTAAGAAATGTATGGATGCTGCCACTTCATCTTGGTACCATATCCATGCAATATGATGGTTTTGGTACCTATACCTATTTAGAAATGCAGAGAATAGCCAGACAGTATAGTTGTTGCATAAACGAGATTAAAAATTGCGTAACTCAAAAGCAGAAGGTTGTTTCACTACTTAACTGGTCCAATCTCGTGTATGTTTTTACATTGATAAGTGCAGTCCATGATTATATTTATTCCTATTGTCTAATTTTTCTATTGCAGGTATTAGAGTTGAGTGGGAAGAATTGGTAGAACCTCTTTCCAATTTTCTAAACCTGCAACTATGCTTATGTTCTGTCGTCTTTTAGTTTTGGTTTGTTGTTATGTGTTTTGTCCTTAAATGATGTTACCACTTGAATTTTGTAAACTTGTAGTAGTCTCGAGCACTGAATGAGGGCTTTTAATGCGGATAATTTAATGGTTATTTAGTTGATTTATATATCAATGGATGGTAGTGATAATTCAATGAACTACTACTAGTCTCTAATTATAGGATATGGATACTGAATTGATACATCTAAAATTTAAGAGTATCCAAAGTTGGATTGCTTGATAACATGAATGACCAATTATAGTCTGTCCCTTGCTTTTTGGATATCTCTCTGGGGTCTTATTTGCCCTATCCCTCAATTTGATCACAGTGAATTATTTACTTCGAATTGTGACCTAGTGTGGTAATTGATATATGGTAAACTATTAAATATGAAGTATATAATGGATTGTAGGTGTTGGACTAATTGAGGTCTTTTTTGTAATATAATTTATGGCAGAATAATATTTGTAGTTTATGATAAGAAAAAGAATAATATAATTTATTGAGGTCTTTTTGTAAGATTATGGATACTGGCAAATTAGCTTATGTGCATGTTAAAGGTACTGTTATTCTTTTCTAAGCACAAGACCCACAATGTAGTTAAAAGCAGCACAAAAGAGGGTGTGTTGGGGCTGGGCAGCGTTCAATTGCCATTGCCAGAGAACTGCAGTCTGAGAAGAAATGTTGGGAGAATGGGAGGTGACTCATCAGCTCCATTGGATTCACAATATGAAACAAAGAGATGATTTCTCATTTTATTTTGTACTGTATTTTATTTTTTCCTTGACTAGGTTCTCTTTTTTCTGTTCTAGTTTTGTTAGTGTAATTGAACTGTAGATTGTTTGTGTGGATGAATTTGATGTTTTTTGGTCGCATCTGATGTATTCCTAATAAATGACGAACTGGCTTATTTGTGCATTTCACTACTATTGTTATTATTTGTTGTGTTCTTAACCGTGCCAGTCCCTTTGCTATACTAACACCCCTCCTAACCGTGCCAAGTCTACATGTGTCCATCCTTGTACCGGCTCTGCTCTGTACCGGTTTCTAGAATAAGGCCTAATTTCCTTTCCCTTCAGTACCGTTTACTTACCTCTAAAATAAGGCCTCATTGGTCAAGTGAACAACCAACTGTAACTTCAATTGCTCAAGAAGAGATGTAATTCCATTGTCCAGAGCCACAACTGTCATCACTTCCTGTTGCAAATGAACCCATACATTTATCAATATTGCAAAATCATATTTACAGAGAACAATAAATATCAAATTGACATCCTGGAGTATAGCCATCGTGGCATTGCTTTTCACCATAGTCCTTGACTTTTCCAAAAAAATGAAACACAGAAGCAACACACACGGTACATTTAAGATAATCATAATCACAAAATGAATTTTATAACTTAATACGTCAGTCTTTCTCAGCCAAGGAACCGATTTTAATCAAGCATAACTGTCACTTAGACCTGACAAGCTGTAGTTCACACTTTGCTATTTGGTCCTCACCTTTTCTTGCAATTACAATGGAATATAATAAACTTTCTCGACTAATCACAGTAAATGCAACAGACCAAGTTCAGAAAGAGCTATAACTATCACATGTAATTTCCTTGTAGCACCATATCATTTTAAATCTAAGCATAACTGTCACGTATTATCTTTTTCACAGCTTCATCCTGATTTTCTGTTGAAAAGATTAGGCGGTGAACAACTTTTTTCCGGAATACTTCAAGATTGATCTGCAAATATAATGCACATTAAATAACAAGAACGAATCAAATCAAAACCAAAAAGAATTACTACATTCAAGAGAGTTTAATAAATAACAACCTTTGGGAATTTTGTCTGCCCGATGGATCCTTTCCATGACTCAATAAAATTCATCACAAATAAAGCACATGAGCTCGAATCTTGTTGCTTAGGTGCAGCCCATATCACACCGACGGGCCATTTTGTGATATCCAATGAACGACGCCTATACAAATTCGTCAAATCAGTAAGTATGCTATCTTTGACATGTCTAGAATGTTCTAAAGAGAATTTTGGAAATTAAAAAAATGAAGGACTAAAAAATGAACATATTAGATTACGATTGCAAACTTATCAGTGTAAACCCAATTACTGCCTAAGAAACTAGATAAAAATCTAAATGCAACCTTTAAGTGTGTAAGTTGAGACATTTTTTAGAGGAAATTCAGGAATATGTACGGGAAATATTTCTAATTTACTGGATACCATACTTCACAAAGAAATGAAAGAGCATATTTTGCGTATAGTTATGTTCTGGATTAAGCGTTCTTGCAAAATATGGGTAGTGTCATGGCACAGTACAAGGTTATTTTTGGGCTAGATTGCATGCCGATATAAAGTAGAAATGTAAATAAATGTCAATTTATGCAGGATTAAATATAGAACTCACCGAGCAGTAATTCCGTTTATTTTCATTAACAAATAAAAATGGTGTTAATTCTGTCAGACCGATTTTCCAGCCAATAAAAAAATGCTTTAACATAAATTTGATCAGAAAATTCATATACAAAAGTTAGGTATCCTTACATATCGAAGTTGCTCTGATTAGGGTTGATTAGCTTTCTTGAAGGTGATTAGGTTTGTGAACGACAATAAAACATGAATGAATAATAGAATGCTAATTGAACCTAAAAATAATGCATCCGTTAAAAAGGGAGATAATTTCTGCGCAAAAAAGAGGAAGAGGCGAAAATAGATGTTGTCATTTAGTGTAATATACAGATTAGCTAATTGTAAATCTCATTCCTGTTTAAAAATGCACTGCTATAATTGTAAATGTCATTCATGTTGCTATAATAGGCTATTCCCTATATAAGACATGCCAAATGAAATGATTTATAATTGTAAATGTCATTCATGTTGCTATAATTAGCTTTCCTGCTACTTCATCAATTAAAAATGTATATTTGCTCCATAAAAAATAATACAATGTGACAATTTCTTAATAAACAATTTCATACAAATGTATTAATAGTTATAGCGCATTGGTTTGCCTAATTACTATCTATAGACTATACTCCATTGGTTTGCGCAAGCTGTATGCTAAATAGTTATAGCACAACTCCTTAATGTTGGCTATGAGGCCGGTACACCTGGATTCCATATAAACGCTATAACTCTTTAACTTAATTACAAGACTCCCTATTTTAATTTGGGTTTGCACACATACCATTTCAACATAGTGTTACAGAGCAACATTTGACGCACAAAACCAAGTATAAACGTTCAACAAATATTCTTTGAGCAAACTTTACTTATAGAATGTACCTGTACTTATAGATTTCATTCAGTTATTACAGACCAAATCATGATAGCAAATGAGTTATTATGACAAAATATTTACAATATTTGCTGCACAGAAAATAAAATAAAACCTTTAGTTTCTTCGAGAAGATGGACCTGTATTAGCAAGGAAGAAAAGTTAGTACATGGCACAGTAGATGTATTTCACATGGTATACATACACAATAAATGACTTAGCTCAAATTTCTTCTTTTTGCTGATCATACATGTTACCAGTTAATTGCAATAACCTCCTTGCAAGGGACCAATATTTAGGGAGCATACAATATTTTTTAAACTTTGACAATATACTTCTGACATTTTGCATTTTTGTCCTCATTTTAGCAGTAATTCCAAGTTCCCTTATTTGGACAAGATGAAATACTACAAAGGGGCTTAATTGGCACAACAAGGAAATAAGAACTTATGAGAAGAATATGAAACCTTACACTTATTCTAGTTGAACTTGTAACAAGAAAGTAAAAGAAGTTAGTATTGAATGAAGCAATATGCAGACCCAATACAAATGATAATCAAGGAAAAGAGAGTTAAGTTCGCCATTGAATTTTGATATATTGTACTTGTATTTGCATTTTTCAATTTAGTCCCTATCTTTACAGCAATTCTCAGATTTCATCATTTTAAGGAGTATAGCTTTACACAATTCATACAGATCTAACAAAGATTTTTTGCCTATTAGTAAAGTTTAAACAAGCTTCAATTACTAACTGGTCTATGAAACTGGACAATAATTGTGCCTAGACCTTACAGGACATAACTTTTTCAAAGAAAGAATGAAAAAAAAATAAGACACTGAGCATGATGTAGTTCTCTTCTGTTGCCAAACTAATACTGCATCAACATGCTTTGTGAAGCCTGCTCATCTCTAGTTCCATTTAATTTTTAAAGATAAGGCCACAATAACGTTTCCTCTAAATGCCCCAAGTAAAAGGAGCAGAGAAGGGAAGATATGATGCTTCCTTGAGTGATAACCACCTTCTGCTCGTATAAATCACGGCCAATCAACGCGCATCAGTGTTATAGGAGCATCACTATTCATCAATAATAAGCCGCTCATTATTCCTCTACAGAAATTATCAATATCAAACAATAAAATCCTTGGCAGATGACAGCATGATTATGTATTAAAATCAATGAATTAAATCAGAAATCAGAAAACCACATAATTTTGTTCCTATCTTGTTTACTGATGAATTGACATAACAACAAAACAATGGTAAGATAAATAAACTCAGAGCCATAATTCCATAGAAAATTAAAGAGAAATAAGAAATAAAATTTTAAAAGTGATTTTGTACCTAATAATAAATCAATGCGAGAAGCTTTTCGAAAAGAAAAGGGATCATTTTGGATTGAGAAAGCTTAGGCCCAAATCGAGAATCACCCAACTATGGATAACCGTCTAGCTGGAGGAGGAGAAGAGGCGCACCGACAGGGGGGGAGGAGCGCCGGCCATGGTTGGTGGGAAAGTTGGATTGGTGAAGGGAAAGAGAAGCGGCGACCAAAACCCAAGCGAGCAGTGCTGGCTCGCTTTATAAACCCAAGCGATAAAAACTTGGAGAAGGGAAAGGGGGAGCGTCGCCAGTGGGATATCAGAAGCAAAAGATCGACAGGGAAAACCTAGCGGAAATGAATTGAAAGTTTAAAACCCTAGTGAAATACGCCGGCGACGGCGAAATCGGGATCACAACGGAGCATGACACGGAGAAGGAGAAAGCACTCTCATGTGAGAGGAGAATTCTGGAATTTGACATGATAACTGCTTTTAGACACAACCAATTTTGTTTATCGATGGCATCCGAATATCCGATTTAGTTTCCCTCCAAAAAAATATTTTAGAGATAACCGTCTTTTTGTTTATCAATTGCGCCAAGCAAGGGTATCTTCGTATTTGATTTAGATAACCGTCTTTTTGCTAAACTGCAAAATTTCTTGATCACACGTGGTATTTCCTGACTCGTTGATTTCACGAGTCATGGATAGATGACATGGATAAATTGAGTGCCGCATATTTTAGCAAATCTTAGCATGTACATGTCGATTTATTCGCCAAATATTATTGTACATGAAAAATATCATAAAATTTCATTTACCAAATTGTAAAATTAGAGAATTTCATTTATTTTTCCTAAATGAATTTTCTTTTAAATTGTTTAATGGTTTAATGGACAAAAAAAACTTGTGGTGCAAATGACAAAAGTGAATTCAGCTGATGTGTTCATTCTCGTTTTTAAAACTCTAATACTTTAATTTACCAAATTCAAGCTCATATTTTTAAATTTTAAATTTTTTATTTGGATTTTAAATCACCTTAAAAATTGGTCTTATTGTGCTTTATTTCTCTGAAACATTGACGTTACAAAATTTGGCCTCTTACATATCTAAATAGAGCAAGGTTCTAGTGCCACAAATGCCACAACTTCTCTTTTTCATTAATATTTTAAAATTTTTAAATATGACTTTCGAATCCAAACCGTTGATCTTATTTAATTTTATGAGCGATACATTTCTATATAATTTTTATAATTTTTGGAGTTTATTTGATATTCAATCAAGAGACAAAGAAATGAACGAATGTTGTTAATTATAACAAATTAAATTTAATACGTTCATATATTGGACTCTTGATTGAATATCAAATAAACTCCAATGGTATAAAATACAATCTCACGTTGCGGTTTAGAGAGCAATGGAATATCAAATATTCAATCAAATGGAGTTTATTTGATATTCAATCAACGTTGGAGTGTACCACAATGGAATATCAAATAAACTCCAATGGTATAAAATACAATATCAAATATCAAATAAATTCCATTTAATGCACACCAACAACCGCAACGTTGGCAGAAATTGATTATAATACAATCTCACATATTAGCAGGCCGCCGATAGAAGCAGCGGCCTGGTATAAAATAAACATTTAATGCACACCAACAACCGCAACGTTAGCAGAAATTGGTTATAGGAATCCGCCGCTGACATGTGGGGCCAACAAAGCAGGCCGTCGAATAGAACGTCGGCTTGGTTTGTGTCTGTACTCTGACACACATAATTTACTCTTTCATCTCTTCCAAACCATAACATTTCCCTGTTCCAATATTCTCTTCTCTTCCAAACAGACAGAGCAGACGAATTACTATAGTTTGGGCCTCTAATTTTCTGACCAGACGAAGTACATTGGACCCACCTTTTTTCGGATTTTTTGAGGTAAGATCTCTATTACCCGCTATTCAGTACTATGGTTGATGAATTTTTGAAAATTATGTTTGATGATTTTTTGAAGTACATTGGACCCACATCAATACTTTCGTAAATTTTTGTAGATAACCTCGATAATAAAAATATATCTGACACGATGTAAATATTTTCTAATTTTGCAGCATTTTCAACAATGATAATCAATATTTATACCGGTGGTACTGTCGTACATGGTCCAACCGGGGTTCATTACTCTCAAAGTCCATTGTGCAACTTCTTTGCCAACGCTAATCTCACATTTGAGCAACTTCAAAGTGAGATTTACAATTCCTTACAAGTATCTCAATTACAGTGCAAGTTATATATTCGTGTCCGTATGAATATGGCTACAAACGGTACCTTTTGTTTTTCTGAGCTTCAAATCCTAAATTCGGATAGTTGGCGTATGGTAATGGACCAATTGATATGTACCGGTAATTGGGCAATGATTGAGTTATTTGTTGATGTTGTATCTATCCTTGGTCATAATCCATCGAGAGAAGAACCTAGCCATAGAAATATTAATATAACAACCAGACAAGCACCAAGCATGTTACATGATGAAGAACCCGGTTTAGAAGATATTAGTGAGTTTGGTCATATATTCTCGGATGGAGGCAATGTTCATGACCGTGTTGCCAATCTAGTATTATCTAACAACACCGCCTTTGAGCATACAAGTGGTAATGAAAACTTTGAAGATGATGATAGGAACATTGATACAAATTTAAGTCCGCCCGACTCTATTAATGGTGATGAGGTTGATAAATGATTTGGAGGTTGATGATGATTTGGAGGTTGAAGATAATTTGCATGTGATCGATACATCAATCCCTTACACATGGAGGCTAGGTGGCTGTGAATCCTCTCATCCCGTTCCTTCATTTAATGATGTTGCAATTCTTCTTAATTTTACCCAAGATGGTGATTACAATCCATGTGGCTCGTACTCAACAAACGAGTCATTAGAAGAAGGCGAGATATACAGGTCAAAGGCACATCTTAAATGGTACGTGCACCATTACCATATTAAAAAAAACCGTACCTTCAAAGTAAAGAAGTCCAATAAGGTGGTATACAGATTGGTATGCACCGAACAGAATTGCAAATGGATGTTGTATGCAAATAAAAGAGAGGAAGATGATGCATTTGTGATTAGGAAAAATATAGTGCCGCATACATGTGTGTTAGAACGATATCGGAGACAACACCCACATTTGACATCTCCTTTCGTTGCCACACTAATTAGAAATAATGTGATGAAAAATGTTCAATTTAAGATTAAAGACATTAGAGTGAATGTTCGACAATTGTATGATGTTAGCCTTGGGTACTTCAAGGCTTGGCGTGCGAAAGATATTGCCATAACCCAATTATTTGGAGGGTGGAGAGAGTCATACAACCTAATTTACCCTTTGCTTGCAGCAATGTGCCGTGCTAACCCCGGCTCAAAAGTGGAGTGGTACATTGCAAATTCAACCGAGCCACTTGTCGGTTTATTCCGTATGGTTTGTTGGGCATTTGCTCCAGCAATAAAGACATTTGAACATTGTCGTCCAGTGGTTGGAGTTGATGGTACGCACTTATCCGGTAGGTACCATGGAAAATTATTGACAGCTTGTGGTTACGATGCTGATGGTCATATAGTGCCGCTTGCATTTGCAATTGTTCCCGAGGAGAATAATGAAACGTGGGCGACTTTCATGAAATTTTTGCGGACAAATGTTGTGGGCAGTAGGAAACTATGTGTAATTTCCGATATGCATGCTTCAATATTGAGAGTATTCAATGAACCGATCTGGGATGGAGTGTCGAAGGTAATGAGGCTTTTCATCGCTTTTGTTGTCGGCATATTGTGGCCAATTTTCAGAAAAAATTTGGGCAAAAATATGTGACTACCGTATGCGATGTGTTTAGACAAAATCAACATACCAAGTTTACAAGAGCGCTTCAAAGTTGGACAATAGTAAGCACGAATGTTGTCAGTGGCTAATGTCTGTCGGCTCTGATGATCCAGCAAATCCCAAATACGAAGTATGGTCAAAAGCTTATGATGGGGGCGCTCGATGGGGGATTATGACCACTAATGGACCGGAGTCACTGAACAATGTGTTCAGAGAAGCACGTATGTTGCCGGTTGCTGCTCTTGCGGAGGTTACACTTTACAAATCGGCGAAAAAAGGCACAAATAGCCGTTCAAGGCAATTTAAGAAATACCCCTAAAGTGGCCGAACTATTAGAGAAAAGAAGGGACAAGAGTAATCAACATGATGTGAGAACGTTTCTAGTACAAGAGAAATTTGAGGTTGTCACCCCTCAACGAATTGTCGATGGTAAGAGAAAAGGGCGACGAACTCATACCGTTCATATAAATCAACCAGGTGGTGCTTGCACTTGTCAGAAACCTCAACTTACATGCATACCTTGTTCTCACGTCCTCGCAGCATGTGCTGAGTCCGGCGTTGATAGTAATCAATTTGTACACGGTTACTATAGCACACATGCTTTGGCACAAATATGGGCTCCAGAATTTAATGGGTTTGGTAATCCGGACGAGTGGCCACCATACAATGGTAAGTTCATTATACCTGACCCAACGTTGTATCAAGTGGAAAAAGGACGTCGCAAAATCATAAGGATACGCAACGAAATGGATGACACCCCACGACATTCATATACTTGTGGACAATGTGGTCAAAATGGACATAGTCGCAAGACATGTCAGGCAACTTCCAATGTGCAAGGTAATTTTGTTTCCTTCCTTTTTTTTTTCCACGACATTCATATACTTGTGCATTTGCATTACATTTGCAGATTGATATTGAAGAATTTCGGAAACAAGTACTTGTTCAATTGATATTCTCAAAACACAACAAAAATGAGGAAATTAAAAACAAAATCAAGGCATCATGCACACGCATTTGTCAAATAACAGGTACTTCGATTTTTCTTTCTTTGACAACCTGATTGGCACAATTTCAGATTAAACTATGCTAAGTTTCAACTTTTGTTTCAGGATTCAAGATGATGGAATTCGGCTAAAGACTTTTTTTTTAGAACATTTGAATTTCTGTAATTTTTGCTTTGAACTAAAGAATGCTATCTTATTTTGAACCATGGACACAGATATGTTAGATTAAATGAAGACACTGTTGGATCTGCACCAGTCGGTTCTCACCAAGGCTGTTGTGCAGATCTTGCAGGTTATTTGTGTTTTCAAGCTATGATGAAAAAAAATGGAAATAAGCCTCCGATCAAGAGAAACAATTGCTCATGCTGATTTCAGAATGTAATCCAGATCTAGAAAAAAATTACCGGCAAAATAATAACAGTACATTACACAATACATACATATGTGATATCTATAAGCAACTACTGGATTTAAAAAATTCAACTACTAAATGTCTGAACCTTTATGATTCAACATACATTTCCAACTACTAAAATTCAACATTTTTGTATTTCTCTTAAGAAGTCAATCCAGATGTCCTTTGCCGCTGGTATTTGGAATCATAAATCTCCTACCTAAGCCTCTTGGTTTCATAATTTATTTCCAATGCGAGATTTAACTTGATCCCTTCTATTTCTTCCCGAACCTTCCCTATCGCGTGTTTAAATCTACGGGGTGCTAATTCCAGCATAGTTTCTACCAGAGTTTCCAAACTTTGAACTTTTCGATATGGCCACTTCAAGATGCCTAGCTCTCTGCACCTTAATTGCAGTGTTCACACGGACACCTTGAGCGCTCTTGCGGCATCTTTAATTGGCAGTGAGAATTTATGTGCTACATGCTCGAATTTCAGCTTCTTCCTCCTTGGTTTCTTCCTGAACATGTTAAATTTATAAATTTAATGCAAGGAAGTAATAAAAGAACTACAATCATAATAAACTTCATTTCCAATGCAGATGCATTGTTTGTATAAATACCAAAGGCAAACTACAAGGAACATACAGGAAGGCAAATGATTGTTAGGTGGATCTGAGTTTGCATTTTTACCAGCATGAGCATAGAGCACTCGTACCAAATAAGGACACCAAAAAAAAAAAGAAAAGAAAAGAAAAGAAAGATTCCTCTTAATTATTGTATAAAGCATGACATTTCCAAAGCTGAAACATATATTCTAATTTGGAGTACACAAATGATATCAAATTGCAAAGTTACGAATTATATGATGCACAATGACCTTTTACTTTCTTTCCTGGATAAGCTAAAAAATGTGCAGAGGTTCATAATTCTATGTTAGTAAAAACAGAAGCAATTATGCCCACACTTGATTGCAGAGTTGACACCATAAAAAATTTATACAAATTTATGAATCCTCGAGATTTAAAATCCGTTGTTAGTCACCTCTCTGTCGTTTCATTTGTTATGGTGCCAGTACGATTTTATACAAATTTGTAAAATTTTCTTATCCCATATTCATTGTACAAAGGGTATATTTGTATAAAATTGTGATAAAACTTGCTAAAAAGTTTATCTTCTCTAGCTGTGTGTTTAATACATGTGACGTTAGTTACCAATTTGTCATGTGCTATATATATTACTTGAAATGTATGCTGCCC
Source organism: Rhynchospora tenuis (assembly GCA_027725995.1). NCBI lineage: Eukaryota > Viridiplantae > Streptophyta > Magnoliopsida > Poales > Cyperaceae > Rhynchospora > Rhynchospora tenuis. Next base: position 66,546,326 of record CM050889.1, on the reverse strand, counting down.
TTATTGAGAAATAAATTGAGAAACAAATGTATCTTTTGAAGAAATTACTTTGCCACGGGCAAGTGACAGTTAAGTTCTTCTCAATTCTTTATCATCTATGCCAATTTAATACTTAAAATCTTGAAAACTGAGCTTTTGTGCATCATTAAACAATTTCAGGACAACAGTTTATGAAAGACAAAACAAAACCAGACTAACAGAGAAAGGAAATTAAAAAAGTAGCATGGCAGAGAACTTAATTTAGCCAGTGATTCACACTCCTAACAAATCTGGTCACCATGATTCTGGTCACCTATATAGTAATAGCGTAAATTTAAACCATCCACCCAATGTTGCCACAGTTAACCATCTAGAGCCAAATTTAAACCCAATCCAAACCAAGTTATTGATCAACTTAATAGAACAAAAAATCACAAGTCAAATTTAACCTTTCTGTCTATCAATTTAAGGAACTCATGGGCAATTATTATAACAGTTGCTGTAAAAGAAAGTGAAATTATCAGAAGAAAAGAAAAAGAAAAAGAAAAGAAGACAGAATTACCACAGTAAGAATACTGGTTTACAATGATAGTTGTTCCACTTTTAGCTTCCTTTCCATTAAAGTCCTGAAAGCAAACAGTAGGCATTCAAAGTTAAATTCCAGTCAATGTGCTGTTGTGCTGTTGTCCATTCAAAGATAAATTTCAATCGCTTATTCACAAAATAACTACTAAAGTATGAAAATTAACCTATAATTGTACTTATTTCTGGGGTCTGATTGAACATTAATATGCTTTTGTGCTAAAACCTGTGATTTACCTATAACAGTACTTATTTCAGTGGTCTGATCCAACAGAACAGAAACATGAAAATATGAAGGAAACAGTAACTATAAATGTAACAGTACTAGAATATGAAAATGTGAAAGAACTATAAAGTTTCTTTGACAATACTTACTTCAGTCCTATAACAATATACTCAATTTCAGTCCTATAAAACAATTAAGCCAAATCCATCTCCAATAAACCGAAGTCTCAGTCCAGTAGTTGATCGAGAGAGAGGAGACAATCTTTAAGATGCTTAAATTTACTAAAAAAAAATCACAACTATCAGCACAAATCCATCAGAACTAACTCAACACAGTCATTCTAATTGTAGAATTAATTCATTTCAGCAGAAATAGATCAAGGACACCAACAAGACAGAAATTGAACAAGGATAGAGCAGTACCTCCACTCAGGGGCGGATCTAGGGGGTGGCGGGCTCCAGTAATGCTGTGAAGAGAAGAAATCGAACTGAGACTGTTCATCGATGGAAAGAACAAAGATATAGCTGAAGCTGTTCATCGATCGAAAGAGACCTTAGGGAGGCCCAGCTGTCTCCATCGCTGCTCTGAGAGGAGGTAGAGGGAGGAAGCGATGGATATTGCGGGAGGCTAGGGTTGGAGGCAGCGGCGGAGGGATCGATCTAATGGGCGCTGATCGAAATTAACTGCGCTAAGGTTAAGGTAAGGGAGGGATTGGGATATGGTATAGGTTAAACGGCTTCTCTTTCGGCGCCGGCGATTTCCGTGGCCACAGTGGGAGAGACAGACCGCCCAAGTCAAGTTTCTTAGTTCTGACTTCTGATCCGCACGGAGGAGATGGGAGCAAAATGAACACGAGAGGTGACTCAGGTGAGAGGTGAGAGGCGATTCCATGTTTATTGACTATATTGCCCTTTCATTAAAAATTTATAACGGAGAACATTTTAATCAGCGGAAATTTTCTGAGACGTCCGATTTGTCAATAACGGGTCAAATTATTGTCAATTTCTGAGACGTCCCATGGATCTAAAATTCTCTCAAAATTCAGTTACCCACTGACAGCATCAGCACAAACTATAATGAAATACTTGTCAAATTATTATCACATTACCAAGATACCAATTACTCACGTACAGCATAAGATCAAGCAGAAGAACACATACAAACATTAAAGAAAATGTTGACCAAGTTATAATAGAAATAGAGATTCCTGCCAAAAGAGCACGTCGACTAAAGTGTATATATAGTTTAAAAGCACCAACCAGAATAATTACAAAATACTGACTAAATCAAGACACATTCACTACAAAGAAAAGCATCAGCCTAGTCACTAAATCATTCAAAACCGGTGAAGTTAATCTTCAATTGTATGCGGGCACAGACACTTTCCAAAACACACTCGACACTTCTCTGAATAGCAGGAACCTCTACATCACCATTCACAATCAAAACATCATCCCCGATGTTGGGATGGTAGAGAGCCACGTGAAGTAGAATGCTTGATCTGATAGGACAAACCATATAGCTCCGTGAGAGAGGGATGGCCTCCCCTGGCCTCACCCGGGAACACATCTCCTTCTCCTTTTTAAACATATAGCTCTTTGCCTCAGCATCAGTGAGCATCTTTACACGACTTGTTATTTCCCCAAACACTTCAATTTCATTCGCAGGACCCATAATTCTTCCATAAGATTGTCCATTATCTTTCCAATCCAAAAGATTAACCTCCAAAGATGCTGCCACAGAGTTAGTGAAAATTGCATAATTAAGTTCTACGGTACCAATCATGGTGTCCCACCTTTTAACTAATAGCGTGTTACAGGGCCAGCGCTTATCAGGATTGCCATACCACAATGTATCATGCAAATCAAGCAAAGGTCCCTTCAAGTTAGTCAGGAATGCATGAAATTCAATGTGGTCATATGCATAATGGACATCACTTGGACCAATCAACTTCAGAAAACCCTGCACATACATGCATTTGGTAAGGTCGAAAAGGGACCAAAGAAACAAAACAAGAAAGCATTAATATAATAAAATGTAACTATGCTGTTGTACATAACAATTACCAAAGAAATGAGAGTATGAAACACTGAGACACATTACAATTAAGGGTGGACTTACTTTATGATCGATGAGTAAAGAATCGACAGGGTCTCCAGGGATCCGTTCAAATAAAACAAATGCCATGCACCCACACTGAAGAAAAAATGTGCCGTAAATCTCTGGCATGCTAACTGGTTCATAATCAACAAACCGCGCTGAGAATACCTGGAAGATTGTATCCCCCTCATTCTCAGGCAACCAAAGCCTGCAAACCAAGAATGGGTAGTTGGCAACCAATTGATCAATCAAGTACCCAATTGAGTCCCCCACCCAAAAAAAAAAAAAAAATAGTATAAAAGAATAAAAAACAACTTGAATATAAAGAGTGTTAATTGCAATGCAAGTTGAAGGGAAAACCCAATTATGCGTCCTTGCCTCAGATCTCAGTTTTTATTATTGTGTAAAAATAAACATAACTTGCACTGTACAAGTTAATTGACGGAGAGAGAGAAAAACGGAAAGCACAGACCTTTTTGGCATCCCGACACGGCGCACTTTAGGAGGCGGGGAGAGGCTGCCGTCAGAAACTGCATCTCTCGAATCTTCTTCCATCCCGTCGCTTCTCGGCGAAACTTCACGAGCACAGTTTACAGTTTCTAGGGTTTCAATCCGGGCGTCGAGCCGTCGAGAGAGAGAGGGGCTGGATGGACCTAAATAAGAAACCAGCCTGGCTGCTGTTGTATTATGGGTCTCCCGTCCATGCAGCCATTTAGCTAAAAATTGTTTTTAATCAGAATTGGTTACTACCATCTCCTCTTTTCTCATTCATCCCATCCACAAACTCCAAACAGGCCAAATCTGGCCCAGCGACTGGCCCAACTATTTATATCTCTCTCAACCTCCTCTTTCAATTCAAACCCTAGCCAAAGAGAGAGAGGCGATTCTGCACGGCCGTCACCCATCCCCGCCATTTATCCCCGCTACCCACTAGTCTCTGACATCGGACATCCTCCGCTACCACTCCGCGACCTCAGATGGAGTGCCACCGCCTATCGGGGCGCGACACGCGGCGGCACGTGGCGCAGTGTCGCCATCTAAATCGCGCGCTGGCAGAGTGCGTCGTGTCGGCGTTGTGTGGGGACGAGGCAGAAGCGATGCGAAGCCTCTGCGGCAGCGCTGGCTGAGATCCAGAGGTGATCTGATCCATTTCATTACTATAGGTTTGTTTTCATTTCTTTGATTGATTGATTTCTGTGTCAAACATCTTTTCTATTCCTCCCTTATCCCATCTCAGTAGTTCTATTCTGGCCGTCGTGGCGGTCGTGAACACCGCGCATGAAATCAAGAAGGGATTTATGGCGTTTGTGGGATCGGATTCGAGATCTCTGGTTCCACTTCCTTTGCCGGTAAATTTGCATTTCTAACCTTGTTCTTTAAATTTAATGTCAGATTTTAGTTTCTTTGAAATGCTTTATGGACTCTGGATAAATTTTTCATGCAGAGTTTTTTGGTGTTGCTAGTAGATATGCGATAGAGAAAGAACGATTGTGAAAAGCAATTTTTATTGTTGGTATTATCCTTTGGAGGATTGTTGCCAAATGGGGGCATGCAGTGGGGGTTCGGTTATTCGTGCGCTTGGTGGAGAGGTGCTGCCTGAGAATTGGCAGTGGATGTATAAACAGTTGAAATCCAAGGGGCTGTTAGTGCCTGAAAAAATTTAGATTCTTGTTTGGATTAGTAATTTTTGGTTATTTAAATTTATATTATTGTTGCTCTCATTTGGGATATCAGATTTACCCGTGTATGAGAGACATGCAACATAATAAAAGTTGCATGATGATTGTCGTGTATGTTTATGATTTAGTTTTTGTTTTGGGGAAGTAGGAGTGCCAATTGGAGGCAGTGCTAGTAAAGGAGATGTTGCTCCAGTTGATCCGTGTGCAAGTCCTCGACTGTGATTGCTCCAGCGAATTGTTCTATTTGTTGTAATAATGAATGTTATTAATAGTGGATGTTATTTCTATTGGATGTTATTGTTAATATAATTGTTCAGTTTGTTGAAATAATAGATCAGTTAGTCATTATATGTGTTCACTTTGTTGTAAATGGTTACTATATTGTTATATGTGTTCACTTTGTATATTGTAAATGTTAACTAAGAGATTAAATTTCTTCTGCAACTAACTGAACAAATAAAACTTTTAGTTCAACCTTTACCGTATTAAACTAAACACAAAAGTACGAAAATTCCATTTTCAGATGCAACTAACTGAACAAATAAACCTTTTAGTTCAACCTTTACCGTATTAAACTGAACACAAAAGTACGAAAATTCCATTTTCAGATGCATCAAACTGAACACTTACAACTTTTAATTCAACCCTTATGGTATTTAACTGAACAAATAAACCAAGACATTTGATGACGTCAACATCCAGAAATTTTCGAAAAAATTGAATTTTGAGATGCGAAAATTCAATTTTGAGATGCAACTAACTGAACATATAAAACTTTAAGTTCATCCCTTAACGTGTTTAACTAAACAAAAAGATACAAAAATTTGATTTTAAGATGCAACTAATTGAACAATTAGCACTTGGTAGCCGCTACCAAGTTTCTATCTAAAAAAACTAATTGAACAATTAGACTGTTTTAGTTCAACCCATAAGACATTTAACTGAGTAAAAAGTTCGCAAATTGCATTTTCTTATGAAACTAACTGAACACTTAAATCATTAAGTGCAACCCTTAAAACACTTAAACCAACAAAATTTGATGACGTCAGCAAGCAAATTGATGACGTCACGACGCTCAGAATTTTCGCTGATTCGTGCAAAAAAAAATTGATGACGTCATCGAGCGAAATGATGACGTCATCATGTGCTGGAAGGTCGCTGGCCCAGTCCAAGCCCATGGATGGGATGGATGGGAAATCACTGGATGGTGTGTATCAGTCCCGTTTTTTAATTAACGATTCTTTAAAGCATGGTGGGAGACAAATTAGGTTTAACCATTCTTTTTATTTTGGGCCGTTTAAGCCCGTAGGCCATTCTTTAACATGGGCCGTTTAAGCCCGTAGGCCATTCTTTAACATGACACGAATGTAGTAGAGTCCATCAAGCTGGTTTCATTAACACTAGCAGCAGTGCCCGCTCAATGTGCGAACAAATTTTTATTTGATATATTTCAAAAAAAATTAAGACTTGTGATATGTATTTTTTTTATGTGAACTTTTTGTTCTTAAAGAATTGCGCTGCACATGATCAAATAAAATAGATCATGGAGAAAAGTAAACAAGTGAAAATGAAGGTCTTGTTTATCTTGCTTTAAAGAAAAATATCATGCAGAAAATCAAATAGATCATAATATATGAAGCAGCGCAATTAACCAATTGTAAAAAGAAAAGGGCAATTGATTGTGTTTTGTTTTAAAAGGATATACTTTTGTCTTGCCAATAAAATTCACGCTTGGGACTCATTATGAGAATTGGCATCTAATTGGGTAATTTTTTATTTTTCTCACGCGATTTTTCATAGATTCTTTTTTTTTAACCAATCAGCAATAAAATGAGATCAGTCAGAAGGGGAAGAATATTTAATTTGGATGGAGCAAATTTTGATCCTGACTGTCACACCCCGACCTGGAATGCTGACGTCGTCTCCGCCACGAGAATGACAAGTCATTCCCGTAAGGCTACAGACAGATAACTAAATTTTTTTTTCAATTTATTATTTCATTTCTTGACTTCGGTCCAGACAATCTTACAACATGTACAGATGAACAAACCAAATCTTATTTTATTGCACTCATAATATTATACAAGTTTTTATTTCACACCTCGAAAAGATAAAATACTCTGGAGCTTAGGCTTATTATTTATTTATAGCCTAAGGCTAGTTCTCTCGTCTCACGCTATATACATATAGAACATATTTGACAACCACCCAGCTTGCCACTCGCTGCCAATTACCACAAGCCCGATTAAGTCCTACAGTTTATATTACAAAATATAAAGTTTTTCTCGACAAAACCCGATAACAACACGAACTCATAACACCAGGACAACACTACAACAACAACGACCGGCCACACTAACGTTCCCCGCTTTTACGCTTTCGCGGAGTGATCCTCGGACTCGGGTTCGACCTCCATCTCACGCGGCGGACTCGGAGGAGGAATCTCAAGAATGGGTAGTTGGCAACCAATTGATCAATCAAGTACCCAATTGAGTGCCTCCACCCCCTCCCCAAAAAAAAAAAAGAAAAAAAAAAGAAGAAAAATAGTAAAAGAATAAAAAACAACTTGAATATAAAGAGTGTTAATTGCAATGCAAGTTGAAGGGAAAACCCAATTATGCGTCCTTGCCTCAGATCTCAGTTTTTTTTATTGTGTTAAAATAAACATAACTTGCACTGTACAAGTTAATTGACGGAGAGAGAGAAAAACGGAAAGCACAGACCTTTTTGGCATCCCGACACGGCGCACTTTAGGAGGCGGGGAGAGGCTGCCGTCAGAAACTACATCTCTCGAATCTTCTTCCATCCCGTCGCTTCTCGGCGAAACTTCACGAGCACAGTTTACAGTTTCTAGGGTTTCAATCCGCCCGAATAGAATAGAAAGGGTGTCGAGCCGTCGCGAGAGGGATCTGCATCCTCGACAGTCGTTTAAAACGACTGCGCCAAGCAGTCGTTTTATTCTACCCGTCCGATCTGGATCCAAGGGCGCGCAGGAAAATCTACAAATTTCGCCTCTCTCTCCACTACCCTCCCTGCCTGTCTCCTATCCCTCCTTCCATCACCCCCAATTTGACCTCCGCCTCCTCCCTCTAGCTCCAACTCCACCCACCTCCACCGATGAACCCAAGTACGTCGTCTTTGAGGCCAGCCGCCAGGCCAAGGAGCGCCACCACAAGGCCGACCAGGAACTGCTTCTCAAGCGATGCGCCTTCACCATGGCCGTCCCCACCAACGAGTCCCTTGGTTCTTCTTCTGATCCTCTCAATCGCATGAATTCGCACGAACCTAGCTGCGCCTTTCTCGCACTCGAACCAAATACTTTCATCTCTCTCGAAATACTCTCGATACCCTAGCTGCACCTCCACCTTATCTCCTCTGGAATCTGGATCGATCAAGAAGCACCCCTGCCGTCGCCTCATACCGGTTCTCTGTTCCTTTTTAGATTTGGTCTTTGTAATTGAAATTTCTCATCTCATCTGAACTTCCGATTATTTCATCTCCAATACCATCTGAACTTCTAATTTTTCAATAATTTAATTTCTTCTTAATAATTTATTTTCCTAGTTTTGGTCTTTGCAATAATTTCATTTCTTATCAAGTGATAGGGCCCTAAATGACCCACTCATTGGGCTCAGTACCAACCTGCCCAGTAAGCCCAACGGGCGGAAAGGCGTGGCAAGGCCCGAAAGGCCCAAGATGGAGGTTCAGCGTATCAGCCTGTTTGGATAACATGGATAAGGGGATAAAGAGGGGCAGCGTGGTCATTTCGCACCCCGCCCCAGCCAGGAGGGATCCTCAAGAGGGGACAGCGGTTATGGTCGTACAAACAGGAGGGACAGCTCAGCAGACAAGCATACCGGCCTCTGACAGGGCTGACGTCACTGGAAGGTTCCTCTAGACTAGTATAAATATACCTCACTAGGACAAGAGGGGTGGTCGGTTCTTAGGTCATTTTTCTCTAGGGTTACGACTAATTCAGCTCTAGAGACTGATGTAAAACCACCATGAATCATGAATAAAGAGATTTACACTTGCTTTTGAGTTCTTGTTGTTACTCTATTTGCATTAAACTTGTTACCAGGCTTGGTAGTAACATCAAGTACTGTGTAAGATTAGCTTGATATAATTTGTGATAACTGATAAGGCACTGCATTGAAGGTAAAATTATTGCCAAATTAAATTAAATTGAGCTACTTGATGCTTTATTTGATGCATTGACAGGTACCGGTAAAGCACTGCATTGAGTAATATTTGTTCATTACTGCATAATTTTCTAATCCTTTTTCATTACTGCAACTCTTTATTTCCTTTGCATTTTGTGAAAATTAAGTAAAAGCTCACTGTTCATTACTGCTAAAAGCTCACTGTATTTGTAATTTTTTTCTTTTGCATTTTTTTTCATGGATTTTATTGCAGTGAGGGATGATTGAAGAGAAGACAGTAGACAGAGAGACAACATGGTTTATTATTGGATGTTATGTATATTTTGATGTGCTTATTGATGTACTGATATGATGATGCTGTTATACTCTATTAATTATTGGATGTTGTTTTATGGATGTACTGATATAGTTTGTCCAGAGAGACTGCATTTTGATCTATTTATTATGGATGTATGTACTACATGGTTTGTCCAGGAATAGGTACCGATTGGTACTGGAATAAGTTGCGTTTATAAAGGAAACACAAACCAAATTATGGAACTCCTTGGTAGTTGCAAATTGTTATGAAACTCCTTCCTTGTTATGTACCGATTGGTACAGTGGCTTTTATAGTGGTTTGGTTATAGTGGCTTTTATATAGATATCAAATTAAAGAAGCGAGCATAGTGGCGTTTATATATGAAATTAGACCTATATAATAGGCAATGACTTTTATATATTACGGCATATGGTAAAAACAATGAGACTTTGTGCAACTACATCTTCTCCGCAACCATGACATCTTCGCTTGTGAAGGCGAGATCATGCCAGGCATTGATAAGGAGATAGCCGAGCACCAAATCACCACCAAGCAAGGCATGAGGCCAGTTGCCCAGAAGAAAAGAAAACAAAGCTGGGAGAAAAGGAAAGCCATCAAGGCAGAGGTAGAGAAGCTGTTAAAGATAGGTGCTATCAGAGAGGTCAAATATCCGGAGTGGCTTGCCAACCCGGTCCTAGTGCTGAAATCTAACGGACAGTGGAGAATTTGCATTGATTACACCGATCTGAACAAGGCTTGCCCAAAGACTCCATTCCCGCTACCCAGCATTGATGTGATGATTGACTCCACAGCCGGGTTCAGGTATCTCAGCTTCATGGATGCCTACTCAGGCTACAATCAGATAAGAACGAGCCCGACCGATGAAGAGAAAACTTCCTTTGTCACGGAGGAGGGGTTGTACTGCTACAAGGTCATGCCATTTGGCCTTAAGAATGCAGGGGCAGAATACCAAAAGATGGTCTCAAAGGTCTTCAAGGAAGAGTTGGGAGAGATAATGGAAGCATATATTGATGACATGGTAGTTAAAAGCTGCAATGGCCCAGATCACGTTGTCCACTTGGAAAAGGTCTTTGCCAAGATGAGACAAGTCGGGATGCGGCTTAACCCAAAAAAGAGTTTCTTCTGCCTATCCAGTGGAAAGTTCTTGGGATTCATCATCTCTGAGCGCGGCATCGAAGCTCATCCCGACAAATGTCAAGCCGTAGTGAACCTCAAGTCGCCCAAATCGATTAAGGAGGTACAAGGCCTCACTGGGGGCATGTTTGGTAGGAAGAATAAGGTTCTTTAAGCTTCTTTAAGCTTCTTTAAGGAGGAATAACTAACCAAACAAGAGAGGAATAAGCTTCTTTAAGGAGGAAGAACTTATACCACCAAAATTGGTGGAATAACTTCTTCCACGATGGGTCCCGTGCGGATTAGTCTAGATTTTCGAATAATCAATCAATAATTTTGATTATTAATGATAATTAATATATTATTATAATATTATAATATTATTATTTTATTATTGTAAGTATAATTATTATTAATATTATAATTACTACAAGAAATAATCAATAAAATCTTAATTCATATGATACTAATAATAGTAATAATAATAATATAAAAATTATTATTATTATTACAATATTAATTATTATTATCATTAGTGACAACCACTTAGTATAAAGAATAACATTTATAACAATAATTATATATTGTGAATTAAAATAATTTATATAATAACAATTATTATTATTATTATAATAAATATTTTTAAACTAATAACAATAATAATAATAACAATAATAATAATAATAATAATAATAATAATAATAATAATTTATAATACTAATTAATATTATAATAATTATTATACATCTAATTTTATATTTTTATATTTTTATTCCTTCACTTTATATAACCAAACAAGCATGACATAACTTGACATAAGTTCTTCCTCCTTAACTTATTCCTCTTAAGTTAATCCTTTACCAAACACCGCCTGGAAGAATAGCGGCACTCAGCAGGTTCATCTCACAATCCGCCATGTTGTGCAAGCCTTTCTTTGATGTCATTAAGAAAAAGACATAGGAATTTGTCTGGGGGCCGGCGTGCCAGGAAGCCTTTGAGAAAATTAAAGAGTACCTCTCCACTCCGCCCATCATCAGTCGGCCTGTAAAGGGTGAGCCACTTTACCTTTACATCTAGACTAATGATGACGCGATCAGTGCAGCTTTGGTAAGAGAAGAAGATGGTGTGCAGAAGCCCGTGTACTTCGTATCCAGAATTCTGAGGGACGCGGAGACAAGATATCCAATGATAGAGAAGAGTGCATTTGCAATTGTGACAGCAGCCCGAAAGCTGCGACCTTATTTTCAAGCCCATTCGATCCGCGTAGTGACTAACATGCCTCTCCGCAAGGCACTGGGGCAATTCAATGTCGCTGGTAGACTGTTGCAGTGGGCCATTGAGCTGTCGGAATTTGACATCACCTATCTCTCCAGAACAGCCTATAAGAGTCAAGCCTTAGCGGATTTCATAGTCCAAGGGACTAGTGGGAGCTTTACCCCCGTGGAAGCGGTGTGGGAAGTATATGTCGATGGAGCCTCATCTGGCAAGGGCACGGGTCTGGGTGTCGAGATAATCAGCCCAGAGGGAGACAGGTTCAAATATGCTCTGCAGGTAAATTTCAACCCATCTCACAACGTGGCTGAGTATGAGGCCTTCATTGCTGGGTTACAATTGGCTGCGGCCACAGGAGCCAGAAGCATCAAGATCCGTTCCGATTCCCAATTGATAGTGAATCAGATACTCAAGGAATATAAGACTCAAGATGAGACACTGATCAAATACTTGAGAAAAGTGGAGCAGCTCATCAGCGGTTTCGACAGCGTCCTCATCGAGCATGTTCCCAAGGGGCAAAACGAGACCGCTGACGCTCTGTCCAAACTGGCCAAGAGCGGACTGGATAAAGAGCGCCCCATAATAGTTTTGGAAATTTCCTCGCCCAGCATAGAACTCCCAGAGCCGACCGTTTTCCAGTTACACCATGAAGAGGAATGGTATTCTCCAATATGGTTATACTTAGCTGAGGGAATCTTGTCACAGGACAAAAATTTAGCAAGGAAGATCAAGAGATGGTCTCTGGAATTTTCCATAATAGAAGACGAACTGTGCAAGAAGGGATATCATCACCCTTGGCTGACCTGTGTAGGCAAAGCCAAAGCCGCTGAACTCCTCAGTGAAACTCATCAAGGAATCTGTGGAAGTCACCAAGGACCTCGCACCTTGGGGAAAAGGATCATGCGCCAAGGCTACTATTGGCCCACCTTGAGGAAGGATGCAGAGGACCTAGTGAGGAAGTGCGCTCAATGCCAGTTCCATGCGCGCATCGACCATAAGCCCCCTAACAGATTGAAGCCGATCACAAGCCCATGGCCTTTTGATATTTAGGGGATGGATATACTTGGAACTTTTCCTCAGGCTAAAGGAAACCTCAAGTTTATTGTGGTCGCTGTGGAATATTTCACCAAGTGGATCGAGGTCAAAGCTTTGTCTCTCATCACCTCTCAAAAAATCACAGACTTCTTGGAGCACCACATAGTGTACAGATTTGGGATCCCGCACACTATCATTACTGATAATGGCCGGCAGTTCACCGGGGCGCCTTTCAAAAATTATTGTCGCGGTTTGGGCATCGAGATCAACTTTGCATCCGTCTGCCACCCTCAGTCCAATGGGCTAGCAGAGGTCTCAAACAGAACCATCTTGGAGGGGCTGAAGAAGAAAATTGAGGGGACAAGGAACACTTGGCCGGAATATCTCAGCGAGGTGGTGTGGGCCTATAACACCACCCCGCGGTCAGCCACAGAAAGGTCACCCTATGCTCTGGTTTATGGAATGGAAGCAGTCATCCCTATGGAGATTGTTCATCCAACTCTCCGCACCATCAGTTACTCTACCCAGCGTAATGCGGAGCGAAGGACTGAGGAAATCGAGACGATCCATGAACTCAGGGAAGAAGCTTCAGCGCGACAAGCGGAGTACCAGAGGAAAATGAGGAAAGTCTTTGATAAGAAGGTAGCTCCAAAACATTATCAACCTGGAGATTGGGTGTTGAGGAGAGCGGCAGCAGCAGGAAAGCACATTGGCAAGTTAGATCCCGCCTGGGATGGTCCTTTCGAGATTGTGAAGTCGGCCGGAGAGAGGGCATTTCACCTCAAGGATGCACAGGGCAAACTGCTAGCTAACTCTTGGAATGCGTCAGACCTGCGCAAGTTCTACCCATGAGGCCCCCAAAGGGCCGGATCCTTTGTTTATATCATTGTATCTTCCTTTTCTGTACTGTTTTTACTTTCAATTAAGGCTGCAAACTTGTTGACAGCCAAGAGCCATGAGCTCGTTATCCCGCTTGTGGAGGAACACTTTTAATGATGATTGGAAGACTTGTATTTAATGAAGCCTTTACAAGATGCATGAATGAGCCCCCGTGACTTCGCTGAAGTTTAGTACCTTTTTATAAGGGAATGATTAACTTCGCTAAATCTCAGTACCTCTTCGCAAGGGAACAGACCCAGGCAGCCGATTTAGTACCTACTAAAGAGCATGGGAACGATCCAAGTGCATGGGAACTCATGATCCATAAATCCTAGTACCTACACCAAGGGAATGGTCGGATTCGTTATTCAAGTACCTACACCAAGGGAACTCATGATCCATAAATCCTAGTACCTACACCAAGGGAATGGTCGGATTCGTTATTCAAGTACCTACACCAAGGGAACTCATGATCCATAAATCCTAGTACCTACACCAAGGGAATGGTCGGATTCGTTATTCAAGTACCTACACCAAGGGAACTCATGATCCATAAATCCTAGTACCTACACCAAGGGAATGGTCGGATTCGTTATTCAAGTACCTACACCAAGGGAATGGTCGGATTGCTTGGTCTCGACACTAACCTCAAGGAACAATCGGATCCATAACTCCTCCCCGGCCTAAAAAAAAAAAAAAAAAAAAAAACGATAACAAGGCAAGGAGCAATGTGCGTGACATCCTACAAAAAAGACATGACATCTACTCAAGCTGCATGATCTCACACAATTTGTGCATGAGTAACGTCAAGTTTGAAATCCGAAGAATATAAATAACAGATCACTTCGAGTTAACTCAAACAACTGCCACAAAATGAGACAAAGAAAGAAGAAAAAATCATCATTACAAACACATTATGATGACTACTACGCGCATCATTAAAATAATGGATAATCTCGTAGAATAGCTGAATAAGTATTTAACAAACAGAAAGATCTGATTCTCCCAAAGAACAACAGTCCTGCCGCAGACAAGTCAAAAGCTCCTCTACGACATCACCAAACCCGCCCTCCATAAGCGGACAGGTTGGCAGGACTGTCCAGATAAGTCAGTGGCGAAAGATCTGGCAAATACACCATGTTATCCCTAACAAATGTTTAGTATAATTAACTAAGCAACATCAAGGGCATCATGCTTAATTAAAGATGAACATGGCAAACCCCCTATGATGATCTGACATAGCGGGATAAGTGCTTTTCAATCCAATAACCTAATCGAGGTGACATTAGCAACGCCAAACGGCGACTGACACGCTCATCCGAAAACGGTCCCTCCCAGAAACAGTAAATGCACAACTACATGTGTCAGGACAGACACCACCTCCAACTCGAGACAATCCCGCACACGCGCAATAAGAAGAGTGTTGATCCTGCACCGCTCAACTAGAAGTAAGAAGAGGGCGGTTTTGTAATGACGCAGGGCGAGGCCAACATTATTTCCCGGCAAGGCCACGTCGCCCAGACCAGCATGAAGACTTTACCTCGCCTTATAGGCTAGAGAGAAAATTAAAATGTACTTATAAACTTATATGAATAAAGTTTTACTTCAATCAAGTCTTGATTCCGCGTTCATCAGCGCCTTGCGCTTTGTTACAAAAGTGCGTCGCACTCTCCTTAAAATTCATTTCGGCTACGATTCGATTTCGACTCCCTCAACTCACTGCGCTAAACTGAGTATATAAGCGCGTCGCGCTCGTCATAAATAAATCAAAAGAATCAAAAGGCACATTACTTCAAAATATTCTTTATATCTTGTCTACAACATAGGCAATACATTAAAAGTGCAGAAATAAAATCCTAAGAGTTCACCGAGGGCTCCTCGTCATCATCTCCACCACTGTTCGACCCTGACGAAGCCGCCCCAAGCAACTGAGCTCGCCTTTCCTCCACCAGCTGAGTGTTGTATACCTCCACGGATTCGGAAAGCAACGCCTGAATAAAGGCATCATCATATTCTTCCCCCTCCACAGCGTACCAGACCTGGAGGCGCTCCATGCGAAGTGACCCAGGCGGCCCTGCGCGGAAGAAAGTGGCAGTTGAAGGGATCGATCCCCTACTCGAAACCGAGACAAGAGCTCGCGCCCACCGGCCCTCAATCCCAGCCCGAGTCGCGGGATCAAAGGCCAAGTAAAGGCCAAAGGGAAAAAGGTTCCCGGCCTGAAAACCATCCAGCCAGCCTACTGGAGACCCAACCGCGCGCACCCAGTACGTCTCAAGGGTAGCCAGAGAATAACTCCACAAACGCCGGGATTGGAGAAGAGCTCGATTGTCACTAACGGTCGAGGCCACGAAGATAAAAGGACCCGCCCTGACATGCGCGGCTTCCAGTGCCCGCCGTTCCCAGTTGGGAGGCCCCCAGACTTGGAACCTTCTAGCACACACCCTCTTCACCCTCCAGCGAAACCTTGGTCTTGCGAGCAAGAGAGCGGCTTCAACATCGACCACTGTAAGGGAGTCGGGATGATAAAGTATGATGCCGCGATAGGAATGATCTTCAGCTTCAGTACGGCCAGCAGGGAGAAGGGGATAATAAGGGATGAAAGCCATTGTAAAGATTGAGGAGAAAACAAGAGTTAATGAGACGAATAAAAGATCAAAGAAACGACGCAGAGTGTAAGTTCTATTTATTGGCTTCCAAAGACTCAACCAAACGACAGATACGGATCCCAAAGCGCCCCTTCATAATGAAGCGGTGGGTACGGAGCCCAAGACGTCTTTCCACAATTGAGTACAGTATTCGAGGCGTCTCTTCGTAATGACTGACATAAAGTGGTGGGAACATAAGACCAAACGTCCCTTCATGACGATAGGAGCAGAACCAAAATACCTTTTCAAAGGGCATTAAATGCATAATGTGAAGAGGTTCGTAATCCCCGCTGTGACAGTAGAATCCGCGTATCATGGGGAGGAAAATATCCACCCTAACCCCGCCTCCTTGAGCGAGATTCCACTGCCCCAGAGCGGTATCACTGGCATTCTCGCCATCTCGGCGAGATCGTAAAGCATAACTAGTGTCAGATAAATCCGCTCGCCATCAGAATTAGCTCCGCCTCTGTCGAGAGACAGTGCGGCAGCGAAATCGCTAGGTGGCACCAACGATTTTAAATGCTTCTCAAACCGGCGCCTACACGACAAACTGGATAATGACAGAAGAATCAAATCTTCCCCAAACCAGTCAAAGGCTGCAAAACTCCTGACAACTAGAAACCGTATGTAATACGGAAATTAAATGCTCTTTATTGACCGGGGGTTCTCCAACATAAATCCCGAAAAATCCGGATATCCAGGGTACGGAGATATTTGGCATAAATGCTAAAATTAAAGGAATGCTGGAATTAGGTAGCGTTTCGCACCTATAAATACCTCCTCAACCCCTCGCTAGAAAGACATCCCTTCAACAAAACCCTTTCATCTTCTCTGAACATAGAAAAAGAGAAAACAGAGAAAACAAACTCCTGAAAACTTTCCAGATAGCAAGAAAAAGGGGAAACAATGAGGAAAAAGAAAAGGAAGAGGGAAGGGAGAAAAGAGACAAGATCAAGAAAATCTCGTAGGCTAGCTGATTGGGGGAAGAAAATCCCGTAGGATAGCTGAGATCCAGAAATCAGCTGTCCTCGACGATTGTTACCCCCGAATGGTCCGGTGCATTATGGTTGGCGCCACAACTACACAATTCGGCTCGGCTCGTCTCCCAATGTTGCCAAGAGAATCAAGGATATTGGTGACATAGGGAGCGGGATAGCTGATATAGAGTAGTCGTAGTGCCCGGCGAGAAGTTCTTCTGTCAAAAGCGCCGAGATCATTCGAAACCCGTACCCGCCCCGCCGAGAAGGTGTATAGTACGAGCAAATCACCTCGACGTAGCGGGATGGGATAGAGACGGGAGTTGCCGATGTCAAATCCTTTTACGAGGAATTCTAGCTGATGAAGGTTTAAAAACCTAGGTCAAATAAATTTATTCCTAAGGTTTACCTCACTAGTCGTTTGGTAAAGCTAAGGGTCGAACCCACAGGGACGGATTAATTGATTACCGGACTTAATCGTTCTTAAAATCTAGAGAGATGATTTTTGTATGAATTTTGGAATAAGATGCAATCAAGTAAAATAAAGTAAAAATAGATAAATAAACTAAGAATAAATGATAAAATATTTTTTGGGGTTATTTTTTTATGTTTTCGGGACTCAAACAGATGCAATAAAATGTCCTAGGGATAAGTGTTCAATTAGTTTAGCTTTAAGACAACTCTATCACGATTTTCATCGAGACAGAGAGTCATTTCGGGGCGAAACAGAACCATTTCGGTGCGAAATAGGTTATGTCCAGCGCCAAAACTTGCCTTAAACTTGTTGTTTCGACTTGACAATTTTACAAGGTATTTTGCGAAGGTTACTAAGCGACCAGACCCTAACCTTAACCTCAACTTTCGCTTCTTGGTTCTGGTTTGGATATGATGTCAGGTTTTACCACAAAAACAACTAATCCTATACTTACGTATTAAAACTAGTTTGTTTAGGAATACTTGAAGGGATTTCTAGAGATATTTAAGGTCCTGTCGGTGCAATAAAAGTTAGATCTTTCGATCGTTAACTAACCTACCCTTTCGAGTCTTGGTTTATCTCAAGTGCTTTGATCTACTAATTATTTGGTCGAGTTAAATCCTATCAACGCTACGTATCATCAATAAGCTAACTTTCAAGCAAACAATTAAATCAATCAAGCAAGTAATAATTCTCAAACAAGTAAATCGCAAAATATCATAATATAATCATCAAGTCATGACAACATACTAAACTAATCTACTAACTACCCTAAGACATCATAAAACTACTCACTAATATCCATGACACAAACAACAATAAACATCATGCAAGAAACAACATACAAACCCATAGAAAAACAAGATAAAAGCATGAAAGAATAAACCGAGGTGTCTCTTTATGCAAATACTCGCTGATCAAGGGCAAAGGAATCGATGGAGAACTGCTGTGTTTCTGCTGTCGCCTTCAAACACTGCTGTTCTTCAATGAAATCCGTGGAAAAACGCTAAAATCTCAAGAACGTGAGGTGGAAATCAATGGTAGAAGGTCGAATCCCCCTTCTGGAGGCAGAAACGTGCATATAAAGTCATCCTAGGCGGTCAGGAGGCGGCTAGGGCAAAGGGGAGGCGGTTTGCACTTTCCTTCTTCGAAAATTACCAAAAACGCACTTTCCAGAAGTGCATTTCGCACCGAAATCCGTACATTTCGGACCGAAATGGCGGCACAGCGCACCGATAGTATTTGGGCCGTAATTTTGTCATCCGGACTCCGATTTAGGTGATTCAAGGTTCGTTGGAAAGCTTAGGATGAGCTCTACAGTTCTATGGACCCGTTTAGTCATTTTGCTTCTCCAAAATCCTCCCTTTTATGCAATTATTATGTCCAATCCACCAAGTTCCTACAAAACAAATGAAATGCCGCGGCAGTACCAAAATCTAGGAAAACATAACAATTTATGGGACAATTTGTAATGGTTTGATCAATAATTAAGGGCTAAGTACGGTCAAAACATGTATAAAATAAGAGACATCAAATCTCCCCAAACTTGAATCTTTGTTTGTCCTCAAACAATAACTTAAGCTTAAAGGGTAAAATTGTACTTAGACCTACAAATGAAGTATCTCAAACCAATGATGCAATGAAAATTTATTAATCAGGTTTATTCAAAATTTCACATGTCAAAAGCTATGTTACCCTGGTACGCTATATATGTGGCCGTACGTGTACCGGGTACGGGTACGACTCTGGTACGGGGCGGGTACGTACCCGGTTCGCCACGTGGCGTACCACATATTTTAATATATTTTGACTATCAGGTACGGTCAACGGTACGTACCGGGTTCGATGTCGGCCACTCAAGTTATGCCACGTGTCCAGTCTTAATCCCTTCGGCTCAGTCAATCTCGCGTGTTCGCACATCTACGACAAATTTGAAAGTCCCTGCGCGCATACTGCCACAGCAACACAGGCGCATCGTACAAAGCACTTAAAGCTAGCCTATATATGTGCTCAAAAGGAAGGTCAACATTCATTGTGGGACTAAATGAAAACACCAAAACCGGACAAGCCAAGCATTCCCATCCTGTACCATCTCCATTCCACCCAAAATGGACAAATCCATTTCTGATTGTTAAGAAAATTATATCTTAGTTTCTTAATTATTTGAGGGCCTTCTAAAACTCATTTTGACATAAAATTTTATATGCGTGCTTACAAAAATATAAGAAATTTCGAAGTGTAAAATTTTCATTTTTTAGAGTTGCAAAATATTTTATATAATTTTTGAAATCACAAAACATCTTTTTCCTATAAATACATTCTATGTAGATTATTCAATGCAATATTAATATAAATAGCAATAATAATAATAATAAATTAATAATAGATTATATATTATCTATGTTACCCTGGTAAATATATATATATATCGACGTACCCGTACCGGAGATTTTTGAAAATTTTCGTACCGTCGTACCCGAATCGTACCGGGTACGGTACTCGAACCCGAACCCATGCAACATAGGTCAAAAGTAAAGCAAAATAAAATTATTTCCAAGGACAAGGGTGTCTCGCACTTTTTCGCGGCCCTCGTATTTCACACAGAGGAAATAGAGGGGGAAAAGAATGCGGATCAGATACCCCTCGCGAGCCTCAAGAATGCCGATACTGCTACTTCCCAGAGGAGAAATAACGGTACGGTCTTGAGCTCTCACGAGAGTTTATTATTTGAGAGGGGTCCTTTTTTTCCAGTAGGCGCAAGCCCCTACTGTTAATTACCTCCGACATGGTCTGGAGAACCTCTAGATCGGGAAAATCAAAGGATACATATCATAAGCTATTAGGGAATTGTTATTATGCAATTTGTTATCCTAGCATGCGTTTATGTCCTTTTGTGTTTTTTTTTTTATATTA
The DNA here is from genome assembly GCA_027725995.1 of Rhynchospora tenuis. NCBI lineage: Eukaryota > Viridiplantae > Streptophyta > Magnoliopsida > Poales > Cyperaceae > Rhynchospora > Rhynchospora tenuis. The sequence continues at coordinate 66,525,969 of CM050889.1, read as the reverse complement.
TTACTAGCATGATTATTATGCAGTGTTGGTGTTATATTTATTTATTAGATGGACTCGGTATTGCAGGGACAGCAGTCTTTAAAGCTTATGATTTGGAGAGGTCTCGGTTGGTCTTTGCTGCTTGAACTTCGATGATTTCTTGTAATGTGAGGAATGGTTGGCTCTTGAATAACGACTCCTCAGATATTATCGGGGTGGCTCATGATTTCAGGCTCTTGAATTTGAATTTTACGGCTTGGAGTTTGGATTTTACGGCTTGGAATTTTGATTTTACGGCTTGGGACTTAGATCTTGTGGCTTGAAGACATAGATTTCCCGAAACGGGCATTTGAAATTCCCAAAAATCGGGTTGTTGTAACTTCTGACTTTTTCCCTTTTTATTTGGTGCTGAGGATCTTTATTAACTTTTCTTTTTCTTCTTTTTCTTCGATAATGTCGGACTCCTAGGCCGCGGAGTTTGTAGACATTACGCTTAACATCGGGCTTATGGGCTTGTAGATGTCGATAACTTCGCCGGGCTTTAAGCTTTTGGGCGTCAAATGTACGCGCGGGTGCTAACCAGGCAGACTGCCCCTTGGTCTAACCTGACTGCGGGTAAATGCTCGTCACGTGGGAGTAGAGCATTAAAAGACGATCTGGCGCTCGTTAATCTTGATATCTTCAACGGTTCGGCTATCAGCGGAAGCGTTGTCAAAGTGACATCTGGCAATGTCAGAGACACAATCCGGTTTCCTTCCGGCGTGTTGAAATGGCTCCTGGTTCTTGACCAGAATCTTGAAGAGACGATTTGATTGTTGTTCAAGACATTTAGAGTGATATCCAACCAGGATATCGGGTAAATGGTCCAAACTCCATTCAAAGCGTTGAGGTACGTTCCGGCGGCTATTCCGAAACGACGATGAGGCGATTCAATGATCATTCAGAGCATCACATTGACATCCGGTGATCAGTCGAGACATCAGGTAAATGATCCAATTGCTCCTTGAAACGTTGAGGAGACATCTGTCCAGCAGGTGTCCATGAACAGTCCAGCCTTAGTCTGAAGCGTTCAAATGAGACGATCCGATTATTATTCGAGTCATTTAAATTATAACCCGGTTTTATTCGAAGCGTTGACCTTCGTTTTGGTTATTATTCGAGCCATTTAAGGTGATACCTTGTATTCACCAAAATGTAACCTGATTTTCACTCGAAACGTTTATCTTCGTTTCGGTTGCCATCCGAAAACCTACAAACGATATCCAGTTGCCAGCCAAGATATCGATAAAGTTTGACTGTCACTCAAACTGTTGAAAGAGACATCTGGTTGCCAGCCAGACGGTGAGAAACGATTCAATTACCATTCAGAGCATGGCTTCAATACTTGGTTTCTAGCCAAGGTGTCAAGCAAATGATCCAGCTGTTTACTTGAAGCGTTGCAGCAAAACATCTGTCGCCAGTCAGATGTTCAAGAGACGATTCGATTTTCTTTCAGAATATTTAAAGAGATGCCTGGTATCTAGCCAGGGTATCAGATAAATACTCCGACTCCCATTCGAAGCGTTGATCTTCATTTCGACTGCCACTCGAAACGTCAAGTTGATACCTGGTTGCCAGTCAGGATATCGGGTAAACGATCCAATTATCATTCGAAACATTTGAAGTGATACAAGGTATCTAGCCAAGATATCAAATCAATGTTCCGTCCAATCAAGACGTTTGAACTTCATCTGGTGCCCAGTCAGATGTCAATAGACCGTTTGGCTCCCATCCGAACCGTTAAAATAACGACGCCGTCCATTTGGCTTGTAGGCGCCGTGACACCACCCTCAGGTCTGTGTCAAAAATAAGGGTGCGCGCGGGTGCTACATGAGTCGGACTCCCTATGGCCTTCTCACGTGCGGGGTGACAGTTGGTCCTAGGACAGGGAACGATGCCTTGGCTATCGGTCCTTAACCAGCCATCGGATAGAGACAATTAGTCATCGGAAAGGGTACATAACCTCAGTTATGGGTCCTTAACTAATCGTTAATGAAAAGACGATCGGTCCTCAAACGGGGAACATAGCCTCAGCTATCGATCCTTAACCAATCGTTGAGTGGAGACAGTGGTCCTGGGACAGGGTACATAACCTCAGTTATGGGTCCTTAACCATCCGTTGAAGAGAGACAATTGGTCCTTGAACAGGGTACATAACCTCAGTTACGGGTCCTTAACCAATCGTTGATGGAAAGACAATTGGTCCTCAAAAAGGGAACATAGCCTCAGCTATCGATCCTTAACCAATCGTTGAGTGGAGACAGTGGTCTTTGGACAGGGTACATAACCTCAGCTATGGGTCCTTAACCAAATGTCAGATGATGATAGAGACGTCCAGTTCCTGACCGGATCGTTCAGTTTTAGTCTCCTCAAGCACCAAAGAGATATGTTTATTTATTCTTCTCTTTTTTTTTTTTATTCTTCAATCCGGGTTTGATGCGACGGTCCTGATGTCGGTCTCATCCTAGATTGTTCGTCTCTGGTATTCGTTGCAACCGGCTTTGGTTAGTGAGTCACAATTCAACCAGATTCACAATATTGAGATTGTATTCTCAACATTGATCTTAAATTCCTTCTGCTTATTTGTATGACTTCGGTTGCTCCGTGCCAGTCATAACGGCTGTTCAACGACTTCAACCTTCTTTATGAAGCTTAACGGGCCTTGAATTTGATCACCAGGGTGCTCCAGTATGATTCGCCAGGCCTAAGAAATTTATTTTAATTTCATACTTCACGGAGATCCTCCCGATTGAGTAAAAGGTGTTCCTTCTTCTTGTTTTTATGTATTTTCTTTTTCTTTTGAGGTTATTTGAATTCTTCAGGTATGTATAAATCTTTCTCCATGTTGAAATGTTGTCCATGTCTCCTTTATTTTTTATTATGAGCCTTCGAGTCATTTTTTTATTCGAGCCAAAATGGGTTTCCGATTGTCAAGTTTCTTAGAGAAATAGTGGTCTTAATATTTTTAGTAGGGTTTTTGGTGATGATGATCAGTAAAATAGATTCCCCATATTTTTCTGAGCTTGCAGGAATTTTCCTCACATTTTTCTGAGCTTCCTATGATTTTTGGTGAATTTTTAAAGGTTCTTGGATTTTTAAATAAATCATAGGGTGATTTGGTAATTTGTGATTGGCTGGAATTTGGAATTTAGATATGAAAATGATATGAAAGGAATTTGGTAATGGTTTTGGCATGATAATATTCCTTGTATTTTTCTGGATTTATAGAAATTTGTTTTGGATTTTTCTGAGTTACGGTTGAATTTCTATGAATTTTTGAAGTTTCTAGCAAAACCGTTGGGCCACGTCAGCAGGGAATGGCACGTGGCAGCACCTGGTTGGCCCAGATCAGCGAAGAGAAAAAGTCAGCGGAGGCTTCCTTGATCAAAAGGTGGTAACACGTGGCGGCACATGATTGATCCATGCCGGATGTCAGTCAACTGCTGTACGAGATCCACTCGCCACACATTAATGCCACAGAAGATCTCCAATTTTGGGACGGTTTTTATATAACCTGTTCTCTTTCTCCCGTACACCTGGTCCACCTCAGATGGACGTGTAGACCGAGAGCATACCAGGCATGGTCTTTGAACGTTGTCCATGCGCCGAGAGCGGGCAAGTTTCACTTCTTTCTTTTCTTTCTCTCCTTCCTCCCTCAATCTGGTGACGAAGCTTTCGCCATGGATGCTCGATTGAACTCACCAGGTGGGTCTCAAACTTGGTATTAGGATCGAATGGCGTCATGGGACCCTCCTGGGGTTATGGAGTCCATTAGTCGAGCCTATTCCTCCCTCTTTGACTGTAATCGTCTTTTTCCTAATCAGCTAGGGTTCAGATCGGGCTCGACGATGGTTGTGAGCTTCTAATGGGCATTGAGTCAAATTGATGTGCCAGAAAGCTTCGTGGGGAGTCACACAGGCTTGTTATTGCTTCAATTTTGTTGATAGAACCTCCCGGCATAGTACTTCTCCTCGACCCAAATCTGCCATGGTGGCGAATTGGTTGATGCAGCTATCTGTCAGTTGTGATAGTTCAATAGCGAGACTGGGGGGCATGGTGGAGTGTGCAAGAGGATATTTGTACTTCCAATTAGTCTTGTGGACATCTATGACCAAGGGTGTGCTATTACAATTTGGCTCAGCCGTGGTAACGAGTAACCAACTACTTTCTCCTTTGCTATTGGCACTCCCTGATGATGTACAGGGCCCAATAACACATAGAAGAGACTGTTGGCATACCCATGAGTGTTCATATCCAGTTAATTAGATCATAAAGGGGCTATGATATGCTCTCGGCTGAGGTTTGATTGAGGTGTGCACATTGGTTTCAACCATGTCAATTGGCAGGATGATGATGTACCCTCCACAAGACATGTAGGCATGATTATGAGTGCTTATAAGGAAAATGTAGTGCCAACCCTATATCATTTTGACATAGAGCTGACACACCTCTCCCAGTTGCACCCAATTTTGCTGCTTTCTCCCTCCACAATTTGATGATACTCATGGAAGCATGTTGATATGTGAAACTCCAAGATGCAGAAGTTGACCTTGGTATGATCTAGGCTGATGTGAAAATGGTTGTCTCCTTCTTCATTGGAGTGGCAAGATATGAGTAATCCCTCCATAAATCTTCAAAGAAACCTGCTGTCCTTTTATTTTTTTTTTATTATTTTTTTTGTCCTTTGTCATTGTACCTGCTGTCCATCTTTTTTTTTTTGTTTAATTTTCTTTTTATAGATATGCTTTATATATGATGTACTAAGTTTAGTTAATTTTTCCTTTTTATTAATTTTTCATGATGCAATTACTAATGCAAGGTATTTGAACTATATGAGCATAACATAAACTGAAAGAAAATATATTATTACACAAAAGCAAAACGCATGAGAAGATAAAGGAGTAGTAACCCATACTACTGTTACACACTCTCCTTCCTTCTCTGCTGCTTCTTTTATTGTTCACATTTTTAACATGCTTATATGGATGTATGATATGCTTATATTAACTAAATGCATCTATGTACATATTTACATAACCAGTTTTAGTTAACCCCTTACATTGTTGCTGTGTGTGTGAAACAGAAAAGAAGAATAGAATGCAAGGAATAAAAAGATTGTCTTACTTTATTTGCTTAGCTTATATAAAGAGTTGATACAAGTAGCAGCTTACAACAGAAATTAGGAGGATAACTTCTCAACTAAAACACTCTCTCTTTTTCTTTTTAGCTATCCTAAATAGGTTGCTCTCTAAATGACTCCTTGTAGATTGTATTAGCTCTCTTTTCAACGGCAGTGAATGCAAAGTGCAAAGTAAAATGCTGGCTGTTTGTGAGGTATGTGTGTATCTTTCCCTCCCTCTGGGTTGTTCTGTTGTTTTGTGGCTTCTGAGGCGCCCTATTTATAAGGAAATTAGATTGGTTGCTGTAGCTGGCACCAATTATTTGAATTTTGAAGCTTCTGGACAGTTTTACCCCTGGTGGATACTTTGGGTATTTCATCTCCTTTGTACAGATCTTATACTGTGCACCATTTAGTCATGTTTGGAGAATCTCCCAAATTAAATTACCAAGCCTTCTTTCTCCATTTTGTTTCGGTTGCTTCTTTAATTGTTGCTGTCCAGTAGCAAGTAATATCATTTTCAATATTCTCAAACCATTAATTTCATAAACCAACTGCTATCAATTTCCCTTGTGAACTCAGGCTCAAGCATGTGCCACTTTGATCTTGTTATTATATTTTTTTTTACTTCTGGCTTCACCTTGATACATCCTCCTTCTTATTTGTTGTTTCCTAGAACTGACCACTGAATTGCATCAGATCAATGCCCTTTCCAATTTTATTTCTGATTTTTGTTTTTTGTACTTGTGCTATTTGATCACTGGTTAAACCAACATAGCATCTCATATTCATATTTCTCTTGGTCTTGGAAATATGATATGACTCAAGTGTTTAGCTGTTTCATATTGCTATGATCTGGCTTCATGAATTCTTCCAATTGATGGTCTATACTCCTTCACAAATGCTTCCTTGTTGCTGTTTGAGCATGAATTCGGCTCCAATTTGCTCCATTTCCCCCAATTTCACACCATCAAATCTGAGCATCAAGTCATCTCCATTTCGGGTCCACAAGAAAGTAAGAATGAGAAATTGCTGTTAGACACGAGATTCTCTCCTCTTGGTCATGCCTAATTGGACTCCAATTAATGGTTATGTCGGGTATTGAAGCAGTGAGATGTAGTCGCGATTTTTCAGGGATCACAGAAATGACTGGGTTCAATTGAGCAATGATGAGTTTAATTGGAGCAGCGAGATTCCCTCCTCTTTAACTCGCTCAATTATCTGTCACTTAATTGCCATGTTGGGACCGAGGGATAAGGAGGTGAACACTGGCGCAATGAAAAGTTGTTGTGGCTTCCGAGAATCACGGAAACAAGGCTCAATTGAGGGATGTCGGGTTTAATTGAAGCAGTGGAATTGGCAGCAGTAGAGAGGAACATGGAAACAATCTTAAACTGTGCTAATCTGTCGTGAAGAGAGAGGTTCGATTTCTGTGTCATGGCGTTCGTCAGGAGGAAGGAACGGAGAAGGCGCGGAGAAGGAGAAGGGGGTCACTGGGCCGAGAGATGTTCATGGGCCACCTCTTTTCTCTATTTTTTTTTCTTTGTTATTTCCTCTGGGCCTTCGGCTCTTTTTTTTTTCTTGATATTTGTCAAATGGGCCGACATATAAATGATACATAGATGGTAAATATTCTTTGATCAAATCATATCCCTAAGTTTGATTGTTGCACAAATCTTGATGCCTCCATGAGTCCATAACCGTATTAATGTGATGTATAATCATATAACCTCATATATACATGAAATCATATAATTATTTTGAGGTATGGTTTGTGGTTTCTAGGGATAAAAAAGGTATATTGCTTGCTAAATTAACATGATTTTATTTTTCATATTAATATTAGCACCAATATAGCTATTTAAATTTAGAACCATGCACGAGGATCATCCACGAATGCTAATTTTATATCTCTGCTCAATTTGTTGTATAATTATATAATTTCTCACATAAAATATGTACGAAATTACATAATTATTTATCTTGCATTTTTGAAGCATGGCCTGTAGTCTCAAGGGTCTATATCACACCGTTGTATACTAAATTAACACATAATCATGTCAATATTAGTATTAATATAGACGTGAAAATTTAGAACCGCTTGTCTTGGCATTATCTTGGAATTTCGATTACCAATATAATCACCCGATTAATCCGGGATAATTTCCAGGCCACTCTTATATCAGATGCCGGCTCGTCAGATAAATATGACAATATTTTAGGGTTCAACAAAGGGTTTAGTTCTCTTTTTGATTCATTTGTGCAACTCTTAGTTCTCATGAAATCTCAAAATCAAGTCAAGGACCCTAGCTTCTCTTCATCAATTCAAATGCAATCTCAATTTCAAATGCCCGTTCTTTTCCATATGTTGCAAACATTTGCAAAGAAAATCTTATCAAAACTAAAAATTCTTCAATGAGTCTAACTTTCAAAATTTCACCAATTTTGATTTGTGCAAGTCGAGTCGCGGTGATTTACATCACTTAAGGTTTTACGCTGTTGGGACTTGTAAATAAGCTACCAGCACATGCCGCACTGGGGAGATCTAACTCTTATGTCACGCGACTAAGGCCACGGTACACTTGGGCCAGAGCTCCTAGCAACATAGAGTTTTCATTTCTCCAATATTTGTGGAATTTTCAATTTAATTTATATTGCAAGTCCCCTCGCACCTTCATTTTCACAACTATTTAGATTTAGTCAATTTAAGTTTGCTTGTTGGTGATTCAAGCGTTCAAGAACAAACTAGACTCATTTTAAAATTTTCAAAGTTGATAAAACATCCTTTAAACAAAAATCCACAAAATACAAAATCGTTCACTCGGCAAAAACTTGTGAGAATTGACTTAAAATGATTTGACAATTCTAAGCATCATAATTCAGGTCCTATCATCTCAAACAATCATTCAATTCGATCAATTGGTGCACAAACTAACATAAAATCTCCTAAACAAACGTTTATCCTTAAGAAATAATTTTAAAAACGCTTTAAAAAAATTCAAACCAGTATGAAACAGTGAATAATATATCAATACAAACCTCTCAGTGATAATGCATGCATCAGAAAAAATCAAATTCAAAAGTTCGAAAAATCATCCAAAATTCCAGAGGCGGATTTCGGAGCGAAATGGCTCCGTTTCGGACCGAAATAGAAAAGAAAAATTCAAAAATGGTCCGAAACAGAAGCATTTTGTGCAGAAATTTTTAGTTTCCTCTTCTTTTCTCCCTCCCAAACTGATTCAAGCACTGTCCCAGTGCGTCACAATCACAGAAAATGAAAAATAAAGGGGAGGGAAGTAAAAATTGTACCAAATCAATGAAAAGAAGTTGGCCCGGCCCCACCATGTAGTGCAACTCGTATGAGGTCGTGCGAGGGTCGCTATCTCTGTCCTTTTCTGACCCGTGGTGCTCTAGCACGAGTTGTCACCTTGTCAAGTTTCCATCAATTCCTTTTTCCTACATGAAACACAAGAAAAATATTAAACAACTAATTTTTATGTTATTATTATTTTTTTTTATTTTTTTGTATTTTCTTGATTTTTCGAAGAATAAATAAAACTCTAAAGACCCTTGGGTTGCCTCCCAAGAAGCGCTTTTTTTAGGTCACTAGCTTGACCCCTTTGTTTTCAAGGCTTCAATTGATTGGGCTCGGAGAGCGAGACGGCAAGTGCTTTGTCATAGCTCATGTTGGTGATGTCTCTTGCCGAAAAACGAAGCTTTTCTCCCCCAACTCTCACCAAGATCGTACCATCCCTAGCATCCATTTTGACTCCTGCAGTCCTAAGGAATGGGCGCCCCAGAATAATTGGCACCTCTTCGTCCTCTTTCATCTCCATGACCACAAAATCACAAGGAACCACAAATTTTCCCACAGAAACTGGCACATCCTTCAACTCCCCCAATGGTAAACAAACTGACGAATCTGCGAGTTGTAAGGTCTTGGTTGTGGGTTGCAACTCACCCAATCCAGTTCTCTCATAGACAGTTTTGGGCATCAAACTCACACTGGCCCCCATATCACACAAACCTTGATCAATAGTGGCCTTACCGATTGTGCAGGGAAGAGTAAACCTGCCAGGATCAGGGAGTTTGGGTGGCACCTTGTTTTTCAAGGCCAAAGTTTTGACCTCTTCAAACGTCATTCTCCCTGTGCACTACTCTATGAAAAACTTAGCATAAATAGGCACTTGTGCAATCAACTCCATGAAAGGAATATCGATGTGAATCTCCTCTAAAATCTCTCGAAATCGCTTAAACAAGGCAACTTTCTTTTCTCTGGCCAACCTCCCTGGAAAAGGTAATGGGGGCTGGTAGGGGACCTCTTGCACTGACTTCTTCCCATTTTTCTCCTCCTGGGTCACCTTTTTGGGCTCTGTGGGGGTCATTTCGGACCGAAATGGAGTGGTTTCGGACCGAAATGCTGCCTCTGGTTGAGATTGTTGAGCTGTTGGTGACCCGATTTGTGGGCCAGAGGGTTTGGCAGCGTCCTGGAGAGGTGGGAATGGCAGAACTTGCTCCAAAATATGCTCTTCTTCCTCACTTGCCCGCACTTGCAAGATGTGTAGAGATTTGCATTCGGCATTGGGATTCACTTGCGGTTGGCTCGGAATCTTTCCTTGTTCCTTCAAGAGATGTGCCTCTATCATGCGCTCGAGCCTTGTCAAAGTACCTGCATTATTTTTCAATTCATCCAAATTCTTAGCCACAAAATGATTAAATTTCACTTGATCATCCATAAACTTTTGAACAACAAATGGAATATAATCTTTCTTGGGAAAAGTATTTGGGTTTGGCCCTATGTATTGGTACTGTTGACCACCATTGATCGAATTGATTTGTTGAGCCTTTTTCTCTGGTTGCGCCAATGGGCATTCTAGAGATGTGTGCCCTTCTTCGCCACAAGCTCCACATGTGTTCGAGTTGAGATGAGAGCCTTGGAGAGAATGGTATGTGGCTATCTGCGCTTCTAGATCGGCAATTCTCCTATCCCTCGTTGAGATCTCGTTCACGTGTTGCTTGCCACTTGATCGGCCTTGATTGACTTGTGGTAGCCAATTGTATTGCCTCGCGCATTGCTTGATCAGGTCTCTTCCTCGCAACGAGTCCATCTTCAAAAAGCTTCCACCACCTGAAAGAGAATCCAAGTTAATTTTGATATTATCATAAAGACCATTATAAAAATTTTTGAGAATAAGCCAATCTTGGATTCCATGATGTGGACAAGAGTTCTCTAAGTCCCTAAATCTCTCCCAAGCAGCTTCCATGGATTCATCATCACTTTGTTGAAAATTATTCAGTTCAGTCCTAATTTTGTCAGCCCTCCCATCAGGAAAGTATTTCTCAAGAAAAATTTGGGCCATTTCATTCCAAGTTCTAATTGACCCCTTTTTGAGAGTTTTATACCATTTTTGGGCCTTATCCTTAAGACTAAACCTAAACAACATGAGTCTAATGGCACTTTGAGGCACCCCGTTCATTTTGATCAATCTAACATAATCAACAAAAGTTTGCAAGTGTGCATGGGGGTCCTCGTGTTCATCTCCATGGAAGGAGTTTTGTTGGACAGCTGTGACATGGGCGGGGAGGATCTGCATGTTGTTTGCTTCAACTCCTTGGATGATCACCAGCCCGGCAATGTCCTTGACTCGCGGAGCACAATAGTCCATGAGAGATTTGTTGGGATTCTCAGCTGCATCCTCTCCATCAGAGTTGCCATGGACGCTCTCCTCGTCCATCGTCCACTTGCGGCGCTCCTCTTCGAGCTCGCGCCTTTGATTCTCCACGCGCCTCCTATCGGCCAAGATGCGAGCTTCTCTCTGCTCGAGTTGGATCCTCAAGGCCTCAAGGCGCTCTGCCTCTGCTGCTACATCGACAGGTGCACCAGTTCCTGCCATTTCGCTCGTTGTTTTCCTCTCTGGTTGATGATTTCGGACCGAAACAGTGGGATTTCGGACCGAAATGGGGTCTGGCGGGGCTGAATTTGCCTGCTGCTGCTCCGGATCCTCTTGCAATCCGCGAAGGAAGTACCGGCGCACAGGAGGTGGAGGTTGAGAATGAGATCCCTTCTTCCTACCTGCCAGAATTCAACCTGTAGCACGAGAAGAAACAAAAAGATGATTAAGTAAAGAAAAATCTAGCCTCTTAATACTAGAAAAAGTACACGATATCAAACACCGTCCCCGGCAACGGCGCCAATTTGATGAAGGTTTAAAAACCTAGGTCAAATAAATTTATTCCTAAGGTTTACCTCACTAGTCGTTTGGTAAAGCTAAGGGTCGAACCCACAGGGACGGATTAGTTGATTACCGGACTTAATCGTTCTTAAAATCTAGAGAGATGATTTTTGTATGAATTTTGGAATAAGATGCAATCAAGTAAAATAAAGTAAAAATAGATAAATAAACTAAGAATAAATGATAAAATATTTTTTGGGGTTATTTTTTTATGTTTTCGGGACTCAAACAGATGCAATAAAATGTCCTAGGGATAAGTGTTCAATTAGTTTAGCTTTAAGACAACTCTATCACGATTTTCATCGAGATAGAGAGTCATTTCGGGGCGAAACAGAACCATTTCGGTGCGAAATAGGTTCTGTCCAGCGCCAAAACTTGCCTTAAACCTGTTGTTTCGACTTGACAATTTTACAAGGTACTTTGCGAAGGTTACTAAGCGACCAGACCCTAACCTTAACCTCAACTTTCGCTTCTTGGTTCTGGTTTGGATATGATGTCGGGTTTTACCACAAAAACAACTAATCCTATACTTACGTATTAAAACTAGTTTGTTTAGGAATACTTGAAGGGATTTCTAGAGATATTTAAGGTCCTGTCGGTGCAATAAAAGTTAGATCTTTCGATCGTTAACTAACCTACCCTTTCGAGTCTTGGTTTATCTCAAGTGCTTTGATCTACTAATTATTTGGTCGAGTTAAATCCTATCAACGCTACGTATCATCAATAAGCTAACTTTCAAGCAAACAATTAAATCAATCAAGCAAGTAATAATTCTCAAACAAGTAAATCGCAAAATATCATAATATAATCATCAAGTCATGACAACATACTAAACTAATCTACTAACTACCCTAAGACATCATAAAACTACTCACTAATATCCATGACACAAACAACAATAAACATCATGCAAGAAACAACATACAAACCCATAGAAAAACAAGATAAAAGCATGAAAGAATAAACCGAGGTGTCTCTTTATGCAAATACTCGCTGATCAAGGGCAAAGGAATCGATGGAGAACTGCTGTGTTTCTGCTGTCGCCTTCAAACACCGCTGTTCTTCAATGAAATCCGTGGAAAAACGCTAAAAACTCAAGAACGTGAGGTGGAAATCAATGGTAGAAGGTCGAATCCCCCTTCTGGAGGCAGAAACGTGCATATAAAGTCATCCTAGGCGGTCAGGAGGCGGCTAGGGCAAAGGGGAAGCGGTTTGCACTTTCCTTCTTCGAAAATTACCAAAAACGCACTTTCCAGAAGTGCATTTCGCACCGAAATCCGTACATTTCGGACCGAAATGGCGGCACAGCGCACCGATAGTATTTGGGCCGTAATTTTGTCATCCGGACTCCGATTTAGGTGATTCAAGGTTCGTTGGAAAGCTTAGGATGAGCTCTACAGTTCTATGGACCCGTTTAGTCATTTTGCTTCTCCAAAATCCTCCCTTTTATGCAATTATTATGTCCAATCCACCAAGTTCCTACAAAACAAATGAAATGCCGCGGCAGTACCAAAATCTAGGAAAACATAACAATTTATGGGACAATTTGTAATGGTTTGATCAATAATTAAGGGCTAAGTACGGTCAAAACATGTATAAAATAAGAGACATCACTAGCAGCTCCCACCCCAGAGAAGTCATTCAATGTCATGGTGGCTTCGAGATCAACTCGCTGAGAGAACCCCTCAGAGGTGAACTCGTCAGCATAACCTGGATATGTCTCTGAAAAACGGTGGCTGTTTGAAGCCACCGGTATAGAAACAGGGCGGCTTCAAGATCAGCCGACCCAAACAACAGGACGACTTCAAGATCACTCCGCTTCGACCCTCAAAGGGTAGCTATCCTTTGACTCCAGTAGTGATTAGGTGGAATGTAGTACCTTTTATTCATTTTTTTTAAAAATGTGGTGTAAGGGAATAGTGCTTACAGGCAGCTTAATAGCGCCTATGACTCTGATCAGAGTCAATAGTTGAAGACAATGTACAAGAAAACTTATCAATGAATGAAGTTTGTTTATGGTAAATTGTTATTTTAGAAAGCAATTTTTCACAGTGAGATTTAAACTCACCTCTCCCTGCGCACTTGCATCCATCACAACCAGCGAGTTCAGAACTTAACAAAATCGCTTGGAAGTTTGATACAAACATCTACAACAAACTTCTAACAGGCATACTTTACCTAAGTTAAGCGTTCTCAGTTAATAAATAATAAACTCGTTAAAAGCGGCAAAACGGTCAAGCCACCCCTGATTCGGTGTAAATGACCAGTAATAATTAAGCGAAAACAATAGCAAACAATACTTATCAAAAGGTATTATTGCAAACTTCCAAGAGAAAACACTACGTAAGTCAAGCGAACTCGAGTAGCGAATCACACCTCGCCTGTGATAAGTCGGCAGCACTAGTGTACTCAAAGCAGTGGCAGGATGGGTCAAGCGTCGCTTGACTAGAACAGAGCAAAAAAAAAAAAAAAAAAAAATGTTAACACAATAATCAAAAAGCCACATCATCTAAGCCAACAGAGCAAATAGCAACAAAAGTAGTTCAGTGCAACCAACAAAAGCAGTTCATCATTGCTAACTCAGAGAATAAATTACAACCAGATCGAATACTTGTTCAAGACAAAATAAAAAGGTTTAAAGTTCACTCGACAGGAACTATTCCTCTTCATCTGACTCCACCAACTCCGGCTTCTCTAACCCCGCAGGCCACTGGTCTGGCGGGTAGATAAACTCAGGCTGAGTGCGCTTGCTGAAGAGAACTGGCAGCTCATTGAATACGTTGCCAGCTGGATCATATAAAGTCTCAGTATCGGGATCCCAACGAAAGTTACTCCAATCCTTAATCTTCAGCTCTGGGGGCGTCTTACCATCCAACCCAACGTTGGCCAGTGTGAAGGGGTAGAAATGCCTCAGGAAATTAGCCTGCCGTTTCAAGGTAGAGCGGATTTGACGAGCCAGGCGATAAGCAACCACTGGGATACAAGCCTTCGATTCTAAGAAATCTGTAACGGCCTTGCTGCTGATCCGAGAGATTTCTGAAGAAGAGACAGGGCGAGGTCCCTCCAGAGCAGGAGAACTTTCCACGAAGGTGTTCACTTGCTGCATGAGCTGAGAGTTTTTGCTTTTCTCGTTTGCTAACTCCTTCTCCAGCTCAGACACCTTGCGTTTCTCAGCCTCAATGGCGGAAAGGCACTCATCTCGATCTCTACGCGCCGCTTCCGCTTGGGTAGCCTGAGCATCCAAATCCTTTTTCAGCTTCGTCAGCTGGTCGAGCTACCTCGCCCGACAGACGCTCCACCTGAAGATTTAATTCGTCCGCCCGAGCTTGCAACTTGGACCTTTCCATGGATAATCCGCCCAGATCCTCCCGCATTTTCGCATAAGCGGCCTTGGTCGAGATGAGCTCCGCCCTAACAGTCTCAAGATCCTCCTTGCTTTTCTCAAACTCGTCATCCAGCAGAACTATCTTGTCACGGGTGTTGACATAGTACCGCTGGAAGGCTTGAGACGCACTCTCCTGAACCATCACATCGCCCTTAGCCCTCAAAGCTTCTTCGTTGGCCTTTTCACAACGAGAAGTAAGAGAGGCCACCGCTTCACTGAATTTCTCAAAGTTTTCCCGGGCCGGTGTAGGGAGACGGTCGGGGTCGAGGCACGATAGGAATCGCCCAACAACCTCATTGGGAACGCTCTCCTCTGCGAGTAAGGGAGCTTTACCTTTCTGGAGCTGTTCCCGCAAATGGGTATTCTGGGCAGCAGCCGACATGGTGGTCTGGTCGACCCTGTGTCGGAACTCAAGATATTGAGCCAGAGTAAAAGAAGCCAAGTTACCCATGCGCTGAGCGTGCTCACACATAAGGGAGAGCCCATCTTCAACATCCATCCCAGCATACTCGTCCTTCACGGCCCGCGGGATGGCAATTTTGCTCATTCCGGCAGCATACCGCTGGTGGTTAAGCCGATCATCTGACCCTGCCATAACCGCATTATAGCCCGGCACATAGGCCACGGAGGTATCTTTCCGCCCAGTCACTTCAGCTATGTGGGCGTTGCGCCAATCATTAGAAGCAGTGGCCCCCAGAGGAGAAAAGGCAAGAGACGACCCCACGCGAGCCGAGTGGGGACAAGGCAGAGGAGGAGGACCGCTAGGTGGCACTTGGTCAAAGGGAGTCTGTTTATCCACCTCCCTGGCTTTTTCAGCCAAACGGAGTCGATCCCTCTCCCCAACCCGACCAGGGGCCTCTTCAACATCCCTACATTCGCCCTCTGACTCGGGAGAGCGAGCTCGCTTACGAGACATCACCAGAACCTTCCGTCCGGAAGTGAAAGCGAGCCCAACGGAACTCGAACTGGACTCGTCACCATCTTCACCTAAAATTGGTCCAGAGTAAGAGAGTGCATTCATTAATTCTGAGATAGAAGGTTTCCCCATGCCGGAAACATAAGGGCCCAACCTGAGAAACTCTGGAGAAATCTCACCTGCAGCAGCTTTGTTTTTGGGAGTTGGTGATCTCTTCCGCTTACGGCGGGAAGAGCCAGCCTCATCGGGATCATCATCTTCTTCTTCAATTTTTTCGACTTTTTGAAACTTTAAAGGATAAGGCTCCAACGACCGCCCGTTAAAGGCTATAGTTATCGACCCTTCGGCTATCAGCTTGGCGTCCAGGGCGGCCACAAAATCCTTATCAGCCTGATCAATAAGGCGAGGAAGTTGAAGTTGCGCCCACTTCCCCGCGCGCTCTTCATTCCATTTCAAAGGAATGTCTAAGTCGCCGTACAACTCCTTAGAGGCAAAGACAAACTGTCTCGGCCAATCTGAGATCTTCCCGGGTCGATGGAAGATGTTGGGCGTCTTCATCCTTAGATTGCAAAGATCTAAGGTCCCAAAAAAGACAAAATAATGGCCTAACAACTCCAAGCTGGCGGGACGATTAGGGAGGCCCAGCGACTTCAGCCGATCTGGGCGCATAAGAAGGTCAAAGGTGTTTATGCAACACCATGCGCCCGGATGAAGCTGTCCTGGCGGGATCTGGGCGAACTTGAGAAAGGCCGCTTGGAATTCGCTGAAGGGAGAAAGCAGGCCGCAGCGCACTGTCCGGCCAAACAGACATATTCCTCGCTCAGTTGAGGTAGGATCATCTTCTTTCTTGGGGAGGACGAATGTGGTGCCAGCGGGCGGGGTCATTTTCTCCTTGAAATCGCTCATAGCGCAGCCATCTCCCCAACCCCTGCTGCGATACTCTCTAACTTTCTGCAAGGGAGGAGTTTTCTCCTTAGTTGGTCTCTTAGTCGGCTCGGCCGGTTCCTTAGCTGGCTCCGCCATATTTTCCTTGGCCTTATTCTTGTGAGCCAATACCTTACGTTGCTTCTTGCTTGGCTCTGCCTTTGAGGGTGGCTCGGAGACGCGGGGTGGAACCGCCAGCGGAGAGGACGCTCCAGGTGCAGCATGACCAGCAGGGAACTCAGCCGAGGCCCCGGCTACAAAAGGGTCAGCGGTCAGACGAAGCGGACTCTGAGAAGTCTCACGACCCTCGTTGCGGATGGGAGCAAACGAAGACGCCATGGCTGTTAAATTTTCATCCATAAAGAGAAAGTCAGGACAGAAGAAGAAGGAAAAGAGAGAAACCCAAGAGGAAGAAACAAGAAAGAAATACTCACCGAAAGTAGATATCAGAAGGAGGAACGACGAGCGCCAAGTACTTGCAGGAGAAGAAAGGGAGAATGAGCTATTTGAGGGAAGAAGAAAGCAGAACACAACTCTGAGAGCAAGAAAGAGAAGAAATGTGACTGAAGAGTATATATGAAGAGAGGGGAAGAGTTCGAGGCAGCACAATCATGAGAAGATCCACAGTGCGTCGGTTCGTTTTTCCTGCCAAAAAGACTTGACCAAACGTCTCTCCGAAGGCATCGCTTGGTCCCAAAGCCCACGCAAAACTGTCCACGTGTCATCCACCGCGAAGACACCTGTTCGAGGGAAGTCAAGTCGCTGGCGCGATTCCCTAAGAGATGATATGGGGAATTTCACACCACTTGCGACGCGCCATGTCGGTCTTGCCGACCTATAACGTGACCCCGACTCTACTAAAGCTTTCATCTCGCTTGCTCGCTAAAAGCTTGGGGGCAGGTGATAGGGTCCCAAATTACCCTCATGGTGGGCCCAATTCCTAACCACATTAAAGCTTTCATCTCGCTTCGCTCGCTAAAAGCTTGGGGGCAGGTGATAGGGCCCTAAATGACCCACTCATTGGGCTCAGTACCAACCTGCCCAGTAAGCCCAACGGGCGGAAAGACGTGGCAAGGCCCGAAAGGCCCAAGATGGAGGTTCAGCGTATCAGCCTGCTTTGGATAACTTGGATAAGGGGATAAAGAGGGGCAGCGTGGTCATTTCGCATCCCGCCCCAGCCAGGAGGGATCCTCAAGAGGGGACAGCGGTTATGGTCGTACAAACAGGAGGGACAGCTCAGCAGACAAGCATACCGGCCTCTGACAGGGCTGACGTCACTGGAAGGTTCCTCTAGACTAGTATAAATATACCTCACTAGGACAGGAGGGGTGGTCGGTTCTTAGGTCATTTTTCTCTGGGGTTACGACTAATTCAGCTCTAGAGGCTGATGTAAAACCACCATGAATCATGAATAAAGAGATTTACACTTGCTTTTGAGTTCTTGTTGTTACTCTATTTGCATTAAACTCGTTACCAGGCTTGGTAGTAACATCAAGTACTGTGTAAGATTAGCTTGATATAATTTGTGATAACTGATAAGGCACTGCATTGAAGGTAAAATTATTGCCAAATTAAATTAAATTGAGCTACTTGATGCTTTATTTGATGCATTGACAGGTACCGGTAAAGCACTGCATTGAGTAATATTTGTTCATTACTGCATAATTTTCTAATCCTTTTTCATTACTGCAACTCTTTATTTCCTTTGCATTTTGTGAAAATTAAGTAAAAGCTCACTGTTCATTACTGCTAAAAGCTCACTGTATTTGTAATTTTTTTCTTTTGCATTTTTTTTCATGGATTTTATTGCAGTGAGGGATGATTGAAGAGAAGACAGTAGACAGAGAGACAACATGGTTTATTATTGGATGTTATGTATATTTTGATGTGCTTATTGATGTACTGATATGATGATGCTGTTATACTCTATTAATTATTGGATGTTGTTTTATGGATGTACTGATATAGTTTGTCCAGAGAGACTGCATTTTGATCTATTTATTATGGATGTATGTACTACATGGTTTGTCCAGGAATAGGTACCGATTGGTACTGGAATAAGTTGCGTTTATAAAGGAAACACAAACCAAATTATGGAACTCCTTGGTAGTTGCAAATTGTTATGAAACTCCTTCCTTGTTATGTACCGATTGGTACAGTGGCTTTTATAGTGGTTTGGTTATAGTGGCTTTTATATAGATATCAAATTAAAGAAGCGAGCACAGTGGCGTTTATATATGAAATTAGACCTATATAATAGGCAATGACTTTTATATATTACGGCATATGGTAAAAGCAATGAGACTTTGTGCAACTACAGTCAAATCTAAACTAACATGGACGACAGCGTCTTTATATATCAAATTAAACAAGCAAGCACAGTGACTTTATAGAAAAGCAAGTACACTGTTTCTCTGAAGTTTTTTTTTTTTATGAACTTCCCCATAAAAAAAAATGGTCCTTAAATTAGGGACACAAATATAAATTATCGCTTTGGATATTGAATAGTACAATAAGAAAGAATTAGTATTATGGTAGTGGATATTAATTATGCATGAGGACAGAGTATGATTTAGTCTATTACAGTAGCTATATTAATTTGCACGTATCCTTTAATAAGTAAGATTCATTATGCGTCAGGCATCATTCCAAAAGCAATTAGACATGTTAAGACATGTTAAAGCTAAAGTAGGTTAAAATGATTAAATGACAAAAGGGATCAACTAAAAAGGGACCAACATGCTTTACTGATGCGGGTGAAAGTAACAACAACACAAAAGATCACTAGGTGTGATCAAAGTTAAAATCCAAAAGAAAAATAACTCCCAGGAATGCAATTAAAACAACACAACCCTACTACAAATCAACTAAAAACGCTCAGCCATACCAGTACCAACTGTACCACCTGTCTGCAATACCAGAACCATATGCACCCTGAGCCATACCAGTACCAACTGTACCACCTGTCTGCTGGGCCCCATCATTGCTAGACCCGCCACCTTGGTTGCTTGAGCCTGTGTTTCCGTTATTGCCCCTTCTAAACTGTTGTTCCAATCCCCTAGTGGTACCTGTCCAAATTACTTATGTTACTTTTAAGTACTTGTTTTAGTGAATGCTTACATGTTCAGAAACTTTGGCAGAGAAGTTGTTCAAATTGACCTTAATTTTGTGGGTTAAAGAGTTCAAATGCAACACCATCAATTATCAGTTATGCAAATAACCTCAAAATTAACACAATTTGGCCATAATTTAACTTCATAAGTCAATCATTGAAGCAAATCAATTTGTGTTTTTTTACCATAATAGCACAGTACTCCAAGTAAACTTATTTTTTATATAGACTGAACTAAGCAACGTACCAATACCAATTTCACTTTTTTTTTGTGTAGCACGATACACAATTTTTCCACTGTAATAGAGGGTATATTAGGGTGATTGGCTCGTCGAGGCGGCGCAGCTGGTGCGGACAGCAGAGTCGTTGGTGGGAACTGCCATGGCGAAGGCGCTTCGCTTGAGAAAGAGTTTGTGGACAGCCTTGTGGTGGCACTCCTTGGCCTGGCGGCTGATCTCAGAGACGATGTACTTGGGTTCACAGGTGGAGGTGGGGGTGGAGGTGGAGGTGGAGTTGGAGTTGGAGTTGGAGTTGGAATTGGAGAGAGGAGGCGGAGGTCGGACTGGGGCGATGGAAGGAGGAGGGATAGGGACGGAGGACTGAAGAGACGGGCAGGGAGGGTAGTGGAGAGAGAGGCGAAATTTGTAGTTTTTTTCTGCGCACCCTTGGATCCAGATCGGACGGACAGACTAAAACGACTGCTCGGCGCAGTCGTTTTAAACGACTGTCGAGGATGCGGATCCCTTGCTACTATGCTACTGCAATGGAAACTATAATATATACAAAAAAAATTAAAACCTTTATGCTAATGTGCTCGACTGAAATTTACAAAGGACTAGTCCTCCACTATGTGCTAATAACACCAAATAATAGCATCTCTCTCTCTCACCATGTGCTAATAAACAAAATCACAAACAAAATGACAACTTCAAAAAGTTGAAGCAGTAAGTTACAGAAAGCTATGAAATTACACATCATTGACCCAGTAAGTTACATAACATCAAGAAGCTGAAGCATGTACATTCTAGAATTCAGACTAACAAAAAATTTACAGGAGTACAATCGTATTGCAAAGGTCAATTAAAGCATGTCCAAAATAAACCCTTCCCACAAAATAAATGACCCAGTAAGTTAATCGTATTACAGGAGTACAATCTGGACAAAATAAATGCAATTGCACCCTTTCCACAAAATTTCATCTTCTAATAGCAGTAAACCTCTGCATTGCAACATAAAATTTCAGGAATTAACCAAAAATGCTGAAATATTGTATTATGAAATTGAAACATAAAATTTTAGGAATTAACCAGAAATGCTGAAACATAAAATATTGTAATCCAATGGCAGTGCAAATGCTGAAATTGCAGGAATTAACCAGAAATTACAAGAATTTATAGTAATTACAGGAATTAACCTAAATTGTTGCCATATTCCGGGTCGCCATTGTTGCCATATTCTTAGTTGAACCATTGGTTTTTGGCCTGAGAACCATATAGTAAGAATTATATGGTTAGGAGCAGAAAGAAAGAATTATTTATTCTTTGCTGATGACAGTTATATATATTTACCCGATCCAATAACAATTTCTTTTGCAATTTAGACCCTATATTTCATTGATTATCAAATACAGGTAACGCTTTGATATCTTATTAAAAGAAGCTGATAAGGGGCTCATAACAGGTCAAATAAGCACTGCTGGCAAGGAAAATTTATTACCCTGCTACTGTAACAGCACACTTTCTTTTTCTTTTTTTTAATAATAAGTCATGCATATATCCTTTTATTTGACAACCCTGGTCAAGTGTTATATATACTTCACCATGAGATTCTTGAACTTCAATATGTCTCATTTATTGACTGTAATCATTAATCACTCAAGCAATAGTTAACCTACTAATTTGATGCAATAGTTAACCTACTATTTTGATTTAGTTAAATGATACAAGAAGTAACTTGGCACTGGTTTTATAATAAATAATTGAAGTTACTGGACAAGCATAATTTGCGTTCAAAATATGGACAAGCATAACTTGTTCACTGGTAAGGACTGTGCATACCTGCATACTACGCTGGACACATATGGCGCAAGTTCAAAATAGAAATTAAAACCAGTCATATGTTCACTGGACACATATGACAAATATGGCGCAATTAAAAAGCATAATTTAAGTCACTGGACACATATGACACATAATTTCCAGTTATGCCCTTGGATAAATTTCAGAACAACTTGAAAGGAACACCAGAATTTAACTCGGAGCATTTATGTATTGTTCAATTCTTTTTTTTAATTGGTTGCATGCTTGCATCTAATAATGTAATTACTGAAGAATACATTCAGCATAGACAATTTGGGCCTCGTTGATTGCTGTTATATTTGGAAATGGCACCGTTGAGTGAAATTCATACTTTCAATATTGGTTCTACAGAACAAATACTAGCATATCTCCGCTATAGCTCAGACCATTGGAAAAAGTGTATACGGATGATTAAAAGAAATTTTACCAGCAAGAGAGTCGATGATTTGGCAGAATGGAAATGACGAAGTTCAAATTAATGAGGTATACGGAGACAGTGGGAGGGCAAGGGAGATTGTAACTTTGGCGATTCTGATGAGGTATACGGAGACAAAGTGGGAGGGCAAGGGATGATTGTGACTTTGGCGGGAATTAGATGCAAAGTCAGCCATGCTTTTCTTTTTTTTTAATCAGGTACGGAGACTCGGGGCAAGGAGGGCAAGCGACTGTCGAGCGAAAATTCTTCAAGTCTCTCTCGCGTCGTTAGATGGAGATCGGACGGACCGTTTAAAACGGCTGCTCTCGAAAACGACTGTCGAGGATGCGGATTGCAGGAGGAGGTAATCGGAAGGGAGGGGAAAGGATAGCGTAGGAGATTATTTCTGTAATCGGAAGGAAGGAGATGTAAATTTAAAAAAAAAATTCTAAAGACGAAGAATCGAACGCGAGTATTACTGATATCTCATATTTATATATACATTTTGACCGTACTTAGTCTTAATTATCAAACAAACCATTATAAATTGTCCCATAAATTATCATATTTTCCAAGATATTGTCGCTGCCGTTGCATTTGAATTGTTTTGCAGGAACCAGGTGGATTGGACATAATAATTGCATAAAAGGGAGAATTTTGGAAAAGAAAAATGACTAAATGGGTCCATAGAATCGTAGAGCTCATCCTAAGCTTTCCAACGATCTTTGAATCACCTAAATCGGAGTCCGGATGAAGAAAATATGGCCCAAATACTATCGGTGCGCGATGCTGTAATTTCGGTCCGAAATGCATTTCGGGAAAGTGAAAAAATGGAAATTTTAAAGAAGGAAGGCGCCTCCCTTTGCCCTAGCCGCCTCCTAGGCTTCTCCTCTGCATTTATGCACGAAAATTGGACAGAAAAAAACATCTCTCCACGTATCCAACCCTCTACCATTGTTTTCCACCTCCGTTCTCGCGCCGAAAGGCGCGGGTTTCCATCCATTCTTTGAAGGACAACGGTGTTGAAGGCGACAGCAGCAGCACAACTCTTCTCCATCCATCGATTTCTCTGCCTTAGAACAGCGAGAATAGCATGAGGATTCTTCGGTTTACTCTTTCATGCTATTATTTCATTATTTTATGGCTTGTATCTTTGTTTCTTGTAATTGTTTATTGTTATTTCTATTGTGAACATGTTAGGATAAATTTCATGATTTCTTAGGAGTAGTTAGTAGATTAGTTTAGTATTTTGTGATGACTTGTTGGATTATATTATGCTATGTGATTTATTTAGTTGAGAATTATTATTTATGCTTGGTTTAAATTAATTATTTGCTTGAACGTTTACTTGTTAATGTCTGCAGCGTTAATAAGACACAAACTCGACCAAATAATTAGTTGATTAAGTACTTGAGGTAAGCCAATCGCTCGAAGGAGGATGTTAGTTAACGACCGAAAGGTGTAGCTTTTAATGATCCGACAGGACTTTAAATACATCTAGAAATCCAACTAAATATTCTTAAATAACTTAGTTCTAATACGTGAGTATAAGATTAGTTATTTACGTGGTAAAACCCGATATCAAACCAAAATCATAACCAAAACGCGACGGCTGAGGTTAGGATTTAGGTCTGGTCGCTTAGTAACCTTCACATAGTGTGAGGTTGATGGATGATGGATGGAAGATTCAAAGATTCAAAGAAATATTATCCTTATTTAGGTGAGGTTGATGGATGGAAGGGGTAGTACCGTAACTGAAGGTGAGGCGAGAGAGAGGCACTGGGTGGCGAAGGTGAGGCGAGAGAGAACGACGCTGGGCTGACGAATGTGAGGCAAGAGAGAATGGCGCTGGGCTAGCGAGGTTGAGTCGAGGAGATTGATTAAATTCAGAGGAGGCGATAAAAATGAGGAAAGACACAAAAGGGGGCGTGGGTGAGAGGAGTTCTTAGAAGAAAGGGAGATGGGTTGTTACTTGTTAGCTACTGGAGGGTTTTATTATTTTTTTCGGTAATTAATATTTTATAGTATTTTTTTATATTTTGGGATAATTGAATGGAGGGAAATTTTTCAGAGACTAAATTTAGGGCGGTAAATTTCGGAAGTGCGCGAATTCCTGGCGCCATATCAACTTGCATACAACTTTTTATGAAAAAATTAATATTAAAATTAATATCAAAATTTTCTCTTGCGACATCAATTTTTATCTTGTGAATTGGTCTTGTTCATCTTTAATTTGCCAACATAGCAATAGGTCTTGCAAAAAATCATGTGAAAGCATATTATTGGCAAGGGGATGAAAACATCTTGCCATGTTAGTCTTGCTATACGCCCTTTTTGGTATAGTGAAATGAGCGCACAATCGCTTAAAATGCTCCGATTCTGCCCAGAACGCTCATTATCTGCAATTTACGTGCGTAATTGATGCGTATATTCAATTCCTTTTGAATTTTTAAGCTCTTAAACTTATTATCCACAGTATAAAGAGCTTAAATATAGATTATTGCGATCAAATCACTTAAAATGAACGCACAATCGCTTGAAATGCTCCGATTCTGCCCAGAACGCTCGTTATTTGCAATTTACGTGCGTAATTGATGCGTATAATCAATTCATTTTGAATTTTTAAGCACTTAATCTTATTATGCACTTTACAAAGAGCTTAAATATAGATTATTGCGATCAAATCACTTAAAATGAACGTACAATCGCATAAAATGCTCTGATTCTTCCCAGAACGCTCATTATTTACACTTTGCGTGCGTAATTGATGCGTATAATCAATTCCTATGGAATTTTTAAGCTCGTAAACTTATTATACACTGTATAAAGTGCTTAAATATAGATTATTACGATCAAATCACTTAAAATAAGCGCACAATCGCTTGAAATACTCCGATTCTGCCCAGAACGCTTGTTATTTGCACTTTACGTGCGTAACTGATGTGGATAATCAATTCCTTTTGAATTTTTAAGCTCACAAACTTATTATCCACTGCATAAAGAGCTTAAATATAGATTATTTCGATCAAATCACTTAAAATGAACGCACAATCGCATAAAATGCTCCGATTCTGCCCCAAACGCTCGTTTCTTGCAGTTTACGTGCGTAATTGACGAGTATAATCAATTCCTTTCTAATTTTTAAGCCCTTGGGCTCGTTTGGATGCTTATGGGAATAGGGGAATAGTGGGAATAGTCACTCTTCCCACTCTTCCCAATAACACTCTTCCCAACAACACTTTTCTCTCTACTTTTTCACACTTCCCAACGCTATTCCTAAACTCACCATCCAAACGACCTAGGAATAGCACTCTTCCCACTCTTCCCACTCTTCCTACTCTTCCCACTTTTGCACACTATTCCCACTATTCCCACACCATCCAAACAAGCCCCTTGATCTTATTATTCACTGTATAAAGAGCATAAATATAGATTATTCCAATCAAATCAGTTAAAATGAACGCACAATCGCTTGAAATGCTCCGATTCTGTCAAGAACGCTCATTATTTGCAATTTACGCACGTAATTGATGCGTATAATCAATTCCTTTTGAATTTTTAAGCTCACAAACATATTATTCACTGTATAAAGAGTTTAAATATAGATTATTGCGATCAAAACACTTAAAATGAACGCACAACCGCTTGAAATGCTCCGATTCTGCCCAGAACACTCATTATTTGGACTTTACGTGCGTAATTGATGCGTATAATCAATTTTTTCTGAATTTTTAAGCTCATAAACTCATTATCCACTGTATAAAGCGTTTAAATATAGATTATTGCGATCAAACCACTTAAAATGAACTCATAATCGCTTGAAATGCTCCGATTCTGCCCAAAATGCTCATTATTTGGACTTTATGTGCGTAATTGACGCGTATAATCAATTCCTTTTGAATTTTTAACCTCTTAAACTTATTATGCACTGCATAAAGAGTTTAAATATAGATTATAGAGATCAAATCAGTTAAAATGAACACACAATCGCTTGAAATGCTCAGATTCTGCCCAGAACTCTTATTATTTGCACTTTACGGGCGTAATTGATGCGTATAATCAATTCTTTTTGAATTTTTAAGCTTTTAAACTTATTATCCACTGTATAAAGAGCTTAAATATAGATTATTTCGATCAAATCACTTAAAATAAACACACAATTGCTTGCAATGCTCCGATTCTGCCCAGAACGCTCATGATTTGCACTTTGCGTGCGTAATTGATGCGTATAATCAATTCGATTTGAAATTTTATGCTCACAAACATTTTATCCACTGTAGAAAGAGCTTAAATATAGATTATTGCAATCAAATAACTTAAAATGAACGCACAATTGCTTGAAATGCTCCGATTCTGCCCAGAACGCTCCTGATTTGCACTTTGCGTGCCTAATTGATGCGTATAATCAATTCCAATTGAATTTTTAAACTCACAAACTTTTTATCCACTGTAGAAAGAGCTAAAATATAGATTATTGCGATCAAAACACTTAAAATGAACGCACAACTGCTTGAAATGCTCCGACTCTACCCAGAACGCTCATTATTTGGACTTTACGTGCGTAATTATTGCGTATAATCAATTTTTTTTTGAATTTTTAAGCTCATGAATTCATTATCCACTGTATAAAGGGTTTAAATATAGATTATTGCGATTAAATCACTTAAAATGAACGCATAATCGCTTGAAATGCTCCGATTCTGCCCAGAACGCTCATTATTTGGACTTTATGTGCGTAATTGACGCGTATAATCAATTCCTTTTAAATTTTTAACCTCTTAAACTTTTTATTCACTGTATAAAGAGCATAAATATAGTATATAGCGATCAAATAAGTTAAAATGAACGCACAATCGTTGAAATGCCCCGATTCTGCCCAGAAAACTGATTATTTGCAATTTACGTGCGTAATTGATGCGTATAATCAATTACTTTTGAATTTTTAAGCTCACAAACTTAATATCCACTGTATAAAGAACTGAAATATAAATTATTGCGATCAAATCACTTAAAATGAATGCAGAATCGCTTGAAATGCTCCGATTCAGCCCAGAACGCTCGCTATTTGCACTTTAGGAGCATAATTGATGCGTATAATCAATTCTTTTTGAATTTTTGAGCTCTTAAACTTATTATCCACTATATAAAGAGATTAAATAATGATTATTACGATCAAATCATTTAAAATGAACGTACAATCGCTTGAAATGCTCCGATTCTGCCCAGAACGCTCATTATTTGCACTTTACGTGCATAATTGGTGCATATAATCAATTCCTTTTAAATTTTTAAGCTCTTAAACTTATTATCCACTGTGTAAAGAGCTTAAATATAGGTTATTACGATCAAATCACTTAAAATGAACGCACAATCGCTTGAAATGCTCCGATTCTGCCCAAAACGCTCATTATTTTCAATTTACGTGCGTAATTGATGAGTATAATCAATTCCTTTCTAACTTTTAAGCCCTTAATCTTATTACTCACTGTACAAAGAGTTTAAATATAGATTATTCCTATCAAATCACTTAAAATAAACGCACAATTGCTTGAAATGGTCTGATTATGCCCAGAACGCTCATTATTTGCACTTTACATGCGTAATTGATGCGTATAATCAATTTCTTTTGAATTTTAAGCTCACAAACTTATTATCCACTGTATAAAGAGCTTAAATATAGATTATTTCGATCAAATCACTTAAAATTAATGCACAATCGCTTGTAATGCTCTGATTCTGCCCAGAACGCTCGTTATTTGCAATTTACGTGCGTAATTGATGCGTATAATCAATTTCTTTTGAATTTTTAAGCTCTTAAACTTATTATCCACTATAAAGAGATTAAATAATGATTATTGTGATCAAATTACTTAAAATGAACGCACAATCGCTTGAAATGCTCTGATTCTGCACAGAACGCTCCTTATTTGCAATTTACGTGCGTAATTGATGCGTATAATCAATTTCTTTTGAATTTTTAAGCTCTTAAACTTATTATCCACTGTATAAAGAGTTTAAATATATATTATTGCGTTGAAATCACTTAAAATTAATGCACAATCGCTTGAAATGCTCCGATTCTGCCCAGAACGTTCATTATTTGTACTTTACGTGCGTAATTGACGCGCATAATCAATTCCTATTGAATTTTTAAGCTCATTAACTTATTATCCACTGTAAAAGAGCTTAAATATAGATTATTGCGATCAAATCAGTTATAATGAAAGAACAATATCTATAAATGCTCTGATTCTGCACAGAACTCTCATTATTGCACTTTATGTGCGTAATTGATGCGTATAATCAATTCCTTTTGAATTTTTAAGCTCTTAAATTTATTATTCACTGTATAAAGAGTTTAAATATTGATTATTCCGATCAAATAACTTAAAATAAATGCACAATTATTTGAAATGCTCTGATTCTGTCCTTAACGCTCATTATTTTCACTTTACGAGAGTAATTGATGCATATAATCAATTTCTTTTGAATTTTTAAGCTCACAAACTTATTATCCACTGTATAAAGAGCTTAAATATAGATTATTGCGATCGAATCACTTAAAATTAACGCACAATCGCTTCAAATGCTCCGATTCTGCCCAGAACGTTCGTTATTTGCACTTTACGTGCGTAATTGATGCGTAAATTCAATTCCTTTTGAATTTTTATGCTCTTAAACTTATTATCCACTGTATAAAGAGCTTAAATATAGATTATTACGATCAAATCACTTAAAATGAACGCACAATCGCATAAAATACTCCGTTTCTGCCCAGAACGCTCAATATTTGCACTTTACGTTCGTAATTGATGCGTATAATCATTTCCTTTCTAACTTTAAAGCCCTTAATCTTATTATTCACTGTATAAAGAGCATAAATATAGATTACTCCGATCAAATCACTTAAAATAAACGCACAATTGCTTGAAATGCTCCGATTCTGCCTAGAACGCTCATTATTTGCACTTTACGTGCGTAATTGATGCGTATAATCAATTGCTTTTGAATTTTTAAGCTCTTAAATTTATTTTCCACTGCATAAAGAGCTTAAATATAGATTATTGCGATCAAATCACTTAAAATGAACGCACAATTGCATAAAATGCTCCGTTTTTGTCCAGAACGCTCGTTATTTGCACTTTATGTGCGTAATTGATGCGTATAATCAATTTCTATTGAATTTTTAAGCTCTTAAACTTATTATGCACTGTATAGAGAGCTTAAATATAGATTATTGCGATCAAATCACTTAAAATGAACGCACAATCGCTAGAAATGCTCTGATTCTGCCCAGAATGCTCATTATTTGCACTTTACGTGCGTAATTGATGCGTAAATTCAATTCCTTTTGAATTTTTAAGCTCTTCAACATATTATCAACTGTATAAAGGGATTAAATATAGATTATTGCGATCAAATCACTTTAAATAAAACGCACAATCGCTTGAAATGCTCCGATTCTGCCCAGAACGCTCATTATTTGCAATTTACGTGCGTAATTGATGCCTATAATAAATTTCTTTCTAACTTTTAAGCCCTTAATCTTATTATTCACTATATGAAGAGCTTAAATATAGATTACTCCGATCAAATCACTTAAAATAAACGCACAATCACTTGAAATGCTCCGATTCTGCCCAGAACGCTCATTATTTGCACTTTACGTGCGTAATTGATGCGTATAATCAATTCCTTTTGAATTTTTAAGCTCACAAATATATTATCCACTGTATAAAGAGCTTAAATTTAGATTATTGCGATTAAATCACTTAAAATGAACGCACAATCGCTTGAAATGCTCCGATTCTGCCCAGAACGCTCGTTATTTGCACTTTACGTGCGTAATTGATGCATATAATCAATTCATTTTGAATTTTTAAGCTCTTAAACTTATTATCCACTGTATAAAGAGTTTAAATATAGATTATTGCGATCAAATCACTTAAAATGAACGCACAATCGCATAAAATGTTCCGTTTCTGTCCAGAACACTCATTGTTTGCACTTTACGTGCACAATTGATGCGTATAATCAGTTCCTATGGAATTTTTAAGCTCTTAAACTTATTATCCACTGTATAAAGAGCTTAAATATAGATTATTGCGATCAAATCACTTAAAATGAATGCACAATCTCTTGAAATACTCTGATTCTTCCCAGCACGCTCATTATTTGCACTTTTCGTGCGTAATTGATGCGTATAATCAATTCCTTTCTATCTTTTAAGCCCTTAATCTTATTATTCACTGTATAAAAAGTTTAAATATAGATTATTGCGATCTAATAACTTAAAATGAATGCACAATCTCTTGAAATGCTCCCATTCTGCCGAGAACGCTCATTATTTGCAATTTACGAGTGTTATTGATGCGTATATTCAATTCCTTTTGAATTTTTAAGCTCATAAACTTATTATCCGTTGTATAAAGAGTTTAAATATAGATGCAAGTGCGATGAACAAAATTTTCTCTGATATGGTAATTTTTTCCGATCTCTGATGTAATGCGTCGGCAATAGAGAGAGAAACTCTTGCGGCTGGACGCCCGTGATGTTGAAGGGGAAGAAGGAGACGAATAAAGCGAAGATCGATGATTCGAGGGTTACAAATTTTATCGGCGGACGGAATCACTAAAAGGTAAGTGATATTCTTATTTTGCCCTCAAAAATAGAAAAATGCATTTTAACAAAGGTAATGGAGAGATTAACTGACAAATATTAATACCAATTTCGCCCTTAAAGAATCGACGGGTCTGATTTAATTAAGGAGAAACCGGGCTTTTTTTCTGTCCACAGTAGAACGACCCTTATTTTAATACTAAATGTTAATCTTTTTGAAAGTTTGACAGCGGCTGTCAAACGGAACACGAGATGCTAATCTAAAAGCAGTTGTAGAGAATTTTAATAAAGGCATCTAGACCTAACTAAGTTGGAATTAATATTATATATTATGGGTCCACAAAGTCGCTTACAAAGAAGATTAAAATCTATAATACTTTCAAATGTTATAAATGCTAAGAAAAGTTGCAGTTGATAGAACCGTATTACCGAAAAAAGTAGCAGAAACTTAAAATTTTCAGAAGTAACGAACAAATCAGTTAATTTTCTCTTGTAAAAGTAAGAGTGTCTAAACTTTTCCTAAAATTTGGGGCTTTAGAAGTAATGAAACAATCAAACAATCAACCAAAAGACAGGCCTTATTTTTTGTGCTCATATAAACTTTCCCGAAGCCCAAATAACATTATTATACAACATGCGTTTACTGATTGCAAATTGGCAATTGCTTTTCAAATATGCTAAGTGACATCCCATCTACAGT
The DNA here is from genome assembly GCA_027725995.1 of Rhynchospora tenuis. Taxonomy (NCBI): domain Eukaryota; kingdom Viridiplantae; phylum Streptophyta; class Magnoliopsida; order Poales; family Cyperaceae; genus Rhynchospora; species Rhynchospora tenuis. Next base: position 66,494,450 of record CM050889.1, on the reverse strand, counting down.
GACATCCTGCCATCCCCTCTCTCTCCCTTCAGATTCAGTCCAAGTCCAACAAACACGCACCGTCCCTCCTCTCCCTTCCAACTTCTCCCATCGTTTTTTCTCCCTCAATCTTATGCCTCCCTTCCCTTCTGCACCAGCGGACCCTCTTCTCTCTTTGGTATTTATATACTCCCCGAAAACATATTATATGCTCCCCTATGTCAAATTATGTACTCCCTTATGTTATAATAAATACTCCTAAATACGTCTTTATTTGATATTTATATACTCCCCGAAAACAGATTATATACTCTCCTATGTCAGATTATATACTCCTAAATATGGAGATGTCAAGGATGTCAAATTACTGGAATGTCCCCTATCAGAACTGATTACTTTTGTTTTTTTTTTTGTTTTTTTTTTTTGAGAGACTAGGTAGGGGCTACCTAGGAAAACAGAGAACAAACAGAGAACTGATTACTTTTGTTAAAGAAGGATTCTAGCAAGTACATAGGCTGCCCACGAGGCCTTTCATTCAAAAAAAAAAAAAAAAAAAAAAAAAAAAAAAAAAAAAGCAAGCACATACATAGGCAAATTGGCAAAAGAACATAGATCTACTGAATCCGTATCCTCTGGTCTGCGGACCTCTGGACTTCGGTGGTCTTCCTTAAATCAGAGCCGTCTGATTTAATCTCAACGGCTATAAAGGAGCCCCGTGAATAGTACCAGATTGATAGGCCCGAAAAAATTCAACCGTTCTGATCAAATCGGACGGCTCGGATCAAAGAAGACCACTGGACTTCTTCTAAAGAAGTCCAGAGGATACTGGTCCTAGATCTACTTATCAAGCGCTCAACTCCATTTACGTAAATTTCTTAATTTGGAAAATTAATATGGAAAATTTAGTCTTGTATAAGGATTCCAAATGACATATTTCTAATTTCTAAAGATAAGTTGTCCTGAAAGTAAAGACCCGATCCGTACCAACTGGTCTTCAGAACGTACACCAACCCAATTAAGCACCATAACGTTTGTGCAGATAAAAAACAAAATTAAAAATGATAAGAGAAGAGAATAACCAACATTATTTCTCTGGTTTTATTTCTATATTTCAACTACACTGAAGCATTCTAACGCACTAACTAATACCAAATATACCAAAAGTGCCTCAGAACAGTTAATATACATTAAGAGAACATAAAACTAAACAGAAAATGAGATGAGAATTTCCTTCTTAACATCCAAATTAAGTAATCAATTAAATCAATCATGCCTCTCCTGTACTGACTCTGGCTTGACGGCCGCAAGTGGCAACACAGCCAATGGCTCAGCTTGGCTCGCCTCCTCACTCCTAAACTGATCAAAGTAATTCCTCACCTCCTCCGCAATCATCTCCCGGACAATATCCACAAAACCCACCATATCTCTCTTCTCGACTTCCCCTTCCCACCTTTTCTCACCTGCCATCTCGCCAGGTGGCCCAAGACTTAGAGAGGTCTCTGGCTCGGGCATTGCTGACACATCCTCTGAACTTTGCCTCTTAGGCGGTGATTCACAGTCTGACTCGGCAATATGCAGATCAGGCACCAAGTTGGAGAATTGTGATTGTTGGAGGCGCCGGCGCCTGCGAAGGGATGAATTCCAATGGTTCTTGATTGAGTTATCAGTACGACCTGGAAGGAGCCGTGCAATTGTCGCCCACTTGTTGCCATACCTGTTTACATATATTAAGATGCAGGAAATTTTGGTTTAATTTATTTCTGACATTATAAGTGTACAAATTGATGTTGAATCTAAGAGGTAAGTTCACAGAAAGATTGATACTCTATTACTCTTAACTTCTTGAAATTAATGAGTGCGTTGTTTGATTATATTAAACCTGATAGATTCATATTCACACAATTATATTTGATCTTTGATAGACGGTTTATAATGCTACATTCTAACCCTAATTATGACTTAAAACGTTATTATTTGATCAAATATTGATAGAATTGTTATGTTTTTAGGTTATAAGCCTTGGTACTTCTGTTTTGCCCCTATTGTTTTCAGGTTTTTCAATAATAAGTCAATTCTGGACGAAATCTGCGCTAAATCGAGACAATCTGGAATAGAATCAGACTTTCTGGAAGAAGCAGGAAATACAGCCCAGACGGACAGACTGGAGTCCCAAACGGACCGACTGACCGACCATGTCATGCCAGACAGAGCTAATTTCGACCATGCCTTTAATACTCTTCTAGAAGCTGATTTTCCACGTTTAGCACGACCTTTTGGCGGTTTATCCTGAGTATATAAGCAGGGGTAGGGCATCCCTAACCCCTGTCACAAGTTAGAGAGAGATTTGAAGCGAAATCAGAGCCAGGATACTGTCAGACGGTCCGACTGAGCATCCAGACGGTCCGTTTGAAGGTCTCAGCAGAGAATTGTAGGAGATTAAGCATTGATTTTTGTTGTGATCTGTCTTAATACTCTACGTTGTTGATGAAACCTCTTCTATTATTCTGTTTTGATACGATGTTAGGTTAAGTATTTAGATTTTAGGGGCTAATGGTTGTGAACCAATTTAAGTAGTTGTTATTCGAATCTTTTGATCAATTTTTATATTTGCTTGTGATTTCTATCTTTTGGTTTGATTATTTGCTATGTTGAATTTGTGATTGCTTAGGTAGAATTGATTAAACCAAGTAGATTAAGGCCTTGTCTAGTTGGTAACAATAATTTATACCCTTGCATGATTTGATTTGACTAATTGAGGATTGAAAGTAATCGAGAGATGAAATCAGAACCAAGTAACCGAAAGGTGAACCCTTCTCGCAACGAGAGTTGCGAGATATCCTCTGTATGAAAGATAGATTTTAGAATCCTTAAGCCAAAAACGAGAGTTGATTAACTTAGGTTTTTTAATTGATTTAAAGATTTGTCCTTTCGATTTGAAATTGAAACGAGAGTTTATATTCATTGATTTTGGATTTTTATTTAAATCTGCACTTTGTCAAGTTAAAAACCTTTCAAATCTTTTGTTTAACCGTGATTCAAATATATTGATTAAGAAATTAATCAATATATTGGAATCAACTACTTAAAGAAGTTTGCAACTAAAACCCCTTAACCTTTTTATTAAGTTTTATTCAAATCGTTTAACTTTTGACTTTAGTTTTTAAAACTCTTTTACTTAGTTGTATAATTCCTTAGTATTTAAATTTTGAAATCTGTTTTTTAGTTTTAAACAATTATTTTCCTTCTTAAAGTCTTAAGCAAATTAAGAATTAGGTTAAATTATAATCCCGTCCCCGTAAGTTCGACCCTTAGCTTTACTACGATTGATTTAAATCAGGTAGAACCAAGGTATTTGTTTAAGGTTTAAGCCTCGATCAAATTGGCGCCGTTGTCGGGGACGGTGAACATAGTTTTACTTTTTTTCTTAATTTTATTAAGACTTTATTCTCTTTTCACAATTTGTTCTTGTCCTTTTATTGTAGATTGAGCGAGCTGGCTAGAGGACGGAAGAAACACAACTCTCGAACTCCAGCCAATCACAACCACTTTACTAGGAGCAAGGGAAATCGTGCGAAGAGCCCTCAACCTTCTGCTTCATTTGCTTCCCGAACTGTTCGTTTCCCGAAAAAGAAAATCGAAGGGCAAGAAGGACAATCGTCTGCAACTCCACTGCATCAGACTCCTTTAACCTACAGCAGGGGGTCAGAAGCCAGTTTGAACCAGACACCAGACGACCTCCAGACGAACCGCCTGAACCACTCCAGACGGACCGTCTGGAACTCACCTGAGACACCATCCATCCAGATCACATACGAAACTGACGTTTCCGACAACGACACCATGAATAACGACCTCAATGACGCAGGCAATGGCAGGGGAGATGAGGAAGAGAAAGGAGACATTGATCTAGAAGCATTCAAGCAAGCCTTGGACGATGCTCTCAAGGCCTTAAAGGATCAAGATCTCCACCGCCCACTTCGAGATAGGTGCTCCAACCGCAGCCAACGTCCGACGAGGGATGGAATCGCCGAAAGCAGCACGGACTAGGGACAGCTTCCTAAATCCATCTCTCATCACCCTCGTGCAGCAAGTTGCTTGTTGATTAAGGGTGGATCGCGCCATTTTAGGCATTTTTGCTTCCATTTTGCTGGAACTACATGTGGCATGTGCAGTTCTCTTAAATTATGAACTATATGCATTGTTATTATTATGAGTACTGATTCTGGTGAAAGCAGAGGTTCAATACATTTCTAATGCGAAAAATCAGGAGAATCAACAAACTTGCACAAGATGATTGTAGGCCTTCTTTTCGGCTTTCACTTGTATTATAAAATTGAAACGCATGCATGAACCTGTTGCTAGAAGACGAAATAATAAAGCTCAACAAGTCCCTTTTAAATGGACGCGTCCTTTATTTTCTAAAATTAGAATGCCTTTCTGTTATGTTATTTCCCTTTCAGTGGCTTTTCAATCGTAATAAGTTCCCGAAGGGACAAGGAAGAACGCATGCCTAGACATGCTATACAACTCCAAAACGGCGCCAATCAAGTAGGAAATGATGTATAGTAGCAGAGAGAACCAAAAAGAAACACACAAGAGAGAAAGAAAGAGAAGGAACTGACCATTTTCAAAAAGGTGCTTATTTTTTACTATATCTTTGATTAATGTAAGATACTCCTCTCGACTATGAGCAAATAACTATTAGTTCTCTTAATATCCTAATCAAAGCTAGAACCTATCTAAAGCAAGATACTCGTCAAGGTTCCTTTTTTGTTTAAATAGAACCCCATCAACACCAGAGACAAACTTTCAAGTTCTTTTCATACCCATAATGACAGTTCGACCTCCGTACCAGTTGGGCTCCTCAGAAGCCACTCATTTCTCTTTAAAAGTTAACCTTTTCTTGTTTAGTAAACAAAAATAAAAATTGTTTTTTGTTTAAAGTTTTGAAGGAGATGGCTTCTGGTGCAATATTGCTCTGTTTTCTTGCAATGTCAATGAGTTTTCATGGATCAGTGGGAGAATCTCTTCATAGTAAAACACCGCGAAGGCTTCTTGTAGACACAGACATGGATACAGATGACTTCTTTGCACTTTTATATTTGTTGAAGCAGAATCGATCTGAATTTGATCTCAAGGTTAGACTTTCTCTACTTTTCTTATATATTCATCGTGCAAATTCATCAAATTTGGATCTAATAAAAGGATACATGAGTTATGGTTTGGCTCCTTTAATGTATAACTGAAGTTGGTTTTGTTTCATATATGTAATTATTATTATTAATCATCATCATCATCATCATCATTATTATAGAAGGTAGCCCTTGCTCTGAGCCTCATATAAAATACAATGGAATTATATCAAATAGTTCAAAAGGCTTCCTTGTTAGTAGTATATAAAATAGAGGTATATAGGAATGCTGGTTCCTTTGAAACTTTGCTTGTTATTTTTGTTCCTTCGCAAAAAGATCTTGTTCTGTTCTTATTTTAATACAGAACAGACAAACTGGCCCCTAGGTGGCATGTCTTTGAATAATTCTTCCTTTTTCTTTTTAAGAAAATGTTCCTTTCGGATAACTAGCATATATTCATGTATTTGACTTTGCACTTTCGGCAGGTAAAATTTTAGTTGGAATAAAAATTTTGGATAAAAGAAAATATAACATCATATAATATTGCGGTTTGAATCTAAAGAATACTGTTGGTTAATTATAGTTTCTTTGTTTCTTTATAGCCGTATCTGTAGGTCAATATGGAATCCTATATCAAATAATCAAGCGCAGCTTCGATTGTTGAAATTAGACCTCAAAAGACATCATCCATGCTTGATAATTATAATAGGACCTTCTTCTGTTATGTTTTTACAAGGAAATTAAAAAAAAAGGAAGCTCGTTTATAGTTAATTCTAAGGTTTTTTTCTCGGTACAGGAGGTAACAATAAATGCAAATGCATGGTCAGATGCTGGACATGCAGTTGACCACTTATACGACATTTTGTATATGATGGGTCGTGATGACATAAAGGTAGGAGTAGGAGGAGAAGGCGGTATATCAAATGATGGTAAAATACATCCTGATGTTGGGGGATATCTGCCTCTAATCGATCAGGTATGAAAACAATTTTGAATGTGACTATTTTATCCTTCTGATGCCTGATCCGGCTACAAATCTGATATAACCAAGTTTATGTTTATATGCGGAAGTGTGATACAGAGCATGTCAACAGTAGGCGACTGTCGTTACAGGCAAGCTATCCCAGTTCGGTTAAATATCGACACAAATTTTGGACTCAGAAGGAGCTTTCTTCCACAGGTACAGCTGAAGAACTACATGTCAATACATTACCAATTCTTTACAGCTTGGGTAAAAGAAAGGAGAAGAGAATGGAGTCTTTTTACTACTGCCTCGGTACTGCACACTCATGTTTTATTCAAGATATTTTTTACTACAGGGTAACAGGCGATATATACCACTTGTTCAACCGACAGCACAACAAGTGATGATAGACACCATTTCAGACGGTCTGACAACTGTCATTCTGATTGGATCACACACAAATTTTGCGATTTTTCTCATGACACACCCTGAATTGAAGAAAAATGTTGAGCACATTTATGTCATGGGGGGTGGAGTCCGATCAAATAATCCAGTAGGCTGCTGCCAGGAAAATAACACTTCTTGCAAGCCTTCAGGACAGTGTGGTATAATTGGTAATTTGTTTACAGGATACACGAGTAATCCTTATGCAGAGTTCAATATATTTGTGGACCCCTTCGCTGCATATCAGGTAAATATATACGAAATATATAGTTTTTTCTTTTTCCTTTTTTCTTCTTTTTTTTTTTTTTTTTTTTTTTTTGGTAGGAGGTTCATCTATTGCATTGTCTTAAGCACAATTGAATATATACCAGGAAACACAATGGATAGTAGATTATACAGAACTAAAATAAATAGAAAATTTTTTCTTAATTATGAGATTTGAATATGTAGGTCATTCACTCTGGCATTCCTATAACCCTTGTGCCACTCGATGCAACCAACTCCATTCCTATAACTGAGCAATTCTTATCCGAATTCAAGCAGCATCAGAACACTTTGGAGGCACAATACTGCTACCAGACTATGAAATTTTACACTGTAAGCTCTTCTATTGAATCGACCTGTATAGGAATTGACCAGTGTAGTACTAACATCTGCTCCCATACTACAGCCTGACAGGATAATATCTTTTTTCTTATTTGATTGTTCATTAATTTGTCACAGGCTTCTTTTATGTGGGATTCGTTCACTTCAGGCATAGCCATATCAATTATGCGCAATGGAGATAAGTACAATGGCGAAAATGAATTTGCTGATATGGAATACATGAACTTAACTGTAATCACCTCCAACAAACCATATGGAGTAGATGATGGCTCTAACCCATTTTTCAATGGACGAGAAGTCCCCAGATTTAATTTAACAAAGTATGGAGTACACAGCGGTCATGTTCAAACGGGACTTGATGATCTCTTTTGCCTAATCAATGGTAGTAATACAGGCAGATGTGAGGTAGCTTTCAAAGTCGCTTATTAAATTTGCAAATTATTCAATATTCTTTACATAATACTTGCATCTCATATTGTATTCCTAGGATGGATATACCAAGGAAGAAAGTGGTCCAGAGGCAATTCAAGTTCGAGTAGCAACAAAAGCAAAAGTAAATCAAGATCCTAAAAGTTCACTCGATAGGGAATTTTTCAAAAGTTTTCTTGAGGTAATTGCTTATTTTACAAGCGAAAATATACTTGTTTAACAATAATTTGTATCTTGTACAATTGAGATAATGTTTAATATGACATACATATTGTCATAGGTTTTAAATCAACCTCAACAAACAGGACGCTTTAATTTCACAACCGAGTTCCCATATTACAAAGAAATTTATTACAAGGAAAATATTGCTGATAAATCTAAAGGAAGACCTGTTGTTTTCGACATGGACATGAGCGCTGGAGACTTCCTGTCCCTAATATACCTTCTCAAATCTCCAGCTGATCAAATAAATCTTAAGGTAAATTTACTGTACACAATGATATAGTTTATTCCGTCAAAAGTTCAACTCGGATTCTTCTTATTTTAATTAGGGCATACTTGTTAGCGGCAATGGATGGTCAGATATAGCTACCATAGATATTATTTATGACGTGTTGCATATGATGGGTCGTGATGATATACTGGTTGGCCTCGGCGGTACCAATGCACTGGGTGCACCAATACTTGGTTGCAAGTATGTTAAGGCTATTCCGAAGGGCAGCGGTGGATTACTCGATTCAGATACACTTTTTGGACTTGGTCGGTTATTGCCAAGAAGTCCTCGAAGGTATCAACTATATGCTAGGAGCCTGTTCTCATTCCTGCCTTTTCCATAGTGTATATAATGTAGTATCAATTCTCATTCCCTTGCAGATACACAGCTGAAAAATCAACTGAACTAAGGCAGCCATTGGCATTTGAAGTCTGGCAGTCTATTGCAAGCAAGCTTGATCCAGATGAAAAGATCTTAATATTAGCAAATGGACCTCTCACTAACATAGCTAATATAATCCTCCTAGATAAAAGAGCAAGCTCAGTGACAGAGGTCTGTTTCTTATTTTTCTAATTTTTTGAAGAGTAGTTTCCACTATCATGTCAATACTAACTGATTGACATCTCTTAATTTGATATATAGAGTATTTACATCGTCGGAGGAAATATCAAGGATGAAGAAAATAAAGAGGGAAATGTTTTTACCATTCCATCGAACAGATATGCTGAGTTCAACTTCTTTCTGGATCCTCTAGCAGCCAAGACTGTAATTGAATCGCATATAAATATTACTCTTATCCCACTTAGTATTCAGAGAAAATTAAACTCATTCATGTCAATGATTGAAGCTCTAGAACATGTCAAGGGGACTCCTGAAGCCCATTTTTCATGCCGCTTACTGTCCTTGATGCAAAGACTTAAACAGAGACATGTAGCATATCACCATATGGTAATTAAAATGAGTTACAGTTGTATTTGGTTTTCATCATCATTCTTTATACTCTATCATGCAAGAATAGGATAATCCTTATTTGGAAATTACATGTTCTAGCAGGATATATTTTTGGGTGAAATTCTTGGGGCAGTTTACCTCGTAGAAGGATCGAAATTAAGTCATGAGGTGCTGGTGAAGTCAATTAGAGTATTGAGCAATAACAACATCAGTGAAGATGGACAAATTATAATAGACAACGATCACGGGAAATTAGTGAAGGTAATAACTGACATTGAAAAAGAAGCATACTATACAAATTTTGCTAATTTATTAAACAGTAAAAGACAGTCTGCGGTGATTGCCAGTTTTGATGAGCAAAAGAAACTGTGGAGCAACCCATCTGAATTCTATCTGTTATAATTTTCAAAGCTTTTTAGTATTAAATGGAAAGAAAGTAGAAAGGAATACAGGTTTATAAGCAAGATCATCTACACTGTAATTAAGAGAACATATATATATATATATATATATATATATATAGGTAGACAAAAAATTTATATGCGTATTGGTTCATTTCTTCTATGTACACATATTTTTCCTTTGCGTGCCCTTTTTTGTCTTTTTAATTTTTCCATTGCTCCATATGCCCTGCGGTGTAAAATTAATTGAAAACTAAAATACCACAATGTGGACTCTTGAGATAAGTCCAGGCTCAATTGATATCTAAGAAAAGCGGTTCGTCCACTCACATATAACCTAGGTACACTATAGTTTCAACACAATAAATTGTAATTTTTCTTGGCCAAAGGATTTTTTTATTTTTGGAAAGTAAGTAGACAGTTGAGTACATCTTTTCATTTGACTGAAATAAAGAGTTTTTTTACATGGCAAAGAGAAATAAATATCCTCCGTGATTGAATCGATGGCAGCAACGATTAGTTTTGGCATAATTCATACAAATATATGAATATGATGTGCGACTTTACAAGCAAGTCACAATATGTTTATTTATAAGAGCTGTACTGTGCTTCGGCCCAATATCTACTGGTAACTGGGCTAATCCCAGTGCTTTTGATAGCTAAGAAAATTTTGTTGATTATTGTTATTTTTTTCTTTGAAAATAAGGGTTTGCTCCAGAAAGGTTTAATGGAGGGAAAGGAAAAAGAAGGTTAACTGACTAAATCTGTCCAATGCAGTTAACCTTCTCCAAAATATAAAAATTAGAAGGATAACCAAGAAGAATGGAGAGGAATGAAGGTGAACCTATAAATATTTGAAGAAATGTGTAACCAAGATTACTCCTAAATTTGAGGTGTAACACCCTTCTCTTCCCATCTCTTCCCATCTCTTCCAATTCATTTTCTTTTCTTTTCCTAACAAATTTTGGAGCAAAGCCTTAAAGTAGAGCAACGCTCTGGCAGTTTTCATTAAGAAAAATTGTTGGCTTTAGAAACATTTAGATTATTTTCGAATTTTGATAGAAGAATAGGACGTAATAATAAAGAATTAGTATTATAATTTATTTTTTTCCCTTAGAACTGCAAGAATAAGTATTATACTTACATTCGACAGAGATATAAAATACAAGATACAGAAAAATACATAATTCATATAATTGTTATTAGGCCTGTCAAACGTGGTGAAATGCCACGGAATACCCTTTTCCATTAACCGTACCGTTTAGATAAACAATACCGCATTTGATTTCGCAAACCGTTTCATTTAAGAAACGGCACAAAATACCATTCCGTTAACTGTGCCATTTCATAAATACCACATAAAACGGTTTGAAACTGGACTGAAACGGTCGAAACGACACATCTGTATTTCGTTTACCGTTTTGTTATTGAAACGAAATAAAAATAGGTACCGTTAATCGTTCCGTTTCGGTTATACGGAACGGCATAACGATTACGGCAGTGCCGTTGACAGGTCTAGTTGTAATTAACAGAGGTATAAAATGGAGAAATGATACGATAACTATTATCATTGCAGCCTACGGGTTTCTTTAATAAAAAAAATCTCTTATCATTACGAGTCTTTCGTATGAGATGGGAGTACGTTATGTTGTACAGCAATGCAGATACAAGTATTGTATCGAACACAATACGTGTGATATTAACAATTTCTAAACATTAGTAATACATATGGCTTTACATGTATCAATTATTTATTTATTTATTTTGCGTGGGAAAACTGTATATTTAAAAAGAAAATAATGTATAATTCTCAAATATTGAAATGCTAGAAACGTAATTTTTAAATAAATGTACGATGAAAGATGTGTATGATGGAAATAATCCAAAAGAGTATTAGGGAAAATATATTTATAGTTACCTTTTCAGTCATGAAAACAAATTTTTATTAATAAAAAGTATAGAGGATCTTATTAATAATTTTCTGTAGAGCAATAAAGTTAGAGATAGTCAATGGAATGATATATTAGGAAGGAAACATTAAGGGTCTTATTAATAATCTTATTAATAATATTAGGAAGGAGACATTAAAGGTGTATGATGATTGAAGATTGATAGCAAGAGACTTAGATGGTTGACGGAGATGCATAATTAGAGATGTTTAGTAGTGTCATTTAGATTGATCTATAAATATTCAATGTAATCTATAGTATTAATTAAAATCCATGACCATATTTTTTACAGTTAAAAATAATTTTCTCTTTTTATATTTTTTATAATTAAAATAATTTATTTTTTTAATATATTAAAATTAGTTGTACCAATCATTATTTAATTTAAGAAATAAAAATATTTGGTAATTAAGGTGGTTCATGCCTAATTGTTATTTGACATCTTCAACCGTTGCTTTAAATTCCTACACAATAAATTTTATAAAATAATAAAATATCATAATCTAACTTGTAATATGATCATTGCAAATGATAATCAATATTAAAATTTAAAAAAAAATCTTTGTATAACGACACTTGATTTGTTGCAACAAATTCAATAATTAAATGTCATTAAAAATTTCCATATCGAGCAAAACTCGATGTATCCTCTAGTTTCAGTTAATTTAGCATAATTCAATATAAAAGCCTTTGCTATTATACAATTTCAAAAGAGTTAATGGCCGGCCTAGTGAGAAAAAAGGTTGGGTGGGAACTTGGAAGGTGACTATTTTGAGTTTTTGACTCTTGAGGGCAGCAGCCTTACAATTCAGAAAAGAAAGAAATATTTTTAAGAATAATATAGCGAAATATTAAATACTTTTAAGAATATCATAGTGTGTCGAGGCGTATTGGATACACAGTCTTTTGATAGTAACTAGACATGGCAGCCGTAGTTTCGCTGCACTATATTTTTTAGATAGAAGAATAATCAAATCTATTTCGTCAAATTTGTCAAAATTTCTAATGTAAAAATATAAAAATCTCCGTTAAAATCTTGCTAAAATTTGTAGATAAAAATTTATAAGTTCAAAATTAGTAATTTCTATGATAGAAAGTTGTTAGGAACTCAAGTCCTTGTGCAATTTTAATTTTTTTATTAACATTTAATAAGCAATTAACATGCAGGATTAACGGATCTAGTTATTCAAGTAGTTAATACATAAAGGAGAAGGTGTAGGAGATTTATACCTCTTCTAGTATCGTAACTAGAAGGCTCGACCTTTGCTTAGGAGTCGATGAATGCGCGCCTTCGCTGCCTCTAGTCCATCTAGAAGATTAACCAAAATCTATAAACAAGTGCTAGCTTGTTTTGAGATGATAGCTAATTCCCTTTTGATTTTTCTTTGCTTGATTAACTATTTTTTTTGGAAAGAAAAAACGCTCAATACATGAGCTATTGAGAGAGAGATGGAGGCGCCTAGGACAAAAAAATTCTGCTCTTTTAATTCTTGAGCAAGGGAATGCGAAGTGAGAGGCAAAAGATTTAGGGCTCGGTGTTTCCATAAACAACGTTGCCATATTTTGTTATTTCTAAATCTTGCTCTCTTTTTATAATTTTGTTTTGACAAAATATCCCTTCATTGCTGAAATTTGTGTATGATTATAGGCTATATAACATATTATATTAGCATATTAATCAACTTCATTAATTAATCTCAAATCAGGCTTTTAAATAACTAATTAAATAAAAGGCCAATCAGCTCAATATAATAAATATAAGCTGAACGAACTTAATTATTAACTCATTAATAATTATTTTGGAATTAGCATATGCATTATATTATTTCTATATGATCCATTTGAGTTAATTAATTATAACGGTTCGCAAGGGTATATAATTAAATAATCAACTTATCATATTTTTGCAGTACTCGCTGCTGCGAATAAATAAATAATGCACATATGGTAAAATTCTATTTGTATGACCCTTTGAGGATTTATGCTATGTTGGCTATGAAAATAAATCGCTATTTATTTGCAATAATCATAAGCGGTATCTAGCAACACGTTATGATTTCCAATTCGCATAAATAAATAATGTACTAATACAATCATTTAATCTTGCATAAGAAATGAGTATCTTATTGTTTTGATTCCTATGTCACATGATATCCTTGTATAATCCAAGATAGGAATGTATCACTCTTGTAGATTATACGTTTCTTGATCTAGAGATGATTGCATAAGTTGCTAGCAAACAATCCATCTCCACCAAGGGGCCCAATAGATATCATCACTCACTAGGTATACTAATGAGGGACATACGGTTATCTTGATGAACAACTTTTCCCCGCACAATTCAAGAGAACATGAAATAAAGTCCGTATAGCAGCCCTTATTAGGAATCAGCGGTAGTCAATATTCATAAAACCTATTCTCATGTGGAAAAGCTAAATCATCTCAAACTCGGAATCAAACACGTATGAAATAAATAATGACACATAATACAATCCATATATTTATTTCATTAGGTCATGTCCTGTGCTATGTTCCAATAACATACACATGCAATTAAGTTAGTAACTCTTTACTTATGATTTGTAGAACTTAATCATCGCTTAACTTGCATACTAGTCTTATATGACAATTAATGTTCCTTGTTAATTATCAAGACTATGAACAGTTTCGATTTATTATTGTCATTTACTATTAAATGAAGTACAGTGATCCACAATTCAGATCCTCAATCTGAATGAACTGTCAACAATAAAATCTAGGAACAAATGATCAAGTATCATCAATAACATAAACTAATTAAGTCATTAAACCATTGACTTCTAGGACATAACTCCAACAAAAGTCACCATATAAATTTGACATAATTTTATGCCAAAAGCAACTTCTTGCATAAATTCAGATCGATCGATCAGCGAAAATTGGAAGGCTCAGATCATATGTTGTAGGAGGGGATATTTTTTTCCCCAAGATTAGGTAGGAAATATTTTAGATTTCTAAATATATTTACATTTGATTTTCAAATACATTTACTTCAAAAAAATTATTTTTAACAAAGATAATTAATTTATTGCGGTCAATACAATGCGGCCACACATCTTTATTAATAGTATAGATTGGAGAAAAAATATTTCATGTCACTACTAAACTTGTCAATTTAAAATATATCATATTGATATATTTTAAACGACTAATTGAATAAATGCCACTATAAAATTGTCGAAATTGGTTTTACAATACTTGTTCTATTTAAATTATTATCAATTATATATTTATCATTCTAAGATCACCACGCCATTTTTTTTAGCACTGGTTAAATATCTATCTTTAAAATCGGTTGTCAAGCGCTGCTAACGAGAGGTGGTGTTAAAAAATATATAAAACCGGTGTTAAAAATGCGGTGCTACAAACCAGCCATAATCAAAATCTAAAAAGCAGTCCATCTTTAGGATCGTTTTTTATTAAAAAAAAATTAGTCTTAATAATAACGTGATCAATTTTCAGTCAAAAATTGGCCCTAAAGATGGATTGCTTTTTTAAATTATTTCTTCTATCTTTAGGACCTTTTTAACAAAACAAAAATGATCTTAAAGATGTTTTTAGCATCGGATTTTTGTAAAAAATCGGTCCTAAAAATCAACAACAAATAAAAAAAATAAAATATTGGGGGCTAGCCACTTTTTTCCTGTTTGTCCCCAAATTTATATTTCGCTTGAGTTCCTTCGGATAATTCAAATTAGTTTATAACTAAGTCCACAAATTGGGTTAAACAACACACAAACCAATTCAATTAAAGCAATCAAGTGCATGCACAAATGGTTCAGATCAACACGAATTCAAGCACTTCAATTATTTAGAATCAAGTATCTAAGATTGCTCCAATTAATGGGAATCAAATTGAGCCAAATAAAGGACATGGTCAATGCCTCCACGCAGCTCAAGTCAGCACCACCAGTGCCTCCAACCTCCAAGCTGAGTAGCAAAGAGAGTTTTACGAAGAGATTAAAAAAGGAGATCGAGGGTTTTATCAGGCCAGAGGCGCTAGAAGTAGAGATTGTCAACTTGTGGTCATAGTTGTAGTCCTTGTTGAGCATATTTGAATAAAAAAAAATTAAAGATTAGTGCCAGGAGTCAATCAAACACTTAAAACGAAAACTATTTAGAGAGGATCTCATTCACCTTTCACTTTCTTTCCGATATTAGAGAACAACCCTTGCTCTTTCATCTCCGAGTAGAGAGAGATAGAGAGATGAGGGGTTGATGTGAGGGGGACCTCCCATAGCTGCTCAAGGTTGAGGGTGAAAGGAATGAAGGAACTACGAGAGGGGCAGAGAAAATTTGAGCAAGAGAGAACTTAGAAATTTTTTGCGTAAAGAGAAGAGTGATGGAGGCAGAGAACTTATATATAAATTAAAAAAATATTGGACTTTTAACACCAATTTTTTATTAAATAATTGATGCTAACATCGTGGCGATTTTTTTCAGAAGATCTTTAGCACTGGTTATTAACTAAAAAATCGGTGCTAAAAAATTAAAAAAAAAATCGGTTTATCTTTAACACCGATTTTGCTTAATAACGAGTGCTAATGATTGCAATTTTATCCCCGTTTTTTTAGAAAAATCAACGCTAAAGATAAACTTGTTTTTTTTTTTGCAACTCTTTAGCACTGGTTTTTCTAAAGATAAACTCTGATTATTTTTAAAACTGATTTTCTTAAAAACATGTGTTAATATGGTGGTGCGAAAAATTGTTTCTCATTTTCTCCATTTACACTGATATTAATTTTGTTTTATTTCACATCTCTCATTTTAAATCAACTACAAATCATGTAGACATTTTGCCTTTTTTTTGTCTCCTTTTTTTCTTTTTTTTTCTTCTTCTTCTCCATGACTGATCCCTTTTGATCGTCTTGCTCTGATACCAATATGTTAGAAAATATTTTTAAAATTTATTGATTATTCTCTCTTATAGTTTCATTCTTTCCATTCCTGTACTTATATAGATTTATGATGACATTTATTGCATCTATTAATAACTTATGACCATTACATTCACCTTTTTTTTTACCTAATAATAACCATTACATCCACTTCTCCTATGAAACTCTTAGAATTTAATTCTTTACGGTTTCTAAACATAAATCTTAATTGTAGTAATTAAGTTTATATTTTCAACATCGTCAAGGAGAGAAAGGAAGTTATTTGAGTAAGCTTGTTGCAAATCATTTACATCCATGGCTCTCGTTTCACCCTCATAGCTCTTTATTTTTCTATTTTACTTATGTTTAGGGTTTAAACTTCGACAGAGAGATATAATAGTGGTGGGGTTATTTAAAGGAAGTTGGATGAAAGAAACGGTCTCTTCTAGAAGGGTGTGGCTCGTCACCATTACACATTCCAAATTGACGCTCTTTTTGTGATCTCGAGTTCTTATTTATTATCATACAGTCCTAAATAATTTTGACAATAAATCATAAAAATTATACTTATGGGAAGATAAGAAGTAGAGATAAGAAGATAAAAGATAGAATTTATAACCGTACTTTTTTTTGAGTTAGGTAGGTTAGTCTGATTTCTTAAAGCTTCTAAACAACTTTCACAATAAAAATAAGAAATTATGCTAATAGTAAGATAAGAAGTAGAGATAAGAAGATAAAGATAGAATTTATCATCTTTTGTTTTACACGTTTAAAGTCGTGAGTTGAGTTAGGTAGGTGATTTCTTAAAATTTTGAAATAATCCATTATTCAATTATTTAGTTAAATAATAGAATACTGTGCTTAATAACAATTTCAATCTTTCTATCCATCCATTCAAATGTTCAATATTATTTCAAAATAGTCATAATTATGACTCATAGCATAATCCTTGTTAATCAAAATATAAATAATTTATTTTGACGTTTTATATTAAGATCGAAATACCTTTGTATAATTTCACGTCTAATATCCTCTATTTAAGTTTTGGAATAACATACTAATAAATTTAATATAATTGGAAAAGAGGTAAATACATCCAAAAGTTTCCTTCTTTTCATTGTATAGGTACATTGGAAGCGATTGAAATTCAAATTATTTCCTTTGCAGGAATGGTTAAAATTAAATACGTTAATCGTAATCAAAGACTTCCAAAAATTGTTAAATAACCATAAAGATTAGCAAGTTGCATGAACAAAATAATCATTAAGAATTTTCCGATAATATCTTCTATTTATTAATTTAAAAAACGTCAATGAAAATTTTCTAATTCTTCTTCTCAAAATTTTCATTGAATCATTTGCATAGTGGCAAGTAAATTACGTTCCTCTAGATTCAGCTTTGATAATATAAAATCAATAAACGGTTAAATCTGCACGTCTAGATAAATATTTGTTTTTTTTTTATTTTTTTTTTCTACTTCTCATGAAAAATTCTACACCAAGCTATGTCGAGGGTTCAATCCTCTGTAGACTTGAGGATGTGCATAAAATTATTAACATAAATTATGTTATGGGACGCTCCTTAGATAGAGGTTGTCACTCTAATGACATTTTGTTTTCTCGAAGACAATAAATTGTCGAGAAAGTTTATTATGCACCGTAGTGCATAGAGCTTTCTATGCACCGCGGTGTTTTTCGGGGGTATTTTTGTAAATTGACAAATCTAATTTAACAAATCTAATCTATATATTGAAATCTCGTAGAAAACCAAATTTTACTATTTTTGAGATTTTATTACTATTTTTTATGAATTTTTTAAAATCTGCTATTTTTGGAAACAAACTACTATTTCAACATTCCAAAAATGGCAGGTTTTAAAAAATTCGAAAAAAATAGTAATAAAATCTCAAAAATAGTAAAATTTGGTTTTCTACGAGATTTCAATATATAGATTAGATTTGTTAAATTAGATTTGTGAATTTACAAAAATACCCCCGAAAAACACCGCGGTGCATAGAAAGCTCTATGCACTACGGTGCATAATAAACTTTCTCATAAATTGTCTGTTAGTTGTTATTATATTACACTTGATACAGTTTACTGTCGATCAAATTTCATAGTCAACAAGCACGGATATACATAGAAAGCATGGATTTGAAGTTTTACATCTGAAATGAGAGATCAAGATATTACTCCACAGTTCGCATCAACTATCCTTTAGTTAAGTTCATGAATAATATAGTGAATTCAATAGAAATAGAAATGAATTAAAGATGTAAAAATGTGGTGACTTTCATTGTATGAGGCATGTTCGGACACAGAAAAAATAGACGTGTTGATGGCTCAAATTAATTCCATTGAAGAGTAGTCAAAAATTTTTAAATGTTCATCATAAAAACTTGCAAAAAAAAGTGTTAAATCATAAAGACTAACACGCTATATGATCAAAATAATCTTTAAAAATATCCCCAAAATACTTTCATTTTATCATATTATTTATAAAAACAACAAAAGAAAAAGTTTCAGATTCAGTGTCTCATTACAGGCCCTGATTAATATATTTTTTTACGCATGATTTCATTTCATTTGAATTAATTTTTTAGAATTTTGTTAAATCTAATTATATGGAAATTCGTACCTTCAATTCCTACCAAGATAGTCGCTATCTAGTCTTTCTAAAAATTATATGGAAATATCAACCAAATGACACCAAATCCGTTCTTTTTGATAAAAAAAAATTTCTAATGAAATGAAATCCCATGTTAAAAAAAAAGGAGTTTGATCAGGCCTAATTGTATTGAAAGTTTTCACACAAGAGAATTATGTTTCTCCTGAATTCCGATTAGATAGTATGAAATCATACACTTTACATACTGATTTTTTTTTATTTTTTTTTTTTGCATTTCTATAAAAAATATAGGACCAAATTTCACATATTGGAGGGAGGATTTGGACGACATGCCAATTTAACAATTTTATCAAATACAACTTTTTGAATACTGGGAGCATGTGCCGTTTTTGCATAGATGATATGCAGATAATTTCAATAAATAAAATTAAAACTCTTCTCAAATGCATGCACCAAAAAAATAAAGCGTAACCTTTCATTCCAGACCATATATGGAGTAGTGGAACAAGCTCATCCCTTTTTGGCAAATAGATACAAACATTGAAACAAATTAAAATTTGAAAGCAAAATTTAAGAGCAAATACCTTTCCAGCAAAATATCAATTTGTTTATTTTGAACCAGAATAAAGTATGCTAGTCTCACACTTAGCCCGCAATCAAGAGGGGTTTTATTCATAGACAAACCACTAAATAGACATTATAGATAGGAGAACGCTCACAAATTACAAACACCACAAAACAGTTGGTTCATCAAATCACAATTATTCCAATGCAAAAGCGATCACTGCATCTTAGGAATCGATCCACCAGATGCCACAATTTGTTGCTCCAGCTACAATTAATGAAATACAAAATTCAAAAACAAAGAGATAAGTACAAAAAATATCTTGCGGTGGACTAAAATTTTCGACTGAACTTGAGTTGACAATTATGAAGGAACGGTCCAGAATTCGTCCATGTAAAAAATTTAGTTTAATACAAAATTTTCTAAAATATAATGTTAATAATATGTAAATGTAAATTTAACAAAATAATAATAATAATCCATAATATACCGCAAATAGGGCGTCAAGCTTGGTCTTGAATTTCAGAAGCTCAAGATTGAGCTGTTCCATGCAACTAAGGCAACTGCACGAAAGATTGGTTTTTAAATTAATTGAAATTTAGATGGTTAAAAAGTCACTTAAATTAAATTTACTAAAATTAAAGAGCGACAAAAAAAAGAGCTTACTTTTGGAGATTACTTTCATCACAGCTGTTGCGAAGATTTTCACATGCAATTTCAACACTTTGGGCCCCAAGACTATCACAAAACATTAACAAAAAAAAATTATTGTTATTTTATTGTTACATCAAAAACTTCAAAACTGATCTTTATGGCAAAGAAAAAAACAAAAAAATAGTAGAAGTCACGTGATAGCTAATGGAACAAACAACTCTAACAATTTAGCTTGTGATTTGAATTGATTGCATTGTTGTCACCAATTGCATTTCTATTCAGACAGAAATTACTAGGGGAGCTGGTGTTTCAAGAGAGGCTGCAATAATAATATCACTCGGGGTTTCAGAAAGAAAATGGAAAAAGAGGCAAAAGCGACTTCGAGTTCTCAATAAATGTTTTAAATTATTCTCAAAGTGTGCCTCAAATAAATAGGCTAATGTACAAGAGAAAATAAAAACAAACAAATAAATAAATCATAACTTGTAAAAAAAATCACAAGTACATAAATAAAAAAAAAAAACATACACAACAAAATGAAGCTTTTTCGTCTTTGTAAACAAAGACGGACCAAAAATATTTTTTTAATAATCGATACCAAATCGAGCGAACTATAACTAGAAATCAGAAATTTAGACTAGAAAACCGCAACCAATATTTGCGATTCTTCGCAAAACTGTAAATATTGGATGCGATAAAAAATATAACATAGTAGCATTTGTAGAATATTAATTTTCAAACAAACATTAATAACACATAGTAGCATTTGTAGAATATTAATTTTCAAACAAACATTAATAACACAGTGATTTCCTTGTTACCTGTTTATTATAAATTTTATTCTCCACTCTCTTTGTTTCATTTCTTCCTTTTTAATGCCACATTATAAAAAAAAAAACACTTGATATGACTCATCCAACATAAATCTTATTCAGAACTCATCCACCAAAAATGCGCCCATGACTACCCATGAGAAATGTTCATTTTGAATAAAATTAATGCCTAACCTTAACTTTTATCAGGAATAATTGTTAGCTACAATGTGATGAGCACAGCAAAACTGTTAAATTACACTTCAGTTTACTACTAATAATAAAGTACTAATATCGTTGAAAAATGGTAATTATAAAATAACATAGGATTAAAATAATAATTGTCACGTAAAATTTCAATAATTTTTTTTATGTGATTTATCACAATACAAAAGTAATAATTGTTTTGGATGATATTTAATTATATGCATGTAAAGAATAGCCTCAGAAACGAAATATTTAAATTTTTCTAATTACCAAGCTTAGTATTTGAATCTACCAATTTTTGTGACACATAAGAAAAATTTTTGTAACCCTATTAAATAAGTTCATATGAATGGAACAATAACGCTTGCAACCTCTAAAAGCCTTGTCCTTTTTGGTAACATAAACATTACAAAATTATATGCATCTACTAAAAATAGATTTTAAAAAAACTTACGATTGACAGCTACCCTTCAATCGGAAAAGAAGTGTCTTGATCTTCATGTAATCTGTATTTGGCTGATTGCTTCATAAACAACAAATATCCAGAAAATTAATAAAACAAAATACAAACAAAAACTGTAGGTAATATTTTTGTGCGCCAAAGAGAAAGAGAGAAATTACAAATACGAGCTAATCTCATGGATGAATTGCTCAACACTCTCGTTGAAGATAGAAACTATTTGAACTAGAAACTCTGGATCCTTTTCATCTTGGAATTTTTGCAGTTCTTTAAACTGCTGGTTTACAATACCCTTGTAACAAAAAAGATGACAGAGAAAATTTTCATAAATTAATAATCTCATAAAAATTAAATGAAATGAAAATTTATATGAAAAATTTACAACAGATTCGGTACCTCGTCAAGAAGAGAAAGGAAGTGATTTGAGTAAATTTGTTGGAAATCATTTACATCCATGGCTCTCATTCTCACCCTCATTGTTTTGTATTTTTCTATTTTACTTGAGTTTAGGGTTTAAACTTCGGCGGAGAGACATAATAGTGATGGGTATTTAAAGGAAGTCAGATGAAAGAAACGGTCTCTTCTAGAAGGGTGTGGCTTGTCTCCATTACAACATTACTAATTGACACTCCTTTTGTGAGCTCGAGTGTTTATTTATTATCAGACGGTCCTAAACAATTTTGATAATAAATCATAAACAATTATGCTTATGGGAAGATAAGAAGAAGAGATAAGAAGATAAAGTTAGAATTTATAACTTTACTTTTTTTTTTCTTTCTTGTGTTAGGTAGGTTAGCCTGATTTCTTCAAGTTTCTAAACAAATTTGACAATAAATACCAAGAAATTATGCTTATGGCAAGATAAGAAGCAGAGATAAGAAGATAAAGATAGAGTTTATTATCTTACTTTTTTCTTTTTTACACGTTAAAGTCATGAGTTGAGTTAGGTAGGTATGCGTGATTTCTTAAAATTTCAATTATTTAGGTAAATAATATAACAGTGGGCTTAATAACAATTTCAATCTTTCTATCCATCCATTCAAACGTTCAATAATATTTGAATATAGTCATAATTATGACTCATAACAAAATCCCTTGATAATCTAAATATAAATACTTTATTCTGATGTTGTATAATACGATCGAAATATCTTTGTATAATTTCACGTCTAATATCCTCTATATTTAAGTTTGGGAATAATATGCTGAATTTAATATAATTGGAAAGGGGGTGAATACGTCCAAAAATTTCCTTCTTTTCATTGTATAGGTACAATGAAAGCGATTGAAATTCAAATTATTTCCTTTACAGGAACGGTTAAAATTTAAATATGTTAATCGTAATTAAAGACTACCAAAAATTGTTAAATAATCATAAAGACTTGCAAGCTGCATGAACAAAATAATATTTAAGAACTTGCCGATAATATCTTCTATTTATTAATTTTAAAAAGCTCAATGAAATGTTTCTAATTCTTCTTCTCAAAATTTTCATTGAATCATTTGCATAGTGGCAACTGGCGAGTAAATTATTTTCCTCTAGATTCAGTTTTGATAATATAAAATCAATAAACGGTTAAATCTGCACGGCTTGATAAATATTTTCTTGTTTTTTCTTTTCTTTTTTCTTGTCCACTTAAACTTTTGTTGCGTTTCTAGCTTTGTTGTAAACTTGACAACCGATATCTAAGTCTTTCAAAATAATAATTAAAGAAGGCCATCACCGAGCACAGTGGCAAATACAAACAATAAAAATGAATAACATTTGAAACCCAATAACGAAGAAAATTAGAAAGGAATATAGGTTTATAAAGCAAGATTATATATTCAGTAATTAAGAGAATATGTGTGTGTGTGTGTGGTGTGGGGGGGGGGGGGGGGGGGGGGGGGGGGGGGGGGGGGATATAATATTTTTAGGTATTGGTTCATGTTCTTGTATGTACACGCATTTTTTTCCCCCTTTGCCACGTTTCCTTTTTGGGTCTTTCTGATTTTTTGTTTAATTTTTTTTCTTTCGTCCATATGCCTTGCGGTGTAAAAACAATAGAAAACTAAAATACCATAATGTGAATTCTTGAGACTAGTTCGGGCTAAGTACAGACAATGAAGGTGAGACAAACATGGCTTACGAGCTGAATTGATGTATAAGAAAGGCGGTTCGACCACTCGATATATAACCTTACGTTTCAACTCAATTAATTGAAATTTTTATTGGGCAAGGATTTTATTTATTTATTTAGTTAATTTTTTTATTACATCTTTCATTTGGCTGAAAAATAAAGGTTTTTTTTACAAGGCAAATAGAATGTTCGAGAGAAGTAGTTATCCTCCGTAATTGAATCTATGCCAGCAACAATTAGTTTTGACATAATTGATTTGTGACTAAAGTTTAAAAGCAACTCACAATATCTCTATCTTTTAGTTAAAACAACTGTGCTGTGCTTCAGCCCAATAATTACTGGGCTGACCCATTTTTAGCTCTTGATGGCTAAACAAATTTGTTGGTTTTAGACACTTTACATCATTCTCGACGGAAGATTAATACGAAGAAATGATAAAATAAATAATAAAATAGTTGCAATTAACATAGGTATAGAGTAGAGGAATAATATGATAACTCCTATTAATACGAGACTTTCGTATGAGATGAGAGTTATGTTCTACAGAGATGCGCATACAAGTGGTAATTGTATCAAATACGATACACATTAACACATACTGTGATTTGACATTTTCTAAAACATTATAACACGATAAAGAAACAAAACAAAACAATGTTAAGCAAAAAAAAAAAATATGTTGCTCAGTAGCAAAGCAATTCTCATTTCTTTTCAGAAAAGAAAGAAAAATTTAATATTACACGCTTGTACGGTAACTCGTTCCAAGTTGGCAGTTGCTCTTCAGCGGTAGGTTTTTATTGGGTCGCAAAATCAACATTTTCGACAAGATATGTACTGATTACAAATATGTGTGTCGGGACTCGGGAGGTATCAAAAACCCGACCCTTTGATAGACAATATTAAAGGTTTTCGATACGCCATTTGGTATATATGAACTATGAAGCTTATTTGAAAATGGCGCCAGCTACGTACCATATCTAAACATCTATATATATTTGTCATGTGCTGTTTTGGTTCAAGTGTATCAAGGATTCAAGATTCAATGCACACTGGTACAGCATAGGATGAATTTAGTTTACTCGTCATTTATTTTTCTATACGACATAATTTATTTACCAGAGAGGTTAAGAATTATCATTTTTTTGTTCATTAAACATAACTTAATTAAAATAAAAATTATTTTCTCCTCAATTTATATTATTTTATCAGATATTTTCTAAAGTCATTCCAACTAATTTGTTAATCGATAAATATCCATTAACGATCCAATGGGACATTGTTAGTGTTCAATCATAAATGTCAAAATTTCGTCAATCGTTGCAGCGGAATAATTTCATCATTAGATCAAATATGGAAAGGCATGATCTAAGTGCATCTACACAAGGACCATGCCCTTAATTAGGATCTTGATATAATAACCTTAGAAATCAATAAATTAAAGCATACAAATAAAGGTAGACACCATATTTAACGAAGTTCAACACCAACTTGGTGCTTACGTCCTCCACATACCATGGTTTTTAAAACCCTACCGGCTACCGAAAATTTTCGGTAAAACCGGGGTACCGGGTCAGGATCCGGTAGGAATAGTCCCATAAAATCCGTTGGTCTTGAACAGGGAAAAATCGGTCAAAATCCGACAAAATTGGAAATAATTGTGTTTCGGGATTACGGTTTACTAGCTTCCATGAATTGGGTTACATGAAATTCTCATCTTGGGTTTTTGTCTGGTCCTTCCAAAGACACTTACTATTAGGTGCAGCTTTATTATTTTCCCAAGATGCATAGGGACCATGTGATGTACCAACAAAAAATAATAATAAATTAAACCAATAAGGTAAAGTCCCTATTTGTCTTTCCAAAGACACTTATCCGTAGACTGGGAGACAATAGGCCTGGGCCAAGCAGCCCTATTTCATTAACTCATGTGATATCTATTAATTAGAACCAACAGTCCAGACAAACCAGTAGAAGCCGATATAAAATCGGCACAAACCGGTAAAATCTCATACCGCCTCCTTGGCCGATTTGATGGTCGGTAGGAATTTAAAAACATTGGCACACACATGTACACGATTATTTTTATTTTCTGAATAAACTGAGTTTATACAACGCAAGGAGAGAAGATGAATAAATAGAAAAGTAATAACTTCTTTCTTAAGATACAATCAGGTAAGAAAGAGAAGAATATATGAACATATCTTTCGATAATCAAATCAGATTCTTGTCAATCAGTAATCGTATTCTTTGTGTAAATTCTTTCCTTTCCTTGAAAAATCTCCAAAGATTATTTTCATCTTCTTTGAAATACCTCCAAATAAGGTTAGAACCATCCTTTTTTGTTAGCGTCATGCATTTGATTCATGACACTAACTTATGCGATACAACTAGTATATGTCCATACCATGCATCCAATTCTGGATACGATATTTTGCTGCGTCATATTCCAACAATAAATTAGGATAATTTAGTAACAGAAATATTTTTAATATAAGTTAGTAAGTTTTTTTACTTCTCAGGAAAAATTCTACACCGAGCTATGTTGAGGGTTCTTCGGTCATCAGTAGACTTGAGGACGTGCTTAAAATTAACACAAATTATGTTATGGGACGCTCCTTAGATCGAGGTTGTCACTCTAATGATATTATTTTTTCGAAGACAATAAATTATTTATTTGTTGTTATTATATTTCACGTGGTACAGGTAGGTACAGGTTACTGTAGATCAGATTTCATATTCCTTATTCAAATTCTAAAATTTTGTTAGAATGTAATGATGAATAAGCACTCAAATATACCCAAATTTTTGTGTTGTTTGGTTTTCACGCAAATAAGAAGTTTGGAGCTTATTCCTTATTTGCCTCCCATCCAAACACGCCTAATTGAATTTCAATCAAACGACACCAAATCCTTTCATTTTGATAAAGAAAAATTCTAATGAAATGAAATTCCATGTTTAAAAAAAAAATGATCAGGGCCTTAATTGTATTGAAAGTTTTCATGCAAGAAAATTGAGTTCCTCCTGAATTCGATTAGATAGTATAAAATCATACTCTTTACATACTGATTTTTTTCCCTTCAAATTTTGTTTGGCATTTCAATATTATATATAGGACCAAATTTTACATATTGGAGGTAGAAACGGATGACATGCCAATTTAACAATTTTATCATATACAACTTTTTTAGTACTGGGAACATATGACGTTTTTGCATAGATGATATACAGATAATTTAAAAAATGAATTAAAACTCTTCTCAAATGCATGCATCAAAAAAAATAATAATAATAAAGCGTACAGATCTTTCATTCCAGACCATATATGGAGTAGTGGAACAAGCTAATCCCACATTGGCAAAAAGACATAAACAATGAATCAAAATAAATTCGAAAGCAAAATTTAAGAGCAAATATCTTTCCAGCATAATACAAAATTTATTTACTTTGAACCAGAATTAAGTTTGCTAGTCACACACTTAGCTCGCAATTAAGAAGGGCTTTATTCAAAGACAAAGCACTAGATAGACATTATAGATAGGAGAACGCTCACAAATTAAAAACACCACAAATTAGTTGGTTCATCAAATTACAATTATTCCAATGCAAGAGCGATCACTGCATCTTAGGAATCGATCCACCAGCTTCCACAATTTGTTGCTCCAACTACAATTAATGAAATACAAAATTAAAAAACAAAGGTATAAATAAAAAAAAATATTTTGAGGTGAAATAAAATTTTCGACTGACATTTTCTTAAAAAAAAAAAAAGTTGGATGGCAAAGATCTCTTTTTCTTAAAAAAAAAAATCGTTAGACTGACAGCTGCTCTTGAATTTCAAAAACACTAAATTGAGCTGCTCCCCAACTGAGGCAGCTGCACAAGAGATTGGTTATTTTAATTAATTAAGATTTAGATGGTTAAAAGGTCACACGTATATAAATCAAAGAGCAAAAAATTATATATTACTCCTGAAAGATTATATCTTGCTCTCTAACATATCTATAATCTTATGCATTGTATTCTCTTTTGATAGTCCCGTTTTGATAAATACCAGGCATGGCATAGGCGCATAGCTGCGTTTATATTATTAGATGACAATAATTCAACATGAACTATTTTAGATTTTCAAATATATTTTTAAAAAAGAGGAAATTATTTTTAATTATAGAAAATGCAAAATATAAAACTACTTTTATTATGGATATCTGCACATCTAAATAGTTATAATGAAAAATGATAATAAAAAAAAGTATAATCAGTACTTGATTTTGGGTAGTATCTACCCCTCTTCTTTTTAAGGGCTCGTTTGGGATGAGTGGAATAGGCCAATTCCTAAATTTTTCATCCAAACTGTTTTGGAATAACCAATTCCATTCCTAACACAATTTTCAATAACACTCTTCCCAACAACACTTTTCTCTCTACTTTTTCACACTTCCCAACGCTATTCCTAAATTCACCATCCAAACAACATTTCTAATTTCCGGAATAGCCAATTCCTCCAATTCCTATGAATAGTATTTTTCCCAAATTTATGCTATTCCTAACCATCCCAAACGACACCTTAAGTGTTATACAAAAGTCATCTGAAAATTTGTTTTCAAACTAAAATAATCTAAGATCAACAATGCAAAAAATGATGAAGTGCTACAATAGACATGTTTTTAATTAGGAATGATAACTGCCATCGGCAGATTTACCATCGCGAGCCATCGCTGAACAAATATCTGTGTCTATTACAAATGTTCAGTTTAATAACAAAATGTGTTCACTTTAATGATCACAAGTGTTCAGTTAAATGCATCAATTTATGGTTTAATATAAAATTGCGCATCAGTTTTGAGAGAGGCGCCCCAAGGGTATAGTCGGAAAAAATTTAATTTGAACCGGACCGGTTCATGACCCCTTCTAATTTTTTCATGTGTTTTGTGTCCGATTCGTGACCCCTTCGCTTGGTTTAGTAATAAGGTTTTTCTTATAATATTTATATTTTTTATTGCAACTAACTGAACATTTATATCAATTAATATAACATTTGTACTGACCCAACTGAACATTTAGATAAAAATTTAAAAAAAAAACAAAATGAACATACTGAACATAATGAACACTTATAAAACAATGAACAATTATAATAAAAAATGACCATTTATATCTAATAAAGTGAACACTTATAATAACAAAATGAACAAAAAATAATATGCGCGCTGGGTGAGTATAGGTGAAGGGAGAGATGGCAGTAATCAATTTTCGTTTTTAATAAAGATTTAAATGGGCTTTGTTAATTTTGATAATTTCCAGTGAAAAGTATCTTTTTTCTTTTCCTTAATTATCATCAAATCTTATTACAAGTTATAGGTAGAAAGAAGAAATAAGATTGATAAAGAAAAAGGAAACCAGGTACTTACTGTGTCCTGAACCGAATCTTTTCACCTGTGTACTCGACTTTGTAAATTAATTGTAAGTTTGTATCCTACAAATTACCAAAAAAGATAAAAAATTATCCCCCCCCCCAAAAAAAATTGTATCCTAAATTCCTACAAGAAAATCACTAAGCTCATCTTACAAGGGTTGGGTTGTGTGGCGCGATATAGCTGCTCAACTTCTTTCCTGATTTATTGTGGCACATTCTAAACATGGAAGACTTGAATCTATCAAAAGAAACACAAGCTATGACCACAAAAAATCAGTAGCCACATACAGGAGAAAATTCACACAAAACCACACTTCCATGCCACATGAAATTTTGATCAGAAAGTTTGGATTTTTCTCGAATTTCATGCTGAGAGAACGCCCCTCTGTTTATATACTTCCGTGTTTCTCTCAATTTCCACACCGAATTCCTTACTCCTATGCAAATTCAACTCGCTGTATAATAAACTGTCCGAGGGTCGACACAGAAGATCCGAAAAGATCAATTTCCAGTTGCGAATCGAGGGATTATAATTTCTCCGTTGTAATTTGCTCGGTGTCTCGGCGCCTCTACTCTCTCTCACGGCCAATCTCATTACCTTCCCTTCTCTCATCACACGCACTCTTTTCTCTCGCTTAACACTATTTAATCCCGCTCAATTACGCGCGCAAATAAGGTATTTTAAACTCTCTTCTCTTGCTTTCTATCCCTTCCCCTTTCTCTTCCTCTCTTTCTCTCTCTAGGGTTTCATTCTCCGAACCCTCCTCTCTTTCTCCAATGGCTCCCGATCTAATTCTTTTTCTCTATCGCTCTGTTCCAGATGGGAGACGAGGGGTCAGTCGAGATCCCTTCTCCTCCGGCGGCCAAGAGGTTGAAGCGGGTTGCTGAGGTCGTTATGGTGCTCTCCGCCATGTCTGAGATGCGAGGAGGGAGAGATCCGACTCCTGTTGAGAAGGCCATGGCTGCTGAGGCGAGGGAGAGTTTGACTGGGCTTTGTGAGAAGTTCAAGCCGAAGGATTTGTTTTCGAGAGAGGCTGTTCGCGCTGTGGTGGACGATTTGGGGCTCAATAAGGATGCTGGTATGGGGTTTAGGCCGCCTAGGGTTTCAATTGTTGACAGAATCCTGCAAACCAAGAGAAAGGTTTTGTTTTTTTCTGTTTTGTTTAGATGAATTTTTACTTTGTTTCGTACGGGTTTTGGTGATTTCATGGATTGCTTAAGTTATCTGGGAATAATGTCAGTTAATTCAGCTGCAATTATAAGTTTACCAGAGATACATTCTGGTGTAATAAGTTACTGGTCTCATTTGATGCTATTTGTGAGCAAACGATGACTAATAGCTCTTAGTATATATAATGGAAACAGGCAATGCATTTAAACTAATGGCTCTTAGTTTCCATGCGAACAATTAAGTCCATTTTCCCTTCTCCCCTGTAATGCAACCACTTGTACTGTTAATTGCTGATTTGGTTGGTCTTACTGAACACATACAATCTTACTAGATTCATAACTATTTTGCTATAGGGCAATGCAATCAAGGCTAATTGAGCATTTTTTGTGAAACTGGTTCCATGCATTACAATTTCCACCTCAACTTCCAAAATAATTATAGTTCTTTGTGGTTACATGTGAAATGCTTATCAGTCGCACATAATGTTCATTTCCATATTGACATTTGTCAGATGTTCTATGGAATTTTTTAACCCATTCAATGTTATTTATACAGTTGGAGGGACCCAAGGAAGTTCCGAGTAACCAGTACTACCCGCCTCAGCATGTTCCAGTGGCTTTTGGTACAAGTCAAATATCAGTACCAGGTGGAGGCCATCACACTCAGCCAATCTCTGGTTCTGTCCAAACTAGGAGGTCACAAATGAACGAAAAGCCAGCTGGAATGGCAGTATCCAGTCATCTTGGAGCTATTCCCCGTCCCGAGACACCACATCTGAAGCACAATGGGATGGCACATCTAGCTCAAGCTAGAGGTTAGTTAGGTTCTGTATTTAAATTTTTTTTGGTTTTTTTAAAATATTTGCGTAAATAAAATTTGCCAATTTTTGTCTTTGATTTGTTCCATTCTGAAGAATGGAATATAATGCAAACTGTCTGCATCTGCTGTTATTCTGGGCTTGGATTGTGGGACCTTGCTTTTCGAGGTCCTGTCCAGACTATCAGATCCAAAGAAACTCATCTGATTGACCTGCTGATGTCTTCTAGGGATGGACTTTTGATATCAGCACATCGAGCTGGTGCGTTTGTTTTAGATTGGATCGTCCAGACTGAAAAAGCAAAGTCTTGCTATATAAGTTCAGAATAACAATACAAATGAATGCAATGAAATCTCTGGATATTATGAGTATCAGAGACCTTGAAATACGAATATGGTAATGGGAAATTTAGAACCAACAAATCTACAATTACCAAAACAATAAAAAGTTGCTTATGAAAGGTTGTGATACTATATTTCTCACTTATCCCTTCCCAACCAAGGCCTCATGGTTTTACGGTGATTATTATTTTATTTTATTTTATTTTGCTTTTTGCAACAGTCAGTAGTGTTTCTATGACAATTGCTCGTCTGTTTTCTGATTGCTTTCTTTTTCTTTTTATTTGTTGTGTTAAAAGCACAAAAAGCAGCAAATCCTCAAGTTCATCCTGATCAAAGGGAGAAGTCGATGAACCACACATCTCTGAGGTCAAGCAGTACACCCCATGGAATTAACAGTATCCGCCCAGCACAGAACAATGAAGTAAAACCACCCACAGTATCTGGTCCCTCCAACCTCCTTATTGGGCTTCCAGCCCCACAAGGAATTACATTTGTTCCCGCTCAATCACTCTACCCTAGCCATGGTGAGATCTCTAAAAAGGTGCAACAGGTAGTACAGGCTCAGAGGGACTCCACCCATCCAAGCTGGACCCCACCCTCGACTGAGTACATGAATAAGCCCCTTATCTGCCAAGTGTGCAATTTTGTTGTTACTGATGTGGATAGCTTGCTTATATGTGATGCATGCGAGAGAGGGACCCACTTGAGATGCCTTGAGGTAAATGGTACGAAGGTTCAGGTACCTAAAGCTGAGTGGCACTGTCAGAAGTGCCTTGCAGCTAGCCATGGCAAAACATTGCCGCCTAAGTATGGTAAGGTGACACGTACTATGGGAGCAGCAAAACCTACAACAGCTGTGCGAAAAGAAAATCCGCAGTTGAAGGATGGTCCGAAGAAGACAATGCCTAATGGAACTGTTACAAATCAGCCAAATACTGTACCTGGTGTTATTAGTGGAAATTTGAATAATGTTCAAGTGGTATCTAATCCTAAAGAAGGCACTGTTACACCATCCACTAGCACAGGTGTTAAAAATGAAAAACATCTTTCTCAAAATGGGCAATCAGGTAAGGGTGACATAAATGGTGGTAAATCAAAGGAATCTTTGAGTGAAAAAGAGAAAGCCTTACCAGAACAGAAGCAATTGGACAAAGTTGATAATCAGGAAAATGGAGTTGCAATCAGTGAGAACCCTCCTGATCCTGAAATTTGTTGGGTTGGAGATGCTGGAGAAGTGATTGACGGGAAGAGTTACTACAGTTCCTGTTGTATTAATAAGACTACCTACAAGCTTCAAGACCATGTAGTGATCTCTTCTGATGGTGGCCGATTTATCCCATCAAAGATCAAGGCTAGTAACTGCTATTTCAAACTGAAGTTAGCTTCAACTTATAGTTACCATATTCAATCTTCAAATCACATGCTAAACAATTTCTCTTTTGCTAACGTTGCAGTCTTTGTGGGAAGGCAAGGAACCAGGTTCAAAATGGGCAGTTGTGAATCCGTATTACATTCCCAGTGACCTTCCTGAGTCTGTTAGCTTCTCGTCTGGTGGTGTTGAAGACAATGAGGTAAAGATTTTTGTATGCTGTATCGTCAAAAAGTTTTGGTGTTGTATGTTCTAGCATTCGGTGCTCAACTGGAACAGCTCATTACAATGCTGAGTGGCATTTTAAAGTTTACTAGCCCTTTGTTGAAATTTAAAAACTTAAGCGCTTGGTTTTCTTTAAAATCTAAATTCAAGAAAAAATTAAGAATTATTGCTGATTGCAGCTGCTGTAGAAGTAAGAACCTACCTTATGTACTAAGAAAGTCATTGGCTGCCAAAAGAGGAAAGAAAATATTTTGTGCAACTGCATCCTTCTTAATTTGATTGGCTTGGGTTACAGGTGTATGCATCAGATAACAAAGAGACGATAAGTATTAGCTTGATTGGTGGTCCCTGTGAAGTATTGACATCTGACAGATTTCAGGAGGAAACTGAAAGGAGGCACCAATTATCTGACTCGAGCAATAATTTGCCTCCAATCTTTTTGTGCAGGTATGTGTTTCTGTTTACAAGCAATTGGAGGTCTCTTTGTGGAAGTTGAATATTAGTTTCTCAAAATTGTAGTTTTGTTGATGTTTCTGCAGATGGAAATATGATGACACCAATGGAATTTTAAGGCCGCTTACAAATTAACATGAAGCTAGGAATATTTAATCATCAGCAATAATATCTGTAACTACATTCTTATCTAGGTTTCTTTTCTCCAAGGGAAGTTAGTGAAATGAGGTTGGTTATATTTTTCCTGATTCTATCTTAAAACTTATATTATATTTCTGTGCTATAGACTATAGTGCTATTTTCATCAACATCTGATATTTTTCTTGTGGTTGCAGGTAGAGAACTGGCCTGGATGAAGTCAAAGAATGGCCGGTGCTGTACATTATGTAACTTTTAGATAAATTGATGTATCTAGCTCGTCTGTGTATTAATTCAATCTAAACATTTTTTTCCCCCTTCCTAGTTTCTGCTCTTGTTTTTGCTGAGAAACCTGACACGGGTGGCATGCTGCCTGATGGATCTTGCTTCAACAGGGAAGATAATAGATAGTTTCTAGTGTAATCATGATTCTTTAGATTGCAGTGTTTCTTCGTTGATGACTAAAACAAAAACCTGTCATGTTTTCTTTAGTTTTTCCTTGTTTTTAGTCTTGGAAGTTGGACAACCACAAATTTCAAATTTTGAGCAATATTGCCCTTAAGACATGAATTGCAGCATTGTGCACAAACATCACGAATTTCAAATTTTGAGCCATTGCTCTTTGGATGTAAATCTCTTACTGTATCGGCGAACTTCAATTTTTGAGCCATTGCCATTGAGATAGCGGTGTTGTGGGGCACTGGGGCAGTAAAGAGATTCTTCTCTCTTTTCTCTTTTCTACCAAAAGGGAAAAAAAATGTCCTGTAATTTATACATATAGATTTAGCTTATTAGGTGTGTGTGGCATTTTTGCAAAATGTCTCGTTTGCAGTGTTTTTTTTTTTTTTTTTTTTTTTTTTTTTTTGAAAGATTAGGTAGAGGCTACCTAGGGAAGAAAAAGAAAACATGAAAAAGGTAGAAAAAAAGCCAAAACTAAGACTAGGTTCCACTAGCAGTTCCGCATGAAAAGTGTAGATTCACAAACTATTCATTGATGAATGGCATCAACTGGGCGAGAAATGTTTCTAAAAGTTCTGTTGTTCCTTTCAAATCACAACGCCCATATTGTTGTTGTCAGCAAAGCGAGTCTGCCGTTATGAAGGCTGGCAGCTTGAAAGACTGAGGAAAGTCGTTCCGAGATAGGAGTGCTAACTGCATCCGAGTCAGCGGGGAGCTGGAAGCCGAGGGATTGCCAGAGTTGCAGGGAGAACAGACAATTGAAGAAAAGATGTGTAGTCGTTTCACAAATGGGACGGGAACAGAGAACACAACCCTGAACTACTGGTATGTTTCGCCTGGTTAACTGATCTTGCGTTAGGATTCTGTCGTGTGCCACCAAGAGAATGAACAATTTAATAGAAGGTGGTATCTTGCATTTCCAAATGCAGTTGAGAGAGGAACGTATTTTCCCTGCTGAGACCAGCCATTTGTATGCAGAGGAGGCAGTGTAGCGACCCGAAGGGTTCCATTTCCAGATGACAGTATCAGGCAGTGTATTAAAACGCAGGCTTTGAGCCACATCAAGAAGCAAACACTGCTGAATGGAATGAGGTGAAGGAACCAAATGGTGCCACAGTGGCAGGGCACGTCGTAAGGAGATAAACCTTCGCTCCGGCGGGTTAGACGAAGACCCGCAGAGGAAGAGGCAAGAGCCCCCCCAGTTATCGTACCAGAAAGATGTGTTGAGGCCAGAACCCACTACAGTAGTAGTTGAAAGTTGAAAATAAGAACGGATTGAGAGTAAGTCTTTCCAGAAAAACGACTCAGTGGCGTTCCAAGCTATAGGAGGGATTGAAGGGTCCTGTTTGGCAAAGAGAAGCCGAGCAAACTCTGTCCAGAGGGTGTGCGGGTTGTTGTACAACCTCCACCACCATCTTAAAAGCAAAGCAATGTTTTGTAATTTCAAATTGAGCAGACCGAAACCTCCAAAGGATTTAGGTAAACACACTCGATCCCAAGAAAGTAAATGCATGGCTCGTTTGTTGGAACTTGAAGCGCCCCAAATAATGTCCCGTCGGATGCGGTCAATTGCTTTGATCA
Source organism: Rhynchospora tenuis (assembly GCA_027725995.1). NCBI lineage: Eukaryota > Viridiplantae > Streptophyta > Magnoliopsida > Poales > Cyperaceae > Rhynchospora > Rhynchospora tenuis. The sequence goes on along the minus strand of CM050889.1, from coordinate 66,458,773 downwards.
CCCAAGCGGGTAACTTAAAAACCGACATGAAATACACGGGCACTGTTGAGAGGACTGCAGAGGCTAAGATTAGGCGACCTGCTCTTGAGAGCAATGCTGATTTCCAGCCATCTAACTTGCGCTGTAACTTATCAATGATTCCTTGATAAGCAAGTCTGTCAGGTTGACTCAAGGTTAAAGGTAACTCGAGATAAGTTAGGGGCAGTTGTGTGACAGTAACACCAAGGGTGGAGTTGATCGAAGCGATCGAGGCAGGAGAGAGGTTGAAAGGTACTAGAGAGCTCTTGCTCAGATTTAAATTGATCCATGAAGCCGCAGAGAAGGTGTTGAGAAGAAGATTTAAAACTTGGACAGAGCTTCCCTGAGCAGTAGAAAAGAGGAGTGTATCGTTGGCATACTGCAAAATGACAAAAGGTTGTTGCAGTTTTAAGGGATAAGCTGAAAGGCACAGTGAGAGAAGCCAAGTGAATCATTCTAGTAAGAACGTCCGCTGCTAAGAGGAACAAGAACGGAGACAAAGGGTCACCCTGCCGCAAGCCACGCTTGTGTGGGAAGGGGTGTCCGACACATTCATTCACCTCGACAGAGGAGGTGGAGGAGGAGAAAAGTAGCTTGAGCCAAGCAATGAAAAGTGGCGGGAATCTCCTCTGAGTTAGTACTTTAAAAAGGAAAGACCAACTAATCGAATCAAAGGCTTTCTAGAAATCAAGTTTGAGGAGGAAAGCCGGATCTGATTGATTTTTGAGCGCTGCCACTAATTCCCTCGCAACATTGAAGTTCTCCGCAATCAAACGATCCTTAATGAATCCAGTTTGCGAATGTGGAATGAGTTGAGGCATGAAGGCTGCCAGCCGATTCGCTAGAACTTTGGAGATAAGTTTCCGGACATATGAGATAACACTTATAGGGCGGAAAGAAGAGAGAGAGGAGGCATTATCCTCTTTCAGTATTAACACAATCCTAGCATGATTGAAGGAATGAAGGTTCAAGAGATTGTCGTGAAGGGAGGCAAAGATAACAGATAAATCGTTTTTCACTAGTTCCCAATTAAGTTTGTAGAATTCATTTGGTACTCCATCGGGGCCTGAAGACTTGTCATTGGAAAGATCCATAACTGCATGTCAGATTTCAGTCTCAAGAAAATGATTCGCTAGAGAGCTTAGGTTGGACCCAAAATCTGGGTACAAGGTCTCGAGGGAGAAGGAAGTAGTTGCTACATCTATGCCCAAAAGGTTGATGTAAAAATCAGTGAAGGCATTGCAAATTTGAACTGGGTTGGTAATCTTTGTGCCTTGAACAGTAAGCTTAGAGATGAAGTTCTTTCTTTTCCTGGTCGTAGCCAGTGAATGATGGCAAGGATGTGGAGTTTGAATTCTAAAGTAGTGAGCTGACGCCTTTCTTCCAACATATCTAAAAAAGAGATGATCATTTTTGCATTAACCAGAAAAGAATTGGTGCCTGCAAAGTTTTTAGAATTCCATTCACGTAAGGACTTGTGCAGTTGGAAGGTTTTAGCACCAAAAGACTCAAAAGCAGAGCCATAGTTAAAGGTGGAATTCCAAACGTGCTCTATAATTGCTTTTGCATATTTGTTGTAAAGCCAAAACATCTCCAGTCTATAAGGTTTTAGAGAGGTTGCAAGCTGCCTAGACTTGAGAATTAAAGGAGTGTGGTCGGAGACTACTGTAGGTAAAACTAAAAGCTGAATTTGGGGAAAAAGAAAGTTCCAATCGGTAGAGAAAAGCACCCTATCTAGACGTGAGAGTATCGGAGATTGCTGTTTATTTGACCAAGTAAAGGTTCTGTTTAAAAGGGGAGCATCCAGAAGACCAGTGGAGTCAATGAAATTGTTGAATTGCTGCATCGCAGCAAAGTCCAAACAAGTACTGGATCGCTCATTTGCCTAACGCATGACGTTGAAATCACCCAACAAAAGCCAAAGGCCAGGAGAAGGAGTAGAAGTGAAAGCTAATTCCTAGAAGAAAGTCGGTCTGTTTGCACTAAATCTAGGGCCGTACACACAAGTAAAAAGAAAGGTGGTGTTATTTCTTCTATCTAAAAGCAAGGCCGAGCAGGAGTGGGGGGTCGTCCAAGAGTTCAACAAATCAAAAAACCGCTTCCAACAAATAGCACAACCACCACGGGTATGTATTGCATCTAAGGTTAGTGAAGAAGCAATACAGAGTCTCTGGTCTCTCAGAGTTCGGTGGCAGGTCAGTGAAGGTTTTGGAGGAATCGTGCAGCAAGTCCAGAAAGTCAGGTTCGTCTCCTCTGAGAAGGGGGTTACGAGGGACCCATCTCATGGTCGGCGACGACTTGGTGGCCTGAGCAACCTTAACTGCTTGACCAAGTTGAGAGGTTAGTTCTTGGCAGCAAAGGTAGGCTTGGGGTTGTTAACCCTAGCTGAGTTGGGACGAGGCCGTGATGACTGGTACCGTCGAACGGAGCGACGGTAAGGAGGTAGAGGTTTGGAGATGTCAGGGCATTCTTTATAATCATGCCCCTGTCCCCAACAGGAGGCGCAGTGTCTCGCCCTTGTGCAAGTTTTGGAGGTATGACCCAGGCTGAAGCACCTAAAGCACCTGTTGTGCCAGTCGGGGTCTTCAGTGGTTGGAGGAAAGTGGAGGGTGGTGGGGCTGTTTGGGGAAGAGATCACTATCGGCTATCTCGGACGAGAAGGGTGGTCAATTGAAGGGGGGTGGTGAGATTTTGTGGGAGAGGAGGTTTCTGAGAAGGTTTGGTGATAGGAGGCGGAGAGATGAAGGGAGAGCGTGAGGTGAGAGCTTGAGCATAGGAGGCTCTGCCTCCGGGGAGAGAAAGTACATGGTTTTGGAGAGGTTGCGGAGCTGCAGATCTGAACGGAGCTGGCCTGGACCGATGGCGCGTTAACGGTCTGCCACCCTTCAGAGTCAGCCATGGGTGCCGTACAGAAAATCGCCTTTGGAATCGCCTTCGTACGGAGAGAGCTACCTACCTATCGCCTCCCCCCTTGATTTTTTGGGCCCGGCCAAGTTCCTCGTTTGCAGTGTTATCAGAGAAAGTTTCCAGAAATGAGATATACTGCTACAAAAGCTGGGTGCTAAAAAGAAATGGCACTGTTGGTTCTTAAAGTAGACACAGAGGGGATATATAGAAATAATTATCAACTAATCTTAATTCTACCTGTTCGCAACTGATCACCAGGTTATTTGGGAGAACCGTGTCATAGTTCACGAACTTAATTAGGAAGTTAATTTCCAAATAGTACCTACTTAAGTTTTTAATTGCCTAAAATAAAATTTAGTTAATAACGAAGTTTTCTGTCAGACTGTAACGCGACCGAAATTCAGGTAATAGATGCTATTAAATAAACAAAAAGTCAAAACTTGTTGATATTGAGAAATTCTGGTATGTAAAATTATCGATTTGTGAACTTCTCGAGTTCATAAAGCACCCAATTTTTCTAGTGTTTGACGGGTTCTAGCATTCTCACCACTAGTAATTTGTTGAATGTTCATTGTGTGGAATTGATATTAGAAACTAGTTTCGTCAATTGTGATATTTTATGCAACATATTGAATAACGCATCTATTTATATCGCTGGTAAATTAAGCAACTATTTTTACTGTCTAACATTATTTTGTTTCTTTATTTGCCCACATATGAGGGCATCTGAGAGAAAACGCGTGACCCCTAGCGCTAATTACTCATCTCCAATAATCCTCATATATTATAACTTTGCCCCACCTAGTGAACACCTAGAAGGGCCAGGCTTAGAGAGGCATGGCCTAATAGGGCCTACGCAAGGGGTAGGCCGGGCTAGGCTTACGAAGGGCTTTATAGGGATCGGGCATGAAGGGCTTGAATTTTGAAAATTAGGCCCGGCCCTTCTTAATCCTGGCCCTTCTAGGCCCTTCATGTTTTAGGAGGCCGAACTTGAAGGGCTTTAAGGGCCATCATTAGGTTTTTTTAGAAAATTTCATCTAAACTATGTTTAAAGTATATATTTTTTAATGATAATTTTTTATTGTTTAAAGCCCTTCAAGTTTTCAAAGGTCGAGTTTAAAGGCCAAGTTAGGCTTAAGAAGGATCGAATTAGACTTTTTTTTACTTTTTTTAATGATAATTTCGCATAATTATGTCATTTAGACAATCTGAAAATAAATAAAATATGATTAGATAATATAATTATATTATATAAATATCAAGTATAAATATAACTATAAATAAATTTGAATCTAGTCCTTCTTAAACATGGCGCTTGGCCCTTCCTAAGCTTGACCCTTCTAAGCCCTTGGCACTTCTTAAGCCCTTGCAAGAGCCGGGCCGGGCCGGGCCGGACTTTTAGGAGGGCTGGCTAAGGGCTGGCCAAGGGCCAGAGGCTTTTGGCATATTACTAGGGCCCCCACCCCTCCCTCCCCCATATATTATTTTCCTAATTGTTCTAGTTATGAATACTAATTATTCTAGTTAATATAAGTAATTATATTAGTTAATATAGCTCATTGTTCTAGTTAATATAGCTTATTTGTGTTGATTAATATAGTTTATTGTCCTGGTTAATATAGTTCATTATCCTTGTTAATATAGATTATTGTTCTAGTTAATATAGCTAATTGTTCTAATTAATATAAGTAATTGTCCGAGAAAAAAAAGAAGTTCCAGAGGGGAAGGGAAGCAGAGGCCATGGAGGAAGGAAAATACAGGGAATGGAGGAGGGTACGTTGGATTAATTGCATTTCAAAAATAGAAGAGAGAAGTCATCAATAGAGACCCTGGATGAGATGAGGATGAGAGAATCTCTGAACAAGTCTTTTTCAAATATGGAAAAAATTAAACGCTTTGGGGAGAGAATGATAAGGATGATGCTAAGGAGGGAATAATGGTAAGCAATTCTATTTTTTTTTTACAATAATTTTTTTTTTTTTAAAAAAAGTAATGCTCGATGTTTACAAGCATTTACCATCGTCCTTTAATTGTTTTTTTCGGTGTCTGATATGTAATAATTTTATATTTCTGTATGTGCTCAGAAATTTATAAAAAAAAAATGCAGTGATATCACATTTTCTATTTAAGATTTCTAGAATATCTTTTAATAATTTTTCAAAATTATGATGTTTTTGCGTATCTCGAGGATAAGAGCATTTTAGGATGTTAAATTTTGATTTTCACAAGTCCCTTCAGTTTTGTTCTATTCCATAATGATATGATTACGTTTACACTGTATTTAGTATGTAAAAATAAAGCCTTAGCTATTATTTTCTGTTGTTATGTGTATCGAATTTATGATTTCGCAGATATACTGGTCTTTTCCTCAAATGTCCTACACCGCGATAATTTGTGGATGTGACTTCTTCACTCGATTGCAAATGCACCACAAGTATAATAATCATTATTACTAATTAATAATTAATAATCATCATAATTAGTAATCTTGTTAATTACTATATAAAGATGATAAGAATAAAATAAAATATATTAATGATATATTCTTTTAGACTAACTATTAAAACTATTGATGTTACTAAAATTGTGGTAAAATTATTGTAAGAGACGGATTCAAGGTGTAACTGTTAGGTCAGGCAATACTACAAACTTTGTCAATACATTCCTGGTGCATGTTTAAAGATATGCAATCATTAAGTATCACGACAGCATATGCATATACAGTGGTGGAGCTAGAAAATTTCGGTATGGGTTCAAAAATAATATTAAGAATTAAAAATAATTTAATAATCATATTTAAAATAACAAAAATTCAATTATGGGGGTCATAATAGAGTAATTTTTATATATCTATGGGTTCAAAAATGAATAATTTCTAATAATTTGCTTAAATAACATATAAAATTCTATGCTTATAGGTTTAGTTTATATACAAATAGGGGACATTTGCACCCCATTTACATCACTTGACTCCGCCACTGTGCATATATGCAAACCGCATATACAGATTAAAGATTTAGTTGAGACAAAATATACTGTATACGTATATTGTAAATGTCTTTCGATAATTTCCTTTTTTTTACTATTGCGATTTTTTTTGGTACTAATCTGACTTAGATGTGAAATATGCATATGTACTAAAATAAAACATGATATGGTCGGATATAGAGAAATTGTCATGAAACGATTCTAAAGAAATTAAAATTGAAATAACACAGAGATCAATAAGAAAATAAAATATCCTTGTTAGAATAATATTTTTCATACATATAATTTGCCCACACAATAGGTGCGCACGCTCACTATAGTGTGGTAAAGTTCCTTCCATCACTTCACTCAATAACAATTGTATTAAAAAAATTTGAGGTATAATGCGGAGAAATTAATATTCGTATATTTGGTAAATAACAAACACACAATGCCTTTGTTCTCGCACCTTCTTATGTTTATGTAAGTTGTTTCTTTTAATAGAGAATTTATACCGAATAAAGTAAGATTTCATGGATATTATATGATTGGTGCTTAACGCCACAAGTAATTCTTGTTACGCTTCACTTTAAAAAAAAAAGAAAAAAAAATCACGCTAATTCTTGTTCGCAAATCGCAGATCCACCGCCAGCAGCTCAAAACTCAAAAGGGCGGAATCTTGAAAGTTTTCCCCAAATCACTAGCCACGTCAGCGATCCGAACCACAAATTCAAACCAATCTCCTCCGTCCATTTCCAATCCAAGAGCGCTCTCTACACAGTCCACGGATCGACTCCCAACTCATCCCTCTCCACTCCTTTCCTATTAATACAAAACCCCAAACTCAATCTCTCCCCATCGTCTCTAATTTATTTCTCTCTCTCTCTCAACTCAAAATCAAATCCCAAGTTTCCAACTCTCCGATTCAAAACAAGCGACTATGTCGGGAAGAGGCAAGGGAGGCAAGGGTTTGGGAAAGGGAGGTGCGAAGCGCCACAGGAAGGTGCTCAGAGACAACATCCAAGGCATCACCAAGCCAGCCATCCGGCGTCTGGCGAGGCGTGGCGGTGTCAAGCGTATCAGCGGCTTGATCTACGAGGAGACACGTGGCGTGCTCAAGATCTTCCTTGAGAATGTGATCAGAGACGCCGTGACCTACACTGAGCACGCCAGGAGGAAGACTGTCACCGCCATGGACGTGGTGTACGCGCTCAAGCGCCAGGGAAGGACCTTGTACGGGTTCGGAGGTTAATTGGATCCGGTGTTTGCTGTTCTGGGTTTAGGGGTAGGTGTTGGATGTTCAGTGGGTGGTGTTTGTGTTTCGTGTTTGGGGTGGGGTTGTGATGGAGATAGGTTAGGGTTTGGTGTTTGGAGTTAGGGTTTAGTTGATTTTTAGTTTCTGGGGTTGCGTAGAGATATGTTACTCTTTGTGAGAGTAGTTTGTCGGTTGGGTTTAAGAATTGTCAAATGTTAATGTAAAGAAGATGGTTTTGTGATTAGTGAAGCTTTGAAAGATTCGATCTTTAGATTTTCGTGCTCTTTAAATTGCTTATGTTAGTCAGATTAATTAAATTAGTTTGTTGATTGTCAAGTGCATTCTCTTGAATAATTGAATTCGTGGTTTTATTCCAGAAAACTTCACTTTAATTGTTGAAATTAGGGCCCTACAAATTATCTGAACACGGCAAATTATTAGATACAATATGTTCTGCTGGTCAAGAAAATGAAAGGACTTTTTTTAAAAAACATAAATTATAAGTACTCTTAAAATTTGTCTCATTTCAGCACCTGTGTATCAGTGCATGTAAGCATATTTGTCTGAATTTATTCTACCAGTTTATTATATCAAATATACTATAGAGAAAATCAATTCAATTAGTATCACATTTAACAATGGGAATCACTTACCCAAATAGGTTGTATTTGAATTGGTCCTTGAAAAAACGAAAGATCTTAAAATTACCAGCGATGCCATATTGACAAAGAACTGTCTATAGTCTATAGAGAAGGAATAAATTAATGGACCAAAACCACATGCTACAAGAACTGCTCAAACGGGTCTGAAAAATTTCGCAGAAAGTTTTTTATACCTTGTTAAATAGCTCTGTCACTTCTGTTGTTCAGTTTTTTATTACATTCGATTCAAAAAAGATGTTGAATTCCGGAGTAAATTAAATGAACAGAATTATCAGCAAATAATATGTCACTAGAAATAGAATACTAAAGTCAAATCACATACATTGATATATTGTTATATATCAAAATACTACAGATTTATCCAGAGAAGGACATGTCTAAAGCTATTCAGTATCCACCGAGTGGGGTGGATTATATGGGTGGGCCTACACAATTTGTGGCAGGCTTTTTCATTCAGCACAACGTCATTAATGCTTACAAAGTTTGTTTTTAGATAAATTGAGAATAAACTTTTTTAATAAATTTCAAAATATGTAAATTTGACTTCACAACCCATTACTCGGCTTCATACGATAACCTTAATCTTATGGCTGTACAAACATGACGTTATGGTTAATAAGTTCTTTAGACCTGGGCTTTAACTTCTAGAGAGGTCTTGGTTTGGTTTTACTCTTGACCAAATGACATTTTAGTTCTTTTTGGTACATAGGAGTTCATCCGTTGACTAATCGCAATCTGTAACCAAATCTGGTGCTGCGCGGCACCCATGCCGTGCACAATCCCAACCGTCTATATGATGATGGGTGCCCTGTAAATTATACTAGATTGATAGGTTCGAAAAAATGAATTGTCGAGATCAAATCGAACGGCTTGGATTGTGCGCGGCAAAGGATTCATCACAATCTATGTTTCAGAAAAGACATGATTGAGAATGTGGATTTGACTCATTTTCAGAAATAAGCCCAGAAATAAAAAAATATAGGAAAATATGCACATTCCAAGCTTACAGTCTGTAAGGGGACAGGGAGCTCTCAATTCTGAAGTAGACTAATTATGATCAAGAGGTGCATCTTTTATGTTTTTTTACAACATCTCTTAGTACTAGAACCTTTTTAAAATCATCAATAATGCTTCCTGTTGCTGACCCAAAAACAAGATCAGATTCCATAGACTTTTATATTAGTTTCAGGTTAATTAAACAATACCAATTCGTGTTATACCTGCATGTACATGTACAAGGGTGTATCCTCAATTCTTAAATAGCCCATCTCTATATTATTTTCTATTTTTTTTAAAGGATAAGATATCCATCAAATCTTTAAGATGTCGGTTGCCTTTCTGGATGTAGATGCGAGCACGTTTTGTTAAGTGTATAGAGGATACGAAAAAGATACTATTGTTATCTTAATTCTGCAGTAATATTTGTATAATTTCTCTTGCTACTAAAATATCCAGTTTATACGATATGATGCAGAGGTGGATTACAAAGTTGAAGGATGGTCAAAAGAAATCAATTGCAAGTCTACAAACTTAAAATTAATAAGCTCGAGGAAAATTCTGCACAAACACGATCTCACGCGCAAAATAACAGGCCAAAACCTTGCTTGAAATTCCTAGGATTTGAAATCGAGATAAAATTTGTTCAATTGAAATCAAATTCGAACATATCACCTATTCACCTGTGTGCACCAAGATGAATTCGTTTCAGCTGCTGTTTATCCTATCCAGATGACCAGATTGTCCGATCCACAATGAACATATCAGATCACATTAAAAACCGTTTTCAAATAAACATCAATCGATTCGATAGAGCCTTTCTGTTTTAAATCGAACAGTCCAGATGTCAAAAGCAGCTTTCCCTTGATGAATAAACATGACATAACCCCCAAGAAACCAGGCAGTAGAAAAGATAAAAACATTTATGCAGGATAACTGAACAATGCCTCCTCAGCAAGCACATGTTCAAACTGACACAAACAAAGAAAAGAGTACAAAGCTTTTCCAGTACAGCGTTTTTGGTTATTGTTAGACTAAATAAGTTTTCTGAACAAGGATATCATCTCAATTTTTAAAACTACATCATGAGAGCATTCACTGAAATACCAGCAAATAAACAGATATGCCATATAGCGTTCACAAATCACCACCATCACAAACACAAAACAGCTAACTATTCCTAAAAAGTCACAATTATTCCCATGCAAGAACAATCAATGACGCATCATTGGAATAGATCCACCAGCAGCCACTATTTGTTGCTCCAACTGCATTAAAAATGTGATGATAATACATATACTGCCAGGAGGATTAAAATTTGAAAGATATTAGATAAAAAAAATGATTGTCATACCGCAAATAGAGCCTCAAGTTTGCTCTTGAAGGTCATAAACTCTTGCTTCAGTGGCTGTATGCAATTGTAACAGCTGCACAAAATATTGGTTATTAGATTATGATTACAAGGTTTTTAAGATTATTTTACTCACATTTATATAAATGAAAAAGAAACTGGAAAATTGGACTTACCCTTGGATATCATTTTTATCATAGTATTCACGGAAAGTTTGACAGACACTTCTAATTTTTTCTGCACCAATACTGCAAGATACAAAATTAACAATTTTGGTTATTTTAGTGTTAAACTAAAGACTGCACATTTCTCTCTGATTTTTGAACTTCCTGGTAAACAAATTTTAGTAGAATTAACGTAAGGCCTTTGGGTCTAAGACTCAAAAATAGCCTATCCAATTTAGAAATTGCATGTGTACCTGGTCTATCTAAAGAGGCAACCTATACCCGCCCATTGATTCAATTTTACCATTATTAATATTTGAAATTCTCAAAAAAAAAAAAAAGCTAGATCCAGAAGGGGAAATTAAGGTAAGTCCCTTAAAAATAACAAGTAAAAGAATTCTAATAATTTCTCTCTGGAAAAGGAAAATGTCATTTAAGGTATTACAACCAATAATAGAAACTGCGCACCTAATATTAAGCAATTTTGAATAAGTAATAAATAATTCGAACCTTGCGCTGCTCCCCTTCAATTGGTGAACATAGGCATCAACCTTCTTGTAATCTACAGCCTGCTGATTGCTTAAAAAACAACAAATAGAAAGGAAATCAATAAAATAGAATACAAACAAGATCTGTGTGTGTGCTTTTTAGAGAGAGAGAGAGAGAGATTACAAATTTGAGATGAGTTCAGTAATCAATCTCCCAGCATCTTCGAAGAAGAGAGACACCACCTCGTTAACAAAACCTGGATTATTCTCATCCTGGAGCTGTTGTAGCTCTATAAATTGTTGATTCAGGATACCCTTGCCACACACAGAAAAAAAAAAAAGCAAAAATTCCATAAAAATCCTATAAAAATTGAAACCAAAATACAAAAGGAGAAGTACCCAAAAGATCTAATACCTCACGGAATAGAGAGGTGAGGAGATCGGTGTAGGTGCGCTGCAACATGCTCACATCCATAGCTTACTCTCTCTCTCTCTGTTTTCCTCTCAGTTTATTGATTCCTGCGTTGGGTTTAAGCAAAGCTCTCCACAAGAGGACAGAATAGTGGAGTAATTTATAAAAGGGGAAACGGAAGAGACAGAAAGGGGTCTTTCAACGGTCCGGATCCTCTCCAATTCTAATTGAATCAATTGTAAGTTCTGAAGATCTTAGCAGTTCATTTGAGATCGGATGGTCAAAAATACTGTTGGTTGATGGCAAGTGTGCATCCAACTCCAAATCTTAGGTCTTATATGGAATTTCCAAATATGATACAATCATTTATTGCCATTTAGTCAAACACTTTCCTCTTAGCTCATCTGCTGCCATTTATGAGATGCCTATGCCATCATGGCATCATCACAATGAATCAGATGTTTAAGTGTTTAGATAAATTAGAAATGACCTAATGAATTCTTATAATTAAAAATGAGTTACATTACATGCACCAAATGCATTGATTGTCCTCATTGAATAAGCACAACAAAATAAATTAAAAATTATATATGGGTCGATATATTGTTGAACAGTTCCGGACGTTCTTATGGGATAATTGTTACCATTTAAAATCATCAAAATACACAAGCATTGGTTAACAAAATATTGTATGAGTACTTGCATAAGTTTAACCAACACTCTCAAATTATATATAGAGAAATAAAATAATAAAATATTATGATGCAACTCCTTATCAACTAAAAAAGAAAAAAAAAATTGCATACGGTTGGAGAGGATCCTATCCAACAGGGAACAATTATTTCTCGAAATTAAGCCATTTTGTTGCCTGCTACCATCCCAAATTTCCCAATCCCCAAAGGCCATATGGCATATGGACATGATTGGTTGCTTGAGGTGCAACAGCTCAGAGAGCCTCGTGACTGACCACAGAGAGACAGGTATATCTCCACAAGGACAGATTTAGGTTTGACTTTGATTATGCAACTTTTATCTTGATTCCATTTTTTTATTATATTTCTGTACCTAAATTAATGCCATTTGTTAATTCATGTATTGAAATTTGAAAATTTTATAGCTACAATTATTGACGGATATGAAGAGGTCCAGGTAGACGTGTTGAAATGTTATACATCCCACTTCTGATAAAGGCCAAAACTATTGGATAAGGTTCCAAGCCTTTTTTTTTTTTTCTTTCTTTTTTGAGTAAGGTTGCAAGCTTTTGCCTGCTCCCTGTACTGCCTTATGGCACGTGGACAAACCCCCCTTCAAGGGAAAGCGACAAAACTATAAACTGAGTATTTTTTTTTTTTACGAAAAATAGGAGTCAAGCCCCCAACCTTTTCATTAAAATTAAATAAGTATCTTTACAAAAGTGGCATTTAACAGGTACATAAATTGCCAAGAAAAACTGAGTAAAAGTTTAAATCAGAACATAAAACTAAAGAGACTTATCCAAGGTCCTATTTTTGTCGTTAGAACGAAATTTGCAGCTTCTTAAGAACAATTCCGCTATCCCATAACAAAAAAGAATGCCTACAATGACCAACATATATAGTAAGAGTCCCAACATGTAAAAAGGGACTAGCATAATGGCACAATCACAATGTAGCCTGAACCTATAAACTCAATTTACTATTTACTACCAGGCTTAAAAGAATTAAATAATAGAAAGGAGCGAAAGTGAGAAGGTAAAAACACACTTAACTTACATTGCAACTGCGTCTACAAAAGCCAGGCAGGTCTGCAGTTCCGACCATGTAAGACAGGTTCTTTGTGCACTCGCCCAATGCAGCCCACCTTGCACAGCTCTCATTCTGACCTGTGCAGTTGCCTCCTGTGCGGTACACCTTATTAAAGGATGCCACACGGATCCACTTTGTGGCCGACCACTTCTCACATTCTATAACAGGACACCCTGCGTGGAGGCTCTTTGGGTCAATCGTCGCATCAGGAAGAAGGTTGAAAAAGAGAAGCGCATGACCTTTTCTCAGTTTTACGGCATCAGGAATTCAGAGAGGGTCACAAGAAAGTAAAAAAAAAAGTCATATTATTTTGATTGAACGATGATTTGGAGTTACCGGCTATTCCACGCTGAGCACACTCTGATAAGGTCTCGTGTTTAACATGTACTCCTCTATGATGCAGTAGCTCCTGATTTGACAAGGTAATACCGAGAATTGAGACAACATCAGTAAAAATGCCTCAAACGATGTGAGAAAACATTTATTCTATTCTGGCCAAGAACATTCCTCGCCTTGTCAGGACAGAAGATCTTTTAAAATCGCCAATAAACATGGAGTGGCATAAATATGCATAAATTTTAATTCATGCATCTAATAATTAAAGAACTTCTGAGGTAACTAAACAGATGCACAAGGTAAAAAAGCATCAACAAAGGTAGCAATTCAATAGCACCATTGTTTGGTCAAATAAACAAATCATCCAGATGGCACTCAACTGCCTACCAGACCCTAATAAGAAGTTAAATCAGTTTAATATTGTAGTTAACTCAGCTAAAGGAAATACTGCTTCACCTCCTTTCTCAACATCTGAAAGGTACCTAGGGACAGTGGCAATGCGATGGCCACCACGAATTGTGTTAACGTTGTCAGGGAGGTAATCAAAATGGGTTCATACTTTTGTCCATACTCATAATGTGAAACCTGGATATCTTCACCATTCTCTGCATACAAATAACAACACTAATTAATAGAAAGAAGCACCATGAACTACCGTAAAAATTTTAAGGGAAAGAAAGATAAGAGTAAAAACACATGATGGACTTTCCTTTAGCACCACTCATTGAGTGGTCTACGGCAACATGAGAACTTCTGATATTCAAATTATATTTTCTATCCAATGAACGAATAAAATAATTGAGCTATCAAGAATTAAAAATAGGATACAAATAACAAACCTTTTGGGATGAATGTCCAAGCAGTGATCTTATCCTCAATGGCAGAAACAATCTCATCCTGAAATTGTATATTGTATCAGAAATATATGAGCACAGATTCAGAATTGGTATCTGAATCTGCTCTGATGAAGCAATGTAAAATGACATGGTGGGTATCAGCGTCATTCACTACTGCGTGCAATGTATCACATGGCAATTAAATCAGTACAGGTACATACCAGTCATCACCAGACCAATGGCACGATTTCTTAATTTTTGGTTAAAGCAAAGTTAAAAGATAAATAAACAAAGCCAATTTGACATGCTTTTTGCAATTTGTACTTCACCACATCCAACGATAGTGGATAGTGTTCTACTGCTTTCCTTTTTCTATTTTTCTCTCTGTTGGAAAGAAATACACATTCATAGGAGCTGTTGTGAAATAAAATGAAATAGCCAAATAGGAAAACAAAAACATTTCCCTTGTTGATGAACATCCCAGAGCTTGTACGGAACTCACTCGACACACTCTTTCCTGACAAATTGTCAGCAACTGATGATCTCGTCAGCTCAGATTTAGCCTAACAAGAAAAAATATATAGAAAAATCAATTTCTACACAAGTTATAGAACACAAGTATGTACCAAATTAGGATCAAGTAGCCAAAAATCCAGCTAATTAGCGCGCAAATCCAGCTAATTAGCTCTGAAAAGTACCAGACCCTAACAAGAAGTTAAATCAGTTCAATATTGTAGTTACCTCAGCTAAAGGAAATACTGTTTCACCACCTTTCTCAACATCTGAAGGTACATAAGGACAGCAGCAATGCGATGGCCACCACGAATGGTGTTAACATTGTCGGCGAAATTAATCAGAATGGGGTCCATATAATTAGTATACCATATACGTAATTAGTATAACCTGATTTGCTAAGGTTTCTTTCATAATACAATTCTCATCATTTTGAATCCATGATTTGATCATTTGACATTGACAACCTCTAAAAGTTTAAAGCCCAGCCCAAATGAACCCTCCCTTAATTAATTGGGAACCATACAATTTTTAGAATAGAATCTCTCACCATCAAGTAAAGAGACACATTTCGCTTCAATTCAAACTTTATTCCTCCCACTCATAGTCATAGAATGAGAAAAAGAGATGAGATGCTGCTGTGCTACCTAGACTTCGCCATCCTGCCTCGCTCTCACGTAGAAGGATGCGTTCCTTGTGTGCACAACATAGGAACAGCGATGAAATATGCTTGGCCAAACCATCCCATCCCACCTCTTTATTACCCCACTCCGCAAGAAGAGAACCGCTTGTCTATTTCTCTTTTTGGGTTTTGTTTAAGGAATAGTTATGGCGGAGGAGGCGACTATGGAACATACTCCGACATGGGTGGTGGCGGCCATTTGTACTGTGATCGTCGCCATTTCCCTTGCTGTTGAGCGCCTCCTCCATTATATTGGCAAGGTCTCTCTCTTTCCCTCTCCCTCTCAGTACGCCTTACCTCTTTTTAATAATGTAATTATCGCAAGTTGTATACATTACATTAGGCCTCTCTTGTGCTCTATCGGAAAAAAAAAAAAGTGGAACGAGGCAATTTGGGAACGGGAAAGAAAAGGAGGAGAAGGGACAGAATGGAGTCAATGGACAGATCCATTTCAGTATTTTTTATATTTTGTTCATTTAAATATGATCAGACGGTCGAGATTAATCACAGTTGAAATAATTTTGAACAAAGTGATTCTTAATACAAAAATTGATCTAAGAACATAGGAAAAATTATAATTTCGTTATCCACAATTCTAACTGATATATTAAGGTGTTTTAAAACTTAATTTTCAAAAATATTTTTATTAAATCATTAAAACTCAACTTATTTCATTTAAATTTTTATTTTCGAAAAAATTAAAGTTATATTATTTTATATTATAGTTAATTTTTTTCTCTTCAAATATTTGAGTTATTAACTCATTTTTGAATAAATAGTTTGTTCCGATTTTTTTTCATATTTTTTCTGATTTTTAGGACATTAAATGTGGTTTTTGTAAAAAATCCAAGTTCCCGATCAAAGTCATCTGATTCGACTCTCGTGACCAACAGTATGATTCTGAGTTTCAAAACCATGGTTCTATGTTCTCGATTCATAGGAAGATGTTACATTTTTGGATTGAGCAATATTTGTATGTTGGTATCTGGGAATTTGATAAGATAGAAGTTCAAAAGATGAGAGTTTGGTACAAAGTTGGGTATTGAGAAACCAATCTTGCCTTGCGAATTAATTTTGTGAAAACGCTTCAGCCTGCATGAGTTGGTATTAAAAAGAAAAAGAAAGTATTTCTAATGCTTTAACTTTATTCCATGATTATTTATCTTTTCAATTTAGTATTCAATTTAGTATTTTTTTTTCCTTTGATAGAGAGAGTTTTAAGCACTAGTTAATCAGGTCTTTTCTTAAATGTGTTTCTGTAATAATTGATTGCAGTGTCTCAAACACAATGGACAAAATGCACTTTTTTCAGCCTTGCAAAAAACTAAAGAAGGTTAGTTCATCTATTTGTGCTTTACAAAGAATCATCATATAATATTGTTTTGTTGTTGCACTAAGTTTAGATTTGATTGCACTTTGTTCTTGTCAGTCCAAGTCTTACTGGACACTCGATGCAACAAATGAGGTTAAAATTGAGTTAAAAAATAGTATAGTTACATCTTAGCTTAGTACTTGGCCTCAGTTGCTTGTCCTTTGAACTGCAGAATTGATGCTTCTAGGATTTATCTCCCTTCTATTGACGGTTTCTCAGGGCTTAATTAGTAACATTTGTGTACCCAAAAGGGTATCTTCAATAATGTTGCCATGCAAGGAGGAAGCAATCAAACCTTCAAATGCAATTGGCAATGAATCTTGTCCAAAAGAGGTAATCTATGTGGTTTTTTTGACAAAGTATTCAAGAATATAAAATTGTTTGGTTGTAGGCATTGTAGTTGATAAACCCCATATCATTTTGGTAAGCTCCTCAACAAGTTTGGTAATGTGAGAACCATACTTGTTCTTTGTCTCTATCTCGTTCTCTATCAGTGTCTGCAGGCAGATAATATCGTAAGTTTGAGGTCAGTATCTTTTTTATTGGTCTGGCATTGTCAAGTACTATCCTTTTTACTATTACATACATGCTGGTTCTGTACATATATTAATATGAGTGATGTAATAATATACATACTAGTGCTATGATTGGCCTTTTTGTCTGCACCTATATATGGATCAACCATGTCAGGTATTGTGAGAGGTTCAACACTCATCTACTCTACAAACTTTTAAATTTCAGGGAGAGGTACCGCTCTTATCTTTGGAGGCATTGCATCAGCTGCATATATTCATTTTTGTATTAGCTGTTGTCCATGTTGTGTTTTGTGCCACCACCATGGTTCTTGGTGGAGCCAAGGTAGCATTAATTTTCAACTTCTTCATGTCCAACATTTTTTTAAGTATGACCTTTTTCTTTTGCCATAACTGCTGGTATTAGTTAGCAATTCTTACTTCTACATCTCACACAATTTAACCCTTTTATTCCAATTGTTGAGAAACCCTTGTTGCATTTGGTGAAAGCACCACCGAATAGAGAATTGCAATCAACGGTGTTATGGAAAGTTGTCAACTCAACCAAATTGATCATAACCTGTTCAGGCAACTAAATAAACAACTGCAAGTTGGGCTATCAAAAAATTCAGCAGTATTGTACTCCGTGCTACATATTTTGAATATTTAGAAGTTCTTGAGTTAATCTTACTCATAGTATTATTTTGCAAATAACAAAAAACAATTGTCAGATACTACAAACAGTGGATCTTATTATAAAAATGTATTTGATTTAGTTTGTAAAAGAAAGAGAATATAATGCAAAATTAAAAATAAAAAGACTTGCAGTAACAATTTGATTATCTTATTGTTTTCCTTTGGTTGTATCATTCTCATTGTTCTTGTACAGATAAGAAGATGGAAGCATTGGGAGGTAGCGATTCAAAATGAGATTGCAAAATGTTGGTCTCTTTCCTTGCCTTTAAATGCTCAACCTATCTTCATTAATTCCCTTCCTGCTAATTATCTTCTTCTTTGAAAAAACAGCTGGAGTTACAAAGACAAACCTAATGCATCCTGACCATCATAAAATGTTTGTTCAAGATCGTGCTGGAAATTTTTGGAGACGAGCTGCTGTAGTTAGCTGGACGGTACCAGTCTCATTTTACTCTTGTTCCAGTTCTCTACTTCATATATATTTCTAGTGTTGTATTGTATATACGAATGATATTGCAGTCTCTTATGTGATATTGTGTAGGTCATTCTTGGTAGTACCACATTAGCGCTTCATCCGCTGAGATAATATATTATATAGGCTAATTTGTTTTTTTTTTTTTTTGAAATTTAACAGATTGCATTTTTGAAGCAGTTTTATCCCTCCGTGAGTAAGTCAGATTACCGTGCACTTCGAGCTGGCTTTATAATGGTATGTAGTCCCATGGTGCTACATTGTGCACTCCTAACTTTCTTTTTATTTATTTATAAATAAATGTCATTCGAAAAGGAATTTCATTCTTTTTGCAATTACAGAAACATTGTAGTTCAAATCCGAAGTTTGATTTCCACAAGTACATGATGAGAACTCTTGAGGATGATTTCAAGAAAGTTGTTGGCATCAGGTGACAAATTGTACCGTTCATTATTTTTTTTTTCTGCTTTTTTGCTTTTTGTATATATTTATTTTGTTTTTTTTTTTACTCAGTCATGTGCTTAATCATTGGTTTATGGTTTCTTTTATTTAAATTCCAACAAAGCAATCATAATATCGTACCAGCACCTATCATCTGACGCATCCTACCAAAGACTGTAAATGTGGGTATATTTGTTTTCCTTAACTTATTATATATATTTTACAGCTGGTATCTATGGCTGTTTGTGGTCATCTTCCTTCTGCTTAACGTAGATGGTATGAGCATGTATATTATAAATCATGTTCTTTCTATTCTCTCCCCCCTTGACTTTGGGTTTAGATTAAATGAAACTTTTGCTGCCATGCAGGATGGCACACTTACTTCTGGTTATCTTTCTTGCCACTTATTGTAAGTAAAAAGAAAAGTACTACTCTTAGAAGGTGTTACCTTTGTACATAATTTGGATTGAATATAATGGGAGCGTATAACAATGAATAAGTTATGTATTTACTCATGGCATCTGGTTTGGTGAATCAGTCTATAATAATTGCCCAAGTAATATTTTATGCCTGGTTGAAAACTCTGGCAGTTGTTAAAGAATAGGGTTTTTTTTTTCCTCTATATTTAGAATTACGCCCGACAGCTC
Source organism: Rhynchospora tenuis (assembly GCA_027725995.1). Taxonomy (NCBI): domain Eukaryota; kingdom Viridiplantae; phylum Streptophyta; class Magnoliopsida; order Poales; family Cyperaceae; genus Rhynchospora; species Rhynchospora tenuis. The sequence continues at coordinate 66,439,262 of CM050889.1, read as the reverse complement.
TTATTTCCAATGACACCTATTGTCATCTGGAAATCGTAAAAGACTACTAATTAACCTTATTTTTTATTAGCTTAATTACATTTATGGATAACGGTTATGTCTTGGCATGAAGAAAACTCTTAGCCTAGTTGCGGACAAGATTGTTAATTTAATAGATTGTGCCTAACATTCTGTTAAGATTATATTTCACTTCCATTAATTATATATTTAAAGAATGTTGGATTTGTTTATAATATAAATCAAATGGGACATCTTGAGAAAGAATTCAAACTAACCAATAAGTCTGGAATTAACTGCAGCTGTTATTAATTGTTGGTGCAAAGCTAGAACACATCATAACCAATATTGCGCAAGATGCAGCTGAAAGAATCATCAATGAGAGAGAAAGGGTGCAGGAAGGCCCACATGTCAGACCATCAGATGAGCATTTCTGGTTTGGCAAACCAGGCATTGTGTTGTACCTGATCCATTTCATTCTATTCCAGAACTCCTTTGAGATTGCGTTTTTCTTCTGGATATGGGTACATTGTTTAATTAACTATAATCTTGTCCCTATCATTACTTTACTTTCATGTGATAGACTCCTGGTAGAATATAGAAAATTCATATAAAAAAGCTCTAGAAGGAAATAAATTGAGGTGGTTTGGTTGTATAAGTTTTCTATAGTTCCAATATATATATGTACATATAAGAATTGGCTTTGCGTGCAGACTACATATGGCTTTGATTCGTGCATCATGGAGAGCGTTCCATATCTCATCCCACGACTTGTTATGGGGTCCGACCTATTCTCCTATACCATTTCTTCCTTTTCGAAATTAAATTATTTGCGATGCTCTACTACCTTTTATTTATGTTCATGTTGTAACCGTTTTTCGAATTGACAGTGTGCTAATCCAAGTACTCTGCAGCTATACTACACTTCCATTGTATGCTCTTGTCACCCAGGTACGAACTACATTTACTTGTTGTTTCAGTTCAATGCCATTCCGCTAAAGCACAGGTTGTATAGCCCGTACCAGTTAGTTACCTGACACTTTGACCTGTCTTTTTTGGTTTTATCTAGGGATTTGGGGTTTTTAGGCAACAAACTTAAATTAATTGAAACACAATGTCAAATAATTTGTATATATTTGCTTAATAACATGCCAGTTGTCTGTTGCTGGTATCACCAACTGGTACAATAAATTTTGGGTAAATGGAATTATGTTTTCAATGTCATTACGTTTAAAACACTCGTTAACGATGAAAATTCGTAAAATTTTAGATGGGTGACATGTTCAAGCAATCAATATTTGATGAGTACATTTCGGATTCACTTCATGATTGGGCCCAAGGGGTCCGGGAGAAGAAGAAAAAGAGAAGTCAATCCTCTTCTCTCCTGGGCCCTACTTCTCAGAGGAAGGACTCATTTTCTTCTGGCTTGGAAATTCAATTGTCAAGAATGGAATCGGCCTGTGGAGAGAGTTCTTATACTACATGGCACCTACAGCGAGGCTTAGAGGAAAATGCTGAATAGTTGAGGTAGCAGTTATCGTAGAAATTATTTATTTTCCTTCTTTTCGTCGATATATACACAAGGAAGTGGTCAACAATAGTAAAAATAGTTGTGTACAGGAATTGCACACGGGACTGTATGTTATCTATAATAAACCCCAATAAAAGTGCTCAAATAGTTTTCAAAATTTTTATAGTATTCTGTTATGAAACCCATATAGTAGATCTTTTGACATTCCACAGATCTGCATTTCTTATAGAAAAAAATGAGAGAAATGAGAAAGAACCGTTAGATTGATTTTGAAAGATCCGGATTGTTGCGCTATAAGGCGTGCTTCCGATATAGGCCGGCATGGACAATTTTAGGTTTGACTTTGATTATGTAAATTAAAAGGCGACTAATTTTACTGCAACTTCTGTCTTGATCTTGCTTATTTATTATATTTCTGTACCAAAACCAATGCTATTTGTAATTTGTTAATTGATGTATTGCAAATTTTATAGCTTCAAAAGTTCAAATTATTGAGGGATATGAAAAGGTAACCTGGAGGTAGACGTGTTGAAATGTTAGACGTCCCAGTTTAGATAAAGGCGAAAACTTTTGGATAAGGTTCCATGCTTTTTTTTTTTTTATTTTTAAAAAAAAAAATTGCAAGCTTGCCCTCCCCTCCTTGCTTGGGGTGCCTTAGTTAAAAAAAAAAAAAGAAGTTTGCAAGCTTTGCCTGCTCCTTGTACTGCCTTAAGCCACGTGGACAACCCCCCTTGAAGAGAAAACGATAAAACTATAAACTGAGGTAAAAGTTTAATCAGAAAATAAAACTAAAGAGCCATTATCCAAGGTCCTATTTTTTTTGTTAAAACGAAACTTGCAGCTTTCAAGCCAATCAATTTCAAAAAAAAAAAAAAAAAAAAAAAAAACTCTACAAGAACAATTCCGCTATCCCATTAAAAAAAAGGTCTACAATGACTAACATATATAGTAAGAGTTCACAACAGACTAGCATAATGGCACAAGCACAATTTAGCGTAAACCTATAAACTCAATTTACTACCTGGCTTAAAAGAATTAAAGAATAGATAGGAGAAAAAGAGAGAAGAAAAATAAAACACTTAACAAACATTGCAACTGCGTCTACAGAAGCCAGGCAGGTCAGCAGTTCCAACCATGTAAGCCGGGTTCTTTGTGCACTCTCCAAGCGCGGCCCACCTTGCGCAGCTGTCATTCTGATCTGTGCAGTTGCCTCCTGTGTGGTACACCTTATCAAAGGATGCCACACGGATCCACTTTGTAGCCGACCACTTCTCACCTTCTATAACAGGACACCCTGCGTGGAGGCTCTTTGGGTCGGTTGTCGCATCAGGAAGAAGGTTGAAAAAGAGAAGTGCATCACCTTTTCTCGGTTTTACTGCATCAGGAATTCAGAGAGGGTCATGAGAAAGTAAAAGAAAACTTGTATTATTTCGATTTAATGATGATTTTGAAGTTACCGGCTATTCCGCGCTGAGCACACTCTGATAAGGTCTCGTCTTTAACATGTAGTCCTCTATGATGCTGTGGCTCCTGATTTGACAAAGTAATACTGAGAATTAAGACAACATCCATAAAAATGCCTCAAACAATGTGAGAAAAGTTTCTTCTATTTTGGCCAAGAACATTTCTCGCCTTGTCAGGACCGAAGATCTTTTAAAATCGTCAATGGACATGGAGTGGCACATATAAGCATAAACTTTAATTCATGCATCTAATAACTAATAAACTTCTGAGATAACTAAACAGATGCACAAGGTAAAAACGCATTACCAAGGTAGTAATTCAATAGCACCATTGTTTGGTCCAGTAAACAATTCATTCAGATGGCACTCAACTCCCTACCAGACCATAACAAGAAGTTAAATCAGTTCAATATTGTAGTTACCTCAGCTAAAGGAAATACTGTTTCACCACCTTTCTCAACATCTGAAAGGTACATAAGGACAGTGGCAATGCGATGGCCACCACGAATGGTGTTAACATTGTCGGTGAAGTAATCAAAATGGGGTTCATACTTTTGTCCATACTCATAATGCAAAACCTGGATATCTTCACCATTCTCTGCGTACAAATAACAACACTAATTAATAGAAAGAAGCACCATGAACCACTGTAAAAATTTTAAGGGAAGGAAAGTTAAGAGTTAAAACACATGATGAACTTTCCTTTAGCACCACTCATTAAGTGGACTATGACACCAATTAGAACTTCTGAAATTTAAATTATATTTTCTATCTGATGAACGAATAAAATAATGGAGCTATCAACACTTAAAGAAAAGGAAACAAATAACAAACCTTTTGGGATGAATGTCCAAGCAGCGATCTTATCCTCAACGGCAGAAACAATCTCATCCTAAAATTGTATATTGTATCAAAAATATATGAGCAAAGATTCAGAAATGATATCAGAATCTGCACTGGTGAAGCTATGTTAAATGACAAGGTGGGTATCAGTGCCACTTACTACTGCGTGCAACGTACATAGTAACTAAATCAGTACAATTACATACCGGTCATCACCAGACCAATGGCACGTTTTCTTAATTTTTGGTTAAAGAAAAGTTAAAATATAAATAAACAAAGTGAATTTGACATTCTTTGTGCAATGGGTAATCCCGACATTCAAGGGCAGTGTTTCGGTGCTATTTTCTTCTTCTCTTTTGTTTCTGGAAAATATACACATAAATGGGAGCTATTTTGAAATAAAATGAAATAGCAAAAAATAGGGGTACACAAACCTTTCCCTTGTTGATGAACATCCCAGAGCTTGTACGGACCTCACTCAACACACTCTTTCCTGACAAATTGTCAGCAACTGATGATCTTGTCAGCTCAGATTTAGCCTACCAAGAAAATGTATACAAAATCAATTTCTATACAAGATGTAGCACACAATTATATACGAAATTGTGAAAAACCATAAGTGTAATAGTTACCAGTGATATCAAATGGTCGCATTCTGAATCAGTCAAAAATCCTTCATACACAAACGCTCTGAAAGGCACCAAATTAAAATCAATTAGCCACAAATCCAGCTAATTAGCGCACAAAATAACTGGATCATAACACATGCAAAGCAAAATAGAAGTTGAATCAGGGAATAGAAGAAGACCTAGGTTTCCATGAGATCTGCCTTGATCTGGAAGGATCGATCTCAACCGTATGAGGATACGAGCTTCGCACTTCTCGGATTAGATTGAAGAGTAGAAAGAGGAGAGAAATCCAAAACCTGGATTTGTGTTCCATGATTCGTCTAGTGTGTGGATTCAGGTGCGGGTGCTGATTTCTGATCTATTTAGCTGTTCAGCTTCAGGTCGCATATCCAACGAAACTGGAGAGAGCATGTGGCTGTGTCAAAATGGGATTAAGGCAGCACGTCGGGTCTTAGTGCAGGCCTAAGGCTATGTTTTCTAAGGCGATGTTTTGTAGAGGATTAAGGTGAAGTAATAACTCATTTAATCCATCTTAGGCTCTGATCACAATGATTTTTACTCGAGATTTCATTTCATTTCATTTTATTTGAATTGATTTCGTAAGATTTTATAGGATTTCATTAGACCTAATTACATAGAAATTCTAACCAAATGACACCAAATCCGTTCATTGTGATCAAGAATTTTCTAATGAAATGAATTGAATTGAAATCCCACGTTAAAAAAAGGACATTCTGATCAGGGCCTTACTCTTCTAAATATGATTTAAATTTGATGGAGTAGTGTGGAGTAAGGAAGAGTAAATTACTTCACCATTTTAGGTGCAGTAAATTATCTCCATATGGATCAAGAAATGGTTATCATTACTAAATATCAATAATAATAATAATAATAATAATATCATTATTAAATAATATATTATATTTTAACAACAATATTATCATTCTTTTATTATTAAAATTTTCAAAATTTAAATTATAATTAGATTATTAATATAGTAATTGATAATTATATATTTTTATAACAATATTGTTATTGTTAATATTTTATCATTGTAATATAATATTATCATTATTTTATTATTTTACTTTATTATTCAATTAATAATTATTATATATTATTCATTATTTATTTTAATAATAATTATAAGTACTTGTTGAACTATAATAATTATAATAAATTACTCTTAATTAAACACTACTAGTTATAATTGTTAATTTCATATCTTACTCCTTATTTACTCCACCTTTTGAGAAGAGAGTGTGATATAATTTTTAAAATTTTTTGAAACCATTTTTTTTTTCATTCAGAAGAAAACGGGTAGCAGGTCTGGGCCTAGTCCGAGCCTGGTTTTGTTAAATTGTTTCTCAGACTCCAACCAAACGCTGAACTCAATTCCTCTATGAAGCATTCTGTTCCTTCACAGGTTCATAACTGTCATTCCTTTCAATATTAAATTATTTACTGCTTGATGATATGTGATATGTAAATCAAGAAGAAAAATGAACAATATGCAGTTTGTCAGGCGTATTTTTAGAAGGTTTGATTTATTCTCTCCAAAAGAAATCAAATCAGTCACTTTCTCCTACCCAGTTTCATTGAACGATGAAACAAAGTACATAATAGCTGACTCAACTACTAAACGTCTATCTACCGTTCGTTCACATTACCATCAATTCTTTGAAAATTAAGGCATAACAGTACAACACTCAACTATTCTAAGCTAACACATGTCACTTCATCTCAACAAATTCTCCGTCGTTGAAACTTGAAACACACTAACATCTTTTAACATCCCATATGGCCATATCCCGTTATAGGAGGAACCGGCCCATTCGTCTGCCAAGAAAAAAGAGTAACCGGCCCATGTGGTTTCCACTGCACCTATCGTCAAGGTCTGCATCACTGGTTCTTACTCACACGGAAGAACACGAAGAAAACATAATGAAACTATTAAAGTATTAATTATGATTATTAATTATGACCATAAAAAATCATATATGATTAAAAATGGTTATTTCCTAATAATTTATAATTTAATTGAAAAATGATGCATCCATATGTTTTAAAATTAATACAAAAGTTAATAAATTCCATTTATAATATAAGTTAAATACTCGAACATAGAAAAATTTAAAATATAAAAAAAACATAAATATAATAAAAAATTATAGAAAAATTTAAAATATAAAAAAAACATAAATATAATAAAAAATTATCGAAAACAATATACCATTGTTAAATCGCAACCTGTTAACGTTTCCGTAGTTTCGCTGCGGCCGTGAGTTTAGTACTGTACAGTACTCCCCACTTCTTTTTTAATTAATTTTACTGTTGTTTTGTCGTTACTCGCAAACCCAACACCGGAAAACGTAAGACTCCTCTCCGCCACACACGGAGCAATCTCTATCCGAACCCTGCAATCCCGATGGCAATCTCCCACACAAACCCAAACCCCATGGCCCCACCGCCTCAATCCCGACCCACATTCCTCCTCCCTTTTTTCCACACCTCCACACGTCGCCTCTTCCTCTCCCTCTCCTCACCTATATTAATTACCTCTTTACACTAACCAACTAAGTAAATTAACGAAAGGAGACTAACACTTGATTAATATGTATTAATATGGCGGAGCAAGGAGAAGAGGAGGAGGTTGTGGTTGAGCAGCCGCAGTTGGATTTTGGGTTACCGGATGAGGTCCTGTCCGTGCTCCCATCCGACCCGTTTGAGCAGCTCGATGTGGCGCGCAAGATCACGTCCATTGCTCTCGCCACACGGGTCGCGCGCCTCGAGTCTGAGTCGGCGCAATTGCGTGCCACGTTAGCTGAGAAGGATGATTTGGTCGCTGAGTTGCGGGCCCAGCTTGAGACGCTTGACGCTTCTCTGTCGGATCTGTCTAGTCAACTTGCGAGAGTGGAGGAAGAGAAGGTACCTTTGATTTTTGTTTAAATTAGAGCTTGATGTGGAGTAAGGTAAGGCAATAGTGGCATGTGTGGAATTGAGGCTTAAGGCAATCAAGTGAAGTGTTAATATTTGTAGGATACTATTTTTGTTTGAATAATGTTTTTGTAATCCTCATGGTTACCAATTTTGTTTCTGATATTCTACTGCTGCTTCAATTTAAGCTTATGTCCATACCCACATGGGAATTCAAGGGGACATAGTAGAGAAAAATCAGTTGAAAACTTCAAATTTAAGTCGGTAATCTAAAAAGGGAATTGGATGAAAATTGAGAGAATTTTGTAAACACAATCCAAGCTCTCTTTCTTTCGAAGAATGTCTGTTGGCTTTTGTTCCAGACTAAAATTAGAACGGTGTAAGAGTATGAATCTGTATTGATCAGTCAAGTAAACTTCACATCTAGTTTTAGCTTTCTATGAATAGAATGTAAAAAGTGGTTATGTTTGTTTTGTGCAGGAGAACCTTGCCAATGAGAACATGTCACTGTCTAATACCGTGAAAAAGCTTAACAGAGATGTTTCCAAGGTTGGCATTGAAATAATTTGGAAATCTTAAACATTTCATTATTACGATAATTTAAGCAAATCCAAATGTCAAATTGCTTTTCCAGTTTTGTTCAATTATAACCATCCTTATGTCCTCTTCAAAAAAAAAAAGAAGAAGCCTGTGTACGTGTTAAACTCGACAAGAAAAAATTTAGATTTTGTGTAAAGAAATCTAGGAGTACAAAAGTGGATAAAGCCTTGCTTGGTTGAACCTTAAAAGAAACATTTAAAATTAGAAAAGTAGGTCTCGCAAAAGAAATAATTGATTAAACTAACTGACAACCATTTCAGTTGGAAGTTTTCAAGAAGACATTAATGAAGTCGCTTCAGGATGAGGATGAGACCCCTGTAAGTTTTTCTTCAACTTTTGTTTTAGGTTTTAGGTCTATAATACTTTTTAACTGCTAAACATACAGAAGCATGGTTTAATGATATATCTATTTTTATTTACTGATTGCTTTGGTGCAGCATGTTGGGCCTCCTAGAGCTAGGGTCACAGAGTCTTTAGGTGAAGACCTTGGGCTTCCTGCATTGAAGTTGTCATCTACACTGAGTCAGTCGTCAGAAGGTGCTGGTTCAGTTTCAGGGGGAAGCAACTATGGGGAAGCTGAAGGTTCATTATATTTGTCCTTTTAAAATTAGAAAGGATATGCATTTATGTAGTAATTGATGTCCCAATGTGTAACTGGAATTGGGAGGAGGTCCTTCCAAATCAAACTTTTAAAGGTAGTTTTCAGCAGTGCTGGAATAGAGTGAATGATCATGGTATAGAGGACAATTTTTGCAACTAGACCCCCCAATCTTTCACTTAGATCCATCTCAGTTCTAACCCGATGGAATAAGCCCGATAAAAATATAGTACTTTAAGTTTGATTCCTGCAGCCACTTTATTGTCAGTTATATCTGTATCTTTGCAGTGCCAAAACCAATTAGAACCCTTGGGCCTTTGGCATCACAAGGTGGCACGCCAAGACTGACCCCACCAGACTCGCCGACTAGGGCTTCTGCATCAGGATCCCCAACTAGGTCTTTCAGGGCTTCCTCTCCAAGACGGCACTCCATAGCAATCACAAGTACACGAAATATGTATGATGATAGGTCGTCTCTATTTTCCTCTATGCCAAGCCATCACAGCTCCATGACCTCACCCTTTGACGCTGCCAATCAAACAGGTTTTTCTCAAGTCCCTTGTAAGTTGTAATCAACTTGATGTAGAGATAGCAGTGTTAATAATTAGGAGGATATATTTGGCAGATCAACTTTGTTTAACAGTTTCATGATTAATAGTTGTTCTTATTTTAGGTTTTATACTTGAAGTTTTTACTAAACTAAATGAATCATGGACAATTAGACAGTATTACTGAATTGCATTATTTGTAGAGATTTGTATCTCTCTCAATAATTCTTCTCTCTATTTCAAGAAATGTGTATTATACATGTTATCTATGTGGCACTCAATTTTGGTTAAATATTCACATGTTGACTTGACTACTACATTTCTAGAACCAGTAGCAGCTTATTTATAATATATTGAAATTTTTTGCATTTTTAAAATGCTTTTTGATCTGCTTCAGGACGGACTAGAGTTGATGGAAAAGAGTTCTTTCGTCAAGTCAGGTTTGTATTTTCTAATTACTTTTTACCCTTTTATTGCTCTCATTTTAGATTGCCCCTAAGTATAAATACTCAAACTTCATTTGAATGGTTTTGTTTTAGATCTTAATTGTTGAAATTGTATTCTTTAATCTCTATAAATGTGCTTAGTTTGATATTTTATAGGCAGCTAACTCATCTGTTTTCTTTTCTAATTTAACAGGAGCCGTTTGTCTTATGAGCAGTTCAGTGCCTTTCTGGCCAACGTGAAAGAATTGAATGCACATAAGCAAACAAGAGAGGTATATAATGACAACAGTTAATGACTTTTTAAGTGTGTTACAGAATCTAAGGTCTCTGATATTGGTACTAAGTCTCTAGACGAGTATTAGTAATATGATCAAATCCTTAATAATCAACACAGATGGTGCTTACTAGTTTTTTGCTTTTGTTACCATGTATTGAAGTCCAGCTTTGGTTGGGGTGGGGGGGGGGGGGGGGGGGGGGGGGGGTTAACTGTTAAGAAACCAAACTGTGGGTTAATGACTGGCAGAACTAATTATGACATCTTCAATTCTTGCTAATGCTCTTAAATTTGGCTACTCTTATTTACAGGAAACACTAAGAAAAGCTGACGAGATTTTTGGCCAAGAAAATAAGGACCTTTACACGATATTTGAGGGTTTGATCACTCGTAACCTGCATTGAGGTGAAATTTCCTTCCAGGCATCAAACCTTTCGTTAAGTTTTGCTGTAAAATATTATCTTGTAAGTGGAATAATGTTTGTTCTGTTTTACTTATTACAGTAATTTTGCTATCGTTGCTATCTCATTTAAATTGAAATGTACAAATTACTACATTGTATAATTCTTTTATGAATGCATATAGGAATTGAAAATAAATTGTGTTCTTTGAATGCGTTTAACAGACCATGGTTTTGTTCTATAATTTGTTTTATTCGATTTTGCCTATACATTTGACAGTTTTATCTCACATGTGAGTTTGTTCATACACACTTACGAAAAGTTTATGAAAGTTGTTGTAAGTATATATCTTGTATATAATAAACAAAAGTTTCCTCTAACACGCCGTGACGTGAAGATATTCTTTCAAAATATTCGTTGTAAACAATTACATAAAAGATAGGTGAGATGAAGTTTTCACACATATTTCACTTTTGTTATCATACTTTGTAGTAGACTAGTCATTGGATTTAACAAATATTGTGTATAACCAAAATACGTAATGAAAAGTATGAGACGTGCCAAGGAGAGAATAGATAATTGCAGTCAACAGTATTTAAATGCAAACAATTTATCATGACGCTGTTAATTTTTACAAAAAAAAGTAAAGATTAATAATTGTTTAATATTACAAATTTTGAAGTATATTAAAGCTTAATAACTTATAACTCAGAAGTCACTACATGCTTCAAATTTCATTAATCATTAACATCCTTTGGATTCCCTTTTTCAACTATTGCCTTTTTAGTGTTGAATCCGCTTAATGATCAAACTCCGTTAAATCTTTTTCTCTTTCATCAATTTTAACGCCAATGGTAGAAAACCGTTTAATCCCGGTTTACTTAGTTTTCGCTTTGGTAACAATAAAAGTAATTTATCCTCTTAATAATAGTATATTTCTAGTAGAAGAAAAAAAAAAGGTTATTTGATTTATGTCATCTGATTTATACAATAGATGGGGATCCATAAACATAAATGTAACGGGACAATTTTGATATAGCCTTTTCAAATTAAGAAAAAAATTTTGAAGATAGAAAATGTTTATACATATGTTGTTGGTGTTATGAATTACTTATGAAACTACATTTCAATGTTTGAATTATTTAACATTCCACGAAATATCATTCAATTTAGACCATTATTGTAAGTTTCAAGTCTTCAGATAAAGGTAACATTACATCAAATTTTTATTTGTGCATTATATATAATATAGACCTTAAAGTGAAAATATTTTGTCCAAAATCAAGTTGCGTTTACAAACTTTTTACTATTTGTTATAACTGCTCTACATTTGTGAGTTTTTCACATTCCCAAGTCATAGAACCGGTTAACTTGACTTGATGATATGTTTCTCATCTAGTACATCAAGACTAAAATAACAACCAACAAGGTAGAGACATCTATGTACCGAGCATCAGTTCCGCTGCGGCGCCGCCATGCATGCTTGAAAATGCCAATAGAATAGATGCCATAACTACGCTTCTTGGTCCACTTTGACAAATATAAACGAAGGACTTTTCTACATTGAAATACATAAAAACAATTATCAAGAAAAAGAGATATAAAACATAATTTGAATAAAACTAATTATCTAAACTCAAAGCAGACCACAACAAATGAACAAATGCACTTGGCCTAACCTAATTGATCAGAAACGGACCTGACCAGACATCAATAACTGGCGAAAGTCTCACCTTTCTTTTTTTTAGAAAAACTTGACAACGACTGTCAAGTAAAAAGAAACGAAAATTACAAGAAAAAAAAAAAGCTGAAAATAAACTAGAAGTCTCACCTTTCTTGACAGACTTCACGCTACTGCATCTAATCGGAGGTTTCTTTGCCGAAACCATACCTAAAACAGCAATGCGCCTATGCTGCAGAGCACGTTCAACCAACAAAGTACAGTCCAGCAACCATGTTCCAGACAAGATCTTGATCATAAACAAAGTGTTGTAGGCGCCATGAAAGTTATCATAAAAGAATTGTAAGAAGAGCAAAATATATAACATCACAGGTGCCACAATAGGTTATTATAAGAAAGCTACAAATTTAATAGCCAACATCATAGGTGCCACGGAAGAAGCCCTAGTTGAATCGATAATTCATAAATAGAAATACTTTTGATTTACTTTAAGCTATTTAGTCATCGCCAATTGGTTTAAAAATCAAAACTTGTGTATATTTTGATTTGCTCTAGTATTTTATATGAAAAAATTGATATGAACTACGGAGTCCATAAGAGTAACAAATGAATGCACTCTAGCTTTCAATCTAATGTATATTAAATGCGCAGATGCTTTGGAAGTGTTTTTTATAAGCATGTAAAGTTATATTCACACATAATTCAGTTTTGTTCACAAACTTTTTACGACTTGTTAGATCAGTCATTCGACAAGTAAGAAAGATCATGACTGAAATGTGGGATATTCTGAGGATAGAATTAGATGACTAAAATCTAAATATTTTGCCAATAAGGGCCTTTTAGTCTTAAATGCAATTTAAAATTACTAAATTTGACATGTGATCTTAATTTTAGACTGTACTTATTTCAAGGGGTAAAATCTATTTATGTAAGTTATAATACAGTTTATTAAATTGATTTAAGAAATCAACTACTAAATGCAAAAACAATCACTCTCCCAATAACTATGCAATGTTCTGGTTAATTTAGACAATCTAGGAACTAGGAGTAGTGTTTTCTCTGTGCCATATAGTTTTATAGAATATGTTTTCATTTGTTTGTCTCTTATTATTATTATTTTTTTTTTCAAGCTTAACTGCTGATCAGGCTGAATGCACATTATTTATACCCGAAATGCTAACATAAGTGTTGGAATATTGTATTCAACGAAAAGTTTGCTTAATGCATTAGTGTTATTTACTGACTTCAAAATATGAATAAGAAAAATAAAGGAACAACAAAGCAAATAATGTTATCTGATTTCAACCAAAACAGACTAGGCATGCAATATCTGGTTACCCCTTGCTGGATAGGCACAATTTTTATTTTTGAAAAAGAGGTGGGAGCGTGACCCGGTTTTTATTTTTCATAAAACGAAAACAAAAACAAACAAAACAGACCCAAACTTAAAAACCACACACCTACAAATACTAACCCCTGTACAAACTAGTAAACAACCAATTAATCCAAAAATCACCTCAGAAGTCATTCCCATTAATCCCAGAAAGCACACTCTAATAAACTCTCACAACACACTGACATTTAAAAACAAATTGCAACATCTGCTTATTACAATGCCAACAAATACTGATCATAAAAAACTGTACTCTTCAAACTAGTAAACTGCAACACATTGTTGCATTGCAGCCACAGCTGCCTCTTCCATCTGGATGCTCCCAGATCTAGATAGGCACAATCGCTTATACTTTAAACAAAATGGATGATTAATGATGGATGGTAATGATGATTTAGATGAGATTTTCTTGAATCAGAACAAGCTGAAGGAACTTGAATTTAGGACATATCAGAGAATTTGGATTCTAAATATCATAGAAGTCTCATGAGAAAAGCATTACAACAGGGCATGCAGTTAATGTTACATATATTTGGGTATTGCCTTTTCTTACGTTTGCTCTTAATTACTGCAAATACTCTGAACCACGTTGCTCGGGAGAGAAAGAGAAAGAGATTATTGTGCGGATCCAGAGCAGTTAGGGGCTGGAGCTGGTGAGCACCCCAGAGTCGTCATGGTTGTCGGCGATAGTGGTGACACTGCGTTACCTGATCGAGTAGCAGCTGGGCGTCCCTGCCGAGGCTTAGACTCTCTCCCTCGACCCCAAGCTGCATGCTGCTCTCTTCCTCCAGTTCAAGTTCAGAGTCTCCATCTCCACCCTCTGACCCCTCTGCGTCCCTCTCCTCCCTCGGCCTCTCCCATGCCTCCCTCCCCCTCCTCTCCGCCCCTCCCTCCCCATCCTGTCCGCCCCTCCCTCTCCCCCCTGTTCCACCTTCGCCTCTGCCGGCTCAATCGGCCACAACAAGATGACTATCGACGACCTCATCGCCCGGGATAGTGAACCTCGGCTGTGACATTGTCTGGTTCACTAACCCAGGCAATTCGGTGTCAACAGTGAAGCACTGGTACGAGGCCTCAACATGTTTCTCATCATCTTGTAGACAACTCAAATCAAGAGGCCGCCCTTAGAGGCGACCTGATAAGCACAGTATTTAGAATCTTGGCCACATTATCCAAACTGCCATATTCTCCATTGATGTTTCTCATCTTCTGTTCTATATGATCTCTCTTCTTTTTCCATCTTTGATTTACTCTAATATCTTATATTGAAAAAATTGATTTGAACTCCAGAGTTCACAAATGCAAGAAATGAATCTGCTCCAGTTTGCATTACAATATATATTATATGCGGAGGTGCCTTGAAGCGTTTCTTTTTTTTTTTTTCTTTCTTTTCTAGAAATGCCTTGAAGCATTTTTTGTTCACACGTTTTTGACGACTTGGTAGATCAGTCATTCGTTAAGTAACAAAATGAAAAATCATCTAAGAAATAAAAAATCAGTCTATATATATGTACATTTATTTTTAATTTCAGTAATTAAACATTTATACTAGTTGTCTTATTCTAAGTGGATTCTGTTGGCTAGGTGCGCTAATAAGTTCCGTCTTCAAGCATTTTATTAGTGTTTTCTTCTTTCTTCTGCCCACAAGAACTGATGCTTTATTGATCCCAACGCTGTATTATATTGTTGAGGCAAACAATTACACATGCATTAACTACAATACAACTGTAAAGAAAGGCAATTTAAGATCCATATGCAAGGCAATATAATCTTGCATTAAAATGACATATCTATGCCTGACCAACTTAATGTTCAGATAGCAACATGGCTCCAAATAATAAAAATCAAATCACAGTAAAAAATGACCAAAGAGCAATACAGTCCACTGCCCATGACAAATATAATTTTTTAAAAAAATAAAAAATAAAACTCTTCAATGTAATTAGTCAAGGGTACTACTCCTTCACAACTCTTGCATGCCACAAAGTATGCGTTTGTGGCGCCACTCATGCCATTTTTAAAGAAGATCTTCCGCATCTTCTTGTAGATATCTGAGACCAGGAGGCTGTCAGAGCCGGCCTTTTGAGCATGACCGGTGATGCGTTTATTAGATGATGTACTGGTGATCTCCAGTATAGCACACAGCGCCTTACCTTGTACTGGCGAGCTCCAGTGATGCTCTCAGCGTTATATCAGAATATGACCGTTAGGATTAGATTAAGTGTATTTTGTCTAGAGTATGACATAATTGCTGTTGTAATCAAGCTTTAGGATAGATTAAGTGGTCTATATATACTTGTAATTAGTCTTATTCTAAAATAATCAATTAAACAATCATTACAATCATCTCTTATATTTACGGTTTCCATTGCTGTCTCTTATTTACTGGTACAAGAAACTCAAGGTTCAAGAATCTTTCATTCTATGTTAAGAATCTTGGAACATTCTCTAGACTTCTGTACAACCCATTGCATGATTTGGATGGGTGAACACACCAAATCCAAAGTAGCATGTAATGCAGTACAGGAACTTTCGCATGGTTTCTGGCAGTCCGTCATGAGACAACATCTTAATTAAGAATGCCAGATCATAAGTTCCTTGGAAAATTATCCACGTCCTGTTGAACTTGGTGAGCAATCCAGAAGACCAAAACAGCCAAAGCTCTCCGGATAGACACCTGAGTGTAATTCTTCAGAAAATCAATACCATTTGATTCCAACTCAACTCACTCGGGGTCTTGTGCATCAATCACCAGGTTGAACCCCTAGAAATTGCTCCCACGTCATAGCTTCACCACCGTCCATGTTAGAAAGTGCAAGCTCGAGTTGAATCAACTTCAGGCTGTCGACATTTGTCTTCATTAGCGCATAGCATTGCTTAGGAGAGAGGAACCTCGGCTGGGACAGCTTGCATTACAAAATCTTATATTAAAGATTTCTCAACTTCTGTTTTATCTGATATATATCTCTTCTCTTTCCATCTTTGATTTGCTCTAATGTCTTATATTGAAAAAATTGATTTTAATTCCAGAGTTCATAAATGCAAGGGATGAATCTGCTCCGGTTTGCATTACCATATATATCATATGCAGAGGTGCTTTGAAGCGTTTATTGGTTTTCTCTTTTTTAGAAATACCTTGAAGCGTCCTTGTTCACACCTTTTTGAGACTTGGTAGATCAGTCATTCCTTAAGTAACAAAATGAAAAATATCTAAGAAATGTAAGATGCGATGAGAAGAGAATTAACTGCTGAACAAACATTATTTCTTACACCACAAATGCTGACATTGTTGTTGCCCCATTGTTTTTATTTTTTTTTTGAAGAAAAATAGAGGTCACCCCATTGTTTTTATTATTGAGAACTAACATGTCAGGCTTGAACCCAAATTTTTTTCTTTATTGGTAAGTGCCATTTTCTGACTTTTTTCTTTTAAAAAAAAGAAAGTAATGTTGCTTGCGTTTGGACATCTGTTTTGGTCCTATATGAAGATAGATAGTAAAGATAAAGCTATTGAAAACGGTATGAGTCTTAAGAACACTTTTAAATTTAGTTTTGAGCAGAAGTGTATCTTCAATTTTTAACCTCCATACGTATCGAACTTTTCAGTTTCTATTGAACAATTTCGCCTGTAAGAAAGTAATCGAAGTTGCGAAAACAATTTAATTGTAATTAATTTGAATTATTACAAACCGAAGGAACATGAATTTGGGAAAAATCAGGAAGAATGGATTCTGAATATGAATGGAGGTCCCTAAACAAAAATTACAATATGCTAATTAAGGCTACATTTTTTGTATTACTTTTTTCTTTTTCTTTTTTGGACGTGACAGCTGCCTGCTATTAATTAAAGGGCCCTTTCTTTTTTGGACGTGACAGGCTGACAGCTGCCTGCTATTGATTAAAGGAAGGGCCCAGACACTTTGCGAACAAAGCCCAAGTACTTCACATCCAAAAAATGTTTTGCTTTCAATTACAGTTATCCTTATAGTCAGGCGGGCCTTCAGAATTTTGAAAAACAAGTCCAAATACTCGCTAAGCTTGCCTATGCTAAAATCTGCCTCAATAAAATCTATCCTCCTGCTTGGCAGCCGCTGCCCAGCATTCCAAAAAAAAAAATAAAAATAAAAATAAAATAAAATCTATCCTCAGCAATTGTTAGAAAGTGCCTAATTTTTAATTTTAAACTAACATTTAGCTTAATTAACAATTAAACACAAGAGGAACTAGTGCTAGAAGCATTCACACATCAAAACAATGAGAAACGTGTAGGAAGAAATATACCTCTCATGAAATCGCATTCATGAGGCTCGAATCCATAGCATGGGAGTCAATGGGTTGCTTTCCTACGCCTCTTCTTCTCCATGGATGGCGCCGGCCTCGAGTCCACCAAGAGAATCAACTATGCTCTTCTCCTTGGTGCTAGCAAAGGGAAGATGATAGCTAATCTTTGCTTATTCTCCAATCAAGTAACCATTTATTTAATTGGATCTAAGTTCAACACATGAACCTTATAGATGGATGAGAAAAGAGAGAGCAAAGAGGAAGAAAATCTGAAATTTTCTTCTTCTTTGTGTGGTGGCGGCTAGGAGAGAGAGGAGAGAGAAGTGTGGAGGCTAGAGTTGGCTCCCAAAGGTGACCCCTTTATATAGCAAACAACTCTCATCCTCACTTTGCCTTTATTACAAGTTTACCACTAGCCCTAGGCACCACCTAATGGGCCTTTTGTGGGCTATAAGTTGTGTTTCCCTTGGGCTATTAAATCAATCTTTTTTATCACTCTTTCATCTAAAGTTAAATCGGACTTTTAATTAACTAATTAATTAGAAACCCAATAGGCTCAAACTAATTAAAGTATGTTGAATATAATTAATTATTAACTCATTAATAATTAATTTAGGATTAGCAAATGCATTAATTTATTTCAATATGATTCCTTTGATTTAATTAATTATAACGATTCATAACGGTATATAATTTATTAATCGACTTATCATATTTTCATAACACCCATTGTCATGAAAAAATAATTAATACATTGTATGGTCAAAACTCTATTTGTGTGACCCTTTGAGGATTTATGCTATGTTGGCCATGGAAATAAATCATCATTTAATTCCAATAATCATAAGCGGTATCTAGCAACACATTATGATTTCCAATTCACATAAATAATGTACCGTTACAATATCTCAATCCTGCATAAGAAATAATAGTATTTCCTTGTCTGATTCTTATGTCACATGATATCATTGTATAATCCAAGATATGAGTGTGTCATTCTTGCAGATTATACATTTCTTGATCTAGAGTTGATCGTCTAGTTTGCATGCATACGATCCAACTCCATCAAGGGGCCCAAACAGATATCATCACTCATTAGGTATACTAATGAGGGACATACAGTTTTCTTGATGAACAACTTTTCCCCGCACAATTCAAGAGAGCATAAATAAAGTCCGTATAGCAGCCTTTATCAGGAATCAACGTTAGACGATATTTATTGAACCTATCCTCATGTGGAAAAGTTGAACATCTCAAACTTAGAATCAAACTCATATGAAATAAACAATGACACATAACACAATCCATATGTTTATTTCATTGGGTCAAGTCCTGTACTATGTTCTATAACATACACATATGCAATTAAGTTGGTAACTCCTTACTTATGATTTGTAGAACTTAATCATAACTTAACTTGCATACTAATCTTTTATGATAATTAATGTTCCTTGTTAATTATCAAGATTATGGACGATTTAGATTTGTTATTGTCATTCTAATGAATGATCCACAGAGATCTACAATTCAGATCATCAACTTGAATGATCTGTCAATAATAAACTCTAGGAACAAATGATTAAATATCATCATTAACATAAACTAAGAAAATAAGTCATTAAATATTGACTTCTAGGACATAACTTCAACAATTATCATATGTAATGATTATATTCCAAATTAGATTATATGATATTATTCAATTAGGCATGAACTACCTTGGATTTCTAAATATCTTTAATTCTTAAATTAAATAATGATTGGTAGGACTATTTTTAACATATTTAAGAAAAAAAAGAAAACTATCTTTTAATTATAAAAAAATGGAAAAAAAAAAAGAAAACTATTTTTAACTATAAAAAAATATGGTCAAGGTTTTTAATTAATACTATAGATATAGATATATTAAATAATGTACATTAAATTTTATTTTCAGTAATTATACTACAATTGTTATCTTATTCTAAATGAATTGTGTTGTAGGTAAGCTATTTAGTTCCTTCTTTAAGAACTTTTTTTTTTTTTAAGTTTTTCCTTCTTCTGCCTAGTGCCCATTAGAAGCAATGTTTTATTGATCACCAACGCTGTATTATACTGTAACTAGGGCCTAAAATTACTCAATAACTATAATACAACCAGTTAAGAAAGGCAATAATAAAATCCATATGCAAGGCAAAAAAAAAAAAAAAATGCATTATGTATGCCTGATCAACTTACAATAATATTCAGAAATTAAAGCAACATTGATCACTCAAAAAATAAAAAATGAAATAAAAAAAAGAATCATCAAAGAACACTACTTCCATAACAAAAATAAGTAAATATTGCGCTCTAATTGCTAGTTACGGATACTATATACTCCTCTACAACTCCTGGATTCCAGAAAGGATCCTAGCGTGGCGCCACTCGATGCCGTTTTTGAAGAATATCTGCCTCATCTTGTTGTAGACATCTGAGATAAGGAGGCTGTCAGAGCCGGCCTGATGAGCATGACCGGCGATGCGTTCTGTTTTGAGTATCTTGGCAACATTCTCTAGACTGCCATATAACCCGTTGCATGATTTCGAGAGGTGCTTCACATCGAACACATCGAATCCAAAGTAACATGTCACGCGGTACAGAAACTTCCGCATGGTATCTGGCAGTCCGTCATGAGATATCGTCTTAATTAAGAATGCCAGATCATATGTTCCATGGAAAGTTATCCAAGTCTTGTCGTTGAACTTGGTGAGCAACCCGGAAGACCAAAGCAGCTCAGCAAATCTCTCCTGGTCGACACCCTCAGTGTAATTCTTTAAAAAATCCATGCCATTTGATTTTAGAAAATCAACTGACTCAGGGTCTTGCGCATCAGTTATCGGGTTGAAACCCCTAAAATTAAACTCCCAAGTCATAGCGTCACCATTGTCCATGTTGGAAAGAGTTAGCCCAAGCTGAATCAACTTCAGGCTGTCTACGTTTGCCTTCACTAGCGCGTAGCGTTGCTCAGGCGAGAGGAACCTCGGGTGTGACACCGTCCGGTACACTAACCCAGGGAATTCGGTGTCGATGGCTATGCACCGGTACGAGGTCGCAACCTTTCTTATAATTGCAAACTCTTTTTCAAGGTTGTGCTCATAGACAGGTCGTATAGCCACCGCATGGCTAGGGTTTTCGTGACGGAAAGGTGCCATCGTTCTCCTTTCTCAATTATTTTTCTCTGAATTTCTCTCGTGCTCTGATCTTTTAACTGCTCTCTTTCTCTGAATCTCTCTCTGTTCTTTGTTTTTTTGACGGTGAGTAGAATGGGTTACTTCGAGGTGTATATATAAGCCGTGGCTGTGGTAGAACGGCAAAAATAGAATTAAAAAGGAATAGTTGTGTCTAAATATTAATTTCCTTATAAATCTTCTGTCCACCGCCTTCTCAACTTGAATTGCCGAAAATGAGACAATAAATTTAGATTTTAGAAGATACTTGATTGTCTCATACTATATTTCGCACAAAATACGGGCTAAAAAGGGAAGATACTTTCTATATTTGTCAGGCGGTACTCTAGAAAGCTGAGCCTTATAAACGAGTTTCCTTTTAAAGCTTCAGTCAACCGCTTTCTTAACTTGAATTGCTGAGAATAAGACAAGTGTGAAATTATAACTTGATTGATTTTATACCTTTGCTCATAAAACGGGCAAAAAGTAATATCTATATTCGTTAGGTGTTATTATGGCAGCCTTGCCTCATATATGGTGCACTTAACATAGGTTGAATTGATCGATCTGCCACTGGGAGATTTCTTCAAAAATAGGTTGATTTGATTAAACTTGATAAATTTAGAAGAGCTACCATTTTCAATGTAACATTCCTTTGTATTTTATGCACGAAATAATATTAAATATAAGTGTCTCGATAGGCACAACATAAATTATGTGCATTTAATTAACTGCCCTTATTTAATAATTGTCGGTGGATTAAGGTAAAAGAAGTCTAAATATATAATCGCGTCACTAAATACAAAATTATTGTGCTCTTGAATTATGATTATATTTCCTTGGTTGGCAGTTTATTTGAACTACGCGAAAATAAAGACTAAATGTTGCATTGAGGTCCTGCTATCTATTGCTAATTAAATTGCTGCTCATACCCTAATCTATACTTTGAAAAAATGTATAATGTCCGTTTCTGAATAATAATTTGTCAAGTTTTGTTTTGATATGTCAATTTGGATTAATGAATAACATTTCAACATAATTAAAGTGTAAATGGTTTAATTTATTTGTTGCATACTTTTTTTTTGTTTTGTATTCAGGTACAGTTGAGGTTATAGAAGTTTTGAGACTTAACCCCTTGCTTTCTTCCAAAAAAAAAAAAAAAAAAAAATAATACAGTTGAGGTAATCAATTTACAGCCCCGATACCATGAAACCGTACCAGTGCTAAGCACCTTTTTTTTTCCCTTGAAGTTATTTGAGATAATTTGGGTGGGTGTGTGTGGGGTGTGACCGTGTGAGTGCCTACGGGCTGTGATAAAAATAAAAATAAAAAGTCCGTTTTAAGTGCAGATACTTGAGGTCATGCATGTAAATTTAAGGGTACCAATGGTCATTAATAGTCGATCCAGTAGCACAATATCCAGTATAGTTGTTCGAAATAGGAAACATCATCAAATTTGGAAGAATAATGCAACAGTCAAATGCGTTTAACATTTGACCCATAGAATTTGGAAACATTATTTGTGTTAATAATGCGTGTAACTGAATTTGAATGGACTCGAATAGACGCAGAGATTATCATTCCAAATAAAATAGTTGAATGCTCTTAATTAGATTCCCAAAATATTCACGGTGTAGAAAGTTTCTACAATTACTTTGTTCCTTATGGATTGTTAAAAATAAAAATAAAATGCGGCAGATGCAATAGCTAGCTAGGTACTAGACATGTTTTCCTTTCACACGAATACAAATAATAATAATTTCACATCATTTATGAAGTTCTGTTTATGATGATATGAACTTTTGTTTATGATCAATTTGCATTATTATTGGAAAATAAAATTTCAGCATATTTGATATTCATTTTATTTCGTGTCATGTACACGCTTGTTAAACAGAAGTATTTTGTGAACTTGACATGACATCTTCTTTGAACAGTTCAGATAAACCCCTTAATTAGAAGCGAGACTAAGATATGAATTAAATAGGACGTACGGCACACTAGATTAGAGCAAGAGATCGAGACCACCCAGCCCAACATAGATAGATAGTTTCTTTACAAATGCATTATGCTCTTTGCTTTTGGGCCTACTAAATAAATTAAACAACCAATACACTACTGTTAGAAGAATGAAAGATAAGTAGATCCGATTACAGCTGGATTTATTAGTGTGTATAACTAACTTTACGTAATTCATACCACTATTTTGGCATGGTTTGGTTCCTTTGAATGGGATAGTTGGCAATCGAGCATCATTGGCAGTCTGCATGTAAATATGTTGCGTGCGGAAATTCATTAATTTGATTATCTCATCTTTCTTGTATTCAGAGCGGAGCTTGGAAAAAAAGTAGAGGGGGGCTAATTTGCAATTTTTATCTTGAGGGGACAAATTGTTATATTTATACATAATTAATGTAAAAATTGCCTTAATAACTCAAAAGTTAGGGGGTCTTTACCCCCAACCCCCCGGCCCCCCAAAGACATTTATATATTGACGAGGATTTATTTTTATATTTTATCGAATAAAAATATAGTTCAAATTTTGTGTGCTTATTTGGTACAAATATCTTTATAAGAACTATTTTCATACAACTGAGAGATGAACGGAAAAATTTTGTGATATTTTAGACTCTCATATATCTCTTACTATTATATTTGTCCTTATTAAGACTTACGAGAAATTACAAAATTAATTTCATACATTATAGAGATACATATAAAAAGAACAAATAAAAAGAAGTGAAAACGCAAAGTTTAAATCCTTCGGAAATTCCAGCCTTCATGTAGAATTTGAATTCATTTTTTTATAGTCAAACAATAATAACTCGTATTTGTATTGGATATTTTAATACAATAAAGAGTAAGGTTAATAACCAATGCATTGAGTTGAGAGTTTTCATCCAATGCGTTCGTTCTCGAATTTTGAATGACAAAACGATCAGTTCAAACCGTTTAATATGATCTTAATATTTAAATTTAGTACAAAACCAAATTTTATATTTTCAGAATTTTTTTAAATATTTTTTTATTTTTTTAAATCGTTGTCTTAAACAGTCAATAATTTTTTAGATCGAAGATTTTCTAAAAACCTGAAAAAATAGTAAATAATTCAAAACAAAATATGAAATTCTATTGTGTATTAGATTTCAATATGAAGATCACATTGAACGGTTTAGATTGACCATTTAAGGTTCAAAATATGGAAATGAGCGCATTGGATGGAACCCCTCCGTCCTATGTATTGGACTTTAGTCTTACTCGATATTAAATTGTATCTATATATCTCTCTTGTGGATATTTAATTTCAAAGACATTACCCTCATCTTTAGATTGTTAAATTATGTTTTAGTTGACTCTCAAGTTACATTTTACTTGTCTTTTAAGTTTGGTTTTTTGTATTTCAAATTATTTATGGTTATCTAAAGCATGCTAAGTATCATTTCAAATGCAAAAGCAAAATTTATCGCATTTATTTTCAATAAATTTAGTTTTATTATATTATTAAAAGATTTCAAAAACAATCTTCCTCTTGATCTGGACAATTCCAGCCACATATTTCCGTCTTCCTTTTCAGTTTTCCTTTACATAATCAACTCCGATTGCTGTCAAACTTTTATGACTCCATTGTTCACATCACTAACTAACTACTTTATCAATTTTCATGTCAAAAATCTATCAAAACCCACCTAATTTTACCAATATATATATATATATATAGTTCTTGGAGTATATCTGTATATGAACTTAATTTCCATGCAACTGAAAGGTGAGCTGAAGATGTTTCTGATATTTTTTTCATTCAATCGTCATAATAGTTATATTCTATAGAGGTTCATATGAAGAAAAATGAAAAATTAGTCATATATCCTTCAAATATTATTCAATTAGCCATGTACCCTCATATTCTTTAAAATTAGTCATATACCCCTCTAATCATCATTGATATCGTTATTTATCATTTTTATAGATTAAAATGATATCTTAATTCTAAAATTTTTTCTTTAAAAATTTTAGACTAAAATGCCCTGCCGTTCTCTTTCTTTTCTATTCAGACCCTCTACGATGCGTTTTTCTATGGAAAGAATTAACGGGACATCGAAATAAATCAAGGCCAAACAGTGACACTTTTCATTGGAAAGTATGCGTTCTCGTCTTAAAAGTTTTGAATCATGATCTTCGCTAAAACTTTTATTTACCTTACAAATGGAGACAAAAGCCATCATCAATTATGGACAGATCACAGTAAAGTTGGTTGTATTTATTTTTCGTCTGTTTATGAAATGGATAGTTCGCAGTTTATGAAATGAATAGATTATAATGAAAGACGTAAAAATATTTAAACGTAATAATATTTCGTGATTAGCAGCAAAGATCACGTATTTCATATAAAATAAGAAATCATGAGTATAAAACTTACAAAGTGAAGAGCATAAATCGTTAATCGTTAAGCGGAAGCGTGAGTACTGATCTTCAATAGTTTTTCTCAGTCATGATGATGGCAACTTAAGCGTTTTTCTCTCTCTGTTTTCTTTCTTAATGGATGAAAAATGACAAAAGGTACATCCTATTTTCAGAATTGAGTATATATAATACTGAGGCGACTATTGGGATCAAATACAATGAATCTGGTCCATATTATTTCCATCAAACTCTATGCACCCTTTAGATAATTTTATTAAATGAACTTGGTTCACAATTAATAATATAGGCCACATAAATAAAATTCTAACATTCTCCCACTTGGCCCATATTACGTCATCATAATGAAACACAAATTCAGAATTGGCCAACATTATCTTAAACCTTGTTCAGTTAGAAATACCAAACTAAACTAATATAATCGAAATAACTATAACGGTTATTTGATCCCTATTAATTATAGAATTGGCATTCTTCCCAACAAATGGTTAATAAAATTCATTCGATCCACTTGAGTGAATTTGCTAAAATTAAACATAATGCGCAACATAAGAAATAAGCAAATTTCATAAATTCAAAGTCAAATTCATAATTGAAGCTTCAAATCATAACTTAATACATAATTCAATACAACAAACTCATAATTTAATAACCAGACCCGTGCCGGCAAAAATGGGTGGTAATAATTTAGTGAGAGAATTAGTTAACATAATTTTCAAATAAATATGTTGTATTACTATAGTCAATCTTTGACTTTGTATATAACAACAAAATATGTCGATCCATTAGACACTCGCTTTATTTGTTGTTCTTAAAACCGAAATAGCAGTTGCATTATTACAAAATACAATAAGAGACCTTGCAATATGTCACAAAAGTTCTACTTGTATAGTGGAAGATATCTTTATAAACTGCTTAGCACTCTTCCAAAAAAGTAATCATAATATATACAAGCATAATTAAATAACCTAATGTGAATATCTTACGGACCAATAAAATATCATCTACGTACAAAATGAGGATGATATTACTCCCACTAACCCTGAAATATATACATTGATTTATAATATTTTCTTAATATCCAAACTTGATTATGACCTCATCAAATTTGAGAAATAATTTAGCAAAATTAGTATTTCATCATCGCTGCCTTTATTGATGATTGCAGCGAGATCTTTTCATTATGTCTTGTTTAATTTAAAAAAAATACCAAGACAAATCTCAATTGGGTCTTTTCAAGTTGGAACAATTAGTTTTATTCAATGCTACAAAAAAAAATTCAGGAAAAATAAAGGTGGGTATTATAGTCGACTAAAACTCACATAACATAATAAAAATAAACTAAAATATATAATAAAAACGCCAAATAAAATTTCAGTTTTAACATAAAGTTCTTCACTTCATCAATTTATATCACCGTTGGGCAGAAAATAAATTGAAGACATGAGACAATTCTATTTAATGAACTATAATGTCAATTAAAGTTGTTCAAATTGACATCCTTAATATTTATTAAATATAAACATTATAGTGATACATAAACAAATATATCACAAATAGCATAATAGAATTAAACAACTATGAGGATTAATACTTAATTAAAATGAAATTAATAAAAAAAAATTCAGTTTTGACAAAATAGTTGTTCCATAAAATCAATTTGCATCACCGTTGGGCAGAAACAAATTGAATCATAAATGAAATTTCACTTAATAAACTAAAATGACAATTAAAGTTGTTCAAATTGTCAATCATAATTTATTAAATGTAAAACTTTATGGTGATACATAAACTTAACATATCACACACTTTCTTTTAATAAAATGGTAATTAAATTAAAGTTGTTAAAATTGATAACGACCAAATTATTAAAAGTAACTTAATATGGTTTAAGTTATTCATATGCAAAAATTTATAGCAAACTTCCGTTAGACTGCTTGATGTAAATAAGTGCATATGAACTCATAAATTTCAAAAGAATAACGAATCAAGATACATAATCAATATCCAGTTTACCAAAATAGGATCACAAAGATAAAATTAGTGTGCAACCTACTTTAGCGGGATAAGAAAATTCCAATAAAATCATGGTGCACAAATTTTATCCTTACAAATTCTTAATGCGTCCGTTCAAAATAAAACCACAAATTTTAAGTGGATATTGGATATGGTGCAAATATGGGCACATAATTAATATCCGAATTAATTTAGATCAAAGTGCATAATAACGTAAGTACATATGCTTAAATCCAGATTAGTAAATAAGGATTAATTGGTCAAAATTAACCACATAAGTATACATAAGTGCATAATATTTGTCAAACTGCAGAATTTGTATCCACTTTATTTAAACGTAAAAATATTTCGTTTTGAAGCTATTACTATTTGGCGAAAATGGGTGGAATAGCCATTACTATTCTAGTTGCATCTTCCACTATGCAAGCAGAATTTGTAGCGTGTTTTGAAGCTACTGGTCGAGCAGTTTGGTTGAAGAATTTCATACCTGAACTTCAAGTAATCGAGAGTATTGCAAGACCAATCACGTTATTTTGTGATAATGAGGCTGCTGTTTTCTTTTCGAAAAACAACAAGTCCAGCGGTGCTACTAAATAGATCGACATCAGGTATCTTGTTGTTAGAAAGAAAGTCAAGGATAATATTATTGTCATACAACACATCAATACAAGAGCTATGTTAGCTGATTCGTTAACTAAGGCACTACCACCTACTCTCTTCAGAGAGCACGTTGCCGGCATGGGTTTGGTTAGTGACTTGTGATGTTGTAATGAACAATAGTGTATTTAATTATGTTATGTATTGAAGCTTCATTTATGTATTGACTTTCAATTTATGATGTTTGCTTATTTTTTATGTTGCGCATTATTATTATTAATATAAGCAAATATACTTACGAGGATCGAATGAATTTAATTAACCATTTGTTGGAAAGAATACCACTTTTATAATTAATAGGGATCGAATACGACATCGTAAGGTGGAAAATCGATCTTCTCCAATTTTCCTTAGTATATCTTTTGATGGCAGAATTTTTGGCGTTTCTTAATCTGTCTGTTTTTCTCTAATGGCGAAAATTAGGGGAAAGGGTGCCAATTTTAGACAGAATATTTTAATTAATACTAAGTCAATTGAAGGGATCAGATTTTTTAAATGAACATGGTCCATCAGATTTTTCATCAAAATCTGATGCACCATACATTAAATGAATTTGGTTCAACAATTAAATATAGGCTACTTAATAATAATTAATTATATTAATTATAACATTCTCCCATCCTGTAAGTTCTAACTCATGAATCTATTTGTTTTTATACGAAATACTTGATTTAGGGCTATTAATTAAGATATTATTATGTTAAAATATTTTAATTTCTAACATATAAATGTTGTATTGATGTATAGATGTAATGTAGATGCACAAAACCACAGAGAGAAAGGGTGGGGGACATTTAATTTGGTCCAAAATTTCAAAAATTGAGTTTATTGAATTTATATCATTTAAATTAATTACAAGGGTAAATGGCGATATTGATGATAATTAGAGGGTTAAATGACTAATTTTAAAGAACATGAGGGTATATGGCTGATTGGAGAAAATTTGAAGGGCATTTGGCTGATTTTCCCAAAACAAAAAAAAATTACCCTTTAAACTTTCAGCCTTCTCGTGAGATTTGAATCCAACAATAACAACTCCATTTATCATTTATACTGCATATCTTAAGATATCGACTTTATTTATTGATCCTAGTTGATATTTAAAGTTGCGAGGCATGACTTCCATTTCTATCTATAAATAATATCAAATTATGTATTAATTGTTGTTCAAGTTACATTTTATTTGTCTTTTAAGTTAGCTTAATTTACTTGTATGTCAAAATATTTATTGTTATCCAAAGCATGTTGTTCATAGTCAATCAATAATTATCTCCTTATCTTCTTAGTTTTATCACGTTAGTTTTTCTTTTATTATTGAAAATGTACCGAGTTATCCTCTCTTTATCAAAATATTCAGCCACATATTGAGATGGGGATTTATATTTTTAGATTCCGAAGACCTCCACCATCATACTATGTCTTATCCTCGAGATCTTCTTTTTTTATAATATGAAATTAATTTCGTAGATTAGAGAGATTGAATAAAAAAGCAAAAAAAAAAAAAAAAAAAGAGATATAAAATATAACTCCCCTTACAAATTTTAGCCTTGTGGAAATTAAATCCAATCCAGCAATCCTTATATACTACTGACAATTTGTGCGATAGTATATGGGTTTTTATCTATGGATGAAATTATTTAATTTTTCATCTTTGTTTACATTTTTTCCCCTCTATTTTCCAATTCAGATATCCAAAATGAAATCATCATTGAATCACCAATAAGTGGTTGTCACGTTGCGAATTTCTCTACTTTGCAATTGACCACGTTCTTTCATTCTTTTATTCAAATTTTATCATCACACTAATTAATTGGGACTGTTAATTTTAGATCAAATTCAGTTAAATAGCACCAGATAGATTGGGACTTGTCATTACATGCTTGACTTGTGCCATTCAGCGAGAACACTGATATTGCAACTTTTAGACAAAGTAACGGAAATTCGACTGCTAAGTTTACAAAAATGAATTAGTGAATTCTCTCATCAATCCAACGTTCCAAGCAATCTCATATATTAAATTTCTTCCATTGGCTGGATCGGTGAAGTACGAGTCAATAATTTATTAAATATAGTTTCGAAAAGTTGAATATTGGAAATTCACTACCTTGTAAAAATATTATGATAATAAAATTGCAGTATGTTACGGGACATCCTACGGTGGAATAATCAAGTGAATATCTCAATATTAATTTTGGCAGAAAATTTAAATATATTATATTGGGAACAGGTAAATATTTGGTTGAAAAACAGGAGGAGACCCCAAAGTGAATAAACCAAATTTTACATCTGCACAATAATTGACCCATTTGGCCCAAAACAAATCATAAATACTAAATAAGTATATTAAGCGTGAAGCTACCTTCGTATCAATTGCAAACAATAACTATCATTTTCTTAGTTTCTTACACATTTGATCACCTCATTGGCTATGGTTTTGACAGCACTAGTAACATCCATTATCATTAACCAAGTGGCTACTAAATCTTTACTTTGGAGAGTCAAAAAGGGTAAAAGAAAATGTCAAATTTTCCACTTACCAAGGAGTAATGTGTAATTTATTCCAAGGAGAAGGACATAGATATAATTCGGCTGGTGTAGGCAATCAATGATTGAAGAGGTCCAACAAACCAAAATTTGGATTCCTCTGTTACACGGTAACCCACGTACGACCATCATCATTCGTTTATCAAACCATCCCACCACACGAATGGTTCGGATCCGCTCCTTTCAATTCCGAATGAATGAATTATTTTACAGTCGATCTTGGTCTCTAGGTTTAGGCCGAGAGGTCAGCATAACTCGTTACATAATGGTTGATTGTTTCGGAGTGTAGCTAAGAGTGATCTGGACCTTTCGTTCCGAGTTGGAGAGTTCAGATTAGATTGGATTCGTCCAATAAATTTAATGTGGTTGGAGAGGTTCTAAGTATTCTGGCAAAATGCCGAAGCGCCATCGGGTCTGTTGATCTTCTTTCACCGAATAATCTCGTCCGTTCAATACGATCGCTGACGTTATGGATCCTGGCGTTCCGGGACATCACCTCCGTTGCTTGGAAAAAATGGTGACTGTCTTGTTACATATATTTTATCAGAGAAATTTTCTAGGCTATTTACCATTTATTTAAGAAATTAATTATATAGTATTAAACGAAAAGTAAGAACTATATTATGATTAATAGAAAAAATATTGCCTAATCACGTTTTGTAATACTATTCGTAGTACTTGAATTCTAATCAATTAAGTAAACAGCAACTATGTATGAAATTGTCCAATAAATATTATAATAAAAAATTCCCATTTTTGGCATCAACTTGAGTAAAAAATTCTCATCTTATAAAAAAATATTGAGAACTGCATAACTTTTGGAATAAATTATACAATTAAATAAAATACCACTTGACAACAAAAAATGAATCTATCGAACACTCTAGCACAAATATATTGAGAACAATTTTTTACAACTAAATTATTAAATAAGATATCACTTGACAACAAAAATGAATCCATCAAATCATAATGCTCCATCACATTATAACAGCTACACATCCATACTTCATAAATAGTAGCTGATAGGTATATTAATTTTTTTTTCGATGTACATCATTTCCCATTGCATTAAATAAAGACACATGAATTCCCGACATGACAAAAAGATGTGATTTAAAATTCAAAAATAAATATGCCAGATGTCAGTCATGCTTATAAACAGCTAATAGCCTCCTTCCTTTTAAAGTAATTCACAGATCCCTCCAGTTTCTTCAAAACTGGAGAAAACCAAACTTTCCAAGTTAAACAAATCCAAAATAAAAAGACCTATCCAATTAAGTAACAGGATGAGGATACCCTTGATCCGAAGATACCCAGAAAAAACCGTAACAAGCAAAAGTCCCCTTACCGAGATTAAACCGCGGAAGAAAGTTACCCCTAGGAATTGGAATTGGAAGCAAGAGGAATAGCGGTCGCTTGGGAAAAGGATCTAATCCTTCATATTCCTCTTGCGTGCAAGCTCCTCCGAATTTTTTAAAAGTGTCCTTGTTTTTGGTGTCACGCAGGAACTGGTTTAATGTTACCGTGTTCCTATGGTGAACCCTGTGGACCCCACAATGTGATTGGTGGGGATTGGTGCCGGTTCAGGGGGATGAATCTGGAAATCTGGAAAATGTGATAAATAAACTATGGTAGACCATTTTAAACCTTGTTTGTTCATTTACTAGTGAGAAATATTTTGGGAGGAGTTATTTTGTTAGTGAGAAAAATTCTGATTATTTATTGTAATGAAAACAATAAATATTCAAGTAAATAATAAAAAAATGATGTATAATTTTACTATTTTAAGTTTCTAACTTTTTTTAATTGTCATTATAAATAAAAATTTATTGATGAATGATACCTATAATATAATTTAGCTTTGTCAAAACTCACTATCATCTCTAGTTTATGTCTTTAATTTCGTATTACATTATTAATGAAGTTACCATGTAGTGATATTATCTTATATCAAATAAATGATCAGTGGTTCTTAACCAATATATGTGAGAAATAAGAAAAATTAAAAATAATTTATGGAAAATTTGCATTGCACTAGAACAAAAATTTTAAAAAATAATTTCAAATGAATGGTCAATTTTATCTCATCTTAGCTTTTTTGTAGTTGAGAAAGATTTTTTTTGTCGTTTTATAATTGGTAACGTACGCATGACGCAAAAAATAATATACACTCATGAGGTCATTGTGCCTAATCCGCACGTCATGTATTTTATTAGGATAACTTTTAGTTAGAACACGTGGTTAATTATCAATTTGATAGCGATGGTGTAAAGTTCTAATTAATCACGTCGTTACGTGTCTTAGCTTTTTTTAGTTGAGATAGAACTTTTTATCATCTCACTAATTAGTAACAAATAAAGTAAAAACCACGCACTTATTTGTGAAAAGTTACAATGGTATAACCTAATATAAAAATAAATATTCAGTTGCTATTTGCTTACACAAGAACTTTTAAACATCTTATAGTAGACATAATTAATATTGCAAATTTTGTGGTCCACTATTTTTTTGTTTTTACTCATAATGTTCACCATACTTAAATAAAATAACTTCTTAACTTCTAAATGATAACACGTACATTCTTCCAAGCTCGTTAAAACAAATAAAAAAATAATTCACCTGTTCTGCTATTAGCTCAAGTAGAATTGCAAAGTGTAAACCAAAAGACCATAAATAAATAGCAACATTTCACTGATTGAGCCAAGGCACCTTTTGTTTCAAAATTACGAGCCGAACCGGATCCAGTCGGTCGAAATTCCGAAAGAGCGACGTGGGAGGGTCAGACCGGAGTGATGGTTTGGTGGAGTGGTTAAAGAGGACGACGGGATCAGCGGACACGATTTGTTCGGATTATTTAAAGTGGAAGAGAGAGGTGAGAGAGAGGGAGATAGACATACGAAAGCAACAGCGTTTAGAGAGAGAGAGAGAGAAGAAGAAGGAGAGAAAAAAAAATAAAGGAAGAGGGAGAGAGGTTTGTTGGATCGGATTTCGTAAATTTTCTGGCAAACTCAAGCCGAGATGGCACAAGCAAAGTCAAACTCCGAAAGCTGAAGGTCGGCGAGGTCTGAAGCGTCGGATCGGGTCAGTAGTCGGATGGTATTGGTCACCTACGTCGGTGGGGCCCACCGGACAAGCGGCGGAGGCGGAGGCCTTGAGGGAGGAGGAGGAGGTTCCTGGGGGGTCCCACCAGAGAGGAGGAGAAGGGACAGGCGATGAGAAGGGGAAAGGGAGGCGGAGCGGTGGCAGGAGGTGGAGGAGGAGGTGCCGGGCGCAACGGACTTCTTCCTCACTCGCTTCGAATAATCTCTTCTTGCCTCAAGACTGTGTCCACTAACGCTGGGTCAGTTGCCTCGACAGTGCGCTCGGCTGGTGCCTCTGTGGCTGCCTCAATTGCTGCGCCGCCGGAGGAGGAGAAGGATCAGGTTGTTACTGATTCTTTGCTTAATTTGATTCTAGCGTAACTGGGAAGGAAGTTAATGCAGTTGCTTGTGCTCTTTTACCAGTTAGTACTGTGCCTTAGCTCCCTTTTGCTAGTAGCAGTAGTGGTAGTAGCACTTTCAAGTAGTAATTGCATAGTAGTGAGGTGGTTGTCTGATGTGGAGCCAGTTTAATGAGTTAAGGAAGCCAATGCAGTTGATCATGCTGATTTTTAGTTCGGTATATCGTTTTTTGTAGCCTGCCTTACTTTTTGCTGTAAAGATGGGAGTCAATGAAGAAATTCATGCTAATTGTCGTTTATGCGTTATTAATTTGTCCTCTTGTTTTGACGAAATTACGTAAACTTTGATCTTGCGCTAGCTTTCTGGTCTGCCAGGTGTCTTTGGGGTGTTGTTTCATAACACCATAACGCCATTTTCAAAGTGGAGAGTGTAGGCTGGTGGAATTCCATTTATAACGTCATCTAGAATGTCGTCATGCCATTTATCACAGTGTTGAGAGCACTGTTTTGTCGCTTTCTGTTATCTTTTAAGAAGATGGATTTGAAGGGTTTCCAGTAAGTTACAATTGTAGGGATCAGATTGTCGCACAAGAGGGCTTAAACCATGGTGTATATAAATGATTTGGATTGTCGTAACTTATGAATTATTCGGGATACTACTGCATTTTCTTTTGGTGGTCATGTAGATAATGTGGTCATGTAGATTTTTTAGGAGGATAATTCATATCAGATTGGCTAAAATTGTTAACTCAAGTTTGTACAAATCAAGTTATTATTGTCTTTATTTGTCTGTTTCCAACTAAAATTGCTCCCTCTTTGAAGATCACATTTTGCTAGTATCTGTATTACTTAAAGAATCAGGAGTTGATCATGTTGCTAGATTTGGACATGGTTGGGCTAGTACACCATGGTGTATTATTGCCACGGTGTGACTACTTCAGTAGAGTATCTAATCTCGCAAATTTTACAATTCAGAACTTTTTGCAAAGGTCGTCTTGCTGTTTTACACTTCCTTTTCTGTATTTGTTCTAACGTCCGCTCAATCATTATATCTCTTTATTTCAGGTGTTATGGGCTGGTTTTGATCGGCTGGAGCTGGGGCCATCTTGTTTCAAGAATGTCTTACTGATCGGCTACTCGAATGGGTTTCAAGTTGTAGATGTGGATGATGCCTCGAATGTCTGTGAACTTGTCTCAAAGCGTGAGGGTCCCGTCACCTTCTTACAGATGCAGCCTATCCTGGCCGACTCCTCTGATGAAATTGAAGGCTTTAGAGCATCACATCCCATGCTTTTGGTTGTGGCAGGTGAGGGATCCAGGATCTGTACATGTTAGTAAGTTATTATCAGACATTCTGATTTTTGCATGATTGTTGGGGTAATCTAGGTGATGAGACGAATGGGTCAGGCACTGTTCAAGGAGGCCGGCTGAGTGCATTAATCCGAGATAACAGTAGTGAGCCTCAAGTTGGGAACTGCATTTCCACCCCAACAGTCGTTCGATTCTACTCGCTGAAGTCGAACAGCTATGTACATGTACTGAGGTTCAGATCTGCTGTGTATATTGTTCGTTGCAGTCCTCGTATAGTTGCAGTGGCTCTTGCTGCTCAAGTAAGTTTTAAGTCAGAAAAGAAATAGCTATCTTTTGAATGAAAGGTTAAAATGCAGTTCGTGTTGATTTCATTAGTTTCTTTGTTATTCCTTTGCTATCGGGAAAAAAGAATCCTTTATTTTCTTTTTCTTTTGGCTTTTGTGATGTGTTACTTTGGACTCAATAACTTGCATATTCCATAGGAAATATAATCAGGAACTTCAGGTTCATGGTTCAAGTCATCTAATGGTTGATTTGTTGGTGTAGGAACAAATATAATTAG
This sequence comes from Rhynchospora tenuis, assembly GCA_027725995.1. Classification (NCBI taxonomy): domain Eukaryota; kingdom Viridiplantae; phylum Streptophyta; class Magnoliopsida; order Poales; family Cyperaceae; genus Rhynchospora; species Rhynchospora tenuis. The sequence goes on along the minus strand of CM050889.1, from coordinate 66,403,501 downwards.
ACACTTCTTCTTTCTTTATTTAAATCGTTAAAGAATTTCAAATTCATTATGAAACTGACTATAGTAAAGAGAGAATATCACGAATTTGTTCTCCTTGTTTACTTTGCATGGGGAATGCAACAATTCCATCTTCATACTCGAGGAAAGGATGATCCTTATAAACAGTGTAATGATCTGCATGTATGACTGCCATGTACTTTTCTTGCAGATATATTGCTTTGATGCAGTCACTTTAGAGAATAAGTTCAGCGTGTTGACGTATCCGATTCAAAGCGCAGGTGGAATCAACATCGGGTATGGTCCTATGGCAGTGGGCCCAAGGTGGCTAGCCTATGCTACCAATAGCCCTTTGCTCTCAAGCACAGGTCGTCTGAGCCCACAAAACCTGACTCCTTCTCCAGGTGTCAGCCCATCAACCTCTCCGGGCAACGGCAACTTAGTTGCTCGGTATGCCATGGAGTCAAGCAAACAGCTCGCGGCTGGGATAATTAATCTTGGTGACATGGGTTATAAGACGCTATCAAAGTATTGTCATGAGCTTTTGCCTGATGGCTCTAATTCCCCCTTGTCGTCAAGCCCTGGCAGGAGATCGGGTAAGTTGCCATCTACTGTGCATCCAATCGAAGCTGACAATGCAGGAATGGTACGTATTTCTGTAAACTTGATAGGGATCCAAGGGTACTTCTAATTTTTCTGAATTGCTGATATATTGTTAAAACTTTTGGGTTGCAGGTGGTCATAAAGGATTTCGTGACAAAAGATATTATCTCGCAGTTTAGGGCTCATACTAGTCCCATTTCAGCTCTCTGTTTCGACCCTAGCGGTACCCTTCTGGTGACTGCCTCTGTACATGGGCACAATATAAATGTTTTCAGGATCCTGCCAACTGCCATTCCAAATGGTTCTGGCTCAACGCGTTATGATTGGTCATGTTCTCATGTCCATTTATACAAGCTTTATCGTGGACTGACAGCTGCTGTAAGAATGCTTTCTGAATTAAAATATTCTTGGAAGGCCACAAATTGCAAACTCAAATCCAATAATTGTACCTGTACTTATTTGTACATACTAAAAAATTCATGAGGCTTAGCAGCAAAGCTTCCATTTTTGTAATTTGTGGATTTTCTTATTCTTGCACATAGTTTTCTCATATTTTGAGTTTTCTTTTCTTTTTTTTTTTTGAAGGTCATACAAGACTTTTGCTTCAGTCCCTATAGCCAATGGGTGGGTATTGTTTCTTCAAAGGGAACATGTCATATATTTGTAATATCTCCTTTTGGTGGTGATGCTAATCTGCAACTTGACAGTCACCACACTGAAGGTGTCTCACTTACACTTAAAGTTTCTAGGCCCTGGTGGTCAAATTCTTCATTTCTTAAAGACCAACAGTTCTTCCCACCTCCTCCACCTATGACCACTTCTGTTGTTAGTCGAATAAAGAACAGTAATTCTGGTTGGCTTAACACCGTAAGCAATGTTGCGGCAAGTGCTACTGGAAAAATTGCAGCTCCCTCTGGTGCTGTGGCTGCTGCCTTTCACAATTCAATTAGCCTAGTGTCAGCTTCAATGAAAAGCAAGTCGTCCTTGGAGCATCTTTTGGTATACTCTCCGTCAGGTCATGTCATTCAGCATGACCTGGTTCCCTCTACAGGTCTGGACTTATCTGACAGCACCTCCAGAGTGGGGCCTGGCTCCCTTTTGCAGGATGATGATTTGCATGTAAATGCTGAGCCAATTCAGTGGTGGGATGTTTGCAGGAGGACCAATTGGCCTGAGAGGGATGAAAATATATCCAGAATTACTATCAGTAGTCAGCATTCCTTTTCTGGTGTTGATTCGTCTGAATGCGAGGATAATGAGATTTCAGGCCTTGCACCTTCTACTAATAGTAACACTGGGAAAGAATTAATGAAAGGTCCTGACAGGCCACACTGGTACCTTTCTAATGCTGAGGTACAGATCAACTCGGGTAGAATTCCAGTCTGGCAGAAGTCCAAGGTAACAATCTTCTACCTTTCATTTTTATTTGTATTGAAAAATCTTGTTTGATTTGGGATGTGATTGTCCTGTTCTATGTAGATCTGTTTTTATGTGATAAGTCCAAATGAAGATGCTGGAATAGGTCTTAGTGACACAGGCGGGGAGATTGAGATAGAGAAGTTGCCTGTCAATGAGGTTGAAATAAAGCGAAGGGAGTTGCTGCCTGTTTTTGAGCAATTCCACTATCCTCAGCAAGAAAGCAGTGACAGGTAAATGGAGTCTAAAACTATTACCCTAATTGCATTATTTGTTTTGTTTAACTGCTAATTGCAACGAAATTGTGGTTTTTACACTTAAGTACTAATTGTTGCCAAATTGCATTGTTTGTTAGTTGCTATATTTACATAATCTCTATGTTCCAAGCATTTTAGTGATGATTCATTTGTGTTTCTGTCCTGCTGTCCCATTTATTATGCTATATTTTAGTTGCCATAGTCATGGCAGATGTGGGCACCGAGTTAGAATTCAGGTTGTGGTAACATATTGTTTAATAAAGTACCATCAGGCTTCTGAATAGCAAATTAATTTAGTATTTTTGTTATATCCAGATAGTTTTGAATTTACAAACTACCAGGAGATTCTCTATGTTTTAAGTATTTACATGATAATTTATATGTGCTTTCGTCTACTCTCTCTAGTCTCTGATTGAACATCATTTACGTGATAATTTGTATGTGTTTTGGTCCTACTCTCTCGAATCTCTGATAGAACTTCTGCATAGATCTGATTGAACCTCTGAAAATGAGTTGTTTGAAACTTGGATTGCTATTGACAAAGCATAAAAATGAGTGCTGTACCCTTCTCAGGCATCTGGTGTCATATTATAAGCAAAGAATGAAAAAATCCTTTCACCGTAATATGCCTTGTTACCTTGATTCACACTAGCCGGTATTTGACATGTTAAACTAAATCATGATCTTGGTTCAGGTTTCACACTGGGGGAAGATTCCAGACAACCCTGTCACCTCTGAATGCCCAAGGTCGTGATCCCTTCTTAAAAGAAAATGGGGTTTCTCCGTCCCAGCCTATGTTCCTTCGATCTGACTCGTTGAACAGTAAGCACACTTGACACCTGACAACAAAGCATCCACTAATTAGAAAAACCAAATTATATAAACACTAACACATGACCAATTTGCCACAGGCCCTAGACCAACCTCAAATGTAAAGCCTTTTGAATCCAGTAAGGCTCCAATTTTTGAGGGAAATAAAGCTGCTAATGGGCCCCCTATTATTATGAGCCCCTTGCTGCAGGAGAATAACAGCTCCCCCAATACCAACAGAGAATTGACTGAAGTTGAGGCTAATAACCAAAATTCTGATTTGATTAATAATTCGGTCGAGTTCACCCAGTATTTCCATGAGGGCTACTGCAATATAGCAGCACCAGAGCTCGATGACTGCCGTGAGGTGACTGAGGCTGTGACAGATGGAGACAGCAACAGTAGCCACTGCGAGAGAGAGAGGCCTGAGGAAGATGGGGATAATGATGATGTCATTGGTGGCGTCTTTGCCTTTTGTGAGGAAGGTAATCTCTTTTGACATGTTGGCGTTTCTTTGTGGAAAATGTCAATAAAAAAATGTTGACTCATTGATCAACGTGGTTGGGATTTGGTGTGGCCAATTTGACGCCACTTTGTTTGTTGGGTATTACTGTACAAGTGCTTGCTAAGATGAACTACTTGTTCTCACTAGTCAAATTCCTGTAGGATGACATTTTAAAAACAATTAGTGGCTGCTAAGATGAACTACTTGTTCTCACTAGTCAAATTCCTGTAGGATGACATTTTAAAAACAATTAGTGGCCTCTTTACGTTAATTTAATGTGGTTCTTAGTGCAGTTATTGATGATCCATCTATTTATACATTTAATAATTGATGACAATATATATCTTTAAATTTAGTTAATGGCTTGTCTCTATATAGTAAGGCTTTTATTGAAAATTTGTGATGCATTTAATAAAGACATTTGGTAATGAAGATTGACTGGAACTTGGGAAGGTTAGCGTCAGATGTAGATATATATAAGTAGCAATGGTGTAATAAATTAAACCATGTATATTCTTTCTCTAGTCTCATTGTAACTCTTTAGCAAAAAATAAATAAAAAAAAAAATCATATTATCTTGGCAGCATTGTTATGGTGAATTACATTGAATTGGTTAAAAATAAAATTTGCCCCATTTGAAGGATTAAATGGCTGTCTATGTTCAAATTGAACATAAGCACAAATTGGCTACAAACAATCATGAAATGGTTAATAAACCTGAAGATTTTATGTTTTTGATTTTTAAGCTACTCCATAAATCTGTTGTTATGTAGTGTTTATAAATTAGCATGCCTGTGTCTTCTAGTTTACCTACTTATGCATCTCTCTTTTCTCTCTCTCCATTGCAGGTTAGTTCTGGATATATTGACTTTCTGGAATGTAGAGTGAGAGAGGAACAAGTTTCTTTTCAGTTTGGTTATTAATAGAAAATATGGCAGTACAGTAGAAATATTGAAAGAAATTTATGACAATCTGTCTCCCACCTGTGGTACATAGTGAAAGGTATAAGAAGCCTGTCAATGAATGTTTCTTTTGTTGCTTCCGATTTGCAAATTTCAAGATTCAAATCAACAACTCAAGAATGCGACTAATTGGAGGGCAGTTTCTGTATGAAATGGTTGACTGAGCTGCCAACTCTTTTATACATGTCTTTGTAAATTCTGTAGATTTAAGTTTCAGTGTTAATTGGTGAAAAATATTTGTTTTTTCATGGAAACATTGGAACTCATGGTAGAGGTTGTTATTGTGTTTCCCTACCTAATTTAAGCTCTCCATGTTTCATTGTATAGACTTTTGCCCTTGAAAGTTTTAAAGACTGACATTTGTGCTGTTATATTTGTAATTATATTTTGTTTGTTATTGTTACTCCTGAAAAAGAAAGAAAATTTGTGGTGATCTGAACTTTTCATTTCTTGTAAATAATAAAGGTTGTGCATACATAAATTCTAGATGCACTTTACTGCAATATGGTGCAGTTTCTGATCTCTGGAGTATATTTCCAGATGCATGTTGTAGGTGCCATAATGCCATTTCGGAGTTTGTCTAGTTATGGTATCTAATGTTACTAAGAAATACTCACGAGCGTTTAAGGTAATGGTTGTGATGGGATAATTGCAGTGGCATGCTTTAATCTTAGGAGCTGTAAAATAAGATCCTCTGTATCAGACAAAGGTAGAAAGATGATGTAAAGTTCACAGAATTATACTGCTAAATATAATCCATTTTATTTATTTTGACCGGGAGCTAATGATCTTCGTGGAGCTAAATACAAACTATCATTTGAGAGTAACAATGGTGTCGACCTGAGTTTGCTGTAAACCTTGAAAGCAACAAATTTGATCTCCATAAGAAAGCAAGGCATTTTAAAGCCACACTCGCATTCAACTTACTGTGCTGACCATTGAAATGAAATGTAATTCAACATGGTAGCCTAGGAAAAGGAAGATGTCAGCAGTAGTCTTAAAAGTAGAAGAGGGATACGTTTTTAGAATCCGCCCCAATGTCCCATTTAGAACTAGCACCTTGAGACTGAGGAGTTCTACTAAGTATCCATATCAAGAAATATTGGGCCAAACTTGAAGCCCGTGGGCTAAATTAGTCAGATGCTGACGTGTCTAAAAGGATTTGTCAGAAGAAGAGTACCAGACAGACAAACAATTCTGCTAGACGACAAAAAGTAGATATCAGATGCCGGGACGTCAACTGTGGCTGTGGAGCTTTAAAAAAAAAAAAAAAAAATCTCTGGCTGTGGTCACATTTGCACATGGACGCTTAAAAAAAACAAAAAGACAGAATTTTTGGTAGTAGACCCATCAACTTTCTTTAATTAGATGCTTGTTATTCAAATTTAGACAAGTTTCATCAAAATTTCATCTTCATCCAATAATGTTTCCTAATCTTAGTTTAAAATGATTGGCGATACTAACACTGTGAACAATTCCTCTTTGTCAATTTCCTCATTTAATAAATTCTCGTGAATAAATGAATTGGTTTGATGCTGATCCAATGAGTTTTAAAGGTCTGAAAGAGATCCCAATTAATGTTATGGATAAAATATTGCAAGTAGAAGTTTCAATTATACTATTAAATATCAAAGTACAGTACATACAGGTACGCACCAACGACCCCAGGGAGAAATATGGTGGTGTGAAGGTGGATGCGGAGTTGGACGTATACAGTGCACCCAAAACCAATTAAGCTTTTAATAAGAGGTGCCATCTGTTTTCTTCAAAGATGAGATGAGATAAAAGGGGAGAGTGTGAAAATACGAATATAGAAAGTAAATCAAATATGGAGCCTCTGCTCGAGAGAAAAAAGCTTTCTCAGACAGTGCCACTAGTTGTAGTGACTAGCACCGCTGTAGCCGTTGCTGGCTCCTTCGTATTTGGTATTTCCGTACGTATGGATCCATTATGTCGCTCTTTATTGTGGTACTTCACTTTTTTCTTTCCTTAGTATTTTTAAGTAAACTTGTCTCTCTCTGTTTTTGTTTTTAACAGGTGGGGTACTCTTCTCCGGCTCAAACTGGTATTATGCTTGATCTTGGCCTCTCTTTAGCTGAGGTACTAAGTCAGTATTGCGAATATGCTGAGTTATGGACGATTATCTGGTTGATCAAATATTCAGTTACTGTATGTTGATTTTAATTTTTTGAACTTTTTGTTTGACAGTACTCTCTATTCGGCTCAATTTTAACAATTGGAGCAATGCTCGGTGCCATTGTAAGTGGTACCATCACTGAGAAAGTCGGCCGGAGATATGTAAGTATAGCCTTGCTCTTAATTTGTGGCCTAATAATTATTTTTTAAGTAATAGTTTAAATTAGAATGTGATATTAATTTATGGCTGGTCTGTGAATTCAGGCAATGTCAATAGCAGATGTATTTTGCATTGTGGGATGGCTATCCATTGTGTTTTCAAAGGTTTATTAGAAATTCTCATATTTATTTAATTTACAATATTTATGCCAATCTTATTTTAGATATTGTTGTGTTATTTTTTCCTGTCTAGAATTACTGGCATCTGGATGTGGGAAGATTTTTGGTTGGATGTGGCATTGGCCTCTTTTCTTACGTAGTAAGTGTACTTCTACTAATTTAACAGATAGCTAGAAGATACAATATTATGATAGGATTTGAATTGGTATCTAAATCCTTGTTTATTGATTCATTTTCACAAAAAATGACCAGTATTATGCTGTGTGATAACTGATTAAGTAGGTCCCGGTTTACATATCGGAAATAACACCAAAGAATCTAAGAGGCAGCTTTGCTACGGTGAATCAGGTACACTAAAAAGAGAGAAATAAGATGTGTTTTCTTTACAAACTAGAGTTATGTACTTGTATTATGTTAAATTTAAATTTGTGCAGCTGATGATTTGTTGTGGAGCATCCCTTGCTTATCTGTTGGGAACCTTTCTTTCTTGGCGTGCTTTGGCAATACTAGGCAAGGTTTTTAATGTAAATTTACAATATTCAGGAATACTATACTATGAATTCTGTGTTGACATGCATAAAACTTCTACAGGAGTAGCTCCATGTTTGTTCCAACTACTGGGCCTCTTTCTTATACCAGAGTCTCCAAGATGGCTGGTTAGCAAAATTTATAATTAAAAATATTATATTAGAGCTCAACTGTAGAAGCATTCTTGCATGACTTGTTTTCATTAATTTACATTCCTAATGTACAGTCTAAACTTGGCCACTATCAAGAATTTGAGGTGGCATTACAGAAGCTCAGAGGAGTCGATGTCGACATTTTTGAGGAAGCAGAGGAAATCAAAGTAAGCCTTGTCAACCGTACAAATTAATTTATTGCGTCTGAAAAAATGTTCATTTCACTTCAGCAAGTCTTGCAACTTTATTTCTTCGCATGTAGGAATTCACCAAGAAACTTGTGCATCAAAAAGAGGCCAGTTTGATCGATCTGTTTAAGAAGGAATACATTCATGCTGTTACTGTAAGAACCTATATGACTTTTTAAGCACTACAAATGTTAAAAATAAGAAGTTCTCCAAATTGGCCCCTGTTCCGAGGCTTCAGTTACCTGGTTCAAGTAACCATGTGCTAGTGGTACTGGGAAGGATGTTCGCTGGTTGACAGGGCCATTATGGTTAATGTAGAGATATCAAGTGAAATCACAACTTGTATGTTGTATCTTGTTCTTATGTTTAATTACACAGCAGTCAAGTAGAACGGAAATGTGCAGTAAGCTTAGCACCACTGAGAGACTTAATTTACTATTTTTTCCCCTAATTTGATCCTTTGATTTCAACCATTAAAGATTTACAGATGGATGAAGTAATTCCTTACAATATTTATATTTATCCTGAATGCCAATATTTCACTGTATAATTCAAGTTTCTATAATCTCAAAAAATTGGTAATAGGTTGGAGTTGGGTTGATGGTACTTCAGCAGTTTGGAGGAGTGAATGCTATTTGCTTCTATGCTAGTGAAATTTTTGTATCAGCAGGTGAATGAATATATATATTTACTACAGGAACATAGAGAAACCATGTTGTTGCCATTATCATTATAACTGGTCAGGCCTTGCATAGAGAAGCTCTGTTTTGTGACTTAATTTGCATTATTTTGTGTATGTGACAGGATTTTCATCAGGAAACTCTGGGATGATAGCCATGGTGATTGTGCAGGTTGTAGCATTCACATTTGGTGCATCATAGTATAATTTCTTTGTTGATGAATCTGAATTTAGAAAATAAAAATTTAGGTACCAATGACTACTCTAGGTGTGCTTCTGATGGATAAGGCTGGAAGGAGGCCCCTCTTATTGGTACAACCATCCCAGTAATAATATAATAAACCAATTTAAAAATAATATGTTCAAAGAAACTGCAGCATAAATTGTTTTTAGTATAGATAACTACCTACTTTATTTCCCAGGTTTCTGCAGCAGGTACATGCTTGGGTTGCTTCTTGGTTGGATTGTCATTCTTATCTCAGGTGAAGTAATTTATATAAGCAACTTATCTGGGTATATTTTTTGTTGCAACAGTAATTAGTACTTTCCTTTGCTAATACAGGCTTATCAATGGGCTAAGGATCTGAACATAATCCTGGCATTGGCTGGTATCTTGGTAATTGGCCTTCTGATCCATTATCTTATAAAATCAGATTCTTACGTTGCTTTCCCTATCAAGTATGGTCTAGTTTTTTCTTAAAAAAAATCTTGGTCCAGTTTATTTTATTTATTTGTTCCAGTTTTTAATCTAACCAGGTGTATACTGGGTCTTTTTCATTGGGAATGGGCGGAATTCCATGGGTAATTATGTCTGAGGTAACTACTAATATTCGGTAATGTTAATTGTTTCACTCAGGTCTATTCCAAAGATTGGAAAATGATATATTGCTTGTGTGTTTTTTATGTAGATATTCCCTATTAACATGAAGGGTTCAGCTGGAAGCCTTGTAACCTTAGTAAGCTGGCTCGGTTCATGGATCGTATCATACACGTTCAATTTTCTTATGTTGTGGAGCTCTGTAGGTAAATCTTCATTTCTTCAATTATTTGGAACCAATTGGGACCAGGAGTTACGGGCCAGTTTGATTCAACCCTTTTTTTACCTTTTTTATTATCTCCCTCTCCTTGAGAAATAACTGTGTTTTTAAATGTGAGCTGTTTTGGTGTCAAGAGATAAGATTTTATAACAGATGCATCTGGTACCAAGCTTGACACATGTACATGAGCTTGTAAAATTTTCTTTATAGAACTAGCTTGATGAATGTGCTTTGTATGGATGCTTTGTAGGAACGTTCTTCTTGTTTGCAAGCATTTGTGGATTTACTGTTTTATTTGTTGCAAGGCTGGTGCCAGAAACCAAGGGAAGAACTCTCGAAGAGATACAAGCATCAATGAGTTCTTTGTAACCTATGTATCAATGTTTTTTAAATCTAATGACTGCTAAAGTAAAATTTATTGTTCAGAAGTTCAGGTAAAAAATGAATGTGTGATAATATTCAGAATAGTCTGTTGTTTTAATTTTTTTTGAGGGACGTTGTTTTAATTGGCTTTAATAAGCTGTTTTAATCCTTTTCAATTAACAACGCAGACCTGATCACAGATTATCAAAATATATTGGATTTGGTTCAATTGTCTCACCGAACCTAAAGTTAACTAACCAAATTAAGTATTGAACTCAGATAAACAATAAACTAAATGACGGAAATGTCCTCAATTTTGACTGGTTGTGCTGCTCCATAGTTTATACCACGCTGACTGAACTTGCTATTGTCAGACATAACTCCTGGAATGTGTGGACCGTGTGGTAACTGTGATCTTATAATCCTATGCACAAAATTTACAAATATGTTCATGCAAAAAAAAAAAAAAAAAAAAAAAAATAGTGTGGATGTACTCTCTATTTACCTTCATTATCATAGACTGTACAAAGGACAATTTTGTTGCTAGTGTGTATATACCATCCGATTTGCCATCTGCGGAGTTGAGATATCAACTATTTTGACAAATTATGTTTGCAAAAACAGAAATTACTTCAACCTATATAGGCGCAATCATTTTATTAGAGAAAATAATTAATAAAACGAGGAACTAGTGACAGGTTAATTAGGAAACAGGATATCATGATACTTAGTTTCGCCCAAAATTTAGTTACGATGTAGTTTAAATTTCACTGACTAAAACGTGTGTAATAAAATGGAACCTAAATGGCGGCAGTTTCTCCGGTTGACACATGAGATTTACTGGACTTCTGGTTTCAAGTAAATTAGTTTTTAGTGTGGCGCTTTCAATGTTTCAAATATGTAGCAAATCATTTTTCTAAGTATTTGAATGTTAAGAAAACAGAAAGGACTGCGAATCAATGACTGAGTTAGAAGAAGGAATTGCCAAACTATATCAATTAATTAATGTTGCACATAATTTAACAATGGAAAAGTATAATAAATGAGAAAACGTATATTATGTGAAGCGGATACTGGTTCCAAAGAAGGTTCACATGAATAATTCTGTTCTGTTTTAACAATGATGTTTTTTCATATAAGTCAATAAAAATAGTTCCAAAATGACACAAGCTTCAGATTTTTGCCTAAAACCCAAAGGAGGGGCCTGCCTCATGATTCGTCACAGGAACTAGATTACAGAAGATTTGTTATTTGCTTAAAATTTAAACTAATTTTGACATGCTACGTCACTTTTAGCAACTCATGTCAACATGACTGGACAATTTCATTCCATACATAGGTGAACTGCTCACCAAATGAACGGTTTACGGTATGGCAAGGTAGACCGTCTGTTAATTTTAGGGGTGCAAGGTGTATAAATAGACCCTCAGAAATTACCAGAAGGCCATGTACAAAGCTCCCAATAGAAAGAAAGACAGAGAGGCATCCCCAAAACGAAGGGTGGCAGCGGCTCAGTTGAGTCGTTGACAACTCTGAAATGGGAACAAAGGTTCTTTTGCCGCAACAATGTCTTTTACATGCGTTCCTCAGCCAAAGCACTAGCCCTCGTGCTCGGCCAAATTCAATCCCTAGGTCTTTCAGGAGAAGGAATGAAGTGCCTCGTCGGCCAAGGCAACAGGCACCAGTAACGGCTGTAAAAATCTCAAAATCTGGTGCATCAGTAAAGACTTCAGCTGATCAGGAAACATACAGGAAAAATGTAGCACGAAATCAGCCAAATATGAATGTAATTGCCCGTGAAAAAGCAATTTATGATGCAGATGAGAAGAAAAAAGACTTGAGAGAGCTGAGATTAAAGGTAATCCAAGAAATGCAATTGCGAATTACATCGAGCAGTCTTCCCCTCTCGCCGAAAATGTATGCAGGACCTGTAGCAGCACAACCTCCATCACCAAAAGATCTTCCCCAACCAAGATTTGTTAGAGTTGGCAGCCGTGGAAGGACAAACATGGCTGCATTGCCTCGAAAATTGTAGAAGAAGAACAAACCCCATCAAATCTCTCTTTTGTTTCCTTCTTTTCTTTTAATTTCTTCTTTAGATGATCCAACGGCTGTTCTTCCATTCAGTTTTTATAGAATTGGAAAGGGCAACCTAGAGATCTTTTAGTTTATCTTTGGAGGGGAAGAAGCATGAGAGGGGTTCAAATGATTGAGCATTGGTGTAAATTCGGATGTAATTATTGGATGGAATTGTTGCAAAACAGAAGAAAGAGCAGTGATTGAAGCATATTGAAAAAACCAAAATTATTGGTGTTTCATGACAGATGCTTAATTTAGTTGTAAATATGGTCTCTGTTTTTTTTTTATTTCTTTCTCTTAATTGAATAAATCTTCTTATGAGAGCAAAGGGGTACCATGATAAGGCCCAATGTTTATCTTTGATCAGGCAATTTTTTTTTTTTTTTTTTTTTTTCCAAATTATAGAAAGTTAGATCGTATTCCAATTGTACGGTACCATGATAAGGCCCAATAATTTTTTAAGTGAAGATCGTATATATGTACTGAAGTGAGCTGATTTACATTTCAATTGGACGGTAGAAATGGATGGTATTCCAATTGTACCACTTGGTACGAATTCGGTGTTGATGGTTAGTCCTTGCCCTCAGACACATGCACAATTCACACTAGTATGAACTATGAAGTATTAAACCTTAAACACTGATTTCCGCTGCATAGTTTTTAATTGCAATCATTATAGACTACAACTGTACCAATGTATGATGTATCATACCGCCAATTGCCATCTAATACAAGGAATTTCAAGTTAATGAACTATAAACAAACAGGAGCTTGGCACGGGTTATTATCTACAACGGTGCACTGGTACCACTGCAGCTTACCAGGGTGGTTCTGTGAACAATTTCTGCTCTGGTTGTATTTTTGTTAACACTGATATACTTCGTCAGTGAAAAAGTGGAGTTGTAGGCTTGCTTATGTAAAAAAAAAAAAAAAAAAAAAAAAAAAAAAAAAAAAAAATCCGAAAAAGAAAAAAGAAGAAGAAAAACAAACAGGAGCTCCACATTTGGCAATCCTTACGTCATGTTTAGCTCATATAACATAAAAAAAAAAAAACAATTATCAGAATTTTTATTTCATGTTTAGACCGTGTTATTTTCTTATGTTATATTTATATTTCAATTTGGGAAATCAAATAATAAACATATAAGCTTTAAAAGAAATATTACGAAAGGTTAAATTAAATAAAAAACCTGGCCCTGGGTCCCACTCACACCTCCCAATCAAAATACTGCAAAGTGCAAAGAAACAAACTTCAACAATCAACGGCCTAGTTGTGCAAAAAGATCTCTTTCTTACCTTTCCTTCACTTTCATTTCATATATTATATTTTCCCTCTCGCCTGAGCTCACTTCACACTTCCCCAATCTCTCTCTCTCTCTCTCTCTACAATGTCTCCTCTCTTCCCCACCATTGCAATTCTCCTACTACCATTCCTCTCTCTCCTTTTGCGCTTTCTCTACAACCAACTCTACCTTCCTTATCTCGCCTCGCTCCGCTTCAGTCGCCAAGGCATAACGGGTCCGACCCGGCGCCTAATATCGGGTAACGCGCCCGATTACCGCGCCGTCATATCCAAGGCCCAATCCACGCCGCTCCCCTGCATCCACCACGATGTGGTCGATCGTGTGGCACCTTTCTTCTCTCAGTGGATCGCGCAGTTCGGGTATCCGTTTGTGTACTGGTTCGGGTCCATGCCTCGTTTAGTGATAACGGATCCGGATCTTGTTAAGACTGTCTTGCTTGACACTACCGGGTTGTTCAGGAAAAGACAAAGCGCGAACAACCCGTTAGCAAGGCAGTTGATTGGAGAAGGGCTTCCGGGCCTTGATGGCAGCAAGTGGGCCCACCATCGGAGAATTATTGCTCCGGCGTTTAATATGGAACGGGTTAAGGTTAGTGCTCAAAAGTCAAAAACTTTCCTTTTGTGCCATCGGTGTTTGTCCTGTCCCTGTTTTATTATTTTTATATTTTTAGGAAAATTTGTATCAGTGTCCTTAAAAGTTTGATATTGTGTTTAGTACCCTCGATAGCTCGAAATTAATCTATATCAGTCCCAAAATGACTAAAGATTTTCAGAAGGGGCCATTTATCACATAGGAGTTAAAAGTAGTTATAAGAAAATTTGATGATACAAATCAAGCTTATGTTCTTAAATTGGTTTTTAGTAAACTTACAACTTATTTCTCTTCTGATAATAGGTCTAATTTGAAGGACAAAAATGCTAATTGCCACAATAGATAACTAAATAACAAAGAGAAGAAATAATTAGTTAGATTTTGTCATAGTGGCGATGGATGAAATATTGGTAAATAAAATATGATGATTTCATTTTTTTATTTTTTTTTAATCTTAGTTGAATAATGTTGTGGCTCACAAGCGAGATGACATGGTCAAAAGTTGCCTTATTTGTTATATAGTTTCACAGATACTAGTTGACAACTGTGGCTTGCTATCTTTATATGTGAATAAAATGCGTTCTCTTTTAATATTAGAGTTTGCATTTGCGTGGATGTCTTGTATATGCGGATGAAGAACATCTATTAGCCAATAATTATTCAGATTTGTACGCCTATGGGTTGAACATGTAAACATACTATATTATGTGGGCTTATTTAAAATCCAATTGCACACTAATTGCTGATAAAAAAATATATATATAACCTGATTACGATCTTTCAATAAATATGTTATGTTATTAATAATACACAAAAAACCTAATAGCAAATATATTAGTTCAACTTGCCTGTCAATTCCCAATGAAGAAATGAATTCGCATTTGCTTCCATGGTTCCAATTCTTCCATGCTATGCTACACATTTCTTCATTATTTCAATTTAGCACCCTCTCAACAGCCAGCCGTAAAAAGACACGTTGCTTCATGCGTGCTTAATTCGAGCCAGATGGATCAGATTGTGCTGTGAGTTATTACTCAATACAATTTTGACAGCAGATACAAAATTATAAAGTAAAAAGGTAGGTTCCAATAAGAACCGTCCAAAATGGCCTTTGCAGCGGAAGTTATATGCCAACCAAGTTTCATGTAGTGGCTGATTGATACAAACACATGATAGCAGTGCCATTTCCAGTAATCCGCACATCACTCCCAATTTCTTCATATAAATTCTAGAGTAGAGTTGGGATCCATTGACAACAAATTAACTTGAAAATCTTCACAGCTATCAAATATAATTTATAATTTCAACTCCGTCCATTGGATTGTGATATAAACTTTATGCATATCATATATAGAAAATGTGATGCAAGTTTAACTGCTGGTCAAATCACTAAAAATTTGCAATAATTCATAAATAATTCATTTGATCAAATAGTAATAAAAATTTTCAAATTCTGTTTCAAATTGGATAACCAACCAATCTATATTGCTAACGACATGCCTACAAAGCTTAATCTATCTTCAAAAATAAAAATGATTTTGTCTTGATTGACAAAGACTTTCAAAATTGTATAGTTAACCCTCAACTGATTTCAAACTTTTAGAATAATTGGACATTTATTACATTCTCCAACATAAATTGCATGAGAAATAGAAACCTGGGAGATGGAAAAGTCACTTGCTGGTACAGCACTACGTCTAATCGCATAGGTATTCAGCAGGTACAATGGAGCATCATGCCTTCCTTTATAAATGAATCTTGAGAAAGTTCTGATAGCATATGCATGTAACAGGTACAGTGTAGTACCTCTATGTACCTCTTAATGCTGGTCTTGCCCCTATACACTGTGTACATTATGAAAACAGCTTTTGTCCTGAATAGTCTCATCACTGTGACCAGCCTCAATGACAAGAACTATTTTAGTTTATGTTCAGGCTTGGATTCCAGAAATTGCCACAACATCTTCGTCTATGTTGGACAAATGGGAGTTACAGGGTGGCAAACGCACAGAGTTTGAGATTGACGTGCACAGGGAATTCTTGTCCTTCTCTGCTGATGTCATATCCCGTGTGGCATTTGGTAGCAGCTACGAGGAAGGAAAACGAGTGTTCGAATTGCAGGACGAGCAAGCCCATCTTGTCTCTGTTGCAATGCGGTCAATTTATATCCCAGGATTTAGGTGCTTCTATCTCCCTATTTTAAAATGAGTTGTATTTTTCTAAAGTTCAGCTTTTTATTTTATTTTAAAAAAAGGAGTGTTTTTGAAGCTGTTTGCTTAACTTTGGACAAAATACCAGCTTTTTTGCCAACAAACATTTGGAAAAGAGGAATAAGTATACTGATAATGACAATTACTATACTGAACCCTACATTCTTACTACATTTGATCAAGGTATATTGTTATTTTTTATGTTTTTAAGTTATTGATTAAGTTACATCGCAGTCATTTAACTTGTCTTATAATGAATATTGATGGTTGAATGGTAAACTGCTATGTGCAGATAGCACAAAACTGCAGGGTAATTAGTTGCAAGTGTTAGAAATTTTTGCCCACAACAAAAGCAGTAATTTTCCCCTATATAGAATATAAGACCTTACCAGCTCAAACTCCTGATGTACAGGTTTATACCTACTAAGAAAAACCAAATGAGGAGCAAGATAAACAAAGAAATCCGCGACTCCCTTCGCAAACTAATCCTGACAAATCGAAGCAAGTGTGAGGATTCCAAGAACCTTCTTGGGTTAATGCTAGCAGCTAGCAAGACTGACGGGCAGGAGATGGGAATCGAAGAGATAATAGACGAGTGCAAAACATTTTACTTTGCCGGGAAAGAAACAACAGCTAACTTGTTAACCTGGGTGGTGCTTCTCTTAGGAATGCATCAGGAGTGGCAACAAAAGGCCCGTGAGGAGGTCATGGCTGTTTGTGGAAAGGATCACTATCCTAGTGCAGATGACTTGGCCAATTTGAGAACTGTAAATTCTTATATTATAACTTACAAATTGAAGTTGTTTTACCAACAAGATCTGTTGTATAAACTTTCATCTTTGCTGCCCTCAAAAATTAAGAAGAATTATTTATTGCGTTATTATTTTCTAATTACAGATAAGCATGATCCTAAAAGAAACTCTCCGTCTCTACCCTCCGGCAGTTTTCCTCAATCGGATAGCCAGGAAAGACATCAAGCTAGGGAAATATGACATCCCCAAGGGCACCCAAGTGCAACTCCCTGTCATATACCTTCACCATGACACCAAAATATGGGGCCCAGACGCGCATGAATTCAAGCCACAACGATTTGCAGAAGGCACTAGTCACCACCTCGGTGCATATCTCCCTTTTGGGGCAGGACCCGCCATCTGTGTCGGCCAGAACCTTGCAAATGTAGAGACAAAGGTGGCACTTGTGATGATATTACAGAGGTTTGAGTTTCAGATCTCACCTTCTTACATGCATGCACCAATGTTGTTCATTACTCTTCAACCGCAATATGGTGTCCAAGTTCTGTTTCACAAGATTTGAATTAGATGGATTCGTAAAAAGCTCTGAATATATGTACAAATCGGATCGGATGACAGTTATAAGGAAATCATTGCTCGAAACACTTTTTGTAAAATTAATGGATGGTATATAAAATAAATGGGTATAACATTGAACATCTGAAACATACTGTGTTTTTTTTTTCTTCTTTTTTTTTTTGTAAAAAGGAAAATAGGACTTGAATGATGTACAGTGCTCTTGATTTGACCAAAAGAATTTGAGTCATTAGAGTGAGTGTTTGTTCTGAAATTACTTTTATGTTTGACTTGAGGAAATTTTCATCTTTGAGCGTTAACCGGGAGAAGTTGGGATGAAAACTAAAAAAATGGTGTGCTAAGGAGAACTGTTTGTGTCTACTTATTTATTTATTTATTTTCAGCACCAAAAGCGTCATAATATAAATAGTTAAATTACATTGGACAGACGAAAGACGATAGTACAATTCTTGGTGCTAACACATGTCATTGGTACCTCAACAATTTGTAGCACCAGTATAAAAAGGTTTTCTCGAGGTACAATCCTTCTTTCCAAATTCCTAATTCCCCATTTCTGTAAGCCATGCCGTCGAACGCCTAATAGGAGCCTCTGCATTTTCCATTAGGAAGGGGCCTGTAAATCTTGCGTTTGATTCGAGTCAGGATTGATTTGTGGATTTGTGGGGTGGTCACGTAGTAAATAACGAAATAAGTCGAATATTCACATCAAATAAATAAAAGAAAAAGAACATTCAGCATCAACATATCGGGGTGCGAGAGTATGTGATCTTCATGGCCGCTTAGTCCAACAAGGGGTTGAAACAGTTTTTTGGGCTCGAAGGCCCGCTTCAGAATCTCTAATGCTTTGGCCCATAAGCATAAACCTTCTAGACTCTTATTTATTAGTATTACTATTAAACTGTTAACGAAATATGATCAAAGATATTATTTATAAAATAATAAAAGCTTGAAGTCATTATACTTGTTTGTTTTTAATTTTCAATTTAAACCTGTTACATTTTATTTATGCTATTTTTGTTCTATGCGTCGATAGAAGATTGAAATTGTTAGACTTAAATTTGACAGATACATAGTTCTTAATAATTTTATTCATGCGGACAATTATTTGTATTGATTTTCATGTTGTTTAGTTATGTCTATGAAAAAAATATATATATGGAGAAAGATCACAATCTTTAATGTACTAGCTAGGTGACAATTTTTTTGCCTTTAGCATATAGAGGACTTCTGTATATATACAGTTCTCAACTTCCCATTATTAAATTTTAACAGCCGTTAATTGTACTAGATTTTTTTTTTGTTGGTCTTAGTTTTGTTGGTTTTGCTTGTATCTCCATCTATATATCTGTCATTTGAAAATTTTAAACTATTTTTTCTCGCATATATGCTTTTAATTAAATTCCAATAATATTATATAATAATACTCAAATTTTTAAAGTATTTTTTCTCACATATATGCTTTAAATTAATTCCAATAATATTATATAATAACACGCAAATGAAAGCACCCGGTCTAGTTCAAACAACTTTGCACCAATATTGTCCTTAACATATATATAGACCGAGTGCAATCAGTTTTATTCCACTGATCAAATTCTGTCAGCACAACTCATAAATGAAACACATTTAACCCTAAACCAGACTCCAGCTCCAACTCATCATCTTAGGCAGCTTTAGCTGCCACCTTTTTTCCCTTCCTGTTGCTATTCGACTCATCAGTCGTTTCTTCTGCCTCCTCCTCCTCCTCCTCCTCCTCCTCCTCTTCATTGGTTGTCTCCTCACAAGCCCCCGCCACCTGTTGTGATGTTGACCCAGATGTAGAGGTTTCAGCATCATGACCTCTAGCATCTCCAACATACAATGCAGATGCAGAGGCCTCAGCATCATCATTCTTGGCATCTTCAACATACATTGCCAATGTAGTGGTCTCAACATCATCATCTCCACCATCTACAACATTCATTGCTGAGGCCTCAGTATCATTTTTTGGGGCATCTCCAACATGCAATGTCGATGTAGAGGCTCCAGCATCATCTTTCCAGGCATCTCCAATTAAATAGAATGTCGACGTAGAGGCCTCAGCATCATCACTCTGAGCATCTACCATAAACAATGTCGATGTAGAGGCCTCATCAGCATCATCGTTCTCAGCATCTCCAACATACATCATCAATTGCATTTTGATCTC
This sequence comes from Rhynchospora tenuis, assembly GCA_027725995.1. Taxonomy (NCBI): domain Eukaryota; kingdom Viridiplantae; phylum Streptophyta; class Magnoliopsida; order Poales; family Cyperaceae; genus Rhynchospora; species Rhynchospora tenuis. The sequence goes on along the minus strand of CM050889.1, from coordinate 66,383,830 downwards.
TCCATCATCCCTCTCTATTTGCATCACCTCTGGCTGTCGGTCCATCACCACCTCATTCATTGTTATCCTCCCATTGCATCTCTTGATCTTCATAAAACGGCAAGGCCTTCCGGCATACCGAGGAATTGGTGGCGGAAGCCCCCTGTTAGCCAGCATTTCGGTGTCTATGGCTTTCTTTTTCTGACGCTTGTGACTCCAACTCCACTCTGTCACGGCCTCGCTCATGTCCTTCACCATGTTATCACAGCTCTCTGATCCAAGAATTTCAGTGCACATGTTTAGACTGCTGCAATCAGGCTCATGCAACCCAAGATTATTGCTTAGATCTCCTAACTCTTCGGGACTCTTGTATGGCCCGATCAAGTCGCGAAAGATTTGATTCAGCTTGGACTCCTCTGGCTCCTCTAGTAGGAGTTTATAAAGAGGAGCCAACTCTTCTGCAGATTCATTAGGTTGAGCCTCCTCCACTACGGCTTTATCAGGCTGAGCTTCCTTCACTATGGCTTCATCATGTCGAGGCTCCTCCACTATGATTTTCTCAGGAGGAGCCTCCTCCACTAGGGTTTCATCAGTCCGAGCCTCAACCACTACGGTTTCATTATGTGGAGCCTCCTCCACTATGCCCTCATCATGCCGAGCCTCCTCCGCTATGATAGACAGAGGCTCCATATGCAACTCGTCTTCATCTTCTAATGCTGACTCTGGCTGAGGTTGTGCTTTGCTAGATGGTGCAAACAGTGGATAAGATGAGATATTTAGGTGAAAACCTTCCTTAGAGATGGAAGGAATATCATCGTACTTATGCTTGTCATGTCTACCACCTTTGGAGGAGCCAAAGAGACATCTACGGATCGCAAGCATGGCTTTGATTGGGTTGTAGCTACGTACTCAATGGAGTTTAAGGTGCTTTTTTTTATTTAATGAAGATGAAAATGGTGGGGAATTTGGTGAAGGGCCATGTGAAAGAGATTAAGATTAGTGTTTCAGAGATGTGGCATTAGGGGTGTGTAATGAGGGGTATTTATACTACTATATGGGAACATATTTACTTTGTAAATATAGTGGAAAATGGATTCTCAAGTTCAAAAACACACTTGGCTTGAAGTGGAGGTAGACGCTTTATCTTTCATTGTAAGTCTGTAATTAAGATTTTATGTGGCATTGGCTTTCATTAAGAAATGTGATTATGATTGTGCCCTAAAAGTCAGGTTGTTTGCAGCCGTATGATTTTGTATCATCAAGAGGATGTCAATTTAAGAGTGCCCGTTTATTAGTAAATATATTGAATGTGTTCAGAGACGATCTAATTAGGTCGGAGTTTATTATGTTGTTTGTGGAAATTCAAAACCGCTAGCTCTCTAAGCAAACTTCAGCTGTAAATACATACCTAACAGGTGTAGATACGCTAGAAAACAAAAAAATTTCAATAACCGCTGCGTCGTGTTGTAAGTTAATGATGAACCTATACTGATTGTATATGCAATATTTTAAAACTCATTTTTTTAATGTATCTTAAATTAATGTGGTAAAATATTAATTTTATTAATTAAAAATATTACATTATGCCAATACTAATATATATGGTGATATACATAAACATTCGAAATAGTACATACTTGGTACATACAATATAAGGTAATGTTAAAGAAAACAATGAACTTGAATAACTTTATTATAAAATAGAAATTTGAAAATTAATGGTTGGTTGCTGTCTTTTTTTTATGTTGTAATGAGAACATTCTTATTTACTAATTTTTATTTACATATTACATTTGTTTTTCAATTCAGAATAGAAATATATATATATATATAGAGTTTTGCTATGGTTAGTTGCGATCAAAACTATTAGATTTGATTCGAAATGACTGATCCAAACCGTCCAATATGATATACATAAAATTCCAAAAAAAATACTTAAAAATTTCGAAAAAAATATAAATTTTGGTCCGCAAGGCGATTTCAGTATGGAGATCATATTGGATGGTAACTGTTTTAATCGCAACTCACAGAAAGCTCCGTGAGTTGGAACTCACCATAAGCAAAAAATATATATATATATTATAAGTACACATATCAAACACAATATTTATGCAAATCGCTAATATCCTTCGAACAAGACAATGTTATATGCCTAAATTTATTAGAAGCAGAATTAGATACGATTCTAATTTAAAAGAAAAGAAAACTATATATTGTCGTGTATAAAGAAACAATGGTAGCAAAAACAAGAAACTATTTGATTGCCTAGCTAGGCCACATAATATCCGGGGGTAACACCTTCTCTGAGAGAGCTTTGGCATAAAAGGAATGTTGTCTCCAGTTGAAGATATTTCTCCCCTCGAAAAGGCCTCCCACAGGCCACAGGGAAAATATGATTTCGCACCGTATAATAGCTTACAAAAATGGATTTTATCAACTTAATTCAAAGGATAATTTATATTATCTATACAACTAACGTGCTTCAGTTTCTAAAACTTTACAGCAACAAAACAGAGAACAGTCTGTCCAGCACGTAATTTCTCTTTAACGGTTTAATTAGGCATTTTGCAGATACCATTCACGTTTTATCATGCTACTCTTATCAAGATATGCTACATTGATTTCACGTAATTAAACCACTAAAGTTCATCAATATTGCTACAATGGGGGCCGTAGGTATCAATTGTTGCCGTTGTGATGGTATAGTTGTGGCCGTCCGATCAAAAGTAACCACACCTTGTAAGGATAGAGTGTTTGCATGACTGAGTTTTGGAAGATATCTAAATCGTTCAATGCTCATCGCATGACTCTACATTTTATTATGCGTCTAAGGCAACGTAGTACCAATCTTATGTATAATTGTCTCAAGAAAAATTCAAGTATAAATTGAAGTTTATCAAAACTTTACTTTGGGGATGAGTTTATCATTTTCTGTAAGAGATAAGGGTTATGTCTTTATTGATTTCTAAGCATTATTGTTGTACCAAACAGAGTCGAAGAAATTCATAAGCTTATCTAAAAAAAATTATTCCAATGATATATTTTAATTATTAATCTCGATTTACTTGACAAGTCAATCATATATTACCTTATGTGGGTTTGTAATAAATTTGTACTTAAAAAGTTGAATATTCCATTGGTTTTTAATAATTTTAAATATCTTGATCTTACAAAAAAAAAAAAAAAATCGTATTGTAGATAGTTATTGATGAAATAGATCAATATTGGCTCTTTAAGTACGCCATTTCATACCGATTCAATAATTTTGAAGGAAATTGAAAATTATATTCAGTTTATTCATGAAAAATTGAAGTTCAATTATAAATTAAAAAATTGCCTTGCGAGAAATTAAACCTTGTTGAAATACAAATTGTTATTCTTTCTATCTTGTATTATACAACATATATAACACAAATTAACAACATTTGTACTATTTCGAGTATCATAAATTAACATTATTGTTACAAAAATTGCATTAGCACTTTTTTTTTTATTATTCACAAATACTAACCTGAAATCCACTATTTTTTATGCTACTTCTAAAGACAATCCAAACATACTTAAATTATTATAGAGTATATGTAAAAGAGAATTTTGGACGAAAATTTCCAAGACCCATGCTCCGGCCTTTTGGGCCCAATGTTTAGTCTTCGTTTAACATACGATTCAGAGGGAAACTATGTTTTAAATAGGTTAAACAAAATAAAAAATAAGGGTACAAAATATTGGCACAGTTTTGCAAATCCGATCCACATTGATTAGAAAACAATTATGAGTTCTGAAATCAGGATAGGTTTGGAAAGATGATAAAATATGAATAACAATGAAGATGACAATTTTGGTGTGTTTGGAAGTGAAGCGAGTAACAACGAATAAGAATTGTAAGTTTTCGGAAGTTACAAATCTAGGACAAATTAAGATAACAAGCTTTAGGGAATTAAGTTAATTTATATGAGCAGTAGTGATAATATAATTTTATAGAAGAACGGACATAAGCTCTAAGCTCTAAAAATTAAGTTAATTTAACGGGCACAAGCTCTAAATACTTAACCATCAAATCTCTTTAGGACTGTTGATTTAAACCAGACAATTGGGCTTTTATATATATATATAATATACTTTATAAAGCTTGTTTCCTTTCTTCTTTTTTTGTTTATAAGTACAATCTATAGTTAATAATTATCTGTCGAGTTAATAACAATATCGATTCTTGACCATAACCATGTAAGATATAAGCCCACATTTGTTTAGATTATCATTTTAGTTGGTCGAATTGCTCTTACAGTCAACTGAAAATTGAGTCATAGAAGTATGCTGAAGGAATGGAATCCTCACCAATTGTATGGAAACAAATGTAGCTTTTAATGATCTCATCTAACGGGGTCGATCAAATTACCAGTAATAGACATTTTTCAACAGATTCCAAGTAAATGATAAATACGTTTAACCTCTCTGCTTGTTCTGAATTGGGTTCAAACCTTTGGTCATATGAAATCAAGCGAACAGCACTCAGAATTAAGAAACAGAAGAAGCACAATTTACAAACTCAAATCTTTATTATACTTAAGCGAAACGGCTTTCACTTGGAATGCCGACAGAAATTACAAAACACGGCACGAAACCGTCAATACTTACAGGAAGAGTGCAATATCTCTCTCACATAACAAAGAGACTTATGAAACCAAAGAGTAATTATTTTCCTGCAAATCTTCCCTCCACTGGCTTGTTAAATCATGCTCCAACCTGAGCAATCATTTTTGAACCACCACTTGAGCAGCAGCAAGCCGAGCAATTGGAACCCTGAAATTGAAAATTCGTAAGTTGAGTTAATTGAGCACACAATCTCACAAAGTTTCAGACTACCATTCAATATCTAAGAGAAGCAGACCTGAAAGGAGAGCATGAAACATAGTTCAATCCAGACTTAGCAAAAAATGCAACTGAGGAAGGCTCACCACCATGCTCACCACAGATACCAACCTGGCACAGCAAAATAGTTCATTTATGTAAAGGTAATAGCAATAATAAATTGTGATTGTGATAAGAAGGTTTAATTCAATAATAACCTTCAGATCTGGCCTAGTCTTGCGGCCCCTTTCAGTGGCAAGCTTCACCAGTTCACCAACACCCTTCTGGTCTAGCACCTGTTTTCATGGGATAGGAAATTATTACCACATAATTCAATTGAATATAAAAGGAAAACTATATTAATTAATAATACAGTATTAGTACCTCAAAGGGATCATTTTGGAGAATTCCTTGTGCAATGTAGATTGGAAGAAATTTGCCAACATCATCTCTGCTGTAACCGAATGTCATCTGAGTAAGATCATTTGTCCCGAAGGAGAAGAATTCTGCATGCTCTGCAATCTGTTGATTTCAGCAGCACAAAAGTTAAAAGTAAGAAAAAAAAATTAAAACAAACAAAACATAAATAAATACTTATATATAGTCTATCTAACCTCATCAGCAACAAGGGCAGCCCTGGGAATTTCAATCATGGTCCCCACCTTGTAGGTGACTGAACTGCCTGAAGCACTAAACACCTTCTCGGCCACCTTTCTTATCAAACTCACTTGGTGCCCGAGTTCCTGCCATCAGCATAAAAATCTCAGTCAAAAGAGAAATATTAAATTGTAAGGAGAGGAGAGAAGAGGTTTCAAACGAAACATGCCTGAGGTGTACCAACAAGAGGAACCATGATCTCTGGGAAAACCTTGACACCTTGGTTGGTCATTGTAATTGCCGCCTCAAAGATTGCACGTGCTTGCATTTCAGTCAACTCAGGATATGAAATTCCAAGCCTGCAATCGTGTCATTATATGAAGTGTTACAACCACATAAGTAGCATTAGGTTTAGAAAATAAACCAAACAAGGAAAATCAATGCAAATCTGACCTGCAGCCACGGAAACCAAGCATGGGGTTGACTTCTGAAAGCTTCTCGACTCTGGCAAAGACTTCCTCCTCATTGGCGCCTGTTTCGGTAGCCATCTCACGCACTATGTCCTCAATGTTTCCTTCTGGCAAGAACTCATGAAGTGGTGGGTCTAGTAACCTAATTGTAACAGGAAGGCCTGAATAGAAAGCAAACAACAATTAACTTTTGCGAAATTACATTTCAGAGCCAACAATAAACAGAGAGAAAAGGGAGAGTAAGTACCATCCATAGCACGGAAAATGCCTTCGAAATCAGATCTCTGGTATGGCAAGAGACGGTCAAGGGCCTTTTGCCTCTGCTCAACAGTTCCAGACATAATCATCTGTCTCACAGCCTTAATCCTCTCATCTGATGCAAAGAACTGGGATGCAACCATGTGTTAGAGAATGATTAAATCCTTCTATCTTATTTAGCAGAAACGGAAAGAGAGAAAAATGAAGCTGGCATTAACCAATGTAATTAAATAATTTACCATGTGTTCTGTCCTGCAGAGCCCAATTCCTTCAGCACCATTGTTTCTTGCAGCCAACGCATCCTCAGGAGTGTCGGCATTAGCCATTACCTAACAATACCAAATGTGTCCAAAGTTAGATAAATGACATTCCCAAAGACTTGAAATGCTGTCAATTTTCTTTCTAATTAGCAGAGGATTTCTAAGAAAATTAACCTTAATTTGCCTAACTTCATCGACCCAAGCCATGAAAGTACCCAAGTCACCGCTAAGAGCTGGTGGAGCAAGTGGTTGCTTGCCCAAGATGACTTCTCCAGTTGACCCATTGAGTGAGATCCATTCACCTTCATGGAGTGTCTTGTCCCCAATTATCAATGCCTAATTTATCAAAAATTAAGATAAAGAAACAAAATTAAATAAATGAAATTATAGCTAGTCAAACCTGACTCAATGAAAACTTCTGCAAACTTTAAACCAAAACCATCCGAATAAATAAAGTGAAAGTAGTGGACCATAAAACCAGTCAAATAACCTTTTCAGCATCATTAACACGGATATCAGAGCAGCCAGAGACGCAACACTTGCCCCACCCACGTGCCACAACAGCAGCATGTGAGGTCATACCACCTCTTGCCGTTAGAATACCAGCAGCAGCATGCATGCCACCAACATCCTCTGGACTAGTCTCAGTCCTCACCTGGCACATTGAAGATTAACACAACATGAATGTAGTTAGATTTACTTGAGAACTTAAGTTCCATTTCCTTGGCTATTGTGCAATTTTTGTAATGAGAAAACTCACCAAGATAACAGCCTTTCCTTGTGTGTGCCATGTCTCAGCATCCTCAGCAGTGAACACAATTTGACCGACTGCAGCTCCAGGAGATGCTGGCAAGCCAGAGGCAATCACCTTATCCTTATATGCCTTTGGGTTTTCAAACTGAAATAAGCAAGGAATCAGATAATTTATGTCAGTATAAATAACTAGAAAAATTTCCAACTTCATAATACAAAGTTTCAACTAAAATATGCAATGGTTAATAAGTTATATACCTGGGGATGGAGAAGTTGGTCCAAATGTCCAGGATCAACCATCTTGATTGCAGTTCGGGTATCAACAATGCCTTCTGAGACCAAATCCACCGCTATCTTTACAGCAGCTTTGCCGGTACGCTTTCCTGCTCTGCACTGAAGCATCCAAAGCCTGTTCTCTTGCACAGTAAATTCAATATCCTACAATCACAAAAATGTTTAAAAGAAAATGCATGTGTCAGACTCAAATTTCACCACTAATCAACAAAATTGATGAGAAAATGAAAAGCAATATACCATCATGTCCTTGTAGTGGCTCTCTAGAATCTTGCAATTTTCGACAAGCTCTTCATAAGCCTGTGTCAAGCAGTCCTTCATGGCGTCAATATCTTGTGGGGTCCTAATGCCAGCAACGACATCCTCACCCTGAGCATTAACAAGGAACTCTCCATAGAGCTTTTTCTCACCAGTGCTCGGGTTCCGGGTGAAAAGCACACCAGTACCTGAAGTATTTCCCATGTTTCCAAACACCATGCACTGCACATTAACCGCAGTTCCCTTCAGCCCCGTGATCTTGTTAATGCTCCTGTACTTAATCGCACGAGGACTGTCCCATGAATCAAACACCGCCAGCACAGCAAGATTCAGCTGCTTCAGTGGGTCTGTATATAAATTTCATAAGAAGCTTATATTAAAATTGAGTGATCAATTGATGATTGAACTGAAATTGTAACTGAATCTCATTGTACCAGTCGGGAAGGGTTCGCCTTTGGCCTTGGCATAGACTTCCTTGTACTGAACCACCAGCTCCTTGAGGTCTTCGGCTGTCAGGTCAGTGTCGTTCTTCACTCCCTTTGCCACCTTCATTGCTTCTAGCTTATCTCCGAAATGCTCATGAGGGATTCCCATCACCTGTGTCAGAATTCAGAGCTCCATTTGTCAAAGCTCTTCTTATTATTACCTTCATTACAAGCCATTCTCGGATCGTCGGAGCTGCTTGAACTGGTCGTCTCCAGTTCAAGGCCGCCATTGATCCGAGCGGGAAGCCGAGAGAGAGACGGAGAGAGAAAAACGGGCGAAAATAGTAATAGGATCCGCCATTATTGGGTCAGGTCACTGGTAGTAGGCCCATGTAATAGGCCCATAAAAAGATTTAACAGTTTTTTCTTACTTTATTTTAAAGATTTAAATTCAAAGCCATTCTGTTGACCAAACCTCTGTAGTATCCTTGACTCAACAACTAAATCAGAAGTAAATATAGAATGGTTTACAAGATAAGTAACCTTGACTGGGTTACATAAACTGATCCAATAATTATCCATTGTTGCCACTATGCTAGAACTAGAAGAGTTGGTTCATTTTGACTACCCAGAAAAGCATGGAGGGGCCTTGAAAAATATATATGCAACTAAAATGTGGACTTATCTTTATTTGTCACCACGTCAGCTAAATGGTACAATATCAAACAAGTTGTTGGTCCCTACATATCTAGTTGTTGTTTTTGTTTTATCAATTATAGAAAGTGCAACAAGAAACACAATGGCACAATCCCATCGTTTGATATATTATATGCACGTCACTGTCTTTGGAAACAAATTGTAACTATTTCATGGCGCAAGAAATTTCTCCCAAATATTTAAAAGAAAAGAATGCTAGATGCTGAAATTGAACTAGGACCCACTAATTCTAAACCTTAAAGTATAAACTTTTCCACAGAAAATGACATCCCCATAACAGGTATATTAGCATATAACTAGGTACCATTTGGCGTGTGGTGTCCATTGAGCAATTCACAAAACAATTCATTTGTCTAAACTTGGTACAATAAACTTTGTCATCTGACTCAACAAAGCATGATTAAACATCTGGACCCACATGTTAAATTTGTCCCACCTTGACATAACTAATTAACAAGGAATTAAGACAGAAACTACTAAGCAGACAGTCATAAACAAGTCAAATTGGCATAAAAGAAAAAAAAAAAGGGAAAAAAAAAAAAAAAACTTACCACATCTCCAAACATGTCGATGAAGCGGCGGTATGAATCATAGGCAAAGCGTTCGCCACTCTTTAAAGCGAGGCCGGCGACCACTTCATCGTTGAGCCCCAAATTCAGCACGGTGTCCATCATTCCAGGCATCGACACCTATATTAATTAACAAATAGAAATAATGAATCAAATCACATTTATATATTTTACATTAATAAACATAAGAAAAATGTAACTAGAGTATGGTAAACTTAGTGATAGATTTCATAGTGTAGTAACACTGTACCGCAGCACCAGATCGGACAGAGACGAGCAAGGGGTTCTCAGGATCGCCGAGACATTTTCCCATATCCTTTTGTACCCAGTCAAGGCCTTCCAATATCTCATCCCAGAGGCCAGACGGCATCTTGTACCCGCTCCCCTGATATTGTTGGCATGCCTCAGTTGACACGGTGAAGCCTGGTGGCACCGACAAGCCGATGCTTGCCATCTCTGCCAGGTTTGCACCCTTGCCTCCAAGCTGCAAATTTACACGTATAAATTATTTTCAGTATTAATTTGTTTTGATTAATTAGCCAACTGTTCTAATGATAAATTAACAGTTTTATTGCATGCCTCTGATGTGGTGTTCTGACAAATAAAGTTAAACTAAACAGTCACTGTCAAGTGGTCAAGTCAACATTGGAACTATTGAATGTGTTTGTTTCGTGTGGTAAGATACAATTTGTAAATTTAAAGCAAAACACTACTGTTCTTTTGGTCTGAAATTGTAGACTTTTCTGTTACAGCAAGGACAAAAATTTGGTGAGGTGATTACTGTCTATCAAGGAAGCAAACAAATTTATACTTCATATAATTTACTATTTCTCGTTCTTACTCTCTCTGTTTTTGTCATTATTTGGTCCTAAAGGAGAGGTAACTGTACCAAAAACCCGGATGAAGGAAAGTCAATGTTTTCCTTAATTAGACGGGGCAAATGAAACGGACTCACCTTGCACATTTTTATTTCAAATTTCCATGAAACAAGACTAGAGGCACTCTACACTCCGGCGAGATGCCACCTTAATACCAATTTTTCTTGTAATTCAAATTTAGCACTGATTAGTGATTATTTATCATCTCACAATTTGGTTGTGGACTTTTGGTACAATTATATCAAATTTTTGCCTATGTACCAATTGATCATCACAACCAATTCCTAAAACCTATATTTAGTATCGGGTCAAGCCGACAAATTATCTTGATCAATACGCAGTACCAAATTTCTGCTACTAATATTCCTATCTCTCAATTAATTTACATGATCACCAACACAAACACAAAGAATTTGAATTTAACATGCATGACAAAAGTTGAAAGAAAAAAGGTAGAGCAAGAATGAAACATACCAAATCCTTCATGCCTTTGTTGCCCTCAGTCTTGTTCTTGCCAAAGGTGAAAACCCTCTGTACGCCAGCAACAGGAGCAGAAGGAGCCATTAGTGCTAGCTTGGTATTGACTAGTGACAATCAAACGAAGCTAATAAACTCTTAGTGATCTCTGTATAGCATAAAATGAAACGACTCTCTCACTCACTCAAAGGAGGTATTGAGGTTGAGTGAAGATAGAAGCTAAGGGTTTGAGTATTTATAGGGGATGGAGAGGAGAGAGGTCGCTGTTAAAAGAGGATCAAGTCAAGAAAGGAGAGTAGGCTAAGACGTGGCGAGGTTCACGATACGATCAGGATAGACTCTCTCTCTCTCTTTGGTTCGGAAGTGTAGTGTACACGCACCTGCACGTGAAGTTTTTGTTTGCACCAAGTTTCACCCTTCTTGGTTTGGTTCTGATGGTTGCATGTATTAATTTCTGAATCAGCGTACCACAAAGGTACCTGATTCTGTCGACTGTTTTCAGACCGTTTGATTTATATGTGATCAGTTTTCTATGGAGTCGGTATTTTATGCCCGAAAAATTGTCAAAATTGATTTAACTAATTTCAATATAAAGGACTCGTTTTTAGTTTAGATTATTATGGAAATGACTGTTGGATGAAATATTAACAAAATCATTATCATTGTTGCATTCAATGGATTTTTATTTAAAACCCCATTAATTTTATTTCTTCACATTTTTTTGTTTTTTGTATTTTTTTATAAGTGGCCCGTAGGCCAGTCATCCCATGTTATTGCATGCCAATTTTTTTTAAACAAACATAATGTACATTACTACATTATTTATTTCTGTTTCGCTTTCATCCCAAGTACTCTGTTTCGCACAAGTCTCTCCCTCCCTTTTTTTTTTTTCACGTCTCCTTATCAGTTGCTAATTTTGGTTAACAGAAAAAAAAAATGAAGAATCGCATGTGTAGTGATGAATAAGTGAGAAAATTAATCAAGAGAGGCACAACAATACGTGATTATTATTTGTTCAATTTTTTTAGGAATTGAGGAAAACAACAGCAGCTGCGGATTTGATTTGATAGCAGTCACACCGTATAGGTATTCCTTTTCAAATTTCAAGTATTGGGTCTTATCCGGTATGTATTTAAATCTATTCGCCTACAAATTAATTAAACTAGTATATATGTATAAATTTATATTTTTTTCTGCATAATTATTTCTGTTTTATATACATGTGCGCGCACAAACGTGTTCTTCAAATTATTTTTCTAATATATACCATACCTATGTTGGGATCCTATTATCTGTACTTTTTTCTTTATTTTTAAACATGTTCGCTTTCTGAACTTGTCCTTTTTTAAATAACTTCTTCATTTAATACAAAAGTATGGGGCTTGACCCCTAATTTTCTTCAAACAAAAAAAAACACGGGCTATTATTTAAGTACTACAAAATTTGTCAAAACTATATTTACGGATCAATCTAATACTTACTGAAAAAAATCTAATAACGATACTCATAATTTCATATTGGTAAGGCGATATGATATTTTCGATTTTTTCATTAAAAGTCCCATCAAACTTTTAATATTTTAGAGTTTAAATTAATCGGATTCATCACGTGGCACACCCTTGAGGTGTCATTGACCGTATCGGTTAGTTAAATGGATTAAAATAATCGGATTTGCCTACGTGACGCATTCGATACCAGTACGGCTATATACATGAAGAACCGAGGTAACATAAGTTGACAGCCCTTTCTTAACATAACTAATATGAAGGAAACATGTTAACAAAAATTTGATAAATGGAATTAGTATAAACGGTCTAATATAGTAAGTAATAAAACTTGACGAACTTAGAAAAGTTCTTGATAGAAAATGAACTTTTGTAGCTTGCTAAAGTCACCCTTGTCCTGATATAAATCAATGGAAATTAATTTCCCAAACTCCTTGTAGTGAATGCATTTTGGTAGCTTCTGAAGGATTCCAATTTCCAGTGCACTAATTTCAAAAAAGAAAAGGCAAAATTGGATATAACCCCTCAAATCTTCTCTATTTGAATATAACCCCCTTAATCTTTAAAATTGGATATAACCTCCTCTAATCCTATTTAGTATGGATATAAATCCTTTCATTTAGTTTTAATCGTTTTTATTAGAAAAAAAATAAATTTTTAATGACACTGACCAAATTGCCCCTTTCTCTTGCTACAAACGTTTCATCTCCCTCTTCACCAATGTCCGAGTGATAAAAATTAATCAAAACTTTTGAAAAAAAAAATATAACAAATTTGTTTGACAAAACGAGGCACCTGATGTATATGTGCAACCACTATCATATAGGCACTTCGTTAAGTTACGTTATGTCAAGTAAATAAAATTCATTTCCTGGAACTATATACCCAAAAGTTCACGTAACTTAAAGAATTATGCGATAATTATATGCAAAATGAAAAGATTCACAGTGGAGATAGCATAAATTTGTTTACAAGTCGTTGCCATGAATCACTTAAAAAAAATCAGTAAATCTAATTATTGCATACTTTGGTCACCAAAATAAATTACTTTTCAACTCCAACCAACTTTGTTTGGTAAATAATGTGGGCATGGAGCAAACTATGTACACAATGTAAAGCATAGGGCATAATGAATTACTGCAACCCATTGAAAACTCTTGCTTTGGTACCATTGGAGAAGGAGACGAGCTATATTTTGGGAAGGGTAATTTGATCAAAGAATTAAAAAATTGATATATTTAAAGTACAGAATAATTAAAACTAATATAAAGGGTTTATATCCATACTAAATAGGATTACAGGGGTCATATCCAATTTTAATGATTATGGGGGTTATATCCAAATAGAGAAGATTTGAGGGGGTTATATCCAATTTTGCCAAAAGAAAAATAATGGTAATCTACTATTTAAATGGGACGGTTCGATCAAAATCAAACCGATTAAATTCACACCAAAATACTTTTTATAATATTATTAGATCAAATTAGTCTGTTCGTTTGCAATCAGACGGCCCCCTTTAAAATAGTAAAATCCTACTTTACGTTTTGGAGTGTGTATATATATGTATATATAGATGTGCTTCTACTTGGGAGAAGAAATGGGATGAATATAGTCTGGAATTTAATTAGATGATGCAGATTCAATTGCTGATATACTTTTTAGTAAAGATACTTAAGATAACAGCATGTTGAAAATATTAAATATGAGTCCCAATTTACCATTGGTTTCTTTTGTATTTGTAAACAATTTTTATAGCATTACTATTTGACATGGTGGTGCAATAGAGAGTTGCCAGAAGGTTACATGAGTATGACTACAAAAGAAAAAACTATAAGGATGTATTTATGTACAATGTAAAAGAAAATTATGTTTATAGTCACACATACACCCAAACAATAAGTTATATAGACAATATTTGATTAGTATAGTAGTTAATGAATGGTTATCAAAATATAAAAGGTAACATCACAAAAAATTGTTTTATAATTTAGACAAGTTGCGCATGTAATTTGATACAATATGAAAAATAAAATTAATGTTTGTTTGGTAATTTAAATCAGTTATTCAGTTGTATCGGTGTTTCATGATTAACTAACCGAGTATTAAATTACACTAAAAATTGTATAAACTCTATTAAATAACAAACCAATAAATTTATAATTTTTAAACCTTCATAATTGTTTTATCAATTATCAAATCAATTTCATTTCTTCATATTAATTCCATAATCCCTTGCTAACTACGACGGCAATTTGGCAGTGTATTACGGCAGTGGCGAGAATGAAAACATAACTTGTAAAGTTGTAATAATAAATAGAGAGAAAAAGACAGGATTGATGGAGTGACACGTAGGCAGGAGCAAGCATGAATCGGACAGGTGGTCAGCTGGGTTTTATCCTCCCTGGGCCCCACATGATTTTGGATTTATGTTAAATTCTGCGTGCTGTTTATTACCCGCCGGTTTTCCATCTTCTCTAACGGAGTTAACGGCAGAGGAGTGAGGACTTTTTTTTTCCCCTTTTTTCTTTTTTATTAAAAGACCCTCTGTTTTAACGCGCCACGAGGATTCACCTACCCAAGTTTAATTATTTTTTAACTCATTACTTTATACTAGACATGGCCGTCACAGTTTAGCTGCGCTATGTAAAATATAAAAAAATTATCGTAAACAACTTGTTAAAATTTATAGAAAAAAATTTATAAGTTCAAAATTAATAATCTATTCCATAAAAGTCACTATATAAATTTGGCATAAATTTTCTGCCAAAAAAAATCGTGCTAATATTAATGAAAAAACTTGTTAAAAGTTATAGACAAAAAATTTTAAGTTCAAAATTAGTAATTTCTTTCATAAAAAGTTGCTATATAAACTTGACATAAATTTTTTACCTAAAAAAATATTACTAATATTAATGATTAGTACGACTATTTTTAATTGGTACGAAAGTCGCTATATAAATTTAGCATAAATTTTCTACCAAAAAAAATTGTGCTAATATTAATGAAAAACTTATTAAAATTTATAGACAAAAATTTTAAGTTCAAAGTTAGTAATTTCTTCCATAAAAAGTCGCTATATAAACTTGACATAAATATTTTGCCCAAAAAAAATTGCTATTATTAACGATTAGTACGACTATTATTAATTTATTTTAAATAAACTATAAAAAATAAAAAAAAATATATAAAAAAAGAAAAAAAAAAGCCTATTGTGGCCGCTTTTGAAAAGCGGACCACGACTTTTAATTAATAATATAATTTCATCAAGCCGTTCAGACTTTACTGTTTGGAACTTTCGAGTTATGTAATAAATTTTAAACCTTATATCAAGTTTAATTATTTATATAAATATAAAGAGAGAGTTTTGCTATGGTGAGTTGCAACTCACGGAGCCTTCTTGCTATCAAAACTGTTAAATCTGATTCGAAATGACCGATCCTAACCGTCCAATATGATCTCCATATTGAAATCTCCTTGCAGTCCAAATTTTATATTTTTTTCAAAATTTTTAAGTAGTCTTCTTGAATTTTTAAAAAATGATGTTTTTGAACGGTACATAATAAATTAGATTAGCGATTTTCTAAAATTCTAAAAAAATACTTAAAATTTTGAAAAAAATATAAAATTTGGTCTGCAAGGAAATTTCAATATGGAGATCATATTGGACTGTTTGGATCGGTCATTTCGAATTAGATCTAACAATTTTGATCGCAACTCACGGAAGGCTCCGTGAGTTGCAACTCACCATAGCAAAACTCTCTCTATATATATGATATGTGCAAAGTAGGGATCAAAGTTCTACAACTCAACATAATTTATTATTGGTAATGGTCAAACTCGTTACAATAAACCATAGTTAGTAAATTTTAGAACAAAAAATATATAAGTTAAAATAATTTTCGACGAAAATAAATATTTGGTGCAATGCATCTTGAGTGAAAATATTGTAGGTTCGAAATCCGGTTAAAATTTGTTATAAATATTTAATTTTAAAATAAGTTGGACGACCTTTAATTTATCTTTAAAAAAAATTCGATACTTGATAATTCTTTTGGGCTTTTTACATAGTATTTTACTTACAATCTTGAGAAAGTAATAACATAAATGGTTGAAAAGATTAGTTACAAAAATAGTAACGGCTAATAGAAAATAATATTTAGTATAACAAATGATAAATTTCATGTACCAAATCGTGTAAAAGATGTTAGAATTTATTATCCTACCTGATCCTAGAGTTCATAGGCAGACACTCCCATAAAATAATTATCATCAATAATACCAACTTTTACTGGGTTAACTGGCCCGGACCATCTACTTTTGAAAGTGACACTTTAACGCAGGGTCCATTATTCTAGTATTTTATACTATTAAGACAAGCTCTAGAAGAAAATATGAACTTCTCTCTTTTTTCTTTTCTTAAAATAAGATATATTTAATAATAAAAGGGGCTTTTCAGCATGACCAACTTGTAGGCAAAATCCAACATGTAACTTTAGAATGGTCTATTTCCTTGCAATAAATTGTCATCTCAAGGAACATACTTTTTTCTTCTTTCTATATATATATATCCCGGATTTTATTGAAGGAACATATATATCTTCATTTTTCCAAGACTAGAATCGCAAAAACATGATTACTTTTTTTATGTTGATCTATACATTCAAGTGATGATTACTAGAAAAAAGAAAATGCGTCACATTTTACACCTCTAGACGCATACGTTTAGAAATCAAACTTAGTTTGAACCTCTTTTCAAAATTCAAATAGATATAGATTTTCTGTAAGTATGGGAAAAAAAATTCATGTGTCGAACAGAAGTATCTTGTATTTTATTTCGCACGTCCAAAAGAATCTCATTAAACAAGCCAATTGCATTCTAAATGTTTACAACATTAACATTGATGATAGACATCCTTTAATTAAATTGATAGGGGTAAGATATATAAATGTTAAACCCATTGTAGATCTTCTGAATCTTAATATTGTTATTTTAGTAAAACCTAAGCAGGACTTATATATATTCAAGTAGCACCTACTTTATTAGAATGATTTACTTACTCTTTAGATTATGCATCCTATGAAACCGCGAGTCGCATTATCTTAGAATTTAGATTTTCTATAAAAAAAATATATCAATCATTCATTATAATTTTTGTACATTACAGACATATTTATTATTTTATTTATATTTTTATGGACAATTATTGTAAAAATAAACTTCGTTATTTTAAAAATTCAAAATAGGACGAGTCTTTTTTACTATAGTTTCACATAGGCCAGGTGTGAACTGAGGAACATGCTTTTGATTCCAAATATGCTTGGCTTGCTTATAGATAGCACTATAGCAGGCTAATTAAGCAGCTTTAAAGCTATTAGCCGGTTTGTCTTGGAGTGAAGTAGAATTTGTGAATTTCAGTGCGCGTGTTTCAACTTTTACCTTTGAGATATTAAAAAAAAAAAAACTTTTACCTTTGATCCTCGTTTAGTTAAAAATAATTTCCACAGCGGCTTGACTCGTCATATTTAAATTGAGGGGGAAAAATTGTTTTGCATTGGGTATCATGTGGTTCTCTTGACCGTATGTGGCTACATATAACATGTTGCGTACCTAAAGTATTAACCTAGAGTTGATTTTGGCATTCATTATTAGTAGGCATGTGGTGAATAATACTTTGTTTCAAAGTTTCCGGTGGGCGGAGGCAGATAACAAAATTTTCCTTTACCGACATTGACGAAAGTATAAATAGAAGATAATTAATAATGAATTGCTCATGTATCTTGTTAAATGTTTAATCTCTACTACTTATGAATGCACCCAGCGAAAGATTTTAAACATTCATATAAAAGGTCAGGCTGGGAGATTGTAATTTTTTTTCCTCTACCGTTCGATCGGTTTGATCTGTGGTTGGATGTGAATCGCCAGACGAATAAACACTATGGATTGGTTTCTCATCTAATATAGAAACAAATTGAATAGCACATCTATTTGTAATGCTGATAAATTAAGAAACATATTTTTATTGTCTCACATTATTTTATTTCTTTATTTTCCCACATATGAAGGCATCTTATGCTAGTATTAATAAATAATTACATTAAAATATTTATATTGTAATTATTGAAGATCTATAGTAGAAATTTTTATACTTCTATGAGATTAAATAAAAGTTTTTTAAATATATGTGGTACTTACAAAAATATGTATCAAATGCATTATTCAATAAAAAAAAAAAATAGGGACCCATTGTCTCTCATTTTTACTTGCTAGTGATATGCCTCTGCTTGCCGAAGCTAAAAAGACCTGGTTACGTGTACAGTTAATATCTATACTGCATTAATCACCTAATTAAGGAAGTGCAAAAAAAAATAATTACCAAATTAATTTTGTGTTTACTGAGAATATTTTAGGCAAAATTGGATATAACCCCTCAAATTTTGCTCATCTGGAAATAACCCCTACAATCTTTGAAACTGAAATTAACCCCCTCTAATCTTATTATTTTTGGATATAAACTCTTTTCATTAGTTTAAATAATATTTTAAATAAAAACTTTAAACATTTGAGATATATGACCAAACTACCCTTCACCTCCATGAGACCATAACTCAAGCCTCCTATCTCCTCTGTTTTTTGTCTCTCTCCACAAACTTCGCTACACAAAGTTTAAATAGGAAAGTTGCTATGAAGAATGCATTTTACAAAAGTGATGTAAATTGCATATCAAAGTTTGACTGGCCGCCATATTTACATACTAATAGTACTCAATGTTTTCTATGGGCCTTCGATGGAGTATCTTAATTCCAAGTTCCATTACAGCTGCATCTCAATGCCTTCAAGCTTGCGACCTCTCAAAGCTTAATTTTTTTTTTTTTATTATTTAAAAGGTAAAAACAATTGAAGATCAAAATCGAATAGAAGAAAGACAACAATTCAAAGAGGATTAGGTACATCTTTCATATCCGAAATAAATTAACTGAAACAAGTGAAAGGAGAGGAGTTGACGGAATTATAAATAACAGATTTAGGAGAGAGAGGAGTTAACAGATTTTTGTATAGGTGATGTCAGTTTAATACATTTTCAAGGAAATGTCAAGTTTTATACATCTTGACATAAGAATTTAAGCATATTTCATTGGGAAAAAAAAAACTCAAGTGAAAGGAGAGGAGTTAACAGATGCAAGCAGATTTAAGACTATCAGCATTATAAAAGAATAAACTTGAAAATTTAAGTCCTGCTGGGGCGGCAAAATTAAAGGAAGAATTCAAAACGTCTATGGTGAAAGATAGTTAGTCAAATCTTTTAAATGTTGAAATTTTTTATTTAAAATATTGTTTAAACTAATGAAAAGGGTTTATATCCAATAATAATAAGATTACAGGGTTATTTCCAGTTTCAAAGATTGTAGGGGTTATACCAGATGACTAGATGAATGAGATTTGAGGGGGTTATATCCAATTTTTATTTATAATAACGGCAAGATAAACAAGTTTTTTACTCTGTTTCGAATATACGTGTTTATTTGTCAAATAAGAAAATCCGATATAAATTGTATAAATTATAAATCTCTTTTACTTTCTTAAGAACGAACAAGAGTGAGTGCATCGCTTGTTTATTTCAACAAGTATAATTACTTTTCTAGCCGTGTTGTGTTAATTTATGCCCAAAAATGCTAATGCGCCTGTCTTGAGATTTTCATGTGTACAAACAAAAAGAATTGAGCTGTTTATTATAGAACTCTCATTTGTTCTTAAGCTTACAATTCAGAGCTGACATAATCCCCAATAACATGCTGCTATTATATCATCATAATTTTTGTCAACTACCACACAACTAGTGTATATGTTACTACTTGGCGCTACCAATATGCAATTACTTTTTTCTCGGTGCCTTTCTAATTTTTTGGTTTATTTTAGTCGGTTTGTTGTGTGGTTGTTGTGCAATTGTAAACTGATGGCAACAGAGAAATCAGATATTTGAGTATTTCTGAACTTGGAATTTTTAAGCCCCGTATCGCTGCCTCGCTCTGTTTCTCTTCAAGCTCCGGACAATAGCCCGGATAAGCTATTACAGTTTTAAATCAATGACAAACTATGTATTTTATAGTTTATTATGTTATTGAATAATTATTGGTTGTATCTCTCTTAATTGATTCCATAGTTTAAACATGTCAGAATCAATCTCTGATCTAGTAATAAAAACAACACACTTTAAATGAAGGTCGTGGATCAAAATTTTGTGGGGTTGTTTGTGGACATTTAAATTCCAAAAATAAGATGGAAAATTCGGCCTCTATTCTATGCCAAAAAAAAAAAGATTCTCTCACGGTCATAAAATCTTTAGTTACGTCTAAACGTGTATTCACATCGGTTTTTCGAACATATATATTAAATGGTCAATAACTATATATTATTGAAAAATAAAATTGATAACTTAAAAAAGTGAAATGCACAAAAAAAAAAAAAATAGAATAACACTCTTATACAATCCGGGAAAATGCACAATTGAACCGATGAAAGGTACTTTTTTCTGTCTTTATGGTAAATGGAAAGTTTCTTCCTTTTTTTGTTTTCATACAATGAAGGCACATTCGAGAACAAAAAGACAGCAGCTACATAATTGAGCGACGCTTATTAGTTATTAACGATAGCAAAACGCTTTTCTCATTTCTCAAGTAAATGGTTTAAGGATAAGGTACGGACACCTTTTTGAGTTTTTTTTTCCAATGATATATGCTTAAATTCTTATGTCAAGATGTATAAAACTTGACATTTCCTTGAAAATGTATTAAACTGACATCACATATACAAAAAGTTCTTTATCTCTCAGGATTTGATTTAACAAGCTAATTGAAGTGTTACAATCATCATAGTCTTTTTTGTCAAAATATTGTTCCCCTCCAATTTGATTTTAAAGAATTTGTCCACATAAAGAGAACATCTAATTAATTACTAAAAACATTACAAATACGCAATGGACTAAACCCTGAATTAACCTGGAAACTTCTAGTGGATATGAGTTCATGCCATTGCCAACCCCCACCCCTCTTTCACCCAGGAAAAAAAAAAAAAATCACATGAGTACGACTATACTAATTCCATTAACATATTCCTATATAGTGTGATAAAAATTTTCCCGTGACAACTAAAGTTGTTACTTTGCAATTTGCCTCATACTAAGCTCCCCACTTGCAGTTGATTCTCTGTATTTGTCCCCCAAATCTAGAATTAAGGCAGATACTAGCTAAATTTTAATTATTTCGTCGCTTTCTATGATTTGGATTCTATGATTGATTCCTTTCAAACTTAACACACATTGGTTTAGTGCATTACCTCTCAAAATTTTGGATTATCTAGTATCGGAAATGAAAGTGAGCTCAATTTTTTTTAACACGCACTTGAAGTTGGGTGTTGGGTCATGTTTGCTTTTGTGGTCGATTTTGTTAACATCACCATGTACTCAATGATTGCATGTTTGGTAATGACGGTACAACTTGGTATAATTAGCACTCTCCAAGAGCTTTCTAGTAGTAAGTTTTTGAAGAATAACGTAAAGTACATGAACCAGAATAAGCATGTAATTGGAGTTTTCAAGTAATTAATTTAAACACATCGGAAATCAAATTGACCACAATTATGCAGGTTTTAGTCGACACTTGACATATACAAGCATTTATTGGTAGTCGAGGATAATATTGTTCAAAAGGATTCTTTAAAAAAAAATACCTAGCTAGCTAGTTATTATGCATAATACAGATGATCAATGGACATTATTTTTTATAACATCATGGGCATTCCACAAAGGGTTACAATAATAAAATATAAGATTTTAGATATGTTACTTATAAATCTAATGCATTTTTTTTAGAAAGAAAGAAAGAAAGAAAGAGGTCAAAATTTCCCAAATTTTTCGTAATTAAATATCCAAAAAAAAAAAAAACTTCTAGTCAGGTGGACCTTCACTCAAGGTACATTGTTTTCAGGACTACACCAAGCATGATGTGTAATGTGAGAATTATTAAGCAATCAGTCAAGTACTAGCAAAAGATCATGGAATATGTCCTCAAAAGCTATATAGCTGGAAAGATATACAATAATCTTTGGAATTTTCTAGTTTCTTGACATACTAAAAACTATAACTCCAGAAAAGATTTATTTTATCGGAACTATTGTAATAAGTTCTTAATTTAAGTATGTTTTGACAAGATTTGAATTCATGATCGAGATCGTAAAATTTTTATTTGACGGCTGTTGAGGTATTTTAATTGGTTAGAAGATAATTATCATTGCTAATAAGTGTATAACATACACTGCCTCCGTGTCTCCACGTTGGCAGGTATTTTAATTGGTTAATAAGGATGTAAAAGCAATTCTCTCTTATTTATACAAGGCAATGGAGGGTGTTTCTTTTTCCTATTACAAGTAAGGAGAAGTATCTATGTTCGATTATAAAAGGGGAAGTTTCCTGATTTTGCTTAGCTTAGTAGAAAACTTGAATACCATTCGCACTGTTTTATTTTAGAAATAGTGAAACACGAATAATTTGAATCCTAACCACATTCAACAGAGCTATATGCCTTGATTAAGATTAAAAGAAAAAAGAAAAACAAAATTTTGCCATTATCAATACTATAAATTCGTATCGAAATTTGGTGCATTTTGAAAATCAACGGGTCATTTGACGATCATTTCTTTTCTTTTTTTATTATTGTTCAGCTCCACTAACTAAATTTCCTAAAATTGCATCAAATTATGAGCATTTTTTTTATTCACTATTTGTAGGAAAGTTCTTTTATAAATTAGCTTCTGTATTTTTTCCATTTTTGTAAATGATGAACAAATTAATTTTGTTAGAAGAAAATTCATTTGTATATTTATGTTTTTAACATATCCCCTAGAACATATTGGTGTAAATGTTAGGCTTGGGATTATGTACACTCAAATGGAGATCTTATTTTCTTTTTCCGTTTACTAATTTAAAGAACCATATATGCTCAACAATAAATGATCAGTGCGCGGCTTTGTTTTTTATTGACTACTCTGTGTGATAGTTGTTGTTTTGGGTTATCTTTTTTTAGGTGAAGCTCTAGTTTTCCCAAAATGAAAACCGTTGAGAAAAATGGACCAAAGAACCCCAAATTCATCTAAGCTGTTTAGGCCCATCTAATCCTATGGGCCTTTTTATATCCAAAACACTGGTCTGATAATTTTTTTATGTTTATTCGCCGCAGGGAAAAAAAAGTGGGCTATGTTTCGATTGTTGAGAATAATGCTAACACTCATTAGCAACTAAATAAAAATTTCAACGTTTACATAATTAAATGGTTAATAGTTAACTCTGTTATTTTGCTATTCTAATTGAAAAATATAATAGTGACTATTCTGAAAATCCGAATTAGTATGCTAACTTTCGATCCGAGCCGTCAGATCTAATTTTGTCGGTTAATTTTTTTTTTAGGTCTATCAATCTGGTATTATGCACGGGGCATCCATCATGGATCAGACGGTTCTGATCAAAGGTTGGCACTCTGGCTGACTTTTAGGATGTGATTTCAACTTTATTAACCTAATTCATGATCCAAACGTACACAACTGATTTTAAAAGATAAATACCAAACAAAATTTTTCATGTACCTTTTTGGTGGCTATCGGTACAGGAGTGGCAACGGCTTTAAGAGCAGGGCTACTCTGGCTCCTAGAATTAGGATCGAATCCACTTTGATCAAGCCTCATTGCTCGAACTCGACACGAGCCGAGATGCTGAAAGAGGTGCCCCTTCTTTCTTCGAAGCTTAATATTCTCCTCTAATTGGGTATTCTCTTTCACCATGATCGTTTTCTTGTAGGCGCCATGAGTAGTACGCATGCATACTTGCTCCATTGCTTCTTGTGATTTTAATTTTTGTGCCCCTAGTTCCTCCTAATTACATCAGATACTTAATATTTTTCAGCTTTTAAAAATGTTTATTATATTAATTTAATATGTTGCAACGACATAAGAACAATCATTGCTATGACTGAAATGCCACCAATTTTTATTATATTACAGTAAAACTAAGTGCTGATTATAGTTTTATAAATATATATATATATATACACACAATTGATACATTGATCATATTATGATCTTATCTGATTTACACCTTCCTTCTTTGGAGTGACAACTAATTTGACTAATTCCGAACCAAGATCATGGTAATATCAAATGCGTCTTCTTCATAAGAAAAAGATCACTGAAGTAAAGAGTAAGTACAGTCAAGATAATTTGAAACAACTTTATATTAAATGCAGTATTTGTACCTTTTGAAGAGTGCGAACCAAGAAGCCCTAAAAAAGTTGCAAATTCTTCTCTTTAATTTGAGGTAATTTAATGTATCTTTCTCTCCTTAAGTCTTTTCTTGATCTAAGCAATTGCATGAAGGCCAAAGGCCTCCTGCCCGAAAACAAGGACCAACCAAAATACCTGGTGCAAGATAATTGGAAATGTCTTAAATATTATCCCATGTTTACTAATTTGCCCTTGAAGTTTGAGAGAAACTACGAATAATCCTGGCCTCATCACTTCATTTTCAGAGGGATTCTCTAGAAGGATGCCTGAGTTTGAACCCAGGTAAATAAATGTCCAACTCATTTTTATTTTTTATTTTTTTTGTTGCCAATCATCCTTCTGAATCCTATTGTGATTTTATTTAAGGTATCGAAGGAAGCGGATCTCTGATCCACAAAAAAAAAGAAACGGAATATCTAATTGAATTCCTATATTTGGTCATTGTCAATAAAATTAAATTTGTCTAACGTAATTTGTATGAACTATGAAACGTAGAGGTATCACATACTAATTATTCATTTTGGTAAGCTTGAGAAGGAAAAAATATATATATAGGTTAATATTGAATTCAACACTATACATAATACTGATATGTTATAGATATGAAAGACTATCTATGTATTAGCAGTTTATTGGGATTTAAATTTTAAACTATTTATAAATCAACGACTTCTAACGCACCACAGAATAATGCAGAAATTGCATTGAGTTTGTGTGACTCAATCGAACAGCAAGCAATTTCCTCATCATTGGATTTACACCTAAACAACACAGAGTGTATGCGTTCTTATTATCAAGTTGACCGTATCGATAGACGAGACTTATCCTTCAAATTCATTATAGTTACGTTACAACAATATCAATACTAGAGGGAATATGAGTTTGCGCTCGAGGTAGATATCTATTATATTTCTATAGTTTAATTATGTTCATTTTTTAATATATGGTTAAGATATATTTATCTTTAGAAATATAGTTTAGTTATTGTAGGTAATTTGATTTGATTAAAGTTAAAGAGTTTGATCAATTTAAAGGAAAAATTATATGTGTGTAAATATAGTTATAGTTATCTGAAATAATATGATTTATATGATTTATATTATGTTGATATTATTCATGAAATGTAATATGTTTATAAATGACTTAAATGAAAAACATATATATCGTAAAAGATCTGATGTTTTTTTTTTTTCTATTTTCAATTGAATGAATTAATTTATATTTTGTAAACCGAAATTAAGAATGGTGATGAAGAAAAATTAAGGTGGAGAGGGACTCTAAGCAACATAAAAGAGATAGAGACATGAAGAAAATGAAAATAGGAAGGGGTCACAAAAATCAGAAACAAAACAATGTGTTGCCAAATTATTATCTGATGTTAAATAGAGTCAGTTTTATGAGCAATAAGACCCAACACACAATTAGTTACAAAGTATCACATTATAGAAATCAGAAAAAATACTATTGCTCAACTATTTCACAATGCTTGGAGTGTCGGATGATATTTAACTAAAGGATCCCGACACTCACACATCTTTATTTATAATATTGATATTGATGTGTGTAACTAAACCATCACAAGTAAAAACTTTACAACCAGAGCTTTGTTTTAGATCAGTCGGGTTTGTCATTTAGCAACAAAAATAAATAAATATATAAATAAATAAAAATACAAGGGATAATAAATTTTACTTGAAAAAAGTACAAAATAACATATTATAGTTAACAATACAAAGAGGAAGTTTCAATTTAAATAAAATACAAAAAGTGTCACATTATTTTTATAATTATATCGCTATTTATATATTAATGTGTACTTTAGAAATATCACAAACCGGACCTTTTGGGCTAATTTTTTTTTACTTGATTTTCTTGTTAAAAAAAAGGAAAAAAGAGCATTTGAAGAAAAATAGAAACAAGTTGCGTGCGTTCAAATATCTCTTGAACAAACTTTTTTTTTTTTCTTCTACTCGTACAATCTGAATAATTTAAAAAGAAATTGACAGCGCCAGAATACGTCTCTTGTTTAAATATTTCTTCACTCTGAGAACCAGCTCTTGGTCTAGCGCAAAGAACAATGCATCTTGAGTGAAAGGTCGTAGGTTCGAAATCCGGTCGGAATCATTTATAGATATTTAATTTAAAAATAAGTTAGGTGGCTTGACCCAATTTATCTTAAAAAAAATCTTCAGTATAAATTATCAAGCTCAAATATATCCGGTGATCCGAAAAATTATGGGAAAGTCGAGACATCTTTAAATCGTTTTGAAAGTGAAAAAAAGTTAAAATTAGTTGACCTGATCAGTACCTATCCAATCTTTTCGCTGATCTTAGTGAAATTGTACGTATATATGCCACAATAGAGCAAATTTTTTTTTTTAAAAAAAACTATTTTAGAGAAAAAAAAAAGATTAAAAGAATGGCTGTGGTCCAAAATGAAAAAAAAGACGTATCGGTATTGTACATGCATTTTTTATTAAAATAAAGTTGGGGGATTTTTTAGTAATTTTTTTCGTAATAGATTTAAGATTTGTAGCTCAATGAAAATGAGAGAAAAGGACTAAACTGAAGACTTCGAGTGGGGTTCGGCGCATCATGTCAAAATTAGAAAAGTTTTGACATTGATTGGTACAAACTCTATCACACGAAGCACCGTAATATTCCAAAACAACATAAGAAACTTTTTGCTATCCGTCAGATGCACTTAGTTTCATCAGATCATGCCAGGTGGAGCTTTTTCCTTCACACACGTGTTGCTCTTAGACGTGAATCCTGCCTTATCTGCAGAATGCAGACAAAAATTTTGATCCCTACGGATCCTCTCCAATCATATACCGAACTCGTGGGATACTTTTGGCACATCTAAAGCGTCCACCTTAGATCTAACCTTTATATTTATCATCCAACGGCACAGCTGTCTAGTACCCATAAAACTGCAGCGGAACCGAATTTTATTGGGCCAATTTGGAAGCGTAAAGGCCCAAATAAGGCCCAGTAATTAGAGGGTAATAACCTCATCATGAGATAAATGCAACTCGTACCGTCGTACGGTAAATCTAGAAGACTAAAACGGTGATCGATTACTTGAAACAGGAAGCTCTATGGAGGTTTGGTTTTCGCTTTTTTTACCTTTCCTTAGCTTTTTACAATTACCAGTAGGTGTATACTGAGCATTTACTTGAGTGATTGAGATTGATTATTTGTTCTGAAGTTGGTCGCTTTTACATTCTTCTCGGATCAGCTGGTAATTTCCAATTATTGTTGCGAGTTTTTTCGAGTAATTGCTTCGAATCGAATTCTGGGGTTGTGGTTTTGTAATGTTTGTCGTTGATTGGGGAG
This sequence comes from Rhynchospora tenuis, assembly GCA_027725995.1. Classification (NCBI taxonomy): domain Eukaryota; kingdom Viridiplantae; phylum Streptophyta; class Magnoliopsida; order Poales; family Cyperaceae; genus Rhynchospora; species Rhynchospora tenuis. The sequence goes on along the minus strand of CM050889.1, from coordinate 66,355,878 downwards.
AGGTTCTGTTTTGAATGTTGATTCCGTTATAAGATTGGTATATGGTTGCCTTTAACCTTAGTAATTGTATAGAAATTTTTGGTTGAGCTTCATAGATTTCTTAAATTCCTACTTCAGAATGAACTCGCTTGGTTAATGTCAATTGTACTCTCCAATTGTGTCAGACTTGTAGCCTTCGTTTCTATCTTAATTTGTGTTTAAAACACTGTTGGGTACAATTTTGTAGTTACCACTTGCTTCGCTGAACTGAATTGTTACTGTCAAATTACAATAATTATTGCAATAAATGTGGAAGTTGATAACACAAGTTGCATTTGATTTTTGAAGTAATGTAAGGAATACTTTGAATTTTGCTGTCTGAGAGTAGTAATTCAGCCGAAAAATTTGAAAAAGGAAAATAAGATGCGTACTAGGAAATATTGATCAGTATCCGTTTCTTTATTAATTAGGACATTCATATAAAGTTCTCTTCATTAACTGAACAGAAACCGGCAAACTTGAAAGATTCAATTGGCGCATATGCGGTGCAATGTTTTAGGTGCTTTAAGTGGCGGTTGATCCCCACAAAGGAAGATTTTGAAGCCATAAGGGAGCACTTTACAGAAGATCCATGGCACTGTGCAAAAATGCCTAATAGTTCCTGTGACAAGCCTGCCGATATAGAGTATGACACGACTCGAATTTGGGTCATAGATAGGCCAAACATTCCCAAAGCTCCAGCTAATACTGAGAGATTAGTTATGATGAGAAAGGATCTGTCTAAAATGGATATCTATTATCTCATGCCTAATGGCAAGCGAGTCAGGTATGTGCTATTTTTTTTTTCGGGTTGGTTGAGATACCAAGATGTATGTACTGCCACCTAGGGTTTCAAAGTAGATTTACATTTATGGTTTAATTTAGCGGCAAAGATAGGTCTGCACCCTAGATAACTGCCGCCTAGGGTTTTGCAAGCAGTTTTTTGAAAAAGGAATAAAGTGCACATTTCATTGAACATGTAACCAATCAAAACCCTGGGGTAGGGAGGCCTCAGCAGTCAGCACTGAGACCCCAACTTGCCTGACTAGACATCCTACCCTGCAGATTCAGGAATAAAGTACACAGCATTCTGTCAGGGTGGTGCTGAAGTCTCAGTTTTCCCTTTTGATTTGCACTCTGGCCTATATCCCCGTAGAACTGAAGACCCACTAACTAGCACTGTCAATGAAGAAACCAATATCCACAGTATCTTTTGCTGACTATTAACCCTTTTGGCTAAGATCAAGGTGCTTATGTTTGACAATTCATATTTCTAAATTTTATACAGCGTATGGTCTATGGTATATAAGCTAAGTGCAGATTTGAAACTTGAAATGTCTTCAAGAACAAAGTATCAAAATTTAGTAAATCTTGTGTCAATAGGTTCCATGGAAAACCATAATTGTCTTGAAATTTTTAAACATTATTATTGAACCTAGTCCTTAAAAAGTTACCACATAATGTATTAGTGCACAAATTGGCTAACAAAGATCCACACCAACACTACTTGTCTCTTTACATACAAAGGCAAAACAGCCTTGAGCTTTATCTGCAAGCCATGGCCCTCTCCATTTTTTATTCTTGACCTTCCACTCCGTCTTGCAAATTCCTTAACCACAAAATCCTTTTCGTCTGTTCTCTGATGGAATCCCTAGTTTTCATTCAGCTCTTCTTTAGTATACCAAATTATGAGGGGTAACAATGTCCGATTTGTTTGGTTTGCTTGTATGTTCGGCGAGCAAAACTTTTGGCTTGGACGGTATAGGAAATTTTGAACCAATGATTGCCTCTCTGTAGTTGAATACTTGAAAGTTTCAGGTCTATTCAGTGAGGTTTTTTATAAAACAAACATGGTTCAATTGATATGGCTTTTTATGCTTTTTTTTAATGTTGACAGGGGAACAAATGATGTGGCAAAGTTTCTGCAATCACATCCACAGTATAAAAAGAGTATCTCCATTTCCAAATTTTGTTTTGTTAGTCCGAAGATTGCAGAGGAAACTGTTGCAGAAGATTCTGAATGGAGAGTAGGAGTACGAAATAAAAAGCAAAAGATGAAAAATGCAGGCTGAATAACTTTTGAGACATATATGGCTTGTAATAAGCAATATCAAACCCTTCTGTGTATTTGACAAGCAAACTAATAAGATGCTTCTTTTAGTCTGTGTCATAATTAAAGAAAATAAACTTCTAGATATTAGCGAAACACCAGTGTGTATTGTGACCTGCAGAATATTTCCAGGAAATTTAGAAAATTATTAGAGGAATGGAATATAATTCGGATAAAGTCTTGTTACTGATTCCTTAACCTCTTTTCTTTCTTTTCCTTTGGATTGTCTCAGCAAGTTCTGGGTTGCTTTAGATTTCAAAATCAGTTATGTAAATTTACTATGTTTTAATTACGTGTCATTTTGTTGTTGCTTGTTGTGGTATCTAGGTCATACAAAAATTGCCTGATAATGATAGTGTTCTTTTGCACATAAAAATTTTGGTCTCTATTCAAATTTATTTTCATTGGACTAAATTAAACATTCTCGTAAGGCCCAAAAGATTACACAGGCCATCCTACTTTTTCTCTATGAAATTACGAGAAAATATCAATGTTTTCAGAAAATCAGAAAGGAAGAGTGAGAGAGCAGCGTCTATGACCATCCGTTTTTCATCTCTCACTCCTGGAACCTCTTTTCGTTCCTCTCTCGCAATATGCACTCTCCAACTGCTATCTACTCTACAGTTTTCAAATTCTATCCTTTTTCAAACTCAATTGCAACCATCTCTCCTCACCGCTCCAGTGCATTGCCCAGAAGAAGAATTCGAACTGTAGTTCGTTCAGATGCCACTGATACTTCTGCCGTTGAAGAAAGTGTAGAAGAAAAGGAAAAGGAGGAGCAAAGTGAAGTGGCCTCTTCTACAAAGGCATCTGCTGCTTCTCCTAAAGTTGATAAGGAGCTTAAGAAGGTTAGCTAATGGCTTATGTCTTCTTTAGTATCTCTTTCTGTTGTTCTTCTCTCTTACATTTTTTTTTTTATTTTTTAATTCTATGGTGTACTTGCTGGTAATGGAGTATGTTGCTTTGGGCAACCAGCGAGGCATTTTATTTTTTAAAGTTACAAGACCGACTTATTAGTGATGTTCAGGAACATAGTTTGGTTACTGAGATTGGGTTTATAGGAGCCAGACTACCAAATTTAGTTGGTTCAAAGAAAAGTTTGTTTTAGGCACTGAATTATTGTACTTGGTCTAATTAGATTCTTTTACTTTTGTATTTTCTTTTTGGGGTCTAATTGGTCCATGAACTATCGAACTCAGAACCAAGCTTTCATCCAGTCCATTTTTTGTTGGCATTTGACTGTTCTAAAATGGCTGTGATCTGGCCTTGGAAGATGGTCTGGTGTTGACGTAGTAATGATTTGTAACTGGTTTGATCAGGTCTGGATGACTATGAACAAGGTTATGTGATTAGATGGTGCCACATCAATTCGAGGCAAAGGAAAAGAATAATTTAACAATGTATATACCTCAGGAGGGTGATTGAACAAAAATTGTTCGGATTAGCCTAATTTAAGTGAGTGTGATATTTTAGAGATAATAGAAGACCATTTACATCCGGGATGCATGTCAATTCGTACAGCCAACTCATTTATTTTAAAAATAAAAACAGGTAGTCCAGAAGACAGCAGCAACATTTGCTCCAAGAGCTTCTACAGCCACAAAGAACCCTGCTGTGCCAGGAACTGCTCTTTACACGGTTTTTGAGGTGCAGGGATATGTCTCACTGCTACTCGGTGGAGCTCTCTCCTTTAATCTTATATTCCCTTCAAATGAACCCGACATATGGAGACTGATGGGGATGTGGTCCATTTGGATGTTCAGTAAGTAATGTAGATATCCATTTTTCCTTAATGATCTCAGGAACATTTTGCTTGCATAATAATATCTGCAATGAAGTACTTTTTTTCCTTTAAAATAACTTTATAGAAGAAAGAACTAAAAATGGAATTGTCCCAAATTCAGATTCCTTTGTGCATATGGTGATGTCGCCTCAGTCAGACCCGGGAACAATTTGAAATTGTTAAAATCACTTTAGGAAGAATTGAGAACTGGTTTTAAGATTTAGACTTTCCCAACACTACTATAACAAATGCCACATCAGCTCTAGGCGATTAATACTCAATAATGCCCAGTAACAGTAAAACAACAGAAGAAGTACTAAGTACATTTTACAAAAGCTAAATCAAATTATTTCAAGCTTTTCTCAGTTCTAAAGTTTGTTGTTTGTACCTCCTAAGTCCTATTCATAATTAGAAGTTTCTCCATGTGTTTAATCTTCTATCCTGGAGCGTGAAAGAAAAGTCAACATTTTATTCAGTTAATTAACTCTGACCTGATATTTCTTTCTCTTTTTCTTATTTGCTACAGCAATACCTTCACTTAGGGCACGAGATTGCTCCAACAAAGAGAAAGAGGCTCTCAACTATCTATTCCTTCTCATCCCTCTTATAAATGTGTTGATCCCTTTTTTCGTGAAATCTTTTGCTGTTGTATGGTCAGCTGATACTGTTGCTTTCTTTGCAATGTATGCATGGAAGGTACATATATTTTTTTAGATACATTATTTGTGCCATTTTCCTTTCTTTTCTGTTTGATCTTATTATGATTTTAATTATTGCTTTTATGTGCACAGCTTGGGTGGTTCCAAAGGTCAGAATGAGTTTTTATGGCAACTGGAGCAGATTGACGGTTTTCATAATTTAAATAAACTATGTTGAGCTAGTAATTGTTTACAATGCAATGCTGTACATGAAAAATCAAAATTAGGTCATAGGAAATTAGCATCTTTTTCCTGAACCGAAAACTTCTGGTCAAGATGGAGATAGGATAAAGCAGCTCTGTAATTTAGAGGAATTTAGAAATTATAATTGGAGAAGCTACGTTAGTTCGCATTCTTCTTCATCTCTCTAATTTTCTTTTTGCTGCATAAATGAATTGTCAAGCCAATTTATGTAATTAAGTCATTTGCGAGTTAGATAGTATTTTTTACAGTATTTTGTTGGAAATATTCTCGGAGTTGTACATTTCTTTTTTGTCATATTATAGAAGGAAGTATTTTTCTCGTACCTTTTTTTTCGTTTTTTTTTTTAAATATTTGTAAATTTTTTTTTATTATTATTACATTAACAAAAACCAAGAACAAAAATCCGTTAAGTAATACTAAAATCCGTTAATCCACGGTTAGAGCGCGAACCGTCGGATCCAAGTGCACCCAACTTGATCTATCGCAATTGCAAACCCACCTCAACATTTGATCTGAATAGATTCCTTTTTTGACTAGGAAGCGAGCTCTCATGGGCATTTCGTCGAACAGCTCAGCCGCCACGGAGAAGCCACCGTCGTCTCCTTCCCCTCCGCAGCGGCCGACCCACCAGGATGACGCCGACGAAGAAGATGAGAGTGTGAAGCAGCTCCAGGAGTGCTCGGCTCTCTATCTCTCCCTTCAGGTACTCAAACAGACAAAGAGATGTTTTATGTTCTTTTGCGGTGACAACCCTGACTTGTCTATTTGTTCAAAGAAGTAACTAAGGTTTCTGTTGCTTGTGATCTCAAGGTTATAAGGTTTTACCTAATGCTATGATATATGGATGAGCATGATTATGGAAGTTGGGGCATTAGCCCTCCTCATTTCACCAAAAAAAGGGAAACAGGAAAATCACACCTGTCGTTAAAAATTATGCTTGTTTTCTTAATTTGGGAATTTTAGTGTGATTTTGAGGTAGTTTATCCATTTAGTGTGGTCGAATGTGTTGTAGGAATGAATTTTCTAAAAGAGGATTACAAAAATAACCTCAAGCCTGAAGAATCGAGGATTATTATTATTGTTTTGTTAAATGTAACATATTGTGCCAATTTCTTAGCAATTTATCATTGCTAGTATAGTGAAAATAAACATTCCAGGAGACAGGAGTAACTTTTTCCCCCTGAATTTCTTTTATGCTTATAGGGGAATGAAATTAGCTGACAAGTTTATTTTATTAATATATATATTCAGGAATGCCTAATAAAATCCAATAGAGACTGGAAGTCTTGCCAAGCAGGTATGCATAACACTATTTTCATTGTGCATGCACACGTGTGTTTCTGATTCAGATTTTCATTGCTTATCTTTAAATTGTGTTGTTCAATTAGATCTGTTTCTTTGTCCTTTTTTGTTTTTTGTAATTTTCTTCTAAATAATCTTGTTTTTCTAATACTAATGTGTATACCGTTCTTTTCCAGAGGTTCAAGCTTTGAAATCATGTAATGCAAATAGGAATCGTAGCAGTAACATGAAAAACTGATCTGGGAGAAGTGATCTTTAGTGGTAAGCGATGCTTGTGCACTGATTATTCTGTCAAGTTAGAGAAATTGGTTATCTCATCAATGCTTTTTTTTTTTTTTGTTTCTTTTTCTTTTTCTTTATTCATTGCATCTCTTTGTGGTCTGGCTTTTAGGAAGTGTGGGGCCATTATAATGGACCACTTTTGCTAAGAAAGATGGTTAAATGAGCATATTGATGTTTGTGTTTGTCTGTATACGAGTTTGAATTTGGTTCTATTTCTCGAGTCAAATACAACTTCCATGCATGTTGCACTTCTTCATGGCTTACAGTCCGCTAAGAAGTTCCATTAAACTATATTATCGTTTTGTTTTTTTTGGGTTGTTAAAGTGACTGAGATATGTGTTAACAGTCTTAACACTAATTTCTCCGATGATATCTCCAATGATATTTCTCTCTATTTCATTCATCAAAGATCCTTCCTGCCATTTTGGAAATAGCATTTGAAGCAGAATACCAGCTGTTTGATATATCTTCATCTTATTTAAGAAGACTTGATACTCGGGTGTTTTATTGATTAAAATCATTGACTAATTGGCATGCAACTATTTTTCTTTTTTCTTTTTCTTATTTTTCTATTAAAGAAACAAAATAGGTATGCTTAACCAACCGGTACATCTTTGCTTGCTCATTAAAATAAACTTGAATAAAGGAACAACAAAAACTAGTCAAACAACTTGACAGCTGGTGCATAATTAAAATCATCGCATGGCCTTACATGGCGTACAATGTTTTCTGTGTCACCTGTGTTCCCAGTCTTGCAGTTAAAATTAGGGGGCCCATGGTAGCATGGATCGATTGTAACACCACGGCGGCATGGAGGGTTCGGGATGTTTTGGTCCTTTGAACTCTGTAGAAACCAAGGCTTGACACCAGCAAGATTGTAACTCACATACCCAAATGTAGATCCTGAACTGGTCACGAATACATCTGAGAAACTCAACAACCAGATTTCTGCCATTGCCTTGTAGTTGTGGAATTGCTTATCAGTTTGTTGTCTCTCTTCGTGTGTTGGCTTGTATACACTGATCATCTCACCTGTTGTAGTTGGGTGCGCAAAGTACAGATTGTATAGTCTTTCATAGACCTCTCCATACAAAGAAACAAAAAGCACAGCTTTTGTGGTTGATTCTGTTGATGTTGAAGGAGATATTTGAGATTGATTAAGATTTACCCCAGGTAGTATTAACTCTTGTTGCGTTCATCTGACAACTTGCTCATAAACATTCTCAACTGAGATTGGTGCCCATGAAAATATTCTTACTTGAATACCAATTCTTTCCTTTGCTTTTGCCAGGTAAAAGTTGTGGTACCTCATGATCATGCCCTAGACAATGTTACTTGGATGGAGGAGGTACACCGTCCAAGGTGATGAAATACTGTCTCCTTTAAAGGAAACATTCGTGCCAATTCCTCGTCATATTTTGGTATGATGAAAAGTCCTGGGGCAGTATAAACATCTGCTCTTAACAAAACCCAGTTGATCTTACTAATCACTTCTTGATCATCCTCGCAAAAAAATTGTGCATGCAAGTGGTCTTCACGTATATCATGCCCCAAGTGCACATAAAGAGAAGGCAACGAAGAGGGAGGAGCCTTGGGGTCGGTGTTGATCTAGTTCTTTCAACCAGGTAACCATAACTATTCTGAGAATGCTTATTGTGCCCTTCTAACCCGTGGATGGGGAAATCCGATGGCAAGTACCACGTCGTCCCAGAAAAAGATTCACATAATAAATCGATCATATCTTCTGATTGGTGTATCAACATTACACGGTTGATTAAAAGAGCATAGAGAAATATGGAAGCTAGCGTAAGCTTGCGATTACCTATACCCTCTAGTGGGATCCAGACAACATAATTGCACTCGAGTTGATCAGTGCTATGGTTTAATTTTAGTTGTTCGACTGATTGCTGAAAAAGTGGGGTGTTTGGGGCACATTTCTTGTGGAGGGCTTCGTACTTGGGTCGAGGCCTTGCGGTACAGCGTGGCTTGGTACTGGCTCAGGCAGGATTCTTCATCGAAGTCGGGAGAGTATAATCCACCTAGAAGCCTGTCATTTGGTAAGGCTGCTGCAGCTGTTAGCTCCGTTGAATCTATGAATTATTGCAAGAGAATGTGGAAATTAACGGAGAGACGAACCCAATAATGAGATCAGAATGATGCTAATGAATTTGAAAGTACTTTGAGCAACATATAGTTATTAGTAAGTTGTACGTAACTTTGCTGTTCTCTGTCAGGTCACGAGCAAAAAAGGTAATAAATAATCAAATGGAAATTCAGGGAGGAACCTCAATTCTTTTTCTGGATGAAGCATCTATCCAAAAATTTCCACCCAAAATGTGATGTGAAAAATGTTACAAAATAATCATTTCTTTTGCTATGAAAAAAAATGAATATTTTTGTACAATATTATTTTATAAGAATTGTCCAACATAAGATATTTTGAACTACAAGGTACAATTTTGATGAGTCGCAAAATGATTATATTCTCATAAAAACATTTAAGGCTCGTTTGCCAAAAAAAAAAATAGCCAAATCATAGCTTTTTTTTAAAGAATAGCAGAAGAAATGTAGTGTTGGAATAATGTCATTGATAAAGTGCAAAATAGTATTATTTTGAAGAGTAAAATGTTGTTAGGCAATTTTGAACTCTATTAGTCTATTTAGGCCCAAGCACTAGGCGATATCTTCCTCGTCCGAAAATAGTGGAATACTGGAAGAGGTCGAGAGGTTACACTTACCCTGTTTCAAAACTCAGTCCATTTTTAATTTCCAGCCGAAGTAGAGTACAGTTATGCTATTTTAACTGAAATTGAGGTTGTCAAATAGTCTCTTAAATTAATGTGTCCAATTTTCCATGATTATATATACATATATACAGAGGAATGCTAACGCACCATCGATGGCACGGAGGTTCCCGTGCCATCGAGTCATTTTTCTAGACCCAAAATTCAAACGCTCAATCCGAACGGTTCAAGTTGATCACCACATTGAAATATCCTTGGAGACTATTTTACATTTTTTTAATTTTTTTGCTATTTATTATGATATTTCAAAAATATTATAATTGGAGTATTTCAGACCATCCATTTGAAAATATCATAATAAATAGCAAAAAAATTCGAAAACAATATAAAATTTGGTCTCCAAGAATATTTCAATATGGTGATTACTGATTAACTTGAATAGTTCGGATTGACCCTTTGAATTTTGGATCTTGAAAAACGACTCGATGAAAAATCGATGGCACGTGCCATCGATGGCGCGTTAGGATTGACCTATGGTGCATACTAATTTACGAAAGTTTCGGTGCATACTGATTCAAACTCTTCGATCTGTTTCGAAATGACCGATCCAAACCGTCAAATATGATCTCCCTATTGAAATCTCATTGTCGACCAAATTTTACATTTTTTTTCAAATTTTCAAGTATTTTTTTGGATTTTTGAAAAATATTTTTTAACGGTTCAGAAAAATTTAGATTAGCGATTTTCTAAAATTCAAATAAAATAATAAAAAAATTTTAAAAAATATATAAAATTTGTTCTGCAAGGAGATTATAATAGGGAAATCATATTAGACGGTTTGGATCAGTCATTTTGAAGCAGATCAAAGAGTTTGGATCAGTATGCATCGAAGTTTCCGTACATTAGTATGCACCATATGTTTTTTCTCTCTCTATATATATGACTTTGGCTGTTTTTATTCCACATTTGTTTTTTTCTTTTTGAGGAAAAAATAGGGATCGGGTCCCATCTTTTATTAATTCCACATATTTGTATAGTAAATTATGTCAAGGCTTTCCTTAATTTCCTGATATCTCTTTTTATTTGAAAATAGTCAAGGCTAAGGTATTTTTGTATTGAAAAAGAGTAGTTGGATGTAGCTCATCCAAACGACTGAGTATAAGTATTAAACCCTGGAAAAAAAAAAAGGAAGAAGAAGAAGAAATAGAAGGAATAGAACCTACCTCCTACAGTAACTGTTACGCCTGGAAGCCCAACAGTCAGAGGAGTTTGTCGATCTCTAGGAGTTGTCAAAACCAGAAGTAGAACAATCAGTAACGCCAGAAGCAAAAGCAGAGGCCTTGAGGCAAAAGAATTAGACTTCCACTTCATTGTAGAAGAACCCTCTGATCAATTTCTAAACACCCGAACACCTATCATGAGGATCCTTATTATATAATTACTTCCTTCAAATGAGAGAACCAGCTCTTGGTCTAGTGGCAAAGAGCAATGCACCTTGAATGAAAGGTCGCATGTTCGAAATCCGACTGAGAGGTCATTGACATTTAATTTAAAAATAAGTTGAGAGGCTTGACCACCAATTTATCTTAAAAAAAAAACTTCCTTCAAATGTTGGCATAATATTTTGGTAAGTAGACTTACATAGCAGGTCCACTTCTCGCTAGTTGGAAAAGGGATAAAGAAAAAGAAGGTAACATAAAAGATTTTCTTTCTTGTACTTATTTTTTCTTAATTATATCTATCACAATATTATTCAGATATAAAAAGTTAAAATTATACATCTTACATCTTTTTAACAAGTGGTGTGTATCGAATTTTAAAATTTTAGTCGTTGCTTTGTTCTTCATCAAACACTTCGAATGGGCTATATTTAAAATTTCAACTAAATTTTGAATTTGACTAATTTATATAATAACAAACTTAAATATCATAATATGGTTGTAGCATATATTCAATATAAGCTAAGCTTGAATATCGATCTTTAAATCTAAGCGTTCAATCGGCCATTTAAATCAATTAGAGAGCTAGAAAGTTAAAATTCCCTAACATATCACCATAAGTTACCTCACAAGAAATATTTATTTTATTTCTTTACTTTTTTAGAAAGTGATAAGCCCAACTTAATTTTTTTAGTAATTCTGTAATTAAAAGTACTTACAAAACTGGAAGTATGGCTTTGATAAATTATTGGTCAGGTCTATGGTCGGTGGAAGTTAAGCCTCAAGTAGCGGAGTGGCTGCCATCGCTTGACAAAATGCCATAGCAGATTGCTGGGAGTGAGCTCACGAGTAGCGGAATCGAGGAAGAGACATGGATCCATGCAGGAGTCTGATCGCGATGCAACCAAAGAAGGACAACTTGAGAGGCTATGTTGGTTATCTCTTGGGTTGAGGAAGAAAATTATTAATTCTTAATTCAGTTTATGGTGTTTGTTTGTTTTATGAATAAATTTATGACTAAGTTTATTGATGTAATAAATAAGGAGAGATAGCATTGGAGCACTGGTACCTTATGATATTGGTGCCAGTCCGTCAGGCTTTGTGAGGGTGATGATTGAGAGAGTGTTGTAACGAACTACTTTTTTTTTCGTTTTAATGAAAAGAGTGGTGAGTCGTTAAAAGCTCACTTGTTAAAAAAAAAAAAAAAAAAAAACAAAACAAAACCGGAAGTATTATATTATTTGATAATGTAGGAATCATGATAAGATATGTTAAGTTGTTAACAAATGTTGGATTTCACAGCTAGCAACACGTGCTCTTTTTTTACAAAAGTTGTTGCGTATTTTACCAAATTCAAATTAAATCTCAATTTCAAGTAAAAGGTACAAGGCTTAATTAGTTTGCAGTATGTCCAGTCTTATATTTGTAAGTCGGGAGAAATTTTATATCGAAATAAAACATTGTATAATACTTCCAGTATTTTACAAGTGTGTAATTTTTCCTTTAAAAGTGTACATATCATGTTTATTTTCTTACAAACATAAAAAAAAAATCTTATTTTTATATTATTTTGAAACATCCGCTCGGACCGCTCCAACATATTGGAACTTAGTCTTGCTAGCTGTTGCGAATAATCATATTTAAACTAATAAATATTTTCTTTGAAAATAAATATCATATTTGATTCCCTCAAACATAAAAATTTTCATTAATTAATCTTGTGAAAATTTGAGGTTATAAATTTCTTTGATGATTGAGAGAGTGTTGTAACGAACTACTTTTTTTCGTTTTAATGAAAAGAGTGGTGAGCCGTTAAAAGCTCACTTGTTAAAAAAAAAAAAAAAAAACTGGAAGTATTATATTATTTGATAATGCAGGAATCATGATAAGATATGTTAAGTTGTTAACAAATGTTGGATTTCACAGCTAGCAACACGTGCTCTTTTTTACAAAAGATGTTGCGTATTTTACCAAATTCAAATTAAATCTCAATTTCAAGTCAAAGGTACAAGCTTAATTAGTTTGCAGTATGTCCAGTCTTATATTTCTAAGTCGGGAGAAATTTTATATCGAAATAAAACATTGTATCATACTTCCAGTATTTTACAAGTGTGTATTTTTTTCTTTAAAAGTGTACATATCATGTTTATTTTCTTACAAACATAAAAAAAAATCTTATTTTTATATTATTTTGAAACATCCGCTCCAACATATTGGAACTTAGTCTTGCTAGCTAGCTGTTGCGAATAATCATATTTAAACTAATAAATATTTTCTTTGAAAATAAATATCATATTTGATTCCCTGAAAGATAAAAATTTTCATTAATTAATCTTGTGAAAATTTGTGGTTATAAATTTCTTTCTCCAAATTTAATTTCAAATACCATTTTAATACTAATAAAATACAAAAGCACCCTTATAAACTCGCATATTAGTAGGATACTTGTAAGAGCTTTTGTGTTTTAGAACGAAAAATATGATATTCTTATAAATTTCGATGAAAATAAGGTTATTTAAAAAGTTTATAAGAGTATACGAGATTCCACTTGTATTAAAAGTAGATTGCTTTGCTACTTGCATATAATAATTGAGATAATTTTATCGTGCACTTCTGTTTGTTCTCGACTTTTTCTCCAACAAAGACGGACAAAGTCATTCACCAGTAACTTATATCGTTTGGATCTCTTCACAAGAAATCTGGTGTTGTTAACCAATCTTCTTAGCTACCTTGGCTTTGACATTTTAAGTTAGGATAATTTGTTTCCTTTTTTTTAAAAAGGTTTCTTGAATATTTTTTTTTCTCTTTTCCCCTTCACATGCATGCCACTTGCAGTTGTAGGCTTTCCTAAAATAAGGAAAACGTAACTTCCTCCCTAAGATATGGAAAAAAGCTTTTTTAAATGCGTTATTTTGAAGTCAAAGATAAATTTGAGGCATGAGGCTTGGTTTAACGCAACATGTAGAAGTTGACTGCAGATTTCTACGCACCCGATTTCTGGATTAAAAAAAAAAAAAAGATGATTTAAAAAGAATCACGTTCAATATAATAAAACGACCAGTTTTCGTGAATGAAGCTGTCCTGCCTCTCTAAGTGATAGCCAGGCACCCTGCGACGTAGTTAATTTGAAATTCAGTATCAGTTAAAATTTATAAAAGATGAATCTGATTAATCCTCAAATAGATAAAAAAAAAATAACCTAACAATTAAGAGGATTTAGAATGGGTATAATTTGGATTCATTTAATTAGTGTCTTAATGTCAGGTACTGAAGAAATAATGATGATCGTTGTTACTATTTAACAGTTGAGGTGGAAGTCAGGAGAAAACGGGGATGTTAAGTGTGTTTCTACTGCTAGTGGGACCATGATTAAATTGGGTAACGGCGTTAGTGAAGGGAGCAGTGGCTGAGAGGTCGACACGTGTCCAGGAACCGGTGATAGCTGGAGAGAAGTTACGGAAGATAAAAACTTAGCTAATTAGTTTGTAATTTCTGTTTTTACTACAAGATATTTCTCTTTGATATAATAGGGAGCTGTTCCCGTAGATTAGGGTTTATGCTATGAACTTGAGATCTGAAAATCAACTTAGTTTCATCTTATTATCCAATATTCCAGCTTTAGCTAGTTTTTGCTTAATCCTTGTATCTTGAATTCCTGTAAGGCTCAATAGCCGAGTTTTATACGATTAATATCGTTTCATTATTATAATTCAGTTTAGCATTTTAATTTCATAAATTAGTTTTTCGTTTTAATTCTCCAATTTGGGTCAACCCTTGAGCTTGGTCTGACAAACAACTCAGTCAATTTGAATTAGCTGAGATACTGGTACTCAGTTGAATTATAACTGAGTTTGTGTTAGTTTGAGTTCAAATCCGTGACACTTAATGTTGGATCACTACGTACTGATACAAGTCATATATTTATTTGATTGTCCAATTACAATAACTTTACAAATATCATTAAAATAGTTTACAAAAATATACAATTTGGTTTCCACATTTTTGCAATAAATGCTGTGATGGCACTTAGTTGCAATTTGTTCATAGAATAGGAGAAGTAATACAGTATTGGAATATATAATGTCATTGACAAAGTGCTATCAATAATACTATTCTGAAGAGTAAAATGTTTTTAGGAACTCTTACACTCTATTACTCTAGCATATTTGAGCCCAAGAATTTGGTATCTCCCTCGTCCAAAAATAGTGGACTACTGGAAGATGTTATACTTAATTACTTACCCTGTTTCAAAACTCAGTCCATTTTTAATTTCGAGCCGAAGTTTACTGTTAGTCTGTTGTGCTATTTCAACTGAAATTGAGGTTGTCAAATAATATTTAGGTCGATTTGTATGTCGTCAATTTTTTTTTGTTTTTTTTTAAATAAAAGGAACCGTTAACATAAAGAACTGATCTGGAAAAAAGAAGTTATGGTTGAGCACCGTTTGTTCCGTCATTTTACAGAAAATGTTTGTTCCATCATTCATTAATGCTGAATAATAGGCCGAGTGTGTTGCGCCTCGGTAATTTTTAAGGTAGCTATTTCCTTTTTCCTTGCTCATTGCATATCTTTGTTTCCGGGCTTAATTCGGAAAGGTTGGGCCATTGTAAAAAACCAATTTTGCTAAGGGAAATGAAAAATCTTAGCCTATTGATGTTTGTGTTCATCAGTGCAAATTTTAAGTTTGAAGTCTCTTTAGAAATTTCAAGACATGATATTTTCTTATGGTTCACAGTTCGTTAAAAAATTTCATTAAATTATATTTTCTCTTTTTTTTTTTTTTTAAGTGAATTGCATATATGTGTTTTTTGGACAGACTAGACTGTGACTATCTAGTGAAAAGAAAAGAACAGAAAAGAAGAAAAACAAAAAGTGATAAACTAACTAACTGCCTAGCTAGCTACCTCAAAAACCAGGCCAAAACAATTAGCAGTATCTCATGAAGAAAGTTGCCTCTCCGATAATCCAGTCATGGACAGCACTCAAGTTTTTTTGAAACTAACTAACTGCCTAGCTAGCTACCTCAAATTATGTTGTTTCGTTCTAACCAAATGCCACAGAAAGCTGTAGCTATGACAGTGTTTTTGAAACTCATCGGAGAGGATAGATCGAATAATTCTAGCATTGCTTGTAGACATGCACAGCTGTTAGGCATAGAAGGAATCGCAATATTGCTTGTCAGTTTTCTCCACAAAGCAATTGCAAACGGGCAATCAAAGAATAAATGTGAAGCAGTTTCACAAATGTGTTGATTGCACATGATACATTCCTCATTAAAGGCGATATTCCTTTTATGTAATTGGTCTTGTGTTAAGACTCTATCCAATGCTAGCAAGAAAAGGAAGCACCTGATCGAAGGAGTAACTTTTAATTTCCAAATCGCCATCGGGGAGAAGGAATGCTTGCCTGCCATTGCTAGTGCTTGATAAACTGAAGCAGCACTGTAAAGTCCATTTGATGTCCATCTCCAGACCATTCGATATTTATCTTGTGTGAAATTGAGCCCGGTTGCCACTTGCAGTAGCAATTATTGTGTCTAAGTTAGAGGCGCTTACAACAGTTGGTACCAGATTTGAGTTGCTTCAGCTAGAGAGATACAGCTTCTTGGAGGAGGCACTTCATTCTTACTGCTGTGCTTGAGCCTGGAACCTCCCCAATTATCATACCAAAAAAGGGTTTGCTTGCCCGAGTTGATCTCCGAGACAGTTGACACTTGGTAGTATGAACGCAGTGACATCAAATCGTTCCAAAAGAATGAACCCTCTTTTTTTCCAGCCAAGTGGCGGTATAGACTGGTTTCTCTTTCCATACAACAGCATTGTTATCATATACCATTGAGAGTCAGGCATTTGATATAGGCGCCACCTGTTATAATTAATATTATTAATTATTATTAATGTGGCCTATATGATTTAATATGAACCAAATTCATTTAATGAAGGGTGCATCAGATTTTGATGGAAAATCTGATGGACCGTGTTCATTTAAAATTTGATCCCTTCAATTGCCTTAGTATTTATTCTAATAATCTGTCATTATTTGGCACCCTTTCCTCTAATTTTCGCCATTAAAAAAAAATAGACAGATTTAAGAAAAACACCATAATTTCTGCCATCAAAATTATACTAAGGAAAATCGGAGAAGATCGAATTTCCGCTTAAAGATGTCTTCTCCTGTCCTGTAAGTTCTAACTCATGGATCTATTTATTTTATACGAAATACTTGATCTTAGGGCTGTTAATCAAGTATTATTATGTTAAAATATTTTTACGCCTAACACAACCACCATCTGAGTAGTAAAGCTATGTTCTTGTCACACCCCGACCTGGAATGCTGACGTCTTCTCCGCCACGAGAATGACAAGTCATTCCCGTAAGGCTACAGACAGACAGTCAAATTTTTTTTTTTTTCATTTCATTATTCCATTTTCTTGATTACGGCCCAGAAAATTTCACAATGAACAAACCAAACTTTATTTCATTGCACACATAGCATTGTGCAAGTTTTTATTTCACTCCTGGAAAAGATAAAAACACACTTAAGCTTAGGCTTATTATTTATTTATAACCTAAGACTGGTTCACTCGTCTCACTCTATTTACATTTGTACATATATGACAATCACCCCACTTACCACTTGCCGCCGATTTCCACAAGCCCGATTAAGACCTAACAACTATAATACAAAACTGTCACAAGACATAAAACTTTTCCCAACAAAACCCGACACAAGACATCACGCCCACAACATCACGACATCACCACGACAACAACAACCATACACTATCGCTCCCCGCGTTTACGCTTCCGCGGAGTGATCCTCGGACTCAGGTTCGACCTCCATCTCACGCGGCGGACTCGAAGGAGGAATCTCAAGATACAGATACGCCAAAACATCGGGAAGTTCATCAAGATACAGAGCTAAAGTAGCATTACAATTTAAACTCGGGATATGAACAGCAAAATGAAGACAAGAGCACTCAACTGTAGCTATGGACCTTCGCCTAGCATCATTTCTACGTTCCTGGAACCCTCAAATGAGGCAATACAAAATTCGGATGAGAATTTAATCTCAGTGCAGGTTTTAGTTCCAGTACGCGGATTCTTGGTATGAACCGGTAACGGAATTAATACCCTTTTTAATTAAAAGAACTTTGGAAATCATTAATCATTTTCAAATCATTTTCCAAAGCATATTTAATCAGAAATCATAAATGATTTATACCGTAGGGACAAGCCGCAACGGTCCGATAACAGGCATACTGCAACATGAAATATGCATCAATTCAAATCAAGCATAACTCATTAATCACAGAATTTCAACAGAGTTCAGTATACACTCAAGTTCTTTATCGGCCCAACAGAATCAGAAAGAACTCTTCCCACACCATAGGTCCAACCCTAGGTCCAGATTCCAGAGGGAATTTTCAGTAATTAAAAGCGCTAATAATTCCGGCCAGGCAGGTGGCCAAACCATACTCCAGAGAGCGATACTTATCATAGTTATGCTATGCAGACTGATTAAGAATGGTCCGATTTAATTCAAATCCGATTCTTCTATCACAAAGGATCTTTATGCAATTAGATCAATTTACGGAGCCATTCCAGTCTTTTAAGATAATCCGACTTACTCAAATGATCAACAATCGGAATTCTATGTCGGACTATATTCATTTAGTTGGATCAAACGAACAATTTGGTTCAACATGCGTTTTCATAATTTCGGGGGTCTCTATTGACTACATGTAAATAGAAATGCTTTTATCAAGGGATGATCAACATGCAATGCACGAATTTAAATGTACCGAAATCCGAGTTCTAACAAAGATTCCACGTATCCGCACCTTGCTTGATTCAGATATCCGGGGGCACTTCAGTGTCCGTTCCTGTTTATATATTACAGATCAAGTACCGTTATTACATGTTTAACGGGTTCCTTAAATCCGTTTGGTAAACCACGATTAACTAAGTCTGGTAACTTATTGGTAATTGGACTATACGTTTTTGGTTCCAAGTCCCTTAATTATCATTATAACTTTTAATTATTACTTTAATTGTCCGTATTGATGTTTAATTGTACGTTTCCTAATATCGAGAATCAATAATCAGAAATAACAGAAATATCATACAGAAATTTAGGAAACTCAATTAAAACATAACAGAAAATAGAAACCAGAAGTTATTTGTTTATTTTTGAGGGATCAGATAGTCTGAATAATTTACCACGTATCCGTTCTTTTTGAAAGTCAGACTAAATTTCATCATCTCCCTAAAAAGCTCACAATCGATAGTTAAACTAAGTACATTGTTTCCAAGTCGTTTAGTTTAACAGAAATTCGTCATTAGCTTTATCTAAATCCGAAAGCTAAATCAGAATCCGAAATTATTTCCGAAAATCAAGCCCACAATACATCTCGGCCAACAGGCCTGATTTCTTTTTTTTCCTCGGCCCATAAAGCAAAAATCGAACCACAGCCCACAACAGATATCGCAACAGCCCAAAACAAACAGGATTCAACCCAGTCAACCTGACCCAGTTGACTGGGTAGATGCGTAACGGGTCCGCCAGAGATCCAAAAATGGATCCGAAATCCTACAGTTAATCAACCCGATCCATTAGCCACTCAATTTATACATATAAGTCCACAGATTTATTACAAACCCCTAATTTTTACATCCAAGCCATGAAATGTTCGTGAATACCTCCTATGTTAGAAACAAATCCTCAGAAATTTACAGAAAAACCCAGAATGCACTTTCTTTTTACAAATCCATCCCTGAACCACGCAACTTATACCAGTATGGTATTGATCCTTCATATTTTCATATAATCACATCTATCATAAGTCCAGAACCCCATATATACTAGCTATTACTCAGTATACACCCAAATTATAAGATTTTACAAAGTATAAAGCCGTAACCCGAAACAATATGGATTATAAGTACATAAAACATAATCTTACAATTATATAAGCCAGAAATCATGCAACTCTCAACACCCAACATTTTTTTTCAACCTATAACCCTTAAAATTAAGCTTCTTTCTTAGAAAAAATATATCAACAGAGTTTATATAGCAACATATATTTGAAATATGCATATATGCTAACTCAAATCGTGTACAGTGGCTGCATAGAGATACTAGAATATACATACATGTTCAAACTATGCAAAATACCTATTCCTTTATTAGAAAAGTATAGAACAAAGTTCATCTATATTGAAACATGCACATATGCCAGATAAGACTTAGTATAATGATGAAATGCTTTAAACTAATACATATAAGTTCATAATATGCCAAGTACCTAAGTTCCATGAATTCTAGAACAAGTAAACATATATATCAAATATAAGTCATAGTTATATATGTTGGAGTTATGTCCTAGAAGTCAATATTTAATGACTTATTTTCTTAGTTTATGTTAATGATGATATTTGATCATTTGTTCCTAGAGTTTATTATTGACAGATCATTCAGGTTGAGGATCTGAATTGTAGATCTCTGTGGATCATTCATTAGAATGACAATAATAAATCTAAATTATCCATAATATTGATAATTAACAAGGAACATTAATTATCATAAAAGATTAGTATGCAAGTTAAGTGATGATTAAGTTCTACAAATCATAGGTAAGGAGTTACAAACTTAATTGCATATGTGTATGTTATTAGAACATAGTACAGGACTTGACCCAATGAAATAAACATATGGATTGTGTTATGTGTCATTGTTTATTTCATATGAGTTTGATTCTAAGTTTGAGATGTTCACCTTTTCCACATGAGGATAGGTTCAATAAATATCGTCTAACGTTGATTCCTGATAAAGGCTGCTATAAGGACTTTATTTATGTTCTCTTGAATTGTGCGGGGAAAAGTTGTTCATCAAGAAAATCGTATGTCCCTCATTAGTATACCTAGTGAGTGATGATATCTGTTTGGGCCCCTTGATGGAGTTGAATTGTTTGCTAGCAACTTGTACAATTAACTCTATATCAAGAAATGTATAATTTGCAAGAATGACACATTCCTATCTTGGATTATACAAAGATATCGTGTGACATAAGAATCAAACAAAGAAATACTTTTATTTCTTATGCAGGATTGAGATATTGTAACGGTACATTATTTATACAAATTGGGAATCATAACGTGTTGCTAGATACCGCTTATGATTATTGGAAATAAATAACGATTTATTTCCATGGCCAACATAGTATAAATCCTCAAATAGGGTCGCACAAATAGGATTCTAACCACTTGGTGCATTTATTGTTTATTCACAATAATGTGTATTGTGAAATGTGATAAGTTAATTAATTAATTATATACCGTTATGAACCGTTATAATTAAGTAAATTAAAAGGATCATATGGAAACAATTTAATGCATTAGCTAATCATAGATTAATTATTAATGAGTTAATAATTAATTATGTTCAACTTACTTTAATTAGTTTGAGCTAATTGGGCTTCTATTTAATTGGTTAATTAAGGGCCCGATTTAAGGAAGAATAAAGAGAATTAAAAGGGATTCATTAATTGGTGAATTAATGAATAAAGGTCTTTTATTAAGATGGCCCAAGAAAGCCCATTAGGTGGCCTCTTAGGGTGGATGGCATACTTGTAAATAGTATGAAAGATGGATGAGAGTTGTTGGCTATATAAAGGGGTCACCAAGAGGAAACCCTAGCCGTCATTCTCTCCCATCCCATGCGCCTCCTAGCTGCCCCTCTTTTCTCTCTTCCAAGCTCATGTGTTGAGCACCCCACCTCTCTTCCTCTCCATTAAATAGTTAAGTAGAGAAGCAAGGTGATTAGCAAGAGGTTCAAGAGAACTAGCATTCTCTTTGAGCTTGGTGGTGGGTCCTTGGTGGGCTAGAGGCGACTATTGGTGGTGGAGGAGGCGGAGCACGCACGCCACCGACTCCTACGCATTGGATCTAACCTCCTTGATACGATTCATGGAGAGGTAATGGTTCAATCCCTTTTCTCATGATGTGTGATTACTTTAGCACTAGATCTATGTCTTGCTTGTTGTTTAATGGTGATTAATTAGTTGTAATTGATCCAAAAATTAAAAATGAGCATTTCCTAACAGTGGTATCAGAGCTATGGTCGTGCTTAAAGTTTTTCACACTTAATTAAGTGAGAAATTCGTAATTAATTAAGTTAATTAGTGATGTGCATGCTTGCTGGTTCTGGAAAAGCTATTTTTCTGACTTGTTGCTTGTTTTTCGTGATGTAAACCTCTCTGAAATTTTTCCTTCTTAATGGAGGTTGTAGCCCCTTGAGTTGTGGTTGTTTTCCCACTGGAATCATTGAAATTCGATTTAAAATGGATTTTTAGTGATTTAAAAGGTAACGGTGCGCAGACCCGTTATTCTGCTGCACAGTTCTGTTGTTGTGGTTGGTATCAAATAAGTTTGTATACAAAGTACCTGTAACTTTTAGATAGGATTAATCTAAACTTGATGCTCTTTCTGGATATGTAAATTTTGTTGCATATTTCGGATCTTATGTGGGCGTTCAAGGATGAAAAGTGATGAAGTTGTCAGATCTGTTTTTCCAAACAAACCGATTGTTTTGAAAAACTGTACTTATTGAGAAACTTTTATGGAAAAGTGTTGAAATGGAAATGTTCTTCTTTAAGTCTGGAATCTGTGAAAATTAATTTCATAGATTTTCATTGAGATTGATACCTCAACCGAGTGAAACCTTTTTGGTCGACGGTCTGTTCCAGAACAGGATACCTTGCTTAAATGCTTGTTATCTCGTTGATCTTGAATATAACTTGTGGATTTTCTTTTCATGGAATGATAGCCTATTGTATGTAGTATTTTTCTATGTAAATTGTTTGCTGGAAAAATATCAAGGGGATGATCAAACAGACCAAAAGATTGAGACCAATAACAGAATTTTCTCTAACGGTGCTTCGCGCACAATCTGAGGATTTGTCTTTTTTGGTTCTCCCTGATGGTAATTGATCTCTCCTTGAGATTTTTACAGGTAATCACAATTTTTGTAAGGAGTTCTCTGGATTTATTTCGGATTTTTTGGAGACCGAATTATTTTGAATTTTTCGGGCCCCGAATTTCGTATTTTAATTAGTTAAAATAATTTCTAATTAATCAATTTGTTGAAAGGTTAATTAGAAGACTCCTTAAACATCCTCCTTTCTGATTTTATTGTTGGATTTAATTTTAAAAGGGCTTAAACAATTAGTTGTTAAGGTTGAGCCTTCTTTGCATTCGAAAAACTTGAGCAACAAGTATGCACAAAGATTCTAATTAATGAAATTAATTAAGAGCAAGTGAATCATGTATATTGTATATATGCTAACTTTGTTTTGTAGGAGGATGTGGGTTTGATATGGCTCAAGATGTCAATGCCTTGTGTGTTGTAAAATGTTGTGAATGCATGTGATTGCTTGTAATGTGGCCTAAGGTGCCTTGATAATTAATTGGTTAATTCTTGATGTAACTTGTGAGGCTTGCATGCCCCTAAGGCCTAGGCGGGGTTTTAGAATTTTATCACATCTATTTATTTCCCGTAATTATTAGATAGGATCTTAGTAATTAGTGGGAGGGTTTGATTAGATTAGTCTCGTTACATGGAGATGCGACGAAGACTAATGCAAGCGGGAGCCATACAAACCCACGGCAATATTTGAGATGCTTATGTTATGTGATTGTTTGTGCATGCCTTGAATTGTCATAGGTAGGTATGGGTGTATGCTTACACGACCACCAAGCAAGAGTCACATATTATTTATCCCAAACTAAATTGATTAAGTCGACCGCCTTCCTTCTCTCTATCCCCCTCACGTCAATTGCCAATCATGGCGCGGTCCGCCATAGCGGACGTCATGGTTGTCAACCTTGATAGTCGGGGTACAAATGAAAAGATTTGTTAGGAGCAAATAGAGAGAGGTTGCTTATCGATGGACCCAACAAGTTTTCTTGGACATCGGGGCGAAGTTTGTAAATATACTTAGATATTCACAAACCAAGAATCATATGGTTGATATGATTGGTTGGAGAACCTACCTTGTCTAGTTAAGTAGGGTGTCGTGCCATAGCAGGCTCTACTTGACGAAAATGAGGATCTTGGAATCCATTACATTTAGGGACATTAATTAAATGTAGTGGGAGTTTTGTTTATCATTCCATAAACAAAACATTGCATAAACTAAATGACCTTAAATTGAAATTGTTATAGATATTAAATATGTTAATTTCGTTGCGATCAATCTTTGAAAAACGACAAGCTCGTTTCTAAGGTATTTATTTGGAGAAGAAATACCGGTTTCTAAGACATGTTCTTGGAAATGAGAAACTTGAGCAAGTTTTAATCCCAAAAACGTTCCTCGACTTCCCGAACAATAGCTTCGCAATGATTGATTAGTTTCGACGAAAATTATTCAATAAAGCGAATGCTTATATCCTTTTAGAAGTTCTAGACCTTTGAATTGGAGAATTCATAAGGACTATACTAAGACTTCTACACTCTCATCCACTCACTCAAGAAGATGTTCTTAGAGAAAATAAAGATAGACTCAATCATTTATGATCGAGTAATGAAGTGTGAGTTAACCAAGAGACTCTTTTTATAAGAAGATAAATGTTTCATTAGCTTGCGAACCGAAAGGTTTGAGTAGCTAATTGATAACTAGAGATATTAAGATCTCCAATATCAAGGATTGTTGATATTGTCTATGGATAAAGGATATATTGTTCGCACACTTGTTAGTGCTGAAAGTAATTGATTAAGTATTAAAGGAATACTTCACCAAGATATGAGTTGAATCTTTGAGACCCTCACTAGTGACCGTGTGTCACATGAGATGTTTCATTTGCCATTTATGGGAGGCATTTGAAAGGTTGTCCGAAATACCATGATGTTCTAAACCTTAAGATATTTGTCGTTCAAATTATCTCACTATCTCTAATTCACACTAGTAATTAGGTGCTAGTTCATGTGCTCGCATTTAACGAAATGTGTAGGCAATGATGAATAAGAGAAAGTTTGAGATAAGTAAAGTAAACTCCGTTTTTGGAAATGGCTTATACGTCTAAGCCGCTACCATTGAATACGTAGAGTTATCTTTATTAAATAAAGAGTTTGTTTAGAAATTTGAGGTTGTATACTGTCACAATCTGGATTGTGATGCTTGTAATTCAATTGTTGTTTTTTTTTGTGATTTTGATGTAAAAGAGATGAAAATAAATGAAAACTAGAAACGTAGTAAAGAGGAAGGAATAAACAAGTTTTATAACTGATTTTTCATTACCCTGGATACATGATATTGTACTTTAAATAACTATTACAGACACGGTTCTTAACTTCCTATAACTACCTAAATTAATTAACATATAAGCCCATTAAGAAATAAAAGGAAAAAGAAATAAGATACATGGCCCAAAGGCCCAATATTCACTAACGCCTAAAGACTCTCCTTCTTCACTGTCTTAATCATATGAGCCGCTACATACCCCTCTCCTTGATTTCGACCTTGACCTCAAGGTTTAAATTTACTCATTATTTCAGGAAAACGCAGCTCAAGTTCGGCCAGATCCTCCCAAGTTGCTGCCTCCGCCGGTAAGTTCGACCATTTCACCTTAACCTTGGTATTGTTGTTGGTTCGTTTCTTGGGTACCTTGCGATCTAAAATCTCCTCTGGTACAGCTGTGATTTCTCCATTAGGTCCCACCGATGGCAATTTTGTTACTGGTACAGACCCTTCACCGAGCTTCTTTTTCAATTGAGAAACATGGAAAATTGGATGTATGGAGCATCCATCAGGTAACTTGAGCCGATATGCAACTTGTCCAATTCTTTCTTCAATTTTAAATGGCCCGTAATATTTTGCACTAAGTTTCAAATTCTTTCTCATTGCTGCAGTAACTTGCCGGTACGGCTGAAGCTTCAAATAGACCCAGTCTCCAATCTCAAATACCCTTTCTGTCCTCCTTTTATCAGCTGATTGCTTCATCCTGGACTGAGCTTGGTTCAATTTCTCCCTCAAAATTTCAATGGCCTGCTGCCTCTCTTTTAGGTAAACATTCACTTCATCAAACCTTGACACGGGCGGGGATCCTAGCCCGAGATCTGGAGGAGTATAGCCATAGAGTGCCTCAAATGGGGTGCATTTTAGAGAAGAATGATAACTTGTGTTGTACCAAAATTCAGCTAGTGATAACCACTGCATCCACTTCTTAGTATTAGTTGAGCACATGCATCTTAGATATGTTTCAAGACACTGATTTACTCTCTCAGTTTGCCCGTCAGTTTGCGGGTGGTATGCGGTGGAATATTGTAATGTGCAACCCAATAGCTTGAACAACTCCTTCCAAAAGTTACTGGTAAATACCTTGTCTCTATCAGTAGTTATGGTTTTGGGTAGGCCATGAAGTTTGTGTATATGGTTCATAAAGATTTTGGCTACAGAATTCGCACTAAAAGGATGAGCTAGTGCAATAAAATGTGCATACTTTGATAGTCTGTCCACCACAACTAAAATCACATCTTTCCCCTCAGATTTTGGTAAACCTTCTATGAAATCCATGTTGATATGGGACCACAACCTATAAGGAATAGGTAGGGGCTGTAATAAACCAGGACTTGCTACATTTTCATGTTTGTTCATTTGACAGATTTCACACTCTTTCACTATGCTACACACGTCATTCTTCATTCCGGGCCAATAAACATACCTCTTCAATCTCTGATAGGTGGTTTGAATGCCAGAGTGCCCTCCAGTTGCTGTTCCGTGCATCTCCCTAATCAGGTTAGTTCTAACATTGCCTTGCTTACCAACATAGATTTTGTTTTTTCTCTTGAGAATTTCACCTTCACTGCTCCATTCTTCAAGAGGTTCTGTTTTATTCATTTTCTCCTTAATTTCCTTTGCTTTTGGATCATTCTCATAGCTGTCTCTAACACTTGATATCCAATCTGGAACTAGCTCAGTCACAATAGAGACTAACGCCACTTCCTTGTGAATACAGCTCCTACTTAATGCATCAGCCACCATGTTTGTTTTTCCTTTCTTGTACTCAATCTGATACTCCAAACCAATGAATTTGGTTAAGACCTTATGTTGCAAAGGATGTGTGAGTTTCTGTTGTAACAAATGTTTGAGACTTTCATGGTCTGTCTTAATCACAAACGGCTTGTTTTGCAGGTAATGCCTCCATTTTTGTATAGCCATCACTACAGCCATAAGCTCCTTCTCATATGTTGACAACCCTTTACTTCTTACTCCTAAGGCTTTACTCATGTAGGCTATGGGTCTACCTTCTTGAGATAAGACAGCACCAACTCCTATCTCTGAAGCATCTGCCTCGATAGTGAAACTTTTTGAGAAATCAGGAAGTTGCAACACTGGGGCTGTTACCATGGCCTTTTTTAGTTGATCAAATGCCACCTGAGCTATCTCAGTCCACTTGAATGCACCTTTCTTCAATAGTTCTGTTAACGGTCTACTTATTGATCCATAGCCTTTGACAAATTTTCTATAATAACCGGTCAGCCCCAAAAATCCTCGCAGGTCTTTTATGGTTTTAGGTATCGGCCACTGCACCATAGCCTCTATTTTTCCTGGGTCAGTAGAAACCCCTTTTTTAGAAATAATATGCCCTAGGTATTCGATTTGCTCCATACCAAATGCACACTTACTCTTCTTTGCAAACAGCTTGTTTTTTCTTAGAGTTTCAAGCACCTCCTGTAATAATCTCAAATGAGTTTCTATGCTGGTACTATACACCAATATGTTATCAAAAAACACCAACACTCCTTTCCTCAATTTTGGTGCAAATAGGTCATTCATAAGGCATTGAAAACTGGCTGGTGCATTAGTTAGTCCGAAGGGCATAACTTTGAACTCAAAATGGCCATGATGTGTTCTAAATGCTGTTTTATGCTCTTCTCCTTCCTTCATTCGAATTTGGTGATAACCAGATCGCAAATCAATCTTTGAGAAGATGCTGGCTCCTTTCAATTCATCCAATAGGTCATCAATGACCGAGATAGGATACTTGTTTTTAATTGTGGCTGCATTTAACTTTCTATAATCCACACAAAGTCGCCATGACCCATCTTTCTTCTTCACAAGTAATGCAGGGGCTGCAAAAGGACTTTGGCTTGGGGTTATGATAGAATTATTTAGCATTTCCTCCACAATATCTTCAATAGCAGTTTTTTGTACAAATGAATACCTATAAGGTCGTAGGTTCACGGGTTCGGTTCCTGATTTCAATGGTATGGTATGGTCATTCTTTCTCTTTGGGGGTAGTGATTTTGGCTCTTGAAATAGGTCACTGTAACTCTCAAGTAAATGTTCTAAAGGTTCTGACATTAATACTTGACACTCATCTTTCTCTTCTTTCCTCTGATCAATCATCAAACACAACTCCATACTTTTCAAATCATGCATTACCTCTCTCTTTTCCCCTGCCAGCTTAACTTCTTTATTTCCCCAATTAAATTTCAAGGTTTTGCTCTTCATATCCAAAAACAGTGGACTGATATCTTCCAACCAGTCATTGCCCAATATCATATCATAAACTCCTAACTCAATCAATCTCAAATCAGATTTGAAATGATAACCCTGCACTTCCCACTTGACCCCAACACATTTGGCGTCACACTTCATCTTCTGTCCATTTGCTACAGTAACCATCATAGGAGAGGTTTTTGTAATGGGCAATTTAATAGATTCAGCCAATTTCAAGTCAAGGAAACTGGTTGTGCTACCAGTGTCGAGCAACATTAGAATTGTTCTCCCTTTTACAGTACCTTGAAATTTGAAAGTCTCGCCTTTAGTGCCTTCATTAGCTGCAGCCATAGATAGTGTGGCTGTTTCTTTTGGCTCCTCAGTTAACTCCAATTCTTCAATGCCCTTTGCTAGGTCATCTTCCTCAGCTTCGCTATCTGATATGGCCTCATCTTGTTCATTTTCTCTCTCAAATCCTTCTAGCTCAACAGCATTTAGGGTCTGTTTTCGGCACCTGTGTCCTGACTGCCATGGTTCTTTACAATAGTGGCATAGGTTATTGGGTTTGCTTGGGGTTGCATTGTAATTTTTTCGATTTTGGTTTGATGTTTTGAAATGGAAATTTGTTTTGTTGGGATGAAGTGAGGGCTGGTTTGATTGCTGGTTTGGGTATGGTTTAATGGTTGGTTTTGGTCGCTTGTAAAGCATCTCATACACTAACTCTTGTTTAGTTGCCATCTCATATGCCTCTTGTAGTGTTGTAGGATTGGTTGCACCTACTAAAAGCTTTATTTCCTCTTTTAAACCTCTAAGAAAATTTTGCTTAAAATAGGCATCATCATACATTGGATTCTCTCTCAACATCATTACTCTCAAATCCTCAAACTGAACCCGATATTCTTCCACTGATCCTTTCTGTTTTAAGTGCTTGAACTCCTCTATCACTCCTAATACCCCTTTATTTTCAAACCTTCTTATGATCTCCAACACAAACTCCTGCCAATTAATTGGATCTCTATTCACCATCAAGCTTTGAAACCACCCCTCGACTTTATCCCGTAAGTGCATAGCAGCTATCCCCACTTTATGCATTTCTGGCACTTGATAAATTTGAAAGTAGTACTCACATCGCTGCACCCATGCTCTAGGATTGTCACCATAAAATTGAGGAAATTCTATTTTAGGCAAATGAACTGTAGGATGTGAAATGTTATGGTTGCCCATGGGACGGTTGTGTTGGTAAGGTTGAATAGGTGGCCAAAATAAAGGGTTGTTTGGATAGAAGTTTGCGTAAGTGTTCTGTGGTGGGGGTATGTGAAAATGATGATTTGGAAGAAAATTCATAACTGGTTGCTGAGGGTTAAATTGGAAGTTCGAGTTGTCATTTGGATAAGTAGGGTTATGTGTATAATTAAGGGTGGCTGTGGTATTTGAAATTGAACCATGGGTATTAATGTTTCCATTTGTACCAGTAGTGACAGAATTTTGTGGAGGTATTGTTCTTTGGTTTAAAATTTCTGCATCTACCATAACTGGGTTGGGGATTATTGGATTACTAACATTGGATATGTGATTTTGCCTTACAGGTGACATTCCTAGAACTGATGTTGTTGAAATTGATGAAGCAAATGGTTGTGTTGGAGTAATAGGGTCAGAAACAGAAGATGGACCGACACCTACTACATTCTTATCCTTTCTTAAAGCCGTTGCCAACATGTCAGAAAACTGTTCCTTGAAGAACTCCTTTTGTTGACCAAATCTGGCATCTAACTCTTCCCTCCAAAGTTTAGTGCTTCCTTCTTGATCGGATAAGAGTTTCTTCATCAATTCTTCTTGACTTGCTATTTTCTCTTTCATCTTCTCTTGTTCTTCTCTCAATTGTGAAAATTGAAGTTGAGATCTGGTTGCGTCAGCCATAGCCGGTGGTTGTAAAATTTTGGCGCCAAGAAAGAGGCTCGGATACCAACTTGTCACAATCTGGATTGTGATGCTTGTAATTCAATTGTTGTTTTTTTTTGTGATTTTGATGTAAAAGAGATGAAAATAAATGAAAACTGGAAACGTAGTAAAGAGGAAGGAATAAACAAGTTTTATAACTGATTTTTCATTACCCTGGATACATGATATTGTACTTTAAATAACTATTACAGACACGGTTCTTAACTTCCTATAACTACCTAAATTAATTAACATATAAGCCCATTAAGAAATAAAAGGAAAAAGAAATAAGATACATGGCCCAAAGGCCCAATATTCACTAACGCCTAAAGACTCTCCTTCTTCACTGTCTTAATCATATGAGCCGCTACATATAACTTATTCCAAACATCTCATAAAACCTTATCTCCGTTTCATATTTGATGATGGATGATCATGTTTTGTAATAGAGAAATGTTGTTCTCTTATTGTTATAAATTTGTGTATAAGATTTCATGCATCTTAATTGAATTTGCTTGAAATAGATAAACAAATTTTGAATGACAAATATATGTAAGACTTCACATAAAGTATTTGACTATTATGTAAAATAGTTGCTTAGTCGAATATAAACAAGAATCGCATTATGAGAGTCTACGTAACGTGGAGCTCGTAAATCAATTTGATTGCAAATCAATTGAAATTCATGCGAATCGTGTTTGTTAAAAAACAAAAGCGCCTTTGACCTACGAAGGTTTAAA
This sequence comes from Rhynchospora tenuis, assembly GCA_027725995.1. NCBI lineage: Eukaryota > Viridiplantae > Streptophyta > Magnoliopsida > Poales > Cyperaceae > Rhynchospora > Rhynchospora tenuis. The sequence continues at coordinate 66,325,117 of CM050889.1, read as the reverse complement.
GGACAAGTAACTTGATTAAAAACTAATACATATTGATGTATATAGATCAAAAGCATTTGTGCAATTGAAAGGTTGTTGATACTTTACCACTTGACCAACGATCATTGTAGATATTAACGTATCTATTTGATATGGTATAAGTATGAATCTTTTGACAAGGTCAAAAGAATTTCAAGAGTAAAGTTGAAAAACTATTCAATAAGAGCAAAAGTCTTAAGATGGATCATGGTAAATAGTTAAGTCATATAGTTTGATATATTGCCTAAAGAGTATGAAAGACGTTTCACTACTCGCTCCATGAGGAACATTGAAAAATGTATCCAAGGATGAAGGTATCGAACATTGTTTGATGTAGTTCGATCGGTAATAAATCAAATTGACTTGTTTGACTCATGTAAAGGATTGTGTTTGAGGACAATATTGTTTACACTGAATAAAAATTCCATCGAAGTCTATTGAGAAAGATATCTTACGAGATTCGATCTCTAGGTATATTGTTTCTCAAGATTTGGTGTTGAGAAGCTTATTTCAAGGTTCGATTGATTGATAAGCTTGGACTCAAATAAGACGCTTATTATTTTGTAGGATATCTTGAATTAGCCAAAAGGGACTACTTATATGAACATGATAAGAACAAGGTAGTTGTTGCTCATCATAACATAATCTTAAAGAATGATATTCTCAAGAAGAAGTAGTGGGAGTAAAGTGAGCATTAAAGGAGTTTATGCATCACTACAAAGAAGTACCTTTATAGGGAAATTGTCACTCCATACATGGTGCTTAGTGGGAGTTGAGCGGAACTTAACTCACAAGCGGTTGTGAAAGGAAGAAGTTTATAAGCACGCTCGCTTCTAAAGAGTACTCAAACATCTCACGAATGGATGATGTTAGAGAAACTCGTGCAGTACATCAGGATCAAGAACTTATTCTACAAGATGTTGTAGAAGTAGTTTATTGACCTCAAGCACCAATCCTACAAAGATCAACGAGAGTGAATTGCCTAAACTGAAAAGTACATAGGTTTCACAACATCCTCATACTTGACATATGAGGATCCGTTGATAAATAAAGAAGCGATGGAAAGACCCGATTCCACAAGTATGGTTTGAATCTATATGATCTTTAAGTGCAATCTATATATATAACAACAAGGTATAGACCTTGATTGATGTTCATGAAGGAGCAATCCATCTAGAACATATAGATCTTTAAAAGGAAAGATAGATATGGATAGCAAGTCGACTCTGTACAAAGCACAATTTCATGATTGATGCTATGTCTAAGTCGATAACAAGTTGACCATGTACAAAGCACGGCTTCTCGCTTGTAGCTATGTATAAGTCAATAAAGATCATTCTAGCAATAGTTATATTTCGTATATATAGATATATGGAAAGATACATCAAAACCGCCTTCTTCGATTGAATGAAGAAAGTTGTTGTGTATTTGACACAAACCAAGGATTTGTTGTATTGTTGGAAACATATATATACTTCAATAATCCATTAATGGATTGAAGCAAGTACTGTGGAAATTGGAATAAACATTTTGACAAGGAAGTCAAGGAGTTGCACTTCGTCAAAAGTATCTTATATAGACAAGATATTCAGTGGGAGCATGATTGTGTTACATGTATTGTACAAAATACAAGACATTAATTGGGAATAACATTAAGAAAATGAATATTGTCAAGATCTCATTGGAGAATGTTTTTCTCAATTGAGAACTTGGGTAAGTCACCTAAATCCAAGGAAACAAAATCTATGGAGATAGATTATGATGGATGTCAGGTTTGAGCAAAATGTGTATATAATGACAAGGTGTTATAGTTACACGAAAAGATAGACTCCTAGAAAGGATATCTAACCACGTAGTATGGCATACACTTGAGTTCTACTCGGTGTGTTGCAACTCAATTCGAGAAGAGTGCACGATACAATTCGAGCATCCTTCTGTCATGAGTTTCATTACGTTAGCCATACTTATGCACATGCCCCTATGTGTTGTACCCAAGGAGTATGACAATCAGTTGTCAAATAGATACAAAGAAAAACACATTTGGACAATAATCAAGGATGTCCTCGAGTATCTTAAGAGAAAGAGTGATATGTTTTTCCATCTGGTAAGATAAAAGAAAGCTCATATAAATTGATATATTGATACTAGTTTTCGAAAGATTGATATAAATACAAATGAGCTACATATTTTGTTTAAATGTGGTGTTGTAAATTTAGAAGGTGTTCTAAATGGGATATTACAACTGTTTCCGTCACCAAAACAAAATATATATAGCAACTTGTGAAGCAATGAAAGAATGTAGTAAGGATCGTGAAGTTCTCAGTCAAGCTAATATGGTTCTGTGCATCTCGAACCATAGCTTAAACTTGAAGAACCCAATATTAAATTAGTGAATCCAACTAAGATCTATGACAATGTCACTTGATCTCACATGATGATGATCAAGAACACATATATAGGAGTATATATGTATATAGGGTCAAACAAAATTGGATAGGTTTGCGGACACAGCGAACACTCTAACTAAACCTCTACCTTAAGCGATATACGAGATGCAATTGTGCATCCATACGTGATGGACGTATGAGTAACTTGCTTTAAGCGTATAATATTTTGAGGTTCGAGACATGTATATATATGGATATATAACATTGTTCTAAATTCTTCACTGACTAGAAGTCACTATTGATTGACTCTAGGCCAAGTGGGAGATTGTTGGAGTTATGTCCTAGAAGTCAATATTTAATGACTTATTTTCTTAGTTTATGTTAATGATGATATTTGATCATTTGTTCCTAGAGTTTATTATTGACAGATCATTCAGGTTGAGGATCTGAATTGTAGATCTCTGTGGATCATTCATTAGAATGACAATAATAAATCTAAATTATCCATAATCTTGATAATTAACAATGAACATTAATTATCATAAAAGATTAGTATGCAAGTTAAGTGATGATTAAGTTCTACAAATCATAGGTAAGGAGTTACAAACTTAATTGCATATGTGTATGTTATTGGAACATAGTACAGGACTTGACCCAATGAAATAAACATATGGATTGTGTTATGTGTCATTGTTTATTTCATATGAGTTTGATTCTAAGTTTGAGATGTTCACCTTTTCCACATGAGGATAGGTTCAATAAATATCGTCTAATGTTGATTCATGATAAAGGCTGCTATAAGGACTTTATTTATGTTCTCTTGAATTGTGCGGGAAAAAGTTGTTCATCAAGAAAATCGTATGTCCCTCATTAGTATACCTAGTGAGTGATGATATCTGTTTGGGCCCCTTGATGGAGTTGAATTGTTTGCTAGCAATTTGTACAATTAACTCTATATCAAGAAATGTATAATCTGCAAGAATGACAAATTCCTATCTTGGATTATACAAAGATATCGTGTGACATAAGAATCAAATAAAGAAATACTTTTATTTCTTATGCAGGATTGAGATATTGTAACGGTACATTATTTATACGAATTGGGAATCATAACGTGTTGCTAGATACCGCTTATGATTATTGGAAATAAATAACGATTTATTTCCATGGCCAACATAGTATAAATTCTCAAATAGGGTCGCACAAATAGGATTCTAACCACTTGGTGCATTTATTGTTTATTCAAAATAATGTGTATTGTGAAATGTGATAAGTTAATTAATTAATTATATACCGTTATGAACCGTTATAATTAATTAAATTAAAAGGATCATATGGAAATAATTTATTGCATTAGCTAATCATAGATTAATTATTAATGAGTTAATAATTAATTATGTTCAACTTACTTTAATTAGTTTGAGCTAATTGGGCTTCTATTTAATTGGTTAATTAAGGGCCCGATTTAAGGAAGAATAAAGAGAATTAAAAGGGATTCATTAATTGGTGAATTAATGAATAAAGGCCTTTTATTAAGATGGCCCAAGAAAGCCCATTAGGTGGCCTCTTAGGGTGGATGGCATACTTGTAAATAGTATGAAAGATGGATGAGAGTTGTTGGCTATATAAAGGGGTCACCAAGAGGAAACCCTAGCCGTCATTCTCTCCCATCCCATGCGCCTCCTAGCTGCCCCTCTTTTCTCTCTTCCAAGCTCATGTGTTGAGCACCCCACCTCTCTTCCTCTCCATTAAATAGTTAAGTAGAGAAGCAAGGTGATTAGCAAGAGATTCAAGAGAACTAGCATTCTCTTTGAGCTTGGTGGTGGGTCCTTGGTGGGCTAGAGGCGACTATTGGTGGTGGAGGAGGCGGAGCACGCACGCCACCGACTCCTACGCATTGGATCTAACCTCCTTGATACGATTCATGGAGAGGTAATGGTTCAATCCCTTTTCTCATGATGTGTGATTGCTTTAGCACTAGATCTATGTCTTGCTTGTTGTTTAATGGTGATTAATTAGTTGTAATTGATCCAAAAATTAAAAATGAGCATTTCCTAACATATATAATAGCTATATGCATATATCAGAACATATATCTTCAAGAGAAAGCATTACAGACTTTAGAAATGAGTATACAGTGCCTAACATAAGGTAATTATGCAAATTGCCTAAGTATCATAACTGTTATACTGTTGCAAGGATAGAAATATAACATATATAGTATATATGAAACTCAAATGCTCTGAATTATGCATATATATCATAATAATACCTATATACCCCTTCCTTTGACTCAATACTGAGTATATTAATGCACATAGTCAATCTATTCATGAAATACAGCATCAACACAACATTTATGGGCTCAGATCCCTATTTCTAAATATCAGTATTCCTAACAGTAAGCATCAACCTCAAATAACCCCCTATCATACATCAATTAATACCACAGAACCCCAATTAACCTCTATCAGCACCTTTATAACAAATCCCAGTATATTATAAGTATAAACAACAATTCTCAGAGCAGTTAATTACCCCTAATATCTAATATCAGTAGCTAAGTCTTTGTCAGTATCCAATAGTCACCACACCAGTTCCAGTTAACAGAAAATACCCATCAATATCATTACAGATTAATCAACCATAACATAAGCACAGATAATACGAAACCAGTCCTCACAACATAACACATAACAGTATAGATAAACCCTAAATCGAATTAATCATAGCCACAGTTAGAGAATTATACCTTGCATTTGATCGTTGAGGAATCTCCTCAAGAATTCAAGCACAACTAATGCCATAATCAACGTCAAGCTAATCAAGAACAAAACAACTTCCATAAACCTAACACTCACGGCAACCAAACCAAATCGATATCAATTACTAAAATTGATATTATAAATTCACAAATTAAGATTGAGAGCATGTTACCGTTCTCCAGCGCCACCTCAATCCGCCTGTCTCCTCCTCCTAATTTTCCCCAAATCCGAAACCCTAACTTATAGAAAACTCGACTTACCTGAGAGCAAAGGGAAGAGGAAGAAGACAGGACAGAGAGATGCAGTGGAGAGGATGCATGCGTGCCACGTATACCCCTCCATTACTCCTCTGACAGTCGCCATCGAGAGAGGAGAAGGAGCGACTGCCTTCCCGTGCGAGCACAGGGAAAGAAGCAGGAGGTGTCAAAGAGACAGAAGGCATCACTACGGCGCCTCACATTTCGACCATTCACAGAGTAACAGCGAGACAGAGAAGAGATGGCCTCGAGCACATCTCGAGAAAAAGAGAAGAAGGAGAAGGAAAGAGGCGGACATATCAAAGAGAAAGAGACGAAAGAAATTTCATCCTTTTCTTTTATTACTCTCCTTCAGATTTTCTGTGGCCAGATCTCTGTGGCTATTCTTGTAGCAATTGATTAAATAGCCTAATTTGTAAATTAGCTATTTCCTTAATCAAATTAAATCAAGCATTTTCCATTATCAATTCTTCGTGGCAATCATACAGAAAAATTCTACATTTCAGACTAAATATTTACAAGTTTTAAAACATAATTTTCCCACAAATTTTACTGTCAGATTTGATTTATTTATAAAAAAAATATCAATAATAAACGATCCTTTACTGGACAATTTCGGAACTTGGTTTACCATACGTCAGTCACTAATGTTACATTCCACCCCCCTTAAAATAATCGGTCAGTCCCCTGAACGATGCTTACCCGAATAATTCAGGATATTATTTTCGAATCGTGTCCTCAAGTTCCCAAGTTGCTTCTCGCTTAGAATGTCGTCCCCACTGTACCAGTACCAGAGGTATCGTCTTGGTCCTCAATTGTTGTATTTTCCGATCCAATATTCTCATTGGTTTCTCTTGATATGTCAGATCTGGTTCTACCCAGAGATTAGTGAAATCCAATCGATGGCTAGGGTCTTTAATATATTTCCTTAATTGTGACACATGAAAAACGGGATGTATCTGTGACAATTCATCAGGTAACTCCAGTTTATAAGCTACCTCCCCGACTCTTTCCTTGATTCTAAAAGGTCCTATATAGCGGGGACTCAGCTTTCCAGTCATACCAAAACGCTTAACTCCTTTCATAGGAGAGACTTTGATTAGCACCTGATCTCCCATATTGTATTGAATATGCCTTCGTTTCATATCCGCATACTTTTTGTACCGATCTTGTGCAGCTTTCAACCGTTTGAGTATTAATTAAGTCTTTTCTGCACATTCCGATACCAACTGAGGTCCAGTTGGATCGATTACTCCTTGTGGTTTCCACCAGAGTGGAGTCTTACACACTTCTCCATATAAGGCTTCATAAGGAGGCATGCCTAAACTGGCATGATAGCTGTTGTTATAAGCAAACTCAGCCAAATGCAGATATTGAATCCATGATCCCCCAAAACTAAGGATACATGCTCTCAACATATCTTCCAGAGTCTGGTTGGTCCGTTCGGTCTGTCTATCAGTTTGAGGATGATGGGCAGTACTGAAGGTAACATATGTCCCCATAGTCTTTTGAAATTTAATCCAAAATTTGGAAGTGAATCTAGTGTCTCTATCCGAGATAATCTCTCTTGGGCATCCATGATATTTAAATATGAAGTTCAGAAATAATTCCGCTAGATCAGATCCAGAATAATCCATCCTAAGAGGAATAAAGTGAGCAACTTTCGTTAGTCGATCTACGATCACCCAAATAGAATCATAATTGCCAGGTGCTCGGGGTAAACCCGAAATAAAATCCATAGTAATTGACTCAAACTTATGTTTAGGTCGTTGAAGTAATTGGAGCAATCCCGCAGGACGTTGTCGATCTGCTTTAACTTGTTAACAAATATAACATCGATGTACATAATCCGCCACTTCTCGCTTCATACGAGGCCACCAGAAACTTCGCTTTAAATCTTGATACATCTTGACTTCTCCCGGATGTATGGAATATCCGGAATCATGAGCTTCTAATAAAATCTTTTTCTTTAACTCCGAATGATTGGGAATACACACTCTATCTTGAAATCTTAGTATTCCCATTTCATCAATGGAGAATACAGAATCAGGTTTGGTCTTTGTATATTCCCAATATTTTGTAAATGCAACTTCCTTTTCTTGTGCAATCTTGATTTCCTGTGCTAAATCAACTTGTATTTCAATGGCATTTATGATCGGAGTATCAATTTCCATAGAATCCTTAGGGTCGTCTTTTTCTTTGATTATAGTAGTGAAAGATGCCATTACTTCTGGAGAAAATGATATTTCCAATTCCCAGCGTCGCATTTGTTCCAGTAGTTTCGGTTCTACTGTCATGATGCTTGCCATGTTTATATGGCTCTTCCAACTTAGAGCATCTGCCACCACGTTAGCTTTTCCAGCATAATATTGTATATCCAAGTCATAATCCTTGATTAATTCTAGCCATCGTCTTTGTCGGAGATTGAGTTCCTTCTGAGTAAATATGTACTTGAGATTCTTGTGATCTGTATAGATTTTACATTTTACTCCATATAGATAGTGTCTCCATAGCTTGAGTGCGAAAACCACCGCAGCTAGCTCCAAATCATGAGTTGGATAGTTTTGTTCATGTGGTCGTAATTGTCGAGATCCATAGGCTATTACGTGTCCGTCTTGAGTTAAAACACAGCCCAATCCGAGTTTGGAAGCATCCGTGTAGACGATATAATCTTTCCCCATTATTGGCATAACCAAGATAGGAGCGGAAACCAATCTTTCCTTCAATTCCTGGAAACTTCTTTCCTGAGATTCTTCCCATACAAAGCTATTATCCTTTTTAAGTAATTGAGTAAGAGGTCTAGCTATCTTAGCATAATTGGGTACAAATCGTCGATAATAACCCGTCAATCCCAAGAAACTTCTTACTTCTGTAACATTTTTGGGAGGTGGCCACTCCACAACGGATTTAATTTTCTCTGGATCCACCGCTAGTCCATCTTGTGAAATAGTGTGCCCCAAGAAAGAGATTTGATTCATCCAAAAATCACATTTTGAGAATTTGGCATAAAGTTTATGTTCCCGAAGTCGTTCCAAAACCATCTTTAAATATGTGGCATGGTCTTCTGAATTACGAGAGTATACTAGAATGTCATCGATAAACACTACTACACAAACATCTAACATATCCCGAAAAACTCGATTCATCAAATCCATAAAATCCGCTGGAGCATTAGTTAAACCAAAAGGCATTACTAAATACTCATAATGCCCATATCGGCTTCGAAAAGCGGTTTTTCAATATCTTCAGGCTTTATTCTTAATTGATGATAACCCGTCCTTAAGTCAATCTTAGAATAGACCGACGAGCCTTGCAATTGATCAAACAAATCATCAATCCGGGGAAGCGGATATTTATTCTTGATGGTCACTTTATTTAAATCTCGATAATCAATACATAACCGAAGAGTTCCATCTTTCTTTCTTATAAATAGTACTGGGGCTCCCCAAGGTGATATACTGGGTCTTATAAAACCTTTGTTTAATAAATCATCTAACTGGATCTTCAATTCTTTAATCTCAGCTGGCGCCATTCGATATGGGGCCTTAGAAATTGGTAATGTTCCGGGTTCTAAATCTATTGAGAATTCGATTTCTCGTGAAGGTGGTAATCCCTGGATTTCATCTGGAAAAACATCTGGGTAGTCTGACACAACGGGTATATCCTTAATTTCCATTGATTTGGACACAAGACTATGAATAGATATCAAATAAGATTTGCATCCAGCTTCTAATAGATGCCTAGTTTCCACGGCTGATATATAGGGAACTGAATCATTCGGTTCTCTACACCTTAAAACACTTGTAGTGCAATTAGGTAATTCAAATCGCACTTCTTTTCTTGGGCAGTTAATAACAGCCGAATGTCTCGTTAACCAATCAATACCCAACAGAATATCATAGGGTGTTATATCCATTACCATGAGATCAATTTCTAATTCCCTATCCGCTATTCTAATTTTTCGATTCCGACAATAAGCCGCCTTCTGAGTCGCTTGTCCCAAAGGCGTATCTACTTTCAAGGTATCCTCAGTTACTTCTATGTCCCAACCATACATTTGAACAAAAGCACTAGCTATAATAGAATGACTACATCCAGTATCTACTAGTGCATATGCGGGACAATCAGATATAAGCAGCGTACCTGCCAGCAGGTTTCCAGATTCCATCTGGCTACCTTGTTCGGTTTCTTCGTCTGCTGCCGCATCCGATCCTTGAGTTGCTTCTCCCGTTGTCTCTATTGCATTGACCGCAGTAGTCGGATTTGTCCTTCCTCCTCGATTAAATCCTCGTCCTCTGCCTCTAGCCGGTGAAGAGGATCTTCCTCCCCAATACGAACTAGTTCCAGGGGTAAAGCTAGCCTGTGGGGTCGCTGGCGCAGGCATTGGGCAATTTCGGGCCCAATGGTCCAGACTTCCACACCGAAAACAAGATTGGTTCTTGTATCTACATTGGGATTCGGCATGTGGGAGTTGACACTGTCTACACCAAGCTCGCTCATATGGGGTAGCAGTAGATCGGTTTTGGGGTAACGGAGGTCTATGTCCCCGATTAGCTCCCCGACCACGTCCTTGTTTAGCATGATTACGCTTAAACTGAGCCTTCTTTTGTCGATATGACTCAGCTTGTTCTGCTGCATCCATAATTGTTTGGATTCCTTGCACATTGGGATTATCAACGACTACGGCTATATCTGGATTTAATCCATTCAAATATTGTCGTCTGAATCGAAATTCATCATCCCTGATATCGGGAGCATATTGAGCACCAGTCAGAAATAAGTTATTATATTCCGCCACAGTCCGATGGGCTTGACGAAGATTAACAAACTGGGCTCTCATTGCTTCCCTATGCATCGTACTGAGAAATCTATTTCCAAATTGCTCTTCAAACCATTCCCATGGAATTCGAGCGGCTTCACCATCGTAACTCCGTCGAACTCCATCCCACCAGAATCTAGCAGCATTTGTTAGATAATACGCAGCTAATTCCACTTGCATTTCAGGTGCAGCCCGACACACCACCAGACGGGATTTAACAGCTGCTAACCATTCCTCAGCAGCTCGATATTCTCCGTCTCCATTAAACGATGGTAGTCCAAGTCTAGCAAAGGAATCAAATTGTTTCCGGAACTCATCTTCGGCATTATCACGAGGTCCTCCCTAGCCATTCCTACCAGCCATTCTTCGTCCTCGTTCATAAGCCGTTAGAAGTCTATCCACTTCTTGATCCAGAGGTTCAGTGGGTACTTGGGACCGTCTTCCTGGACACGCTCTTCTTTGACTCATTCTAGTTTACCTTCACAGACAATTAACAGTGCTAGGTTAGATTTCGAATTTTTCATTTTTTCTTACCAGTTCCCGACTCTAAGTGTTCTTGTCTCGTCTTTGCTCAATATCCCCGATTTCAGACTTGTCATGCTACATATTCTCGCAGAATATTGTGTAATTGCTCTGATACCACCCCAGAGGAGACTGTCACACCCCGACCTGGAATGCTGACGTCTTCTCCGCCACGAGAATGACAAGTCATTCCCGTAAGGCTACAGACAGACAGTCAAAATTTTTTCTTCATTTCATTATTTCATTTTCTTGATTACGGCCCAGAAAATTTCACAATGAACAAACCAAACTTTATTTCATTTCACACATAGCATTGTACAAGTTTTTATTTCACTCATGGAAAAGATAAAAACACACTTAAGCTTAGGCTTATTATTTATTTATAACCTAATACTGGTTCACTCGTCTCACTCTATTTACATTTGTACATATATGACAACCACCCCACTTACCACTTGCCGCCGATTTCCACAAGCCCGATTAAGACCTAACAACTATAATACAAAACTGTCACAAGACATAAAACTTTTCCCAACAAAACCCGACACAAGACATCACCACGACAACAACAACCATACACTATCGCTCCCCGCGTTTACGCTTCCGCGGAGTGATCCTCGAACTCAGGTTCGACCTCCATCTCACGCGGCGGACTCGGAGGAGGAATCACAAGATACAGATACGCCAAAACATCGGGAAGTTCATCAAGATACAGAGCTAAAGTAGCATTACAATTTAAACTCGGGATATGAACAGCAAACTGAAGACAAGAGCACTCAACTGTAGCTATGGACCTTCGCCTAGCACCATTTCTACGTTCCTGGAACCCTCAAATGAGGCAATACAAAATTCGGATGAGAATTTAATCTCAGTGCGGGTTTTAGTTCCAGTACGCGGATTCTTGGTATGAACCGGTAACGGAATTAATACCCTTTTTAATTAAAAGAACTTTGGAAATCATTAATCATTTTCAAATCATTTTCCAAAGCATATTTAATCAGAAATCATAAATGATTTATACCGTAGGCACAAGCCGCAACGGTCCGATAACAGGCATACTGCAACATGAAATATGCATCAATTCAAATCAAGCATAACTCATTAATCACAGAATTTCAACAGAGTTCAGTATACACTCAAGTTCTTTAACGGCCCAACAGAATCAGAAAGAACTCTTCCCACACCATAGGTCCAACCCTAGGTCCAGATTCCAGAGGGAATTTCCAGTAATTAAAAGCGCTAATAATTCCGGCCGGGCAGGTGGCCAAACCATACTCCGGAGAGCGATACTTATCATAGTTATGCTATGCAGACTGATTAAGAATGGTCCGATTTAATTCAAATCCGATTCTTCTATCACAAAGGATCTTTATGCAATTAGATCAATTTACGGAGCCATTCCAGTCTTTTAAGATAATCCGACTTACTCAAATGATCAACAATCGGAATTCTATGTCGGACTATATTCATTTAGTTGGATCAAACGAACAATTTGGTTCAACATGCGTTTTCATAATTTCGGGGGTCCCTATTGACTACATGTAAATAGAAATTCTTTTATCAAGGGATGATCAACATGCAATGCATGAATTTAAATGTACCGAAATCCGAGTTCTAACAAAGATTCCACGTATCCGCACCTTGCTTGATTCAGATATCCGGGGGCACTTCAGTGTCCGTTCCTGTTTACATATTACAGATCAAGTATCGTTATTACATGTTTAACGGGTTCCTTAAATCCGTTTGGTAAACCACGATTAACTAAGTCTGGTAACTTATTGGTAACTGGACTGTACGTTTTTGGTTCCAAGTCCCTTAATTATCGTTATAACTTTTAATTATTACTTTAATTGTCCGTATTGATGTTTAATTGTACGTTTCCTAATATCGAGAATCAATAATCAGAAATAACAGAAATATCATACAGAAATGTAGGAAACTCAATTAAAACATAACAAAAAATAGAAATCAGAAGTTATTTGTTTATTTTTGCGGGATCAGATAGTCTGAATAATTTGCCACGTATCCGTTCTTTTTGAAAGTCAGACTAAATTTCATCATCTCCCTAAAAAGCCCATAATCGATAGTTAAACTAAGTACATTGTTTCCAAGTCGTTTAGTTTAACAGAAATCCGTCATTAGCTTTATCTAAATCCGAAAGCTAAATCAGAATCCGAAATTATTTCCGAAAATCAAGCCCACAATACATCTCGACCAACAGGCCTTATTTCTTTTTTTTTTCTCGGCCCATAAAGCAAAAATCGAACCACAGCCCACAACAGATATCGCAACAGCCCAAAACAAACAGGGTTCAACCCAGTCAATCTGACCCAGTTGACTGGGTCGATGCGTAACGGGTCCGCCAGAGATCCAAAAATGGATCCGAAATCCTACAGTTAATCAACCCGATCCATTAGCCACTCAATTTATACATATAAGTCCACAGATTTATTACAAACCTCAAATTTTTACATCCAAGCCCAGAAATGTTCGTGAATACCTCCTATGTTAGAAACAAATCCTCAGAAATTTACAGAAAAACCCAGAATGCACTTTCTTTTTACAAATCCATCCCCGAACCATGCAACTTATACCAGTATGGTATTGATCCTTCATATTTTCATATAATCACATCTAACATAAGTCCAGAACCCCATATATACTAGCTATTACTCAGTATACACCCAAATTATAAGATTTTACAAAGTATAAAGCCGTGACCCGAAACAATATGGATTATAAGTACATAAAACATAATCTTACAATTATATAAGCCAGAAATCTGCAACTCTCAACACCCAACATTTTTTTCAACCTATAACCCTTAAAATTATGCTTCTTTCTTAGAAAAAATATATCAACAAGGTTTATATAGCAACATATATTTGAAATATGCATATATGCTAACTCAAATCGTGTACAGTGGCTGCACAGAGATACTAGAATATACATACATGTTCAAACTATGCAAAATACCTATTCCTTTATTAGAAAAGTATAGAACAAAGTTCATCTATATTGAAACATGCACATATGCCAGATAAGACTTAGTATAATGATGAAATGCTTTAAACTAATACATATAAGTTCATAATATGCCAAGTACCTAAGTTCCATGAATTCTAGAACAAGTAAACATATATATCAAATATAAATCATAGCTCATACTGTATATAAGTAAATAGGACATATTTTGAAAGTATTCCAGTGAGAAATCATGCAATAATACTAGTTTAGCTTATATATAATAGCTATATGTATATATCAGAACATATATCTTCAAGAGAAAGCATTACATACTTTAGAAATGAGTATACAGTGCCTAACATAAGGTAATTATGCAAATTGCCTAAGTATCATAACTGTTATACTGTTGCAAGGATAGAAATATAACATATATAGTATATATGAGACTCAAATGCTCTGAATTACGCATATATATCATAATAATACCTATATACCCCTTCCTTTGACTCAATACTGAGTATATTAATGCACATAGTCAATCTATTCATGAAATACAGCATCAACACAACATTTATGGGCTCAGATCCCTATTTCTAAATATCAGTATTCCTAACAGTAAGCATCAACCTCAAATAACCCCCAATCATACATCAATTAATACCACAGAACCCCAATTAACCTCTATCAGCACCTTTATAACAAATCCCAGTATATTATAAGTATAAACAACAATTCTCAGAGCAGTTAATTACCCCTAACATCTAATATAAGTAGCTAAGTCTTTGTTAGTATCCAATAATCACCACACTAGTTCCAATTAACAGAAAATACCCATCAATATCATTACAGATTAATCAACCATAACATAAGCACAGATAATACGAAACCAGTCCTCACAACATAACACATAACAGTATAGATAAACCCTAAATCGAATTAATCATAGCCACAGTTAGAGAATTATACCTTGCATTTGATCGTTGAGGAATCTCCTCAAGAATTCAAGCACAACTAATGCCATAATCAACGTCAAGCTAATCAAGAACAAAACAACTTCCATAAACCTAACACTCACGGCAACCAAACCAAATCGATATCAATTACTAAAATTGATATTATAAATTCACCAATTAAGATTGAGAGCATGTTACCGTTCTCCAGCGCCACCTCAATCCTCCTGTCTCCTCCTCCTAATTTTCCCCAAATCCGAAACCCTAACTTATAGAAAACTCGACTTACCTGACAGCAAAGGGAAGAGGAAGAAGACAGGACAGAGAGATGCAGTGGAGAGGGTGCATGCGTGCCACGTATACCCCTCCATTACTCCTCTGACAGTCGCCATCGAGAGAGGAGAAGGAGCGACTGCCTTCCCGTGCGAGCACAGGGAAAGAAACAGGAGGTGTCCAAGAGACAGAAGGCATCACTACGGCGCCTCACATTTCGACCATTCACAGAGTAACAGCGAGACAGAGAAGAGATGGCCTCGAGCACATCTCGAGAAGAAGAGAAGAAGGAGAAGGAAAGAGGCGGACATATCAAAGAGAAAGAGACGAAAGAAATTTCGTCCTTTTCTTTTATTACTCTCCTTCAGATTTTCTGTGGCCACATCTCTGTGGCTATTCGTGTAGCAATTGATTAAATAGCCTAATTTGTAAATTAGCTATTTCCTTAATCAAATTAAATCAAGCATTTTCCTTAATCAAATTAAATCAAGCATTTTCCATTATCAATTCTTCGTGGCAATCATACAGAAAAATTCTACATTTCAGACTAAATATTTACAAGTTTTAAAACAAAATTTTCCCACAAATTTTACTGTCAGATTTGATTTATTTATAAAAAATATCAATAATAAACGATCCTAATTTATTTACCGGACAATTTCGGGACTTGGTTTACCATACGTCAGTCACTAATGTTACAGTTCTGCAAATGTAAATTAGTCAATCCAGGACCACCGACATGTTTCGGTAAGCATACTCTGTTCCAAGAAAGTATTAACAAACAACTGCAGCAATATATGAATTGCATATATGTGTTAACAGACAATTCCAGCAATATTTATTCTCTTCGTTTCATCCAGATTTCTAGGCACCCGATTTTTTTATTTGAGTTAATTAGATTTGTCATGTAAAAATTTAAAATTAGCAAAATAATTTATGTCACTAAATGATAAATTAGTTTTATGTCATTATAAAATAGTAAAAATTAGTTTTATACCATCGACAAATTAATTTGCCAATTTTACCCTTTTTAATATGCCACTACAAAAATATCATCACGAAATGATAAAAAATAATTTTATGTCATTGGCTGCTTAATATAGCCATTTTACCCTTTCAAACAACAAATTTTCTCTCTTTCTTTGTTTTGTTGTTTGAAATTTTCCCTCTTTCTTTGTGCATATGTCCTCTCTTTTTTAATGCCCGTCTCCAAATGTAGACCTCTTGAATTCTTTAAAATCTGTCATCTCTCTCTGCTAATGTAAATGACAGAAGAATAGAACATATTAAAAATAAAGAGATCTGCACAAAAGTAATTATACAATTCTGTTTGCCAACAAATTACGTGCAAAATTCTTAACCGTATATGTTAACAAGTTTATTTATTCACCTGATAGGGAACAATTCTTATTTTCAAATATAAGTAGCATATGGTTCTTAATCTTATATGCAAAATATTTTAATTTTATATGAAAAGTAAGTTTGGATTTTTTTTTCCCTTTCGCCATTAGAGACCAGGGAGGATGATGGAGACTTTAAAAAGGATAATTTGGAAATTTCTAAAAATAATGACAGAATTTACAATGGCAATTTTAGAATTTGTGATGTTTTTGGAGAAAACAATGAAATAAATCTAATTATTACAATTTCGTAATGGCATAAATCTAATTACCCATTTAACAATGACATTTTTTAAATTAACAACTTTTTATGATGGCATAAATCTAATTATTCTTTTTTATTTAGATTCCCAAGTAGAGAATTAATTACGCACCCGTTTTCATGTGCGCTATTTGATAATATCATTCTTAAACGGGCCAGCTAAATACACCAGATTCTATTTGACAGCCGCTGTCAAACTATCGAAAAAAAAAATCTCCAGATTTATCATCCGAAAAAATTACAATATAATTAATTATGTTTTTATTACTAAAATAATCAGAATTATATAAATAGATTTGCACTATCGTTATTTCAAAATCCCACACCAATATCGGATTTTACAAAACCGATATTATCCAATGTGTCTTGTGAGTTAAAATAATAAATGTTCTTAATGTTTTTAAAGAAATTTTAATATATTTTATTCATTAAAAAATAATATATATTTGTTTTGAATGTATTTATGAAAAAATTATATATATATATATATAGTGAATGGATAAAATACACTGATGTGTACGGATCGTCTCCGTACACATGAGTCGTTTTTCAAGATCCAAAATTCAAATGGCCAATCTGAACCGTTCAAGTTGTTCTCCATATTGAAAAACACTTGGAGACCAAATTTTATATTTTTTCGAATTTTTTTACTATATATAATGACATTTTCAAATATTTTTTCGAATTTTTTTACTATATATAATGATATTTTCAAATTGGAGGGCTTGAAATACTCCAATTGTAGTGTTTTTTGAAAATATCATAATATATAGTAAAAAAATTCGAAAAAATGTAAAATTTGGTCTCCAAGTGTTTTTCAATATGGAGAACAACTTGAACGGTTCAGATTGGCCATTTGAATTTTGGATCTTGAAAAACGACTCATGTGTACGGAGACGATCCGTACACATTAGTGTTCTATATCCATTCTCTCTCTCTCTCTCTCTCTCTCTATATATATATATATATTTCACTTATAATAAGTGATTGAAGAAAATAATTTTATTTAAGTTTTGATATACATGAATAGTTTCTTGGAAATAATTTGTTAGGTAGTTAGGCGATTTTCCGTTATTTCTCTGTTTTACGTTAGATTATGAAAATCACAGGTATCAAAGTAGAGTCACCCTAACATGATTTTTCTTGTATTTTTTCAAACTATATTTCACATAGTTTTTCAATCCCGAAAACTAAAAAAATTACAATAACGATTTCTCGGAAATGATTTTTTATGTACTTTGACGATTTTCTTGTTAGGAGTAAGGTTATGAAAATCACAAGTATCAAATTAGAGTTGCTCGTTTACATAATATGATTTTTCACAGATTTTTTTCTAAAAAAAATTGAATAGTTTTTCAATTCAGAAAAATGAAAATCCCACACTACATGGCTAAGAGCTTTGTTATTGTGTGACCCTTGGAGGACTTATGCCATGTTGGCCATGAAAAATAAATCAACATTTATTTCCAATATTCATAAGCGGTATCTAGCAACACGTTATGATTTTCAATTAACATAAATAAATATTATACTTTTATAATATTTCAATCCAGCATAAAAAATATAAAATTTCTTTGTTTTGATTTTTTGTCACATGATGTCTCTGTATAATCTAAAACAAGAATGTGTCATCCTTGCAGATTATACATTCTTTGATCTAGAGTTGATTGTATGAGTTGCTGGTGAACAATCCAACTCCATCAAGGAACCAATAGATACCATCACTCAATAAGTTTACTAATGAGGGACATACTATTATCTTGATGAACAACTTTTCCTTACACAATTCAAGAGAATATTTAGTCTGTATATATAGCAACCTATGACACCCCGCGGCGTGCCGTGACTAGACGGTGCACGACGGCGTGCCCGCCGCAGATGCCCTCGCACCCGCAAGGCTTACCAAGACTTAATTAATTCCAATTGTCAACTTAAAATATAAATAGCCAATCAAAAGTTATTTAAACAATTAAGTTATAAAAGCCAAACTTAAATTTATAAAGAAAAATATGAACTTAAAAATAAGATATGCACTGCAATTGTCTGGTTCATATATTTTGGTTTCTAACATATAGTCCAACAGCCTACTAATCATCCTGCTGTCCCGCACTCGAATTGAAACCTGGAACCCACAACCACCGTGGAAACAATGCAAAAAGCAAAGAATGAGATATATATAATTTATCTCAATGTGGTAATCAGTTCGAACCACACGAACAAGCTTACATGCTTCAGAACTATTTACCGATTGAGGTAGAAAACACATAATTTATAAAGAAAATATCAGTACATTTTATAATATAATACAAGATGACAACGTGAAGATGCAATGCAAGTGAACTCGAGATATTAATCAATTTGGAAGATCACATACAAATAGTAGTACAAAAGTGTCGGTTCAACTTGGTCAACTACATAATACTGAGGTTGGTTTAATATCGATCAATCAAATCAAAACAAAATTATCTCGAAGGATCCATCTCTCCTTGATTAGAGGACACTGAGTATACAATGGAACATATATTGTATATGGCATCATATCATAATCCAAACAAATAGATAAGCAAACGGTACTATACTATCAAACTACGGATATAAGCGCTTACTCAAGGAGACTGACATGTCAGGGAGCTACCCAACGTCCAACCCAACCAATGTCATTTCAACGCACAAAAGTACCAACAATTATCATCATTTATTCAATTCAGAACCATCTCAACATGCAATGATAATATTAACTAATATAAACCAAATGATACAATCAAATATGCGTATAATTATCAATTCAAAGTATACAATATATTCATGCGTAAATAATTTCTAATATGTAATCAAGTTGTGTGAAATCCACGCGTGAAAATCAAGCAAATAATCAATAATTCTCAGTCGTGTCGGCCGCCTCGACTCCGAAGGCGAGAAGTCACTTTTCGACTAAATTAAATTTTGCACGCCGCTACCAAATGGAAAAGTTACTCTTATGTTCTTCTTTATTTTTCTTCAAGCAAAATATTTTGGGTTGGAAGGTGGTTTGATTCATACGACTCAGAGAAAAAAGGAATGAGGGGAAGGGGTATTTATATATGGTATACTTGGGTTCTAAGTACGGCTCTTTTTTTTTTTTTTATTCTTTCCCAGCCAATAAGAAAAAAGGAGATAACAATTGGGATGAGAACAAGGCTAAGTCGATTGGTGAGCATTCTTTTATATTATCTTAAATTGAATCGGATATGATCAAAGATTCAAAGGAGTATGGTGCCAAAACAGATAAAAGACCAAATAAATTCATACAAATCCGGTCAACGAGTCAGAGGAAATTCAATGTTCATTCTTCAAGTAAAAACTGGTCAACATTCGGATGAGATGAAAATAAAATAAAGAATATACTTGATTGATATATATCAAGCTTTTAAAAAACGCCGTTTTTTCCGAAATAACGGTATTTTGTATCCCACCGCACGAACGTCACAGAAAAAAGCGACAAAATAACGTAACGCGTCATTTTTATTTTTTCGGCGATTAAACGCGTCATTTCCGTTTTTTCGACGACAAAAAGTTATTCTAGTTTTGCCCATGATCATGAATATTTTAGTTGACATATGTATTTTGGAATTTTTATACAATGAATAAAGTTTTGTACTTCAATATCAATAAACAATAATGGTGAAAAATGACAAGTTATCTCAAATTTGAAGAATATAATATATAGAATATTATCAATCTGAAGAATATAGACCCAAAAGAAGAATATTTAAATAGGATCATTATCACCGTTTTTTCGCCGTTTTTTCACCGAAAAAACGCCACACCGTTAAATCAAGTTCGGACCATCATACCGAAAAAAATGCATTTTAAATGCTAAATTAGACTCCAGCACATAGATGGCCTGTGTGCTGAAGTTTTTTAACCGTCCGATTAGGAGATAGATGAGATCTTGCGGTCTAGATTTGGGCGCTGAGGAAGCGAAAACTGGACTCCGACTCTATGTTATTTTTTTAATTTTTTCGTTTGTTCTCCGTTTTCTCAACGTGCCTAATTCTTCTCCTCCTAGATCGAACCATTAAACCACTGTAGTTCGCTCCTTATGCCTTATCCCTTCGTCCCCAACTGTGCTCCCCCACCTCTCCTAACTCCTCTCTTTCTTCTCGTAAAAACTCTCCACCTCTTCTAATCCTAAATCTCTCCAAGAAACTAAGCGTCGCTGTCAGTTTTGGAGTGGTGATAAGTAATTTCCCACCATCGTGACGAAACCCTAGATAGCTTGTCGGAAGGTGCAAATGGCCGGTGACAAGTAATTTTCCACATTCTTTTACCCCCAATCATGTGTATTTTGTCTTTTTGTAATCGTTTTTGGTTCATTTTTTTTTCATTTAGGGTTTTCCCCTTTTCCTTTGTTGCTAATGTTGAATTCTGATTTAATTGTTTGTCGAAATTTGCATGAATTGCCATGTATTTGGTTGTCTAAATTTTGGCCTGGAGCTTGTAAAAATGTGCATGAATTGTCTAAATTAATTTTATCCACTTTTTCTAAATTTTGGTAATTCGTAAATTTCATGGGTATGTATGCGTTCTACTTTCACTACCTAACCACCTAATGAGACCTGACATCCAACTTTCATCTAAATTTACTAGCACAATTACTTGAACCCAATTTGTAATGATAAAAAATTTAGTGGCATAAGTACTTGAACCATACCATAGATGAACCCGAAATAAAGGTTAAGATATGAATTTCAGTATGTATTATGTCTGTTGCTTTCTAAATTTGCATGAAATCAGCACAATAAGAGTAGCATTAAAAAGTTCACCATTACTGTTCCTCTTACCAGAACAAGATAATCAAGTTATTTTCAAAACATGTTTGGAATATGTTACACCATTAGTCTTTTACCTTTTTCTCTTTTGAATTTCTCAGGACCTGGTTCCTTGCATGTGCATGGATTTCTACTAATTGACGTCAAATTGTTCTCTTTTGTATAACTCTCTTCCACAACCAAGGTGTTCTCCTAGAAGCAGTGAATCCATTCAATTTCAAGGGAACATTTCAAAAGCTTCAACTCGTTCCACTGGTTTGGGATCCACTACCTGATTCTGCTACTGGCTTACTGCATGGATGCACGGTGTTGTGTGAAATGCGAACCTATATAATAATCCTAATATGTAATTGGAATCTTATTATTAGTTTTTAAAATGACAAGGTTGTAGTGCTTTTCATTTGAAGTTCTTAAGAGTTGTACTTCCAGAAAAATGCTGGCATTTCTTTTCTTTTTATGAGTTGCAATTTTGAATGCTATAAATTTATAGAAATGTTGACTTAGATGTATTGTGATACATGCACTGCAGTTTAAATTTACAGAATGCACCTTTGATGATCTTTTGTTCTGATCTTTGGTTAATAGAATCAATTTATTTGTTAAATGAAACAAGCTCCTGGTGCTCTATTAATTAAATTAAAAATTAACTGGTACTAGTTAATCTGTGAATATGAAATCGAATGAAACAAGCTCCTGGTGCTCTAAAAGTTAATATGTCTGGAATCACATCTTAAAAAGGTTTAGAGTTTGGACAACTAAAAGTCTAAAACTAATTTTATCATATAAACATCACAATAATTTAATTAAAGAACAAGATCAGAGAAGCATATTAACCATCCATTAAGTAATGACAGAGAAGATAAAAACATATTAAGCATGTTAAGCAATGTCAAAGAAATATTAACCATCCATTAAGTAAAACAGAAGCATCCATTAACAAACAATATAGTATTCAAATAAAAATACAAGCATCCATTAACATCAACATTAAAAGTACGACACATTTAAGCATTTAACATCTCTAAATGCTCAGTGAAAGCACAATTCATGCATATCCACTACAGTGAAAGCACGCAGAGAAGCTGCCACAGACCCAGAATATTCAAGCATATTTGTTGGATCAACACTTGAACTGTTAGCATCGTCAACAAGTATATGTTTCACCCTCGGCACAATTGCTCCATTTAAGTACACAGTTTCTTTATTTCCCACAGCATCATCTTTCTGAGGTTGGTGCTACTGTATGCTAGGCTCTTGTGCATGTCATTCTCTTTTGATCCTAATCCTACATTGAGACAAGTTCGAAAAAGAAAAAAAAAATCATTTCACAAGTACTTCAGGCAACATGGTTCTCTACCAGAGTGTAAAATATATGTTATAAGACAGAAAAAAGTAAATGGCCTCGTAGCTCAAATGTGAGATACTAGGATGACTTCGAAGAGGCTAGAATTCAGTACCATTGGTACACTATTGGTAGGGACTCAAGAGCCATCTCCATTTGATAGAAAAAATCATTAAAATAAATACATGCTAAATTATAAACATTGCATCCTAGTTGAGTTCTTAAATATACCGACATCTAAACTAAAATTACATTTGAACCAAAATTAACAAGATACACCCATTCACCTTAAATCGAAATTAACCATATTAAACCAAAATTAAGCCAAAACTATACCGAAATTTCTAAGGAACAATGTAAACAAGTCTGTACCATCAATTTAGGTGGATCACACAGAGGTTAATTAGGAAAACGGATTTAAAATTAATTTTTCCCTTCAATCCTATAATTTCAATAAATTGTACAAAATCGAAAGAAGCAAATTCATTCCTTACTAATAATCTCATACTGTTACCAAAATCTAGGGTTTACTGCTCACGTGCTCGAAAACCAGTTAAATTCAAAATTAGAAACAAAATTAAGCAAACTCAAACCGAATTGGAACAATTTAAAGCCGAAATTGACTACACGGAAACAGAAAATAAGAGAGGGATCGGGCTACCTTTGTTTTTTCGCTGGAAGAAATGGAAGCAGCTTGTCTAGGATTTCAAGAGGAGGCGGAGGTGTAGATAGAGAAGAAATTTACTTGTAGTTGGGAGATGCAGCGAGAGAGAGAAGTCGTGTTTTTCTTTTTCCCCGATCTGTTAGACAGAGGAGTAAACGGAGAGTAAACGGTGGGAATTTGATTTCCTCTCTCCGCCAGCGTCTCAATCCAGACCATCTATTTTCCGATCCAACGGTTTAAAAACTTCAGCACACAGACCCTCTATGTGCTGGAGTCTAATTTAGCCTAGAGCAGCGTTCCGCTGCCAACATTTTACGCTGCCCCAAATGTCACCAATTATTGGCCGTTAGATCAAAGTTTGATAAACGGTTTTGATTCAAACTGTTGACAGCTCAAAAATTAAAAAATGATAAACTGATATTTATCTCTCCCAGTCTGACTACTACTCTCGCACTTTTTCTCTCTCGTTTGCGACCTTGTCTCCTACTTCAAGATACAACACATTGCTTCTCTTCAACTCTCAATCCCTAAAAGGCACTTATATCCGTCCTCTCCGACATCTCCCTCGTGCGCTTTCTATATCTTTGTTGGAATTTGGAGTGTGGAGACGTTTCTGTGGATCACAGAGAATCTGTTGTGGACCGCAGAGATTCTGTCGTGGACCACAGACTGACAGGCTCTATTTGCATCTCTTGATGAATAGATGCATGTGGCTCTATATATACACTAGTCTCTGATCTTTTAAATAGACTATTCAGTAGAACTCAGAAGAGAGACATAAGTGTAAGACATAGAGAGACCATATACTCCAAGATTTGTTCTTCTCCTTGAGGATCAAACACCATTAAAGAGATATCTTCTCATCTAGTCGGATTGAGGATTCCGATGTTGAGAAGAAGTCGAGTCTGGCACTTGTACTGTGAATAGTGTGAGATTGTTGTCAATCTCCACTGGCGATAGTAGAAGACGGGGCTATGGCGCAGCGAGAGCAAGCGGCGATGGCTTGGTGCGGAGGAAACCCCCAAATAAAGAGGAGATCCTAACACGTTTCCGCATTCGGTATGATTTATCGATTTCTTACATTGGTATCAGAGCCCTATTCCTCTTTTTCGATTTTAATGCACCATTAAAGCCTTGAGATTAGTATCTGGTTATTTTCTCTGTGATTTGTGTGCTTTATCTCGTGGTTTTTGTGAAGAAACTCCATGAAAACTCGAATCTGGTTTAGTCCAGAAATTCCCTGTGAGATAGTCTGACTTCACGAGAGCATAGCTTAAGATCTGTTACTCTGTTTCGAGTGAGGTTTATTCCATTGGAAAGTGCTTCGAGTCTACTTTCCGGAATGTCCAAGAACTCAAAAAATGGATAAGTGTACAGAAAGTTATCGCCATTTTACCGAAAGGGTGCGAGTCAGAATTCTCGTCACTGTATTGTCTGTGGACCGCAGAGGTGCTTCTGTGGACCACGACAGAATAGGCGTTCACGGGATAGATTATCTGTGGACCGCAGAGGTTCTTCTTTGGTCCACAACAGAACATGTGAATTTCAGACATATTGTCTGTGGACCGCAGAGGTTCTTCTATGGTCCACGATAGAACATGTGTATTTCGGACAAGATTGTCTGGGGTCCAAAGAGGCAGTCCGCAGTATAGTATGTGGACCGCAGAGATTCTTCTGTGGACCGCAGAAAAGGTCTGAAATGTAGTTTTTCGCGAAATAAAGACACATACTGACTTGTTATGGTTAGTAACCTCAACCAAATGCTATAGGTAGTACCAGTAAGCCCCAATTAACCATTATTTCTGGTTTAGAGAGTTCTTATGCTTTGTTTTGTGACTATTTGCAATATAGAACCCTAGAGACTATGTAGATTAGTTTCAGGTTGTGATTTCTCTTCAACGTGTGAATGAGAAAGTTGCAAAATATACCATATGCCGTGGTGGTATTTGGTAGAAATAAATACTTGTATGGTCTAATTGATTTTGAGGTTTGTCAAATTGCCAAAATCAAATTCCCAACGTGATAGACTAGTTGTGAACCATAACATGTTGGTTGTGGATCGCATCAGTTTTGTGTGGGAAACAGAGCTTGAGTTCTCTGTGCCTATGGAATGCAACATTTGGTTGTAGACCAAGATAGTGGTTTGTGGACCACAAACAAGGTCTTGTGGACCACATAATGCTATACAGACATACAATAAAGTCACAATTAAAGATAGAATTCGGCCAGAATTAGTAACACTTGACCGTTTGCATAACCAATGGTTATAGAGGTTATCTTGACGATAATCTTTGATAGTTTGGTAATTGGTTTGCCAAATTGTGTAAATGATAGCACATGTGGTGTTGTCATCGATTTGATGGTGCAAGTAGGTACCGTCTTACCAATTACATGTGAGAGTATATGTTGGGTGAATTTGGATTGGTAGACAAGAGTTTGTCTCATCCATATTCTAGAAATTTTGCATCAATTGAATTAATTGAAATCAATATTTCTTTGTTTGCGAGCGATGTCTGTTTCCATAGGTTCTTTCTCACTTGCTGTAAAGATAGTATTGATTTTAGATTAATTCTAGATTGGATGACAAAATTAGTGTTAGTACCAACCCATATTGTGTATGTCTCTATTGTTGATTGGATTTGGCTTGATTGATAAGTCATCGCTGATCTCCATTGAAATAGAAATTGATGGATATGTGTGATGTGTGAAATTACAATATCTCAATGTCTTATAGAGCATTAGGATGTACTTGTGACCGTAATAATTCAGATTTAGAATTCTTAGTGAATTAGTTGACATGCTTAGAAAAGAAGTAATATACTGTTAGCATTGTGTTGCTGAATGGTATGAGTTAGATTATTCTTGTTATAATTTGAGTTTCGGTAACACTAATACCATGAGGTATATCTCAAAGTTCAGTAAAACTATTTGACAATAAACTTATGCAAACTCAATCGATTTTATGGGTTCAAGAAGCACTGTAGGGTGGCATCTTATAACCATGTCAAAATAATTTGGAGTTGCATGAAGTATGTCATGTATGAACTAATAAGCAACAAGTGAATATTTCTCACTTTCTATGTGAGAAATGGTTTTTTTTGTGAAATTCACTGTTTGGGGATAATTCGTTTTTAAACGAATGTTGCTTGTTATGTTGGAATTCATGATTATTATCAAGTATTAGTATATACTGAAGAGATTGTAGTGTTGACTCAAATGTATGAAATGATATCTGATTCTAAGCATATTGAAAGTACTAGAAATTTGATTTTGCATATGTATGTATGTGTTCTTGCTTGTGGTTAAGAAACATAACATTTGCTTAAGAAATCAGATTATATCTATGATTATTGTCAATTTCATAAGAAACAAATTATCTAGATGGAGGATGTCAAGTGAAATGTGCAGTCTTAGGGATTGGCACATGTTTCTGTTACGACCTACAGCATTCGGCTGTGAACCGTAAAAGAATTGATTGCTCCATGATATTTTGAGTTTCTTTAATTGATAAAATCTAGTACTTGTCATTAATTTTTGGTGATGGTTTGCTAAATTGAATTGATAGATGGTTATATTTCTTGCATGTTACTTAGTCTCTTAGTTTGTGATTGTTATGGCATGCTAGACTATTAGAGTTGGACATTGACATAAGTTGGCATCTGAGGACTTATGCCAAGCTTATTTGTCAACTTGTGAATATAGTTAGCTAAAGTTGGTTACTTGAAAGTTTTGTGGATATACTGTTCAAGTTTTAGAGATATATTTGGATGTTGTATTCCAATATGAGGGTTGAACTTGGTGCCTTATGATTCATCACATTAAGACTATATCGGAAATAGTCTCATTATAAATGGCAGCCATAATTCGAGAAAAAGTTGATTGTAGATCAATAGTTTTCTGAATATGGGTGAAGTCAATTTATAATGAAATCTCTATGATAAATCACGGAGTTGATTATGTGATTATGGAGACATTGCAAGTCTTGTTGAGGATTGCAACATAGAGTTATTGTGGACTGCGGCATATTGGCTGCGGACCGCAGCAAATTGTGATGAATTGGACCTTGTAAGATATGGTTAGAACAAAATATAGATGTGGTTTTTGTTCTAAGCCTTGCGCCTCTATTTTTAAGTTCTACTATTTTGTGAACTATAGACTATTATAGATCCAAGTGTGGATGTTTAAGTATTCATAAGTTCAGTTGCATTTGGAGTGCACCTTCTCATAATGTTCGAGGAACTTTATTGGAGAAGAAATAGTAGAAATGCCATATGATTAGATCACAATACTAAATTAATTTCCTGTTGAAAGGGAGTTATTTTATTTGAGTAACTTAGTGCTGTTTGGAATAGTTCTTGTGTTTGACATGTACTTGTCTGAGTATTGAGGAACAGGAGGGGAATAAAGTGGTATTCCTCAACCTCATAGGACATGTAACATAGAATAAGAACAGGTTCAACAAGCCAGAGAAGTAACTCAAGTAACTCAAACTTATTTGCTAGATGCAAAATGAGATAAGTAAATGAAAAAACAATGAGATATGGATTTTTAAAATTGATTTAATGCTAGGCATAATAATTAGTTGAAAGTAAAGTATAAGACTCGGTTGTGATAGGCTATATATTAGAATAGAGGGAGTCTTGTAAAATAGTCTTATTTTAGCAATATTGACCAATATAGATTAGAACTATTCTTTATGAACTATTAACAGATTTTAGACAATATGATGTTGAATCTTCTGCCTAGTTAGTGGCGGAATTATGGTAAAGTGTATAGTGGATGCAACTTAGCTGATTCAATGAGTCTAAGATTAAATCATGTCAATAGAATTTGGAGATTCTTTTGAGCATGAATGTTAAACTGTCTAAGAATATGTTGCTAATTATATGGTACACTATTTGCTGGATAGAATAAGTCTATGTGACTCTTTGTGTAATGTAGTTGTTAAGCCTTAAATATGTTTTTGTGTCAACACTTGAGAGATTGTTCCGGCATGTTTCTTGTTGTTACACGAGAGACTAGAACATATCTGTATGATATTTGGTTGCATGGTACGCAATCCAAATGACACGTGTAAAGAACATAAGTGTGAGTCTTGATACATGTTCTAAGTCCATAAGATCTGTTATGTAAGAGGGTTCATGAAGTGCTACTGGAAATTCCAGATTGTTGCGAGTGGCGATGATCTGCTATGGACCATAGGAATAACAGTTCTTTGTAAGTAACATCAATCTGTTATGGTCTGTAGATGGATGTAGTCTATTGTTACAGAACATCCATGATGTAGTGCAGATATTATGAAAAATGTGATGTAATATATTTGAGTATTTTACGAACATTTTTCAGCATGTTATAGATCGCAACATGATTGTGTTGCAGACCGCAGTAAGTTTCTGTGGATGGCAGCATCTTCTAGTATGATTGCAGATTGTAACATGAGTATACTGTGGACCACAACAAGGTAGTTATGGACCACAAAGAGTTGGTTGTGGATCGTAGCAAGATGGTTGTGGACCACAACAGTACCCTATGACAGATGTAAGCCAATTCTATACTTATTTGAGAAAAGTCCGAGGGACTTGAGATATCTGAATGGTACATACATGCTATCTTATCAAGGCAATATACTTGTGTTTGGTTTGCCTATTGAGAGGAAACCTTGATAAACCCAAGTTTACATTTGAGATGTAAATTGCTTGATAATACTATTTCTTGATGTAGCAAGAAATACAGATTTTACTCACTCGTTGTGGAGTTGGAGTAAATGTAGAGTCATTTTCATTTTGGATATGAGAATTCAGCATGTTTAATTGTACCGGCTCACTCATGTGAGAGTGGAGCATGTAGCATGATTGGATATCATGGCTAGAGAGAGTTTGGTTGAGTATAATCCTATATACAATTGGAGATTGTTATGACATAGAGGGAGTCGATAACAACTCATTGTAATTGTATGCCTATTGAAGCATACTATGGATTATGAGAAGAACCAAACATATTCAGATATGAAATTAGAGACATGAATTTATGATAACACAGTTAGAGTTGATCGTGGATCAAGTACATACCTAGTGTGCATAAGTTGTGATTGTACTTGAGAGTGATACTCTTTGGTTAACTTGAATATGAAAGATGGATATAGTAAAATTGTATTTTACTGTTGTTCGAGTTGAGGATGGTACTTATGGTAGCATGTCAATAGGCTGAGATTGGCTCTCTCACACGAGCAATCGTCTTTGACGCCTGGGGCGGGCAGATATAAGACTTATCAAGCAGATTATGCTTAGTGTGGGACTAAGATGCCATTTGGGGCAAATAGAGCTTGACGTCGCCTTAGTCATGAACTAAGATGAGACCGCGATGTGGTGGTCGACATGAATTGTTCCCCATAATTCATGTAGCCTATTATTAGCCGAGATGAGTGGCCTTGCAAGACACTCCGGGAGTGTAGTTGCGAAGGAACTCAGGGTTAGTTACAATGGATGCGATCTAGACCATAGATGCATGGTCTGTGACTAGACCTGGACTCGTACAGTGTTTTTTAAATTGTTTGACATGCGTCTGCTCATGGCAGAATAACACTGTAGCATGTATTTCATACTGCATGTGCTTAGCGACACGTGGAAAATGAGTTAAGTGACCTAGTTGGTCATCCCTGCCTTCTCATTGTGTGAGACCCACAACTACGTACCCTTAACACTCTTGACTATGTCATGAGAGAGGGAGCTGATGTATGCTACTTCCTTATGTTACCAATGACGATGAACTATACCGTCTGTCGGGGCATTTGTCAGAAAGCTGTCAGTTTCTAATCGAGTGACATGAGTGCAAAAGGAAGGTAATTGTGATTACATCATTTGACTTACTTGTGATTCACCGCGCGGCCAATCATGTCATTTGGACATTGATTGGGAATACATGTGAGTAATGCGGATTAAGCACTGTCCAAGAGGGAGTGCGAAGTGCTTAATCGAGTGTATATCTAATTGACCTAGGGTATGAGATACTGCTTTAATTAACAGTGTGTTAAATGTCCTAGATAGCTTTAACCGGCTTCCTCTAGGATACAGGTTTGCAGGTATCGCTAGTCGCACGGTCCATTTGCCAGTATGAAGACTTGACTATATGTTGATCAACGTCTCCAAGAGGGAGATTGTTGGAATTTGGAGTGTGGAGACGTTTCTGTGGATCACAAAGAATCTGTTGTGGACCGCAGAGATTCTGTCGTGGACCACAGACTGACAGGCTCTATTTGCATCTCTTGATGAATAGATGCATGTGGCTCTATATATACACTAGTCTCTGATCTTTTAAATAGACTATTCAGTAGAACTCAGAAGAGAGACATAAGTGTAAGACATAGAGAGACCATATACTCCAAGATTTGTTCTTCTCCTTGAGGATCAAACACCATTAGAGAGAGATCTTCTCATCTAGTCGGATTGAGGATTCCGATGTTGAGAAGAAGTCGAGTCTGGCACTTGTACTGTGAATAGTGTGAGATTGTTGTCAATCTCCACTGGCGATAGTAGAAGACGGGGCTATGGCGCAGCGAGAGCAAGCGGCGATGGATTGGTGCGGAGGAAACCCCCAAATAAAGAGGAGATCCTAACACGTTTCCGCATTCGGTATGATTTATCGATTTCTTACAATCTTAAATTATTTGATGAAGAAGTTAGTTTCCAAAGGCACCGAAATCCTCCTCTCCAGCTTCTCTGTCGTGCTTTGTGAATAGCTTCAATTA
Organism: Rhynchospora tenuis; assembly: GCA_027725995.1. Lineage (NCBI taxonomy): Eukaryota > Viridiplantae > Streptophyta > Magnoliopsida > Poales > Cyperaceae > Rhynchospora > Rhynchospora tenuis. Next base: position 66,293,936 of record CM050889.1, on the reverse strand, counting down.
TTTTTTTTCTAGACGAAGCCAGTTTGAGAATGTGTTCAAATTAAACCAAAAAAAACTCAAAACCATTGAACCATTGAACTTGGGTCAACCATCTAGACCCTTTGCAAGCTATGGGAAAACGAATATGTGACTTCATATGGCACCTGATCTAAAATTAAACCAAAAGAAATAAAAAATAAAGTTAATAAACTAATGATCCATCGTTTCAAATCAAACATGAAAATCGATTAAAATTAACCCATAGTAGCCAGAATGGATAAAGAGCAATAGATCGCATCTAGGGTTACAGAAAAACGAGAGATTATGTCCAGGAATTTAAAGGAAGTTAGCGAGCGAGAGGATGGAGAGGTGAAACATGAGAAGAAAAAAGGAGTCAGGTGGGATGGGATAGAGAGGGAGAGGTGGGGTGGGGGTTGGTTGGGACTTGGGAGAGAGATGATATTAATTTATTAATTTATTTTACTTTTTTGAGCTGTCAAAATTCGTACCAAAGTAAAGGTTATATAAGTGATTAACAGATTGAATCAAAACCGTTTATCAAACTCCGATCCAACGGTCGATAATTGGTGACATTTGGGGGCAGTCTAAAATGTTGGCAGCGGAACGCTGCTCTTTAGCCTATCTATATATATATATATATAGAGTTTTGCTATGGTGAGTTGCAACTCACGGAGCCTTCCGTGAGTTGCAACTCACGGAGCCTTCCGTGAGTTGCGATCAAAACGCTTGGATCTGATTCGAAATGACCGATCCAAACCGTCTAATATGATCTCCATATTGAAATCTCCTTGTAGACCAAATTTTATATTTTTTCGAAATTTTTAAGTATTTTTTTGGATTTTTAGAAAATCGCTCATCTAATTAATTATGTACCGTTCAAAAACAGCAGTTTTTAAAAATCCGAAAAAAATACTTAAAAATTTCGAAAAAATATAAAATTTGGTCTGCAAGGAGATTTCAATATGGAGATCATATTGGACAGTTTGGATCGATCATTTCAAATCAGATCCAAGCGTTTTGATCGCAACTCACGGACGGCTCCGTGAGTTGCAACTCACCATAGCAAAACTCTATATATATATATATATATATATGAATGATATACTACGCTCTATTCGGCCCCCATACACTGAATTTCTCTGCCTTTCGATTGCTTTAAAATTCGTGCAGAAGATTGAGATGAGCGGATCAGATTATGACGCTGATTTCTCCTAACTTGTTTATTTTTTCCGTTGAGCGAGCGTTAACTCCTTTCTCTTCCGTTTAGCTCCTATTTCTCCTCGTCTCCTCCCGTTTGAACAAAAAGCGGAGCACAGACTTTCGATCACTCCTCTCCATCATTTTTGCAAAAACGCACAAGTGTCTTTCACAAAATCCTAGACGCACATCTCTCCTTCTTCGTCGACACACACCTCTTCTCCGTTCCTCTGTCATTGCTTGTTAGTCCTCTCCGATCTGGTTACAATGGTGAGAGCTTTCTCTTCATTTTTTTTTTTAAACTTTTGTCTCTCACGTTTCCAGTATTATAGAACAAAAGGTCTAAACTTTAATTTCGTTTTTTTCTTATGAAATTGTGGAGCAACTTTTATTTTGAAATTATAAGTGAAATTGTGATGGTTCTTTGCTAAAAGAATGACAAAACAACTGCTAGAGACCAAATTAGATCAAATTGTGACGGTTCCTTGCTTATTAGACTAGATTGTGATAAAATCAGTAGCCAAATTTGACCAAATAGTTTCACTATGCTTTTTGCGATAATATACAGAATTACTATACTATACTATGCTGGTAAAACATTAGCCATGGAATACACTAATAAAACAGTAGCCATGGAATAACTTGAAATTGGTTATGCCAAATTCAATGTATGGTTATGCCAAATCCTGTACTCGTTTGAAAATGGTACAGTAACTAATTTCAGGATTATAGAACTGATTTTTTACAAACACAAACTTTTTGTACAATTTTATAGAAATTAGAAAATGGTGAGCATCAAAGCAAAATAAAGTGCTATAGCTAACAAACACATACACTGGTGTGTATCACTGATATTTTGAATCTCCTGAACATGATAAGATCTGGTAATCGCCTTATCAATTATACATTTATTTCTCATTTATACAGGGTCTTGAAGTTTAAATCATCATACTGGTCCTTGCTTGAGATAATGAGATGTCTTGCTTGAGCATATCTTTCTCATTTATATTACAATATGAAGCAGGGGAATAGGCTCATCGCCTTTATTGAGATGTCTTGGTTGAGCATGTTTCCATAATTGAAGCACAGGAATAGGCTCATCGCATTTATTTAGGCTCCTCTGAACAGCAACATGGCATACTTCTAATCAGTCTCTGTGCATTTTTGAAAGTTGATTTTGTGTCTTGTTTTGATTTGATTTTATTTTCTTATGTCTCTCTTAGGTGAGTTGTAATAAGTCAGAATAATTGGTAAGAATAGCGTTTGTTAGAGGGTCTGAGATATAGAAATTTAGAGTACCGGTACCAGCTGATACATTCTAGAAGTGGTAAGATACAATAACGGGTATTAGTAAGAGAGGCAACATGTATTCTCTGGTTTTGTATTCTTTCTGAACTTTGTTATGCTTTTCTTAATGAAAAGTGGTGAGGTCATTCCCCACTTATTTCCCAAAAAAAAAAAAATGTTCATTTACATAACCAGATAACAAGAACAGTGTCAGAATAAAATAATCACATCATTTAGATATAATATCTGGATAGCAGAAATTCAAATATTTTACTAATGCTCTCACAAATACAAAAGCATCATAAATAACATTCAGTATATGTAGTAGTACACTACTTACGGCGCCTTAATTTAATTGAAAGGTTTAGCAAACAGACCTATTCAGACAGTCCACACAAGGGATCTAGGATTTCAACGCACCCATCTGGCCTCAATTGAATCTAGGGTTTTGTCTTTCCTCAATCGATCTATCCTCACGAGCACTGAGAAAAGCGGAGTGGAGGAGGGGCAAGGGGAGGCGAGTTCATAAAATTGTAGAGATCGAAGATCGAAAAAGTGAGAGAGAGAGGGGTGCGGTGGAAGTCTTTTTCCTTCTCGCATGAGAGATCGCCTTTTCTCTGAAGTAGCAGGAAGAGTACGGGAAAGAGCAGGGGATAGAATAGAAGGGAGACGGAGAAGACTACTAGAAGGAACGGAAAATTTTTAACTAACGGGAAATCGAGAGTCCTTAGCGCCTCGATCTGGTTCGTCCATCCAAATATTTGCACGATTTTTAAAGAGATCCTATGGTATAAAAATTCAGTGTACGAGGTCTGAATACTCCGGAGTGTAGTATATCATTCCTATATATATATATATATATATACATGGGCAATATTTTTTGGCATTAAGGAATTTTTTTTTAAACGAAACAGAATGTCATATTCTTCTCTGCTTCAAAAAGAATTTCGTCCTCAAAATTCAAACAGGTAATTAATAACAAGTCAAAGGTATGAATCAAACTAAATCAAATGGACATACTAAATTCAAATTTCGAACCAAACGGTAATGGACCCAAACACATATAATTTGTTGAATTAATTTAAACCATTCAACTAAAAACTATTATATTATATATAGTTACCTATTGGCTAATTCTATTTGTACGTTCTATTGACCTCGCTCTTACGTCCTACCAGTCTGGTTAGGTAGCTATTTACCATGCTCTGATATCACCTGTGACACTCTGCCGCGTCCCATGACTATATGTGCATGACGGCGTGCCCACCGCGGATGCGAAGAGCCTTCGCATCCGCAAGGCTCACCAAGACTTAATTAATTCTAATTGTCAATTTAAAATGCAAATAGCAAATCAAAAGTTATTTGAACAATTAAGTTACAAGCCAAACATAACTTTATACAAGAAAAATATTAATTAAAAAATAAGATATGCGCTACTATTTTCTGGTTCACATATATACTTCGATTTCTAACCATATAGTCCAACGGCCTACTAGTTGTCATGTTGTGTAGCACTCGAACTGAAACTTGGAACTCACAATTACCATGGAAACAATACAAAAAAGAAAGAATAAATATAATTTATCTCAGTGCGGTATTCAGTTTCAGCCACATGGACAAGCTTACATGCTTCGGAACTATTTACTGACTGAGATAGAAAACACATAATTTATAAAGAAAATATCAATACATTTTATAATGTAATACAAGATGACAATGTGAAGATTCAATGCAAATGAACCCAACACATTAATCAATTTGGAAGATCACATTCAAATGGTAGTACAAAAGTGTCGGTTCTGGTTCAATATCGATCAATCAAATCAAAACTGAATTATCCCGAAGGATCCATATCTCATTGATCAGAGGAGGCTTAGTATACAATGGAACATATATTGTATACGATATCATATCATAATCTAGACAAATAAATAAACAAACGGTACTAATTACGTAAACACTGTCAAACTACGGATATAAGCACTTACTCAAGGAGACTGACACGTCAGGGAGCTACCCAACGTCCTATCCAACCAGTGTCATTTCAACGTACAAAAATACCAACAATTATCATCATTCATTCAATTCGGAACCATCTCAACATGCAATAATAATATTAACTAATATAATCCAAATGATACAATTTAAATATACGTGCATATATCAGTTTAAAGTATGCAATGTATTTATGCGTAAGTAATTTCTAATGTGTAATCAAGACGTGTGAGATCCTGAAAATCAAGCAAGTAATCTATAAATTCTCAGTTGTATCGGCCGCATCGACTCCGAGAAGTGACTTTTCGACTAACTTAATCTTTTGCACCCCGCTACCAAATCGAAAATGTACTCTTATGTTCTTTTTTTTTCTTTTCTTCATGAAAAATATTTTGGGGTGGAAGGTGGGTATGATTCATACGGCTCAGAGCAAAAAGGAACGAGGGGAAAATGGTATTTATATATATGATGGTATACTTGGGCTCTAAGTACGGCTCTTTTTTTTTTTTTTATTATTCTTTCCCAGCCAATAAGAACAAAGGAGATAACAATTGGGATGAGAACAAAGACTAAGTCGATTGGTGAGCATTTTTTTATATTATCTTAAATTGAATCGGATATGATCAAAGGAGTATGGTATGGTGCCAAAAAGGATAAAGACCAATAAATTCATACAAATCCGGTCAACGAGTCAAAAGGAATTCAATTTTCATTCTTCATGTAAAAACTGGTCATCAGCATACGGATGAGGTTAAAATAAAATAAAGATAATACTTGATTGATATATATATATATACGAGCAATACTTTTAAGCATTATGGATTTTTTTTTTTTCCCAAACGAAACGGAATGTCACATTCTTCTTTCCTTCAAAATAATTTTGTCCTCAAAATTGAGATGGGTAATTAATAACAAGTCAAAGATATGAATCAAACTAAATCAAATGGACATACTAAATTCAAATTTCGAACGAAACTATAATAAACCCAAACACATAAAATCCATTGAATTAATTTAAACAATTCAGCTAAAAACTATTATATTATATATAATTATCTATCGAATAATTCTATTCGTACGTTCTACCGACCTCGCTCTTATTTACCATGCTATGGTTAGGTAGATGTGATCGGAGAAAGGGATAAGAACGAAGGAGATGGCGTCGGACTCGAAGCAGAGGGGAAGAATTTCTCTTCGTGAATGAAGAGGATGAGAAGCAAAGATAAAATCAAATTTTACTTAAGTTGGAATACAGGATTTTTGTAGACCGAATGACATATCCAATGTTGCAATTCATTTTGAATTCGAATTTCTAAATTTTAGATCACGGTTATTAGTCAAAATCTAATTAATATGATTATTAACAATCAGGTTAGCCTAAAAATAAACTTGATATTTACAGGTTCGGTTTAGATCAGCCTTTCTAAGATTTTGGTGCGACTTAATTCACTCAATACATTTAATATTTACTAGATGCATAGTTGCGGCTCCGCCACAATCATGTTGTAGATACTGTTAGTTATAATATGAAGTTCATTTTAAAAGAAGTAGATCTTAGTTAGAAAGAACATTGAAATTTATCAAATTGATTTAAAGAAGAGGTATATAACAAATAATAATATGTACTTGTTTTTTCCAACTAATATTAGAATTAATGTTGTACAAAAAAATAAAGATGGAAAAATAATTTAATTGAATATTGTTATGCTCCAAATTATCACTATTTATATTTTTAATCAATATATATTATTATAATTTTGAGTCCTAAAATACAAGTCTAATTCCATCAATTTTTATTTCTTTATCATAATATTTCTTTAACATGGCTTGCTCCAAAATATGATCCTACAACCAAAAAAAATTAAACAATTACAATATATGAAAAATATTCTAAACTTACCTAAATATATTATGAGAATGACTACGGTACACCCTAAAGCACAGATCATGCGGTGCTTTAAAGTCATTTTCCAAGATCCAAAATTTTAAATGTGCGATCCAAACCGTACAATATGTTCTTCATGTTGAAATATCCTTAGAAACAATTTTTTACATTTTTTGAAATTTTTAGATATTTTTTACATATTTTACAAAATCGCTGCAAATGGACGGCCCGCAATGTTTTAAATTAGCGATTTTGTAAAATATATAAAAAATAGCAAAAAAAAATCCATAAAATGTAAAAATTTATTTCTAAGGATATTTCAACATGAAGAACGTATTGTGCGGTTTGGATCAGACATTTGAATTTTGGATCTTGGAAAACGACTCTAAAGCACCGCATGATCTGTACTTTAGGATGCATCTTAGTCATTCTCAATATATTATATATCGTTCTTTAGCCAAACGGATATACAGAATATTATAAGTTACTAAAAAATATTAAAGTAAATTAAAAAAATGAGAAGTTGAAGCATTAAATCATGTGTTGTGTAAGATCCGTACATGAAATTTAGGAAAATAGAAAATACTAATATAATAAATCATGCTAAGTTTCCAATTCTATTTATCTCAACAAATAATATTCATATAAGAAAACTGAAAACAAAAAAAATGAAGGAAATGAATTACAAAAAGTGTTGGAAGGATTTAATTACGCTCATCAATTTGGATTTGGAATAGCGAATTGTTTTTTTTTTTTTAAAAAAAAAACCAAGAAAATCAACATGAGAAATTGAAAGAGAAAAAACTTGTCTTATGCCTTTATACAGATTACTATAGGTCGGCAAATATGTCGGTTAAGGAAACGAAGAAAATATGTAATTATACTTTTGTAATAATTTCTAATTTCTAAAAAATTAAGAATGTAAGAATAATATTTGGAGGCAAATATTTATTTATATTTATTCCAATTTATGTATAGGCACGACACATAATTATTTATTGTAAACCATATGTATAAATCTTGACAAACAAAATTACAAATGTACATTTACTCTTGTAAACCAAGTCTCTGTAGGGAAATTATTAATTAAAATAGATTCACACCTTAAATACAAAACCATCACATAATTTAAGACTTTGAGGCTACGGCAAACACATATGACATCAATTAATTGTACAACATGCTTGTGTCATTTTTAAAAAAAAATAGATAGCAGGTATCAATTTGATCTGACGGCTAAAAAAATCAGGAGAAAAAAAAATTAAAGACGCAAATGACGTTTTCAATAATTGTGATCAACCCAACTTTAATATAGGTATAGTAACAAACTATTAGGAGAAATTTAAAGTCTCTTTCTTATCATTATTTTTTATAGGCGCAGGTCAATAAATAATGACCTTATAAAGCAGTATCCTCTAATCGAATCTTGAAAATTGTAGTCATTAATAAAAACTCCAGTTATCACACTAAATAAAGAATATTATTACTTTATAAACTAATATGAAAATATCAAATATTTTTCTTTTATCAAATGAATATACCACATATTATCTGAACTTACCGGAAAATATCAAAGTAAATAACAATATGAGAAATCAAATGAATATAAAAAATACTATTATCTGAAGCTATCCTAAAATATCGAAAAAAATAACAACATGAAAAACTTAGACTCAAATTTGTTCTTCAAACAATCCATATATCAAATCATTGCAAAATACAAAGTGCCAAAAATAATCGACCATATTTAGTTGTAAATATGATTTGACTAAGACAATGATCTCACAACAAAATATTAATATGAGAAATAAAAAAACAAAAGAATTAGATGGAACAAATTACCAGTGTCACATGAACCGTTCTTTCGATCTTAAACCTGGATATCGAATATGAATTTTTTTTTTTTTTTGAAAATTTGCATTACAAGGGATTGGATGAGAAAAATAATCTTTATCTAGATCATTCTCGTCAGCAATTTGAAGTTACAATTAAGAGAAAGCAAAATAGAAAATGAATTAGAGGATTCACACATTGGTCGGTTAAAATCAACAAATATGAAAAGTGCAACAAAAAGAGAAAAAAAAAAAAAAAAGAAGCTTGAAATATTTGGGTCCAAAAAACCTACCTTTGCACGTAATAGGCCCTTTCTTTAAAAAACTTCAAATTGCAGAATGATTCAGGATTGCCTAGTGGTGTTTATATAGGGACATGGGTCGGTTAAGAATAAAAAAAAAAAAGATCTATTTTTATTATTTGTTGTGATAATCCAAAATCTAGCTCTAGATAGATCAACGATTAATTAAGACATAAAAGGGAATATAGACTAATATTCAACACAAAAGACTATTTTATTGCTCATACTTGGTATTACATTCCTATTCATCTATTATATTTTAGATAAAGGAAAATTTGAATCCCCACTTGTAGGATAGGGTATCTATTTATAGTAACGCATGACGTCATCTTCACCCGGGATCTACTATGACTTCTTGCGGCCTAGGGACGGGCTCCTACCACTTAGATCGCCGTTAGTTCGCCACCAGATCGCTTCTAGGTCGTCAGATTCCTTGGAACTTGACAAGGCGAACTTAGGTTCTCCCTATGTTCGTTCAGGCTCCCCATCCTCGTCAGGATCATGAGGGGAATCTTTTACTCCCACGTCACCATTCGGTTATAACGACCTCTGACAGTTCGGTTCCTTTGTCAGGCCGAGGTCCAGTCAACGACCACTAACCATTTTCCCGCCACTTGCTAATTGGGCCAGAGCTAGGGACTTTCGGTAATTAGGGCCTTCTTCGTGCTTGTTTTGGGTTGTGGAATGGGCCGATACCAATCTGACCCTATCATGTTGTAACAATGTCGGTTAGATATGATGAAAAGCAAAATCAATTTTGTCTTCTACCTAAAATTTGGAAGGTGGTTTAATTGAATCCTCTCCAGTTTAAAGACAAATTGTAATACATTCTGTAAAAACCCAAAACTTTTTTTTTTTTTTATTATTTTATTTTATTTAAAAGTTTATTAATTTCTAAGAAAACTAATAATTTAATTATTAGAAAAACAAAAAAAAATCTAATCATAAATCCCATTTGTGAGTTAGAAACAATTTTATTTTTGAATCCGATAAGATGATTAATTTACGGCCATTGGAAAATTTTATTTGCTTAACAAATTATTTTATGCCATGTTAATTTCAAATATCTATTTTATAAATTTTTCTATAGATTGATTGGTGTCAAAATCCTAGTTTTAATTGCTGGAACATTTGATTTTCCTAATTCCTTTGATCTGAACCGTTTGATCTGAGTTTTAAACCTGTGATTTATCTCAGCCGTCCGATTGGTTCCTTTATTTCTCCCTTTTTCTCCTTCTCTCTCTTTCTTTCTCCGCCAAAGAGAGTCTTCGTGACTCTGTGCTTTTCTCTCGGATTCCCTTCTCTCCTCTTTCTCCCTGTCACTCCATCTCCCTCACCTCTGACAAAAGCTCGCGACTCTCGCGACTTCCGCCAACCACTCGACTCACCCACCTTGACTTCCGTTACTCTCGAGACCCCACCATCTGTCTTCCCTCACCTCCACCTCGTGACCCGTCACCTCAGCGACCGAACCCCTCTCACTCCCTCTTATTAAGTCACCCCTCTCCTCTCTCTCTCCCTCTGCGAGACCCATTGCAAAACTGGTAAGAACAAAGAAAGAAAGGTAAAGAGCGAGAGAGAAAGAGAGAGGCGGAGGCTGTAAAGTCGGAGCAGGAGACGGCGGCGTTAGCGAGGCGAGGTGGTGGTGGTGCCGGAGAGTCACAGTGGTGCTGGTGGAGCTTGCTTCCCCCTCTTCCTTTGTGCTTCCTCCGTTTCCTTCGCTGTTGGTAAAAGCTTTGAAACCCTAGCCCCTTTGCTTTTCGATCTGTGATGTTTGTTGCCTCAACTTGATATTGTGTGTTGTGAGGCCTTTGTGCTTGATTGAGGCTTGAGAATGCTTGATAATTGATCTGTGGAAAGTTGATGCCTCAATTTGATGTTGTTTCTGAACTGATGTGATCTGTTTTTCTGTTGGCTCGATGGATTTGAAGAATGCCTTACTGAACTGTTGTAGGATAGATGTGATTGCTGATGATTCCATCTGAGTTGTTGTGAATGCTTGTTTGGAGCTATTAATCGATATGTTAGTTGTTTGATGCTTCTGTTAGGGCTTATACTCGTCTTTCCCTTCTGTGTTGCTTGTGTAATCAGTTTAGAATAATTGTAGTTGTTGTTTAACATATTTCTTGGCTATATGTTGCCTTCGGCTTGGTTTCCTGGCTGGTACAGGCTTGGTACCAGCCTTGTACCTCTCTGTCTTGCGTTCTGGTACGAGTCCAGGGACTCATTTGATAACTCTTCTGATTTAGGGACTTATCTGTAAATGATTTTGAACTGCTTTAGGACTTGTGTATAATTGTTTCTGTTTTTAGGGTCTGTTTGGTAAATTGTTTGGTGAATATAAATGATCTAGGGTCTTTTGTGCAATTCTGTGTTGTTGGGTCGGGCTGAAATCAAGTGTACCCGATCCGTTTCCTGACAGGTGGGCCCTCCCCCAACCTGGGCTCTGTCCCTTCTTTCTTTGTTGTGCGGTTATGTTCTGTGGGCCTGTTGGCCTGTTCTGGTCCGTTACTGTTCCTTGTGGATTTTTATTTTTTGTGGGCTGCGATTATTTACTGCTTGGGCCCAGTTCGTTTCTGTTTTGTGGGCTGGAATTATTTGGATCATTTTATAGCTTTTAACTTCTGAAAATTAAAACTAGAACTACACTATTGTGATGGCATATGTTATTTTTGCAACACAATTCGAATTTTTGAGTTAAAAGCTTTTGGCCGAGAAATTAATCGAGACGGATTCGGATATAAAATGTGGGCTTATACAAATGGGAGATGATTAGATTGTCCGTAAAATAATTTTCAATACAGATACTATGATATAAACGGACACAGTATGATCCCAAAATAATTTCAAACAAATTTAGTTTTCTTCGTTAACCTTTTTAAACGAATTTTATCTTGTTTTAGTTGTTTTATCAAAAGCGTTTCATACTTGAGCAAAACACTATTTAACTATTAACTAAACTTTTCAATTAATTTCCTAAACCAAACTAATGATGCCACGTCTCCAAACGTCGTAGTTGAACTTATAGAAATCGTCAAAAACGTCTTTCTACACATTAACTTTATAGTTGGAACTTAACAAAATATTTACAAAATTAGCAACTTAACTTTCCTTCTCAACTAGTTTCAAACGGAACTCCGTCAAATTATTTTTATGAACTAATTAAGTATAATAATATATTTTAATACCGAGTCCCTTTTTAAATTAATTAGAAGTTAAGTATGGTTATAGATAACCTAGCCGGAACTTGAAACCAAATTGAGGGATAAACGGGTTTTATCGTTAGATTAGCTTTAACGAAAGTTTCGTTCACCAGGTGACCAGGCAGACTATCAGGGAGACGAGTACTACCCCGAGTTCGAGGGCGGTGGCACTGAGCAGGACTACGTCGACCCTCCAGCAGAGTAGTCTTCCCTAGGCCCTACTTTCCAGGTGTGGATGCCTTAGGTTTTGTTTATTCTTTAGTTTAGGATTAGATCAATAATTAATTGTGTGCATATCATGTCATTAACATTAAGTAAACAGTTAAGCGCATCTCATTAACTCAAAACTAGATTGCACTTATAGGATATGCATGGCATATTAATAATAATGTGATTAATGAACTTAAAAGTGCCCTTAATCAACACTTGCATCTGGTGCGGATCAGGATAGCGAGACCGAGTGTGATAAGTTCGTTTTGTCTGGGGTTTCCATTATCGGGAGATTGCACCCAAGCTAAATGCCGGTGGTCTCCTTATGATAGAGATCGTGGGCAACGCGTTTCTAATGATCACTCAGCAGACCGACCGTCAGGCGGTACTGCGGTCACTCGATGGTTATTTGTTTTGTTTATTGTATTATATTACCATTTGACTTGACTTGAACTAAGAGCTGAGTGTGCCATTATAGCAGACTACCTCTCGATCCCCATGCGTCAGTTTACCGGTACCGTGTTTTACTGCCCACTTCTTTAGCGGGAATGTGGGAATAGGGGCAGAGTTGAGTTATCGAGCAGAGCTGAGTTAGGTAGATCTGTTGGTACGGTTCATGTCATATTGGGACTTGTGAGATTGATTATGGATTTTGTGTGACTTATGATTGACCATTGAGTGTGGGTGCTTGACTCTCGTATCGATATATTTATTCACCGTATATCATTATTATATTACTAATATTCTCCGCTTCTCCAGATACTTTTCATGTTTACTTGGGCATGTTAGGAATTGCAGATTAGTAGCATCATTTCTTTAAACTTTCACATAGATGTTACATTATAGGATTTAAAAATGTTTAAGTACGGTTTAGTTCTAGCTAGAGTTAACCAGAACCGTAGGCTCACTCTATCACCACACTGAGTATTAATGTACTCATCCCACAATACTTTGATTTGTGGAGACAGGTTCAGGTTTGGATGACACCGTAGAGGAGTCTTTGCCAGAAGACCAAGCCAAGCTGGATTAGTTAGCTTCCGTTGCATATTATGTAGTATTTGTTGTTTTATGACTGATCTTTTGATATGTATATTTATCAGTCTCTTTTGTTGTGTGAACGACTATACCATTATTATGCACTTTTATTTGTGATCATTTGCTTTCTGTTTCACTGTTTATTAGCCTTACGTGTGTGCAGTAGAGTGTATACACGTGGCGGGGTTGTCCATCTCGGATTATGGCTTGGTTCGGGGTGTGACATCCTTCGGTGGTATCAGAGCGAGTGTTTAAATCATAAATATCCCAGCTAATGAACTAGATAGTTACACTTAGTTTACCTAACTTTAAGTCTTAAACTTCTTTCTAAGTTGTTTTGGTTAGCCTAATTCTAACTTGCAATCTTTTCCGTTTGTAAGATTGCTATGGATTTGGCCAACTCTAGGGGTGGTCGTGGTCGTGGGCGTGGACGCGGAAGGCGTGCCGCTCGACAGGAAGAAGCTCAGCCTCAACAACCACCCGTTCCTCCAGCAGTTCCTACTCTTGGACTAGACCCTGCGACCCTTGCTCAGCAGTTCTGGGCAAACGTGGCGCAACATGCGGGACAAGGAGCTGATAGACCTCAGGTGGACCCGTTTGTGGTTGCTCGCCGGGAGTTTCAGAAGGAAAATACTCCTCGGTTTGATGGGAGAGGTGATTTCGCAGCTGCAGAAGAATGGCTCTTGGCAGTACAGGATAACTTCCGCCTTGCTCGTACCCCTGTCGAGTACTGGACGGAGATAGCTGCCACACTCTTTGACCATGATGCGAGGCATTGGTGGACCTCTCAGAAGCCACAGTACGTTGGCGAGGACCCTAATATTCCATGGGAGTGGTTTGAAGATGTCTTCCGAGCCCGTTTTCTGGGAGAAACTCAACAGGAAGAGCTGAGACGCCAATTTGAGACCTTGGTCCAGGGAAACATGTCTGCACAACAGTATGGTGAGACCTTTATTCGTTTGTCTCGCTATGCCCCGGACTTGGTGGCTGATCCACGCAGAAAGAGAAGCAGGTTTATCCGTGGTCTGAATCCTCGGTTGGCAAGTGTGATGGATACTTACAGTGGCGCGTCTGTCGAGTTTCTGATGGACAAGGCCATTTTTCAGGAAAGTTTGATGGTGTCTCGTGGCAAGACTAGAGAAGATGGGCAGAGATCAGACGGTGGCAGTGCTCGCAAGCCTGCTTTTCAGGGCCGTGGGGCGGTGACAACTCAGAACAGGCCGCAACCAACCCAGGCTCCTAACCGTTTCTTTTGCAGGTTCTGCAACCGGACCTACCCGACCCCTTGCTATCTTCACAGAGGCGGGTGCCGACTTTGCAACTCACCTGATCACTGGATGGCACAGTGCCCGAAGAACCCAAACCGTTCCATTGCTGGCTCGAGTTCTAACAACAGTGGGCAGACCTTTGTGCCGAATTCTGGAGCAGTTGGCCGTGGACAGTTTGATGCTGGTCGTGGCCGTGGATCTTTTGTGCCCCGTGGCGGTGGCCGCGGTGGTCCTCAGCGCGGTGGCCGATTTGGCAATGGAGGTCGAGGCGCCGCACAGACTGGTCAGTTCGGGCGTGATACCGCTCGTGTGCATGCGACCATTGGAGAGGACATTTCTGAGGCCGATGCCGTGCCCATTGAGGATGAGTTTCCTGAGGATGAGCTCATAGCAGGTATGGTTTCCATCTCCGATTGTTTTGCTTACTCGTTGATCGACACTGGGGCTAGTCATTCATTCGTATCCCAGGATTTTGTGAAACTTAATGGGTGGGAAACCGAACCGAGAGATCGAGTGATGTTAGTGCAAACCCCGCTTGGTAAAACTGTCTTAGTCGATCAGATTTGCAGAAATCTCAAAGTGCAAATAGCCGGCCGAAACTTAACCGCTGATCTTGTAGTACTCGACATGAGAGACTTTGATGTACTACTTGGCCTTGATTGGTTAACCACTCATCGTGCGGTAATTGATTGTAAGAACCATAGTGTCCGGTTTGGAAAGAAAGGAACCGTACCGTTTGTGTTCAAAGGTCGGAAACCAGGAACCCGGATCCCTATGATCTCAGCCTTGCAAGTGAAGCATTTGATGTCATCCGGATGTGAAGTGTTCCTAGCTTCTGTGGTGTCTACTGACTCGAAAACCGTAGATCTTGATACTGTACCCGTGGTTCGGGAATTCTCAGACGTGTTTCCAGAGGACTTACCTGGATTACCCCCGGATCGTGAGGTGGAGTTTTGCATCGAGTTACAACCAGGCACAACACCAGTGGCGAAAGCTCCATACAGAATGGCTCCAGCTGAACTCAAGGAGCTCAAGATTCAATTGGAGGAACTTCTAGAAAAAGGATTCATCAGACCAAGTACTTCTCCGTGGGGAGCCCCTGTGCTATTTGTGCGCAAGAAGGATGGAACTCTCCGTCTTTGCATCGATTACAGGGAGTTAAACAAGGTCACTGTACCCAACAGATACCCGTTACCCAGGATTGATGACCTGTTTGATCAGCTTCAGGGTTCTCAGGTGTATTCCAAGATCGATCTCAGATCTGGGTACCATCAGTTGCGGATTAGGCCTAGTGATGTTCCAAGGACGGCCTTTCGCACACGCTACGGGCATTATGAGTTTTTGGTTATGTCTTTTGGACTGACAAATGCCCCAGCATATTTCATGAATTTGATGAATCGTGTTTTTGAGGATTACTTGGATTCCTTTGTTGTGGTGTTCATAGATGATATTCTGATCTATTCTAAAAGTGTGGAAGAACACGAGCATCATCTGAGGTTGGCTTTACAGCGACTTCGTGAGCATCAGTTGTATGCCAAGTTTCCAAAATGTGAGTTCTGGTTGGAACAGATCTCATTCCTTGGTCACATCATTTCCAAAGATGGATTAGCGGTGG
Source organism: Rhynchospora tenuis (assembly GCA_027725995.1). Classification (NCBI taxonomy): domain Eukaryota; kingdom Viridiplantae; phylum Streptophyta; class Magnoliopsida; order Poales; family Cyperaceae; genus Rhynchospora; species Rhynchospora tenuis. The sequence continues at coordinate 66,278,107 of CM050889.1, read as the reverse complement.
ATCCTCAAAAGATAGTTGCAGTGACTGAATGGAAACCACCCACCACAGTGACTGAAGTCCGTAGTTTTCTGGGATTAGCAGGTTACTACAGAAGATTTGTTGAAGGCTTCTCCCGGATTGCTCTCCCTATGACACAGTTGTTACATAAGGGAGTTAAGTTTGAGTGGACTCCAGCAAGACAAAAGAGCTTTGAAGAGCTCAAGAACCGACTTGTGACCGCGCCGATTTTGGCAATGCCAGTACCTGGAGCTGGCTATGTGGTTAATACCGATGCTTCCCGTTTTGGGTTAGGATGTGTATTGATGCAGGATGGACATGTCATTGCATATGCATCCCGACAGTTGAGACCACATGAGAAGAATTATCCCACTCATGACCTAGAGCTGGCAGCCGTAATCTTTGCTTTGAAATTATGGCGCCATTATCTTTATGGAGAAAAGTGCCAGATCTTCACTGACCACCAAAGCTTGAAATATGTGTTCACTCAGAAGGAATTGAACTTGAGACAACGCAGGTGGTTAGAATTGATGAAAGATTATGATTTGGAACTTGTGTATCATCCAGGAAAGTCAAATGTGGTAGCCGATGCTTTGAGCCGTAAGAACCACGGAAATTTGGCTACATTGATCACACAACAGCATGACTTGTTGGAGGATATGAGACGCTTGGAGTTGTGGGTTGCACCACATGAGAAGACTGACCAAGTGACCGATTCAGGTTTGATCTCAAGTTTGGTTGTGAAACCAACTTTGATGGATGAGATTAAGGAAGCTCAGAAAGAAGATGCTCACCTTGAGAAAGTGCGAGCAATAGCACAATCTGGGCAAGAAACTCCCTTCCAAGTTGGAGAAGATGGAGTTTTGAAATTCCGGAATCGGATTTGTGTTCCGAACAAGCAAGAGATCAAGGATAAGATCTTGACAGAGGCACATGAGTCGGGTTACACCATTCACCCCGGCGAAACCAAGATGTATCGAGATCTGAAAATCTACTTTTGGTGGCGAAACATGCGCCGTGAAGTTGCGCGATTTGTAGCCAAGTGCCTTGTGTGTCAAAAGGTAAAGGCAGACCGGAAAAGACCTCCAGGTTTACTTCATCCATTGCAGATAGCCGAGAAAAAGTTTGATAGGATCACTATGGATTTTGTTACTGGATTGCCGAATACCAAGTCCAAGAAGAATGCAATTTGGGTCATTGTGGATACTCTTACAAAGGTAGCACACTTCATACCTTTTCGATTCGGTCTCACCGGAGAACAGATGGCACACTTGTACATGCAGAATCTTCATAGATTGCATGGATCCCCAGTTGAGATCATATCAGATCGTGACCCTCGCTTTACTTCTCGTTTCTGGAAGCAGTTTCAGAATGCTCTAGGAACAACCGTGACCTTCAGTACTGCTCATCATCCTCAGACAGATGGACAATCTGAGCGTACCATTCAGACACTAGAGGACATGTTGCGTTCTTGTGCGCTTTCTATGGGCGGAGATTGGTCAGATCACTTGCATCTCGCCGAGTTCGCATACAACAACAGTTTTCACTCTAGTATTGGTATGGCCCCTTTTGAGGCTCTTTATGGTCAGCGGTGCAGGACTCCGGTGTGTTGGGGACCTACAGGTACTTACCGACCTACCGGACCACAGATGGTTGAGGAAAGTGTTGAGATAATGAAGATAGTGCATGAGCGGTTGAAAGCTGCTCAAGACAGACAAAAGAAATACGCCGATCCGAAAAGGCGAGACTTGAAGTTTGATAAAGGTGATCAAGCTTTACTTCGGGTTTCACCTAGAAAGGGAGTTACTCGTTTTGGCGTGAAAGGAAAATTGGCACCCCGTTACATTGGGCCTTTTGTGATAGAAGAGCGGGTCGGACCCGTTGCTTACAGACTCACTCTTCCATCTTCTTTGTCGGGTGTACACAATGTTTTCCATGTCTCTCAACTTCGGCGGTATGTTCCGAGTGAAGCTCATGTGTTGGATGTCGAACCCTTGCAACTTGAGCGGGATCTGACATACAAGGAGAAACCGCTGAGAATCTTGGACGCGAAGGAGACCAGACTTCGTCGACGCACTATCCGACATGTTCTGGTACAGTGGGAGCACCACACTCCTCGCGAGGCGACTTGGGAGCTTGAGAGCGAGATGCTTGAGCAGTTTCCTGAGTTGTTTGTCTCTTCAGGTTTGCTTTTCTTCTTTTTCTTTTTCTTTTCCTTTTCTTTTCGTTTCGAGGACGAAACGTCTTTTAAGGGGGGTAGGCTGTAAAAACCCAAAACTTTTTTTTTTTTTTATTATTTTATTTTATTTAAAAGTTTATTAATTTCTAAGAAAACTAATAATTTAATTATTAGAAAAACAAAAAAAAATCTAATCATAAATCCCATTTGTGAGTTAGAAACAATTTTATTTTTGAATCCGATAAGATGATTAATTTACGGCCATTGGAAAATTTTATTTGCTTAACAAATTATTTTATGCCATGTTAATTTCAAATATCTATTTTATAAATTTTTCTATAGATTGATTGGTGTCAAAATCCTAGTTTTAATTGCTGGAACATTTGATTTTCCTAATTCCTTTGATCTGAACCGTTTGATCTGAGTTTTAAACCTGTGATTTATCTCAGCCGTCCGATTGGTTCCTTTATTTCTCCCTTTTTCTCCTTCTCTCTCTTTCTTTCTCCGCCAAAGAGAGTCTTCGTGACTCTGTGCTTTTCTCTCGGATTCCCTTCTCTCCTCTTTCTCCCTGTCACTCCATCTCCCTCACCTCTGACAAAAGCTCGCGACTCTCGCGACTTCCGCCAACCACTCGACTCACCCACCTTGACTTCCGTTACTCTCGAGACCCCACCATCTGTCTTCCCTCACCTCCACCTCGTGACCCGTCACCTCAGCGACCGAACCCCTCTCACTCCCTCTTATTAAGTCACCCCTCTCCTCTCTCTCTCCCTCTGCGAGACCCATTGCAAAACTGGTAAGAACAAAGAAAGAAAGGTAAAGAGCGAGAGAGAAAGAGAGAGGCGGAGGCTGTAAAGTCGGAGCAGGAGACGGCGGCGTTAGCGAGGCGAGGTGGTGGTGGTGCCGGAGAGTCACAGTGGTGCTGGTGGAGCTTGCTTCCCCCTCTTCCTTTGTGCTTCCTCCGTTTCCTTCGCTGTTGGTAAAAGCTTTGAAACCCTAGCCCCTTTGCTTTTCGATCTGTGATGTTTGTTGCCTCAACTTGATATTGTGTGTTGTGAGGCCTTTGTGCTTGATTGAGGCTTGAGAATGCTTGATAATTGATCTGTGGAAAGTTGATGCCTCAATTTGATGTTGTTTCTGAACTGATGTGATCTGTTTTTCTGTTGGCTCGATGGATTTGAAGAATGCCTTACTGAACTGTTGTAGGATAGATGTGATTGCTGATGATTCCATCTGAGTTGTTGTGAATGCTTGTTTGGAGCTATTAATCGATATGTTAGTTGTTTGATGCTTCTGTTAGGGCTTATACTCGTCTTTCCCTTCTGTGTTGCTTGTGTAATCAGTTTAGAATAATTGTAGTTGTTGTTTAACATATTTCTTGGCTATATGTTGCCTTCGGCTTGGTTTCCTGGCTGGTACAGGCTTGGTACCAGCCTTGTACCTCTCTGTCTTGCGTTCTGGTACGAGTCCAGGGACTCATTTGATAACTCTTCTGATTTAGGGACTTATCTGTAAATGATTTTGAACTGCTTTAGGACTTGTGTATAATTGTTTCTGTTTTTAGGGTCTGTTTGGTAAATTGTTTGGTGAATATAAATGATCTAGGGTCTTTTGTGCAATTCTGTGTTGTTGGGTCGGGCTGAAATCAAGTGTACCCGATCCGTTTCCTGACAGGTGGGCCCTCCCCCAACCTGGGCTCTGTCCCTTCTTTCTTTGTTGTGCGGTTATGTTCTGTGGGCCTGTTGGCCTGTTCTGGTCCGTTACTGTTCCTTGTGGATTTTTATTTTTTGTGGGCTGCGATTATTTACTGCTTGGGCCCAGTTCGTTTCTGTTTTGTGGGCTGGAATTATTTGGATCATTTTATAGCTTTTAACTTCTGAAAATTAAAACTAGAACTACACTATTGTGATGGCATATGTTATTTTTGCAACACAATTCGAATTTTTGAGTTAAAAGCTTTTGGCCGAGAAATTAATCGAGACGGATTCGGATATAAAATGTGGGCTTATACAAATGGGAGATGATTAGATTGTCCGTAAAATAATTTTCAATACAGATACTATGATATAAACGGACACAGTATGATCCCAAAATAATTTCAAACAAATTTAGTTTTCTTCGTTAACCTTTTTAAACGAATTTTATCTTGTTTTAGTTGTTTTATCAAAAGCGTTTCATACTTGAGCAAAACACTATTTAACTATTAACTAAACTTTTCAATTAATTTCCTAAACCAAACTAATGATGCCACGTCTCCAAACGTCGTAGTTGAACTTATAGAAATCGTCAAAAACGTCTTTCTACACATTAACTTTATAGTTGGAACTTAACAAAATATTTACAAAATTAGCAACTTAACTTTCCTTCTCAACTAGTTTCAAACGGAACTCCGTCAAATTATTTTTATGAACTAATTAAGTATAATAATATATTTTAATACCGAGTCCCTTTTTAAATTAATTAGAAGTTAAGTATGGTTATAGATAACCTAGCCGGAACTTGAAACCAAATTGAGGGATAAACGGGTTTTATCGTTAGATTAGCTTTAACGAAAGTTTCGTTCACCAGGTGACCAGGCAGACTATCAGGGAGACGAGTACTACCCCGAGTTCGAGGGCGGTGGCACTGAGCAGGACTACGTCGACCCTCCAGCAGAGTAGTCTTCCCTAGGCCCTACTTTCCAGGTGTGGATGCCTTAGGTTTTGTTTATTCTTTAGTTTAGGATTAGATCAATAATTAATTGTGTGCATATCATGTCATTAACATTAAGTAAACAGTTAAGCGCATCTCATTAACTCAAAACTAGATTGCACTTATAGGATATGCATGGCATATTAATAATAATGTGATTAATGAACTTAAAAGTGCCCTTAATCAACACTTGCATCTGGTGCGGATCAGGATAGCGAGACCGAGTGTGATAAGTTCGTTTTGTCTGGGGTTTCCATTATCGGGAGATTGCACCCAAGCTAAATGCCGGTGGTCTCCTTATGATAGAGATCGTGGGCAACGCGTTTCTAATGATCACTCAGCAGACCGACCGTCAGGCGGTACTGCGGTCACTCGATGGTTATTTGTTTTGTTTATTGTATTATATTACCATTTGACTTGACTTGAACTAAGAGCTGAGTGTGCCATTATAGCAGACTACCTCTCGATCCCCATGCGTCAGTTTACCGGTACCGTGTTTTACTGCCCACTTCTTTAGCGGGAATGTGGGAATAGGGGCAGAGTTGAGTTATCGAGCAGAGCTGAGTTAGGTAGATCTGTTGGTACGGTTCATGTCATATTGGGACTTGTGAGATTGATTATGGATTTTGTGTGACTTATGATTGACCATTGAGTGTGGGTGCTTGACTCTCGTATCGATATATTTATTCACCGTATATCATTATTATATTACTAATATTCTCCGCTTCTCCAGATACTTTTCATGTTTACTTGGGCATGTTAGGAATTGCAGATTAGTAGCATCATTTCTTTAAACTTTCACATAGATGTTACATTATAGGATTTAAAAATGTTTAAGTACGGTTTAGTTCTAGCTAGAGTTAACCAGAACCGTAGGCTCACTCTATCACCACACTGAGTATTAATGTACTCATCCCACAATACTTTGATTTGTGGAGACAGGTTCAGGTTTGGATGACACCGTAGAGGAGTCTTTGCCAGAAGACCAAGCCAAGCTGGATTAGTTAGCTTCCGTTGCATATTATGTAGTATTTGTTGTTTTATGACTGATCTTTTGATATGTATATTTATCAGTCTCTTTTGTTGTGTGAACGACTATACCATTATTATGCACTTTTATTTGTGATCATTTGCTTTCTGTTTCACTGTTTATTAGCCTTACGTGTGTGCAGTAGAGTGTATACACGTGGCGGGGTTGTCCATCTCGGATTATGGCTTGGTTCGGGGTGTGACACATTCAAAGCTGTCGGTGCACATATATCATATAAATCAATTGAACACCATGTGTACAAATATTAAAAAAAATGGTTAAACTTCAATTGCCTGCTTGAACTACGCGCATGGGAAAATAAAAGCATTATTAACATGTTCACATTGATAATCTACAAAAATTGGCATAAACTAAATGCCATAGACCATTACATGATAACTAAACATGCAATGTAGTATTTATGGAAAAAAATAAATGTCATGCCTATTGAATAAATCCATAATTTTCAACGGTGTAGATCTAAAAGATCTAATGGCCTACATTTTCTACTAAGAACATTTTTGCACGCAACATTGTTCCCTCAATTTGAAAATTGCAAACTTTAATATATGTTTAATTTAATATCATACTTATCTTGGTTAGGTTTTAAACCTAAATTAGGGAAGGCTAAGACTTAAATTTCTTGATCATACTATTCAATTAGTATGACTAACACCATTCTAAATTTTTTCTTAATATCTAAATTTCATAGAAAATAACGTCATCGCATATTGTGATTTTGTAAGTATTATTTTTCATTTATGTATATTGAACTTCCATAATGTTATAGTTTCATTCATAAAAAATCAGAGGATAAGGATTATCTCTAATATTTCCTTATCCCATCATCCCCTATGAATCATTAATTACCCATCATCCTCATTTATTACGTGTTGTCCTTATCCAGCGTTCTCATTAACTATTTTTCTATTTTTGTCTCTCATCCACAGCGTACTCCCCTCTTCCTCTTTATTTTTCTTCCTCTCTGAAACTTTTTTCTAGATTTTTTTTCCAGCAAATTTTGTATTAAAACTAGAACAGTGGATAATTAATTTCTTTCCAAGTGAAACGATTTTTTCAGAACAATTAGGATCTGAAATTAGAACAATTACCTATATAAACTAAAACAATTAGCTATATTACATAGAACATTAAATTATAATAACTAGAACAGTTACTTATATTAACTTAGAACAATTAGTTATATAAACTAGAACAATAAGATATATTAACTAGAACAATTACTAATTATTTTAGTTTTGAACACTAATTGTTCTAGTTAATATAAGTAATTGTTCTATATCTAATTGTGCTCGAAAATTTTTTTCTAATTTCAACATCTAATTATTCTCGAAAAAATACTAATTATTCTAGTTTCAAAACCTAAAAGTTCTAGAGGGAAGGGAAACACATGGAAGGGAAAAAGGGAGATACATGGATGGGAGGAGGAGAATGCATTGGATTAATTGCATTTCGAATATACAAGAGAAGTCATTAATGAGGATGCTGGATGGGATGAGAGATGCAGGAATCTCTGGACAATTTCTTTTTGAAAATGAAAAAAATGCTCTGAGGAGAGATGATGGTAAGAAATTTCGATAAAAAATCATTGTTGTCGTTTTGCAAGCGAAGATTTTTAAACCACTAATTGCCAAATGTCACAATATTTTTCATTTATATTTTAAAATTAAAAATTCAAACGTCGAATTGATTTAGCTAACACGATTCCATCAATTTTGAGACATCTTTATATAGACTCAGAAAAAATTTAAAATTTTAACTTTAAAATGATTAGATAACGTGTTATTCATTAATTGAACAATACTAATGAATTTAATGAAACTTTTAAATGTTTAATATGAAATATTAAAAATAAAATGATCCAAAAGTTAGGGCACACTAGACTCTCATCTTTCTAAAATAAAATAAAGAAACACCAAACATCTTGGAATTCTGTTTCAAAGATAATGAGAGTTCTAGTATCCTAAATTTTTGGTGTCTTCGTTGAAAAAGTTTATTGACTAGTTCATGTAACTATTTTCTATTTCTTTTTTCTTAAACTTTTTAGAGAAACAAAAGTAAGGCTACTAGGAATGTAGCTTCTTTAACTTTCCAAAAAAAATGAGCTCCTAAATTAATAAAATAAAATATACATGGTAACAACTAAAGCTAATCAAACAATTTGATAGATGATGCATAAATATAAACAGAATGATCATCGCATTGCCTCACATGACGTATAATGTTTCGTCGATCACCCGCGCCCCCAGTCTTGCAGTTAAAATTAGGCGCTATCTGGTAGCATGGATCGATTGATGTGGCACGATAGCATGGCGGATTTTGGATATTTTGGCTCCCAATTGAGCTTTGCAGATACCAAGGCTTAATGCCAGCAAGACCGTAACTCACGTAACCAAATGTAGATCCTGCACTGGTTACAAGTACATCTGAGAAACTCAACAACCAAATTTCCGCCATTGCCTGGTGGTTGTGGAATTTATTCTCAGTTTGTTGTTTCTCTTCGTGTGATGGCTGATACACATTGATCATCTCACCCGTCGTAGTCGGGTGCTCGAAGTACAGATTGTACAATCTTTTATAGATATCTTCATACAATGAAACCATAAGCACAGTTTTTGTTGTTGCTTTTGTTGATGTTGAAGGAGATATTTGAGATTGATTGAGATTTACACCAGGCAGTATCAACTCTTGTTGTGTACATTTGATAACTTGTTCATAGGATTTCTCCGTTGAGATTGGAGCCCAATCAAAAATTCTAACTTGAATACCAATTATCTCCTTTGATTTGGCCAAGTAAGAGTTGTGGTACCTCATGATTATGTCCCAAACAACATTACTTGGGTGGAGGAGGTACCGTCCAAGGTGATGAAACACCGTCTCCTTCAAAGGAAACATCTGCGCCAATTCCTCAGCATATTTTGGTATGAGGAACAACCCTGGGATGAAATATTGATTTGTTTTTAGAAAAACCCAATTGATCTTACTAATTACTTGTTGGTCATCATCACAAAAGAATCGAACATGCAAGTGGTCGTATCCCATATCATGCATCAAGTGCAAATAAAGAGAAGAAGGCAATGAAGATGGAGGAGCATTAGGGTCAGTGTTGATCAAATTTTTTTCAATTAGGTAACCATAACTATTCTGGGAATCCTTATTGTGCTCTTCTAACCCGTGGATAGGAAAATCTGATGGCAAGTACCATGTCGTCCCAGGGAAAGGTTCGCAAAATAAGTCGACCATGTCATCTAGCTGGTGTAGCAAGATTACTCGGTCAGTTAAAAGAGCATAGAGAAATGTTGCAGTGAGTGACATCATTCGATTTCCCATGCCGTCAGATGGGCTGAAGACAACATAATTGCACTCTAGTTGATCAGTACTATGGTTTAATTTTATTTGTTCGACAGATTTCTTAAAATGTGGTGTGTTCGGCGCACATTTTTTGTGGAGGACTTCGTACTTGCGTAATTTTGCGAGCAAGTAAGAAGATAAAATATGAGTTGAGGCCCTGCGGTAAAGAATGATTTGGTACCTGCTTAGGCAGGATTGTTCATCAAAGTCGGGAGAGAGCAATCCGCCTAGAAGTCTGTCATTTGGTATTGCTACTGCTGCAGTTGGCTCTATTGAACCTAAGATATGTTGCAAGACAATGTGGAAGTTAAAATTTTTAATGCTCTAAAAGAGACGGATCTCTTAGATAATGAGGAATGAGGAGGTTAATCCAATAGTAAGATCAGAATGAGCTAATGAATTCACAAGTACAATAAGCAAACGAAATTTCTAATAAATTATATATATGTATAGTTATAATAATAACGCCAAATAAGGAATTTTTAACTACATTGTAAAAGATATAGTATAGCAATATTAGGTTGTCATGTTAACGATAATGTCTAATGTCGATGATAGAGTGTGTGTATATATATATATATATAGTTTTGCTACGGTGAGTCGCAATCAAAACTCTTGGATTTGATTTGAAATGATCGATCCGAACTGTCCAATATGATCTTCATATTGAAATCTCCTTGCAAACCAAATTTTATATTTTTAAATATTTTTTCAGATTTTTAAAAACTGCTGTTGTTGAACGGTACATAATTAATTAGATTAACGATTTTCTAAAATTCCAAAAAAAAATTTAAAAATTTCTAAAAATTATAAAATTTGGTCTGTAAGGAGATTTCAATATTGAGATCATATTGGACGGTTTGGATCGGTCATTTCGAATCAAATCCAAGAGTTTTGATCGCGACTCACGGAAGACTTTGTGAGTCGCGACTCACCATAGCAAAACTATATATATATATATAGCTGGAAGTAAAATAAAATATATTTTGGCGCTTCGAAACTCTATTCCGGTATTGAAATTCCCTTTCACTATTCTGTCAAAATAATGGAATATTGAAAGACGTTGTACGCTTACACCATTCCAAAACTTTATTTTGTGTTTTAGCACCAGGCAGGATACAGTACTATTCCTTTTTTCAGTTAGAAATGAAGCTGCCGAATAGTCCCTTAGATTTATGTGTTCATTTGTTCATAATTATAAACTTCTCTTTTGTTTGTAATTGTATCAAATAAGGTCAAGGTTTTCCTTGACTGATTTTTTTTTTTTTTTTTTGTATTTGTAAAAAGGTAAGACAGGTCATATTAGACTTGAAAAAAATAGTTGAGGTAGCTCATCCAAACATCTGAATGCAACATAAATGCAAAAAATAAAAATAAGGAAATGAATGTATAAGTGCAGTGTAATTACCTCCTACAGTAACTCTAACACCTTGAAGCCCAACAGTCAATGGAGATAGTTGATCTCTCGTTCTCAAAAACAGTAGTACAGCCAGAAAAGCGAGAAGCAATAGCGTAGGGTTTGAAGCAAAATAACTAGATTTCCTCTTCATTGTAGAGGAACTCGTTGACCAAATTCTAAACACCTACCAAATTCTAAACACCTAATTACATGACTACATGAGTAACATGAGGCTCCTTATATTGCATACCTTCCAAGGTGAGCACATGCTTTGGTACGTTGGCTCACGGAACAGGTTTTTCTCTCGTTGATTGAAAAAAATAAACAAAAACGTTTACATGAGAATTTTCTTTGTTGTACTTATTTCTTTCGATTATATGTTTCAAAATATTATTCGGATGACAATTTTAATTATATGCTTGCATTTTAATAATAGTTTTATGAATCAGAATTGAACTAATGTATGTTTTGTCATCCATCGAACAATTTGATTCAATAAACAAATTTTAATAGATTTTTATGAATGACCAAACAAATTTAAAATTGAATGAGAATTTATATAAGCTAGATATTCGGATCCAGCTTATTCGGCTTACTCTTGAATAACCCAATTCTTTACGCATCCAAAGTTCCTAACATATATATCTAAAGGATGAAAAACCCATGTACAACTTTAAATTTTAAATTTAGAACAATTTTGATAATATAAAACTTAATATCATAATATTGTTGTACCTTCTAATAAATATTCGCTAAGCTTGAAGATCTTTAAAATTAAGACGGTCAATCCCATTAAAATCTAGTTTAGAATTTGGAAAGTTAGGACACCATAAGTTACTTCATGAGAATTATCTTATTAATTTGTTTACTGTTTCCAAGAAATTGATAAGTCCAACTAGAATTTTTTAGTATTAATGCGGTCAGTAAACTGTAAATAATTTGTCATCATTAATGACTGATGATGAGATATGTTAAAAAGTGTTGGACTACACAAAGAAGTGGGGGTTGACAGGCTGTAACCAGCAAGCACGTGCTCTTTTTTTTTAAAAAAAAGAAAAATAAAATGATGCGTTTTTCACGAAATTTATAGTCAAACCTCAATTTGAATCAAAAGTATAAGCTGATTAGTTTGGCGCGCGTTATATGACCAGTAGTCTATATATATTTCTAAATCAGGAGAAATTCTATATTAAAATCAAATATTGTATTCATTCTTCCAAAAAATTTACAATTATGTACTTTTACCAATGAAAGGTATATATATCATATTTATTTTTTTAAAAAACATATAAAAGTCTTATTTGGATATTGTTTTGAAAGCATCCGTCCAAAGCATTTGAATTTTAATATCTTTCTCTTACAAAAAAAAAAAAAATGAAATCATCTCTGAAAAAATAAATATGATATTTGATTCCCTGAAACATACAAATTCCCATTAATCTTGTAAAATTTGAGACTACAAATTTCTATTTCAAAATTAATTGCAAATAATATTTTGATACTAATAAAATTTGAAAGCACCCTTTAATAGTGGCCTATTTGAAGGATACCTATAAGTGCATTTGTGTTTTAGAACGATAAATATGATATTTATAATTTTGAGGAAAATATGTAATATCAAAAGTTCCGAAGAGTATATATACTACGGGCTAGTTCATCGAGCTTCGCTCGAAATTTGACATATCAAAATTATAATGGTTGACTATGAATAGGTTGTTATGCTTGCAATACAAAAAAGAGAGAAGGAGGCATGATGAAAATGAAAATAGAAAAGGATCATAAAAATGAGAAACAAAACAATACATTGCCAAATTATTGAATGTTAGTGAAGCGGATACGTTTTATGAGTAATAATACCTGACACACAAATAGTTACAAAATATCATGTTATAGAAATTAGAAAAACTGTCAAGTATCGAACCGCATTTAGTTAAATAACCCTGACACCTACACATATTTATTTATAAATTTTGAAGAGCCTTACTTTTGTTGTGAAACCAATGTAACATTATTTTATTTTATATTAAAAAAATTAATCGTGGGATCCGGATAATCGAACTTGTTCATTTTAACGAGGAATATGTTGTCATTAAATTTATAATTTTTTAAATTCATTTGATACTTGATCAAAAAATCGAAAATATATATTAAAATATGACATTTGTGGCATCATATAACAGTGGAATATTGGAACCATATTCCTGTGAAAAGCTTGCACTTATATTTAAAAAAGATTGTTGTGTTTATAAATGACACATAACAATTGAAGTAATGCTATCATATATTCATATACCCTTTTTTTTTTCTTTTTCTTTTTTTTTCTTTTTTTGCTATCCTGAACATTTTCTTTTACACACAGTCGTTCAACTGTAACTTTATTTAATTGGGATGTCTTCACAAGGTCTGTTTAACCAGTCGTTTTACCTTGGCTTCGACATTTTAAGTTAGGACAGTTTGTAAGCGTTATGAAGCTCGGTCTAATTTTTATAAAAATAGACGATTAAACCCTCAAAATGATAAAGAGCAGAAGTTGACTTCAGGTTTCTAGGCACCCGTTTTATTTATTTATTTATTATTATTATTTTGACAGAATAGATTCCCAAACAGGGGATCCTAGAAAGATTAATACGCACCCGATTTCATGTGCGCTTTTACTACTCCAATTGTTAAATAAATATTAAATATTTAAATAAGATCATTTAAAAAGAACCGCATTCAAATTTATAACTACAAGACGTACAGTACATGAGGTAGTAAATTTGAAATTCAGTATCAGTTAAAATTTTTTAAAAAAAAAGAACCTGTAGCCTCAAAACTTTTTTCCAAACAATACAGTAACAATAAAGAGGATTATAAATGGTTTATTTCGTTTTTTTATTTGATTTGGTCAATTTATAGAATTCAATCAATTTGGAGTTTGTTTGGTTCAGATTGTTTAAAGTTCGAATCCTTCGGTTTCGAAATTTCATGAATCAGATCGTTTTGAATTTGGATTGATATAAATCTCCCAACTTATTTTATTTTTGAAAATTACTACAACCTACACAGCCAAATGGTTTTTCATCTTGTATTTAGTATTCGGTCTCCAAATGCAAGACAATTCCATAAGTTACTCTTGTCATTTCATCAAACAAAAAGTAGCGACCTTAAAGAGGAGAAATTGGAGAAGACCCTCATGTGGAGTCTCGTTATTTAGGAAGGTTAAATTCGTCGGTGCTGTGCTCACGCTCAAAATTGATATAGATTCATGTACGCTTTATTATCTAGAGTAGCTCGACATAGGGCGAAAGTTTTTCGTTTCGCACCGTTTTTTCGTTTCGTTTTGCCCTGATGAAACGATTAACGAAACAAAATTCTATTTCGTCTGGTTTAGTGAAACGATTAACGAAATTAAAACCTGTTTCTTCCCTGTATAAATTACGTAATTTTCGTTCGTTTCGACCGTTTCAGCATTGCGAAACGATTAACGAAAGAGCAAATCTGTTTCGTCACCGAAACAAAATGGTTAGCGAAACACTCCATTTTCGTTCCGTTTCTAACGTCTTTCAGCCCTAGCTCGACATATATGGTCATAGTAGTGATGATTGTTTTCATCGGTCCTTCAGCATTAATAAATCTTATTTTGAACTAGTATTATTTTTTTCTTTTAGTTAGTCAACCAAATACTGAATTGATTGGTTGAATTTTGGTTAATATTTTGCTGGCCCTCAAAAAAAAAAAAAAAAAAAAGAATTTTGGTTAATAATAGCTTGAATTTATATTACTTAGGATCTAAATCAATTTGGATTACATCAAGCCAGATTTTGATTGTAGATTGATCAGATTCAGAAGTGACTCAAATGACTGACTATTTATTTGACAAGAAGTCAATATCGAAATGAATGTTAAATCTGATCAGATTAAAAGAGTAGTTTTGATTGGTTCAAATCCCAGATAAATCACTTTTCTTGTAAAGTTGTGCATGTCTGTACGTTCAATTTAAGTCAAAAGCACGAAATGCATAAATAATGCCCATTTTTGACGCGGCGAACCTTTGCCACCAATGTCTGGAATTGCATTATGCAACCAGAGCGTTCATATGATCAGCCAGCATCAGACAAGCTTGGAGCATGAACAGAAAGGTACCGATGACTATGAGCAAGGAATATTATGATATATACTTGTGGATTGCAACCTTTTGGAACATTTAGAAGACCCGTTGTGCATCAACTTTCCAAGGACAGCCGGTGATTCTAAGCAGTACTGTGAGCAATATCTTAATGGATGCAAACCAATGGACTAGTTATTGTGGAGGTCATAGTTAAAAGAGGATAGGGTGATAATAGTCTGGTTAAATTGCTAGTTTGTAATTTCTTGGCTTCTCTCTTTTTTTCCTTCCTTTATTTATTTGATGTCCGGTAGAACTTCCGTTCAATGAAATTGTAGGAAAGGCTATCGCCTTCCTACCTTAAAAAAAAAAAGAAGGTTATACTTACCCTATTTCAAACCTTTAGTCCATGTTTAAATTCCAGCCGAAGTAGAGTACTTTTATGCTATTTCAAATGAAATTGAGGCTTTCAAATTATTGTGTCCACTTTTTTCATGATTATATATTTGTATTAGGTCGATTTCGTTGTTTATATTTGTGTACCAAATTAGGTCAAGGTTTTCCTTAATTTCCTGATCCTTTTTTTTTTTTTTTTTTTTGGTTAAATGGGCAAGGCTAAGTTCCTTTTAACTTGAGAAAAAAGTGTAGTTGGATGTAGCTCATCCAAACGACAGAGTGCAACTTAAAACCAGAGAAAAATAAAAACAAGAAGTAGAGGAACTGAACCTACCTCCAACAGTAATTCTAACGCCTAGAAGCCCAATAGTCAGCGGGGTTGGTCGATCTCTAAGAATTGACAAAAACGGAAGTAAGACAATCAGTAACGCCAGAACTCAGAAGCAAGAACAGAGGTCTTGAGACAAAAAAATTAGACCTTTAAACATATATTAAAGCTTGCAATTTTCAACTTGAGATAATCGAAGTTGCTTCCAAAAATATTTCTCATGAAAAATTTAGACCATTAGATCCTTTAAATCTGGACCGTGCAAAATTATTCAATTTTTAGATAGGCATGGTTTTTAGATTTTTTTCATATGTATCATGTTACATTCATTATTTGCATACAATGGTCTATGGGCCAATAGTTCTCAAATAATCAATGTGAATTCGTGGATACTACTTTTATTTTTGTATGGGGTGGTTCATGTAGACAATAGAAATTTGAGAATTTTTTCTTAGTATTTACACCGTTGGTGTTCAATTTACGCCTATGAGTTATGTGTACCACCATTTTTATATGACTTAAAACTCATGTGTTCAACTGGAGATGTTTGAATTAATCCACCGATCAAATATTTGGAAGTATAATTTGTTGCTTGTAGGACTCTTAGCCGGCCATATCTAGATAAGACACTGTCCAAATCTATTTTAACTTTTCCTAATTAAATCGACTTCCTATGTTATAAATAGGTCATTCCTGGAGCCAATTATTTGCACAAAAATTTTCGGGTGGGACATATAAAATATATAAACACAATTAATTGAATTGCGCGCTACCCGTCACACTGCGTTTTTCATTTTTCATAGGTATGTAAAATATTCAGTAGAAACCATGATATTTTTTTTTTTAATATGCCATTAGAAAAATGACTCATTTATTATTTTTTTTTTTGCAAATTTTCTATCTAATCTTCAGTATATTTTTAGTTTGTGAAATTAAACATATATTAAAGTTGGATAGGTCGTCACTTAGGAAATGAACAATAATTATTATTATTATCTTTTTTCTTCATATTTCTGGCCCATTTGATGTTTTTAACTTCTACCGCATATTTTTAAATTTTTTTTAAAAAAATTGGAAAGTCCATGGTTCTAAATAAGAGTCTTCATTTACACTCACAGATACACATGTGTTAGGAAGTGTTTAATTCCATTATTGTGCCATCAAATAGCAAGAAATCACAACTAAACACAAGGGATCTAGGTTTCAATCATCATTCACAAGCATTTCAAGATGAGAGGAGGAGATTTATACCTCTCTTTGTGTAGCAACAAAGAGGCTCGAATCCTATCACTTGGAGTCGATGGGGTGCTCGCTCCACCTCCTCCACCACCGATGGTTGCCTCTAGCCCACCAAGGATCCACCACCAAGCTCAAAGAGAATGCTAGTTCTCTTGAACCTCTTGCTAATTACCTTGCTTCTCTACTTAACTATTTAATGGAGAGAAAGAGATGTGTGGTGCTCAACACATGAGCTTGGAAGAGAGATGAGATGGGGGCAGCTAAGGTGGCGCCTAGGAAAGAGGAGAGAGACGGCTAGGGTTCCCAAGAGGTGACCCATTTATGTAGCCAACCACTCTCATCCATCTTTCATACTATTTACAAGTATGCCACTAGGGCACCTAGCTGAAATTAAAAGAGGCTTTATTGGGCTATTTCAAATGTGCAATGGACCAATAAACTAACCCTTTAATTGTCTTTTCATCATTCCTTAAATCGGACCTTTAATTAACCAATTAAATAGAAGCCCAATTAGCTCAAACTAATTAAAGTAAGTTGAACACAATTAATTATTAACTCGTTAATAATTAATTTAAGATTAGCTAATGCATTAAATTGTTTCCATATGATCCTTTTAATTTAATTAATTATAACGGTATATAATTAATTAATTAACTTATCACATTCCACAATACATACTATTGTGAATAAACAATAAATGCACCAAGTGGTAAGAATCCTATTTGTGCGACCCTATTTGAGGATTTATACTATGTTGGCCATGGAAATAAATCGTTATTTATTTTCAATAATCATAAGCGGTATCTAGCAACACGTTATGATTCCCAATTCGTATAAATAATGTACCGTTACAATATCTCAATCCTGCATAAGAAATATATAAGTATTTCCTTGTCTGATTCTTATGTCACATGATATCCTTGTATAATCCAAGATAGGAATGTGTCATTCTTGCAGATTATACATCTCTTGATCTAGAGTTGATTGTACAAGTTGGCCAAACAATCCAAACTCCATCAAGAGGCCTAAACAGATATCATCACTCATTAAGTATATTAATGAGGGACATACGGTTTTCTTGATGAACAACTTTTCCCTACACAATTCAAGAGAACATAAATAAAGTCCTTATAGCAGCCTTTATCAGGAATCAACGTTAGACGATATTTATTGAACCTATCCTCATGTGGAAAAGTTGAGCATCTCAAACTTAGAATCAAATTGATATGAAATAAACAATGACACTTAACACAATCCAAATGTTTATTTCATTGGGTCAAGTCCTGTACTATGTTCTACAACATATACATATGCAATTAAGTTGGTAACTCCTTACGTATGATTTGTAGAACTTAATCATCACTTAACTTGCATACTAATCTTTTATGATAATTAATGTTCCTTGTTAATTATCAAGATTATGGACGATTTAGGTTTATTATTGTCATTCTAATGAATGATCCACAGAGATCTACAATTCAGATCCTCAACCTGAATGATCTGTCAATAATAAACTCTAGGAACAAATGATCAAATATCATCATTAACATAAACTAAGAAAATAAGTCATTAAATATTGACTTCTAGGACATAACTCTAACAATCTCCCACTTGGCCTAGAGTCAATCAATAGTGACTTCTAGCCAATGAAGAATTTAGAACAATGTCATATATCCATATATATACATGTCTCAAACTTCAAAAGATATAATACACTTAAACCAAGTTACTCATACGTCCATCACGCATGGATGCACAACTGCATCTCGTATACCGCTTAAGGTAGAGGTTAAGTTAGAGTGTTCGCTGTGTCCGCGAACCTATCCAATTTTATTTGACCCTATATACATATATACTCCTATATATGTGTTCTTGATCATCATCATGTGAGCTCAAGTGACATCGTCATAGATCTTAGTTGGATCACCAATTTAATATTGGGTTCTTCAAGTTTAAGCTATGGTTCGAGATGCACAGAACCATATTAGCTTGACTGAGAACTTCTCGATCCATACTATATTCTTTCATTGCTTCACAAGTTGCTATATATTTTGTTTTGGTGACGGAAATGGTTGTAATATCCCATTTAGAACACCTTCTAAATTTACAACACCACATTTAAACAAAATACGTAGCTCAATTGTATTTATATCAATCTTTTGAAAACTAGCATCAATATAACAATTTATATGAGCTTTCTTTCATCTTACCAGATGAAAAATATGTCATTCTTTCTCATAAGATACTCGAAAGATATTCTCGATTATTGTCTAAACGTGTTTTTTTTTTTATCCAGTTGACAACTGCTTGTCATACTCCTTGGGTACAACACATAGGGGCATGTGCATAAATATGGCTTACATAATGAACTCATAACAGAATAATGCTCGAATTATATCGTGCACTCTTCTTGAATTGAGTTGCAACACACCGAGTCAAACTCAAGTGTATGCCATACAACGTGGTTAGACATCCTTTCTAGGAGTCTATCTTTTCGTGTTACTAGAACACTTTGTCATTATATGCACATTTTCTCAAACCTGACATCCATCATAATCTATCTCCGTAGATTTTGTTTCCTTGGATTTAGGTGATTTTCCCAAATTCTCTATTGAGAAAACATTCTCCAATGAGATCTTGACAATATTCATTTCTTTAATTTTATTCTCAATTAATGTCTTGTATCTTGTACAATACATGTAACATAATAATGCTCTCACTGAATATCTTATCTATACAAGATACTTTTGACGAAGTTCAACTCCTTGACTTACTTGTCAAAATGTTTATTCCAGTTTCCACAATACTTGCTTCAATTCATCAATTGATCCTTGAATCATATATACATTTCTAGCAATACAACAAATCCCCGATTTGTGTCAAATACACAACAACTTCCTTCATTCCATCGAAGAAGGCGGTTTTGATGTATCTTTCCATATATCTATATATACGAAATATAACTATTGCTAGAATGATCTTTATTGACTTATACACAGCTACAAGTGGGAAGCCGTGCTTTGTACATGGTCCACTCGTTATCGACTTAGACATAGCAACAATCATGAAATTGTGCTTTGTACATAATTGATTTGCTATCCATATCTATCTTTCGTTTAAGGATCTATATGTTCTAGATGGATCGCTCCTTCTTGAATATCAATTAAGGTCTATACCTTGTTGTTATGTATATGGATTGCACTTAAAGATCATATAGATTCAAACCATACTTGTGGAATCGGATATTTCCATCGCTTCTGTATTTATCAACGGATCCTCATATGTCAAGTACGAGGATGTTGTGAAACCTATGTACTTTTCAGTTTAGGCAATTCACTCTCGTTGATCTTTGTAGGATTGGTGCTTGTGGTCAATAAACTACTTCTATAACATCTTGTAGAGTAAGTTCTTGATCCTAATATATTGCACGAGTTTCTCGAACATCATCCATTTGTGAGATGTTTAAGTACTCTTTAGAAGCAAGCATGCTTATAAACTTCTTCCTTTCACAACTACTTGTGAATAAAGTTCCGCTCAACTCCCACTAAGCACCATGTATGGAGTGACAAGTTTCCTATAAAGGTACTTCTTGTAGTGACGCATAAACCCTTTAATGCTCACTTTACTCCCACTACTTCTTCTTGAGAATATCATTCTTCAAGATGATGAGCAACAACTACTTTGTTCTTATCATGTTTGTTGAAGTAGTACCTTTCGGTTAGTTCAAGATATCCTACATAATATTAAGCGTCTTATTTGGGTCCAAGCTTATCAATCAATCGAACCTTGAAATAAGCTTCTCAACACCAAATCTTGAGAAATAATATACCTAGAGATCGAATCTCGTAAGATATCTTTCTCAATAGACTTCGATGAAATTTTTTATTCAGTGTAAACAATATTGTCCTCAAACACAAATCCCTTACATGAGTCGAACAAGTCAATTTGATTTATTACCGATCGAACTATATCAAACAATGTTCGATACCTTCATCTTTGGATACATTTTTCAATGTTCCTCATGGAGCGAGTAGTGAAACGTATTTAATACTCTTTAGGTAATATATCAAACTATATGATTTAACTATTTACCATGATCCATCTTAAGACTTTTGCTTTTATTGAATAGTTTTTCAACTTTACTCTTGAAATTATTTTGATCTTGTCAAAAGATTCATACTTATACCATATCAAATAGATACGTTAATATCTACAATGATCGTTGGTCAAGTGGTAAAGTGTCAACAACCTTTTCAATCACACAAGTACCTATAGGTCTATATACATCAATATGTATAAGTCTTAATAAAGTTACTTGTCCTTTAAACCTTCGTAGTTCAAAGGCGCTTTTGTCTTTTAACAAACACGATTCGCATGAATTTCAATTTATTTGCAATCAAATTAATTTACGAGCTCCACGTTACGTAGACTCTCATAATGCGATTCTTGTTTATATTCGACTAAGCGACTATTTTACATAAAAGTTAAATACTTTATGTGAAGTCTTACACATTTGTCATTCAAAATTTGTTTATCTATTTCAAGCAAATTCAATCAAGATGTATGAAATCTTATACACAAATTCATAACAATAAGAGAACAATATTTCTCTATTACAAAACATGATCATCCATCATCAAATATGAAACAGAGATAAGGTTTTATGAGATGTTTGGAATAAGGTATATAACCTCAAATTCCTAAACAAACTCTTTATTTAGTAAAGATAACTCTACGTATTCAATGGTAGCGGCTTAGACGTATAAGCCATTTCCAAAACGGAGTTTACTTTACTTGTCTCGAACTTTCTCTTATTCATCATTGCCTACACATTTCGTTAAATGCGAGCACATGAACTAGCACCTAATTACTAGTATGAATTAGAGATAGTGAGATAATTTGAACGACAAATATCTTAAGGTTTAGAACATCATGGTATTTCGGACAACCTTTCAAATGCCTCCCATAAATGGCAAATGAAACATCTCATGTGACACACGGTCACTAGTGAGGGTCTCAAAATTTCAACTCATATCTTGGTAAAGTATTCCTTTAATACTTAACAAATTACTTTTAGCACTAACAAGTGTGCAAATAATATATCCTTTATCCATAGAAAGAGATTGTATGATAATATCAACAATCCTTGATATTGGAGAACTTAATATCTCTAGTTATCAATTAGCTACTCAAACCTTTCGTTCGCAAGCTAATGAAATATTTATCTTCTTATAAGAAGAGTCTCTTGGTTATCTCACACTCTATTACTCGATCATAAAAGATTGAGTCTATATTTACTTTCTCTAAGAACGTCTTCTTGAGTAAATGGATGAGAGTGTAGAAGTTTAGTCTAGTCCTTATGAATTCTCCAATTCAAAGGTCTAGAACTTTTAAAAGGATATAGGCATTCGCTTTATTGAATAATTTTCGTCGAAACTAATCAATCATTGCGAAGCTATGTTCGGGAAGTCGAGGAACGTTTTTGGGATTAAACATGCTCAAGTTTCTCCTTTCCAAGAACATGTCTTAGAAATCGATGTTACTTCTCCAAGTAAATACCTTAGAAACGAGCTTGTTGTTTTCAAAGATTGATCGCAACGAAATTAACATATTTAATATCTATAACAATTTCAATTTAAGGTCATTTAGTTTATGCAATGTTTTGTTTATGGAATGATAAACAAAACTCCTACTACATTTATTTAAAGTCCCTAATGTAGTCGGTTTCCAAGATCCTCATTTTCGTTGAAATAGGGGACAGCGTCGGCATGACACCTAAAACAACTAGATAAGGTAGGTTCTCCAACCAATCATATCTTGCCCATATTATTCTTGGTTTGTGAGATATCATAAGTATATCCACAAACTTCGTCCCAACGTTCAATCCGAGTGGGTCCGTTGTAAAGCAACATCTCTCTATTTGCTCCTAGTAAATCTGATTTACACCCCGACTACAATGATGGACTACGATGTCCGCGTCGGCAGGAATGCATCAATAGACAATCAATTGTATTGAAGGGGATAGAGAGAAGGATGACGATTTGGCTAAATCAAGTTAATTTGGGACAAAAGCAATTACGTGACTTTGTTTGGTGGTCGTGTAAACATACACCCATACCTACCTATGACAATTTAAGGCATTCACAAAGAATAACCTTTAGCATAAGCATCTCAAGCATTGTCGTGGGTTTGTATGGCTCCCGCTTGCATTAGTCTTCGTCGCATCTCCATGTAACGAAACTAATCTAATCAAACCCTCCCACTAATTACTAAGATCCTATCTAATAATTAAGGGAAATAAATACATGTGATAAAATCCTAAACCCACCTAGGCCTTAGGGGCATGCAAGCCTCACAAGTTACATCAAGAATTAATCAATTATTAATTATCAAGGCACCTTAGGCCACATTACAAGCAATCACATGCATTCACAACATTTTACAACACACAAGGCATTGAAGTCTTGAGCCATATCAAACACACATCCTCCTACAAAAACAAGTTAGCACAATATACAAATATATGTCTTAGTTGTTCATAACTAGTGAGCTCTTAAGTGTCTTTGCGTATTGTTTGCTAATTTGTGTTTTTCCATGCAAAGAGAGTTTAACATTCAAACAACTAATTGCTTAAACTCTTTGATAAAATCAACATTCAAAAATCCAATGGATGACAGCAAGGAGAGTTCTAATCAACTTATCAACTAATTGATTAATTAGAACGAACACCTTTCATTCAACGGGATCCGAAAAAATCAAGAAATTTTTCGGTCTCCAAAAAATTCAAAAAAAATCATGAGCAATCCTTATCAAGAGACAAACTACCTGTTCAAATTTCAGGAAGAAATCATTTACCAATCGGGAGAACCAAAATTATCAAACTTCAGGTTGTGTATTAAAACACCGGTTTGAAGTTTCAGGTTTTGGCCTCAATCTTTTGGACTGTTTGACCATCTTCCAAAAACTTTTAATGCAAAATAATTTTACAGTAAACAATCACAATTACAAGGCTAGTAACCATGAAAGATTTCCAAATTTACTCATTCAAAATCATCAAGTTTAAGGAGTTTGAATACAAGTCCTCTGTTCTGGAACAGCACGTCGACGAAATTGATTTTGAGTGGTTGGGGTATCAAAACTGGTCTGATTGACATGAAATGAATTTTCATGGATTAAGGACTTCAAAAGGAAGTTTTCTATTTAAACACTTTTTCTATAAAAAGTCTCAATCAATACCAGTTTTCAAAACAATCCAATCGGTACAGAAAACCAATCAGACCGTTCTTGTCTTTCATTGCTTCAAAAAAAATAGAAAGACTTCGATCCATACTATCAAATTGGTATGGAAGGAAGTAATCCAAGTCTACTTCATTTATAGCCAATAAAATTAGGGTCTCTTTATCAAGATAACTCAGATAATGCCCACAAACTCAGATCTGGTCGCACAGGAATCAGTCCTGCGCACCGTCACGAGAAAATTCACTAAAAATCCATAACAACTCGGATTAAAGTGAAACCAGTGGGAAAACGCTCACAATTTGTCCCTCTTTCAAATCCATCAAATAGAAAAATCAAATCGAAAGCTCTGCTATGCGAAAAACACAGAAAACTTCGGAAAAAACAGAGTTCCAGATAGCAAACAAAGGCAGCAACTTAATTACTCAACTAATTATTTCTCATCTAATTAATGCACAAAATGTATTAAAACCGACCATGTGCTCTGATACCACTGTTAGAAAGTGTTTAATTCCATTATTGTGCCATCAAATAGCAAGAAATCACAACTAAACACAAGGGATCTAGGTTTTAATCATCATTCACAAGCATTTCAAGATGAGAGGAGGAGATTTATACCTCTTTTTGTGTAGCAACAAAGAAGCTCGAATCCTATCACTTGGAGTCGATGGGATGCTCGCTCCACCTCCTCCACCACCGATGGTTGCCTCTAGCCCACCAAGGATCCACCACCAAGCTCAAAGAGAATGCTAGTTCTCTTGAACCTCTTGCTAATCACCTTGCTTCTCTACTTAACTATTTAATGGAGAGAAAGAGATGTGTGGTGCTCAACACATGAGCTTGGAAGAGAGATGAGAGGGGGGCAGCTAAGGTGGCGCCTAGGAAAGAGGAGAGAGACGGCTAGGGTTCCCAAGAGGTGACCCCTTTATATAGCCAACCACTCTCATCCATCTTTCATACTATTTACAAGTATGCCACTATGGCACCTAGCTGAAATTAAAAGAGGCTTTATTGGGCTATTTCAAATATGCAATGGCCCAATAAACTAACCCTTTAATTGTCTTTTCATCCTTCCTTAAATCGGGCCTTTAATTAACCAATTAAATAGAAGCCCAATTAGCTCAAACTAATTAAAGTAAGTTGAACATAATTAATTATTAACTCATTAATAATTATTTTAAGATTAGCTAATACATTAAATTGTTTCCATATGATCTTTTTAATTTAATTAATTATAACGGTTCATAACGGTATATAATTAATTAATTAACTTATCACATTCCACAATACATACTATTGTGAATAAACAATAAATGCACCAAGTGGTAAGAATCCTATTTGTGCGACCCTATTTTAGGATTTATACTATGTTGGCCATGGAAATAAATCATTATTTATTTCCAATAATCATAAGCGGTATCTAGCAACACGTTATGATTCCCAATTTGTATAAATAATGTACCGTTACAATATCTCAATCCTGCATAAGAAATATATAAGTATTTCCTTGTGTGATTCTTATGTCACATGATATCTTTGTATAATCCAAGATAGGAATGTGTCATTCTTGCAGATTATACATTTCTTGATCTAGAGTTGATTGTACAAGTTGGCCAAACAATCCAAACTCCATCAATGGGCCCAAACAGATATCATCACTCATTAAGTATATTAATGAGGGACATACGGTTTTCTTGATGAACAACTTTTCTCCGCACAATTCAAGAGAACATAAATAAAGTCCTTATAGCAGCCTTTATCAGGAATCAACGTTAGACGATATTTATTGAACCTATCCTCATGTGGAAAAGTTGAGCATCTCAAACTTAGAATCAAACTGATATGAAATAAACAATGACACTTAACACAATCCAAATGTTTATTTCATTGGGTCAAGTCCTGTACTATGTTCTACAACATATACATATGCAATTAAGTTGGTAACTCCTTACGTATGATTTGTAGAACTTAATCATCACTTAACTTGCATACTAATCTTTTATGATAATTAATGTTCCTTGTTAATTATCAAGATTATGGACGATGAGTACCGTTCCAGTGCCCACAAAATAGACTGCCCCCAAATGTCACAAATCACCGGCCTTTAGATTTAAATTTGATAAGCGGCTAGGATTCAATCTTTTAACAAACCTTTTATTAAATCTTCTCCAGCTCCCAACGTCACTTTTTTTGTCTTTTCCAATAAAAAATAAAATTAATAACTCGTTTAGTATTTTCTCTTCGTTAACTCAGGAATATGAAACGACGATACTTTTCTCCATCTCCTGTATGCTCTCTGGCTCTCCATCTTCTCTCCCACAAACTCTTGCTTTGTCGTGCTCTTTCTTTCTCCAAATTTTTTTTTAAAAGCAGTTGTTAGAATGCAACAAAAGAAATCAAAACATTAAAATTTAACTATAAAGACTCTCATCTATAATCACAAAATCAGTCCTTATATTTTTGTCCTTATTCGAGTATCGTATCCTGACGAATTCAAAGCTTTGAGGAGACACAAATTCGAGTTTTTCTAAGGTCAATCCAACTAAAATTCGCTTGATTAAGGCTATATATTGCGAGAGATATTGGTACTGAACAACAGGCCTTCCAAAGTTCTTCCAAGGTTGAAGAGGAGCGATTGTTTGTGTCTAGGGGTGCAACGACAAAGTCGCGAAGGAGAAGCGAAGTGCTTATTAGTCATATGCATATCTGTTCAGTGGGAGAGACGCGAGATCATGATATTAATTAATTTTTTTTTTAATCTTTTCACATCTTTCAATAAAAGTGACGTTGGGGGCTGGAGAAGATTTAATAAAAGATTTGTTAACAGGTTGAATCCCAGCCGCTTATCAAATTTAAATCTAAAGGCCGGTGATTTGTGACATTTGGGGGCAGTTTATTTTGTGGGCACTGGAACGGTACTCATGGACGATTTAGGTTTATTATTGTCATTCTAATGAATGATCCACAGAGATCTACAATTCAGATCCTCAACCTGAATGATCTGTCAATAATAAACTCTAGGAACAAATGATCAAATATCATCATTAACATAAACTAAGAAAATAAGTCATTAAATATTGACTTCTAGGACATAACTCCAACATTATGTATGCATTAAGATAGTATACATTAATATTCATGTGTTGTGTTCTTTGAGAAAATAAGTGTGAATCTGTGATTAATAATTTATTATGTAATATAAACTTGATTTATGATATTTAATGTAGTTCTTTATTGTTTTTAAATTTTTGTTTAGTAGACTACAATAAATACTATTGAACTAATTAAGTGTTCATACCAATTAATTAATTTGAAATTGATGAGGTGTTCACGTTGCCGTCCAAATTAAATCCTTTTAAGCAAATAAAGAAATTGATGATATGTTCACATTGCCGTCCAAATTAAATCCATGTAAGCAAGAAACGCAAGATATAAATTGTCCTCTGTTTTGCCAACATATTATATTTGTTAAAAATCTTCTTATCTTCGTTCATAATACTGGAATCAAAAAGTTGATGAAAGGAAAAACAAAAACAGACGACTCATGAGAAATCTTCAATCCCCTCTTACAATCCATAATGAAGAAAGAAAATACAAATTATCTTTTTTTTTTGGAGACTAGCTATTAATAACTTTATTAAAAATTTAAAACCTTCTATTTGTTTTTTAACAATTCCACTTATGAAAGATAAAAATAAATAGTGCACCCATTGAAATCTCAAAAGGTAAGTCTGAGTTAATTAAATTTGTTATGTTCTTTTTTTTTACTACTCTATTGTTTTTAATGAATATTTCAATTAATATATTGCATAATTTTTTCAATATGAATGGTCAAGAGATCAATGTTATAATTTCCAAATATTATTAACTGTCTATGCATATTTTAATGAAATATTATTGGTTTATATAATTTTCATGGCTTATCAATGTCTTGTCCTTTTTATTCTGGATCTGCAAGCCAAAACAATAAATAAAAATCCAACAACTCATTTCATATGTTCAATTAATAAGAAAGCATAAGGCAGATTTTATTTTTTTTTTTACTATTCTTTTCTTTCTATCACTTTATTAACTTTGACAAATATTTGAGTTTCAAAATCATCCAAATATGTTTGGTGTGTAAATTTGGAAGCATGATAATTTATTTTTGTATGGTTCGATTATTTGAGTTGTAAAATATTGTAAATCAATTTATTAACTACTTTACGATTAAATTTTTATAAAATAAGAAACAATTGAGATTAATTGAATGCATGGTTTTTTATATGTTTTAAGGTTTATGAATTCAACATGCCACACCGACCATGACATTGTACATCTTCTGTTCAAGTGGTGATGAACCTTCCAAAGAATCCGGTTGCATACATACAAGATGTTCGAATCATCGTACGTTAGGAGTTGCAATACTTTTAGGAACAACTGATAGCAACTTATCAGGATCTAAGATATGTTATGGAATTGTATTTCTTCTATATCGTCCGACGTTTTAATTAGTTCATCATCTATATCCGCTACACCAATCAAAGTTAACATGTTTGAATTTTGTAAATTAAGATAAACTATTTTCTATGATCAAAGGATAAATTCTCTCAAAGTCTATAAATTTTTTTTAGAGTATGTTTATGTTAACTACATTATTTCGAGATTATATATATATGATAATACAAAGATAATTAAGGCCTACTCGCTTCCTTAATTTCCACTTAGTATAAATATTAAATATGTAAAACTATTTGTAAATTAACGATGTCGACACTTTTACTTTACTTCTGTAGGTGATAAGCACAACCATTTATATTAATATATATCATGCATCTCTTTTTCTTTCATATAAAAAATAAATTTTGAGAAATTTCATTTCTACATCACGTTCACTTCTAAAATATAAAACGATTCCAGATTGAAATAATATAACTGTTGACTTATATAGAGGTGAATAAAAAGAAACTGAATGAAAAAGTGTACAGATCGAATCAAATTTTAAAGATGAAATGAAGAGAATGCACCCTTTGATGATATGAAGTGGATAGAGATCCTTAAATTAATCTTTTTATAATGAGTCGGGATGACATTTTATTGATAAATTACACTTTCATTGATAAACTAACTGGATGAGAATACTAATTAAAATATATTTTTGTTGATAGATTTGAATAAATAAGAAAACACACAAAGAATTTAGTCTGTTATATTATTAAACATAAATAAAAAAATGATATGACTGATTTATCATTAAGCACATCTAGCTAGCTAGGTCATGGTTGCGGCGGAGCCGCAACTATGCATCTAGTGCTCTTCATTGTGTAGAAGAAGCCCAATGATCAATTTGTAAACACCCAAACAGCTAACACGAGGCTCCTTACTATATTTTTTTTCCCTTCCTTCAAATGTTGGCATAATATTTTGGTAACTGGACTTGCATAGCAGGTCATCCTCTTGCTAATTGGTAAAAACAAAAAAGAAACAAAGAAAAAGGCAAAAAGAAAAGAAGTACATAATAATTTTCTTTCTTTTACTTTTTTTTCTTGATTATTTATTTCACAATATTATTCAGATGAAAAAAATTAAATTATACATTGTATTTTTGTAATAAGTTGTGTATTGAATTTTAAAAATTTTAGTACTTGATTTGTTTCTCATTAAACAATTCGAGTGTGCTCTATATTTACGGGATGAACAACCAATGTCCCACTTTAAATTTTAAATATGATCAATTTTTACAATAACAAGCTTCAATATCATAATATGGCTGTAACATATATTTAGTATACGTTAAGCGTCATCTGTCTTTAAATCTAAGCGTTCAATTGGTCTAGTGGTAAAGAACAATGGGGGCGTTTGATTGTGTAGTAAGGATTGCATAAGTTAATGATGCTTAAGTGTTTATGTAGTGTTATATAACGGATGTTTGGTTGTGTAGTAAGGATGAGTAACTTAATGCGTGCATCTATTTATGTCAAAAGACTAAAATGCCTCTAAATTTGAATTATTTAAATTAATAAAACGTTGTGACCTAATTATTGTTAATTATTAATAATTATAAAAATTAATTATATATGATAAAAATAAATCATTTTTGTTATTATGAAATATTAATAAGTACTTTTAATTAAATATTATAAATATTATTAATTATTTAATAATAAAAATTTATTATTGATTAATTATTTTTAATTAATTAATTAATTAATATTATTAAATTGTTATTATTAAAAATTAATATTACTTGTTAAATATTATTAATAATTATTATTTAATTATTTATTATAATAATTAATTATTATTTTTAAAATAATTATTGTTACTTATTAAATATTATCAATTATGTGTAGAACCAGCTCTTGGTCTAGTGGCAAAGAGCAATGCACCTTAAATGAAAGGTCGTAGGTTCGAAACCCGGCTAAGGGGTATTTCATAGACATTTAATTTTAAAATAAGTTGGGAGGCTTGACCCCCAATTTATCTTCAAAAAAATTATTAATTATGTGTTAATTATTAAATATTATTATTAATTATTTCTAAGGGGTATTGTTGGAAAAAAATAAAGAGAGTCGGTGCATAACTTATGCAACCTATTTAGGTTGCATAAGTTATGCACCCTTAAGACGTTTTATGTAACGAGTGTTTGGTGACTTAAGGATGCATAACTTAAGTTATGCAACCTTTTAAGTCACAAACAAACGGGGTCAATGCGTCTTGAGTGGATGGTCGTAGGTTCGAAACCCGACTGGGGATCTTTCATAGACATTTAATTTAATTTAAAAATAAAAATAAGTTGGGAGGCTTGACCCATTTATCTTAAAAAAAAATAATTTCAGATTTGAGATTTTAGAAATAAAACTTAAGTAGTAGTTATGGTAGTCGCAGCTTCGCTGCGTTATGATTTTTTAAGATGGATAAAAATTTAAACAATTTTCCAAATTGTTTGTTTTATTTGGTAACATCTAATTTCTGAAGAATTATAATTTAACACAATTATAAAATTAGAAAAATGCAAAAGAACATTACCATTTTTATAATTAATGGGAAATAATTTGCATAAATGAATATACATAATATCAAGGTCTTTTTTTTTATTACAAAATTTTTTAAAGTAGTTCATTCTTTCAAAGACTCTTCTAAATTTGAATTTTGCTTTTTCTAAAGATTCATTTATTTTGAACTGTAATGAAAAAAAGACAAATTAGTATCATAATTAAAATATTGTGATTATATAGATATTTTTTATTAGGAAAAGTTTATTTTTTTTCCATAAATACGAAATTGACTTTTTTGTATATACTAATAGCTTTCTCAATATTAGCTTGAATGGTGTGTATATTATATATTTTTTTTTATCAGGATAACAGATCACGGCGAGGAGTAGCTATATTAAGTTGTTGCTTAACATTTCCGGATTCAAAGGCTAACAATAACTAACAATTCTACATATGCCAACCTTCAGATGCAATATATTATAGATTGATAAATAACAAAAATGCATCAAATTGAGAACCAGTAAGATAAAAAAAGTTAACCATTTGGTCTCACAACATTTAAAAACAGTTCTATGTTTCAATCGACGCTCTCCTATATTGATAATCACAATGATTCTTTTAACAAATTCTACATGCATTTTGAGCTAACGCTTGATTGAAATAGATGACTATTAATTAACTTAAGGAGACATTATGCACTCAGTATATACTTGCAACCTCTTCATCAATTCTTTTCTCTTTCATTAGTGATATGTCCTGAACTCGAAGGGAGGGACTCGGTCACTTTGAGTCCTCCAATATTTTAAGAAAAACCCTATAAAAAATAAATAAATAAATGAATAAATAATACACAGAAAGAAATAAGCCATCATATCGTGTGGGCCATACTTGGTTTTGGAAGAATTAAGACTTACAATCCGCAGCCTATACGTGATTTTGGTAAAATTTAAAGCAATCTAATACAATAGAATATGAAATTGAAACAAACCGTATCCCCAATCTGGAGCTTGATAGACTTGCTGTAAAATGGTAATTGTTCTAACTTTAATTGTCAAATCATACACAATATGGAAATTCTTGTGGGTGAACTACAATATGAAACATGTCCTCTCTCAACACCTACAATTAGTCAAAATAATATTTAGTTAAACACCTTATTTTAATTTCATGAGAAAATTGGTTAGATGAAAGTTACAGTGGGTTTCTTCTTATCAAACTTCTTCAAAGCGACTTTTCCAAAATTTGAAAGAAAAAAGTGCTTCATCTGGATTTGGATATGTATTTATCTCGAAAAAGACAGGTAATTGTGATAGCTGAGCATTCCCTTTATTTCTCTTGAGAGAGGCGGACTCGTAGTAGGGGCACATGGTGAGATAGAAGCTGACAGTGTGCTTGGTAAAATTCTGCCAACGCTCATGAAGGCATTGAAGTTCTGCTCGCCCAAAACACCGCGACGACACCAATCATTCCTGGCTCGTTGACCTGACGACAAAGGATGATGTTCTCGTCAAGGCTCACATCGACTTGGAATGAACCGACCTTCGTCAGGTGGGGGATGACATCTTTCACACGACCTGTGATCGTGATTTCCCTGGTCTCAGTTACTACAACTCAAAAAACTTGGAGCCTGATCCCTGATGTGTTAATTAATTAATTTCAAGAGATTCTGCTAGCTAAGCGCTCAACAGATGGTGAAATAGACGCTAATAGTGTGCTTACATAGTGCAATTTAGCCAATGCACATGAAGATGACATTGAATTTCCAAACGCTCAAAACACCGACATAGCAATATATCATGCCAAGCCGGTCGACCTGATAGTAGAGGATGATGCTTCCGTAAGGCTCACATATATCAACATGGATTGAATCGGCCTCCGTCAGGTTGATGCCATCGTCGCCTCCGTCAGGTTGAGAATGTCATTGTCCACACGACCTACGATCGTGATTTTGCCGACTCGACTCAAGACCCCAAGAATACTGCAAAACCATCAGATTCTGACAAGTCAAAAGGAAAGAGAAAGCTATATGTTGGTACTCAAACGCTAGATTATAGGAGAGACCACATGGAGGTTAGTTTACTACCAAACAAAGGACCCTGCAGTGCGTGTAAGCTGATATATGTAATCCAGCTGGTTTGCACCTATATTAATGTGTTTTCTGGTAATGCATTTGAAGGGAGTCATGTTGATACCTGGCATCACAACACTTGGTGGTTATGTAAATTAAAGTTTTTGTTATCAGGTCTTATTGCGTAATCATTTTTAATTTGTTGTTTGCATTTGACGTAGGTGATATCGCCATTTAAAGATGGGTGTTGTTGTTGACTGGGACATGGTTGGCAATATATGGAATCATGCTTTTAGGTCAGTTTTGGATTTGCTGCTGATTATTTGCAATAAAAAAGTTTAACAATGATAAAGGTGGATGGATTATCATTATTTTAGATGCCTCAGTTTTGAAAATTCATCAAACATTAGAAAAGGTTGGAAGAAAATTGGAAAGAGTTCTAGAGCTGGGTGGTAATTTATGGCTTAGTTCTTTATTGGAAACTAATTAGAGGATTGTTGTCAGAAACCAATAAAGTGCAAAGAAAAAGAAGACCAATAACACAAACCACTCTAAATTGTGAGGGCCATAGTTAATAATACCTAAATTGATGAGAACTGACCTGAACAAAGCAGCAAATGCTCGTAGAACACTTAAGTTGAGTGGTGGAGACGGTAGTTGGGGGTAATTGGGGGTACTGTGGGCAATTGGCGGAGGAGGGGTTGGTGGTGATGCAGGCAGTTGGCGGAGAGACAGAGATTCAACTCGGAAAGGAAAATGATAGGGTGGAGACGGTGACGGCGACGACTGCGATTTGTCGGAGGAGAGAGGAGAGAGGCGGCAACGTTTTATTTTTATGTCGCCGACGAGGAAGAAGAGAGATAGAGAGGCAACGAAGGAAAGAGGAGAAAAAATTGAATCGCTGTTTAACGGATCAGATCGATCGAAAAAAAATGAACGCTCAGATTTCCGCAATTTTAAGCGGATCGAGGTTTAATTAATATATATATATATACTTTAGATACTTTAGATTTAGATTTAGATGCGTTCAATCGGCCATTTATAATCTACGGGCTGTAATTTAAAAAGTTCAGAAGAGTATATACGAGTTTCCATTTGTATTAAAAGTAGATTGCTTTGCTACTTAGTGGGAGGTAATTTATGGGCGCTTGTGGGATTTTCTTGTGGGATTTAGAGGTGTTTACTGTTTTTTTTTTTGGATTTGTGGGCGTTTGTTGTTGAAGCTAGTCTGAGAGATTCTTGTGGGATTTAGAGGTGTTTACTGTTTTTTTTTTTGGATTTATGGGCGTTTGTTGTTGAAGCTAGTCTGAGAGAACTAGAATGTTAATTGTAATATTTTTTTCTTAATGTGATGAGGCTCCCCTTCCTGGGGATCTGTTTTTTCAAAAAAAAAAAAAAAAACTTAGTGGGAGGTAATAATTGAATTAATGCTATCATGTACTTCTTTAGCTAAGAAGAGTAAATCCGAGATTCCACTTGCATTCATTTGTAACTATAAAAAGATGCCCTCAATATACGGGCAAATAAAAAAAAAAATTTTGATATTATTTTTGTTTCATATAAAACTTTACATATTAGACAATAAAAATACGGTAAAATCAATAATTTAGTCTTTCCTTTTAAATAAATAGCTAATTTGGTAGTAACTTAATTTTTTTTATAAAAAGTCTGACCTTAATCTAGACCACTGATTAAATCAAATTACACAAATCAATGGTCCATAATTGATATAAGAATTATTTAACATCCTTTTATATAATATGTTTACTTCTTTTATATGAATTGTTTACACCATTTGTATGCGTGTATTTATAAATAGTAGATATATATAACATCTGGATCTCTTTACAAGGACTCTTTGTCGCTAACCATTTTTTTTTAATTTTAATGACAGCCCGTAGGCACAAACTATCTTCTTAGCTAGCTTGGCTTTGACATTGTAAGTTAGGATAGTTTGCATATATATATTTTTTTTCTCTCTCTTTCTCTCTCTTCACATGCCACAGCACAGCAGGCTTTTCTAAAAAAATGCAACTTCCTCCCAAAAACACGGAAAATAGCCTCGATAATTGCGTTGTTTTGAAGTCAAAACTTAAATTTGAGGCATTCGTGAATCGCGAGGCTCCGTTTAACGCAACAAGTGAAAGTTCGACTCCAAGCTTACGCACCCGATTTCATGTGCGCTATATGGAGATTCCCATTGTTTTGATAAATATGAAATAATCCCTATTATAAGTATAAGTAAAAGTAAATATTCAAGAACTAAAACAATTAAACAAATGATGTAAATAATTATTTACTCTTTTTATTCTTAACTATTGATCATGTAAATCAATGACTGGATGGTAACGATGGATATAAGTTTATAAGTTTTTCATTTTTAATAGAAAGAAATTTATCCCAGATTAATTGTGCGCTATATTTAGAATTTTATATTTAAAAAATTTTAAATTTTGAACTTCAGATTTTAAATCTTAAATTTTTAATCTTCAATTAACAATTTTTCAAAATTTTAGAATTTTGAGTTTCAAATTTTAAAATTTGGAAATTTAAAACATTTGATTTTTGTAAATCTTAAGTTGAAAATATTCAAAATTTAAAATTTAAAATTTAAAATTTTGAATTTGAAACTTGAAATGTTATTTCTCTTGTTGATAGAATAAAAAGAATTATTTATTTTGCGATGATGTAGTTTTAATTTTAATATTCTATAGTGAAATTCTAATTTTAGTATTTTTTATAGTGGTATATTAAAAGTGTAAAATAGTCAAATTAATTGGTGTTAGCACAAAACTATTTTTGTTATTTAGAGATGACTTAAAAAATAACTTGGTGTCGTTTGGATGAGTTAGGAATTGGGTAGGAATACCATAAATTTAGGGAAAAATACTATTCACAGGAATTGTGAGAATTGACTATTCCTAGGAATTGGAAATGTTGTTTGGATGATGAGTTTAGGAATAGCGTTGGGAATTGTGAAAAGTAGAGAGAAAAGTATTATTGGGAAGAGTGCTATTGAAAATTGTGTTAGGAATGGAATTGGCTATTCCAAAATGGTTTGGATGAAAAATGTAGGAATGGAATTGCCAATTCCTAAGAATTGACCAATTCCATCCCATCCAAACGAGCCCCTTGTCATTTAGTGAAACATATCTCTAATTTCAAATTTTTAGGGTGACATAAACGTAAATCACCCAAGAAAAAAATCTGTTCAGGTCAGTGTGGCACTGTGGCACAAGCTAGAGAGGACAATAGGACATGAGAAAAAGAGAAGCGAAGAGACATCAAATTCAGTCATAAGGTATATATTTTTTTTTTCGATTGGAGGTCCATAGGCAAATCAATTACTTAATCAAAACATATTTAAAATGCCAGGGGGTTCATACGGTATTTGGGCCCATGCACTAGGCTATCTTCCTCCAAAAATGTATTTGGACAGTATTTTTCAATCACTATGACTAAATCAAATGGGTGGTGCCAGCAACGATCAGGCTTCGATTTCTATCAGCGTTCTCTGAGCCATTTGGATTGAGAGAAACAATCGAATGAATCTACTGTAAGTTTTCTATACTGAAAATTGAAAAAGGATGGAAAACTGGAATGGGCTATATTTAAATTTCAACTAAATTTTGAATTTGACAAATTTATATACTAACAAACTTAAATATCATAATAAGGTTATAGCATATATTAAATAGAAGCTAAGCTTGAATATCGATCTTTAAATCTAAGTGTTACCAGTCAGCCATTTAAATCAACTAGTGAGGTTTCACGCGTTGCGCAATCTTTCTTTCTTATTTTTAATGCGTGAACTATCTTTCTTTCTTATTTTATTATTTTTATTTTTTCTAAAAGCTTATGATGTTTCATCATAGAAACAAAGAGCAGGACAAATTGCATCCTAAGAGCAGTATGTTACTGGTACCTTCAACCTCAAAAATTAAGAAAACCTAATATAGGCACTCCAAATCAGATGAAACATAATGTCAATCTAATCCAATCTAATCCAAACCAGCATATCAATGTCTACTTTATTTTTTTGAAATCTTATCGTGAGAACTTGTGCCAGCTGTGAACAACTTTTTTTTCAGATTTTCACTTAAGTCCCTAAAGTATCTCAAAATTACACATGAAGATAAATTTTTTCACTAAAATCATACCTATATTAGATTGACATACAGATTGTAATCAGGCCAGATAGGTCGAATCATTCACACTAGTGCTAATATCGCGCGTTGCGCGATTCATTCATATTTTTATTTTTTTTTTCAATTCAAAATTGTAACACCATTTTCAATTGTTCATTGGGTTAGTTACACTTTTTATTGAACAGGTTTATAATGTTATTTCCATATATGTAGTGCTATTATCGTGCAATCTCTTTCTTACTTGATACATCTTAAATAATAAATAATGAAGACATTATGTTTGTTAATTTGAACGATTTTTTTGAGAAAGACCACTCAATGATAAAAATAAAAAACAGAAAAACACTAAATAGATCATATAAGCATCCATAATCTAACATCAAATAAAGAATCAATCTCTAATATGTCTTTCACAAAAAGATGCCGAAATGCAAATAAAGAATGCACTGTAAACTCTTAAGGCTGCGAAACTTGAACCATAGCTTAGACTTTATTTCCATCCAATACATGATTGAAATGATTGAAGGGCTAAATTGAAAAAAGGAAAGAAAAAAAATATATGAGAAATGTGGTCAGCTGTAATTTGAGTAAAGCATTTAGCATTATTTTTAAGGAACCAAGTGATGAGAGTGAATATCTAGGACAAATGATAGATAACAAAAAGTTACAATTGTCATCTGTACGTACATTTAGCATTCGCTGCTGTATGATTTCCAATTCTCCCAGTTTTTAAAAATAAGCCGGAAAATTAATTAATTAATTAATTAAATAAGGAAATGAAATAATAATCCTCAGTCTTGGAAAATTGAAGGGACATTTAAACATTTTGACCGTAAAATATACATGAAGAGGAATATATAAGAAAAATTAGAAGACAAAATACATGCTTCTATGAGGAGTATGATCTATTATAAATTTATACGAGTATGCAAGCCTCCAAAAATAAATAAATAAATAAATAATGTGAGTATGCTGCCATACACGCTTATTTACAACCTGAGAAGCGATCAAGCACACCATTTCTATCTAGTAGCAGCATTCTTCGATTTGAGAAGCAAGCTAACACATATCATAGTCGATGACAAAATTCTTCACTTCTCCAATGTTGAGTTTGGAAAGTCCGGGATCTAGATGTAAATATAATGGAAATTTAGGCTTTTCCATAATCTCCATGTTTTTTTTTTTTGTATATCAACAAATCCTACCATACTCTCAAAGAAAACTAAAAATGCATAACTGGTATCATTCATCAAAACCAACTGAAAGAAATAAAATTAGTTTATGCTTTAAAGCACTGGTAAATGACAGTAGTGAATATTGACCACTTTACCCTTCGAAAGAAAGCTGATTTTATACCCACATATATTTTTCCAATTTGAGGTAAACCTTTGTATGAAAATTTTAATCAACTTTAAAGAAATTGGCCTCGCAAAACTGGATCAAATACACATGAAAAAAAAAAATGAGGCCTTTGATTTTACCAACAGATCAAGCTTTAGGATCCTTGATTTACATACTTCCAATGCCTCTTCCATGATATTCTGGCAATGCTTAGGTACAGTCTTGGGGGGTAATCACACCATTCTCATGCAGGAAAATATCATTAAATAGTTACATACAAAAAAAAAGAATTTTTGAGTTGTCCTCAAAATACTATCCACTCTCTAATTTATATTAAAGACATGCAATGAACTGCTCAAATGATAAATCTACCCCCCCAAGTGTAAGAAGCAGAAGATGTTATACAAAAATAAGTAATATAAATGAATAGTGTGGCTAAAATCTCACATTGCTTGGAATATATTTTTAAAATAGACCTTATTCAATAACCACCATTTATAAAAATTGGTGATTTTCATGATGAACGTGACAGCCATTAAAAAAGAAAAGCTCAGGTACCATAAATCATATCAAGATATCATGTCACCATGCTAAATTTGTACTCATATTATATACAGATGGCTAGACGTGAACAATTACCCAAGAAAATCTCCAAATAATAAAGCACAATAAGCTGATGATTAAGATTGTAACTTATTGAACTACAAAGTACCCAAAAAAAAAAAAAAAAAAAAAGCTATTATACCTTGTAAATGTTCATCAATATAAATTATTCTCAAAAATATATATTAATTCAATTTATACCTATCCAAGTATAGAAGATAACCCTAAAAGAAGAAGTAATCTGTTGTTAATACTTTCTATATATCATCCAATAAAAACATCTTGTGTGTCCCCCAGTATTCATTCCTAGCAATATATCAAGCATTAAACACCTAACCCATGACAATTTCAAAACTTGCTGACAAATATACCATTAACATAAAAATAACAAAAATATAATTTTCATTAGCAATTATAAAACACAACCGTGCTTTTATGTGGTCCATATTTCTTCTACGCTGAC
The DNA here is from genome assembly GCA_027725995.1 of Rhynchospora tenuis. Classification (NCBI taxonomy): domain Eukaryota; kingdom Viridiplantae; phylum Streptophyta; class Magnoliopsida; order Poales; family Cyperaceae; genus Rhynchospora; species Rhynchospora tenuis. The sequence continues at coordinate 66,238,553 of CM050889.1, read as the reverse complement.
AGTCTCTGCCTCGTGTTTCAATGCTACTCAATACACATCAGTTCGATATGATGGTGTGAACAAACATCCCATGAACAAAGTAACACACATGACAAAACCCCAAACTCAAAATGGAATGAATGTGCAAAATCAAGGTAAAAATTAGCCAACCAATCTTGACAGTCAAAACATGTAAGCCTAATTGCAGGAAAAAGGAACAAATTTGGGATACATAACATCACAGAAACTAAATCAGGGAGGCAAAATTGAAAGAAAATAGAACAAAAGAGCAACGTATAAAGGGAAGGAACTCAGAGAAGAAATAAAGAAGAAAATAAAATGTGAAAAATCTAAAACACAAATGCAAAATAACAAAATAAAACAAAAGAAGCACTCAAAATTGAATAATTGAATGATATAAATTTGGAATCGCGTGTAGGGAGCCTGGAATTACGATTTCCACGTGTAGTTTGTTGGAATAAAGAGAGCAAATTCGTACTGGTTTATGTACCAGAAATGAAACAGGAAACTAGATTGCTGCTAGTGTTTGAAACATAAACTAATTCCTTCTCTTTCTCATTACATAAGCTGAAAATAAAGTCATACATTTATACTTACTGCTACATATCTAAATAACTGCTTCTAATTATCACTAATCTGCTAATAGAACAATGCTAAATATAACAAGATACATATACTGAATATAAACTGAATACTTCTTAAAATACCCCTGCTGGTTTTTCTATTCTATTACTCCCAATTTTGCACTTTCTGAAAATAACTTTGGATCAGTTTTCAACACTCCCCCTTGATCTAAAGTCTAGCACATTCATCATATCACGACACCAATTAAACTTCTCTCGAGTCAGTGGCTTTGTTAATGCATCTGCAATTTGGTGGTTTGTGCTGATGTATTGGAATTCAAACACTCCTTCCTCAATTAAATCTCGTATAAAATGAAATCGAGTGTCAATGTGCTTTGTCCGATTGTGATGCACAGGATTGTTACCAATTGCAATTGTCGATTGATTATCACAATATAGTACTGTTGCTCCATTCTCCTTACAATTCAATTTTTGTAACAAACGTCTCAACCACACACCTTGGAATGCTACTGAAGTAACTACATTGTACTCAGCTTTTGTTGTTGACAATGCCACTGTTGTTTGCTTCTTTGAGCTCCAAGTGATTATGATCGTACCATAGAAGAAAATCTGACCTGTTGTGCTCTTACGATCATCTACGTCTCCAGCCCAGTCACTATCACTATAACCTGTCAAACAAGGACTATCAACTGCATTGTACCATAGACCATATGAAGTGGTTCCTGTAATATATCGCAATATCCTCTTAGCTGCACCCATATGCTATTTTATTGGATTCTGCATGTATCTTTCAACTATACTAACTGCATGAGTGATATCTGGCCTTTTGTGTGTTAGATACATCAATCTAGCTACCAAACTTCTAAATCTTGTCGCATCTGTTGCTCCTGTGCCATCAATGATTGTCAACTTCTCATTTGTATTCATGGGTGTTTGTACCAGATTACATTCCTTCAGCCCAAATTTAGCTACTAAGTCATTTGCATACTTACGTTGAGAAACATATATTCTCCCTTCTTCCTGTTTCACCTCTAATCCTAGAAAGTAATGCATCTCTCCAAGATCAGTCATCTCAAAAACACTCATCATTATCTCCCTGAACTCTCTCACCATTGCATCATTCGTGCCAAAGTAAATCATGTCATCAACATACAAACATACAACCACCAATCCTTCTTCACCTTTTCGTTTGACATATAAATTGGGCTCGTTCTTGCTTCGTTCAAAACCCAATTTCTGAAAATACGCATCAATTTTACTGTACCATGTACGAGGAGCTTGTTTCAATCCATATAGCGCTTTGGACAGCCGATACACCCAATTCTCTTTTCCTTTCACCTCAAATCCCTCCGGTTGTTCAACATAGACTTCTTCTATCAGTTCACCATTAAGAAACGCTGATTTTACATCAAATTGATAGATGGATTGTTTCAACTGAGCTGCCACCGCCATCAACAAACGTACTGTCTCGAATCTGGCCACCGGAGAGAACGTCTCCTCGTAGTCTATTCCTTGTTGTTGTGCATAGCCTTTTGCTACTAATCGCGCTTTGCAATTGAATACACTACCATCTGCTCCAAATTTAGTCTTGTAGACCCATTTAACTCCTATGGCGGTGTAACATTAGTGACTGACGTATGGTAAACCAAGTCCTGAAATTGTCCGATAAATAAATTAGGATCGTTTCTTATTGATATTTTTATAAATAAATCAAATCTGACAGTAAAATTTGTGGGAAAATTCTGTTTTAAAATTTGGAAATATTTAGTCTGAAATTTAGAAATTTTCTGTATAATTGCCACGAAGAATTGATAATGGGAAATGCTTGATTTAATTTGATTAAGGAAATAGCTAATTTACAAATTAGGCTATTTAATCAGTTGCTACACGTATAGCCACAGAACCTGGCCACAGAAAATCTGAGGGAGAATTAATAAAAGAAGACGACGAATTTTCTTCGTCTCCTTCTTTCTGTCTCTCCGATCTGTCCGCCATCTTCTTCCTTCCTTTCTCTCGAGATGTGCTCGAAGCCATCTCCCTTTGATGCGTTGCTGACCTCTGACTGGTCGATGAGTGAGGCGCCGTAGTGATGCCTTCTGTCTCTTTGACACCTCCTGCTTCTTTCCCTGTGCTTGCACGGGAAGGCAGCCTCCCTTCTCCTCTCTCGATGGCGACTGTCAGAGAAGTAATGGAGGGGGGATACGTGGCAAGCATGCCTCTCTTCACCGCATCTCTCCGTCCTGTCTTCTTCCTCTTCCCTCTGCTAACAGGTAAGTTGAGTTTTTCTATAAGTTAGGGTTTCGGATTTGGGGGAAATTGGGAGGAAGAAGCAGGTGGATCGAGGTGGCGCTGGAGAACGGTAACATGCTTTCCAACTCTCATTTGTGAATTTCTAATATCAATTTTAGGAATTGATATCAATTTGGTTTGGTTGCCGTGAGTGTTAGGTTTATGGAAATCGCCTTGTTCTTGATTAGCTTGACGTTGATTCTAGCATTAGTCGTGCTCGAATTTCTGAGGAGATTCCTCAACGATCATAAGCAAGGTATAATCTCTCTACTGTGGCCATGATTAATTTGATTTAGAATTTGTTTTGATGTGTGCTATGCTGTGGACAACTGATATTGTGTGTAAGCAGCTGTTGTGCTTGTATTGTGTCTGTGCTATGCTTGTGCTATGCTGTAGATTGATGGTTATGCTTATATTGACATTATGATGTGTTAGTTGTGTCTGTGAGATGCTAATTATGTTTCTATTGCATTAGGAATGGTTAATTAGAGCTATGGGGTATTCATATGTTGCTGTTAGGGATTATCTATTCTTAATTAAGAGTGAATTTAAAGTGTGAGGCTTCTTGATAGGCACTGAGCCCATAATTTGATGAACTTTAACTCTGGTAGGAAGATACTGATGCTTTGATATATATATATATATATGTTCTGAAATAAGAAGTGAGAAGCATAATTAGGGCTATTATTAGTTATATGCATATAGGAAATGTTTATTGGAAGCATTTGAGTTTCATATCAGTGCATGCATATTATATCTGCACACTATAGTCTTGGGTACATGTAACTGAAGTAATTATGTGGTGATTTTAGGCACTGTATACTCATTCTTGAGTGTTGAAACGATTTTCATGGAAGGAAGTCAGGAGTATGCTTAAGTATATGCATATATTATGCACTGTCTGAACTTATATATATATGTATATGTTTTGTAGATCTCAAATACATGTTTTAACCTATACATACAGTCCCTGTACATGATTGAGTTAGCATGCTTACATGATTTATACCTATGTTCCTATATGAAAATCTGTTTATATATATATAAGAAAGGTATAGTATTTAGAGTATGCTTTTGAAGGGCAGTGAATGGTGATATGACATAGTTTCTGAAGGGCACATATATTTTCATATACACTTATATGCATGATTTTAACGGAAAATGGTAGAGGAACTCATCTATATATTTAGAAAAAAGGAATGTGCATGATTTCATATTTGTATACATGTATCTATGATTGGAACTTAGATACTTTGCTTACTTTGAGTATATATATGCTTAGGTACATATATTTAGTCACTGTACTAGCCTTATTTAGCATATGAACATGTTTTAATGCATATAAACTCTGTTTATATATTTTTCTAATAAGTATGGTATGCATACAGTGGGAATTGTGATTTATATGATATGGAAATGCATATATAGTTACTGTATTCACTTTAGGCATGTACATTTGCATGTTTTTAACTTATGGCTTTGTTATAAATCCTCTATAGAGGTTAGTTGTTTAACTGATTAGGAATTTGGAAGGTTTTGATAAGTGACATGGCTCTGGTTTGCATGGTTGAAGGAAATTATAGGTTGATACATAAGTAAATTTGAGATACGGCTTTATTTTGTGGAAATATCATAATTTCAATATAAATAGAGAATGATAATTAGTATATATGAGTTTTGGAATGGTAATTAGTGCTATAGTTTGGTGGTATGTCAGATGGGTACCATACTGGTACGGTTTGCGATGGTCACGGGTAATTTTGTAAAGGAAAAGATTAATTTGGGCTTATCTGTAAATTTTTGGGGATGGTTTTGTAACATAGGGGGTAGTGGTAAAAATTTAAGGGGGCTAGATGTAAATTTCGAGGGCTTGTAATAATTCTGTGGACTTGATTGCTTAAAACCTAGACCTAACGGGTTGGGTTTGCTAACTGTAGGATTCGAATCCGTTACGGATCTCTTGCGGATCCGATACGCATCGACCCAGTCAACTGGGTCAGGTTGACTGGGTTGGACCCTGTTCTGTTGTGGGCTGTGGTTCGATTTTTGCCCTATGGGCCGAGAAAAAAAAAAGAAAGGGCCTGTTGGCCGAGATAAATTGTGGGCTTGAATTTCGGAATTGGATTTCAGATTTTTAATTAGCTTTCGGATTTAGATAAAGCTAATGACGGATTTCTGTTAAACTAAACGACTTGGAAACAATGTACTTAGTTTAACTATCGATTGTGGGCTTTTTAGGGAGATGATGAAATTTAGTCTGACTTTCAAAAAGAACGGATACGTGGCAGATTATTCAGACTATCTGATCCCGCAAAATTAAACAAATAATTTCTGATTTATATTTTTCTGTTATGTTTTAATTGAGTTTCCTAAATTTCTGTATAGCATTCTGTTATTTCTGATGACTGATTCTCGATATTAGGAAACGTACAATTAAACATAAATACGGACAATTAAAGTAATCATTAAAAAGTTATAACGAGGAATAAAGGACTTGGAACCAAAATGTACAGTCCAGTTACCAATAAATTACCAGACTTAATTGATTGTGGTTTACCAAACGGATTTAAGGAACCCGTTAAACATGTAATAACGGTACTTGATCTGTAATATGTAAACATGAACGGATACTGAAGTGCCCCCGGATATCTGAATCAAGCAAGGTGCGGATACGTGGAATCTTTGTTAGAACTCGGATTTCGGTACATTTAAATTCATGCATTGCATGTTGATCATTCCTTGATAATAGCATTCCCTTTTTGCATATAGTCAATAGGGACCCCCAAAATTATGATAACGCATGTTGAACCAAATTGTTCGTTTGATCCAGATAAATAAATATAGTCTGACATCGAATCTTGATTGTCGATCATTTGAATAAGTCGGACTATATTAAAGGACTGGAATGGCTCCGTAAACTGACTTAATTGCATAAAGATCCTTTGTGATAGAAGAATCAGACTTGAATTAAATCGGACCATTCTTATTCAGTCTGCATAGCATAACTATGATGAGTATCGCACTCCGGAGTATGGTTTGGCCACCTGCCCGGCCGGAATTATTAGCGCTTTTAATTACTGGAAATTCTCTCTGAAATCCAGACCTAGAGTTGGACCTATGGTGTGGGAAAAGTTCTTTCTGATTCTGTTGGGCCGATAAAGAACTTGAGTGTTAGGAAGTGTTTAATTCCATTTTTGTACCATCAAATAGCAAGAAATCACAACTAAACACAAGAGATCTAGGTTTCAATCATCATTCACAAGCATTTCAAGATGAGAGGAGGAGATTTATACCTCTATTTGTGTAGCAACAAAGAGGCTCGAATCCTATCACTTGGAATCGATGGGGTGCTCGCTCCACCTCCTCCACCACCGATGGTTGCCTCTAGCCCACCAAGGATCCACCACCAAGCTCAAAGAGAATGCTAGTTCTCTTGAACCTCTAGCTAATCACCTTGCTTCTCTACTTAACTATTTAATGGAGAGAAAGAAATGTGTGGTGCTCAACACATGAGCTTGGGAAGGGAGATGAGAGGGGGCAGCTATGGAGGCTCCTAGGAAAGAGGAGAGAGAAGGCTAGGGTTCCCTAGAGGTGACCCCTTTATATAGCCAACCACTCTCATCCATCTTTCATACTATTTACAAGTATGCCACTAGGGCTTCTAGCTGAAATTAAAAGAGGCTTTATTGGGCTATTTCAAATGTGCAATGGCCCAATAAACCATCCTTTTAATTACCTTTTCATTCTTCCTTAAATCGGGCCTTTAATTAACCAATTAAATAGAAGCACAATTAGCTCAAACTAATTAAAGTAAGTTTAACATAATTAATTATTAACTCATTAATAATTAATTTAGGATTAGCTAATGCATTAAATTGTTTCCATATGATCCTTTTAATTTAATTAATTATAACGGTTCATAACGGTATATAATTAATTAATTAACTTATCACATTTCACAATACATACTATTGTGAATAAACAATAAATGCACCAAGTGGTTAGAATCCTATTTGTACGACCTTGTTTGAGAATTTATACTATGTTGGCCATGGAAATAAATCGTTATTTATTTCCAATAATCATAAGCGGTATCTAGCAACACGTTATGACTCCCAATTCGTATAAATAATGTACCGTTACAATATTTCAATCCTGCATAAGAAATATAAGTATTTCCTTGTCTGATTCTTATGTCACATGATATCCTTGTATAATCCAAGATAGAAATGTGTCATTCTTGCAGATTATACATTTCTTGATATAGAGTTGATTGTACAAGTTGGCCAAACAATCCAAACTCCATCAAGGGGCCCAAACAGATATCATCACTCATTAAGTATATTAATGAGGGACATACGATTTTCTTGATGAACAACTTTTCCCCGCACAATTCAAGAGAACATAAATAAAGTCCTTATAGCAGCCTTTATCAGGAATCAACGTTAGACGATATTTATTGAACCTATCCTCATGTGGAAAAGGTGAACATCTCAAACTTAGAATCAAACTAATATGAAATAAACAATGACACTTAACACAATCCAAATGTTTATTTCATTGGGTCAAGTCCTGTACTATGTTCTATAACATATACATATGCAATTAAGTTGGTAACTCCTTACCTATGATTTGTAGAACTTAATCATCGCTTAACTTGCATACTAATCTTTTATGGTAATTAATGTTCCTTGTTAATTATCAAGATTATGGACGATTTAGATTTATTATTGTCATTCCAATGAATGATCCACAGAGATCTACAATTCAGATCCTCAACCTGAATGATCTGTCAATAATAAACTCTAGGAACAAATGATCAAATATCATCATTAACATAAACTAAGAAAATAAGTCATTAAATATTGACTTCTAGGACATAACTCCAACAATCTCCCACTTGGCCTAGAGTCAATCAATAGTGACTTCTAGCCAGTGAAGAATTTAAAACAATGTCATATATCCATATATATACATGTCTCGAACCTCAAAAGATATAATACACTTAAAGCAAGTTACTAATACGTCCATCACGCATGGATGCACAATTGCATCTCGTATATCGCTTAAGGTAGAGGTTAAGTTGGAGTGTTCGCTGTGTCCGCGAACCTATCCAATTTTGTTTGATCCTATATACATATATACTCCTATATATGTGTTCTTGATCATCATTATGTGAGATCAAGTGCCATCGTCATAGATTTTAGTTGGATCACCAATTTAATATTGGGTTCTTCAAGTTTAAGCTATGGTTCGAGATGCATAGAACCATATTAGCTTGACTGAGAACTTCACGATCCATACTACATTCTTTCATTGCTTCACAAGTTGCTAAATATTTTTTTTTGGTGACGGAAACGGTTGTAATATCCCATTTAGAACACCTTCAAGTACGTAGCTCAATTGTATTTATATCAATCTTTTGAAAACTAGCATCAATATAACAATTTATATGAGCTTTCTTTCATCTTACCAGATGAAAAATATGTCATTCTTTCTCATAAGATACTCGAAAGATATTCTCGATTATTGTCTAAACGTGTTTTTCTTTATATCCAGTTGACAACTGCTTGTCATACTCCTTGGGTACAACACATATGGCATGTGCATAAGTATGGCGTACGTAATGAAACTCATAACAGAAGGATGCTCGAATTGTATCGTGCACTCTTCTCGAATTGAGTTGCAACACACCGAGTCGAACTCAAGTGTATGCCATACAACGTGGTTAGACATCCTTTACAGGAGTCTATCTTTTCGTGTAACTAGAACACTTTGTTATTATATGCACATTTTTTGCTCAAACCTAACATCCATCATAATCTATCTCCATAGATTTTGTTTTCCTGGATTTAGGTGACTTGCCCAAGTTCTCAATTGAGAAAACATTCTCCAGTGAGATCTTGACAATATTCATTTCCTTAATGTTATTCCCAATTAATGTCTTGTATCTTGTACAATACATGTAACACAATAATGCTCCCACTGAATATCTTGTCTATATAATATACTTTTGACGAAGTGCAACTCCTTGACTTCCTTGTCAAAATGTTTATTCCAATTTCCACAGTACTTGCTTCAATCCATTAATGGATCATTGAAGCATATATATGTTTCTAACAATATAACAAATCCTCGGTTTGTGTCAAATACACAACAACTTCCTTCATTCAATCGAAGAAGACGGTTTTGATGTATCTTTCCATATATCTATATATACGAAATATAACTATTGTTATAATGATCTTTATTGACTTACACAGCTACAAGCGAGAAGCCGTGCTTTGTACATGGTCAACTTGTTATTGACTTAGACATAGCATCAATCATGAAATTGTGCTTTGTACATAGTCGACTTGCTATCCATATCTATCTTTCCTTTTAAAGATCTAAATGTTCTAGATGGATCGCTTCTTCTTAAACATCAATCAAGGTCTATACCTTGTTGTTATATATATGGATTGCACTTAAAGATCATATAGATTCAAACCATACTTGTGGAATCGGGTCTTTCCATCGCTTTTTTATTTATCAATGGATCCTCATAGGTCAAGTACGAGGATGTTGTGAAGCCTATGCACTTTTCAGTTTAGGCAATTCACTCTCGTTGATCTTTGTAGGATTGGTGCTTGAGGTCTATGAACTACTTCTACAGCATCTTGTAGAATAAGTTCTTGATCCTAATGTATTGCACGAGTTTCTCTAACATCATCCATTCGTGAGATGTTTGAGTACTCTTTAGAAGCGAGCGTGCTTATAAACTTCTTCCTTTCACAACTGCTTGTGAATTAAGTTCCGCTCAACTCCCACTAAACACCATGTATGGAGTGACAACTTTCCCATAAAGGTACTTCTTGTAGTGACGCATAAACTCATTTAATGCTCACTTTACTCCCACTACTTCTTCTTGAGAATGTTATTCCTTAAGATTATGATTAGCAACAACTACTTTGTTCCTATCACGTTCGTAGAAGTAGTACCTTTCGGTTAATTCAAGATATCCTACAAAATATTAAATGTCTTATTTGGGTTCAAGCTTATCAATCAATCGAACCTTAAAATAAGCTTATCAACACCAAATCTTGAGAAATAATACACCTAGAGATCGAATCTCGTAAGATATCCTTCTCAATAGACTTCGATGGAATTTTTATTCAGTGTAAAATAATATTGTTCTCAAACACAAATTCCTTACATGAGTCGAACAAGTCAATTTGATTTATTACCGATCGAACTATGTCAAACAATGTTCGATACCTTCATCCTTGGATACATTTTTCAATGTTCCTCATGGAGCGAGTAGTGAAACGTCTTTCATACTCTTTAGGTAATATATCAAACTATATGACTTAAATATTTACCATGATCCATCTTAAGACTTTTGCTTTTATTGAATAGTTTTTCAACTTTACTCTTGAATCATTTTGATCTTGTCAAAAGATTCATACTTATACCATATCAAATAGATACATTAATATCTACAATGATCGTTGGTCAAGTGGTAAAGTATCAACAACCTTTCAATTACACAAGTACCTATAGATTTATATACATCAATATGTATAAGTCTTAATAAAGTTACTTGTCCTTTAAACCTTCGTAGTTCAAAGGCGCTTTTGTCATTTAATAAATACGATTCGCATGAATTTCAATTGATTTGCAATCGAATTGATTTACGAGCTCCATGTTACGTAGACACTCATAATGCGATTCTTGTTTATACTCGACTAAGCGACTATTTTACATAAAAGTGAAATACTTTATGTGAAAGTCATTCAAAATTTGTTTATCTATTTCAAGCAAATTCAATCAAGATGCATGAAATCTTATACACAAATTCATAACAATAAGAGAACAACATTTCTCTATTACAAAACATGATCATCCATCATCAAATATAAAACGGAGATAAGGTTTTATGAGATGTTTGAAATAAGGTATACAACCTCAAATTCCTAAACAAACTCTTTATTTAGTAAAGATAATTCTACGTATTCAATGGTAGCGGCTTAGACGTATAAGCCATTTCCAAAACGGAGTTTATTTTACTTATCTCGAACTTTCTCTTATTCATCATTGTCTACACATTTCGTTAAATGCGAGCACATGAACTAGCACCTAATTACTAGTGTGAATTAGAGATAGTGAGATAATTTGAATGACAAATATCTTAAGGTTTAGAAAATTATGGTATTTCGGACAACCTTTCAAATACCTCCCATAAATGACAAATGAAACATCTCATGTGACACACGGTCACTAGTGAGGGTCTCGAAATTTCAACTCATATCTTGGTGAAGTATTCCTTTAATACTTAACCAATCACTTTTAGCACTAACAAGTGTGCGAACAATATATCCTTATCCATAGAAAGAGATTGTATGACAATATCAACAATCCTTGATATTGGAGATCTTAATATCTCTAGTTGTCAATTAGCTACTCAAACCTTTCGGTTCACAAGCTAATGAAATATTTATCTTCTTATAAGAAGAGTCTCTTGGTTAACTCACACTCTATTACTCGATCATAAATGATTGAGTCTATCTTTACTTTCTCTAAAAACGTCTTCTTGAGTAAAATGGATGAGAGTGTAGAAGTCTAGTCTAGTCCTTATGAATTCCCCAATTCAAAGGTCTAGAACTTCTAAAAGGATATAAGCATTCGCTTTATTGAATAATTTTCGTCGAAACTAATCAATCATTGCGAAGCTATGTTCGGGAAGTCGAGGAACGTTTTTGGGATTAAACTTGCTCAAGTTTCTCATTTTCAAAAACATGTCTTAGGAATCGGTATTACTTCTCCAAGTAAATACCTTAGAAACGAGCTTGTCGTTTTCCAAAGATTGATCACAACGAAAATAACATATTTAATATCTATAACAATTTCAATTTAAGGTCATTTAGTTTATGCAATGTTTTGTTTATGGAATGATAAACAAAACTCCCACTACATTTAATTAATGTCCCTAATGTAGTCGGTTTCCAAGATCCTCATTTTCGTTGAAATAGGGGACAGCGTCGGCATGACACCTAAAACAACTAGATAAGGTAGATTCTCCAACCAATCATATCTTGTCCATATGATTCTTGGTTTGTGAGATATCATATGTATATCTACAAACTTCGTCCCAACGTCCAATCCGAGTGGGTCCGTTGTGAAGCAACCTCTCTCTATTTGCTCCTAGTAAATCCGATTTACACCCCGACTACAATGATGGACTACGATGTCCGCGTCGGCAGGAATGCATCAATAGACAATCAATTGTATTGAAGGGGATAGAGAGAAGGAGGACGATTTGGCTAAATCAAGTTAATTTGGGACAAAAGCAATTACGTGACTTTGTTTGGTGGTCGTGTAAGCATACACCCATACCTACCTATGACAATTCAAGGCATTCACAAACAATCACATAATAATAAGCATCTCAAGCATTGTCGTGGGTTTGTATGGCTCCCGCTTGCATTAGTCTTCGTCGCATCTCCATGTAACGAAACTAATCTAATCAAACCATTCCACTAATTACTAAGATCCTATCTAATAATTAAGGAAAATAAATACATGTGATAAAATCCTAAAACCCGCCTAGGCCTTAGGGGCATGCAAGCCTCACAAGTTACATCAAGAATTAATCAATTATTAATTATCAAGGCACCTTAGGCCACATTACAAGCAATCACATGCATTCACAATATTTTACAACACACAAGGCATTGACATCTTGAGCCATATCAAACCCACATCCTCCTATAAAAACAAGTTAGCACAATATACAAATATATGTCTAAGTTGTTCATAACTAGTGAGCTATTAAGTGTCTTTGCGTATTGTTTGCTAATTTTTGTTTTTTCATGCAAACAGAGTTTAACATTCAAACAACTAATTGCTTAAACTCTTTGATAAAATCAACATTCAAAAAATCCAATGGATGACAGCAAGGAGAGTTCTAATCAACTTATCAACTAATTGATTAATTAGAACGAACACCTTTCATTCAACGGGACCCGAAAAAATCAAGAAATTTTTCGGTCTCCAAAAAATCCAGAAACAATCATGAGAAATCCTTATCAAGAGACAAACTACCTGTTCAAATTTCAGGAAGAAATCATTTACCAATTGGGAGAACTAAAATTATCAAACTTCAGGTTGTGTATTAAAACACCGGTTTGAAGTTTCAGGTTTTGGCCTCAACCTTTTGGACTGTTTGACCATCTTCCAAAAACTTTTAATGCAAAACAATTTTACAGTAAACAATCACAAGTACAAGGCTATTAACCATGAAAGATTTCCAATTTTACTCATCAAAATCATCAAGTTTAAGGAGTTTGAATACAAGTCTCCTGTTCTGGAACAGCACGTCGACGACATTGATTTTGAGTGGTTGGGGTACCAAAACTGATCCGATTGACATGAAATTAATTTTCATTGATTCAGGACTTCAAAAGGAAGTTTCTATTTAAACACTTTTTCTATAAAAAGTCTCAATCAATACCAGTTTTTAAAACAATCCAATCGGTACAGAAAACCAATCAGACCGTTCTTATCTTTCATTGCTTCAAAAAAATAGAAAGACTTCGATCCATACCATCAAATTGGTATGGAAGGAACTACTCCAAGTCTACTTCATTCCTAGCGAATAAAATTAGGGTCTCTTTATCAAGATAACTCAGATAATGCCCACAACACCAGATCTGGTCGCACAGGAACCAGTCCTGCACACCGTCACGGAAAAATTCACTAAAAATCCAAAACAACTCGGATTAAAGTGAAACTAGTTGGAAAATACTCACAATTTATCCCTATTTCAAATCCATCAAAAAGAAAAATCGAATCGAAAGCTCTGCTATGCCAAAAATACAGAAAACCTCGAAAAAAATAGAGTTCCAGAGAGCAAACAAAGGCAGCAACTTAATTACTCAACTAATTACACATTTCTCATCTAATTAATGCACAAAATGTATGAAAACCGACCATGTGCTCTGATACCACTGTTAGAAAGTGTTTAATTGCATTTTTGTGCCATCAAATAGCAAGAAATCACAACTAAACACAAGGGATCTAGGTTTCAATCATCATTCACAAGCATTTCAAGATGAGAGGAGGAGATTTATACCTCTCTTTGTGTAGCAACAAAGAGGCTCGAATCCTATCACTTGGAATCGATGGGGTGCTCGCTCCACCTCCACCACCGATGGTTGCCTCTAGCCCACCAAGGATCCACCACCAAGCTCAAAGAGAATGTTAGTTCTCTTGAACCTCTAGCTAATCACCTTGCTTCTCTACTTAACTATTTAATGGAGAGAAAGAAATGTGTGGTGCTCAACACATGAGCATGGGAAGGGAGATGAGAGGGGGCAGCTATGGAGGCGCCTAGGAAAGAGGAGAGAGAATGCTAGGGTTCCCTAGAGGTGACCCCTTTATATAGCCAACCACTCTCATCCATGTTTCATACTATTTACAAGTATGTCACTAGGGCTTCTAGCTGAAATTAAAAGAGGCTTTATTGGGCTATTTCAAATGTGCAATGGCCCAATAAACCATCCTTTTAATTACCTTTTCATTCTTCCTTAAATCGGGCCTTTAATTAACCAATTAAATAGAAGCCCAATTAGCTCAAACTAATTAAAGTGAGTTGAACATAATTAATTATTAACTCATTAATAATTAATTTAGGATTAGCTAATGCATTAAATTGTTTCCATGTGATCCTTTTAATTTAATTAATTATAACGGTTCATAACGGTATATAATTAATTAATTAACTTATCACATTTCGCAATACATACTATTGTGAATAAACAATAAATGCACCAAGTGGTTAGAATCCTATTTGTGCGACCCTGTTTGAGGATTTATACTATGTTGGCCATGGAAATAAATCGTTATTTATTGCCAATAATCATAAGCGGTATCTAGCAACACGTTATGACTCCCAATTCGTATAAATAATGTACCGTTACAATATTTCAATCCTGCATAAGAAATATAAGTATTTCCTTGTCTAATTCTTATGTCACATGATATCCTTGTATAATCCAAGATAGGAATGTGTCATTCTTGCAGATTATACATTTCTTGATATAGAGTTGATTGTACAAGTTAGCCAAACAATCGAAACTCCATCAAGGGGCCCAAACAGATATCATCACTCATTAAGTATATTTATGAGGGACATACGGTTTTCTTGATGAACAACTTTTCCTCGCACAATTCAAGAGAACATAAATAAAGTCCTTATAGCAGCCTTTATCAGGAATCAACGTTAGATGATATTTATTGAACCTATCCTCATGTGGAAAAGGTGAACATCTCAAACTTAGAATCAAACTAATATGAAATAAACAATGACACTTAACACAATCCAAATGTTTATTTCATTGGGTCAAGTCCTGTACTATGTTCTATAACATATACATATGCAATTAAGTTGGTAACTCCTTACCTATGATTTGTAGAACTTAATCATCGCTTAACTTGCATACTAATCTTTTATGGTAATTAATGTTCCTTGTTAATTATCAAGATTATGGACGATTTAGATTTATTATTGTCATTCGAATGAATGATCCACAGAGATCTACAATTCAGATCCTCAACCTGAATGATCTGTCAATAATAAACTCTAGGAACAAATGATCAAATATCATCATTAACATAAACTAAGAAAATAAGTCATTAAATATTGACTTCTAGGATATAACTCCAACATTGAGTGCGTACTAAACTCTGTTGAAATTCTGTGATTAATGAGTTATGCTTGATTTGAATTGATGCATATTTCATGTTGCAGTATGCCTGTTATCGGACCGTTGCGGCTTGTGCCTACGGTATAAATCATTTATGATTTCTGATTAAATATGCTTTGAAAAATGATTTGAAAATGAATATTGATTTCAAAAGTTATTTTAAATAAAAAGGGTATTAATTCCGTTACCGGTTCGTACCAAGAATCCGCGTACCGGAACTAAAACTCGCACTGAGATTAAATTCTCATCCGAATTTTTGTATTACCTCATTTGAGGGTTCCAGGAACGTAGAAACGGTGCTAAGCGAAGGTCCATAGCTACAGTTGAGTGCTCTTGTTTCCAGTTTTGTGTTCATATCCCGAGTTTAAATTGTAATGCTACTTGAGCTCTGTATCTTGATGAACTTTCCAATGTTTTGGCGTATCTGTATCTTGAGATTCCTCCTCCGAGTCCGCCGCGGGAGATGGAGGTCGAACCTGAGTCCGAGGATCACTCCGCGGAAGCGTAAACGCGGGGAACGTTAATGTTGTTGTTGTGTGGAGTTGTCCTGGTGTTGTGAGCATGTGTTTGTGTCGGGCTTTGTCGGGGAAAAGTTTTATGTTTGTATTATAGTTAGTAGGACTTAATCGGACTTGTGGTAATTGGCAGCAAGTGGTAAGTGGGGTGGTTGTCATATATGTATAAATGTAAATAGAGTGAGACGAGTGAACCAGTCTTAGGTTATAAAATAAATAATAAGCCTAAGCTTAAGTGTGCTTTTATCTTTCCCAGGTGTGAAATAAAAACTTGTATAATATCACGTGTGTAATAAAATAAAATTTGGTTTGTTCCTCTGTGTGTTGTGTAATTTTCTGGGCCAAAATTAAGAAAATGGAATAATAAATTGGAAAAAAAAAATTTTGACTGTCTGTTTGTAGCCTTACGGGAATGACTTGTCATTCTCGTGGCGGAGAAGACGTCAGCATTCCAGGTCGGGGTGTGACAGCCGGTGCGTTTTTTAGGTAATTCGACTAGCTGCCAAGTCTGATTTTGTTCAATTGCACGCATCTCTTCCATCATTGCATCAATCCATTCCTTTTTATCTGCTGCTTCTTCATAAGTCAATGGATCAGCAACATATAGAACTTGTGTTGCTTCATACAACTCTTGTATGGATCGCATCTTCTTTACTAGTTTTCCAGAATTTTGAATCTGATTTGTTGTTGGTTCTGTAGTATTGCTTTTTGTACCAGTTTGTGGCTGCTCACTGCTGTCCTCTTCTTCTTTACCATCCTCAAACCAACTCCAGCTAGCATTTTCATCAAACATTATATTTCTACTAACTATGATCTTATTAGTCACAGGATTATACAACCTATAACCCTTTGATTGAACACAATAGCCAAGAAAAACACACTTTTCTGATTTAGCATCTAATTTCTTGCGATTCTGAGCATTGATAAGGGTGTATGCAATGCACCAAAAAACACGTAAATGGCCTACGCTAGGTTTCCTGCCAAACTATGCCTCAAATGGCGTCATATTCATCACTGCCTTGGTTGGTGATATGTTTAGAATGTATACAGCCGTAGCCACTGCTTCTCCCCAAAACTGATTAGACATACCTTTGGATTTTAACATACTCCTCGCTAGTTCAACTACCGTGCGATTCTTGCGTTCAGCCACGCCGTTTTGCTCAGAGGTATATGGAGTGGTCAATTGCTGTAGTATTCCTTCACTTTCACAATATTGCTTGAATTCTTTTGACTGAAATTCACCACCACGATCTGATCTAAGGGCCTTCAGCTGAGCACTGGTGTGTGTTTCTACCATGGCCTTGAACTTTTTAAACTGTCCAAAAGCTTCATTTTTGTAGCTAAGAAAGTACACCAATGTCATTCTGCTATAATCATCGATAAACAATATGAAATACTTGCTTCCTCCCATCGATTCAACCTCCACTGGGCTACACAAATCAGTGTGCACCAGCTCAAGCACATTGGTTGCACGCATTGCCTGATCTTTTGGACATGGCAGTTTGGACTGCTTACCGTAAACACAACCCTCACATAACCCGATATCACCAATGTCTGTTAAACCAATTACCATTTTCTTTTGATTAAGCAATCTCAATCCATTGATATTCAGATGTCCATACCTTAAATGCCATAGCTCACTTGGACTAACCTCCTTGGCTGCAAGTGCCTTCTCTTTCACCTTTCCAATTTCTAGAGGAAATAGATTATTGGTTGTCTTTTTAACTATTGCCATAGTCTGATCAGTTGCAGCATCAAAAATTTTGCAAACTTCGCCTTTGAAACTGATGGTGTACCCATTATCCATCATCTTACCAATGCTGAGTAGGTTTTGTGATAATTGAGGGATGTAATAGACATTGTGCAGCATCCTTGTAATGTGATTGCTGGTCTGTACAACTACTATTCCTTTTCCTTCGACATGGATGTCTTTATCATCGCCAAGCTTCACCGTCTTCTTGTAAGTCTCATCTAATTCGTCAAATAGATGCTTGAATCCTGTCATGTGGTTTAAGCACTCGCTATCAAGAAACCAGATATGACTAACATCCAATTCTTCATCGATTTTAGCCATAAATAGTTGTGGCTGGTTGTTCTTCTCTTCAACAAAGCTTACTTGCCCTTCTTCTCTTTTCCTTTTGTAACAATCAGCTTATACGTGACCAAATTTGTGGCAGTAATAGCACTCAACTTCTTGACCTTCTTCTCTTTGCTTCTTGTAACAATCTGCTTGTACATGTCCAAACTTGTGGCAGTAATAGGACTCCACATCTTTCTTTACTTGCTTGGTAGAGTTTTGTTGGTTATCATTTGATTTACCTCTTCCTCTACCACCATGATCGCCTCGGCCTCTCCCGCCTCCTCGGCTTCATCCTCTGCCTTGCTGATGGCCTCTTGAGGACTCGTTTTTGGTATAAAAAGCTTTGTTGTCATCTTTTTCTTCTGATTTGTTGAGTCGAACTTTATGGGCCTGCAATGAACCCATCAATTCATCGAACGTGTAGGTTGTCAAGTCTTTGGATTCTTCGATTGCTGCCACCACATGGTCGAACTTGGTTATCAAGCTGCGCAATACTTTCATCACCACTGTTTGCTCAGAAAGATCTTCAGCACAACTCCTAATTTGATTGACAATTGCTGTAACCCGCGTGAGAAATGACTGGATCGACTCGCCTTGCTTCATGCTTAATGTTTCAAAATCACGCCTTAAACCTTGTAATTTGATGACAATAACTTTTGAACTTCCCTGATATGCTGTTTTCAAAGTTGTCCAGGCCTCCTTTGCTGTTGAAGCCGCTGCAATTTTAGCAAATACCGACTCGTGTATCGCTTGCTGAATAAAAAATAGAACTTTTGCATCACGTTTAGTTGTGTCGATTGGTGCCAAATCTGTTGTTGGTGCTCGTTCTCTGTCAAATCCCATAGGCCATGAGATTTCAGCATCGTGTGCATCTTGATGCTCCAAAACTCATAATTCTCCCCTTTGAACAAAGGTAACATCGGATTAGTCATGCTGATGGTGCTTGCGTCGGCCATCGGATCAACACCGCTCTGATACCAAAATTGTTCGAATAAAGAGAGCAAATTCGTACTGATATATGTACCAAAATTGAAACAGGAAACTAGATTGCTGCTAGTGTTTGAAACATAAACTAATTCCTCCTCTTTCTCATTACATAAGCTGAAAATAAAGTCATACATTTATACTTACTGCTACATATCTAAATAACTGCTTCTAATTATCACTAATCTGCTAATAGAACAATGCTAAATATAACAACATACATATGCTGAATATAAACTAAATACTTCCTAAAATACCCCTGCTGGTTTTTCTATTATATTACTCCCAATTTTGCACTTTCTGAAAATAACTTTGGATCAGTTTTCAACATAGTTGGACTGAATTTTCTTTTTCTTTTTAGAAACAATACGCTATTAGCATCTTTAGACAAAATTGACAAAATACAAAACCAAACTTTTAAAGAAGCTTTACTATCTCATGCTTCATAAATTTATTTCTGAATACTGAATATAATTAAAACAATTAGCAACATTTCTATACCAGTGTACATCTTTTGGGAGTCGCAGGATTGCTAGCAAGGACAATTCCTGAAAGCAAAACAATCAAGGACAATTCCTGAAAGCGAAATAACCAGATAAGTTAGAAAAATAGATTTGGTTAACCTAAATTTTGTGTTCGCACTAAATAGGAATTAGGGCTCCTATTCTGACTACTGCGACCAATTGCAACTCCTCAAGTAATATTTTACTGTCCATTCAGTAAGGAATAAAAAAAATCACCCAACTATATTTCGGCTGTTGATAGATTTTTAGTTCCTGGTCAACTTCACCTTTTCCAGTTTTTTTTTTTTTTATTATTATTGTGAAGAATTTCAACAAATTTTTGTTGTGATTAAAAAGACCAAAACGCGACAATAAATAAATTTTCAGTTTGGAATTTGGTTTCCTATTCAGTATTACTGATTTTAGGTTACGACAATTAGCTCCACAGATCCTTTGGAACTCCTGGTCTCCAGTCTGAAATCATAAACACACGATTTATCTAACCAAACTGAAGTGTATAAACATCAGAGTCTATATTAGCTTTACTATTTAAAATGATGATTTAAGTACCAAAGCAGGCATGTCTCCAAATCCAAGCTTTCTTCTCATAAGACCTAGCATTTTTCCTGAAACAATTACAAAAAAAAAATGAAACGAAAATTAATCATTCTTCAATTTGTATTACAGATCCATTCAGTTCGTAGCAATATAAATGTTAGACAAAACCCTAGTAATGTACTCCTAAATTCAAACTAAATCACGCAATTTTCTTCTAAAAAACTCACACAAACTATAAAATCAAATTCAAAAGTCCACCAGAGTTAAAGTTTCTTACAAAATTGAAACCAAACAGAGTAAGTGAGGATTGATAGAACTGGATTAGGAGAGGAAGTATGAAAACGCAAGAGAAGAACTAAAAATAGAGAATTGTCCTAGCAAATGACCCCAGGCACTTGCGTGCAGTTGCAACCAGTATCCGGCCAACCTAAATCAAAATGCACAAAAACGCACAAACTGTATCAGCCAAAGCAACAGAAGCAAAATCAGTCCAGGATCAAAGAGAAACGCAAAATTGAAGAGGAAAAAAAAAAAAAGAACATCGTGACCGTCTGATTCATCACTGCTTCTTTAGATCATGGAGAGGTTGCATTAGTTTTTTAATATTTTTACAAACTCAACATGTAATTAACCCAAACCAAAAAATAAATAATGAAGTTCTCAATCAAGATCGCGAGTTTTGCCAAATGTTTGCACCATCTGTTGTGACTGTTCTAACTGTTGTAAAATTAGCTAATAAAATTACAGTTGCCTAATAAATAAAAGCAAAGATTTGTAGTCTTATTGTTGCACTTCTACAGACTTCATAATACCCTTAACTAAAGTCAACCCAAAAAAGCTTTCACCAAAGAAAAGACAATACTATACACCAAAGAACTTTTCTTGCTCAATACATTATTAACAAAAACAGACCAAATTGCTACCTCTGATTCTCACTCGAAATACTCTCTATGCAACATCGATCTAGACATGGTATATATTGGATCAATTACTATCGATGTAATGCACATAGATTTGCAGATTAAAATTTGATTACCTCGAAATTTTTTTACTAATTTTACTAAAATCCAATTTTTTCATTTGTACATTGTAATAAAAAGCATGGAAAGTGAACAAATATTCAGATTGAATACCTTCAATAGAACTCTCAGAGACCAGTATCATGACCATCCCAGGAGAAAAAATGCAATTTACACCTGGTGATAGCATCTCTAATTAAAACTCAAGCTGGAACTTGTATCATAGAGACACGAAACAAAAAGAAATGTTGAAAAAAATAGAAGAGATAAAGAGAAGATAAAAAATCGAGTAATGTCAACTCAATCTAGAAATGTCAATCATACTTAGTCAGTGACAGCTGCACCATTGGTACCACTGTTGTTGATAGCATTTTAGCAACATAAAGCAAGCTTTCAATATGCATTTACAAATATCTGCACCGGAGCCTTATCTTCAGCAGCCACACATTAGTATGGTCCCTAGAAGAGGGCAAAAATGAAATTACACACTAAAAATAGATGATTTGAAAGTTGAAACTATTTTGACCATTCAAATTTCAGAAGGACAAAATAGAAGACTCTACTCTTGGTACATTGTACAAATGTTTGATAGCAAATAGAAACCATCAAGGAAAAGAACACATTGATTATTTGATTAGTGCTTAAACATCATTAATATAAATCATACCAGGACTCAAGGACTTGATTACTGCCAATTCTTCTGTCATTCCTACAACAGAACCAAAATGGCATTTCTTAAATAATAACATATATTAGTGCTGATATATTATTCATTAATGAGACCAGGAGTTGGACTACTGGGTCTAGTTCTTCCATTATTTCTAAACCTCAATGCTACAACAGAACCAAAATGGCACCAGTCAACTACTAAGTTCTAACACTTAAAATTGTTGTAATAGTTTGAACAAAAGATTGTTCTAAATGGCAATTCTATCAGAATGTCTAACAAAATAAGCTCAAGTGAAAATTTGTGTCTATTTTTTCTTTAGCAAATAAATTGAACCTGAAAGGAATAGAAAGGAAATGAAACCAAGAAAACGAACCAACAGCAGTGAATCTAGAGAGTAGACCTTATTGAAAGCTTCGAGGATTAGAAGCCAACCACAATTTTGAAATTAATGATAGAGTCGAAATAGCAGAGTCAGTTAGTAGTGGACCTTCATTGGAAGTAGAGAGATGGTATGAAAGCAAAGCATGGAGCCAGAGACATGAGACCAGTAATGAAAAGCTGTCAATACAGAGGGATAAATGGACAGCAGCTAAGAGGAAAAGAAATGGCCTCTACTGATACGGACTCAAACAGAAAAAGTATAGGGGCTCCGATTAATTTAATACCAATCCAATTGCATATATCCTAACACTAATATCTAATTTTCGCAAATAATTAAATTAAATGCTTAACACAGATACAACATACAAAAACATAAGAAATATGCTGAAAGATAAGAAAACTAGAAAGAAAACTTACATTATCGATATTGTCGTCTAGTTTTCGACAATGCAGTGGAGTGAGGCCAGTATTTGTGATGTCAAAAAATTGAGTGCAGTACATTTCTCTATGCCTCTAAGCTTCGTCTTGGTTTAGGGAGTCGCCTAATGTAAAATAAATTAGATCATTTTAAGCAAACTTGCATAAAATTCTCATTTGACTTCTACGCATCTATATCTCAATTTCTAAAGTTACATTGATAATTAGTTATTTTAAAAAGATATTGCAACCTGATCTTTCCTATCTATAACAATTGTCTTTTGATTCGGTCAGAATATATTCACAATTTTCTGCAAATATGTACTATGGAAAAAAGATTCTAAACGAGTTGCCAAAATATACCTGAAATATCTTATTCCATATCTTCTCCACGCTCGAAAAACTGCCTCATTAGATATTCTCGCATATTTTCATTCCTTTTTTCTGTCTTTTTTTTTAACCCTTCCACTTCCTATTTTCTGTTTATTTTTCATTTACTTTTGTTTATTGAGCGATCAGTTCTGTGAAGCTATGTAACATAGACAAATTTACAGAGGTCACCGACATCTTTGTCAGTGTCCAGCCACCGAGAGTACCAATGGAGCCAAGAAAACTTAGCTGCACAAATGCAGCACCAATACAGAGAAAGAACGGACGTCATTAAAAGGCGAGGCAAGGAAACACAATAAACAACGCCAAGGCACAGCAGAATGCATCAAGCAATAGAACCAATGGTAGACCTCCCACCATAAAAGCCTGTGATTGAGAAAAGAGAAGAAGCATCATCCTTCATCTGTGACAATACAGATCAGAACAAAGCTCAAATAACACCACTGGCAAATAGGGAAATCATACATAAATAAAAATAGACTTGAATAACTAATAAAATTATTATTGTTATCTTGGAAACCATGATGCAAATGACTTCAAGTTCTTGTCTTCAGTTGCAACCAGCATCCACCCCAAATCAAAATGCGCAAAAAACATAGTAGGACAAAAATTTGGTTCAGCTACCAAATTTAGTTCACCTAAACTAAAAAAAAAAAAAAGAAAAAGGAAAATCCACAAATATCTCAAATTAATTGCGATACTGTGTACAAAAGATAAAAAAAGGAGAACCAAAACTCGGTAATTGAACCAAATTTATTACAGAAAATGATGACCACTGAAAATAGAGTGCCTACCCCTCTTTTGGACCCTTGGATCCTAATCTAACGGAGCGCTCCAAAATAGAGATAAATCTCTAAAATACTTCCCTGCCCGAACTGCCCCATCTTCTCCGATTCATCTTTGAAAAAAAAAAAAAAAAAAAAAATCTCCCCAGTCCTCATTCTTCGTCTCTTCCGTACAGCCGAAAGAAAAAGAGAAAGGAAAAGAGAGGCGATTATGGTACTAAGCTTCGCACAAAATTGGTTTATGATACTCACTAAAGATTTGACACGATTAGAGAAGATGCTAGCGTGCAGAGGAACTGATGAACTTCTATGAAAGAAAATTTTGACTTTCTAAGGGACCTCTTTGCACATTTGACTTGCTGATGAGATTGTTAAGGATATTAGTGATGGGTTTTGCTTTTGGTGTGCTTGCGTAATTGGCTGCCTAACAAGAATCCATGAATGTACTATTCAAGTTGATTTCGCTCAAGTTCTTAAATGGAAATTGTTTTAAATTTGACAGTATTTTCCTATATATGAAAATTTTTGAAATCAACTTGTTTCTGAAATTTTAGTCATAATCCTGTTTAGATTTTTCCTATAAAATAGGAATACTGTCCAAACTCCAAACCCATATTTCATTTATGAAATAACTGCCTCAGTAGAAGAAAGGACGAGGAGGACAAGAAAGAGGGCTGAGAAAAGAGGATTGAAATCACAGATATGCAATTTTGGAGGGAATTCGAGTGCAAAAAGGATTGGAATCTAAGATTTTTTTTTTTTTTTACGAAGGAATTGGGGAAGAGAGAAGGCAGTCGGGCAGGTCGATTAGAGTGATTTTTTGCACTTCGCGAGCCCGCCGTTGGATTAGGATCCAAGGATCCAAAAAGAGGTAGGCACTCTTGCTCATACGATTCCCCTCGCTGAGTACTCGAAAAGTGAGAGAATAGAAGTATCAGAATTCAGAAGAGAGATCTATACGCACAGGATGGATTTAATCGGACGGCCACGATCGAATGAAAGCAAAACGAACGGCCCGGATCAAAACGCTATCGGGAGAACTGTACCAGGGAACTACAGGCGCGCAGCCAACTAAGGAATCATGTATTGTTTTTGATTTGAGATTTAGAAATTTAAATGTCCTTGTACATAGCACCATAAGTTTTTTTTTAGAAAAGCTTGGTAGCGGCTACCAAGTAACATAGCACCATAAGTTCCTCACAATATATTATTTATTTTATTTCTTTACTTCTTTAGAAATTGATAAGCGCAACTAAATTTTTTAGTAATGCAGTAATTAAAGTACTTACAAAACATGATTATTTTAGTAATTCATGTATTGCTCGTGGTGCACACCCAGTAAGTTCTTCCCAAAACACCTCCATTTCTTCTTCAGCACCCAAACACATCCTCGTAGCGCTTGCCACAAAGTATGCTTGACATATTTTTATTTGTTAGCGACTAAATTATTTTTTAATTTTATCATGTTAAGTACAAACATCAACACTAACTTACCATCTCCAAGTGACTAGGTGCTTCGTGAAGGTACCCCAAACCCCCCACTAGTGCAGTCGCTACTGCGTTGGCCGTTGGGAATAGATGATGCACACCTCCATATATCCTTAACCACCGTAGGTACTCAGCCCAAATAGCATCGGTCCATGGCCGATGCTCTAGCACCGTGACCTGAGTTGTGTTCGTCTACATCACCACCTCGACCGTAAATAAGTCGTGCCAATCGCGACCTCGAAATGTGTTATCCATGTACCCATCAACACTCCATTCTCAACCAAGGATGTAATGATGAGAATTAAATAATGAAATTAGTTTGTGAAGATTTTGACGTACTAAAGGTGGTGGTGGCGGGACTGTCTGGTATAGCATGAACTGATGCATGACACGCTCTACGTGGTGCCACATCACGATTAAGAAATGTTCTAATAATATTCTAGCGTACGACTATAGCTGGAGCAACAACCAGGAAGCACCAATATGAGCACCACCGCTTGCCATCGCAGCATTATCCAAGCCTCGGTATAGCATGGCAATAGCCGTTGCATCACAATTATGCTTCATCCCGCCTTAGTGAGCTTTTTCGTCATTCTCAAAGAATGAACGGATTTCATCGAGAATGAAATAACCATGAGATTCACTCCTCACAAACTTGAATTCAAGTATTAAATATGCCTTGACGAGAACCTATTCTTAAGAAGATTTATTGTTTATTTGTGAGCCATTTTTTTCTAATAGACGTAAACTCTTGTTCTTAATTACCTCCACGAGAATCTGTGATTAAGTGATTCTAAGTATTATATATAGTAGGTTAGAAAAAGTCGTATTTAAAATGATTTAGTGTTTATGTGAGGTTTGTTCTTTTTGACTTGGACCAGACCTAATCGCTAACTCTTGAGACCTTTATTTTTATCGATTTAGTGAAGTTTGGACTTTTAATTTGGTTTATAGTTTGGTTTTGGTTTTCGTGTTGAAGCAAGGTTTTCGCGGTTATCGTATTGAGGCCTAGTTTTGACATCAGTTCTATTTTTTGTCTTTGGATTTGATTTTTGACGTGAGTTTCATGATTTTTCTCTTAGATTTTGTGGGTTTCTACTTCTAGTTTTCGGACTTTGGAATTTTGACTTTTATTGAAATATTTATTTGGAATTTATTTAGTTTTCATAGATTTTCTAAAATGGTTTGGTGAATTTTCTAAAGCTCACAAAAGAATTGGGTTCAGATCTGTTTCAGATAAGATTCATGATCCACAAATGATTCAGTTCCAATTAAAGATGGGTTTGGCCATTGACACTATCGGGTACGGGTTCAAGGTCTGACAAGGTTCAGAATCAAACAGACCTAACAGTTTTGCATAACAGCCCTTCGACCATTACTGCTATCTACTTTAGCCCCTGGGACGTTGCAATTTATACCCTTGAAAGTAGAATCTTGTCCTCCAGTACCTACCGAACCAATACCAGATCGGTACCATGCCCGTAACGAAGTCCCAAGGAGGCTTGACACTTCACTGTATGCGTCATAGGTATAAACCAATATTCAATTCCATCTCGAATATTCATTCCTTCCTCCTTCACCTACCCGTCACCACATCACCAGATTTTTGAGAGGAAACGAGGGAAGTAAAAAATAAATGGCGGCAGTACCAGAGGAGGGAACCAAGAATTCCAACAGAGCTATATTATAGGCAAAGCAACGCATGAATTAGACAACGCGGAATGAATTGATCAGCTTAGATCGACACGTGGCGTGACGACAAGTTTTACGAGGTGGGTCCTTTGTCAGGTCGGTGGAGAGAGATGGGATAAGCATCGAGAAAAGCGCACACCGATCTCGATCAAATGGATAGAAGGCTTCTCCATTAACTCCAACCAATCAGAGAGAAGGGAAACAGATGTGATCGGAGAAAGGGATAAGAATGAAGGAGATGGCGTCGGACTCAGAAGCAGAAGGGAAGAAGTTCTCTTCGTGAATGAAGAGGATGAGAAAGAAAGATAAAATCAGATTTTACTAAAGTTGGGAATACGGAATTCTTTGCAGACCGAATGACATATCCATATTTTTTTTTTTTTTTTTTGAAAAAGAGTTGGGAGCGCCACCTAGTTTTTTTTTTTTTTGATAAAACGAAAACAAAGCAATTCAACTTATTACATCACCAACCTAATCAACAAGAAGTAACCTTATACTGATTTAACTCTAATACTATCTTAAACTACGCCAAAGTACAAAAATGTTTCAGCTCATATCCAAATTATAATATCAAAGCCAACAATAGCAAAACCAGCTCACATCCACAACTTAAAATCAAGAAAAAACTCCGAAGCTCAATACACTGCCACCTAGTGCTGCAGTGTTGTCAGTTCCTCCTCTCCCAGTAAGCCAATTGTAGACCCTTGCACCTCTTCCAAAGGTATGATGTCCCAATTGCTTTGTAGACCCTTGCACCTCTTCCAAAGGTATGATGTCCCGATTGCTTGGCATCCATTTCTGTATCTTCTCCTTAATTTGTCCTCTCATGTTTCCACTCCAGTATCCTGCCAATGCACATATTTGGATCAATGAGTTTCTAGTTGTTTTAATTGACTGGTTTCTAAAAATGCAATTATTACGCATGATCCAGACTGACCAACAAATAGCATTAACAATACACAGAAAGGCTTGTCTATCTAAGAAATGAATAGTTAAAGCAAAATCTATAATATCTTGGAAAGAATGGCACTCTTGAAACCAATTGGCACATTCTCCCATCTAGAACCAAAGTTTTCTAGCATATGGACATTGTAAGAACAAGTGATCCCTATCTTCTTCTTTATCACAGAAACAACAACTTACATCTCCAGACCAACCTCTCTTGAGCAAATTCATTTTGGTCAGTACCCTATTATTACTTAGTAACCACATAAACGAATGACATATCCATTACGTACGTTGCAATTCATTTTGAATTCGAATTTCTAAATTTTAGATCACGGTTATTAGTCAAAGTCTAATTAATATGATTATTAACAATCAGGTTAGCCTAAAAATAAACTTGATATTTACAGGTTCGGTTTAGATCAGCCTTTCTAAAATTTTGGTGCCACTTAATTCATTCAATACATTAATATATTTATTTGATATCATACTTATCTTGGTTAGGTTTTAAACCTAAATTAGGGAAGGCTAAGACTTAAACTGTTTTGATCATACTATTCAATTAGTATAACTAACAATTCTTCTAAATTTTTTTCTTAATATCTTTCATAGAAAAGAAAGTTATCGCATAATGAGAATTTGTACATATTATTTTTCATTTCTAAATTAAACTTTCATAATGTTACAGTTTCATTCATAAAAAAATCATTGCTTCGTTTTGCAAGCGAAGGGTTCAAAATCACTACTTTTACTTGCCAAATGTCACAGTTTCTTTCATTTATATTTTAAAATTAAAAATTGGAAAGTCGAATTAATATTAGTTAACAAGATTCTATCAATTATGGGACATCTTTATATACACTACCGAACAAATTTTAAATTTTAACTTTAAAATTATTAGATGACGTGTTATTCATTAATTGAACAATACTAATGATTTTAATGAAACTTTTAAATTTTTAATTTGAAATATTAAAAACAAATAAAGTTGCGGTAATTGATGTGATCCAAAAGTTGGGGCACTAGACTCTCATCTTTCTAAAACAAAATATAGAAACACCAAACATCTTAGAATTCTTTTTCAAATATGATTTTTCAAAGATAATGAGGGTTCTAGTTATCTAGTATCCTATTTTTTGGTGTCTTCATTGAAAAAGTTCATTGACTAGTTCATTTAACTATTTCCTATTTCTTTTGTCTTAAAACTTTTTAGAGAAACAGAGTAGGGCTATTGGTAATGTAGCTTCTTTAACTTTCCCACAACAAATGAGGTCCCAAATTAATAAAATGATATAGGAGGTAACAACAAAAGCTAATCAAACAATTTGACAGATGAGGCATAAATATAAACTGAATGATCATCGCATTGCCTCACATGGCGTACAGTGCTTCGTGGATCACCCGTGCCCCCCGTCTTGCAATTAAAATTAGGCGCTGTGTGGTAGCATGGATCGATTGACGCGGCACGGTAACATGGCGGATTTTGGATGTTTCGGCTCCCAATTGAGCTTTGCAGATACCAAGGCTTAATGCCAGCAAGACCATAACTAACATAACCAAATGTAGATCCTGCACTGGTTACAAGTACATCTGAGAAGCTCAACAACCATATTTCTGCCATTGCCTGGTGGTTGTGAAATTTCTTCTCAGTTTGTTGTTTCTCTTCGTGTGAAGGCTGATACACACTGATCATCTCACCTGTCGTAGTCGGGTGCTCGAAGTACAGATTGTACAATCTTTGGTAGATACCTCCATACAATGAAACCAGAAGCACAGTTTTTGCGGTTGCTTCTGTTGATGTTGAAGGAGATATTTGAGATTGATTGAGATTTACACCGGGTAGTATCAACTCTTGTTGTGTACATTTGACAACTTGTTCATAGGATTTCTCTATTGAGATTGGAGCCCAATCAAAAATTCTTACTTGAATACCAATTATCTCCTTTGATTTGGCCAAGTAAGAGTTGTGGTACCTCATGATTATGCCCCAGACGGTGTTACTTGGGTGGAGGAGGTACCGTCCAAGATGATGAAATGCCGTCTCCTTCAAAGGAAACATCCGCGCCAATTCCTCAGCATATTTTGGTATGAGGAACAACCCTGGGATGATATATTGATTTGTTCTTAGAAAAACCCAATTGATCTTACTAATTACTTGTTGGTCATCATCACAAAAGAATCGAACATGCAAGTGGTCATCACCCATATCATCCATCAAGTGCAAATAAAGAGAAGAAGGCAATGAAGATGGAGGAGCGTTAAAGTCAGTGTTGATCAAGTTTTTTTCAACTAGGTAACCATAACTATTCTGGGAATGCTTATTGTCCCCTCCTAAACCGTGGATGGGAAAATCTGATGGCAAGTACCATGTTGTCCCAGGGAAAGGTTCGCAAAATAAGTCGACCATGTCATCTGGCTGGTGTAGCAACATTACCCGGTCGGTTAAAAGAGCATACAGAAATGTTGCAGTGAGTGACAGCATTCGATTTCCTATGCCGTCAGATGGGCTGAAGACAACATAATTGCACTCTAGTTGATCAGAACTATGGTTTAATTTTATCTGTTCGACAGATTTCTTAAAATGTGGTGTGTTCGGCGCACATTTTTTGTGGAAGACTTCGTACTTGCGTAATTTCGCGAGCAAGTAAGAAGATAAAATATGAGTCGAGGCCTTGCGGTAAAGGGCGATTTGGTACCTGCTTAGGCAGGATTGTTCATCAAAGTCAGGAGAGAGCAATCCGCCTAGAAGTCTGTCGTTTGGTATTGCTACTGCTGCAGTTGTCTCCGTTGAACCTATGATATGTTGCAAGACAATGTGGGAGTTACAAATTTTTAATGCTCTAAAAGAGATGGATCTAATAGATAATGAGGAATGAGGAGGTTAACCCAATAGTAAGATTAGAATGAGCTAATGAATTCACAAGTACAATAAGCAAATAGAATTTCTAATAAATTATATATATGTATAGTTATAGTAGTAACGCCAAATAAGGAATTTTTAACTACATTGTAAAAGATATAAACATATAGTATAGCAATATTAGGCTGTCATGTTAATGATAATTTCAATGATAGAGAGAGTGTGTGTATATTGCTGGAAGTAAAATGTATTTTGGCGCTTCAAACTCTATATTGAAATTCCTTTTCACTATTCCGTCAAAATAATGGAATATTGAAAGACATTGTACGCTTACACCATTCCAAAACTTAATATAAGTGTTTAGCACCAGGCAAGATACAGTACTATTCCTCTTTTCAGTTAGAAATGAAGTTGCCAAATAGTCCCTTAGATTCATGTGATCATTTGTTCATAATTATAAACTTCTCTTTTGTTGTAGTTTGTAATTGTATCAAATAAGGTCGAGGTTTTTCTTGACTGATTTTTTTTTTTTTTTGTATTTGTAAAAAGGTAAGACAAGGTCATTTGACTTGAAATAAATAGCTGAGGTAGATCATCCAACTCCTGAATGCAACATAAATACAAAAAATAAAAATAAGAAATGAATTTATAAGTGTAGTGTAATTACCTCCTACAGTAACTCCGACACCTTGAAGCCCAACAGTCAATGGAGATAGTTCATCTCTAAGAGTCATCAAAACCAAAAGTAGAACAATCAGAAAAGCGAGAAGCAATAGCATAGGGTTTGAAGCAAAAAAACTAGATTTCTTCTTCATTGTAGAGGGACTCTTTGATCAAATTCTAAACACCTAACATGAGTAACATGAGGCTCCTTATTATATATATATTGCGTACCTTCTAAAGTGAGCATATGCTTGGTACGTTGACTCACGGACAGGTCCTTCTCTCGTTGATTAAAAAAATTAAAAAATGTTTACATGAGAATTTCTTTGTTTTACTTGTTTCTTTCGATTATATGTTCCAAAATATTATTTAGACGACAATTTTAATTATATGCTTGCATTTTAATAATAGTTTTATGCATCAGAATTGAACTAATGTAGTACCTTGTGTTGTCATCCATCTAACAATTTGATTCAATAAACAAGTTTCAATAGATTTTTATGAATGACCAAACAAATTTGAAATTGAATGAGAATTTATATAAGCTAGATATTCGGCTTACTCGTGAATTACCCAATTCTTTGCGCATCCAAACATATCTAGGATGAAGAACACATGTACAACTTTAAATTTTAAATTTATTACAAATTCGATAATAGAAAACTTAATATCATAATATTGCTGTACCTTCTAATAAATATTCGCTAAGCTTGAAGATCTTTAAAAATAAGACGGTGAATCCCATTAAAATCTAATTTGGGATTTAGAAAGTTAGGACACCATAATTTACTTATTAGAATTCTCTTATTAATTTGTTTACTTTTCCCAAGAAATTGATAAGTGCAACTAGAATTTTTTAGTATTAATGCGGTAATCGAGTATTTAGTAAACTGTAAATAATTTGCCATCATTAATGAGGACTGATGCTGATGATAAGATATGTTAAAAAAGACGTGGGGGTTGACGGACTGTAACCAGCAAGCACCTGCTCTTTTTTAAATTTGTTTACTTTTCCCAAGAAATTGATAAGTGCAACTAGAATTTTTTAGTATTAATGCGGTAATTGAGTATTTAGTAAACTGTAAATAATTTGTCATCATTAATGAGGACTGATGCTGATGATAAGATATGTTAAAAAAGACGTGGGGGTTGACGGACTGTAACCAGCAAACACCAGCTCTTTTTTTAAGAAGAAAAAAAAATGATGCGTTTTTGACCAAATTTATAGTCAAATCTCAATTTGAATTCAAAAGTATAAGCTGATTAGTTTGGCCTATATTTCTAAATCAGGAGAAATTCTATATTGAAATAAAATATCGTATTCATTCTTCCAATATTTTACAATTGTGTACTTTTACCAATGAAAGGTGTATATATCATATTTATTTCTTAAAAAAAACATATAAAAATCTTATTTGGATACTCTTTTGAAATCATATGTCCAATTAATGCATTTGAACTTTAATATCTTGCTCTTCCAAAAAAAAAAAAAAGAAATCATCTCTAAAAAAATAAATAGCATATTTGATTCCCTGAAACATACAAATTCACGTTAATCTTGCAAAATTTGAGACTACAAATTCATCTTCAAAATTAATTGCAAATAATATTTTGATACTAATAAAAAATATGAAAGCACCCTTTAAAAGTGGCCTATTTGAAGGATACCTATAAGTGCATTTGTGTTTTAGAACGATAAATATGATATTTATATTATTGAGCAAAATATGTAATTTCAAAAGCTCCGAAGAGTATATATAAGAGCCTCACTTTTATTTGCAACAAATGTCACATTTTTTATTTTATATTAAAAAATTTAATCATCCGATCCAGATAATGGAACTTGTTCATTTTAACGAGGAATATGTTGTCATGAAATTTATAATTTTTATTGATTTGATACTTAATTAAGTGATCGAAAAATATATCAAAATGTGACATTTGTAGCATCATAACATTGGAATATTGGAACCATATTCCTTTGCAAGATTCCACATATTAAAAAAAGATTGTTGTGTTTATAAATGATAGATAACAGTTGAAGTAATGCAATCATATACCCTTTTGTTTTGCTATCGTGAACATTTTCTTTAACACAGTCGTTCAACCGTAACTTATATTTGGATCTCTTTACAAAGGTATGTTTAACCCGTCGTTTTACCTTGGCTTTGAGGGGATGTTTGTGGATTAATAAGGTGAATGAAAAATAAGTTTTATTCACATGAAATCAAACAACACAAAATTAATAAATTTAAACTTATTCGTAATGTTTATATATTCATATTCTAACTTTGACATTTTAAATTAAGACAGTTTGTAAGCTTTATGAGGCTCGGTCTAATTTTATAAAAAGTAGAAGGTTAAATCATCAAAAAGATAAAGACTTTTGACCTTGTACAATTTGCAAAGTATCTTTTCAGTCAATGGAATGCCTGCGGGCCTTTAAACTGCCCAAAAAAAAAAGATAAAGAGTGTTGACTCCCAGGTTTCTAAGCACCCGATTTTCAACCAAAAAATAAATAAAATAAATAAAGAGTGTTGACTCGTAGGTTTCTAGGCACCCGATAATCCGACATATTTATGGAAAGTAAAAAATATACTCCCTAATCTTCTTAATCAGCCATATATCCTTCTCTTTTTAAATATTAGTCATATATCCCTCAAATCATCCTTATTGTTGGTATTTATCCTTTTTAGTAATTTTAATTACATATTAATTCTGAAAACTCGGTTTTTAAAATTTAAGACCATAATACCCGTGGCTTTTTTTTTTCTCTGGATTCGATCTGTTTCAGAATCATGAGAAAGATTCGTTTGATCATGAAATAGAAAGAAACAAATTAGAGTGTGATAACGAATATTTCTTAAATGGTCATGTATCCCAAATTCCCAATTCTTTGTACACACAAAGATACGTTTATAATGAATATTTCTAATATGAATCTTTATTATACAAAATGGAAGTTATGAAAATTTAAAGCAGGTGACTGACAACTATACCAGGATTAAACGAACAAAAGTTACGAAAATTACATTAGCTTGTGTTCAATATCTAAAAGAAAAGATCTCCATGGAATTCCAGAGTTTTGTTTTACTGACATCATGTTCTCTTGTTCTTACCAGCAACGAGGCTACGAAGCCTATCTAAGAGCTTCAGTAATTTTCTAAACAAGTATACTTATTTTAGCTGACATTATTAAGTTGAGAATATGTTATTTCATATGCGTCACAAATTGCATATCCAAAGCCTATTAAAAGCTGATTGATCCAATTTTAGGTGTTGCCTTCAACCTCAAACAAGTCAGTAAAAAAATCATGAGCTGTTGTTTCTCACATGGACAAAATACACTCATGTATTTTTTTTAGCAAAAAAAATAAAATATTGTTATTCATTATTGAAGCATCTTCATTAGTCAAAATAGAAACAAAATTGGTAAAATTGAAAACTAAATGACTATATTGTTCAAGACTACAAAATTTAACATTTGTATTCGAGTTAAGGCTTCTTTGTTCATACTGCAACACTAATCACCATCTAGCTAGTTTTCTTCTTCTTGGAGAATTCTAAAGATATTTGGTGGACATGCCCTTTTCTTTGATCGACTACTCCCCTACAATTATTATTATAATATTAGTGAATATAATTAATTAAATACGTTATATTTAAAAAGAGAAGGATATATGACTGATTGAAGAAGATTAGGGGTATATGGCTGATTTTCCCTATATTTATTTATTATTATTATTACTTTTTTTGACAAAATAGATTCCCAAAACAAGAGATCTTAGAATGATTACGCACCCGATTTCATGTGCGCTTTCGGTACTCCAATTGTTTTTTTGAAGAAAGGTACTCCAATTTTTAAATAAATATTGCATTTAAAAGAAGATAATTAAGACAGTACATGAGGTAGTAAATTTGAAATTCAGTATCAATTTTTTTTTTTTTTTTGAAAGAAAAGCTACCCAACACAAGGTTAAAATTTATAAAAGATGAATCTGGACCCTCAAAACTTCTTTTCGAAACAATACACTAACAATTAAGAGGATTATAAATGGTTTGTTTTGTATTTGATTTAATTTGGTTGATAGTAAGTTTTTATACTATGATTTTGATTCAATTTGACCCTAAATTATATTTGAATTTATGTGATTTTAATTTTGTTTTTATCATATTTTGTTAGATTTTAGGTACTGCTATACCCTTCTTCTTTTTTATAGGAAAATCATCATGGCTTCAATTTGTACATTGCAGGGGCAGCCAAGCGACCCAACCAAGTGTATGAGCGGCCAATCTAGAAGAGATAGTTAGAAGACAACTACAGACGCTTCGAGCGGGCAGCTCACCCCAGTGAAGAAATCTCGACAATTTCTATTTCTGAGTAGTTATCTTTGACAACCTCTTCCATGCACTTCTATTGAATTCTAACCGCTGTACATTCTTGCCACTTGGAGATTATTTCTACACCTATAAATACGTCTGAAGACGAAGGAATAAGAGTTCTGAATTTTAGAGAGAGATTAGACCAAGGGAGTCAAGGAGTTCGTCTCTAGAGTCTTTAGGAGGCCTGCTTGAGCCTCCAGTTGGGTCTCTTGCAGTCACGCCAGAGTAGATAAACTGAAGATATTTGATCTGATTTGTTATAATCTTTCTTTATCTTTAGTTTAATACTGTTGATGATTGATACTTGTGTTTTAATGATGAATTGTGTATGCTAATAATTTAATTTAGAGACATAGTTGTGAACCTATTATTTAGTTGAATTGCATGTTTGATTAGTTTTTATTTGTTATTTTTGTTTTGATCTTTATGCTTGATTTCTATTTGACGTTTTCAACTGATTTGAGTAGAATTGGTATTTTCCCGATAAGTTAAGGCCAAACTCGACTGTTAAGATATTAAACCCAACAAAACTCGAAACATTACAATTGCACCAAACTCATTAGACGGTTATTAATCGAAAGACGAAAACCTAGACTAGGAATCGGAAACGAAGACATCTAATCCCAACAAACGAGAGTTGAGGGATGTCACAAATCTAAGGATTAAATTTATAGGATTTAAGTCAAGAAACGAAAGTTGACACTTAGGTTTTATAAGAGAAGAATTGTATTAATTAATTAGACTTGACCTATAACGAAAGTTAGGATTAAATACGGTTAATTGAGACATTAGTCTACTTGAATACCAAATAATACTAATTAGGCATGCAATTCATCATCATAACTGAGAGAGATATTTAGATTATAGGATTGTTGTCTGTGCAAACCTAGAAATAAGTTGATACTTAAGCTCTGTCGACCAAGCTTCACAAGCTGGCCACTCATGAAAGTAAGCGGGTCGCTTGTGATTGGACTAAGACAATATTACTAGCAACACAAACCCCTAAAACCAATTTGTTAAGTTTAAATCTCTAGTTTTCTAAACAGTTAATTAGGATTTTAATTAAATTTTACTTATAATTAATTGTTGGAACTCTTTTTGATAATCTACCACTTTTGTATCATTCTCGAAAGAATTAGAACTTGAACTTGTGTAATAGAATAGTCTGTCCTCGTGGATCGATCCCGAATATTACTCAACGATAGTCTGTCCTCCATGATACCCTCAAGTTCCTCATTTTTGCTGCTACGTCTTTTGGCGACTGAATATGTGCGGCATTGTGCTCGTTGACAGTCTTTAGTTGCCAACAATGTTCAGAAGCAGCCCAACTCTTCCCCAGAACCAATGTCCATCTGCGGCCTCTACCTTTCATGCAGCTCCTATTTCTTAGGTGATATCAACACTGGCAAAGCCGACATGCCATAGGGCACCCTAACAGGAAAATCCATTGTTTTATTATCATGAAAGAAACATTGGATGGATATGTTGTGACTGAACTTATTAGGCATTTTTTAAGTGCTCGGTGTAACTATTCTATTATGCATAATCTACAAATTTGTCCTTAAAATACCTTTCTATAACACAGGGAAATAACTTAACAAATATCGAAACAGAACAAAAAATATGCACCCAATATAACACAGGGAAAATGCAAAGCAAGGATA
Organism: Rhynchospora tenuis; assembly: GCA_027725995.1. Lineage (NCBI taxonomy): Eukaryota > Viridiplantae > Streptophyta > Magnoliopsida > Poales > Cyperaceae > Rhynchospora > Rhynchospora tenuis. The sequence continues at coordinate 66,200,936 of CM050889.1, read as the reverse complement.
AAAAAAAAAATAGGAAAGAAAAAAAAAAGACCAAAAACACAATATTACCTGACGAATAAGAAGCCTAAGCAGACAGGAGAGCCACTAAGAGCAGAAATCGCAAAGCAGCAATCTGCAACTGATGTCAATCATAACACAAAAAAATTAAATCGGCAAAAGAAAGATCAGTACCCGAACAGTCTGTGCAGTAAAACAACAATCTGTTAAAAAAAAAAAAAAACTAATAAACGCAACACAGAATACAAAGCCAACTGTGCCTGTTCAAATCCTATGACTAAACACTCAGATATGACTATGGCCCTCAATCATTTCTTCTTTTACCTTAAAACTGTATCTGAGCAGAATTATATTGCACAGATGATTGCTTTCTTGAGATATTGACCAAGCAATCATGACATGGGAACACGTTTGATTATAGTGTATAGATGTAAAAACACTGTATCTTAAGGTATAAATGAGAGGCCTGTAAAAACCCATAAAATTGTAAAATGATAATAATAATAAATAAATAAAATTATTAAAATTTAATTACAAAAGTAATACTTAAGCTGTTAACTAATTTTTATTATTTTAAAATAATAGTTGATCTGATTTTAGAATGGAAACTGAAATTCACTGATTAAATAAATCAAAATTCAAAATTTCATCATCTGGACCGTTGGATCGAGATTTATTCTTCGAAATTTTCTTAGCCTTTGGATCCTTATCCTTGTAGTGAAACTAAGAAAAATCACGGATGTCAAGAATTCTCTTCAATTCACCTTTGGAAGTCTGACCTTCTCTTATCCATTTGTCTCCACTCTTTTTAACCACTCAATTTCTCTCCAAACTCACAGGAAGCAGAAACCATCCCTCTCTCTCTTTCATTCTCACTATCCCTCATCACTTTCCAAAACCGAAGCCCCACCTCTCCGCCATTTCCCTTTCCCTCTTCACCGACTCACCCACGGCCAGCCATTCAACCTTCCTTTCTTCTCAAAACTGAATTCCTTTTCCCCCACACCTCACACACTCAATATCTCTCTGTCTCTCGACTTTTTGGGCTGACATTCAAGAAGGTGACAACGGCGATTGGCGGTACTTGACAGCAAAGGCGACGGCAGCCGACGGCGGCGATTGAATCCCCTTCCTTTTCTTCTCTTTTCCTTGCTATTTCGGTTTGGTACTTTCACTTTTCGTGTTTCCCTTTTTGCTGTGTGTGTATGGAAGGAAATCGATTGGATTTTTGCTTGCCTTCAAATCTGAACTGTCAAATGTTTTATTGCTCCAATCAATTGATTATTTGTTTGATGTGCTGTTAATGGCTTCAAATGACTTGGCTATGAACTTGACTGAATTTGTTATTGGAATTGATTTGTTAGCTTGGTTGATTGATCAACGAAAAGCTTAAGTGTTTCCTTGAACCGATTTGTCATGTGTTGATTAACCCTATTGGACACTTGCTTTATTTCTTTGCTTGTTCAATTCTGATCTTGAGAGATACACGTGTATTAATATAGACACATAAATGATTAATGAGTGCATAGTGTGTTTGTATGTTATTAAAATTATCACTTGATACACGTGCAGCACCTTGATGCTCCTAATTATTTTGCAACTATTTGTATATGTGACTTATCTTGTTTATAAATGGGTTACGAGACCCTGCATGATCGGTACCAGCAAGGTGCCAGTTCGGTTTTGTTCAATCTCACTTACTGGTATATATCTAAAAGGCTTAAGGACTGATTTGTAAAGAAAATCTTCTGCTAAGGACCTATTAATAAACTTCTTTGAACTGCCTAAGGGCTGGTTAATAATAGATACTGTTATAAGGTTCATAAAGTAAATAAAGTGTGAAATAAAGTGATTTAGGATCTGTTTTGAAGAAATTCTAGACTAATGGCTGTTTATTCAAGCGGATTAGGCAGTTTAGGCCTATCGGGTTGGGTCTGCATTTGAAACCTTTAACCCGTCGGGTTTTAAAACCCGGATCCAGCTGAAAGGTGGGCCCCTTTTCCACCTGGTCTATGTTCTTTTTCTCTCTGAACCGTGACTCTTCTTGACCAGTGAAATATCCATCCAAATTCCATCTTTCCATGGGCTAAATTATAAATAGGATTAATAAATAAATTAAGTATGAGATAACTTCTTTACTGGACCGATTGCATAATGGAAATTAAATTAAGAAAAGAGTTAATGACTTAATGAGCTATCATTTGATTAATTGGCTAAGACTTAATAAGGGATATTAATTCAAAGAATATTTTGGTAAATGAAGTATAGGCCGAGAATAAATTCTGAAAAAAAAGAGAAATTAATGGTAAAGGACCATATTAGATAAGTAGTTGTACATGGCATGAAACTGAACGCAAACATATTTTGAGTAACTATACTAAAACATATAAACGTATTTGAAATAATTGCATTACTTATAATTACTAGATTTCCATGGAATATATTAGTAACTTTTTATTAAAGTGAAAAATGGATGATTTAAGATTAGTTGCATATTTTATCATTTGACTTGGCTAATGTTAGTTCGGTAATAACATTTGTGATAAATAGTAAATATCAAAAAGTAATAGTATCTTTGTAAAATATTTAAACTCAAGTGCTTACACGTTTTATATACAAACAGTATATGCATCTTTGATATAACATAAACAAGTTGAAACACTGACTGCACGTACGTATTTTTACGTGTCTTCTTTAAAGTATCATGATTACTAATAAATTGATATAAGAACATTAACTATACATAAGTAATCATAGTAAATAACTTCTAAAAGCACATTAAGTAACGTTATAAAATGATTGTATATTATATAAAGAATTTAGGTAAACAAAAGAATATATTTTATAACAAAATTCTTTTTCAAAAAGACTTATTAGCCTAGTAGCCAAAACCTGAATCCAAATTGAGGGTTAACTTAGTGATCGTTAGAATTAGTGTTTTAGTTTGAGTGTCTATATTGATAAGTCGATTTCTCACTAGGTGAGCAGCAGGACTACTCAGAGCCTTTGGACGACTACGACCCTACTTTTGAGACAGTAGAGGCTGGTCAAGACTTCACCGACCATCCCGAGGAGTAGTCTCACCGTCTCCGACTTTTTCAGGTGTGGATGCCTTAGGTTTTGTTTATTCTTTAGTTTAGGATTAGATCAATAATTAATTGTGTGCATATCATGTCATTAACATTAAGTAAACAGTTAAGCGCATGTCATTAATTAAAGATTAGTTTAGCATATGTAGGATATGCATTCATATTAATAATGTGATTAACAAACTTAAAAGTGCTCTTAATCAACACTTGCATTTGGTGCGGATCAGGATAGCGAGACCGAGTGTGATAAGTTTGTTTTGCCTGGGTTTCCATTATCGGGAGATTGCACCCAAGCGTTTTGCCGATGGTATCCTTATGATAGCGATCACAGGTAACACGATCTGATGATCACTCAGCAGACCAACCGATAGGCCTACGGAAACTGTCGGTAACTCGATACTCCGCCACTACTTTGAGTGTTTAGGGAGGCATACTTTTCCTTGATGGTTATTCTTATTGTATTACCGTTTTGTCTTTCCCTTTGGACTAGACTTGAACCTTAACATTGGTTGAGTGTGCCATTATATACTAGACTACCTCTCGACCCCCATGAGTTCAGTTTACTGGTACCGTGTTTTACTGTCCACTCCTTTAGCGGGGATGTGGGAATAGGGCGCAGTTGAGTTGTCGAGCACATGCTAAGTTACTGTAGGCACGGTTCATGTCATATTGGGACTTGTGAGATTGACTGGATTTTATGTGACTAATGCTTTGACCATCGAGTGTGGGTGCTTTTATTCTCGTATTATTATATTTACTCCGTATATTATTATTCTATTATCATTATCCGCGTTGCCAGATATATTTTTCGGATTTTATTTTGACATGTCATGATAGTGAGATATTATCATCATTATATTAATTTAAACTTAGAATTTGCATTATAGGATTCTAAAAGGAATCCAACATAAGTTTGGTTTAGTTCTAGCTAGAGTTAATCAGAACCGTAGGCTCACTCTATCACCACACTGAGTATTAATGTACTCATCCCACAATACTTTGATTTGTGAAGACAGGTTCAGGTTTGACAGACACGGCAGTAGAGATTTTACTAGAAGACCAAGCCGAGCTGGAATAGTCATTTTCCGTTGTGCTTTATTTTTATCTTGTTGTTTGTTGGCTGGATTTTTTATATGTATATATTTACCAGCCCTTTTTATTGTATGAACAAACAATGCCTTCTTTTATGTGATTATTTATTTGTGATTAATGTTTCTGTGACACTGTTTTATAGCCTTATGCGTACACAACAACGTGTGCATGCGTGACGGGGCTGTCCTCCCTAAATTATGGCTTGGTTTGGGGTGTGACAAGGCCAATTCCTGAAAAAGCAACCATCTATTATTTTTTCCAAAAACCATGACATAAAGATATATCCTGAGGCATAAATACATACATGGAAAGCCGAAAATCAAATAACATAACACAGTCTATCAGTTGAGGTTATTTCTATTGGATAGATATCCAGATTGGAGTGAACGAATGAATGAAAACAGATCTGGTGTTGGCTGGTAGAACATAGAAGAAAAGTATCCAAGTTGTTCGTAATTTTTTGTTGAAAAACAGTACTGATACAGTAATTATTTCCTAAGCAGTACAACACAAATCACGCAAAGAAAAAGCTTAAGCAATCAAAGAAAAAACGATGACCATAAAGAAATAAACGATGACTACTATAATTTGGGAAAAAAAAAAACAAATAGTTGTTGGATCAGTAAGCCCAATACAGTACTAACATTTCATGAAGACAATCAAAGGATGTGCCATTGAAGACATTTTCGTTGTAATGCTATCATGTTAACTAAAAAAATTAGAAAATAAAAATGACTTTGGCACCATTCTTGATATTGATTGTAGAAAAGAAAAAAATAAGAAACACCTCAATTAAATTGACATAAAAATTAACCTTAAATTCCATTGCTGGCAAGGATTATGTGCTGCATAACTCCTTTTTGCACATAGACGCAAATCTCCTCTATTCTCATTGTAAAAAGTTGGCACAAAAGATATTTAACATGCCTGAAAATTTGTCGTAAATAATTTAACTTGAATAACCGAAGAAATGGTGCTTACGTTTATTGTGTCCCTAAAAAGTAAGTTTCTTTAGCATGTATAGTTTTTGCAAACTTGCATCAGGTTCAGCACATGCTTTACTTAATTTCATCTTATTTTTCTCCAAAGTTATGAAAAACTGGTGCTATATATCTCTTTAAGAATCAGGTGACCTTCATAATTTCAAAATCAGCACTATATGTATCTACAAAACTTATCCCTACAAACTATGCTTGTTAAAATTCATCAATGTAATATACGCATTCTGCGTCAATAACCGTAATGCATATTTGTATATTAGTTTTAATAAAAATTCCAACAAAGAGTATTCTAAACCCCATGTAATGCATATTTGTATATTAGTTTTAATAAAAATTCCAACAAAGAGTATTCTAAACCCCATGTTTCATCCACTGAGAATCAATATGATGATATATACAAAGCTAATTTATGTGTAGCTAAACTCAAAGCGAAGAAGAAATTTACTCATGTACCTTACCAGTACCATGTCGAATTTGTAGTCCACGACGCACCATCTATACCAGTTAAAAAAAAGGTTAATAAATTCTTACATCAAAGAAAAATACAAACCTTCAGGTTTTGACTGAATATATGGATAAAAGTAAAAGTAAAAAAAAAAAATATCAACATAGTCACCTCTTCTATAAACACCCAAATCGACATAAGTCTCAACTATCTCGAAACTTAATCTCATCATATTTGCCTAACAAAAATGTTAGATGTTGTTAACTGAGAGTGACAAAATGCATCTAACGAAATTAAGCTTTTACATTTAACAATAATTAAACCTCTGAGTCTTTCTCCTCTCTGCTGACATGTAATAGTAAACAACAAACTAAACTGGCTGTTGAAGGTCTAAGTATCATTTCTTATCCTAAAGTAACAAAGGATGACAAACTGCTAACAACTTTCTTACTGCCAAAGGCTACCATAGACCAAGCTAAAAAATTAACAGGGTATAAGGTAATCAAGAACTCCATAATTAGGAGATAAACAATGAGCATATCGAAAAAGGTAAAAAATGAATACATATATATTAGTAATACATGTCTGAAAATACATATTCTATACTTACCTTCTCATAAACATGTGATTTCTTCTCTTATATAGGCTGAAAAGCAACATTTTTTTTTAGCTAGGAACCTCTTAGTATGTCCAAAATTAAGGGAATCAGTGCCTTAGGCTTGACCAACTCCTACGCTGCTCTCCATCCCATTTCAGCCGATCATCTTCTGACTCCAACCCTCACCATAAATAACGAAGGGAAAAAGAACAAAGCTTCAAAAATCGAACAAAAATAAACAAATAAAAAAGAATTTACTGAAAAAATAATGATTGTGCTAAAAAAATACGAATAGATTAATTCCCTGGTTTAAATTGAGGAAATAGAGAACGAAGACTACAATGATTTGATCTGTGAGAACTCAGTTTCTTTATTAATGCTATTCACTTGGAGCTGATGCACTCCGCTTGGAACTCAGAGCCGTTCAGATCGCATTTCAATTGGCTGAAACATATATGTCCTTAGACCTTGCAAACAAAATGGTTAATCTTATCAGACTGTGAAGTTTTGGTAAAAATGCTAAAAGAAGGTGTGAACAGTAACTGTTTGGGTCAGATTGGACCTGATTTCCAGAAGCAGGGGCAGAACTAGGATTTAGTATAGGATGGGCCGAAATCGAAAAGGCACAAGTCTAAAAAAAATAAAAGAATAACTAATGCAAAATGATTATTTAAATATTTAACTATTTATTTTAAAATATAGTATAGGATTACAAAATATGATTATTTAACTATTTATTTAAAAAACGGTCTACAGTGAAATAAATGCAAAAGCTAATGTAAAATGAGATGGGCCTGATTTAAATGAATTATATTATTTTTCAAACAAAACATAATAAATATATTTATTATTTAAAATAATAATATATCTATTTTTTATTTTAATTCCACTGTACAATTTTTCTTTGAGTGCGGAAAAATATAGCTATGACTTTTTCAAATGTGAAATAATATAATTAGATGAAACAATTGTTACAAAACCCACGTTATAGATAGTGATATGCCAAATATCCTTGCCCTTGGCCCATTCTTCGGAAGACCGTGTGACAACCCAGACCGGACCGGCCCTTCGAAGAAATTACAATGGGCTAAGACTTAGAAGGGCCGGATTTAATTTTCAATGAGGACGGATTTCGATGGGACGGGTACCAAAGGACTCGGTCCGGTCCGGTCCGGTCCGTTTTATTTAGAAGGGTCGGTTAAAAAGTTGCATCAATTAAAAATGATATAAACATTAAAATTATCGTGATAAGTATCCTAATCCTTAGTATCGATCTTTATATTGGATATTACCATCTAGTTTTATTGGACATACCAAACATTTGATTTCGTATGACTATTTTTTAACTTTGAGCATGAGTATCCTTTGATTTGGTTTGCCTTCTAAATTCATACGAGTACAGAGGATATGCATGTGATTTTTTAAATCGATGATAATATTTTCTCTTATAATTTAATTTAATTATTTTATTTTAATTTAGTGCAATCTAAAATACAATTATGTTCTTTAATCATATTTGTTTTATTTCTAGACTTGATTGTCAACGAGCAACATCACTGATGTTGCTGGAGTCGCTGGAGTCAAATTAAAAAAAATAAAAAAGTATTTCCCACTTTTATGTTAAATAATTATAAACGTTCTTAATTTTTATTTTATTTTTATTATTTGATTAATATACTAACCAAATAATATTTTTTTTAAACTCCGCCTATGTCATTATTGTTGGAGTTATGTCCTAGAAGTCAATATTTAATGACTTATTTTCTTAGTTTATGTTAATGATGATATTTAATCATTTGTTCCTAGAGTTTATTATTGACAGATCATTCAGGTTGAGGATCTGAATTGTAGATCTTTCATTAGAATGACAATAATAAATCTAAATCGTCCATAATCTTGATAATTAACAAGGAACATTAATTATCGGATAAGATTAGTATGCAAGTTAAGTAATGATTAAGTTCTACAAATCATAGGTAATGAGTTACTAACTTAATTGCATATGTGTATGTTATTGGAACATAGTACAGGACTTGACCCAATGAAATAAACATATGGATTGTGTTATGTGTCATTGTTTATTTCATATGAGTTTAATTCTAAGTTTGATATGTTCAACTTTTCCACATGAGGATAGGTTCTATAAATATCGTCTAATGTTGATTCCTGATAAAGGCTGCTATACGGACTTTATTTATGCTCTCTTGAATTGTGCGGAGAAAAGTTGTTCATCAAGAAAACCGTATGTCCCTCATTAGTTTAACTAGTGAGTGATGATATCTATTTGGGCCCCTTGATGGAGTTGGATCGTATGCATGCAAACTAGACGATCTACAATTTTTTATACGAATTGGGAGTCATAACGTGTTGCTAGATATCAATTATGATTATTGAAAATAAATAACGATTTATTTCCATGGCCAACATAGTATAAACCCTCAAAGGGTCACACAAATAGAGCTTTGGTCACACAGTGCATTATCTATTTATTCGCAACAGTGAGTATTGCGGAAATATGATAAGTTGACTAATTAATCGTATACCGTTATGAACCGTTATAATTAATTGAGTCAAAGGGATCACATAGAAATAAAGTAATGCATTATCTAATCCCAAAATAGTTATTAATGAATTAATAATTATTTTAGAATCAACACATATTAATATAAATGGTTATATTAATTAATTATGTCATCGTTTCATAGCAAATGAATAGTCCAATTGAAGAGCAATGAGTATGGGTTTTAATTATAGGAATTAAAAATCCAAAATAAATTGAGAAGAGGCCCATAAGGCCCAAGAAATTTCAGCTAGGGTAGGTGGATGGCAAAGTTGTAAATAGGTGAAAGTGCTCCCTAGGGATTGAGCCTATATAAGGACCCCTTGGAGGCTCAAACCCTAGCCTTCTCTCTCCTCTCTTCCTAGCCGCCACCTCCCTCCTCTCTCTTCCATTTGGTCATGTGTTGTGCTCCCATCTTCTCCACTTAATTAAATGGTAATTAGTAGAAGAAATGGAGAAAGCTAAGGGATTAGACTAGAGCTTTGAGTTGCTAGCACAACTCGTAAACTTGTGACTAAATCTCTTGGTGGACTCGAGGCCGGCACCATCCATGGAGAAGAAGAGGCGTAGGAGACACACCTCATCGACTCCCATGCCATGGATTCGAGCCTCATGAATGCGATTTCATGAGAGATATATTTCTTCCTACACATTTCTCATTGTTTTGATGTGTGAATACTTCTAGCACTAGTTCCTCTTGTGTTTAATTGTTAATTAAGCTAAATGTTAGTTTAAAAATTAAAATTAGGCATTTTCTAACAATTATATCATAGCCGGTCCTAAGCCTGGAGTTTAAGGAGGAGGAAAAAAATGAAAGTGTAAATTAATTACAAAAATAATCTTTAAAAATTGTGCTCAAATATTTTATAGCAATTTTCATATGAAATCCTTTGAGTCCTTTGGGTCTTTAAGCCCGGCCTTTTGAAAGTTCACTTAGAAGGGCCGGATTTTCAAAGGACCGGGTTACCAATCTAGAAAAAAAAAATCGTTTGAAATTCTTTCTCGAACCCGATCCGGTCTGGCCCTTATAGGAAACCCGTCAAGTCCGATCCTTTGAAATCCGGCCCGACCCTTTTGGCTTTCACTAGTTATAGATAAATCATTTAGTTTAAAGTTTTCTATATTTGCATGTGTATATGTTCACATTTTGTTGCCTCCAATTAAATGTACATTTAAATTTAATTTAATCATAGAAATCAAAAGAAAGAGATGTATTTCCTTATGATTAGCTATATATCACATGCCAAAGTAGCTACGAAATTTTAGGAAATGATTTCATTGGATAAAGAATCTTTTTTGATGCAAAAATGAATTTATTTTTAATTTAGGGTAGGCCAAGAATCTTTTTTTCATACTCAATTTGACCAAATTGCCTTATGTTGATTAACAAAAACTCAAATTTTAGCGTGTGCCAGGCACACCCCGCCACCCCCTAGCTCCGCCCCTGTCCAGAAGCTCTTCGTCGATTACAAAAGAAATTTGCACCGATGCACTATCAAACCTCTCTCTCGATGGCAAGTTTGGTTGGCTCATGAGGTGGCGCAGCAAGTTTTGTGGATCGACCTTAACTTGCATGGATATCCGACAACAGAACAGTTGACGAGGATGAAGCTGTCTAATGGTGTAAAGTCTCGAGCTTGGAAGAGAAAGTAGGAGAACAATTTTGCCGAAAGAGACATTATGTTAAAAAACATGAGGTAATGGGTCATGGGTGGTTGTAAATATCTCTGGTGGAAGGAAGCGATGGTGAAGAAGATGCTTATCTCCTAGATTTTCCTTTTCCCTTCTTTTTTCTTTTTCACTCTTTCTTTTTTTATGTTTTCTGAGGGGATCGAGAGACTTCGGGGATGGGATTCCAATGCCATTAAATTTTGGGGAAGAAAAAGAGAGACAGAAAGAGCAGGAGAAAGATATGGGATCTGGGAGAGAGGAAAACTGCAACGCCGTACACCAACACATGGGGTATCCGTTCTCCCGGTCTGTCTAAGGGATCTGAGACTGAGAGAGAGCAGGAGAGAGAGCAAAGCGAGAGAGACCGTCGAGGTGAGAGAAACTCATCGAATGGAGAAGAAGATGCGAATCGGATGGCTCAGATTTATAGAAAGAAATGAACGGCCAGGATCGAAGAACTGTGCACCAACAGTGCGAAGAACAGTTGGTCAACCCAACGCCCAATTATATGTTTCGATTTTGATTTCGATTCATGTACACTTTAATATCTAAAGTAGCTCGACATATGTGGTCATAGTGGTGATGATTGTTTTCATCGGTCCTTAAACATTAGTACATTTTATTTTGAACTAGTATTTTTTTTTTCTTTTAGTTAGTCGACCGAATACTGAATTGATTGATTGAATTTTGGTTAATATTTTGCTGGCCCTAAAAAAAAGAATTTGGTTAATATTAGCTTGAATTTATATTACTTAGGATCTAAATCAATTTGGATTACATCAAGCTATATTTGAATTGTAGATTGATCAGATTCAGAAGTGATTCAAATGACTGACTGTTTATTTGACAAGTAGTCAATGGAGCCTTATCTTCAGCAGCCACACATTAGTATGGTCCCTAGAAGAGGGCAAAAAAGAAACTAAACACTAATTTGACCATTCAAATCTCAGAAGGACAAAATAGAAGACTCTACTCTTGGTACATTTTACACATGTTTTATAGCAAAAAGAAATCATCAAAGGAAAAGAATACATTGATTAGTGCTTAAACATCATTAATATATAAATCATACCAAGACTCAAGGACTTCATTACTTTGCCAATTCTTCTGTCACTTTGCCAATTCTTCTGTCATTCCTACAACAGAACAAAAATGGTATTTCTTAGATAATAACATATATTAGTGCTGAAATATTATTCATAAATGAGACCATCAGTTGACTACTTGGTCTAGTTCTTCCATTATTTCTAAACCTCAATGCTACAACAGAACCAAAATGGCACCAGTCAACTACTAAGTTCTAACACTTTAAATTGTTGTATTAGTTTGAACAAAAGATTGTTTTAAATGGCAATTCTATCAGAATGTCTAACAAAATAAGCTCAACCGAAAAATTGTATATATTTTTTCTTTAGCAAATATATTGAACCTGAAAGGAATAGAAGGGAAATGAAACCAAGAAAACGAACCAACAGTAGTGAATCTAGAGAGTAGACCTTATCGAAAGCTTCAAGAATTAGAAGCCAACCACAATTTTGCGATAAATGGACAGCAGCTGCTCTGAGAAAGGAAAAGAAATGGTGTCTACTGATACGGACTCAAAGAGAAAAAGTATAGGGGCTCCAATTAATTTAATACCAATTGCATATATCCAAACAGTAATATTTAATTTTCGCAAATAATTAAATTAAATGCTTAACACAGATACAACATGCAAAAACATAAGAGATATGCTGAAAGATAAGAAAAGTAGAAAGAGAACTTACATTATCGATATTGCCGTCTAGTTTTCAACAATGCTGAAAGATAAGAAAAGTAGAAAGAGAACTCACATATCTGTCCCCTTAATGCGATTTTCGATTTTCTATTGTTACTGGCAAACATTTCAAGACAATGGTATACCATGTTCTTTCAATTTCAAAGCAAAAGGAATAAAAACGATAAAAGTTCCCTCAACTTCAAATGGTATACCATGTTCAAAACTTCAAATAATAATTTGTAAAATATACTTGATTTTGATTTTTGGGAGAATAAATGCAATTATAATATAATGGAATATAAAACTGAAACATATTGTATTACATATCTGTAGACGGGCTTGTTCTTAATAGTAATAAATCTGGCTCCAATTATTCATCAGTCAAACCTTTACACATTTGAAATTTGTAACGGTCGAAGTACAAAATTGTTGTATTTAAGATGTGAATAATTTATAAATTTTCACTCAATATAAAAAATTCTGTTAAATTAACTATGACTATTTTGTTTTTTTTAAAGGAATTGACAGTGAACTATGATTATTTTGTAAAAATTCAAATATGTTCATTTCTAGATTATACACTATGCTATAATCTATCTACATTGAAAATGATGTTTGAAGTTTAAAATACAGTGCATCTTCCAAGTGAATAAACACCACTGAAAAATCGACATGTACATACTAAAAAAAAGAAAAAGAAAAAATATAACCATACTAATCTCTCTGTATACCTAGAGCTGGTTATTTACCTTCTTCAATGCTTTTTCTATGCATCCCTTCATTGAAAAAACCATGTTTATAATCGGAAATCACAAAATATTTCCTAACAACTGATAATAAAAAAAAAAAAAATTAACACTTGTAACAGTATTTTCATGAACAACACTCCCACATATGTGCTCTTTGTATGAAGAAAAATGGCATAATATACTGCAACAGTATGGTGCTCTTTGCATTAATAAATTTTTTATCCCCTATATGTGGTCTTTTCATGGAAATACTGTTGCAAGCAATTTCTGTAGAGACCAAGATTGCAATTGCGATTTTTCAGATACAAACTTCATAATGAGCCTTGCATTTAGAACTTTAAATTTCTTATGCATTTGTGGAAAGAATTATTTGATGAAATGGAAGATCTTTTGTAAATAAACACACCTCTGAAATTGACAGCTGATATAAAAGCAAGCATATAGCTGCTTGGCAAACCTGCTGATATCTAATATCAGAATCAGATGATATCTGATATCATATCAAATCACCACATGTGCATCAATGGTTGGAAATGACTTAAAATAAATCAATCTGCAATATACACTATAAAGGGCAAAATGGGAAACTTATATAGCTAATGAACCTACACTTCATTATCTTAAAATTATACTAAAATTATATTTTATGGAATGTGATGTCCACATACAAAATTAATGGTCTGAACATATTCTGGAACAACAAATCTAAAAAGAAAGAATAATATTCAAAACGACTATTAGAATTAGCACAAAGAATACTAATATAAAAGTAATAGATAGATTGATTCATAATATAGAACACTTGAATCTTCATCAATAATTCTTGTAGATTTTCAAAACAAAAAACAATTAAGGGAGAAAGAGAGAGGCACACACCTTTAGATTGAGACTGCTGACTGTAGCAGATAGATTCAGAATAAAATCATGACTACAGGCGTGCTGTACAATGCAAGTGATAAAGATAAAGAAGTCGAGGAGATCTCTGGTTGGAGGAAGAAGATAATTCCAACCTCATGGTGTTTAGCCAGGAAACTACCCCTGAACTGATGAGGGATGACAAATGTGCACAGCTTCCTATAGGACAACATCGTGATATTACAAATAATTATGATACACAATCAGTTAATGATATTACAATAATTAGGTACTGGTTGTTTAATATCAACACCTGAGTTTTTCAATTGGGTCAACAACTCAAATAATTAGAGAGAAACCATATTTTCATAACCAATTAAATGGAATGCACACCTAAAGTAAGAGCATACAGATTTATACATCTTTCCTTTTCCTGATTTTCTCTCCCCTGGAATAGTAAGAAATAAACATATTTTCTGCTAAATATTATGATCATTATCGTTATTCTGAAGCACTGATCAGATAGCATGCTTCTGTTATGGGCTAGGTACATGAAATTAGATTAGATGATAAATAGAATTTAACAGAAAAAATATAGATATATTTATAGAGTGCAGAGTGGTAAAAGATCAACTTTGCACTGTAGCCACTTCAATTCACATTCTGAACTGAATTTTACATGAGCTACAGGTCTCCAGATGATATTCTCCAAATGTATTCATTGACAAATAAATATCCTAAAAATTTATAAGCAATAACAGAACGTAGAAATTAAAATTTGATTTACAAAAGAAAGTCTCTTTATATAGAAATACAAATGGTGCCTAAAGCCACGCCAAGCTTCTAGTATTTTGACAACAATTATATTTGAAAGTGATACATACATGAATATAATGTGAATGTTGAATCAAGTAAATTGAAGTTTAAAAAAATGTGAATTTGTATTAGAGCAAATTGAAATAGAAAAATAAAGTTTATTGTTTCGAATTTCACCACGTATTCATTTTGCTTTTGAGAAGAAAGGGAAACATGAGTTCCTGTCAAATATGACAAAAAAAAAAAGAGCCAATCGCCCTTTTACTCCTGGTAAAAGGTAGGTCATTTATAAACAGTACATGACCTAGATTCGCGAAAGTGGTAATATTTTTTTTGTTGGTAGCATGATTCATTGCATATTCATTTTATAGTTTGTTACTGATTAGTATTTTCTAAACAGAATTTATACTGGACAGTGGTAGGTCATTTTACTACTTGTGAAGAAAAGGCTTTGTTGGATAGATTCTATGTTTAATCCAACCTAAGATAAACCAGTACATGACAATCCAACTGGTACGTAGGTAGAGTAGACACCATAGTAATTGCTTAAAATATATAATATGCACCTTTCAGGAGTATTATCAGTATCAAATGAAGGGAGGTGCTTCAGTAATTGTTGTTGCTCCTCATGCTAAAACACTTTCATGAAGCTGTCATAGGGTATTATGTCCTAAAGAAGGAAAGATAGCAAATAAGTGAGGATCAAATCAAAATCATAATTTGAAACAGTCTTTAAGTATATGAAACAATGATCAAATCCAATTTGAAAGCAAGCTTGTAGGTCTAAACACTAAACCCATACATGAATAAAATATCAAACAGTAGAGTACAAATTTGAGGACAAAGAAGAGAGTGATAAGATATACAAATATGAAAAGAAACAAAAAGTTAGTATACTGATATGCTTAGTTAAGTATAAATTTGAAGCTGACCTGACATCAAAAAAGATTCAGTAATCAAACTTAGAGGAAGATGATTTGGTTGACAAAAGGATTTGCATGTTCAAAAATATTAATTATGTTTAATCTGTTATAATATTTAATAATTAAATAAAACTTTTATATATACCTCGATAATTAACTAATATGTAATTATCTAAATTAGAAAAAATATTAATTTCTACAATCAATGTTGCTATACATTTAATTGTAAAATACATAGATTATTAAGATAGAAACTTTGCTTAGAGGCATGTAGCAGTAACTATTTAATTCAGATAAATTAATTGTAGCAGCCACTATTTAAATAACTGGAATTTTGAAACAAAAAGATTGTAGCAAAAATTAACCCCATCCTCAACCTCAAAATTAGAGGCTCCTGCCCGGTTTTCCTCTACATCCACATCCTTACTTCTACCAGAGCTCTTCCCAGGCTATATTTTAAACGTAACAAAAGGCAACAATTTTATAACATAACTGAGATGCAAACATAGAAAAATATCTTCTTGTAAAAGTCATCTCCTATGTTATCCACAAAACATGTCACTTTTCAAATAGCATCAATAAAACTGACAATGGCCAATGATACAAATGCACATAGAACAAACGGATAATATTACCTTTATTTTCTGAACCTTCAAGTAGCACAATTTATAAACCCTTAATATTTTATTTAAGTATATTAGATCAAGGTTTGCAGGAAAAAAGAGACAAAATATTACCTTCTTTTTATCGGCATCCATCATTTTGTTGTACTCCTCCTTGTGCTTCTCTGCTTTGGCTACATATGAGGCCTTGTCCTGAATACTCACTGTCAAAACAAACATTAAATACCACAATTCAAAAGAAATTAATACATAAATTTTTTTTTTTCATTAAATTTCCTGGTTGCTAATTTTATTTAACCCAAAATCAACTCCAACGTTATATAGCCTTAGCTAATTGGAAATCACCCTTTATAAAAGGAGGAACATATTAAGGACAGTGAAACTAAAACACACCAGACATGCATCATATTTTTAGAAAGTAGAGAAGGAAAAAAAAAAAAAGAACTAACTTTCTTAATCAAATGGTCTCCCTTCTCCATTGCAACAATGGCCTGTGGGAGGTCCAAGTTTAATTTGTATGATTAATAAACAACATGAATTATCAAATATTCTAGAAGTTTGTTTGTGCTTATCAAGCTTAACCATCAAATTAATATAACTATTTGTTGCAGAAACCCATTTCATTCTGTCTATTCTCTGAAAACTAATAAAGGCAACCAAGATGCAATAATGAAATGCATTTTAAAATGAACCAAATTCGTGTGATTCACCTTTTGGTGAATTTTACCTTACAGTGTCCCTTGTAAAAAAATTTAGACAATTTTTTTTCCCTTAATGTGCATGAAACCAACCAGGCATTGTATAGCAAAGACATGAGAGGAAAGAAACAATACCCTTGCAAAGAGATCATTAAGACCTAATCAATCTTTTTATTGAACCAATCATCCGAAATATTACCATCAAAATCTAATTGAGGACATAAAAATGAGACAATTGAAGTAAGTGGAGCTCACTGTTTACCAAAAAGAATTATGTATTTTTTTTATGTTTTCATGGTTTAAAAGTTCAAATACAGAAGCAAACAAAATTTGAGTAATGTACGAAGAAATAAGCAGTTTCTATTTGCTCTCTTTTTCAGCATTTGCAAATTATTAAATGCAAAATAAGTAACCAATCTCCAAAAACATTTACCTTTTGATGTCCCTTAACCATGTTTGCCCAGGAATTACCTGTAGCCAAAAAATTTTGAGAAGATTGTTACAAAATTGAAGAACGGTGAAGACCTAGCATGAATAAGAAAGAGGAAAACAAACGAACCAAAGTAAACTCACGTGATAATGAAAATGAACACCAGAAGTTTCCTTCGGCTGAGCAAAGTAGCTAAACGCAAAAATTAATAAAAAAAAAAATTAATAAAAAAAATCTGTAAAGTAGATGAGAAGCGAAGAAGAGAAATAGTACACGCGAAAAATGTATGGACCACTGCGAAGTTTATTCCAACTTCGTGCCTGGAGAAAGAAAGAAATAGAGGAGATGCCGAGAAGAGAAACAGTACTCGTCTAAAAGAGAAGAAACCGATCTACTCATCCGGAAGATTGACGATTCGAGCTGAGATCGGAGACGGCCGGAAATCGATGGCGAATAACGGCCGTCGTTCTTTTGTCCACCTCGGGAGTCGCGTCGAGAACAAATGAGAAGAAAGGGAAAGGAAATGGCTGGAAACTGGGAAGGAAATCAAGGGATGGATTGATTAGCCAGTATCGGACGGACTGGCTCAAACAGAAACGCAATGGACGGCTGAGATTGGTTACTGTTCTCACCACAGTAACCAAAGACCCTCACGTGCGTCTCACGTCAGGGCAAATATAATATACTTCATTATGATAAATAATTTTCTATTGTGCCTGTACATAAATTGGAATAAATACCAATGGAGATGTGCCTGATATTTAACGTCCATAATAATTAGAACAATCCAAATCTGATTTTTTTTCCTCTTGGTAATTTGAACATAGCAAAGCTTGATACCCCTTGAACTTCCTTATGAACAGTAACAATTTTTTTTTTCGGCTTGAATTATGGGATGAATTACCATGCAATGTCAATGGATGGGGAGGAAAAAAAAGCACTCGGTGCACAAAAAAACCCGGAGCAAAATTAAATGCTGCGCACCAAATCTGCACAACAGAAGAAAAATATGAATGGGTATATGACGGTGCACACATTCGACCACCTAGCAAGTCCAGACAAAAAAAAAAAACACCGACCCCATCCATTTGCAGTAGATCCACCCTATATTTTCAATCGGTGCCCCTTCTTCCTCTCTTCCCCTACTCAAAATTGTCCCTCTCTGCCCCCTCCTCCTTCGCCGACCTCGCACGCCGTCCAGCCCTTCCCTCACGCGCCCCTCCTGCCGCTTATCCGCCCCCCTCCCGACTCTCTGCTCCACTTCTCCACCAAATTCGTACCACCTCAAAGCTCTCCACAGATCTCTCCCAGACCCCACCTCACTACTCCACTCCTCTCCTTTTCCTCTCTTCCCCCAGCCAAGGTGTCTCGCTCCTCTCCTCTCTTGAATCAGCGGCTATCCGATGGCGGAGGATAAAAGTATGAGAGAGTGATCGAGTGTACGGAGGTTTGGTGGCTGATGATCTCCTCCTCCCCTGGCCTCGGTTTCATCGGATTTCGAGGACTTTCTCAAACAAGTTATGCTCTCTCTTTGGTATGCAGTTGTTCTTCCTATTCTTCCAACATTATTTTTTAAAAATTCTGAATAATTTCTCATGTTCTATTATTGCTTATGCGTTCTTAATACATAGAAATGCTTTAATTTGGTCGTGCTTTCAAAATTCTGATTTAAATGTAAATTAGAGTGTGTTTCGTTTTGGTAATACAAATAATCTTGTACAACTTCATATGCTTTTACCAGGAGCTGATATAAACTTCGTAAATAATGATGGTTAGGCTGCTCTTGACTATGAAACTAGCAAGCTTTGACTAAATATGGCTCAGATTCTCATTACGCACTGAAGAAAGGCAATAATAAAGACAAGGTATGCTTATTATGCATTTTTTTGTGTCGCATCTCCCATGTATTGTTGATTATGATTACTTCATATTTTTTTCTTTTTTTTTTTTGAATACCATGTTAATCAAAGTTGTATGAATACAATTAGGTGAAGCTGTGCCATTTGCAATAGACCATGACTCGAGGAGATTGCTTGCAATGCGGGTACTAGATACATTGCAGCGTCCAAGAGGAATGGATGGAACCTCATAAAAAAATCAGAAGGATTGAAGCCAACTGACAACATAGCTTACTGCATAAAGGAAGTTGATGATTTTCACGAACTTTTTGATTTGCTATATATCAAATTTTAGTTAGCTCGCTTTAATTTTTTACCTCAATTCAAATATTTAATCATTCAAATTACAACTGAGGTTTATGTGTGTGCTAGAAAGAGCTGTCTAATAAATATGCTATATGACTTGCAATGTTGTCACTGTTGGAGTTATGTCCTAGAAGTCAATATTGAATGACTTATTTTCTTAGTTTATGTTAATGATGATATTTGATCATTTGTTCCTAGAGTTTATTATTGACAGATCATTCAGGTTGAGGATCTGAATTGTAGATCTCTGTGGATCATTCATTAGAATGACAATAATAAATCTAAATCGTCCATAATCTTGATAATTAACAAGGAACATTAATTATCATAAAAGATTAGTATGCAAGTTAAGTGATGATTAAGTTCTACAAATCATACGTAAGGAGTTACCAACTTAATTGCATATGTGTATGTTATTGGAACATAGTACAGGACTTGACCCAATGAAATAAACATATGGATTGTGTTAAGTGTCATTGTTTATTTCATATAAGTTTGATTCTAAGTTTGAGATGTTCACCTTTTCCACATGATGATAGGTTCAATAAATATCGTCTAACGTTGATTCCTGATAAAGGCTGCTATAAGGACTTTATTTATGTTCTCTTGAATTGTGCGGGGAAAAGTTGTTCATCAAGAAAACAGTATGTCCCTCATTAATACACTTAATGAGTGATGATATCTGTTTGGGCCCCTTGATGGAGTTGGATCGTATGCATGCAAACTAGACGATCAACTCTAGATCAAGAAATGAATAATCTGCAAGAATGACACACTCCTATCTTGGATTATACAATGATATCATGTGACATAAGAATCAGACAAGGAAATACTTATATTTCTTGTGCAGGATTAAGATATTGTAACGGTACATTATTTATGCGAATTGGGAATCATAACGTGTTGCTAGATACCGCTTATGATTATTGGAAATAAATAACGATTTATTTTCATGGCCAACATAGCATAAATCCTCAATAAGGTCGCACAAATAGGACTCTAACCACACGGTGCATTAATTGTTTATTCGCAACAGTTAGTATTTCGAAATATGATAAGTTGATTAATTAATTATATACCGTTGTGAACCGTTATAATTAATTAAGTCAAAAGGATCATATGGAAACAAATTAATGCATTAGCTAATCCAAAGTTAATTATTAATGAGTTAATAATTAATTATGTTCAACACACTTTAATTAGTTTGAGCTATTTGGGCTTCTAGTTATTTAATTAATTAAAGGCCCGATTTGAGGAAGGATGAAGGAGTAATTAATGGGATGGTTTATTGGGCCATTGCAACA
The DNA here is from genome assembly GCA_027725995.1 of Rhynchospora tenuis. Taxonomy (NCBI): domain Eukaryota; kingdom Viridiplantae; phylum Streptophyta; class Magnoliopsida; order Poales; family Cyperaceae; genus Rhynchospora; species Rhynchospora tenuis. The sequence continues at coordinate 66,180,122 of CM050889.1, read as the reverse complement.
TTTGATGTAGTCCAAAATGGCCCTATTAATTTCAGCTAGAGCCCTAGTGGCATACTTGTAAATAGTTCAAAAAGAGGATGAGAGTTGTTGGCTATATAAAGGGGTCACCTCTTGGGAAAGCCCTAGCCTCCATCCACTTTCTCTCTCCTCTCTTCCTAGCCGCCATCCATCTTCCTCCCTTCTCTTGCTCATGTGTTGAGCACCATTCCTTCTTCTCCTCCATTAAAATAGTTAATAGGATGAAGAGGTTCATAGAGGGGATTAGCTAGGAGCTCATGAAAGCTATCACTTTCATGGAGCTCGTGGTTAGCTCCTTGGTGGGCTTGAGGCGCCTTAGATGGTGAAGGTGGTGGAGCACGCACCCCATCGACTCCCATGCCTTGGATTCGAGCCTCATGAATGCGATTTCATGAGAGGTATAACTTTCTCCTACTTGTTCTCATTGTTTTGATGTGTGAATGCTTCTAGCACTAGATCTATGGTGTTTAGTTGTGATTTCTTGCTATTTGATGGCACAAAAATAGAATTAAACACTTCCTAACAGTGGTATCAGAGCACAAGGTCGTGCTTAAGCTATTTTGCACATTAATTAGATGAGAAATGTGTAATTAGTTGAGTAATTAAGTTGCTGCCTTTGTTTGTACTCTGGAACTCTGTTTTTTCCTAGGTTTTCTGTATTTTTCGCATAGCAAAGATTTTATTTCGATTTTTCCTTTTGATGGATTTGAAAGAGGGATGAATTGTGAGCATTTCCCCACTGGTTTCATTTTAGTCCGAGTTACTATGGATTTTTAATGAATTTTTCCGTGACGGTGCGCAGGACTGGTTCCTATGCGACCAGATCTAGTTTTGTGGGCATTATCTTAGTTATCTTGATAAAGAGACCCTAATTTTATTGTCTAGGAATGAAGTAGACTTGGTGTACTTCCTTCCATACGAATTTGATGGTATGGATCGAAGTCTTTCTATTTTTTTGAATTGATGAAAGACAAGAACGGTCCTGTTGGTTTTCTGTACCGATTGGATTGTTTTGAAAACTTGTATTGATTGAGACCTTTTATAGAAAAAGTGTTTAAATAGAAAACTTCCTTTTGAAGTCCTGAATCCATGAAAATTGATTTCATGTAAATCGGACCAGTTTTGGTATCTCAAACACTCAAAATCAATTTCGTCGACGTGCTATTCCAGAACAAGGGACTTGTATTCAACCCCCTTTAACTTGATGATTTTGAATGAGTAAAACTGGAAATCTTTCATGGTTACTAGCCTTGTACTTGTGGTTGTTTAATGTAAAATTTTTTTGCATTAAAAGTTTTTGGAAGATGGTCAAACAGTCCAAAAGGTTGAGACCAAAACCTGAAACTTCAAACCGGTGTTTTAATACACAACCTGAAGTTTGATAATTTTGGTTCTCCCGATTGGTAAATGATTTCTTCCTGAAATTTGAACAGGTAGTTTGTCTCTTGATAAGGATTGCTCATGATTTTTTCTGGATTTTTTGGAGACCGAAAAATTTCTTGATTTTTTCGGGTCCCGTTGAATTAAAGGTGTTTGTTCTAATTAATCAAATAGTTGATATGTTGATTAGAACTCTCCTTGCTGTCATCCATTGGATTTTTTGAATGTTGATTTTATCAAAGAGTTTAAGCAATTAGTTGTTTGAATGTTAAACTCTCTTTGCATGGAAAAACACAAATTAGCAAACAATACGCAAAGACACTTAATAGCTCACTAGTTATGAACAACTTAGACATATATTTGTATATTGTGCTAACTTGTTTTTGTAGGAGGATGTGGGTTTGATATGGCTCAAGATTTCAATGCCTTGTGTGTTGTAAAATGTTGTGAATGCATGTGATTGCTTGTAATGTGGCCTAAGGTGCCTTGATAATTAATGATTGATTAATTCTTGATGTAATTTGTGAGGCTTGCATGCCCCTAAGGCCCTAGGTGGGTTTTAGGATTTTATCACATGTATTTATTTTCCTTAATTATTAGATAGGATCTTAGTAATTAGTGGGAGGGTTTGATTAGATTAGTTTCGTTACATGGAGATGCGACGAAGACTAATGCAAGCGGGAGCCATACAAACCCACGACAATACTTGAGATGCTTATGTTATGTGATTATTTGTGAATGCCTTGAATTGTCATAGGTAGGTATGGGTGTATGCTTACACGACCACCAAACAAGAGTCACATATTTTGTCCCAAACTAAATTGATTAAGTCGACCGCCCTCCTTCTCTCTATCCCCCTCACGTCAATTACCAATCATGGCGCGGTCCGCCATAGCGGACGTCATGGTTGTCAACCTTGATAGTCGGGGTACAAATGAAAAGATTTGTTAGGAGCAAATAGAGAGAGGTTGCTTATCGATGGACCCAACAAGTTTTCTTGGACATCGGGGCGAAGTTTGTAAATATACTTAGATATTCACAAACCAAGAGTCGTATGGTTGATATGATTGGTTGGAGAACCTACCTTGTCTAGTTAAGTAGGGTGTCGTGCCATAGCAGGCTCTACTTGATGAAAACAGGGATCTTGGAAACCCAACTACATTGGGACATTAAATAAATGTAGTGGGAGTTTTGTTTATCATTATAAATAAAACATTGCATAAACTAAATGACCTTAAATTGAAATTGTTATAGATATTAAATATGTTAATTTCATTGCGATCAATCTTTGGAAAACGACAAGCTCATTTCTAAGGTATTTACTTTGAGAAGTAATACCAATTCCTAAGATATGTTCTTGGAAATGAGAAACTTGAGCAAGTTTAATCCCAAAAACGTTCCTCGACTTCCCGAACATAACTTCGCAATGATTGATTAGTTTCGACGAAAATTATTCAATAAAGCGAATGCCTATATCCTTTTAGAAGTTCTAGACTTTTGAATTGGAGAATTCATAAGGACTAGACTAGACTTCTACACTCTCATCCACTTACTCAAGAAGACGTTCTTAGAGAAAGTAAATATAGACTCAATCATTTATGATCGAGTAATGGAGTGTGAGTTAACCAAGAGACTCTTCTTATAAGAAGATAAATATTTCATTAGCTTGCGAACCGAAAGGTTTGAGTAGCTAATTGACAACTAGAGATATTAAGATCTCCAATATCAAGGATTGTTGATATTGTCATACAATCTCTTTCTATGGATAAAAGATATATTGTTCGCACACTTGTTAGTGCTAAAAGTAATTGGTTAAGTATTAAAAGAATACTTTACCAAGATATGAGTTGAAACTTTGAGACTCTCACTAGTGACCGTGTGTCACATGAGATGTTTCATTTGCCATTTATGGGAGGCATTTGAAAGGTTATCCGAAATACCATGATGTTCTAAACCTTAAGATATTTGTCATTCAAATTATCTCACTATCTCTAATTCACACTAGTAATTAGGTGCTAGTTCATATGCTCGCATTTAACGAAATGTGTAGGCAAGGATGAATAAGAGAAAGTTCGAGATAAGTAAAGTAAACTCCGTTTTGGAAATGGCTTATACGTCTAAGCTGCTACCATTGAATACGTAGAGTTATCTTTACTAAATAAAGAGTTTGTTTAGGAATTTGAGGTTGTATACCTTATTCCAAACATCTCATAAAACCTTATCTCCGTTTCATATTTGATGATGGATGATCATGTTTTGTAATAGAGAAATGTTGTTCTCTTATTGTTATGAATTTGTGTATAAGATTTCATGCATCTTGATTGAATTTGCTTGAAATAGATAAACAAATTTTGAATAACAAATGTGTAAGACTTCACATAAAGTATTTGACTTTTATGTAAAATAGTCGCTTAGTCGAATATAAATAAGAGTCGTATTATGAGTGTCTACGTAACGTGGAGCTCGTAAATCAATTCGATTACAAATCAATTGAAATTCATGCGAATCGTGTTTGTTAAATGACAAAAGCGCCTTTGAACTACGAAGGTTTAAAGGACAAGAAACTTTATTAAGACTTATACATATTGATGTATATAGACCTATAGGTACTTGTGCAATTGAAATGTTGTTGACACTTTACCACTTGACCAACGATCATTGTAGACATTAACGTATCTATTTGATATGGTATAAGTATGAATCTTTTGACAAGATCAAAAGAATTTCAAGAGTAAAGTTGAAAAAACTATTCAATAAAAGCAAAAGTCTTAAGATAGATCATGGTAAATAGTTAAGTCACATAGTTTGATATATTACCTAAAGAGTATGAAATACGTTTCACTACTTGCTCCATGAGGAACATTGAAAAATGTATCCAAAGATGAAGGTATCGAACATTGTTTGATATAGTTCGATCGGTAATAAATCAAATTGACTTGTTCGACTCATGTAAGGGATTTGTGTTTTGAGGACAATATTGTTTACACTGAATAAAAATTCCATCGAAGTCTATTGAGAAAGATATCTTACGAGATTCGATCTCTAGGAATATTGTTTCTCAAGATTTGGTGTTGAGAAGCTTATTTCAAGGTTCGATTGATTGATAAGCTTGGACCCAAATAAGACGCTTAATATTATGTAGGATATCTTAAACTAACCGAAAGGTACTACTTCAACGAACATGATAAGAACAAAGTAGTTGTTGCTCATCATAACGTAATCTTGAAGAATAATATTCTCAAGAAGAAGTAGTGGGAGTAAAGTGAGTATTAAAGGAGTTTATGCGTCACTACAAGAAGTACCTTTATAGAAAACTTGTCACTCCATACATGGTGCTTAGTGGGAGTTGAGCGGAACTTTATTCACAAGTAGTTGTGAAAGGAAAAAGTTTATAAGCACGCTCGCTTCTAAAGAGTACTCAAACATCTCACGAATGGATGATGTTAGAGAAACTCGTGCAATACATTAGGATCAAGAACTTATTCTACAAGATGTTGTAGAAGTAGTTTATGGACCTCAAGCACCAATCCTACAAAGATCAACGAGAGTGAATTGCCTAAACTGAAAAGTACATAGGCTTCACAACATCCTCGTACTTGACATATGAGGATCCGTTGATAAATACAGAAGCGATGGAAAGATCCGATTCCACAAGTATGGTTTGAATCAGTATGATCTTTAAGTAAAATCCATATATATAACAACAAGGTATAGACCTTGATTAATGTTCAAGAAGGAGCGATCCATCTAGAGCATTTGGATCTTTAAAGGAAAGATAGATATGGATAGCAAGTCGACTATGTACAAAGCACAATTTCATGATTGATGCTATGTGTAAGTCGATAACAAGTTGACCATGTACAAAGAACGGCTTCTCGCTTGTAGCTGTGTATAAGTCAATAAAGATCATTCTAACAATAGTTAAATTTCGTATATATAGATATATGGAAAGATACATCAAAACCGCCTTCTTCGATTGAATGAAGGAAGTTGTTGTGTATTTGACACAAACCGAGGATTTGTTGTATTGTTAGAAACATATATATGCTTCAATGATCCATTAATGGATTGAAGCAAGTATTGTGGAAATTAGAATAAACATTTTGACAAGAAAGTCAAGGAGTTGAACTTCGCCAAAAGTATCTTGTATAGACAAGATATTCAGTGGGAGCATTAATATGTTACATGTATTGTACAAGATACAAGATATTAATTGGGAATAAAATTAAGGAAATGATTATTGTCAAGATCTCATTAGAGAATGTTTTTCTCAATAGAGAATTTGGGCAAGTCACCTAATCCAAGGAAACAAAATCTATGGAGATAGATTATGATGGATGTTAGGTTTGAGCAAAATATGCATATAATGACAAGGTGTTATAGTTACACGAAAAGATAGACTCCTGTAAAGGACGTTTAACCACGTTGTATGGCATACACTTGAGTTCGACTCGGTGTGTTGCAACTCAATTCAAGAAGAGTGCACGATACAATTCGAGCATCCTTCTGTTATGAGTTTCATTACGTACGCCATACTTATGCACATGCCCCTATGTGTTGTACCCAAGGAGTATGACAAGCAGTTGTCAACTGGATACAAAGAAAAAACACGTTTGGACAATAATCGAGAATACCTTCGAGTATCTTATGAGAAAGAATGATATATTTCATCTGATAAGATGAAAGAAAGCTCATGTTGATGCTAGTTTTCGAAAGATTGATCTAAATACAATTGAGCTACGTATTTTGTTTAAATGTGGTGTTGTAAATTTAGAAGGTGTTCTAAATGGGATATTACAACCGTTTTCGTCACCAAAACAAAATATTTAGCAACTTGTGAAGCAATGAAAGAATGTAGTATGGATCGAGAAGTTCTCAGTCAAGCTAATATGGTTCTATGCATCTCGAACCATAGCTTAAACTTGAAGAACCCAATATTAAATTGGTGATCCAACTAAGATCTATAACGATGGCACTTGATCTCACATGATGATGATCAAGAACACATATATAGGAGTATATATGTATATAGGGTCAAACAAAATTGGATAGGTTCGCGGACACAGTGAACACTCTAACTTAACCTCTACCTTAAGCGGTATACGAGATGCAATTGTGCATCCATGCATAATGGACGTATGAGTAACTTGTTTTAAGTGTATTATATCTTTTGAGGTTCGAGACATGTATATATATGGATATATGACATTGTTCTAAATTCTTCACTGGCTAGAAATCACTATTGATTGACTCTAGGCCAAGTGGGAGATTGTTGGAGTTATGTCCTAGAAGTCAATATTGAATGACTTATTTTCTTAGTTTATGTTAATGATGATATTTGATCATTTGTTCCTAGAGTTTATTATTGACAGATCATTCAGGTTGAGGATCTGAATTGTAGATCTCTGTGGATCATTCATTAGAATGACAATAATAAATCTAAATCGTCCATAATCTTGATAATTAACAAGGAACATTAATTATCATAAAAGATTAGTATGCAAGTTAAGTGATGATTAAGTTCTACAAATCATACGTAAGGAGTTACCAACTTAATTGCATATGTGTATGTTATTGGAACATAGTACAGGACTTGACCCAATGAAATAAACATATGGATTGTGTTAAGTGTCATTGTTTATTTCATATAAGTTTGATTCTAAGTTTGAGATGTTCACCTTTTCCACATGATGATAGGTTCAATAAATATCGTCTAACGTTGATTCCTGATAAAGGCTGCTATAAGGACTTTATTTATGTTCTCTTGAATTGTGCGGGGAAAAGTTGTTCATCAAGAAAACAGTATGTCCCTCATTAATACACTTAATGAGTGATGATATCTGTTTGGGCCCCTTGATGGAGTTGGATCGTATGCATGCAAACTAGACGATCAACTCTAGATCAAGAAATGAATAATCTGCAAGAATGACACACTCCTATCTTGGATTATACAATGATATCATGTGACATAAGAATCAGACAAGGAAATACTTATATTTCTTGTGCAGGATTAAGATATTGTAACGGTACATTATTTATGCGAATTGGGAATCATAACGTGTTGCTAGATACCGCTTATGATTATTGGAAATAAATAACGATTTATTTTCATGGCCAACATAGCATAAATCCTCAATAAGGTCGCACAAATAGGACTCTAACCACACGGTGCATTAATTGTTTATTCGCAACAGTTAGTATTTCGAAATATGATAAGTTGATTAATTAATTATGTACCGTTGTGAACTGTTATAATTAATTAAGTCAAAAGGATCATATGGAAACAAATTAATGCATTAGCTAATCCAAAGTTAATTATTAATGAGTTAATAATTAATTATGTTCAACACACTTTAATTAGTTTGAGCTATTTGGGCTTCTAGTTATTTAATTAATTAAAGGCCCGATTTGAGGAAGGATGAAGGAGTAACTAATGGGATGGTTTATTGGGCCATTGCAACATTTGATGTAGTCCAAAATGGCCCTATTAATTTCAGCTAGAGCCCTAGTGGCATACTTGTAAATAGTTCAAAAAGAGGATGAGAGTTGTTGGCTATATAAAGGGGTCACCTCTTGGGAAAGTCCTAGCCTCCATCCACTTTCTCTCTCCTCTCTTCCTAGCCGCCATCCATCTTCCTCCCTTCTCTTGCTCATGTGTTGAGCACCATTCCTTCTTCTCCTCCATTAAAATAGTTAATAGGATGAAGAGGTTCATAGAGGGGATTAGCTAGGAGCTCATGAAAGCTAGCACTTTCATGGAGCTCGTGGTTAGCTCCTTGGTGGGCTTGAGGCGCCTTAGATGGTGAAGGTGGTGGAGCACGCACCCCATCGACTCCCATGCCTTGGATTCGAGCCTCATGAATGCGATTTCATGAGAGGTATAACTTTCTCCTACTTGTTTTCATTGTTTTGATGTGTGAATGCTTCTAGCACTAGATCTATGGTGTTTAGTTGTGATTTCTTGCTATTTGATGGCACAAAAATAGTATTAAACACTTCCTAACAGTCACCTGAAACAAAATACCAGAATCAGGTCTTATAGTAAAGTACTCGGTTCAATATTTTTCTCACTTAAATCAGGTCTTTTTTCCTTCTCTTGGAATGAAGGTGGAAATCATAGCTTTGCCAAGTTTTGAGAAGGAAGAACAATTCAAAGAACAGGTAGTGTATTTCCTTCACCATAGTTTACATATTTTATTTTTTTGCCTGAGTTTTATCTTTTGTTGAGGCATGCGTAGGTATGAACCACCCACCGGCCTAAATTTAATTAGGTCAAGGTATGCATCCATCCAGATTTGAACAAGAAACTAAACAAAATTATGTTCGCTTGGGCTGTCATTGTATGATGAAATAACGAGTCATGGAGAAGCCTGAAAATATTATACTTACTTTATTTAACACGATTGACATCTATGTAATGAGATTCTTTGAAATAAATTAGGCATATAAATATAAACATTATTTTTATGTTTTGATGAGTAGTGTCCAACAAAGTTCACAAATTCTTATCAAGTTAATTTCAGGATATTATAGCGATGTAATATACATATGTCCTATCTGTCACTAGAAAATATGTACTTAAGGATGGTACAACAAATTAATGGGAATGATTTTAAAAACCATTTTGTCTCTGGTATCAGTTATTGTCAGTTGAGAAAATCTTCCTGGTACAGATTTTTAACGAACTGACAACCAAGAATAATGAAAGAAAGATAGTTTTTGTGAGGAGTAATTATAAATGTAGGACAAACAGTTACTTCCTGTTTTGCAGGATAAATACGGAACTTGAAATGATCATTTAGGTTTAATTGAAATGAAGCTTCATTTTATTTGATATTTTCCCTTGAATGGTCATTATTTTTTAGGAGAAACAGTTACTTCCTATATTGTATTTGGTTTGGAAATTTGCCAATTAGTTATCAGTTTTCCTTTTGTATTGTTTATATTTTTAAGTAAATTATGCTCTTTTTAGAAAGCTCAAGATAATGCTTACAAAAGTTACAAGATGCTTTACAGAAAGATAGTTACTCTTTTTTTTTTTAATGTTGATTCAGATTATCATTAAATTTAAATGTTTTTTTTGCCCAACCGCAATCTAATCATCTTCAGAGATTGGTAGTGTTAGGATTTTGAAGGATTCATATATCTCGATGTTGGCTTCTGTTTGGAAGTCTAGGATGCCTGACATTACACCAAGGAGTTAATAGTGATTTCATTTGATTTTCCTTTGCTAGGTTCTTATTGGTAGCTTCAAAGAAATCAGTGGATTTGCAAATGAAAATAAGTAAAAAAAAAAAGTAAAGAAAAAGAAAAGCGCTGTTGAAAAATCTAAACAGGTAGCATTTGTCTCTTTTCTTCGTACTATTTGTTTACACTACTTTTGTGTTATTGGAGTCATGTTAATACTAGCTTCATTTTGTTTTGATTTGGTCAGTTTTTTATGGTACCTGCAACTGAAAGATTCAATCAAACATGGCAAGTAAAATTTTTACAAAATTGCAAAATGTTGTTTGAAAAAGCACAATTGACTTCAAAACTGTTGACTCACTGTTGCTTAATGCAGATATATATAGTAGGTCACATTTAAAGGAATTGGGTGTGTGAGGTGTCGAAAAAAGGGTAAAAATGAAAATAAAGTATTTTGTGACTGTTCTTAGTTATTGAATTGTTGGTGGTGCATAGAATTGCATGTTTCATTAAATTCATTCTTCATTTTTTTCCTTTCTCTTTTTTTCTTTCTCTATATATGTTATCTTTAAAGATTTGATGTAATTTTGGATGGTTTCTGATGGAGGTATACTGACGAAAAATCTGTTCAAAGAATTGAAGGTAAATTTTTGCTTCCCTATACAGTAGCCTAGGCCTATGAGAAGGTAATTCATTCTTCATTTCTGGTCTCGATACAGGGCTGAGTTGTTCAAAAATTTGGAATTTTAAATACTTTCTCTATATAGGTCTTGTAAATTTTTTCCCTTTCTGGAGAATGCTGATTTCCCATAAAATTTCTTCTTTTAACAGTGCTTGAATTTTTTTCTAGGTTTATTAAAACTGGAAGATGGGCATTTTGGTCAGCTGAACCTTAGGTACTCCTTAATCTACCTCTTATCGTACTGATTGATAACAATTTTTATGGTTTTTGTCACGAAAATTGTTTTGCTATACCATTAATCATTTTCATGAGAAATATTTACCTACTTACATAAAATGCATGACTACATGTCTCTACAAGTGTATACATTCAGCTGAAAAATGATTGAGCTCTTCGGTGTTACTGCAATGTTTTTGATACAGGTCTGTTTATAGTTTGTCAGAGTTCTTAAATTTTAGTTTGCAATAATTTGCAAATAGTGCATTTTCTTTAACCATTCATTTCTTTTTTTTCGAGGGTTCTCTCTAATCCTCAATTTGTAGAAAATTGAATTCTGAAACTCTTAATTTCAGCATGGACTTACCAGTTGAGTATTTCATCGGACTTTTTTTTTAGTTTATTTTATGGTTATGAGAGTTAGATTGCATGCAGAACTGATATTAACTGTTATTTTTAATTTATCAAATGTGCAATATTTACTGATAAGATTCATAGAAAGGATAATGAGGAGGAGAATAAATAGAAATTATGGACATATCAACAAGTCGGTAGACAACCTAAAAGGTTGTCATGTTACTGTGTGCATATACTGTAATGCCATTTACTGAGATATACTTCTTTTGTGTGTTTTGTGAAATCTATTATTCTCAAATGCAATACATAATCTATTTTCACTACCTTTAGCTTTTTCTTCATTTCTTACTCTCTTGCTGGTGCTAATCTTCTGGTTTGCAATTTTATTGAGAAATTACATACTTCATAATATAGTGATGCACACACTAGAAATTATCCAAATTGTCTACGTCAACTAGAAGGGATCATGTCAATTGAGCCTTATTGCCATTATACTGTGTACAGGGTGTACCGTCATGAACGTGCACTGCTCCTTTATTTGGTTCATTCCATATGTATTAAGAATTTGGTCTGGTGCATTTAATGTTGTTCCACTTTTTTGGTATATTTCCCACACCGCTTCTTCTTTCCTCTTTTTTCTTCATTGTCATTTTTTCTTTCCCATTGTAAGCAACCATCAGAGAAAGGAGAGGAGAAAGGCATAATTGATGGCGAGCTAAGCAGATGGCGGCTGTTCTTGGCCCCAATCCCGTCCAGTTCGAAGCGCTCATCTCCGCACTCGGACTGTGAGTCGGCCGAGGCACTCTTGAACCTTTGCCGCTCCCGCCACTAGGAGGCCTTGACGCTCAAACTGGTCTAGCTACCTCCTCCACTCCTCCTGCGTCGAGCTCCGCTCCATGGCCGTAAAGGATTCCTCCATGGTCGGAGACTTAAAGAAATTCTTCATTTTTTGCTTTTCATTGCTGTGGAATGGATGGTAAAATTATGGCTTCAGCGCAATAATTTGTCAAATTAACACATTTGGAACCTTTCAGGTTTAGCTATATAGTTACTTTGCCAAAAAATAATTATATTTTCTATTTGTTTCTGCTATAGTTGACCTTTCAAAGCTTTATTAATGTTAATAGATCAGTTATTATGAGTTGTGGCATACGCTTAATTGAATTTCTATGCAGCGATTGTTTCTTCAGTTTAAGAACTCAGCCGAACTTTAGTACTGCTCCTTAAATTACTTTGGGGTTTATTATTTTTTCTTTTTTCCTTTTTGTTTATTTCATTTTCTATAATTGAATTTTAGAAGTAGAACTTCAGCATAATTGTCAATTTCATCAATAGTCTAATGACAAGTTCTGCTTTTATGCTTTTTTTTTCTATAACTCTTTTTCTCTCATCCCTGTTTTTCCTTTGTGTTGCAGGTTTTGGGCTGTACATTTGGGGCTGTCGTGTCACCCGTTTTACTTCTGTGTTCTTAACTTCATTGCCTCATATTTCCCAGGTCAGTTCCATTTTAACACCCTTGCTCCAACAATGAAGTAGAACAAGTAGAGGAGAATAAAGTTCATTCTTATTTAATTGAGCAACGATGGCACTTTAGTATGGTTGTTTTGTTCTCAGGTATTAGGATGTGAATTTGTGACGGTGTGTTCTTCTTGGTATGGTTGAGGACAAAAACACCATGGTTAAGTAGTATCACTGAGCAACAATTGAGTAATAACCGAGTACTATGGCTGTTTTTCAGACATTCTTATTCATCCAAATATTGTTGTCAATATTTCTATATATCATGGCAACTGAAAGAATTGCAAGCAATTTATAAGAAATCCTAATGATATAGTCATCCTCATCACTTAGACACCAGATTACTTTAGTGAACTACGAAAATATCCCTTTATACATTATTTAGCTCAAGTATACTTATTTGATAGTTGAAGCACTCTATCCAATGCCTAATGTTTAGATGCATTTTGAGAATGCACAATCAGTGGCCAACACTTACATACTTTATTTTGTTAAATTATGTTCAAAGTTCTAAGCTTTCAAATCATAATGGAAAAAGAACAGCTGCTATTAATTTTAGTGTTATAATAATGTGCATAGTACTTTTTAAGTTCATTAAAATGAACACTCAAATGAATAACAAGTGTTTCTTATGATAGCTTGCTTTTACCAATAATCAAATGAATAGCAGGTTTCTTATGATAGCTTGCTTTTAGCAATAAAAGTAGGATTAGTTACAACTAAAGACTCAATCTAGAAGGATTTCAAGTACGCCAGTTACTGGAATCTTATTTATTATGCAATTACATTGAAATATTGTTTATTTTTTATTGATATCAGGGGCAAAAAAAAAAGAACATACTTTGTTGTAATTGAAAAAATTTAATATTATCTTTATCTTAATGTAACAGATAATATATGTACAGTTATTTGAGGCTTCATAAAGAAATAAATATTGATTCTGTGTTTTTTGCTGCTTGGAACATTGTGCACGGCTTCCCTGAGGTATGTTTTTCTATAAAATTTTAATATGAGAAAATGAAAATGTATGCTCTTTTTTCTTTTGGGGTTCAGAGTAATGCATGTTGCATATTCTAATATTTACGAAAAATTTCTTTTCTGATTATATTTGTTTTGTTGCTTGGATTATTTGATATAGTATTACACCATTATTAGAACGTGGAGTCTAGCACATATGGTAAGTGACTCCGCCGTTATTCTAGAGGTAACGGGTTCAATTCTCGCTGGAAGCGGATTAAGTAGATATAAATAAGTAGATTAATTAGTAGAAGAGGGATAAACTCTAATTTACAGAGTGGGCTAAAAAGCCTCTATAAATAAATAGCCTCTTAAAAAAAAGTATTACACCATTATTTCACTATATGTATTTTGTTGTCTGGATTACTCGATATAGTAGTATAATATTATTTGTTTTTATCTACCATCGACAAGCAAGTTATATCTTCCCAATTTCCTTTGTATACCTTTGTCTTATGTCTTTCCCAAGTTTCTTTTTTTAAGAAAAAAAATTATAGAATGAGCTGCATTGTGAGGTTAGTTCATTTTTTTTATATTTTAATTCGGCTGACTATTGAGCCACAATCTCCAATAGCTTATGTTTTTAAAACTGCACTTTTAGGGAGACTTTATTGGTATGATTAGTGCTCATAGTCTTTTGTTAGATGTTGTCAAGTTGCAACTGCCTGAGTTATGTATTGGCATATCTAAATACTTCTTCTTCTAAGCCTTTTGTCATTTTTATAAAAAGTTATTTATCTGCCATATCAGTCGCTTCACAAATGAATTGGTATATTCATCAGATGCTTTGCCAAATGAGTTTGATTGATTTTTTTTTTTTTTTTTTTTTTATCTGAAGAGATAACAGACCATAAGGCAAGATGTCAACTCAGAGCTTAATAACACTTTCCTTCTTGCTATTCTGACAGACCATATGCATGGGTGTATTGAGTTTATGTTTCACAAAGAAAGGAAAGGTTAGAATAAATTGTTATTGTCGGTTGTCAAAAGATTAAATTAAATGGTCAATTTGTTCTATAAAAGTATAGGAATTCATGTAGATTGGGGTTGGATTTAGACTTGCTGACAAGAAATGTTCAATTAGTTTAAGCTTATTATAGCTTGCAAATGAATGATCAAATGAAGAATGTGAATCTTTGGAGACAGAAATTGGGACTGGATTTAGACTGAAGCCATGGAAGAAAGAAAAATATTTCTTGGAGTTTCTTCATATGTTTTGTTAATTTATTTGAAATGTGATTTTAGATAAGAGACAGCATGGAGAGGGAGAAATAAAGACTTATGAAGAAAAAGTGAAGGCTATCTTCGAACTTCATATGTTTTGAAGGTAATCTATCTCGCTTTAATAATTGCAGCTAATTTCAGACTTTTATTTTTACTTTAACTTCAGCCTTTTTTATGCCAAATTGGAAACTTGGACGTTTTCAGTTGTAACCATCGACCTAGCAGTCCTTTATTTTGGCTTCAAGAATATAGCTAAAGAAAAGCTGAAGCAGTGACCATAACATATTAGATTATTTATCATATTTTTACTACTTAAATTAATTTTCTCTTCAAGTCAAGTCCTTGACTTCCACCTAAGCATCAAGCATATTGGTATATTAGATGCGTATATAACTTCATTATTATAATCTTAAACTGAATTTAAAAATTGGTTGGCTGGACATTGTTGTTGTCAGCTACTTGATGATCGTATTATCATGAATTGATACACAACTACACAAGTGATGTTGCTTTAATTTTATATTTCACATTAGATTTCTTTTTTTAAATTTCCAAGTTTTCTTTTTTCAGATTTAACAAATAAATTGTGCTATTTCGTTACATTTTCTTCATCAGAAGGGAAGTTGTTGGAGGGAAAAAAAAAAAAGGTATTTTTTTTTTTGTTTCATGATGCTTTTCAACTTTTTAAAACCACTTAACTCGCAACAAGAATCTGCATGTAAAACTATTCACCATATGATAGTATCTTTATTTTCCCGTGGATCTAACATTATGCGTTATTAGTGACATATCAGTGGAAGCAACAATTTTTAAGTCTACATGACTTTGAGATATTTTTGTACATTTATAAAAAGAATTCTTTACCTTGTACAATCAATCTCTTTAGATAGTTTACTCACATGATAATTATCTTTATCTGTAAATTTGTATGAAATAGACAAATAGTCACCCTCTTGCAGCTGTTATGGTTATTTTTACTGTAGTTATATAATGGGTTTTTTTTTTCGAAATTTGATAGAATGAATATTAATTAATTGATCAACAGAGTAAATATGATTAAGTAGATGCATGGAACATAGGGTGGTATATATATCATATATGATGCTTATTATGTTGTTGCTGACTTCTTGGCTGGAAATAAATAAATTATTATTATTATGAAATTTAATAACAAGGTTGCAAGCACAATCAGTTTACTAAAATAGACAGAGGATGCAATGTAAACATTATAAATTCCAGCAACAAATAGCAGATGCTACACCTCTCAATCAAACAAGCATTCCAACAGATCAAAGAAATTGAGTGAAGAAGAATATGATTACAATTGTTACCACTAAAATGCTCAAAGAAGGGAAGTGACAAAGAGATAGAAGTAAAGCCAATGTCAGACTGCCACAGCCACCGTGCTTTCTTGCTGCTACCACCTCGCCTCACCTTCTCCACCACCGGCCAAGCTCAGCTCTCTCTCCTCTCACTTTCCTCTTTTCTTTTTGTTCTTATCAGTATTTTCTCAAGAGATAATAGGAGTCCAGGAGATTGAGAGAAAGAGACGGCTTAAGTAGGCACAAAGTGAAAACTGACTAGTGGGGTCCACATGCTGAGATGGCAATCAAAAGTTGGGCAAGGTGGCGGTTGGTTTTGAAAATTGTGCTTGGCAATTTTCCAAAGTCACAAGGGAGACAGGAAAGTGGCATGATCAGCAAAAAAGTGTCCGAATATCTCAGATTTGTTGTAACATTTTCGTATTCTCCTCAGATGGTTATGTCTCTTTCTTTAATCCCATTTTTATAAGATTATTATTTCTTTACAACAATTAATAGTTTGAAAAGTTGCAATTTCTATCTATAATAGTATTGTACAAGGATCCGGTAAAAAAAAAGAATTAAGCTATTTATGTTATTTATAATATACAAATAATATTCTTATATTCAGTACACCAATAAAAAGAAAAGTTAAGGGTTTTACTTGCATATTGTATTTGTAATCAGAAATCAACAAGTACAAATGGTTTTTATTTTCTAATACAAAAGATAACCATTAACCATTGGAGTAAAATTTGGAAAAATACAAAAAAAAAAAGAAATGAAATGGAGAACAGAAAGGATGAGGGACCTATAATTTGCTTAGGTCCACAAAAAAAAATACCAAACGAGAAAAAGAACAAAGCCTAAGCACTCCATCCTAAGAAGCGCAGGCACTTGCCAATAATTTCATGAGCTATGGTGAAAATTATTAACTCAGATCATTATTTTAGAAAATTAAGCCTGGGTACTTGCCCAGGCATGCCCACACGTAGCTCCGCCCGTGTGTTTATGCACACATTCAAATACTTTACAACTCATAACAACAAATAATCCATTATACACGAACAATATAATGATACCGGTTGTTATACATAACAAATCTTACAAAAGTCAAACCAAACTACTTAGCAATTTCGACAATAATAATTCACACATAAATAAAGACAGATACAAAACCTAGGGGTTGGTCGCGGCGAAGCCGCGACGACAAAGCCACTAGTTCAAGTTGCAAAGCTTAATCGACTTATGATTCTTACATTCTTAATTCTTATAAAATAGGAAATATTACAAGAGCATAATCACATATTTCCTTCTTTTTCCTTAACCGATTTATTATATTATAATAGTTTCCTTCGCCGTATAGTAATCTATATAAGGACAAAAAACAAAGTTTATTTTTTCTCTTTCAATTTCTCATGCTAATTTTTTTTCCCCAAAAAAATATCTGCTATTCCAAATCCAAATTGATGAGCGTAATTAAATCATTCGAAAATTTTGGTAATTTGTTTACTTTATTTTTTTTCCTATTTTTTCAGTTTTCTCATATGAATATCATTGTTGAGACAAATAGAATTGGAAACTTAATATGATTAATTATTTACTGGTATTTTCGATTTTTCAAAATGTAATATGTGGATCGTACACACCACAGGAATTAATATTTTAATTTCTCATATTTTAAGTTACTTTAATATTTTTCTAATAACTTATAATATTATGTTATCCTTTTGGCTAAAGAATCATATATAATATATTTAGGTAAGGTTTGAATATTTTTCATATATTGTAATTGTTTAATTCTCTTTGGTTGTAGGATCATTTTCTGAGTAAGAAATGTTAAAATTGCGATTCAGTTCCGCATGCCATTTTAGTTGTCTGTTTTTTATATATATTTCTCAAACAAAACCAAATAAAAAATAAATCTAAAATTGAATTTTGTTATATTATTATCAATTTTCATTTGGTCAAAGGAGATAAAAAATATTAAAGAAGTAATATGATAATGAAATAAAAATTGATGGAAGTAGACTTGTATTTTAGGACTCAAAATAGAAAATATATATTGGTTGAAAATATATATCGTGAAAGTTTGGAGCATAATTACATTCAATTAAATTGTTTTTCCATCTTTTTTTTTTTACAACATTCTATTGTTACTCGGCAAAAAAAATGACAGGTACATATTATTTATTTCTCAAATACCTCTTTTGTAGAATCAATATGAAAAATTTTATTTTTCTTTTTAAATAAAACCTACTTCTTTTAAAATCAACTCTAGTTTATAACTAACAATATTTAGAACATGGTTGCGGCGGAGCCGCAACTATGCATCTAGTATTTTATTATAGTTCATAGTTTGTTAAAAAATTTCATTACATTATTGTTAGGAAAATTTCATACTAGGGTTTTGACCCAAATTGGCCATAATTTACTGTTAATTTTATATGTTTCTAACTTATTTTCTGCATATAATTGTTAGATATAGGTACTTCTATGCCCTTTTAAGTTTTTATAGGATTTATTTTGGATCTGGAAGTTTTTGTATGATTTTTGGAGCGTTTGAGCGACCTAGCTTGCCATTTGAGCAGGCAGACAGAAGAGGACAGTTGAGGACTCATCTGCTGACAACCGAGCGGGAAGCTTGGAGTCTAAGCGGGCCGCGAGCATGGAATTTGACAGTTTTCAATCCGAGCAGTTATTCTCAACCCTACTTCCTCTCATGCGCTTCATGGACAAAAATCGCAATAACTGACACAATCTGCATATCTGGAGGTTACAAGGCAACATTATAAAGAGATCCAGGACTACAACTTCTGAGCCTTCAGGCAATCGCTTGGCCTCCAGGTTGGCCGCTTGATGCTCGAGGCAGAGAAGATAGCTGAGGGAAACTGAGTTCATTTGTTGTAATCTCTTCTTTTCCTTCAACTATTCCAGATCTGATGTTTGATACTTGTGTTTTAATGATCTGTAAAAGCTAAATACAGTAGGGGCGTAGTTGTGAACCTATGGTTTAGTTTAGTTAAGTATGATTTAATTAGTTTATATTTGATCTTTTGTGTTATAGATCTTTGTGATTTATCCTTAATTGTTGTTCTGAATTGTTTTCGAGTAGATTTGGTATTTTCCTGTTGAGTTTAGGCCAAACTCAAGTCTAGGAGTTTAAACCCAACCAAGCTTAGGACAATTCTGCAACAACATATCCTCAGATGGCAACTAATCGAAAGATGAAAGCCTAGATCAAGAATCAGAAATGATGAAGTCTAATCTCAATAAACGAAAGTTGAGAGATATCACAAGACCCAAAGATCATAACTGTCGACCCTTAGTTAAGAAGCAAAAGTTAACACTTGGGGTAGATAGGGAGTTAGTCATAACGTTAGTCAAACCTTGACCTAGAAGAAAGTTAGGATTAAGTATGGTTATTCATTATCTATCTCACATAAGGGACCAAATAGGCTAGTTAAACTACTCAGTTACCGGTTTGGAATAGGAATTTTACTTGGACTATTCGATTGTTGTCTGTGCAAACTTAGAAACAAGTAGACCGCCTGAGTCCAGTCGACCTTCAGCGGTTCGAGCGGTCGGCTACGAAAGTAGACGGGTCGCTCGTATCCGGAACTAAACCAGAAAGTGAACAACTCAGTCCCCTAGTTTACAATTTCATCAGGTTTTTATCTCGATTTTCACGAATTCCATAGTTTAGCAAGTTCAAATAGTTTTAGTTTAATCCACAATTATCTGAATCCTATTATTCAACTTGTTATCCTAGTTTCATTTAGTTTAGATTTCAGAGCAAAATCTCTGCGTAATTGAACAGTCCGTCCCTGAGTTTGACAACCCTTCTATACTAATTAAGTTAATTGCTGAATTGAGTATAAATCGGTTTTTATTTTCGGTAAGGCTTCTCAAACAGCGACAGAGTAAGTCCTCATCAATTATATATTTCTTATTTTGGGTTTCTAAAGTGAATTACATATATATGTGCTAACGAAAATTCCATCAATATGTATTCTCTTCGTTTCATCCATAAAACAATAAATAAATAGTTGTCCCTAATTACGGCCTAGAGGGGGTGAATAGGCACAAATACACACAATAAACATGTTTGGACAATTTTGCGGAAATCAACAATTCAATGGTTCACACAAGCAATTAACTAATAAAGCAATTAAAAATAGAGAAGAGCAAGAGAAATTGACACGCGATATGATTACGGAGTTCCGACCTACTAGATGAATGACTAGTCTTAGTCGTACGTCTCTGGGGATTTCGCAACGACCAAAAGGACGCGCTCCGTTCAATTCCACAAAGAACGTATCTACAACCTCGAACCGAATCGCCTCGTCACAAAAGACCTCGAGGTGGATCGGCCTAACCAAAGGAAAGCAATGACAAGCTCCCTAAACTTTGGATTGATGCTCACAATCAAAACACTCAAATATTCTTGCACTAATGAACTTGGAGTTTGATTGAGGCTAACTAATCTCAATGATTTTGCTAAATCAATGCTCAAACAAGTCAAGTATAAGAACTAGCTGTTTGGAGCTCAAAGACAAGGATTTTGCAATGTATTCAACATGCCCAAACATCGCAATAATGGCTGATATATATAGGGGCGCAAACAGCTAAAAAAAAAACTAATTTTTTCTAGGGCATTGCCTAACGCCAATCAGCGTTGTGCAACGCCCAAGTTACCATTATAAATTTCAACAGCTAGCTTATCTGACATTTGTCACTGTCAGAGCGATGTGCAATGCCAGGCATGGTTACACAACGC
The DNA here is from genome assembly GCA_027725995.1 of Rhynchospora tenuis. NCBI lineage: Eukaryota > Viridiplantae > Streptophyta > Magnoliopsida > Poales > Cyperaceae > Rhynchospora > Rhynchospora tenuis. The sequence continues at coordinate 66,159,442 of CM050889.1, read as the reverse complement.
TGGTCAACCAAGGGAGAACAAAAGCAGACTAGTTTTGACCAACTTAGCTAAGCGTCACACGACGCCAAATACCATCACACAATCGTGCCAGCAAAACGTTGTACAACGTTTCAAAACATCATGCAACTGTTCAAAAATAAAACGTTATACAACGTTCTGTAACGTTAAATAAATCTGACCGTAACATTATATAAATCTAAGCTAACGTTACACACCATTCCTCAAATCCAAAAATAAGCTAGAGAGGCTCAAAAACCAAACGTCGTATAAACCTAACAAAGCGTTATAAGACATTTGATTCTGGAACTGTTGCACGACGCTAGGGAGCGTTGCAGAACGCTTGACTGAGGAAAGGCATTGACTCAACGTTGCCTGACACTGTATAGCGTCATGCAACGCTGTTTCATTGCTTGTCAGAGATTTTGTAATTTCAAACGAATTAAGCTCTGGCGTTGTGTGACTCTAGATGGCGTTGCATAACGCTTGCCAGTAAAAGGAGCATTATAACCAGCAAACTGATTGGGATTAGTTTAGAACGAAAATAACCCTAATCTAATGACTCTATCTGGCGTAAGAACATCTCTTAATGCTCCACAACTTGTACAATTCATGCCTTGAGCATTTCTTCAAATAATTATCTATAAATCACTTAAATTGAGATGTTAGAAAAGGGTTTGGTGTTGTTTTGCAAATCGGCAAATAACGGAATGAATTGTTTAGTCCAACATAAATAAATAAATAAATGAATAAATAATCATTGTTACTGTTTTGGTAGCGAAGGGTTCAACTGTCACTACTTCTTAATTAGTAATATTAAATATCACAACTTTATTATTTTATTTATATTTTTAAATTTAAAATTTAAATATCAAATTAATCTATCTTAGTTAACAAGATTTCTTCATTTTTTTTTTAATCTTGATCGAGTATTGAATAAATTTTAAAATTTATAAAAATATATATATGATAACGTATTTGTCATTCGTCAAATTGAACTCAAGTTTTAATTTGAAATATTAAAAAAGAAAAAGAAAATAAAGCTGTGATATTTAATGAGACACATAAGTCAGGGCGCTGGACTCTCTCTGTCCTAAATACGATAAAGAAATATCAAACATATTTGGTATTCTATATGATATGCGAATTCCAAAAATAAGGAGGCTTTCCGTGGCCTAAACTTTTGGTTTGTTTGTTGAATTTTATTTTATTGAGTAGTTCACCGTTCACGTAACTTTTTTTTTTTTTATTTCCTTTTTCTAAAACTTTTTAGAGAAACTAAAGTAGCTAGAGCTTACATATATATTTGATTGCGAACGTACTTCTATTTCTCACAAAGAAAGATGTTAAAAGCAATAAAAATAAATTATGAATTAAATAAGAGAACAACAAAAGCTAATCATACAATTTTATTGCTGGATCATGCGTATAATCATCGCATTGCCTCACATGAGGTACAATGTTTCGTGGATCAGCCTTGCCACCAGTCTTGCAGTTAAAATGAGGAGGTGTATGGTAGCATGGATCTAATGAAAGAGCACGGCGGCATGGGTGGTTTGTGATGTTTCGGTCCAAAATTGCAATATGCAGATACCAAGGCTTGATGCCAGCAAGACTATAACTTACGTAACCAAATGTAGATACAGCTGTGGTGACAAGTACATCCGAGAAACTCAACAACCAGATTTCTGCCATTGCCTTGTAGTTGTGGAATTTATTATAAAATTTTTGTTTCTCTTCGTGTGATGGCTGATACACACTGATCATCTCACCCGTTGTTGTTGGGTGCTCATAGTACAGGTCGTATAGTCTTTCATAGACCTCTCGAGACAAAGAAACCAGAAGCACAGTTTTTGAGGTTGATTTTGTTGATTTCAAAGGAGATGTTTGATACTGATCGAGATTTACACTAGGAAGTATCAACGACTCTTGTTGTGTACATCTGACGACCTGTTCATAGGCGTTCTCAGCTGAGATTGGAGCCCAATAAGAATAATTTCTTACTTGAATACCAATTATCTCCTTTGATTTGGTTAAGTAAGAGTTTTGGTACCTCATGATCATGCCCCAGACAGTGTTACTTGGGTGGAGGAGGTATCGTCCAAGGTGATGAAATACTGTCTCCTTTGAAGGAAACATCTGTTCCAATTCCTCAGCATATTTTGGTATGATGAACAACCCTGGGATAATATATTGATTTGTTCTTAGCAGAACCCAATTGATCTTACTAATTACTAGTTGGTCATCATCACAAAAGAATCTTACATGCAAGTGGTTGTCACGCATATCATTCATCAAGTGCACATAAAGAGAAGAAGGCAATGAAGATGGAGGAGCCTTGGGGTCAGTGTTGATCAAGTTTTTTTCAACTAGGTAACCATAACTATTCTGGGAATTCGTATTCTGCCATTCTAACCCTTGGATGGGAAAATCTGATGGCAAGTACCATGATGCCCCAGGGAAAGGTTCGCATAATAAGTCAACCATGTCTTCTGGCTGGTGCATCAACATTACTCGGTCGGTTAAGAGAGCATAGAGAAATGTGGCAGTGAGCGCCAACATTCGATTACCTATACCGTCAGATGGACTCAGGACAACATAATTGCACTCTAGTTGGTCAGTACTATGGTTTAGTTTTATCTGTTCAACTGATTTTTGAAAAAGTGGAGTGTTCGGCGCACATTTTTTGTGGAGGGCTTCGTATTTGCGTAATTTCGAGAGCAAGTAAGAAGATAAAATATGAGTTGAGGCCTTGCGGTAAAGCGTGACTTCGTACCGGCTTAGGCAGGATTGTTCATCAAAGTCGGGAGATAACAATCCGCCAAGAAGTCTATCGTTTGGTATTGATGCTGCACCGGTTGGCTCTCTTGAACCTATGATAAAATGCAAGACAATGTGGGAGTTAAAATTTTTAATGCTCTAAAAGATATTGATGTGTGTAATAGTGAGGAATGAGGAGGTTAACCCAATAGTGAGATCAGAATGAGCTAATGAATTCACAAGTACACTAAGCACACTATATTCCTAATAGGTTATATATAGGAGTTCATTGTGCTTTTCAATCCAGAAAAAAAAAAAAAAAATCAGGTAGAAATTTATGGGAGAACCTGAATTCCTTGATAAGGTTATATCCCACAATTTGTGCCGGAAAAATCTAATGCTAGAAATTGTAACAAAATAATTCACTCTTGAGAATGAAAAGTTTGAATTCTTTTGTGCCATATTGATTAATGAACTGCAAAGCTTATTGTGTCATGTTAATGATAGAGTGTAAAATTAAAGTAGTGCTGAAAGTAGAATGTATTTTGGCGCTTCAAATTCTTTCCGGTATTAAAATCCCCTTTCTCTATTCCGTCAAAATGATGGAATAATGAAAGATCGCAACTGTACACTTGCACCATTGAAAAACTTTATTTTGTGTTTAGCACCAGCCAGGACACAGTACTATTCCTCTGTTCATCTTAATGTGTTCATTTTGTTCATAATTATAAAATTACTTTTTTTTTGTTGCATTTTGTAATTGTGCCAAATAAGGTCGAGGTTTTCCTTGAATGATTTTTTGTATTTGTAAAAAGGTAAGACAGGTCATTTGACTTGAAAAAATAGTTTGCGGTAGCTCAGGATCCAAACGTTTGAATGCAACATAAATACAAAAAATAAAAATAAGAAAATGAACGTAAAAGTGCAGTACAATTACCTCCTACAGTAACTCTAACACCTCGAAGCCCAATAGTCCATGGAGAGAGTTGATCTCTAAGAGTTATCAAAACCAGAAGTAGAACACTTAGAAAAGCGAGAAGCGATAGCAGAGGCTTTGAAGCAAAATAACTAGATGTCCCCATTGTAGAAGAACTCTTTGATCAAATTCTGAACACCTAACATGAGCAGCATGAGGCTCCTTAATTCCTTATTATATATTACGTGGGCATATGTTTTTGTTTTGGTACGTTGACTTTCGGAACAGGTCCTCCTCTCGCTGATTGAAAAAATAAACAAAAAACTTTACATAATGATTTTCTTTGTTTCATATACTCGTTTTTTTTTGGACTATATGTTTCACAATATTATTCAGAGGAAAAATTTTAATTATATTCTTGCATTTCAATAATGAGTTATCTATCAGAATTGAACTAATATAATAGTTTGTTTTGTCATCCATCAAACAAATTTGAAATTTTAAATAAACAAATTTAAAAAGATTTTTATGAATGAGCACACAAAATTTAAAGTTGAATGAGAATTTATATGGGCTATATCTAAAGGATGAAAAACCCATGTACAACTTTAAATTTTAAATTTGAAACAATTTCGATAATAACAAACTTAATTAAATATCATAATATTGTTGTACCATGTAAGTATAATCCGCTGCTTGAAGATGTTCAAAAATTTAGACGTTCAACCCTGCCCATTTAAATCTAATTTGGAATTAAGAATGTTAAGATTGATGGTTCATAGTACCATAATTTCACTAGAATTATCTTATTTATTTGTTTACTTTTTCATAGAAATTGATAAGTGCAACGAGAAATTTTTAGTATTAATTTAAGGTAAAATTGGATATAACCCCTTAATTTTCTCTATCCGGATATAACACACTGTAATTTTCAAAATCGGATATAACCCCTCCAATCTTGTTTATAAAGGATATAACCCTTCTCATTAATTTAAATTAATTTTTAATTTTAAAAAAATCAGCAACATAAACTATGACTAAACTACCCTTCTCCTTTCCTCCTTCCTTCCTCCGTGATATCCACGATACCAAATTCTTTCTACATCGATCGTTGGACTCAATCTTTCATCCCCTCTCCCCGGCCCTCTTTATTTATCGATAATAACTTAAGTAGGTCAACTTCCAATGGAGTCCTGATTGATTGATATTAACACCTAAAATCTAATTGGTCAAATGTTTTTTGTCTTATGTTTATTTCTGGCATCCAGTATAGATTCATAGCAGAATCATTAAAAGCTTTTGAGCCTCTTCATGATTTTAATTCGCATTTGTCTTTCCTTGTACATCATTTGTAATTAGCTCATGTATATATATAACTTTTTTGTTCAATAAAATTGCTTCCAGGTGATTGTCACGGAGAATATTCAAAAAAAAAAAAAAATGGCCTCATATAATTTCAGTATCTCTATTCTTACTTGGCGCATATAGAAATAATTTGGCATCGTTAATTTCATAAAGAAAGAAAGATGAAATATTTCTACTGAGGAATATAGAAGAAATATGGTATCATGATTCATGAATATAAGAAAAGGAAGAGGATATTTTAGACATAATTTTATACTGCTGATTTATTTTCAATTAGAAAATAACTAAAATTAAGTAAAAGGGGTTATATCCTTATTAAACATGATTAGAGATATTTTCTAATTGACCAAGACCATAATAATGTTAAATTATGATTAATGAGGAAAGATGATAAAATATGTTAAATTAAAAATGTTGGACTACACAAAGACGTGGTGGCGGACAGGCCGTAGCCGGCAAACACGTCCTATTTTTTTTTACAAAAAAAATATACGTTTTTCACCATATTTATAGTCAAATCTCAATTTAAAGTCAAAAGTATAATCTTAATTAGTTTAGCAGTATATGACCAGTGGCCTATAATTCTAAACCAGGAGAAATTATATATTAAAATAAAATATTGTATATCATTCTTCCAGTATTTTACAATTATGTAATTTTTTATTTTTCCAATAAAAGGTGTATATATCATATTTATTTTGTAAAAAACATATAAAAGCCTTATTTTGATTGTTTTGAAATATCCGTCCAATGCATTGAATTTTGATCTTGCTCTTAAAAATATTATATTTATAGTATTTTTTTTTAAAAAAAAGACTTAAGTATCATATTTGATCCCTGAACATAAAACTTCCCATTGCAAAATTTGAGATTACAAATTTCTTCTTCAAAATTAATTACAAATATCATTTTTAGACTAATAAAATATGGAATTTCTCTTTAAAAAGTCACCTATTAGGAGGACACCTATAAGATCTTTCATGTTTTAGAACGATAAATATGATATTTATAAATTTTAAGGAATAAATGTGTAATTTCAAAGGTTTCGAAGAGTATATGCATGAGGAGACCCACTATGTAGTGCCACAAATGTCATATTTTATTTTTTATTCTATATAGTGCCACAAATATCATATTTTGTTTTTTATTTTATATTTAAAAATTTAATCATTCGATCCGAATCATTAAATTGATTCATTTTTAACTTGCCATAAAATTTTATAATGTTTGATCAAGAGAACGAGAAATATATATATCAAAGTGTGCCATTTGTGGCACCATATATAAGTTAAAACTTTATTCATATACTAAACGTCTAAACCCACTTATATTAAAAGAAGATTGTTGTGTTTATAAATTGCAGATAACAATTGAGGTAATTAATGCTATGCATCTGTTTTTGTTATCCTCGACATTTTCTTTAACAGATAGTCGTTCAACTGTGACTTAATTTCATTTGGATCTCTTCACAAGGAGACCTGTTTAATTAACCAGTCTTTTAGCTGTTAGAATTTTTATACGGCCTATATTAATTAATTGTGAACTAAGTTCATTTATGAAATTTAATTAAAGGGTACATCAAAATTTGATGGAAATTCTGATGGACCAGATTCATTGTACTTGATCCCTTTGATTGCCTCAGCATTAAATACTCTCTGAAAAATTAAAGGTACTCTTTCTCTTAATTTAGCCCTTAAGAAAATTCAAAATAAGAAGAGAGAAAATACTATTATTGACCATCATTAGGGCTGAGAAAAACTCAAAGAAGATCGGTACTTACGCTTCCGCCTAACTACTAATGATTTCTGCTCTTCAATTTTGTGAGTTCTCAACTTATATATGAAATACGTCATCTTGGTTGGTAATCATGAAATATTATTACGATCAAATATTTTTACGTCTTTCAATTGGTAGCAGTCGTATTTTCATATAAAATATAGTATGAGATGATTTATGTATTCAATAATAATTTTAGTATTCATTTACTGGATGAATTTCTCTTCGTCTTTATTCTGTGTGCAATTACGGAGATGTGAAACAAACCTCTTACTTTTGGTTTTTTTTCCTGATGCGTATAAAATGAATACTTTTAGGGATTAAATACAACTTTGTTCCGTAATTTGTTTGTCCAAAACTAATCAGAATTTTAGATGTGACAACAATTTGTTTCGATAGATGGTTTACAATCGTAAGAATCAATGGCTATGTACCGAAATTATAAAGGATCTGTTATTTTTTTTTCTTTTCACGCGAGGGATTGTTTCCACTTCACGCGTTAAGCTTTTGTACTTATGCTAAATCTCACCCCATGGTCCCAGTGGGATTTGCTCTTATGGCTGAACAATTCTGGAAGGGTGCGTGTCCATATTAAGAATCATTTGTGGAATTCATTACTGATTAAAAGTCCCCTTTACTATATTATAAACTAGCTTTTGATACGCGCTTCGAGCGTGAAGCATTATTCTTGTAGTTAAACAGTAAATGTTGAGTAATTTAAAGTTGGAGGTAGGGTATCAATGGTAATTGTTTTAAGACCGACATACAATTATAATAAGTGTTAGAATTATAATTCTAGTTATTTGAATAAATGTCAAACTATCTTACAATTGATCTCTTGTTATAATTAATTGAATATTTTGGTATGTGTAACATTTTTCCTATATTTGTCATTGATGTCATTACGGTTGATTCTAAAACGTTAATAATTTGATCACTTAATCAAGTATCAAATCAACTCCAAAATTTATAAAACTTATATGAAAACGCATCGCCCGTAAAATTGAACAAAATCAACGGTTTGGATTCAATAATTGAATTTTAAATTTTTTAAAATTGAAAAAAAAAGAAAAGGACTGCTCGAAGTCATTTTTTTACCGCCAAGGATCCCAATCCACTTAGATGAGACTTCAGTGCCCACATGATTTGATTAAATACCAAAAAATCACTCTTCAATTATTTTCTTTTTCATAATTTAAAATTCAAAAAATTGAAGTTAAATTATTGATTTTGTTCAATTTATCGAGTTATGTATTTTTATATAAACTTTTCAGTTCATTTGCTACTTGTTACTCGATCAAAGGCCAAAATCCGAAACTATTGAAATTAATCTATCATAGTTCATAATTTTTTTTTCATCTTGATCGAGTATTAAATTAACTTTAAATATATATATATATATATATATATATATAAAATGAATAGATCACTTATTAAATTAAATAGAACCAATAGTTTAAATTTAATATTTGAATTTTTATAAAAAATAACTAAAAATGAGTTCGTTGGGGCACCCAACATATGGACAGTGGAATCCGCCTCGTGGACTGAACTATGCGAGCACTCTGTATAGTTATTTTCATTTTGACAGATCAATGCGTTTTAATCATAGGTGGTTCAAAATTTAAAATAAACTGATGAACGATAAAACGTGATACATGCACAAAATGTCGATCATGTCTAACACGAATTTCAAATTTAAACTTTCTATTTATAAATTGTTAATATTATAAAATTAAATGATTGTCAAGTGATTTCCTGATTTGGGAGAAACTACCAGGTAAAGTACGTGTACCTATGGTACCAAATAAATAGCTTTCCATGTTGCCAATTGAAAAAAAAATTATTGTATGAAGAGTTGTTACATTGAATAACATGGGATGTGGTGCCATAAACAATCCTAGAATGGCTTATGGGGCAGTTAGTTCTTTCATTTATTTTATGCAGAGGATTCCGAACAGATTTTCCGTATTGCACCAGAAAAGAGGAGCTTAAATACGCCCATTACACAAAGGACCACATAAATATTTTTCAGAAAATGAATTAGAGGTTCTGTAGAAAACTCTCCTTAAATTAAAGTGATAGCAGAAGAACTTTATCGTGGCCAAGTGCATGATTTTTTGGAGAAAAAAAATTTAATCGATGACGTCATCTAAGAGTACGGTAGAAAATGCTCCTCAAATTGTAGTATTGTTTGATGGCGCTGGTCCAGTAACTTCAATTAGCAAAGTTTATTCCATCTATCCATTTATTAAGAAAAGTTAGTGAAATACTCTTTACTTGAGTAGTGTTTATGGATATTATGAATTTTCCTTTCCATATCGATTCGGAAAACTAATTTTTTCTATTTTATGCATACACGTTGCATTATTTTTATTTAGTAATGGGATTCACTATTGCTATTTATGGGTTTTGTTATTATATTATTCACGCAACTTTTTGTTATCCATAGAATCTGTATATGATATACGATGATTCAATTTCGTATATATTTTGTATTTTTGTAATTATAATTTCATATGCACTTATGTATACAAGCGGCCCAATGGAAGTTTGTTATAAATTTTTCATATGAATTACTTAAACCATATTAAGTAATTTTTAATAATTTGGTCATTATCAATTTTAACAATTTTAATTGTAATTACCATTTTATTAAAAAGGAAGTGTGTGGTATTCTTCGTTTATATATCAGTATAATCACAATAAAGTTTTACATTTAATAAATTATGATTGTCAAATTTAACAACTTTAATTGTCATTTTAATTTATTAAGTGGAATTTTGATTTATGATTCGATTTGTTTCTGCCCAACAGTGATGCAAATTGATTTTCATGGAACAACTATTTTGTCTAAAGCCTAAACTGAAATTTTTTTTTACTTTTATTATTGATTTCAGTTTGATTAAGTATTATCCCTCCTAGTTGTTTAGTTCTATTATGTTATTTGTGATATTTTAGTTTGCGTATCACTATAATGTTTATATTTAATAAATATTAACGATGTCAATTTGAACAACTTTAATTGACATTATAGTTTATTTAATAGAATTGCTTCATAGACTTCAATTTATTTCTGCCCAACGGTGATATAAATTGAAAATGTGAATAAGTTTATGTTAAAACTGAAATTTTATTTGGCGTTTTTATTATTCATTTCAGTTTAATTATATCACGTTATGTGAATTTTAGGCGACTATAATAACCACCTCTATTTTTCATGAATTTTGTATAGCATTGAATAAAATTAAAAATTTTAACTTGGAAAGAACAAATTGATATCTGTCTTGGTTATTGAAAATTAATTGGACCAGACATTATGAATAGGCACAAGATGCAATTATAGATAAAAACAGCAATATGAAATACTAATTTTGCTAAATTATATCTCAAATTTGATGAGGTCATAACCAAGCTTGGATTTAAAGAAAATATTATAAATCAATGTATATATCTCAGGGTTAATGGGAGTAAACTTATCATTCTCATTTTGTATTTAGATGATATTTATGAGTCACTAAGAAATTCACATCATCTTATTTATTTAAGCTTGTTTGATGATTAATTCTATGAAAGAGTATTAAGCAGTCTATAATGACATCTTTCATTATGCAAGCATAATTTGTGACATATTGCAGAGTCACTTATTTTATTTTTATAATAACTTGACTGTTTTTTTTTGTGTTTTAAGAACAACAAATCAAGTGACGTTTAATGGATCGACATTAAATATCTTGTTGTTAAAGACAAAGTCGAAGATGATATTATATTAATACAACATATTAATTCGAAAGCTATGCTAACTAATTATCTCACTAAAGAATCGCCACCCGTTTTTTTCGGCATGGATCTGGTTGCTAATTATGATTTTGTTGTATTGAATTATGCATTAAGTTATGATATGAAGCTTCAATTATGACTTTGACTTTGGATTTATGAAATTTGCTTATTCTTTATATTGCGCATTATGTTTAATTTAAGCAAATTTACTTAAGTGGATCAAATGAATCGTATTAACCATTTGTTGGAAAGAATACCACTTCTATTGTCACACCCCGTATTCGAAGTACGAGGCGTGAGGTGAAACGGTATCTTTCGCATCCATCCGACGGTCCGTCAACCTACGCCACAAGATATAAAAGCAAACGGAGTCAGCTACAAAGCCAAGTAACCGGTTATTTAACGACGCAGCTTCTCTATACTTAATTAATATAACCAAAGGTCAACCGATCGGATTAATCCACACATCAATATCAAATAAACAAAATGTAATTCACAGAGATCAACGGGTCTAGATTATCTCAAATCAGTTTCTCATATCACTTTCCCTTATGCGCGAATCCCTCTCAAGGCGATTCCGCTTCATATTCCATATCACTTCATATTTCAAAACATATTTCATATCAAAACAAATCAAAGACCCGTTGACTCGTAAAGTACATCAGCCACAATTCTCATATATCAATTCAATCAAAACCAAACGATAATATCAAATCAATCAATCAATACGAAATTAAATATAGAGAAGTCCGGTTACCTGACTGAGCGAATCAGATCACAATCAAATCAGATCAACTATTTGATCGACTGCGACGTAGTGCTAGAATTCCAATCGGTCGGACGGATCAAACGATCAGATAGCAAGGTGGTGACTGAGAGAGATCAAAGAATGAGTCGAGACTCGCCGGCTGGCCCGAAGCTTAGCGGGTCGGACTCGAAGCGGATTTAGGGTTTGGGTCGGGTTAGGGTTTTGAGGAGGTTTTTGGAGGAAAGAGGTGCTGCAAGTAAGTGGGGGTGGTCGACTGAGCTTGGATCGGTGGAGAAGAGGAGAGGCGGAGCTTCTCCGGTGGTGGGGGCGGCCAAACCCGAGAGGAAAAGAGAAGGGAAGAGAGGAGGCCGATTTCGGGCGGAGAAGAGAGGGTGAGGAGGGGTGGCGGGTCGGGTTCAGGGGTGCTCGGCGGCTCGAGGCACGCCGGTGGTGGCCGCAGCGGAGCAGGGAGGTGGATGGGTGCCTTATGTGGAGTGAAAGAGAGAGAAGAGTGAGGGTTCGGGAGAGAAGGGAAAATGGGGGAGCGAGGGATGGGGGGTCACGGATAGGGAATAAATCCCCTTTTTTTTTTTGTTTGGTACGGGAGTTCACATCTATAATTAATAGGGATCAAATAACTGTTATAGTTATTTCAATTATATTAGTTTAGTTTGGTATTTCTAACTGAACAAGGTTTAAGTTTATGTTGGCCAATTCTGAATTTGTGTTTTATTATGATGATTCAATATAGGTCAAGTGGGAGAATGTTAGAGTTTTTATGTGGCCTATATTAATTAATTGTGAACCAAGTTCATTTATGAAATTTAATTAAAGGGTGCATCAAAATTTGATGGAAATTCTAATAGACCAGATCATTTATACTTGATCCCTTTTATTGCCTCAGCATTAAATACTCTCTAATCTGAAAATTAAAGGTAATCTTTCTCTTAATTTAGCCCTTAAGAAAATTCAGAATAAGAAGAGAGAAAACGCCATTATTGATCATCGTTAGGGCTGAGAAAAACTCAAAGAAGATCGGTACTTATGGTTCCGCCTAACTACTAATGATTTCTGCTATTCAATTTTGTGAGTTCTCAACTTATAAATTTTTATTTTACATGAAATACGTGATCTTGGTTGTTAATCATGAAATATTATTACGATCAAATATTTTTACGTCTTTCATTAGCTACCTTGGCTTTGACAGTTTAAGTTCTTATATAAAAGGAACAAAAAGGTAGCTTCCTCCCGAAAATATGGAAAGAGCTCTTATAAATGCGTTAGTTTGAGTTATTATGAGAACTTAAATAAATATCTAATAGGACAACTTAAAAGAACCGTGTTTTATATTATAAGACAGTACATGGGAGATGATAAATTTGATATTCAGTATCAGTTAAAATTTATTAAAGATCAATCTGTACCCCTAAAATTACAAAAAAAAATAAAATACTAACAATAAAGAGGATTATAATGAGTTTAGTTTGGATTTCATTTGATTTGGGTCAATTTAGAATTTTTATCAATTTGGAGTTTAGATGAATTTTTAGTTCAGACTGTTTAAATTTCGAGTCCTTCATTTTCGAAGTTTCATGAATTAGATGGTTTTGAATTTGAACTGATTTAAATCTCCGAAGTTATTTCAGTTTTGGAAATTACTACAACCTAGGAAGCCAAACGGTTTTTGTTGTATTTAGAGTCTTGTTATTTAGGAAAATTATTTTTTTCGGTTGTGCTATTACGCTCAAAAATCAAAATTGAAGTAGAATCAAGTACGATTTTATACCTAGACTAACTCGACATATATGGTCATTGTGGTGATGATTGCATTCGTCGTTCCTTAATAAATTTTATTTGGAACTAGTATTTAATTATTTTTTGAGTTAGACCAAATAATGAATTGGTTTATTAGATTGAGGAATTTCGGTTAACATTAGCTTGAATTTTGAATTACTATGCCTTACTCAGAAGAGGTAAGAACGAAAAAAGAGTTACCCTCGAAAGAAAAGAAAAAGGAAGATTTATCACGCGAATTGATTTCCATAGTTCGTTGAAGGTTGGAAATTTCACACGATTTGATCCACGATTGATCAGAGGAGAGAAAAAGAGGGAGGAGAAGTGGATTCAATGAGAGCGACGAATTCTCACCAAATTTTAATGTTTTTGGCGAGTTGTATCTGATTTGGATCTCGTAAAATCCCGTGAAGTCATTTCTTATCCTCCGTACGTGCTCTTCTCTTCCAATTGTATTTATTCACGATTTTGAATTCTATTTTCAAATCATATGTGCTTGTACCAAGTTATCTAAAAAAAAATCGGCTCTGCTTACCCTGTTTCAAAAAACTTCAGTTCGTTTTTAATTTCCAGCCGGAGTACTGTCATGCTGTTTTAACTGAAATTAATTGAGGTTGTCAATAGTCCCTTAGATTAATGTGTCCGCTTTTTCATGATTATTTATAAACTTAGATTGTTTGAATACCACAATATATTTGTATATCAAATTAGGAAAAGATTTTTCTTAGTTTTCTGATCTTCTTTTTATTTGTAAAATGGGCAAGGCTGATCCAAACGTCTGAGTGCAAGTTAAATTCAGAGAAAAAGAAAAACAAGAAGTAGAAGAAGAAGCAACTGCTGCAGTAACGCCTGAAGAAAAACAAGTTAAATCCGACGGTAACTCTAACGCCTGGAAGCCCACAGTAAGTGGAGTTGATCTAAGAGTTGTCAAAAGTAACAGAAGTAGAACAATCAATAACGCCATAAGCATAGCAGAGGAGACCTTAAGAATTAGACTTCCACTTCATATTGTAGAAGAAACCCTCTGATCAATTTCTAAACACCCAAACACCTAACATGAGGCTTCTTATTATATATATATTTCCTTCCTTCAAATGTTGTCATCATGTTTTGGTAAGTGGACTGACATAGCAGGTCCTCCTCTCGCTGATTGGGGAAAAAAGGAGAAAAAATAAGGTAATTTAATGGTTTTCTTTCTTCTACTTGTTTTCTTCTTGATTATCTTTTTCACAATATTATTCAGATGAAAAAAAATAAAATTATAAATCTTGGATTTTGCATTTTCGTAATAAGTTGTGTATCGAATTTTAAAATTTTAGTACTTGATTTGTTTCTCATCAAACATTTTCCAACTCGCTACATTTAAAGTATGATTAACCAATGTTCAGCTTTAAATTTTAAATTGGACTAATTTCTATATAATCAAGCTTAAATATCATAATATATGGTTGTAGCATATATTAAGTATAGGTTAAGCTTGAAACATCGATCTTTGAATCTAAGCGCTTCAGATCACCTTTTTCGGACTTGCCAATTCTCTTCCAACATCTGGACAACGGTCACTCTGCAATTTAAATTGCCGATTCCGAGACAAATATCATCGGTGTCGTTTGGGATGGTTAGGAATAGGGTAGGAATAGCATAAATTTAGGAAAAAATACTATTCACGGGAATTGGAGGAATTGACTATTCCGGGAATTAGAAATGTTGTTTGGATGGTGAGTTTAGGAATAGCGTTGGGAAGTGTGAAAAAGTAGAGAGAAAAGTGTTGTTGGGAAGAGTGTTATTGAAAATTGTGTTAGGAATGGAATTGGCTATTCCAAAACCGTTTGGATGAAAAATTTAGAAATTGACTATTTATGAATTGGCCTATTCCACTCATCCCAAACGAGCCCATCGACAGCAGAAATGTGGTTGGAAAATAGAAAGTTGCTAAACATTGGCAGCCAGAACTTGTGGGATATGGTTTGGGGCGCAACCTGTTGGACACTCTGGAAACATAGATGCAGAGTAATTTTCGATGGTGACTCTCCAGCATTACACAAAGTGCTCTTTGACATTGAGATCAATGTTAGAAATTGGTTCATTTTGAATACCACTTATTTAGCAACCTGTTATTTGTGTTTGCTCCTTACCAGTATCTGCTCTGCTCTGAATTTTGCTTGTAATTAGTTATTAGGGCCTTGTAAAAACTCTTTTTAATTTACTTTAAATGCCTTCGGGAAAAAAAATCTAAGCGTTGAATTGGTCATTTAAATTTAATTTGGGATTTTAGAAATAAAATTTACATGACTGATTGAACTAGAATTTTGTAAGCGTTCAATCGGCCATTTAAGTCCTACGGGCTGTAATTTAGAAAGTTTAGAAGAGTATATACTATACTAGATTCCATTTGTATTAAAAGTAGATAGCATTGGTACTTAGTGGGAGATAATAATTGAGTTAATGCGATCATGTAATCAGTAGTTAAGAAGACTATATATATCCGAGATTCCACTTTCATTCATCTGTAATTTATTTCATTTGGATCTAGCTAGATATGTTTGTTGCTGACCATTTTTTATTTTAATGACAGCCCGTAGGCACCAACCAAACTTCTTAGCTAGCTAGGCTTTGACATTTTAAATTAGGATAGTTTCTTTCTTTTTTTAAAAAAAAAAACTTCTTTTTAGGTTGTTTTGTTTTTTCTCTCTTCTCCAAGACATGCCACATGCAGGCTTTCCTAAAAGAATAATTGCAACTTCCTCTGAAAAAAAATGGCAAAGAGCTTTTTTATAATGCGTTGCTTTTGAAGTTAAAAGTTAAATTTGAGGCGATCATGAGGCTTGGTTTAACGCAACATGTAGAAGTTGACTCCAGGTTTCTACGCACCCGATTTCATGTGCGCTATTTGGATAATCCAATTGTTTTGATAAATATTAAATGGGATGATTTAAAAAAGAACCACGTGAGCTAATAATGTAAGACATGCACTATTCGTTAATGTAGTTGTCCTGCCCCCGCTAAGGTATATATAACCAGGCACGCTGTAGCATTAGATAAAATTTATAAAAGACGGATATATCTGATTACTACTCAAAATGTATTAAAAATAAGCTAACAATTAAAAGGATTTAGACTGGGTATAATTTGGAAATATTGAGCTTTTGTCGAATCCCAGCCTTTGCAGCTGGGTTGGGTGTGTGACCCTTCGGGCAAACTTTCAACAAATGTTCTTACAAAATCGTGCATGCATGTGCACTCTATTTTGGTCAAAACCAGCAAAGGCATAAATAACAGTGGTAAACATCATTTAAAAAAAATGGCCAACTGGCCTTTAAAACAAACATTTGGTAAAAGAAATTGGAATAATTAGATATATGCCACCATAATCAGAGATATACCACTCTTAAACTATAAATTAGTTTTTTATGTCAATATATATAATGGTTAGATTAGTTTTGTGCCATTTTTTTTGTCAAAAATTAGAGATATGTCACTATGTTATCCGTACTCCATATATGCAGGAGTATCGGTACGGGTATGTCTCCAGTACAACACCGGTACAAATCGGATATGCCACGTGGTACCCAGAGACCGTATTATAGAAAAATATCATCTTATAAAGTAAATTATAATTAGGAAAAGACATTCAAAAATATCAAGCAATGCTTATATAGTGAAACGCTTAAAAATAACAAAAAAAAAAACAGTCTAAATTTAAAGAACTATTAAAAATATTTAAAAATATAAAGTAGCAAGAAAAATAGATCAATAAATTTCTTGTAATTTCATATGAGCACGCATAAAAAATTATTCAAAAAGGATTTGGAGAGGGTGCTTAACAATGAAACAAAAGAACTTAATTTATGAAAATTTGTTGATTGTGTAAAAAAAAAAAAAGGAAAGTTGAGGGACTCAATATAAATATACAATAAACTAAGGGGTGTTATAAGTGCAATCCCTAATTTGTAATCCCCTGTCATCCCAACTAAAAATGGAAAGGATGTTGGAAGCACCATTTCTATTTTGGGCGCTGCTCACTCTTCTCTCTTCACTAATTGATCCCTTATTATAACAATCTGATCCCTTACTATACAATCTGATCTCTTATTAAAACAATCTGATCCCTTATTATACAATCTGATCTTTTATTATAACAATCTGATCCCTTATTATACAATCTGATCCTTTATTATAACAATCTGATCCCTTTTTATATAATTTGATCTCTTATTATAACAATATGATCCCTTATAATACAATTTGATCTCTTATAATACAATCTGATCTTTTATTATAACAATCTGATCCCTTATTATACAATCTGATCACTTATTATAACAATCTTATCCTTTATTATACAATCTGATCATTTATGATTTTAAAATGATCCCTTATAGTAACAATATGATCTGATCATTTATATTTGTAAGATAATTCCATATTTTAACAATCTCATCATTTATATTATTAAGATAATCCCTTATTATAACAATATAATCTGATCATTTATATTTATAAGATGATCCCTTATTATAACAATCTGATCATTTCTGCGTATTGGTTGATTACTTATTACAACATCTTCAGACCAGAAATGATGAAGGGAGGTCGGGAGAAGGCCGAATGGAGGTCAGAGGGAGGATGAATGAAGGGAGGTTGGAGAAGAGGAAGTCAGAGAAAGGGAGATCGGAGGTTGGAGGGAGGAAGGCGGAGGTCGGAGGAGATTGGATGGAGGGAGGGAGAGAGGCCGGAGATCGATGGTCGGAGGGAGAGGGAAGTCGAAGGAAGAAGGAGGTCGGAGGTGGAATGGAGAGGGAGGTCGGAGGGAGAGGGAGGTCGGAGGTAGGACAGAGAGGGAGGTCGGAGGTGGTATGGTGAGGGAGAGGGAGGTCGGAGGTAGGACGGAGAAGGAGGTCGGAGGTGGGATGGAGAGGGAGAAGGAGGTCGGAGGTGGGACGAAGAAGGAGGGAGAGGGAGAGAGAGTCTAGATGTTATAGGTGAGAGAGGGAGAGGGAGAGAGTGTTTGAGTGTTATAGGTTGGAGGGAGCTCAGAGAGGGGAAGGATTACACGGGATGACAGTTTAGGGGATTCCCTCAAGTAATTCCCAATTCCCTTGTCCTTGCACTTGCGCTGCCTCCTTTTTATTTCTTTGTTTGGTTTCCAATAGCACAACATTTTTTGTGTTCATGTTGTAGGTTTAATAGTTGTGTATACAAACTCGTCACACATAAAATAAAGAAGGCGACGCATACGATCGAACACGTTCACATGGAGTTCTTTTTGTCTACTTATTTCCTGTATTCTACGTTACCCTGGTTCGGCCAGATTGGAGGCGAACCAGCACCGAGTGCGAACCGGGTGCGAACCGGGTGCGGGTTCGGCATCGGTTCGGCACCGGTTCTCACCGGAAGTGCCACGTGGCGCACCCAATCGAACCCATGTCGCACCCAAGTATTTTAATCATATCGGAGATGGAAGGAATCGCCGGAATCGTGAACGAGTCAACGAATGATACACGTATTGTATGGAATCGAGCGATACGAACGATACAGTAGTCAGTAGTGAAAATGTGAATGGGAAAAGGAAGGGGAGAAACCGACATGTGGGACCCTTATTAAATGGATATGAAATGGGCTCAAGTGGGCTTTACCCCTCTATCTGTCTTTTTCTTATTTCAGGTTTCAGCTAGAGATGATACGTTGAAGATACTAAATAATGATTATATCAATTAACTTATAGATATTTATATTACATGATACATATTATTAATTAATAATGATTATACTAATTATAATATTTATATACAATATAATTAAGAAAAAATAAAAATATATATATATATATATATATATATATATATATCGCTGCACCCGAACCGGAAATTTTTGAAAATTTTCGAACCGCCGCACCCGAATTGCACCGGGTGCGGTTCTCGAACCCGAACCCATGCAACATAGCCTGTATTGGATCCCGATCATCTTTTTGTTTTGTCGCCTGGTTGGTTGCAAGAAGATTTGTATTAAACAATTTATGCATAAAAGTATGCAAATCCGCTAGAAACGATCCAACAGCTACTCACATGGGAGCTTTTTTTGTTTTTACCTATTTTATGTATAGATCATGTATATCTTTTTCTGTGCTAGGTTGCAAGAGATATCTATATTACCTGCTTTGTACAGAAAAGTATGAAAATCCACCACAAAAGATCTAGTTGTCAAGCAGGGCCACCTGTCAGCCACACATGATGCTGACGTCATCATAGTTAGGGGAGAAAAGTTCCCTACAAATGAAGTATTTTTTGACAGCAATAATAATAATAATAGTAGCAATAGATTATACATTATTATGACTAATTATGTGAGTATAATTAATATAGATCCAGGGCGGAGTCAGAATTTTATTATAGGGTACAATTGTTTACAATTATTAACTCATTACAACTTTTGTTCAAAAGAAAACAATAAAATATAAAGCTCGATAGTTATAAAATGAAATTACTTAATTATCATTATCCCACATATTCTCTCATCCCTCATTCCTATAGTGTCTCATTAATTGCCTCATTAATGTAAGTAATCCAGAGCTCATCCTCATCGTTTCTTTTATTCCTCAATAACGTGTCATTAACTGCCTCATTAATGCAATTAATTTAGCGCTCATCCTCATCTCCTCTTTCCTTCCCTCTCATCCCCATTTCATTTTTCTCTGTCGTTAACTCATGCTGATCCCCTCCCCCAACTAGAACAATTAGGTTTACTAACAAGCACAATTCGTTTTACCAATTAAAACAATTAGGTTTATTAACTAGAACAATTATGTATACTAATAGTTCTAAAAAACTAAGTATTTTAATTATGAAAATTATTTGTTCTAATTCATAACCTAATTGTTCTAGTTAATGTTCTGAAAAACTAATTGTTCAAGTTTTGAAAACTAATTGTTCTAGATTCAGAACCTAAATGTTCTAGTTCAGAATCTAATTGTTCTAGTTAATATGTTCTGGAAAACTAATTGTTCTAATTATGAAAACTAATTGTTCTAGAGAACTTTTTCACTTGGACAGAGGAATTGTTATTCAGATCCTAACTGTTTTGGAAAAAAAAAAACTAATTGTTCTAGTTCAAAATTGTTCTAGTTTTGTGCTGTGTGGGGGTTCACAGGAGATGAGGAAAGCATAAACAATAGTAATTAGCATGGGAAGGGGGGGATGAATGAGCAAAAATAGAAACTCCAGGGTATGCGAGGATGAGCGCAAAAATAAAAAATTCAGGGGATGAGAGGATGAGCACAAAAATAGAAAGGTAGTTAAAACTTAATTAATCATATTTCCAAAATAAAAACGTGTTTTTCCAGGGTGTGATGGGATGAGGATTTATTAGAGATGATCCTTAATAGTCCCGGTTACAAAAACAATAGCATACACTACAAACTTATTGTTGTATACGCTTAAAGGGTGTCATTGTATTTATTTGAGAATATCTAGGGTAAAATAGCCAGTTAAAAATGCGTGAAAATTGAAAATGGGAGATTGTGTTTCCTCTACGATCTTAAGAAGCTATATTTAATATATTTTAGCGTAGCAAGAGTTATAAAGATGTTGTTGTGACATGTTACACTAAAATTAACCACTAATACAATGTCTCTATTGCTTATAACTCTGATTTAGACCAATATAAGGGTGCAAGATATTTGTGTGTACATTCAATTAAACCAAGTTATCTAATAGCACTTACCTAACATCCCAAATATTAGGGGGGCCAGGCCCCTTCATCCCTACTGGCTATGCCCTGTATAGATCATACATTATAATATATACACGCTATAATGATTAATAATTTACATAATATATATATCGTCGTATTCGTACCGAAGGTTTTTAAAATTTTCATACTGTCAAACATGTACCGTATCCGGTATGGTACTTGTACCCATATCCATGCAACATAGGCCACTATAATTAGTGATATGCCACTCTTAACTTTTTAAAAATATCCAAATTACCCACAACAGAAATAAAAATCTATTGACACGAAATCGATATAAATAATTTAAAATTTAGACATTTTTTAAATTTTTAGATTTTTTATTTTAAAATTTAAATTTGAAACTTGATTTTTTTTATTTCTCTTGTTGATAGAATAAAACGAATTATTTATTTTGTGATGATGTATTTTTAATTTTAATTTTTATAGAGACATATTTCTGATTTTAGTGTTTTATAGTGGCATATTTAAAAGGGCAGAATGGTCAAATTAATTGATCGATGACATAAATTTAATTTTATTATTTAGAGATGACTTAAAATTTAGGCAAAATTAGATATAACCCCTCTAATCTTCTCTAACTGGAAATAACCTCATGTAATCTCTAAAACTGGAAATAACCCCTCTAATCATGTATATAATGTATATAACCCCTTTTAGTCATTTTCTCAATTGAAAAAATCAAACACATAATTTTATGACAGAAATACCCTTTTCTTTTCATCTCCCTCCTCGAGCATACTCGCCCAATTCTTTTTCATTTAACGATTTTCAGAATTTCATATTGTTCCCCTATTTTATTTCTCCTTCGAGGCAGTAGTTGAGATGTGAAGGAGAAATGGTAGTTGCTAGAAATTTTGGACTCTTACACCTATTACTATTTCTTTTGTGTTTTCATCAATAATCCATCGTTACTTTATATTTCAAGTTTTTTTATACGGGCTGCCCTAGTTGTTCAAATGTATTATTGAGAATCTCAATATGTAATTCGTTAATTAGCTAATGATTCCTATGTTCTTGAACCGAAAAAAAATTTAATCGGCTATATATTCATAGTCTTTGATTCTTTGCTCCATGATAGCCCATCCTATCAACATGTTTGGATATTCCTCTCCCTTCTGAATTACGGAACCTAGGCCGAGCCAGGTTCCTTTTTCCTCTCAGACCAAACCCAGCCTTTTCTTCTCTAGTTTATTGGGATTTCAATTTTTGTTAATTTTTTGAACGAGAGAGGATCTTGCTCTAAGGGGGCGCCAACACAGATGTACTTTTTTCAACTAGCTGCATCTGGTTCTCAAAGATTTTCATTTTCAACGGAGAATTAAAATTTTACTGGGGGTATTTTTGTCTTTATCTTTAAACATTGAATTTTTTTTATTTGAAAAATGATTGAAATTAACAAAAAGGGGTTTATATCCTTGATATTTATGATTGTAGAGGTTATATCCGATTTTAAAAAATTGTAGGGGTTATATAGGTTGAAGAAGATTGGAGGGGTTAAATCCAATTTTGCCTAAAATTTACTTGTCATTTAGTTAATTAGTTATGGCATACCTCTAATTTTAAATTTTTATAAATTAGATTTTTACGGTGACATAAATGTAAATCCCCTAAAAAATAAAATCAGTTCAGTGTAGTACAAGTTAGAGAGGATGTGTGCAAAAAGAAAAGCAAAGGGACATCAAATTCGGTCGTACGGTATTTGGGCCCATGAAGTTGGCTCTCTTCCTCGTCCAAAATTATAGTTGAATACTGGACAGGTTATACTTATCCTGTTTCAAAACTTCACTACATTTTTTATTTCCAGCCGAAGTACAGTACGATTATGCTATTTTAACATGAAATTGAGGTTGGCAAATAATGAGGTTCTAGTGTCTTAATTTTTTGGCGTCTTTGTTGAAAAAGTTTATTGACTTACATATATAGTTCGTGTAACTGTTTCCTATTTCTTTTTTCTTAAACCATTTTAGAGAAACAAATGTATGGCTACTTGACCAAATTTTACATTTTTTATTGCGAATGTACTTCTTTTTTCCACAAAGAAAGAGGTCCTACATTAACAAAAATGAAATATAAAATAAGGGTACAACAAAAGCTAATCAAACAATTTGACAGTTGGTGAATGAGTATAATCATCGCATTGCCTCACATGGCGTACAATGTTTCGTGGATCAGCCTTGCCCCCAGTCTTGCAGTTAAAATGAGGGGGTGTATGGTAGCATGCATCGATTGACGCAGCACGGTAGCATGACGGGTTTTGGATATTCCAACCCTTAATTGAGCTTTGCAAATACCATGGCTTGATGCCAGCAAGACCGTAACTCACGTAACCAAATGTAGATCCGGCACTAGTCACGAGTACATCTGAGAAACTCAACAACCAGATTTCTGCCATTGCCTTGTAGTTGTGGAATTTCTTCTCAGTTTGTTGTTTCTCTTCATGTGATGGCTGATACACACTGATCATCTCACCCGCTGTAGTTGGGTGCACAAAATACAAGTTGTGTAGTCTTTCATAGATCTCTCCATACAATGAAACCAGAAGAACAGTTTTTGCAGTTGCTTCTGCTGATGTTGAAGGAGATATTTGAGATTGGTTGAGATTTACACCAGGCAGTATCAATTCTTGTTGTGTACATCTGACAATTTGTTCATAGGATTTCTCAGCTGAGATTGGAGCCCAGTCAAAAATTCTTACTTGAATACCAATTCTCTCCTTTGATTTGGCCAAGTAAGAGTTGTGGTATCTCATAATCATGCCCCAGACAGTGTTACTTGGGTGGAGGAGGTATCGTCCAAGGTGGTGAAATACCGTCTCCTTCAAAGGAAACATCTGTTCCAATTCCTCAGCGTATTTTGGTATGAGAAACAACCCTGGTATAATATATTGATTTGTTTTTAGTAGAACCCAATTGATCTTACTAATTACTTCTTGGTCATCATCACAATAGAATCGTACATGCAAGTGGTTTTCACGCATATCATGCAACAAGTGCATATAAAGAGAAGAAGGCAATGATGACGGAGGAGCCTTGGGGTCAGTGTTGATCATATTTTTTTCAACTAGGTAACCATAACTATTTTGGGAATCCTTATTGTGCTTTTCTAACCCTTGGATGGGGAAATTCGATGGCAAGTTCCACGTCGTCCCAGGAAAAGGTTCACATAATAAATCGATCATATCTTCTGACTGGTGTATCAACATTACCCTGTTAGTTAAAAGAGCGTAGAGAAATGTGGCAGCGAGTGACAACATCCGATTGCCTATACCGTCGTATGGGCTCCAAACAACATAATTGCACTCTAGTTCAGTACTATGGTTTAATTTTATTTGTTCAACTGCTTTCTGATAAAGTGGGGTGTTAGGAGCACATTTTTTGTGTAGAACTTCGTACTTGCGTAATTTTGAGAGCAAATAAGAAGATATGACATGACTTGAGGATTTGCGGTAAAGCATGATTTGATACCGGCTTAGGCAGGATTGTTCATCAAAGTCGGGAGATAGCAATCCGCCTAGAAATCTGTCGTTTGGTATTACTGCTGCCGCTGTTGGCTCTGTTAAACCTATGATATTTTGCACGACAATGTGGGAGTTAAAAAAAAAATTATGCTTTAAAACAGCGGAATGTGTGCAATATAGAGGAATGAGGATGTTAACCCAATAATGATACCAGAATGATGCTAATGAATTCACAAGTACATTAAGCAAACTAAATCTCTAATGATTTATATAAGGAAAACAAGAAAAATGCTCTAAAAACTACAACAAGAGCCAGTAATTAAGTGGAAGAATGAGATAACTCCAGTAATTCCTTTAAAACTCACTGATATAGTGTAAAAAAGTAGTGCTGAAATTAAATTGTATGTTGGCGTTTCAAACTCTATTTCGGTACTAATTTCCTGTCACTATTCCAAAACTTCATTCCGTGTTTAGCACCAGCCAAAATAGAGCACTATTCCTCTGTTCAGTTAGAAATAAAGTTGCCCAATAGTCCCTTAGATTAATGTGTTCATTTGTTCATAATTATGTACAAACTTCCCCCCCTTCTTTTTGCACTTCGTAATTGTATCAAATAAGGTGGAGGTTTTCCTTTACTGAATTTTTGTATTTGTAAAAAGGTAAGGTAGGTTATTACCTCCAACAGTAACTCTAACATCTGGAAGCCCAAGTCGATCTCTTGGAGTTGTCAAAGCCAGAATTAGAACAATTATTAAAGCCAGAAGGAATAGCAGAAGCTTTGAGGCAAAAGAGCTAGATTTACTCTTCATTATATATGAACTCTTTGATCAAATTCCAAACACCTAACAGGAGCCTCCTTAGTCCTAACTATATACATCTAGGCTTCCTTCAAAAGTTGGCATAATGTTTTAGTACATCGACTTACATGGCAGGTCCTCCTCTGCTAATTTGAAAATAAAAACAAAAGTTTACATAATGATTTTCTTTTATTTTACTTGTTTCTTCGAGTATATCGTTCACAATATTATTCCAATGTAAAATTAAAATAATATTCTTGCAATTTATTAATAAGTTATGTATCATATATTCATATTTGAACTAATGTACGTAGTAGTTGTTTTGTTATGCATCAAAAGTACATGACCAGACACCAGTTATCAATCAAATTATATGAATTAATGTTGTCAAAAGTATAAGCTTAGATTGGCAGTATATGACAATTTTTTTAAGCCAGGTGATAAAAATATTGTATGTCATTCTTCCATTATTTTTTAATTATGTACTTTTTCCCCCTTCGAAATTGTACAAATCACATATTTTCTTCAAAACATAAAAGCTCTCATCTTTATCTTGTTGCAACTTTTGAAATATAAATATTCTCAATAAAAATTTAAAATATTACATTTTCTTCTTAAACATAAAAATCCCATTGTTCTTATAAAATTTCAAAATTACATATTTTTCCCTTCAAAATTAATCACAAATACCATATAATAGAAGCGTACATGTAAGAGCTTTTATTATTTTGAAGGATTAATATGATATTTACAAATTTTGATGAAAATATGTGTAATTTCAAAAGTTTAGGAAAGTATATACGAGATTCCAATTATATTTTAAGTAGATTGCTATGTGATTTTTTTTCCTTCTCGATTTTAAATTTTACTTAAATTAACAAAGTCATTCAGTTTAATTGCAAAAAGAAATTGAATTCTTGATTTCTTATAAGTCAGTATATTGCTACTACTGTAAGTTAATAGGTCATATGATTATCTCTAACTGTTTTTCTACTATTTTACAAAACCTACCTTTATTCTCTCCATTTTTGGCATGAAATTTTCGGTTTTAAGAAGCTATACCTGTACAATATTTCGTTAGTTTCAATGATCACCGTTAATCATTTGACGAGGAATGACAAAGCATCGATCTTCAATTTTATTATTGTTTTCTTTTGTAAACAAATTTTATTTGCAAATGGGCAATGCGCTGGTTGCTGCGAAATTAACGGCTCACTGTTTAAATTTCATTAATGACTGTCACAAACAGGGAAAAAAATGAGAGTCTGGTGACATAAAGTTTGATTTTACAGTATAAAGTTAATTGATAAGAACTTTAACTTGTTTCATTTTGATCTCTTCACAAGGAGTTTTGTTTTGCTAACTAACTTTCTTAGCTAGCTTGGCGTCGACTTTGTTTTTTTTTTTTGTTTTCTTTAAGTTTCTTCTTTTTTTTCCCTTTTTTTTTTTTTTTTTTTTTTTTTTTTTGCTCTCTTTTCCTAATGGCATCCACTTGTGTCAATCAATTCTAAAAAAAACAATAAACAAACAAACAAATGTAGCTTCTTCCCGAAAATTTGGAAAGCGCTTTATAAATGCGTTAGTTTGAAGGCAAAGCTAAATTTAAAGTTGACCGTATGAGGCTCGGTTTAAGGCAACAAGTTAGAGTTGATTCCCTAATTTTTTTACGCACATGATTTCATGTGAGCTATTTGGATATTCCAACTGTTTGATAATTGTACAGGATGATTTCAATGAACAATGTTCAATAAAATAAGAAAGTTTATGGGAGGCAGTTAGTTCGAATTTTAGCAAAATGGTGCATGGTTATATTTATTGTTTGGTATCTGAAAGTAAAAAATTGATCCAGAAAAGTAATTTGGTTTATTATCGCCTTTAAAAGTAGGAAAAATTAGCCGTATACCCCTCAAATCTTCTTCAATCAGCCATATATCCTTCTCTTTTTAAATATTAGCCATATATTCCTTCAAACATCCTTATTGTTGCTATTTACTCTTTTTAGTAATTTTAATTATAAATTAATTCTGAAAATTCAGTTTTTAAAATTTAAGACCATAATACCCCTGATTTTTGTTCTCAGGATTCGGTCGGTTTCAAGCGGCCTAAACTAATGTAGATGCTTCAATAATGAATTACGAAATTTTATTTTTTTGCTAAAAAATTACATGAGCGTATTTTGTCTATGTAAGAAAAAACATCTCATGATTTTTTTTTTTTTTTTATTGTCCATGTTTGAGGATGAAGACGTTGAAGGCAACACCTAAAATTGGATCAATCAGCTTTTAATAGGCTTTGGATATGCAATTGAGAAGCATATGAAATAACATATTCTCAACTTAATGTTAACTAAAATAAGCATGCTTATTTTAAAAATTGCTTAAGCTCTTAGATAGGTTTTGTATCCTCGTTGCTGGTAAGAACAAGAGAACATGATATCAGTAGAACAAAACTTTGGAATTAGATGGAGATCTTTTCTTTTAGATATTGAACACAAGCTTCTGTAATTTCCGTAACTTTTGTTGGTTTAATTCAGGTATAGTTGTTAGTCACTTGCTTTAAATGTTCATACTTTTTATCATGTATAATAAAGATTCATATTAGAAATATTCATTATAAACGTATCTTTGTCTATACAAAGAATTGGGATATATGATCATTTAAGAAATATTCATTATTACACTTTAATTTATTTCTTTCTATTTCATGATCAAACAAATCTTTCTAATGATTCTGAAACAGACCGAATTCAGAGAAAAAAAAAGCCAGGGGTATTATGGTCTAAAAATTAAAAAGATGAATTTTCAGAATCAATATATAATTAAAATTACTAAAAAGGTAAAAATGGTAAATAGCAACAATAAGGATGATTTGAGGATATATGGCTAATATTTCAAAAGAGAAGGATATGGCTGATTGAAGAAGATTCGAGGGGTACATGACTGAATTTTCCATAAAAGTAATATTATCTTTGTTATAATGGCCACTCACATTAATCCCAGACATTTCTAACTGAGAACCTTCATAACAGCGCGCACATATCAAACAAAAAAAAATGTAAATGAACCCAAATCTTAGGATAGTTGAGAAATCGACAAATTACTCGCCGTCCGTCTGTCGCCGAGGCGAAATTGATTTCATTTTTTAAATGGAAAGAGCATGCTTAGAAACGAATTCAAAAGAAATAAAACATTTTGCATTTATGAAAATAATATCGAAAAGTTAATAGAGGGAAAGGAGATATAGGGTTATTTTTGTCAATATAAAAAATTAGATATGGAGAGGGATGATTTAGTGGCAATTTTCTAATTTAATGGTATTCAAGGTGGCAATTTTCAATGGCTTAATTTTGAAGTGGCAAAATTTTTTGTTTTTCAACTTTAGAGTGTCATATATTTTATTTTCAATTATTATTGGTGTTGTTGTTATTTTGACAAAAAGTCAAATCGAATCGAATTTTAGAGTCATTTTGATTGGTTCTGATCCCAAACAAGTCACCTTTACTTGTAAAGTTGTGCATGTCTGTGCGCTCTATTTGGTCAAAGCAGCAAATGCATAAAACTTGGTAAAAGAAAATTTGGTTCAGTGTGGCACAAGCTAGACTCTAGAGAGGACATGAGCACAAGAGAAGCAAAGAGACCAAGGTTTTCAGTACCCTACCGGGCAGTGGCTGAAATCCGGTATTTTTTTTTAAAAAAAAAAAAAAAATTTCTGGTATCCGTAGGGTGTTGAAAACACTGAAAGAGACATCAAATTCGATCATACGTATATATGCGGCTTGGTTTGGATTATGATAGTATTTTTCTCCTCCTGTTATCTATAATGCATTATATGCATAGGCGGATTCGGTCAATTAATGAAAATGGAGAATAATATTTATATATGTGTATATAAAATGAACACATTTAATCACCGTAATATATAAAAATTATTTTATTATTGAGAACTTATAATTTAAAACTTCATAAAGCATAAATAATTATATATCATAGCCATGAATGATAACTGCCATCCCTTGCCATCGCTTAAACAAAGTCAACACATCAACAGACAAACTGAACTTATAGATAATCAAAGCGAACACATATAAATAAATAAGTTTTTTCATTCTTGTTCAGATTTTTATAGCATGTTCAACTTATTTGTTTTATACTCATATGTTTGTAAATGTTCACTTTGATCATTTATTTGTTCACCTTGTCTATTTTATGTGTTCATTTTGTTCAAGCGATGGCAAGAGATGACAAAATTGCAGATGACAGTAATCAATTTCCGTTACTTCAGCTCCTTGGTAGAATATATTAGACAAAAAGATATCAACAAAAAATTAAGGACGCCTAAACACTTGGGGCGTTTGGATCATCTAACCAACTAGTCTATGGATACCTTTTTACAAAAAAATTAGGCAAAATCGGATATAAACCCCTCTAATTTTCTCTAATCGGAAATAAACCCCTCCAATCTTTAAAATCAGATATAAACCCCTCTAATTATATATTCTCCTGACATAAATCTTTTTCATTAGTTTTAAGTATATTTTATGCAAAAATAACTAAATATTTAAATTTATGACCAAAATATCCCAAGTTGTCTGCCAATCTTCTCATCTCTTTCTCTACATTTTATGTTCTGCCAGCTTATCCTTTCTTCTCTGTGCGTTCTATCTCTGATTTCCCTTTTGTATTCTATCCCTCAAACAAGATAAGCATCAACCATAGTCACAACTAGACAAACAGTTAATGTATGCAAATTATTTTTTCATTAATTTGACTGGATAGTGGATGCACGTATTGAGTTATTTTGATCGATGTATGGAAGTTTCAACTTCACCATTCTTGGAGAATCAATAATCCCATCGCCATTAACCTAAGAGGAATCGCGCAGATGTGAACTTGTTCCTCTAACTTGCATATGCAAAGGAAAGACAAACAATGCACGGAACTCAGAAGAGCAATATTTTTATTTTTCCACTACAAAAGCAACCAAAAAGGGTGGAACAAAATGTCCATTAAATGCATTTTGGGATAGCTGTCCTTATTTAATTCAATTCAAATGTCTCGTTAGGAGAATAGGAGAGATTGTTCAACTTAGTTAGCAATTGAGAAAGAAAAAAAGAATTGATGATTTGGAAATTATTTTTTGATATCGTCAGAGTTTACCTGGAGAGGGGAGGAGAATTTTTCTGGGTTAAAGTACAGGATAGGGGTAATTTGGTAATGATATTTAAATTTTGATTTTTTTTATTTAAAATATGATAATTGAGAAGGGTTTATTTCCAAACAAAATAAAATTTGAAGGGTTTATATTCAATTTTACAGATTACAGGGATTTATTTCCGATTTGACAAGATTAGAGGGGTTTATATCCGATTTTGCCAAAAAATTAACTATTCTGTAAAACCATAACACTTCGTACAATCGATCAAAAGGAGCTTGGAACCTAACAACAAGTTCCAAGTACAACTAGTTGTTAGGTTCCAATATTTGTATAAAAGCTGTACTTGGAACCTAACTACTTTTTGTACAAAAAGCTGTACTTGAACCTCTAAATCTGGTGGCCTTTTTTACTGCAGTCTGATCTCCACGGCAAAGTGATCAATATTTGTATAGTATTATATAGCATGTTAGTGAGAAAAAAAAAAAAAAAATTTGGTGTGTATGCGCAAAACTCATCGCCATATCGAATGATATTGAGAGCTTACAGATTACATATATTTTTTGTATGCACAAGTACAGCTTCCCATTGTGCAGTGGACGCCCGTGGCTGCCTGGCTGGTGCCATGATAATCTCTTTACAATTTAATTTATACAAACATAATCAAAATTAATAATGCATCTCAGAAATTTTGGACAACTCACCTCATCTCTACCTATTTTTTCCCTCTTCAGCTATGTGAATACAACAACTTCAATAATAACTAAGAAATTTCATTTCCTAATCACAAAATTGTGGCTGCAATAATATTAGTTCTCCAGTGGGATCAATATCTTTGTGCTTCCAAAGCTAGACAACTGACAAAGATATAGCTGATGAACGTAGCTTGACACCATCATTTTCCCAGTTCATTTCCGGAGCAGTAGCACCAGCTATGTATGCCTACAAAACATAACAAATAATAGAATATTTAATTGAAAGATCAAAAAAAATAGCTGTACATGGATGGCACATCTAATGCACCGGCACCAAAAACACATTTCCTAATTATGTACCTTTTCTCAAACTAAATTAGAGGAGAGATGATACCTTGCCACTGTTAATTGCTGCCACTAGAGCAACATGTTGCTTGTCAACCCCGAACTCATAGAAATAATAGGTCCTACAATAAGTAAACGGCCTTCATTTTCATTTGCTTTAAACGTAGAAGTAATAACTAAAATGCACTTAACAATTTTTTATTTATTTTGAGAGTTAGGGACTGAAGCTTCTTACTTCAGTTTTTCCTCTGCCTTTACTTTAATAGCCCGGGCAGAGTACAAGCTTGCCCCGCCTATAAAAATAAACAAAAGAATACAGAAGTAGTCCTGTAGAAAAGTCTACTTTGACTGATTACATAACCTTAACAAGAAAATATTACTCATTCTAATTAGCCATAAAAGTTACATGGAAAATGAAGCTACCTGGGACAAATATTTTCGCTGCCTCCTTTAGGGAGCCCAAATCAGTAATATCTGAAGCCTATGAATGCAAATTCATACATGATGGATGAAAAACTGCAATATCTGGCTATTGCTTGATGAGAATAAACAATTCAAAAGAAGACATTTCTTACAAACCTCGAGAAAAGTGATCTTGAGCTGATTAGAGGGCTTGATGACCACACTTACAATTTCTGATCTACATTACAAACAAGGACAGTCTGCATTTTAAAAAAGTAGTATAGTTATCAAAATATAACGTCCCTTCAAGGACAACATACGAGGATCGTTATCCTTATATAGTTTAATGATTGATCAACATAATCTTAAGGATACAAATGAAAATCACAGTACAAGAGAAGGATAACAGACCTATCTGGAGAGGCAAAACGAGCAGCAAAAGGCTTTGGTTTTGCCTTGTCCCCGTAGTATGTTAACCCACCATTGTAATCCTAAGGTAAAAAACAATATTTATAATCATCCTCAAGAAAAGTAGCACATAACTAAGGAATTATTCCTGCATCCAATTATATTATCAAATGACAGTTTGTGGGTTCCAGGTGCCAGCATGAGAGAAATAGTGTAATGTTCAAGTATCAGCTAGCACCTTTCAATGTTGCACAGAATTGTATTGAGATTGAACTAATATCAATCAAATATCAGGGACTGCTGGAGAAAATTTGGGTTAAATTCTCAAAATAGGCTCGGTCAAATTGACAGAACAACCTAAATGGGCATAGCACTGTGACGACACAGACATTGCACTTGTACTGGTACAAGTACATACAATCAAATTTAAATCCAGGGATTAAACAAGACACTCGCCTCAGGCTCTATAATGTCATCAAACTGAGGTGGCACTCGAATAGAGAAACCATCGCCAATGTACTGGGACCATGATTTCGTATTCGCAATCCCATCCAGAAACGGCTTTCGACTAGACGCATTTGCTTTCTCTGATAAATCTGTTGCAGCGGCGCTCCATGGAGGAGCGAGAGAGATGGCAGGTAGAACAAGAGAAGTGAGTATTATTGCGTCTCGTCTGGAGCAAGAGTGTCGAGGCCGCTTGTGGAGAGGAGGTTGGTGGTTGGGATAAGGGTTTTGGTCGGAGAGAGGTGGAGACGGGAGGAGAGGAGGAGAGAGGAGCGGGAAACGGAGAGTAACGGCCATGGAAACGGGGGAGGAAGCTGTAGAATTGTCGTGATCTTGTTAATTTGAGGTTTATGAAAAGCGTATTTGCGTTGTTGCGAAATGGTGCCTGTATTGTTTGAAATTATGGTGCCCATGCGTATTGCATAATCTCTTTAGTCATTAGCATTTTTTTTTTTAAAAAATATTAAACTATTTATATTGTACTTCCAGTCTGTACAATGTTAAGGTCATGATGTTCTCCACTTTTTTAGTTGAATGAAAAATCATAAATTTATACATGATAATTTATACATGTATTCAATTTGTATGACTAAAATATATGCAAAATTCATCTGTTACATATTTTTTTGGAAAAAGATATACATAGAATAATAGCACTTTTTTAGTTTTAATTGATTGAATATACATTTCACAATTCTCTATTCTTTTGTGGTCGTGACATGCAATTAAGTGGAAGGACTGTAAAACAATTCAGCAAATAAATGAAAGAACAAATTTATCAAGGAAAAAAGGTAACTGCCGTTAGGATCCGTTACCCTTATCCTAATTCAAACCCAACCACCCAATGAAAATCCAAAATTTAATCCAGATCAACAATTCTTCCCAAAAAATCAGGAGAAACAAACAATATCAGAGAAGCAGATGCTTCTCCCTCAGCTTCTGTTTCTTCCTCTAGTCCCAGCACTTATTCCCATCAATGGAGACCATCTCCTTTACCCCTCTCCTCAACCCCAAACTCACAACTTCAAAACCTCTTTCCCACCTTCCCAAATCCATCTCTTGTAGCCTCAACAAAAGAACTCCAACCACTTTATCTAAGCCCAACAGAAGTTGGATAACACATTTACAGCATGGCCTGGCCGCAGCCGCAATCTCTCTTGCAGTAAACTTTTCCCCAGTGATCCCCACTCTCCAGCCACCAGCATTTGCTTCAGAATTTGATGTGCTGAGTGAGGGACCACCCACTGAGTCATATGTTGTAGATGATGCTGGAGTGCTAAGTCGTGTGACCAAGTCGGACCTGAAGCGGCTCTTGTCAGACCTCGAGTCGAGGAAGAAATTGCGCATTAATTTCATCACTGTTCGAAAATTAACGGTACATAACTACAAGCTGTTGATTTTAGCAATTCTAATATGGGAATTATTTGTATTACCTTCAGATTATGTTTGGGTATTTGAAATTTTGTTGCATTAGAAATTTCTTGTTAATGGCAATAAAAGACGGCATGGCACAAACTTTAGGAAACTTCATTTACATGAGAAACTGATTTGTTCAAATTGCAGAGCAAGGCAGATGCTTTCGAGTATGCAGATCAGGTGTTGGAGAAGTGGTATCCCACAATTGAAGAAGGCAACAACAAGGGAATTGTAGTGCTGGTAACTAGTCAGAAAGAAGGCGCTATTACAGGCGGACCCGCATTCATCCAGGCTGTTGGCGATTCTGTGCTGGATGCAACTGTCTCAGAGAATCTCCCAGGTTAGCCTTTTATTTCCAATTTCAGAGCCAAAAGAAAATTAATTTTATCAAATTTTGCCTCAGTTCTGATCTTTGAGTGTGTATTTGAACAAAGACCTGCCACTTTATCTGCTCGAGGCTATGTTGCAATGAAATTTTTAAAATTAAATGAAGTTCCAATCAAAAAATCTAAAGGAAAAAAAAATCATGATAGATGATAAGGTACCTGGTAATTTACATGCATAACCACTTATGAGTGCTCAATCGCTCCTTTTTTTTTTGTCTACAGTTTTAGCGACAGATGAGAAGTACAACGAAGCTGTATATAGCACCGCAAAGCGCCTAGTGGCAGCCATTGATGGACTTCCAGACCCAGGTGGTCCCACATTCAAGGACAACAAAAGGGAGTCGAACTTTAAAACTAAGGAGGAAACCGATGAAAAACGGGGACAATTTTCCCTTGTTGTGGGTGGATTACTAGTGATTGCCTTTGTCGTTCCAATGGCACAGTACTATGCCTATGTCTCCAAAAAGTAATGATTTTTCATGTATGATCTGTTATGTATGTTAATTGCGGGGGATTTCTTGTACAAAAAGATATTGTTGCTCATTGACCAGATGAGAAGCGAAGAGGAGTTAATTCATAAAATTAGAATATAGAAATAACTGTTAACTTGTAAATGGCCTGTTGATTGTACTAATTTTAATGGTTTGGAAACTTTACAAATCCTGGGAAATCAAGCTGGAGACACGTGAATAGCAAGTCAGCAACCAAGCTAATAACCTTCCTTGAATGCGTTGTTAAATCGCAGTAATCTAACTATTCAGTTTTTCCCATAAGTAACAGAAAAATTACGAGGAATATGAAACGTTGGCACAGACTCAATCAAAAGCTAACTGGAAAGAATAGCCTCATTTATTGACTGTAAAAGAATGACTAAACAGGAGCTGTTACATATGATACATGTTAAAATCAATGTAACAACTAACTACGTTACTAATATTTTGGCTTAAGAAGGAATGGCATCTTGTCTGAAAATGGTGGATCAGAATATTTCCCTGTAAGAATTCTTGATGCCACATGAAAATTTGCAGCCTCAGTGTAATGTATTCCATCCCAATTAACATGCTCTGATGTGTCATTGCAACCTTTTGCAGTTACTGGGCCCACCCCATCGAGGATTGTAGTATGACCACATGGGACCCGGCTATCATAATTTAGCTGTCCACCTCCATAGCCACAGCATGTGGTTATCGGATACTCAAATCCTACAAAATGTATACACTTGTATTAACCAGCTGAAGAATTTTATTTTCCACATGCCATGAAATGGGCAAAAAAGTATCCAGCTTCTGGAGAGCACCAAAAAGTACCCTAGCTAGCACCAAATGTGTGTGATTATCAAACTAAAGCGGTTGAACGAATCTATCTGCTCCGCTTCATAATACATTTGCAACAACAATGACTAGAGATGCTAGCTAGGGTTGGTTTCAGCAACTATATCTTGCACCCAGTACATAGAAGAACAGATTTGTAGGATTTTCCTGGCACCTAATTACCTGGTTCTGATAACACTAACGCCTATGTGGTTATCCATGCTAAAAGTTAACTACAAACTAAAAAAAGCAACATGTTTGCATACCGTATTTGGCATAGTTGCTGATTAGGTCGGCCTTGATAGTGTAGATATCAACATAAATTATGTTTGAATCACTAAATTGGCTTCGCAGCTTTGTACAGAGAGCATGGAGCTGCAGATTGAAGAGCCTTGCCACCCGGTTGTGAGCAGCGACACATCCCATCCCATCAAGCTTTGATGGATCTTTGCCAAAAAAGGCAATGTTTTGAGTAATGCACCCCAGAGGACCCGTGTTATGGATCCAGAATTTCCTGGCACCTTGATCATGCAATTTCTGTAAGAGAAGACACAAACATCAGTTCATTCTACAGGGAAGGTTTTCATGCTTGTTCAAAGAAAACTTCCACATACTACAACACTATTAAATGACCCTTCTTTCTTCCTGATATCAAATAGAAACAGTGAGAATGGATTGTCATTATTTTTTTTATTTTTATTATTATTATTATTATTATTATTATTTTTTTTGCGCAGAGAACATGATCAATAAAAAGCTAATTTAGTTAGTCCTATATCCTATTTGCAGGGAACCCTGATTTTAATTAATTATATGGGGTAAAAGATTTTTTGTGTTTTACAGGAATCACACAACATTTGGTACTTTGTGTTGATAAAATTGCGCCAGATAAGAAAATGTCAAAGACCTTGAGGCCACTTTCAAACTCCAATAGGATGGTTGGGATTAAAGCAATGATTTGATCCTCAGTCTTCGAGTAAAATGCACCTGCTAGGTCATTCTGACCAATGTCAAACATATATAGACCCTTGCTGAAAGAATCCGCATGAGGGATGTATTTCCTGTATTTAATGCCTGAAAATGAAAGAAGAGTAGTATGATGGCCCTCAGCATATATGATTATTTAAAATTGATAAACTTGATAGTGCACTAGTTGCAGAAATAACAAGTCAAGTACATGATATGTAGTTATTTTAGTAACTATCAAGTTAAAAAAATTTGAATGTGGTAAATGGCATTGTATCTTGAGCAGTAGGATGGTGACTTTCAAGTTAAGAGGTCATGGGTTTCAGCTCCCAGGGCTGAAACAATAACTGTGGAACTCGATTTAGCTTACACCATTTAATAAAAAATTATAAATAAAAATATAGAAATTTTACAGTTATTCCAATAACAGTATAGGCATATTTCATTTGGTAATATATTGAGTTGTCCCAAGGACTTCATAATTAGATTCTAAATTGGATGGCTAAATGAAATTGCAACACATACTTCCGCCTAATAATTGAAGAACTTGGCTCTTGAATTGGAGAAACTGAGCAATTTGTATCCCAAAAGAAAAGGGGCTGACGGATGTCGGATTTGCAGGAAGTATTGAACATCCAGCAGCAGCAAAG
Source organism: Rhynchospora tenuis (assembly GCA_027725995.1). Classification (NCBI taxonomy): domain Eukaryota; kingdom Viridiplantae; phylum Streptophyta; class Magnoliopsida; order Poales; family Cyperaceae; genus Rhynchospora; species Rhynchospora tenuis. The sequence continues at coordinate 66,122,067 of CM050889.1, read as the reverse complement.
TTAGTTCCTGTTTGAAAACTTGGTGCACCAACAGATTGCAGGTATGAATTTGAGAATGGTAAGTCCATTGCGTCCACTACAACAATTGAGGAAAAACCAAGTTAAAATTAAAATATAATACATTTTATTTCTTAAAAAAACAAAATTGCTGCTGGAGTGTATTTAAATGTAAGGATTATAGTTAGTTTAAAGACCATTCAAGGGCATTGGTTTTCCTTTTTGAATATAACTCTGTTCTTGTTCTAAAATTTAATTAACTAGTTAGCAAAGTATTCAAATTTAGATATGCATAATCCCCTGGTCAGCCACACAGCATCATGATTTATCCCAATCAATTGATGATTTTTTTTTTTTCCTTGTTTTCTTCCTCATTTTGGTTTTCTAGTTTGCTAGTTTCCTTAAACTAGCAAACTAGTTGAGTTTTAAGTATCAAGTTGCAGACATAGAAACAAAGAAAACAACCTATCCAGTTTGGTATGATATGTACCTCCATGTCTCCTATCAGACCCAGTGGATTACAGACAAAAAGGTCAAATTGGCAAAAACTAGAAAAGTCATCAATATATATAGGTCAGAAATTTTCTTACCGCTAGTTAAAGGATGTTGGTGTATTTAATGGGAAAAATGAAAGATGCACTTCCATTATCTCAAACCCAACCAAAGAAAAGGACAATTGGAAGCAACAGCTTTGACACCCCACACACACGCTAAACCCACCTAACAAGTAGTACAGACAACTCAACTATAGGCAATGCTATTTACCCTTGAATCAAATCTACCAGAAGGCCGTAAATTATCCTAAATACTTTATCAAACAAACCAAGCTAATAACTGGCTATTGCTACAATTTTCATTAAAGAAACAAAAATCTGAATTCTTTTCACGGTCCTTCAGCTTTTGGAAAATTATCAATGCAATGTGCTGTGCCCTACATATTTGTACAATAAAGAGGACTTGTTCGTTATGCTGTGTTATGCAAATCTGGTCAGTGAGGTGAGCAGTGAACTAATTTACAAACAAAAACATTGTAGATGCATAACCTCATATGAATTAATTTCATAGCTTGCTTTACCTCAAAATTTTATTCTTGTTAATTTTCTTTCTTAAGAGCGCTCACTCTAGTTTTGCTCTTTCTAAAGGTAGAAATTACAAATTAACAAAGAGAAAATCGGATTATCCTGCGACATTTCATCATGGATACTAGTGTTGTGAAATAAGGTCCTCTCCTATGCACAATTTTCCCCAAACTGCAACACGGGGCCTCACAGTGAAGCGCCACAGAAGAACAGAACTAGAGAAATCAAAAACGAGAAAAAGAGAGAAATTTACAGAGGAAATCAATGATGAGCCGGCCATCGCAGAATCGGCCGGAGGGGTGGCCAAAGAAGGTCTCCCCATAAGGCGGACTGATGCTCTCCAGTCCAGACGCGACTCTCCCTCCAGTGTCGGAGTTGGAATCCCCGAAATTGAACACCGCTGGGTAGTTGAAATCGATCTCCCCCATCGCCATAGGAGGTACAAATAGAAGAAGCGCGTAGAAGAGAAGAACCGTGGCCATTGGGCCGATGGAAGTTTCAAGCTTGATTTGGTCTGAGAGGAGGTGGCACTTGCTGGTGGTGGGAGTATAGAGGAATGATAAAGAAGATGGTATCGTTTTCTGGAGCATTTGTTTTGTGTGTTTATATTTTTGTACGCTACTCCACGATTCTGAATTTCTGATAGTGGTAACTGGTAAGTGGGAATTACCAAATCAAGGAGCACCCAATACTGTCGTGTACTACATTACATGCTTTGCGAATCTCTTTTGTCGCAAGCACGTTAGCCGTTAGAGGTAAGAGGCCCCAGTCTTTATTATCACATTATTTTTTGTTTTTTTTTTTTTTGTTTAAACGGTCTCTATATAAAATTAGCCAATTTGTATAGATGTGAATTGTTTAGTTATAACGTCAAATCAGGATTATTTAGATCCTTATCCGTCACTCCGTCAGTAGAGCGGAGATAAATTTCCCATCAAATCAATCAAATCTATAATGTAATCCAATTAAAGAAGAGACTCAGAATACTTTTTCTGGATTTCTTTTATTAATTTCATTCTCAAATCTCAGGTCATCACAGATAAGATGTTCAAAAATTAATTAATTCATCATCTAGCTTTTTTACTATTTATTATGATATTTTCAAAAAAAAATATTATAATTAAGGAGGCTTCTAATTTGAAAATATCATAATACATAAAAAAAGTTTGAAAAATGTAAAATTTAATTTCCAAAGAAATTTTAATATGGAGAACAACTTAAACTGTTTAAATTGACCGTTTGAATTTTAGATTTCAAAAAACGAGCTAATATTATAAGATGAACCGTAACTCTCCAAAGTACATTACCAACCTCTAATTTTCACTATGAAATATCTCCTGGATGCAACTAAAATTTTTAAAAATAAAACTTGCCTGAAGTTAATATAATTAGTTTTTTACGTTAACCTTTTCATTAAGATACAAGAATATTGACCGGTCATTGGCAATTTTTTACCTTAATTTTTCTTATTAATTTTCTTTTACATACAAATAAGCTCTGATTTATTTTTTTGGGGGGGATTAATTTGACAAAAATTAAATCAATCGAACCAGATTAAAAAAAAAACAGAATTAGACCTTTTTTCTAAGATTATATATACTAGATATGGCAGTCGCAGCTGCGCTATGTAAAATATAAAAAATCTGTCGTAAAAAACTTGTCAAAATTTATAGACAAAAAATTTATAAGTTCAAAATTAGAAAGTCGCTAAATAAACTTGACATACATTTTCTTTCCAAAAAAATCTTGTTATTATTAATGATTGGTACGACTATTTTTAATTGGTACAACTATTTTTAATTGGTACGACTATTTTAAAGGATCTTGCTATTATTAATGATTGGTACGACTATTTTTAATCGGTACAACTATTTTTAATTGGTATGACTATTTTAATTCAAAATTAAAAAATCGCTAAATAAACTGAATGGACCAAATCGATCGCAAAAATTGGACGGGTCAGATCCCGCAAAAAAAAGCGGCACGTAACTTTATTAATACTATAGATTAAAATTTTAGACCATATAACTTGACAAGGAAAAAAAAAAAAACGGATTTCTTTACAGCCCAACCCAATCCAACCCAACCCGATCCATTTAGTCACTTCACGGGCCTATCCGTGCGACAACGTTCGCAATTCCCGACTTCCCGTCGACTCCACGAAGCACGAACCAAGAACACATATCATAGAAATGATAGAATTCTCTAGTCTGTGACTGTGGTGCTCTTCTCGTCACTTCTCTTCTCTGTGCTCAATCGATTCGTCAGGAAACAAACATGGGAGCTCCACATCTGTTGAGAAATCTACACCCGAGCGCCGCTCCTTGTGCCATCAAATCCTTCCAGCACGCGGTCCCCCGTTCCTTTTGTACACCTCCACCTCTGGTCAGGTCGGGGTTTCGGACGGCGGTTCGGTTCGGGTTTGGAAGGGTTCTCGTGAACCACCCGAGCCGGAGAGTGACGGTGGCCACGGCGTCGTCCTTCCCCGTTAAGAAGTCGGAGGATGAATGGAGAGCTATTCTGTCGCCTGAGCAATTTCGTATCCTTCGTTTGAAAGGCACTGAGTAAGATACTGTCTGATAATTTATTATTTTTTTCTCTATCGTTCTGTGTCGGTGTGATTGAAGGGCATTTTGTTTTGAGGTGTTAGTGGTATTATTGGTAAATTTAATACTCAGACTGAAACAAGTACCTGCCTGAATTAAATGCAACATAATCATATATTAGTACTGGTACAATTATGGTATTATACCAACTATAGAATCTGATTCGACAACAAATAGGTTCATGTTGACAATTTATTCCAAGGCATATTTATTTTCTACAATCAAATCTGTGAAAGTATTATAGTGAGAAAACATACTTGCTGAATAAATCTCATATTTCCTGAACAAGCCAAGGATTATATTATTGGGAAATTGCAGATAGTACATTCCTTGCAAATATCGGAAATATGTCAAGACAAGGGCATCAAATGTAAACATCTTTCAGATCTATTTCGTTATGTTCTTCATTTCAGGTATCCTGGCACTGGGGAGTATGACAAGTTCTTTGAAAAAGGTGTATATGAGTGTGCAGGTTGCGGGACCCCACTCTATGAATCCACAACCAAGTTCAACTCTGGATGTGGCTGGCCGGCCTTCTTCAAGGGACTTCCTGGTGCAATTAGGAGAACGGTTTGTCGCTTCTTCTTTTTGCATAACATAAGTGTTTTTGCATATGGGTTCTTTTAAATTCCCTCGACTGTTCATTCTGCACATAGATAACAATAGTTAGTATGTTCTGAACCATCTCCATTACAACTTCTCTCTGTTGGAACCCATAGGATAATACAATTTAGCTTGAGCAAGCCTCGATGTTTTGTATTTGGAATTTTGGTAGAAGCATTATGTTCTTTTTTGTTGTGCAGTCTGAATATTCATAACTTCAACTGTATCAGATTCAATTCAAAGAACTTTAATTACTCGTGCACTTGAGCAAAACAATAGCAATTCTTTGGATTATCTTTCTGATGACCAACTCATGTAATAATATCTGCAGAATTTCAGTTTTAAAGATGAATTGACAATAGACTGATAGAAGCCTTAGTTTGATAGACTGTTGAATTATTTAATATATATTTATATTCATTGGTCATTTTCTGAAATTTCAGCCTGATCCAGACGGTAGGAGAACAGAAATCACTTGTGCAGCTTGTGGGGGCCACCTAGGCCACGTGTTTAAAGGAGAGGGGTTTCCTGTTCCGACAAATGAGCGCCACTGTGTCAACAGCATTTCGCTCAAATTTGTTGCTGATCCTGAGCCCGATTCTTAGTTGGCTGCTTGCTCTCTGTGTATAACTTGTATAACTGTCTGAGTGGAATGTTTCATGTGTATACAATTACTATGAGTTCTCTTTTTTTTTGTCTGCATTTATTTGTATTGAGTTGTTTATAATTCTCAATAAAGATTTTTAGATGTTCTTAGTTGTGACTTCTGAACTTCCAAAGAAATTTTTTGGTAAGTACTTATCTCTTAATTTATTTTTAACTAACTTACTTTGCTAATAAATTTAGCTCGTTGTTTATTGCTAGCATTTATTGCTATGTTTTGGATACTAAATTTAATGATACAAAAAAACTAATTAGAGGGAAAAAACTATTATTAGCTTATTACGATAAGTTTATCATTGTTATTAGGCTATTATTATATCGTTGGCACTATGTAGTCGTTCATTATTGATTAAATTAAGTTTAAAATTAGCTGATACCCACTAAACCGTAGTATTTGACCTTGACTGAACTAACAATTGGAGCCGTCATCTTTGGGTCAACCCACTGCCCATCCTCTGACGCGGTTCGCAAAATTCCCACTTCCTACGGCGCTCTCTTTGTAACCAAACATGTCGCTGCTTACTGGCTTCTGTCATCTGGGCCCAGTCTCAACCATTGAAAAAGCCACCAGCATCTGGACCCACTCATTTCGGTTACGAAGAATCCAGACCGTCCGTTTCTGAGATTATCATCGCATATTGATTTAGTTATACTCCGTCTATTCACATTAGATCCTTTATATCTAGAGAGGATTCACAAGTCACAACGCTTACCCCAAGTCGATCCCCATTCGCTACTTCATCGAAAGGTAGATCGCAAGATCGACCAAGTAAGAAGAAAGAAAGAAACAAAGAAGAGAGAAAAGATGTACGGACCAGAGATGATGGGGTTCAGGCGGGTGGAGAAGGAGAAGAGCGATGACGTGGAGGTGGATTTGGAGGCGGGAGAGTCGTCGCTGCTCTACCCGGGAATCTCGCGCGGCGAGAACGAGCTGCGATGGGGATTCGTGCGCAAGGTGTACGGGATTCTCTGTGCGCAACTCCTTCTCACCACCGCTGTGGCTGCCACCGTGGTTTTCTCTCCTGGACTCAATAATTTCCTCCTCAACAGCCCTGCTACACTCGGCATCGTCTTCCTTCCTCTCATCTGTGAGATTTTCTTTGTTTTTTTGTTTGATTTGGGAAATTGGTTCGAATGAGGTTGACTTTGGACTTAGTCCTACTTAGGTCTATCATAGTGTTTATCTGTTATTGGGTATATATGGGATTTTGTATACATGGAGTGAATCTTGATTTTGAGATCTAGTTTTCTTTTTGATAGGGAAAAGGATAAAATCTTTGGGTAGCTGTTAGTGGAAAAGCCCAATTGCAAAATAATGAGTGAAAAAAAAAAATTGGGGGTTTGGTAAAATTACAGTGGTTGCAACTAACAAGAACATTTCTTAGCATTTGTTTGGAGTAGCAACTAGCAAGGAATCTTGATGAACTTACCTCAACAGAAGGAATTGATGTGGCAAACTGCATTTTAGATTAAGGAAAAGTCAGGTCTTATGAAGTATTTGTATAATCATTGCATTGAACTTTGGCATTTTAAATTTTATAACCATACAGGGACCTAATGATCTTTGCTCTATTTTTATCTAGAAGATGTTAAACAATGGTGATTTTAATCATGTCACAATAATTTTACAGTGATGTGTCCTCTTTACATCTACCAGCAGAGGCATCCCCTCAACTTTGTCTTCCTTGGTCTGTTCACTGTGTTCATGAGTCTGAGCATGGGTGTGGTTTGCGCCAATACTGATGGTTTGTGTGCCTTCTCTTCATATTATAACACTAAATTTCACATAGAAGTGCTTGTTGCAGTCTTGAATTTTATGGTACAAAGTTTCAATAAAATATGTGTGCTTACCTTAGGTAAATTTCGTTTCAGGTAAGATCGTGCTTGAGGCGCTGGTTTTGACCTCAGTTGTGGTCTCATCCTTGACTGGATACTCCTTCTGGGCTGCCAGAAAGGGCAAAGACTACAGCTATTCTGGTCCTGTCCTGCTTGCTGGTCTCAATGTACTCCTTGTTACCAGTTTGATTCAGGTAGTCTTCAGCATAAAATATGATTCTTAATCATTGACAAGTCTTTCTTTCTTTTTTTTATTGGTATTTTCATTTGTAAATGTTTTCCCTTCCCTTTATTCCTTTAAGGAATTTAAGAATGAGTCATTATAATTGATGGATTATCTCAGTTGTATTGTAGTGATCTATAGTACAATTTTTTTTAATTCCAGTATTTGTGCTGGTTCTGTACCAGCCTGGTAAGAGTCACTAGGTACCTAACTGTACCGGTTGATTGCCTGTCTTACAAATTGCAATTGATTTGCAAATTTTAAAACCAGCTGACAAAAATGGATGTGAAAATGATGTACCAGTTTGAGTCAATTACCTGGTTGTAAGTGCTGTACCAATCTGGAACCTAAATATTGTTGAACCTGTCCAGTAGTCTATTACACTAATTTTGAACCTCCTCAAAATATTTTCTTTTGGTCCTAATACAAAGAGCTCATATAATTTTATTTTGGTCCAGCTGTTCTTCCCGCTTGGATCAACAATGGTGGCAATATCTGGTGCAGCAGGTGCAGTAATTTTCTCTGGTTTCATCGTTTATGACACTGAGACTTTGATCAAGCGCTATAGCTATGATGAGTACATCTGGGCATCAGTGGTGCTTTACCTTGACATCCTCAACCTGTTCCTTGAGATTCTCAAAATTTTACGTAGTGTGCAGTCTGATAACTAGATACATCGGCTCAATTCTACTAGTTGATGAGTCACCTCATCATGGGTGATTTTGTTCATCATAAATGCTTCTGTTTGATATTTTTTGTAAAAATGTTCTTAGAGAAGGCCTGTGCCTGTGTTTATGGGTTGCCTTTCTTAACTACTATATATGCCTGAAGTTCTGGTGGTCTAGTCTTGTTTTGTTCATGGTTTACTGATGATTCTATATATTGTTTTAAGATGATTCAGATGTTTTCTTCCCTTTTTTTGTCTTCAAAGTTGTATTTTATGTAATAGGAAAACAAATCATCAGTCACAAGCAGCAGCAATTATTGTAATATCAGCAAGGAAAGCAATGCATCTCAAACTGCACTTGGGGCATTCAATAGTTGAGATAATTGCTTTAGGATAATGCAAATGCATCATCACAACTTCACAAGTAGCAATTACCTTAATATAAGCAAGGCAGATAGTAACACAGTTACTGCAGTTGAGATAAATCTCTTTCAGTAATTTGCAGTTCCCAGACTTTAACAGTTAGTTAAAGTGCAGAATTATGAACTCCTAACAACATGCTAAAATGTATGAATCTATCCTCTGGAGAAAACAAAATTGATAATTGGCTACTAATTCTGTTTTACTTGAACTTGCAACATGAAATCTATTTGGAGTGTTTGGGTGAGAAACTATTAAAATTTAATTTAATTATCCAGACTACCCAGCTCTTAAAATGAAAGACCAACGTGCATCCAGCAGACAAATTGATACTGCAACTCATCCTTCGGATTTTTCAGAATTGAAGTTGCGCTTTCTGAATGGATTTTGTTAAATTACTACTGATATTTCAACGCTTAGTCATTAATAGTCATTAACTACTCCACTGGAGGAGAGCCATAATAATTACAAAGTGGGTAAATAAATATGTTTGGTTGGTCACTGGCACAACTAACGGTCCAAAGTTTAGCACACTTGGGATGTCAAACGCTGGATGAATACTGGTTAGAATGTCCATCATCAAATGAAATGAGCAAATATTTTCCAACTGAAGAATTTTGACGCTGAATCGGATTCCACTGTATTATGGAGATGCTCTCCTAGTAACACACGAATGACGAAAAGTCGACAAGTTACCTCCTGCGTCCACCTTTTGTACGGCACCCATTTAATTGAAAAAGCAACTACAACTAATTTCATTAGCTGTCCTTCTAAACAAAAAAAGTTTCTTTTCCCTGGGCCTGGGTACAATATTAATTTGAAAGATTATAAGCAGGAGGGGGAAAGGCAGAAAATAGATAAGGCAAGCATTACTGCATTATGTATTAAATATTTTTTTTTTATCTAATCTGATGTCAGTTAGATACATTTGATCATTACGACTTAATATTCGAATTATAGAAAATATATTGATACCATTCATACTTTTAGTTTTAACAATAGTTTGTCGATTGATCCTGTCAAAGTTATTTTTAACGATTAGTTTTGATGCATAGGCATTTTAAAATTAGTTGTCCTCTTCAAATATATTTGCTTATAAGTCAACGCGTCTTTCAGATTTCTAAAACTTCGGATCACTTCATGTATAGATTTTTAATTAAAATTGATACAGATTGTACACAAATGCAAATCATCGCACTATTCATTATCCTTTGCAATGCCGACGTGACTTTGTATTGGTCGGTTAAGGTTTCCCGGAGCATATATTAGACCATACGCTAAGTTAATTATTTTGTGTTCTTTTTAAGGCGCAAAATTGAATTATAGAAGGACATATCAGATGATTTCAGTGAATACAGACTTGCACACAATTGAGATATAAATTATGGTATATTAATTTACAAATTTCATACGCACACTTTAGCGCAGTTTGGATATTGAGCTCTGTTTGATTACTTCTGTGAAATCATAGTGCCCAAAAAAATAAATGGAACTTAAATTACACCAACTATGAGAGTCAAACAATAGAACGATTTCATATTTTTATAGGGATCAATCATATATGATGGTTTTTTAAAAAGACTCGAACCAATACAAATATACAATACAGAAATTAAAGCAACGTTTAACTTGACAGCTTCTGTGAAGATCTCGAAAAAAAAAAAAAGCGTGTATTTATATCATTAAAAATAATAGGAATATACTGCAATCTATTTGTTAATGTACATCCAGTCATCCACCTATGTGGGGAGGCACTTTCACAATTTCAGGAAAATGGTTTATTGAGCTTGAAAATTAAGGCCGAATCCCATTTTAATTGACTGAATTCTAAATTCTAGTTAGTTCGGGATATACTGCCACAAACATTTTATTTGAATGGCATATATTTTCTGTATGTTAGGTTCAATTAAGGTTTTTTAAGAGTTCTTTTTTTCTGAATAATTGTTTTAGTTTTTTCATATAAAGCTGAACCAACATATAAATTTTGGTGTGGTATTTGCATTTCTCCTTCAATAAATTTACGTCAGCCCTAAACAAATTCAAACAATAACAATTCCACTAGTGTCATTAGCTTATTGCGTAGTGGGTCATGAAATTTGTGTTCGGAAATTCAATTCGCATGAAATAAGGAATAAGCGAGCTATAATTGCTCAAAAATCAGAACCTTGAGCTAGCTTTCAAGTTATTCAGCAAAATTCTTTACTTGTACATATTTATTCGTCAATAATTTTCGTAAAGAAAATCCATAACGCTTATCAGTCAATAATTTTCGTAAAAGAAAATCCATAAAGCTCCAAAATATTTTTCTAATATATTGGTGGAAATCAAACAAAGATTCAACTTTTGCTAAAATTACTTTACTGTCGATAACTTTTTTCAGTTTCATCATTTGACACCTCTCAATGAACAACGAATTAAATAAGCTTTTTCCTATTTGCTAAATTTGCTAGGCAAAATGGGTACGATTATGTGGGTTTACTTTTCCTATTTTGCCATTTGTATCATGTAATGTTTGATTGTTGAATAGAGTCGCCTACGGGTTTGATATAAAAAAAAATAAATTAAATAAGCTTTGTCTTGTAGTGACTTCTTATAAAAACGTTACGTCAACGAGTATGTCATTATAAATGGAAGTGGACACATATATTTATAGATAATATAATATGTATTCAAAGTCAAATTATGGGATGTTACTTTACCTTAAAGCTTTTTAGTTTGTAGTGTGGCGGTGCTTTTATTCAATCGTTATGTAACATAGATGCACTAAAATTATTCTATTCGATGTTTAATTAGCTCCAATTTAATTTGAGATTACGCATGAAAAACATCTATTCATCTAAGCTTATTAGAATAGAAAATTTATTCAAAAACATATTTCATTAAATAGATTTTTGCAAAATTATTTTCTAATTATGACTATAAATATATACTATAACACAGCCATGCACAAAACTTTCTAATATAATGTAATTTTTGTTTCCCAAGTATTTTATAACATACAATTATGATTCAATAATTTGGTCAATTTGGAAATTTTGAAAAAAAAATATAATAGAACCGACTTTCAAAAATATAATAAAGATTGTCTAATAAGAAATTATGATTCAATTTGAGAACATGGAATTTTGGCAAACAGATTGTTTAACTATACTACAGTAAAAAAAAAAAAAGATTTTATTTGTTAAGGTCTCAATTGTGAACTATGAGCAAATAGGACATTTTCCACCAGTAAAAGTTCAATTCCATTTCAGTCAGAATTACCAGAACATAGGTCTCAAGGTCTCAATTGTAAACATGGCTTGCTTGCAGATAGCTACAATATGACGACAATATACTTACTATCAAAAGCCTTTAATTTAAAAAAAAATAATAATAATAAAAAATCATCTTTAGTGTGCTATACCATGGGACCTAGTAAGGTCACTGACGGTGGCAATCTAATATGAGTATTTATGGTCATCTTTAAAAAAAAAAAAAAAATGATACTATACCCCTCAATCAACATAATTCATCCACAAAACATCGTGTAATAACACTACAAAACTAAGAAAACCTAGTGATTCCAGTACCAGATGATCAGCAGAGTGCTGACAACTAAAACTGGAATTTTTTTTCGGAGCACCTTAACACAGAAAAATTCAGAAATTAAAAAAAAAAGTTTACCTGTAACAAATGATGAATTTACCTGTAAAAGTACCAATGTGTACCAAGCATTTTCATTTATTGGTCACCGCCCAGAAAAGTTACTCTTGAATCCACTTTTTGGTGCGCTACTCTCAAAAGGGTTCTTTTCCAAATGAACACGTGCTCTGACCAGCCTGGGACCTGGGTGTAAATAACTTTTTCTTTTTTTCTTTTTGTTTGACAAAAATTAGGGGTCTGTCGAAATTCGAAAATCATTCAAGATACTGGTTAGGATCTGAATTCCTGTAAACAATTTGGCATCCTATGTTTAATTAATAGTTACAATTTTTGTCATAGCACCATTGAAAGCAGTAATTTAATTGAGACACTGGCAACTATAAGCTCAGCTCAGGTTCAAAATAAGGATGATGATAATGATGATAATGATAATAATAATATGCAACCCTTGCCCGAGCATTTCAAAGAGATCCAAGTGCTGATTAACCAATTTATTGAGAAAGGCTCAATACACCACTGATAAAATCAATTCAGATGCAACAATACAAAATTTTCTCAAAGTGACATATTTTGTACAACAGACAAAAAAAAAAATTTCTAAATAACTGGTAGTTGATGAAGATGGATAATCTTACTGCATCAAAGAGCCGCAACCCATATGATCCACCTTTCATTGAAGTGAACAGAAACCTTATCGCATTGCCATTTTGCATATATGCAATATTTCACGAAAAAAGCTGTAGAAAATTCTCCTTTCACTCAAAGAGGAAATCAGAGGGCTGGGATCCCTTGGGAACAAAATCCGCTTCCAGATTTATATAGGTAAGGTATCTTGAATTTGCACTTTTGTGTGTGTTTGTGTATGTACCAGGTAGAACGAGACTAACTCAGCTGAAATTCCTACAGAAGAGGCTGTACACGTGCAAGAGGATGAAGATACGACGGGTACCTGATGTGCTGGAGGTTTTCGTTACATTTGCAAGAAGATTATGACTTATTATATAGAATAACTGGTATGCTAGGGTTTCTGAATTATGTTGGTTTTAAAATCCTATGTTGTTTGACGTCTGATCGGTTTTATCAGGCTTGTCAATTGTCATTGAGGATGAGGAATATGGTTTTCCTCATGCTTACAATGTAAGGATACTGTTTTTGGCATTATAATAATTACATGGCTTCCATTTAAGAAAAAAGCCAGCTCGAAAGCTACCGGACCCAATTTAATTTGTTAGAGCAAATCTCTAGACACGTTTTCAAAATGGAAAACAAACTTTCTCCAGTACAAAGTGGACAATTAGGACACTATATATTTGTTGTCCTTATCCTCAAATAAATTTTCCTTTTCCCCGGAACAATATTAATTTGAAAAGATTTATAAGTGGGAGGGAAAAAGAAAGCAGAAAATAGATAAAGCAAGCATTACCGCATTGTGTTATCAACTATATAAATCAAGTCAATAACCAACTCTTAGCTAACTGATACAAGAAAACAAATAAACAAAATTTAACCTTTCAGAAGGTACGAACACAATAAAAAAAAAATCCCTTAACTAAACAAAATGGAGTGGCAATCCACAGCATCATTGCAGGTAAAGAGAACAATCTGCAAAAAATATAACATAATACAAATCAGCCAAAATTTTCCATTCAAGACCTCTAGCAACTGTGGGTTACCCAATAAATGAAAGAGCAGAAGCTTTAGGATAAGGCATACCTCATTAAATCTGCAACTCAACGACGGCTTGTCTTGCCGATACCTCTCTTGCCAGAGAACAAGTGCTTTGGCATCATGTTCAGAATAACCCTATCCGCTTCTCCCTTTCTAGCATCCTTGTTCCTCTTCTTTACTGACTTCTTGCCAAGTTTTATCGCCTTCACCTTTTGTTCTTTGTCCTTGAATCCTTCTCCAGGAATCACCTCTTCAACCGGAGCCCTTGACCTCGACCTTGACCTGGAGACAGATCTCAGCCTCAATTTCTTATTACTTCCCTTTCCATCGTTATCTATCTCCATGCCATCATCCCCAGCACCATCTGCAGCCACTGATCTCTCCCTCTTTCTACCTCTGGATACTGACCGGCTTCTTGCTCGCTCAATGGCCTTGCTTGGGTCTAACCCTAAACCAGACAGTTGGCGACCCATTCTTTCAGTCGTGAACTGCCGATCCTTGTCAAATTTCCTTGGGACAATTGGACGGCTCTCAGCAGTGCTCTTCTTGATCCGGTGTTCCTGGATCAGGGCCTTCTTTCTCTTCCTGATCTCATTTAATGCCTCTCTCTCCTCTGGCGTCATATTGTCTCCATCAATTTCAAAGTCATCTCCTTCCTCTCCAGCAATTCTCAACCCCTCTTCTCTCTCTAACTCTTCAAGCCTCTCTAAGATATCAGGGTCCATGAAATCAGCCACGTTATGGCCATCTATAATTTCAGGAATGATATCCTCCTTCCATTCATCATTGGCCAACAAATAATGTTTCTTGAGACTTGCAGAGTATACACCAGCACCACCATTTTCATTCTCCAAATCTTTCTCAAGCTTTCTCTTCTCTTTTTCCTTCTCTGCCTCCTGATCCTTGGCACGCTGTTCTAATACTTGTTGAGGGATACAGACCGGCCTCTCTTTACCATCTCGAGGTTTGGGCATGGCAACATGGAACCGGTTCAAGCAATCATTTATTTTTTTTGACTTCATTTTAATCTCAACCCTCTGATCAAGGATCCTCTCACAAGCAATATTCCTGACATTACTCACCCCTTCATCAGTAAGAGTGCTCATTGTCATTAGAACCTGCTGCTCTCCATTCGGATCCGTTCCAATTGGCAAAGTTTTCAGTGCCTCAGCCTTCATCCCATCAACCAACCTCTTATCATCCTCAGACAGTGCATCCAACTGCTGCAGATCAATCTTGTTGCAGACAATCATCAAAGGCTTGTTCAAAAAGAGCGACTTGATGCTATGAAACAAAGCCGCCTGTTGTGCAACAGTGTAACCACAAGAACCCGAAATATCCAGAAAGAACAAAACAGCGGACCTCAGATGCGCGAGAGCCGTGATACTGCACATCTCAATAATATTCCTATCCTCAAACGGACGATCCAAAATACCAGGCGTGTCAATCACTTGGTACCTGAGATACTTATAATCAGTGTGACCCACAAACAGAGACTTGGTGGTGAAGGCATATGGCTGCACATCGACATCAGCCCTAGTGATCTTGTTCATAAAACTACTCTTCCCCACATTCGGGTACCCACAAATGAGTATGGTACGCATGTTCGGGTCAATTGACGGTAACCTGGCCATATGCTGACGCACCTGTTCCAAGTACGCCAAACTCGGGCCAATCCGCTTAATGACCGTACACATACGCCCGAGAGCTGCAACTTTCAGACACTTACACCTATAGAGAGAATCCCCATACTTCAACAACCTCACATAATCCTTCGCAATCTTTGAAATCAAATTCCTAGCAGTGTTAACCTGCCCCAACAATATCATTCATTCATTCAGGAAAATGTTATTCCTAGTAAAGAATAGTTACATGTTTGAGAAATGGGTACCTGGCCGAGAGCGAGCTTGTAGTGGTCTTTATTGTAGAGAACATGGAGCAGGTCAGAGTAGAAAGGATGGATGCCTTCGAGGCGGGGGAACTCGTCAACAATGGCAGAGAGCTTGTCATGGAAGTTCTGCTGGGTGAATCGGACCTTGCGCATGTAGAACTGGCGCAGGCGATTGATGGCGTAGCCCTTGTGCACCACCGTAGGCGTCTGACGCTGCGTCCGAGAAAGGATGATGTCCACCATCTCCTTCCCTGACGGGACCACCGTTATCCCTTTGAAGTTGAACTGCACCATTTTGATCCTTCCTTTTTTTTTTTTCTCTTCTCTTCTCTTCTTTTGTTTCTGTTTGGTTTGTCTCGGCGATCCGCGAGACGGCGCCGATTTGAGAAGAGAGAGAGAAAGGGGAGGTTAGGGTTTTAGCTTTCTGTATATTAAGCAAAGCTCTGTTGGCTTGGCTAGGTAAGGGGTTAACAAAATATTGGATCTGATATTGAATTTTGATCCAAAACCTTCCAATAAAAAGCCCGTATGAGTCAATGGGCTGGATGGGTTTCTAACTTTGTTTGTCTTGTTTTGTCGTAAAAGGCCCATATTTTCATCAAAAATGATTTTTTTTTTTTTGTCGAATAAACAAAATGAATAATTCTGCATTACTCTTACTCAACTCACAAAATGAAATATGATTGGATCTTTTGAGTAGGAAATCTGATTAAATTTTAATTTGTGTAAGCTGTACCAAGCTACTAATATGAAAAGAGAAAAGTGCATTAAAGTTTAATTTGTGTAAGCTGTACCAAGCTCCTAATATGAAAAGAGAAAAGTGCATCAAACAAACTGGACTCCTATGTTTGGATTTTACAGAATTGGATTTTCTCTTGTGTTTTCATTTTTATTATTAAAACTGATGGTCCAAAGTTTAGTCATTAACTACTCCACTATATGAGAGTCATAATTACAAAGTGCTTAATGTTGGCATGTCACTAGCAAAGCTGATGGTCCAACTATAGTAGACTTGGGCTTATTAGAAAGTTGAATTTTCAGACCGTATTTTCTTCCTGATTCTGTGGGCCAGGCTTAATCAATGTATAATGTAGAAAAGAATAACAACTTGTTTTTCCCCCACATTTGCACTTTGAATTGGGGATTGAGGAATCATAGTGTTCTGATTGATTAAGGAAATAGAAAGATATTCTGGCTTGATTTATGACACTGATCAGATGGCATGGAACATAGAGATGCCAGATGCTGGGTGAATACTGGTTAGACTATCAATTATAGAGTGAGTAAAAATTTTCCAACTGAAGAATTTTGACACTGAAACAGATGCCATTGGATTATTGGGATGCTCTCCAAATAGCATACGAAATTTGGAAGCAAAAACATTTTACTTAAGGCCAAGTCCATTGGAAAAGCGACAGCTCCCAAGAACCCTAAAAATATCTTGGAAAGGACTAGGGAATATCAACAAAAGAAAGTGTTGTACTAATTTATTAATATATGCACTTATTAAATGTTATTAATTTCTTTTGAGATGATAATACAGTAAAGTAGATATCTGCATACAACTACAAGGGAGCAGTGAGGCTTGGTGTTAGCTTTGGAGGCAATTTGGCCTAAAGGGATGGATGGCAATCTCCTGTCTGCCATTGGATCTATTTGTGCCTTTGTGGGGCCATCAATTCAGCACTCATCTAAGGTCACTTTTTATATTATCCTCGCATCTTTTGAACACCTTTTTCATTCCGTTTGTGGCTCCTCTTCATACCTTTTTTTATGCTGGGAGTAGAAGTTCATTGCATGTAATTATTTGTATTATCCTTTTTTTTTTCTTTTTTGTACTAAGGAATGGGAGCTATTCAATTATCTGGGGTCATAGCTCCGAATTCTGTTTCTATTTTGCTTGAATTTTTATTTTCCCAAAAAGGGTTTTATATTTTCTTGATACATCGGTAAAGTTAGAAGTCAACTTCCTGTTGTAAAGTGGCAACAAGTAACTGTGCCTTAAGGAATATAACTACAGCATAGTGTCATATGCAAAATTACAAATCTAGACTACTATTGAAATGGAATCAGTTCAACGAAAAAAGTTCCCAATGTTCATGTTAATGCAAAAGTGACTTGAAATCCTACACAGAACTAACAAAGTTTGTACTTACTGATTATTGATTTGACGATTTTAAAATAATATAATTTAAAATTGAACTTTTTCTTTGAGATTTTGAATACCCGGCTTGAGACATTGTGAAATGCAAAATAAAGAAACAATTAGAAATTGGTATTCGTTAACTGTCTCTCTATCTTTTTTTCTTTTCTTATTTTCTTCTTTTTGCTTGTTTGCTTTGAATTGTAAAATATTTGGTTAATTTGGGTTTGAGCCAAAACGGAACCAATTTACAATTAAGCGCGTATTCATCTTCTTTTAGTCCTTTTGAACAACACAAACTTAACACAAAAAAGAAATGGCTATAGACCACTCAAACAAATGCTCTTGAAACAAAGAAAAAAACACTAGATAGAACTATCAACTAGTAATCTATGCTGCAAACTGTTAGATTATTCCTTTCAAAAAAAGAAAAAGGATGTATATTTTAAACTGCCCATATGTAATTAAAAAACCAGTTAAGGTTCCTTATGCTGGTTTTGGAGTGCTCCTGTCCCAATAGGAAAAAGGTAGAGTATCCCTCTTGCTATCTCAAGCGTGCAAGAGCCCCAAAAAAGCACTATTGGTGAAGGGGTTGTGGGGACTTTGAAGTTTCAATTCACTCCTTCCCCTTTTGCCTTTAGGCCCTTTACAAATGATTGATACTGAGAACTAGTATCCGATTCTGATGCCTTTTTTGCAAAGCATAGAAAGCCAATGGTGATTAGCCATAGATTTTTGTTGTGTACTTGTCAACCCAACCCCCCGCATATGAGCTGTCCTTGCCATCTACCCTACACAGTATCCCCTATTTCTTTTGATATTTGGAACCAATGGGGTTTTGGCTAGATTGTTGCCATTAAATGCCAATTTGTACATCTAGCGAGTGGTACAATGATGGTTGTGCCTGTCCACAAAAAGAGAGGCTCCAACCATGGGTGGTTTAGAGGCATATATTCTTTGCTCTAAAGTCTAAAGCAAAAGGTGGTTAGAGAGTGTTATAAGAAATTACTGAACTGTGAACATATACAAGCGGACACAGATAATAGGGATGTCTCAATAGTGACCTGTTAAATCACCCTCAAAATCAAACAAGCAAACAGAGAACAATGAGTACTTTGAGTTGTGGTAATGACCAAGGAACTAATGAATTATGGAATAGCTGATGGCTATTTGACACTAATATACCAGAACAAATGGAGACAACACTTAAATAGCTTTGGTTGTTTTTGAGTGTCAGGTTATTTAGTTCAGGTTACTAGTTCAAGATTCCGGTGATTCTATTTTTTGGCTGATAATAACTTTCATTTTTTTTTTTCTTTTTGCAAATTTACAAGAAAAGCAGAATGGGTTGCTTACTTTGTTAGCTGGTCCTGTTATAATTTTGAGCTGGTTTCAGTTGGATATAAACAATATAGAGTCATATTCACATACAGAATTGCAGTTTTGTCAGATTGAAACTAGCTGATTAACAGTTGGACTTAAACTGATTGTTGAAGTTCCAGTGAAATTGAACTTACATGTTGGGCATTTTGATGTAAGTAAAATCGGAGATGCTTAAGTGGGTTCGACACTATTGTTTGAGATTCGCGCTGCATCATTGAACTACAGACGAAAATTAAACAAATATGGAGCGTTGACTGCAAGTTACCTGGTAACGAAAATTTTAAAAATAAATAAATAACTAACTCCCAAACAGCAATACGTGGCTTTGAAGATTTGTGATAAGAGGTGACCCTAATCACTGTATCAAAGAAAAGATTTTTTGCATCTTTTCAAAACTATATAGTCTAGTCCCATTCAATACATCTTTTTAATATATTTAGCAATATGAAATTAAACGGCATCGAGTCTTCTAATTGTTATTAGCGACATAATTTCTTACTGTAGAGAGTCAATATCATACTAATAGACATCATATTGGAGCTTTCATCTTATAAGGTGAGTGTGTAAAAAAGGTGTATGCTTGCAAGTTCGAACACAGCCAATTAAAGGTAATATTGAAATATAACAGAATAAAATGACAGAACTTATCAATATTTGAAGAAGCAAAAAGTTTGTAGTTTATATCCGTAAACTTCTTTCTATACGATATAATGTTAGTATAAAAAGATTCATTGTACATAATTTAATCGTCCAATGATAAAAGTACGCAGCTAATCCCAAAGAAATAAAAATTTTCAATGTGTGTTATAAGAAAAGTTGATTGATTCCTTTTAATGAAAAGCATTTGCTAGCCCTCAAAAAAAAAAAAAAAAAAAAAAAAAAAAAAAAAAATTTGATTGAGTTTGTTTCTAATCTATGCTCAGACAAAAAATAAAATTCACAATTTGAGAGTCATATAAGTACTTACGAAATCATTTGTTAAAAATCGTTTCGCTCAAAAGAAAAAAATAATCTCAATTTGCAATCCCAGAAAAGTACTTACGAACTCCTTTATTGAATATCGTTAGTCACTGGACGTTCCCTTTTTAATTCTTCAACTCCAATCCAATCCTCACTGGACTTTGGTGCATGCAACATTTCTAATTGTTCCGTTTGACAGCCACTGTCAAATCTTCGGAAAAAAAAAACATTTCTAATTGTTACAATTTACAATTTCAAATTTCGTTTTCGTCACCTTTCTTCACAACTAGAAAAAAAAGAAAAAAGTATTCACCACCATCCTAATGACGCTTTCTGAGTATTTATTTATTGACAAGTTTGCAACTATTGATTAATTATATGTCCAATGTCATGTAACTTAGATGACACATGCAAAAGCATCCAACTAGTTAATTTTATTATTATATTTTTTTTCCACAGTAGATGCTCCAGAATCTAACATACCTGACTCTCAGTTTCTGGTCCATGTGTACTATTTTACGCCAAATTCTTCAAATCCAAACATGAAACATCACTTGCCAAGCTCGCTAGTCCCTGCCAAATGAATCACAAGATTATCTAGGACTAGGAGGAAAATATTTGTAATGTTATAAAACAAATTTAGAAGGATCAAACTTGATACTTTCGGACCGTGACCTGACTCCAATACAAAATCCTCTGTTAAAGATCTTCTAAGAATAAGATTGTGCTTAGACTTTAGTAGTTTACCATGGATTCATGGACAAGTCCAATCAGCACAAGCCGCTGTAAATAATAGTATGTTTGGATTATGAGTTGGATTAGTGTTAGTGTAGTTAGAGTTTTCGAAACAGTCATAAGTAGATGGCAAAGTAGCAGAATTAGTGATTATCCATAACTAGTACGGTACCCATCCAATCAAACACCAAATTATATTTCACAGCAATCGCTAATCCTGCTTATATTATTTGTTGTTAATTCAAACATGAATCAATAAAAAAAATTTTGAAACTGGTTCATTACTTGAAACACACACAGTACCAGCGTTACCACAAAAATGATAAATTACACAAATTATTTTGTATTAATTATAAGACATTGTTATCATTCAAGAAGTTTTGCGAATAATACAAATTTTATCGCTGTATATGCAATATTTACAAATTTTTAAACTATTTTATAAATATTATCGTTAACACTAAAAAATCTTCATGCTTAAATAGTAATCATACAATGCGTAAATCACAAATTTGGACATCTTTGGATTTATTTATTTTTTTTGTTTGTGGGCAGCAATCATAATCACTTTTGCAACAGCTTCGTTCACAAATTAATCCGTCACAAAAAAACGGGATGCATGTACGGTCCCCTCGGCTTGCGTAGGCCTAGAGCCCAGTGGGTATATTAGTTATAGCCTGAAAACACTAAACAGAATATTCTTGGGCTGGGGGTTACATTTATTTCTCCTTTTTGCTCCTCCCAAGGGGAGTGTCAAGTGTGTCCCTTTCTTCCTTTAATTGTCAAATCTAGAAAAACTCTTCCTCTGTAATTAGTATTATTAAGTCAGAGTCTTTTCTGGAAAATCCATCTTCTACATTGCAATCATCTGAAAAGACTTTACCATTGTAGAATGTTCTTTTTCTGTTTAAACAGACAACTTCACTGTTTTAGGAGTTTAGATACAATCATTCCATTTTTTATGGATTTATTTATAGATAAATTTAAATAAATGATGCGTTAAATTTTTAAGTGTAAATTTGAAAATAAAGTACTATTATCATTATTGTATGATACAGATTAGATAACCAAAAATTCAATAGAACTGACAAAATTTAATACTTAATTTTGTCAAACTATTAGAGAGTACTAAGTCTCCCACGTGGACTGATGGTGGGGCCATATATCCTAATCCAAGTACCCAACTGATCGATTTCAACAAATTCAGTTGGTTTCAAACTCCAAAGCATAAGAGAGCTAGAAGAGAGAGTGGCAAAGACACTCACGGCTCTATTAATTGTTTGATTCTCCCTTTGTTCTCTTTCCATACCATTATATATGTCCCTTTTTTGTTAAGGTGTGAACGCAATAATATGAAGGCATCATCCATGGAATCAAAGCTCCATGCATGATCTGACGATGGTGATACCGGTCCATTGAATTTTTATCATACCCACATAGGAAATGTGACGTGGATATGAGGCACAACATATGCCTAGTTGCATGGTGGGGTTCATGCAATTGGTTGCTAATCATTAGCAAATGCTCAAATTGGTCTCACATATATATATATATATATATATTTTTATAATAGTATATAGTTCTACTGTGGTTAAATGTATTGAAGGAAAGTGTGTTGCAACTATTGCTTAAAAAAAGTAACACAGGCGAGATGTCGAGATGTATACTGTACCGCTACTATTGTAGCATCTCAATCTAAGTGGTCAGATTTCAATTGGTCGGTTCTTTTTAGATGGTAGCATGATATATAACCATAATCATTATCATATGCACATTTTATATATACTTTTTTTGTGATTTGTTCTCTTGTTAATAATTATTAATTATCGAGAAAGCAAGATAATAGTACTCGTCTCCAAGTTGATTCTAGTAAAAAGATACACCCACACACACACCATCCAAATTGTAATAGTACACAAAATTAAAAGTTGATTTTGTGAACCATATTGAGCATATTCCATTTTCTTATTTTTTTTCCCGGTGTAGTTTGCAACAAAAGGAACCAAGTTGTTGATTAATAAACAGAGGGGATTAATTTCTGCAGGTTGAAGTTTTCAAAATTCAACTTAGTTAACTGTGCTAAGGTCAATAGTCAAGTCAAATAGAAATTAAATCTAATGATAGTATTGTAATATGTTATAATGAAGATCTAGATATTAGATTTCAAGAAAAGGTGGACTAGGTTATTCACAAGGGGTAATGTGTTTGTCCGCAAGTTTGTACCAAAAGAAAAAGGGAGAAAGAGATGTCACAATTTTATTGCACTTTTACCTTTATATCGCCTTTAAATGGCCACATAAGCGAGTGTCGTAGAGATAATAGGTGCCATAGAAACGCTTCAAAACAATCCTATCTACAAAACAATCTAATTTTTTTTTTTAAATAAAATCCTATGTACTTTAAGGGAAAATAAAAAAGATCCTATTTACATTAATTATGTCGATATCTACAGGGTGTATATAGTTCTGATCCATGAACTTTATGCAGAATAGACGAACCCAATAAATCAATAAATGTATGATCCAATTAATTTTCGAAAGGATAAATTGATTGATATCTACCTCGAGAAAATGAGAATTGTACCAGCGAGTCTTTTTTTTTTATCTTGGGCTAAATTTTCTAAAGTCTCTCTTACTATTTAATAAATATCTCCTGTCAATTATTATATTTTCAAAAACAAAAATCTTCAGTAAATTATCTATTTTCAAAAACAAAAAATCTTTAGTGAATTATTCCCAATTACATTATTTTTTTACAATGCATTCAAAAACACTATCATTATCTTTTGAAGGACATAATACCCAGTCCTAAAGTGATAACACGTCATTTCAATAAGAAAATGATATCAGTATTATTTATTTAGTATGTAAAATGATATCTCCTTACCCGCCCATAAAAGACGAACAAATTAAGATTTGTTTTACTTTTTATTCGTCGACGTTAGAAGATTCTATTTTGGCCCATAGTGAACATCTTCACAAAATGTATTCTGCAAACATTACGGCAAAAGACTGCTTGGTGACGCATTGGTATTTAGAAAAAATTAACCTTACAATTTGTGGCTTTTGCTTCGGTGAATTATTATTTACAATATAACATTTATGCAATTAGGATTTCGATCAGTACTCTCCAACAGATCTGTCATCGATTCATCATCACAAAAAAGAATAAAAGAAAAAAAGATGAAAGAAAAAGAAAAAAAGATCCGTCATCTCTTGATGAATATATTATTGAGAAAAGATAGAAATGTATACACAAAAGTCATGGGGCTTCACCCTTAATTTTCTTAAAAAAAAAAAAGATAGAAATGTATGGATCTGTAAAAATAAAACTTCATTTTCAGGGTAAAATCCAGAAGCGGATAAATAATGAATATTTTTATTTTAATTAACTTCTAATCTCTTTCCTATTTTTGAGTAATTTCATAAGCTAATCTAACGGCTCCCATCACATCCCATTCTCTACTATGTTGACACGTCACACGCGTCTCATCACGAGTGATGAGCCAAGAGCGCGGGACCACCATTTGTGGGCAACAGGGTAGCCGAATTTTTTAATAAATATTCCATCGAATTTGAAATGAAAATATTGTTGTAGTTTAGTTATTTATTCCACCTATAAAATTGTTGCCGCTATCGGCTGCACATTTTGTGCTCTTGTGTTAGATGGATACTTAACATCAATCTTGATGTCGAATAACGATTCAGATTATCTTGCATCTAATCATTTATCCCCATTAAATTATCTTTGCAAAATTTACAATCCAAAAGAGATGGCGGTATCACAATCCGTTTGAAGAATATTTCACGAATATTTGAAGTTGAGAGATATGATCTGTCTTAATTTTATCTCAAAAAAACAAGTTACTACTTACTAGCTGTACCATATATTTATGTACAGTAAAAAAATGTTAAGTAAAATCTCTGAACGATTCTAATTCAATATTTCTAACATATAACTCTTTATTTCATCTGCTTGAGTCTGTAATGTGTTCATTACTTCACAAAGTTTCCTGTACTTTTCACAACAAGCCCGTGATTCCCTTTTCTGTCCTTCATTGACAATTATCCATAGCAATGCATATGTCCTTTTATTTCTATATCTAATTTTTGGAATAGGTGAAAACCTAACTATCCATACTAGTCCATACCAATAGCCCATGAAGTGACGATAAAAGATTTACAACGAGAAATAACAAAATAGTATATTTAAATTATATCGGACAATTATAAACAGCTACTCAAATTATTCTAAAAAAAAATTTAGATTGATTCTTTACATTTTAAATGTAATATGCACCGAAATTGGAAAAATTGTGAAAACCGCTTGGTACTTTGTCGAATGATTTATAAGATTAACAGTTTAGTTTCATCAGCATTAAACTATGATTAATGCTAGAATCAAACATATAAGACGTCAAATTGCAATACATATCATATCTAAATTATATGAAATATATCTATAATTTATTTTTATTTAATATTATTATATTGGTTGCCAATAAGTACAATTGTTAAAATACATCATATTTCTTTATTTACAAACAAACTTCAAATCACAACTTAGAGTTTCACAAACAAAAAATAAATATACTGTTGGAAATGATCTGAACCGTCCATTAATTCTTCTAATATGTCTGAAAACTTTGTAGTCCGTACAACTGGAGAGAAGGCCCAACTCATGTTCACCAACCCACTTTTAAACTTTTATAATAAATTATACGTTTAAAAACATATATTGCAGTCAAAATGGATCGCTCAATTTGGATTGTCTAGAAAGTTGCTATCCGGAATATTGGCTTCAAAGTCTTCAAACGGCAGTTTTTTCTCGGAAGAAAAACAAAGTCATCAAAAGTGGACCAGATTTATATAGATTTATGCATATCTTGTACGGATAGATATTCAATCATCAAAATGGTGTCCATTATTTGTAGAATTTTCTGTGTGTTAGGTTCTATAGAGCAACATGGAACTCATTAAATTACCTTATGATGCAATCCAAGTGTTGGGTTTTTAACTGGTAATTTTTATTTTATAATAGATACGAAGAACAAAAAAGAACTACAGTTTAACAGTTAGTCCCTTCACTTCATGTCACTGTCTTAAAAAAGAGGCGTGAAAATGACTATAACGAATCCTAACTGACAGTATCCGCAGAGGTTTTTTTTTTTTTTCCTTTTTTTAAAATTTTGTGAAATATAGTATCCTCTATGCAGAAAGACTTCTTTTGCTTCAAAAAATTATGTTGAAAATAAATCCGATAATTTTTTTTTAAAATTAAAAATGAATTCTTTTGTTAACTATATAAAAAGGTATGAATGGATGAAATTTTAAGTAGATACATTCACGTTCGAAAATGTAGATTTAAAAAACTAAGATGCGTTTTAGCGCCGAAATATTCTCCTGGTTCAATTTTTTTTCACAAAACAGAAATTTAAATAATGTAGTGGGTTGATAGTTTTTTACTTTTTTTTTTAATTGAATGAATTATAAAATTTATGAATTGAAAAGTAAACATTTTATTGAGCTGTAATCTTGATTTGCTGATTTTGTACCAAAATGAATTGAAAACTTATAAATATTTTCGTGTACATCCATTGTCCGAGAAGGACAACAATCAACAACTTACGTTTATAATTTGAAGTCTACAATTTTGAAATACCAATGCGAAAAAAGAGATCGTCGCATTATACAATGGTTAGAAAGTTTTTAACGGCAGACTCATGCAGTCATGCTACCTAAAAATTTGCATTCATTTAAAGCGTAAAAATAAAAAATTTAAATAAAATAAACAATATATACAAAACGTACATATTGTTTTATCAAAACACTCCTTAGTCCAATATTTTTTTTTTCATTTTTATCTTGATTTTATGACTCCCGACGTTCCTACCATACAATATAACACTTAAATTAATAGCTTTTTTTATGACTTTTGTTCTACGTGAATTGACACGTGGTTAGTTATATAGTTTCTAATCATCTAGGGCTCTAGGCCTCTAGTTTTTTTTTTAAAAAAAGGAAATATTTTATTTATTATCGAAATTTACTAATAAATACTTTTTTAAACTTGTCGTGTTTAAATCAATTTAACTTTTTTTTTTCAATAAATGTAATTCTTTCTCCGAACAAAGTCAGAAATCACTTTCGTTTTCTCATCCTGAAAGTTTAAAAATTAAAATACACCACTAGGCAAAAGAGTAAGAGGTGAAAAGCAATGGCTGATACCTGATAGGCACTGAGAATTAGTGATAATTTATATGTTATTTTCTTGCATTAAACATTGAAGTTGACTGTATAGCTACATTAATTGTTTGTTGAAGAAATATAGCTACATTATTGGAAACGAGTTCTGAAGCAATTATCAGGAAAATGGCCCGCTGCAAGCCTGCAACCTATTTATTCATAATTGACTATTTATTTTTGCTCAAATTCATACCTACGTTTTTAAATATATTATTGATCTAATATTTTATTTTCAACATGTTTTTCTTAAATCTTTTATATGTAACATATTTTTTCAAGTGGTCAACATTTTTGGCAAAACTGCAGTAACGATGACCCGAAACATTTTGCATATAACAGTATGTGTTCATATTGTAATTCGCAACATTGCGTACAATAATTGAGATTATTGATTTGGTGATTTAATATTTAAGAATTGAGTTGATCAACCACACAGAAAGACACACGGACTAGCGCCACTAGAGAACTCATTGTTTAATGTGACCGAATAACCTTTACTCATCATGCCTCCAACTTTTTGCTGAGTTTTTGGTTCGGTATAGGCCAAAAGGTGAAGATTTGATAAATTCTTTGAGCCATTTGTCTTTCGGCGCATTCAAAGAAAAGAATGGCCATAAGATTAAAGAAAGGTTCAAGTAATAATAAAGAAGAAAAACTTAGGTCAACTGAACTTTTTATTACATAAACAATGGTGAGGATCAGTCAATTTAATCAAAATAATTCCTCTGAGATCATTGTATAATATATCCATCACTTTGATTCGGAAAAAGAAATGAGTATTCGTATTTAAGATTAATATTGCTACGTAATGGTTCAATATTGGAGATATTAAATTCAATGCAAGCGTTTTCTTGTCCATGAGATGTATTTGCTTCTAAAAAAATTGAAGGAAAGTTTGCAACTTACTAGAGTGACCCTATAAAATAAAGGGACCAACTTTTGGTTTTTCCTTTTGTCTTTTCCTCAATTGGTTTGGATATTTCTTCAAAAAATATCTTTTGCATAGGATGTTTCTAGATGCTTGAATCTTATTGCACATTTTTAACCAACATAACCTAAATAACCAAATAAAAAATGTATATGACCACTTTCAAATTGGGATAAATTGTTTTCAAAATAGAAGGGAACTCTTTTCATTGGGCTAAGATTGTGATAGTTATTTATTTTTGTAACAAAAATAATCAAGTTGCAACGGCATAAGACGTAGTATATACATGAATACTACAACTGTATAAACCTATAATAATTGGGCCAAAATACTTTCAAAAGGGAATCGCATCTTATTGGATACTTAATGTAATTATTGAACTTTAATTCCCAATCTCACGATAAAAGGTCGGTTCTGTTTCTGTACCGAGGGAGCTGGATTTTTTATTTATACAATTTTCATTTGGTTAAGCTTAAAGATATAATTTAGACCTGTTAAAAGCTCTAGTGTTGAATCTAAACAAATATATACAAATGCATTATTGGTTTCTAAATTATGATATCTTGTTTCTCATGGGTTATCCTTGCCAAGTGCACAGCTATTCATTATTTCATTTTATATTTCCAAGAGTGGACTTACACAACCACTCGACTACTCTTTTATATGCCACACGAACCAACTATCAAACCCTGAACCCCCCCCCCCCCCCCAAGAAAAATAATAAAAAAAATAATAATAATAATAATAAAAAGAAAGAAAAAATGAAAAGTATTTACAACATGTTCCGATTCCAACGACTGTTAAATTAAGTGGAGTGCGTACAGACTCCAAAGTCCAAAACATATTGCGAGTTGGTGATTGTAAATTGAAAGGCCTCTTATTTGGACTTTTTATATATGCTATCTCGAAAAATTAATCTACATGACATGTAAGGCTGTGTGTTCCACAATCCAAATAGCTGAGAGGAGATTAGAGGAGGAGAGATGAGATCTGGCTGACCGGATGAGTTAATTCTGCTCTAAAATGAAAGTTGGACTAAATAAAAAGGGATGAGTTGAAGTAAAGTAGACTCAATTTTGAGAAGAGTTAAATCTCGAAACTGTTATCTCAAATTTTGGGGTGTGTTTCACCTCTACACCTCTAATCTCTCTGTACTCTCTTTACTCTGTGTTTTTATTTATGGCGCGCAGGTTAAGTGTGCATCGGAACTCACAGTAATACGATAGTTACATCTTTGTTGTATGTTATCAAGTTTCGATTTTTTTCTTTGGAACTTTTTAAATTAAGATAGCACATGAAAGTTCTCAACTTAATAGTTTGTTGATACACGAGTATCACGTCAAAAAGTTCTCAAATAGTTTTAGATCCTTCCTTACAATAATAATAAAAAAAAAAAGAGTATGAAACAATAGCAACGAAGAGTTGGCACTACATATTTTGAATTAGTAATGCAAAGGGCGTACTTTAATTATTGTCAAATAAACAAAGAAATTTTACAAAAGTATAATGTTTCGCAAGTTGTCTTTGATTTAAGTTTAGCAACTAAAAAATGTATTTTAATTCTAATTATAATTTTAGCAGTAAACACACAATATGTGTGGTACTTGGACTGCTGATTAACAAGAAAGCTGGTTGGAAAGTCATGTATTTTAATTATTAAGCCATTTAACTATAAACCTACATAACTCATTCACATTGACAAAAAATTATAAGATATTTGTAATGTTCCTTCTTATTTATTTCGGATGGCTGCTAATTTATGTGCGTGCTTAGTACACCCATTACTAAGAAAATATTACTAATTAAAGTTGTAATTTATTTTAACGTATTTACTTATTTAACGTTTTTTACAGTTATTTCCAGCCTCCAACAAAAAAACCACCAGGTTTTCCATTGAGGACTTTCTTTTATTGTTTAAACGTTGACAGTCAGATTTCAAGACATTAATGAAACATATATTTTTTTTTAAAGATAAGATGAGAGTCAAACTCTTCAACTTATTTTGAAACTAAATGTCACAAAGAACCTAACTGAGTTTCGAACCTACAACCTCTACTGAAATTGTGTTGTTCTTTGTCACTATACCAAAAGCTGGTTCTTATACTATTTTTTTGTTTTAAATTGTATTAAGTTTGCACAATTACCTTGTATCATCGTTAAAAAAAAATTATGGAATAACTCATACTTATTCGACATAAATTAATTGAAATATCAATAATCTTATACCTGTTCTTAAAAGAAAAATGTATACATGTATACTACTATACTTTAATAACTTTGTCTTCAAAACCATACATGCATTTTCTCGGACAAGTAATTATGTAAATTGCAACTTTTTTCATGATAATCTATAATGTCAAGATATGCATTATCATTTTTGAGGGTGTAAAATGTATTAGTTAATTATAATTGCAAAAAGCACCAGCTATTTTGGAAAAGAATACAGATAATGAAGGCACAACAGCTGATTACAAAATTCATACACAATGCATCCCTCGGCCCTCGTTGATTTAACAATGATGAAAAAAAGAATCAAAGTCAAAGCAAATATCTTTGCATGTTCTTAACTTCCATTTTTTTTATTACCAGGTCCAATATTTCCTAATAAAAATGACAAACAAAGGATAAATCTAACCTGGGAATTTGCCTTTTTGGGTTTCCAAGGGTGCATCCTAGCTTGCACGATTTAGGCGTTGAATACTTGTATTTGTTTTCTTTACCCATGTCACAATTTAATAACACTACTATTTCTCCGGTCATATAGACTCAAAATCAAATCAGAAAATGGAGTGAGTTGGAGGGTTTATCCTTTTCTCTTGAAATGTACGAGTGATTATTTACTGGTAGTGAATTATTATTTTATTTACTTTTAGAATTTTAAATGTTTGACGATAATATTGTTTTTTTTACAAAAAAACAGACATTTTTTTATTTCTATTTATTAAACTCATGTGTTTACACTTTACAAGTTGTACTGAATTCATGCGTTTTAGATACTTAAAAACTATTGAAAATTTTCTAAAGTAAAAAACACAGCCTAAACGCAAAACTTTTGAATGCTTGAGTTTCAGGACCGTGCATTCAAATAATTCTTTCTTTTAATGCACAATTTAATGCTGACTTCAGAGTGCGTGCATTCAGAAATCTACGAGTGGAGTCGTCAAAAATTGGAAACAAAGTATTCCTGTCAAACATTAAAAAATATCTAATTGGCAAATAAATGTTCACTTACAGAGTTGCTCTCATTACGTTAATTTTTTTTTTCTTTATACTCTTTCTTATTCTTATTCTTATTCGGATAGTAATTAGTTTGATTTGTTTATGAATTACGACGAATAAATTTCGAGCTTGATATATTTTGAATTTTCAATCTCGAGTTGAACTGGACTTTTAAAGATCTGAATCATTGATCTATCATGTACTTATATTCACATATCTCTATCAATATGTAGAAGATCAATATTATTAGGTAAAATTTTCAATTAACAGTATTTCATTAAACGTACAATGAACTTTTAAAAAATGAAACGGGAATCAGCAGTCAAAAGAGAAGGTATCAATCACATCTTTATGCTCCAAGGGTAGATATTCTCTTTGAATCTTTACACTTTCCATGGTTGGCACATAGTCAAAACAAAAGCCACATATTTTGGAACAACGGAACTGCCTCCGTAAAAGCCAACGTGATTTTTCAGTGGGAATTGAGCATAAATTTTCTCATCCGCTCAGAGTAACATTCATATGTAAACGATCTTTCATTTTTTTATTATTTTTTTTCCTTTCTTTGTTCTGTTTGTTTTGCCTCCATTTTGTGGTGGACTTTCTCCTTTTAGCAGTGGGCCCCTTAAATTTGGAGTCAACTTGTTTTGCATTGTGCCTACAGGCTTATCATAAAAAAAAATTAAATTGTCTTGCATTGAGAGGAGGGCTTCATAAAATGGATAGTGGCTGTTCTAAAAAATAAAATAAAAAATGGATAAAGCAGCGTCATAGCTTCTTACAAAAAAAGAGGAGGAAAAATAGATGGATTGCTTGGGGGTTTATCTGTGGTTTGTCTTGTGTGTCTTTGTGTGCTTCTTTCATGACTAAGTTGATTCTTATCACGTGTTATTATTTTTTTCACGGTGAAGTGCATAATATAAATGTTGTCAATTGTTCACTACACTGCTAGTATGAAATGTAACAATTAAAATTTTGACTCTTGATTAACAAAACTGAAAAACCCAACGATTTTTTTTATTATATTGATTTTCTAGTACTCGGTACAAATACTTTAAAATTGATAAGTAAAGCAGAATTATCCTTCGACATATGCTGTTAGTGTTAAATTTTTCAATAATTTAATGGATAATTTAAAGTATATTCATAATTTAAACCACCAATTTCTATTATTATTGAACTTTTAAGTAGAAAAATAAAATTGTGATTACTTGAGCAAAGGGTTGTAGCCACTAAATAAAGCTAAAAATGAAGAAATTTACAAATTATAGTTAATTTCATATAATCTCTATTGTTATAATATTTCCTTATTTATCTTCTCACATATTATCAGCCAACTTGTTTTTTTCGATATCTTAACAGCCAACTTGTTACACAAACTTGCTGGAGTGCAAATTACCAATTATATCACGACAGGAAACACTACACAAGCTAACGGCGCAGCAGAACCGACCGCCGGTAACGGCCTCGTCTCAGCAAATAGTTGTCTAGAGACGTGCCAGATGACGTCACCAAAACGCCACTTGCCACAGAACACCAGAACAGACGCAGGAGCTACCTCCATTTCTTACACAAATACTCCCTGTCACCACTACACGACGAAAACCGAGTCTATTTAAAAAATTCAACTCCCTTCTAATAATAGCGCAGTAATGTGTTAAGTATAATAGTCTCAGCTGTAACAGAGCTGAGACGAATCAATTAGTTTATGCCAAATGACACCGTGGCGCTTAGTTGTAGCCGTTCGATCCGATCGTGCGCGGATCTCACAGCCGTTCCGTCCAACTGTCCGAAAAGAGCACCGATGTCTGCATCTGGGGCCCTCATGAAATGGACGGCTGTGATTTACGATCAGAGGGGTCCCGTGGAGGTGAGAGCGACGCGTGGGCCACGTGGATCGCCAAGAGAAATGCCGTATATTCGATCTTACTGGCTTTCTCGCGAAATCGCGGTCTGCTCACCTCCCGTGAGCGGGTGCACCAATACCTTTCTGTTTGGGATATTTGCAATTGGCACCTTGTATTTCTTAATTCGTAAAAGGATTCGTATTTGTCCATGTGATGACATTGGAGCACCTTTTTATATAGTAAGCAATTAAGCATTTGCCTTTTGGACTGAATTAATTAATTAGTGGATGGAAATGGATGTGTTGAAGTTGAACGACGGATTTGTCAAAGAAATGGCAGGTGCAAAGCAAATTTAAATTTAGTTTCTTTCAAACATATCAGACAAAGATTAAATATGAATTTGATTACAAATTTTTATTTCAAAATTTGACAACTGTTTATAAAAAGCTTCATTATGCGACTTTTTACTTGTTCATAAAAGATACACTTCATTCAGTAACTCAAAAGATTTAGAAATGTTTTTGTAACAAAAATTGTAAAATGGAGAATAACATCCTGATTGATTGGAAGGGCCGAAATGAGACGAGATGAGTTGACAAATCTAGGGTATGTTTGGATGTGCTCACGAACAGGCTGTTCGTGAACAGCCGTAGTTCGCGTGAACCAAACAACTCACGAACTAGGCTGTTCGTGAACTTCTCCCCTTGTTCCTAATTCCCAGATTTTCACGAACTGATTTTGTTCGTGGGCCTGTTCGTGGGCCTCTCTGTTCGTCTCTTGTTCGTGAACCATCCAAACACACCCCTAATTTATTGATCGAAATGAAGAACGAAGAGACGATTTGAGTAGATCGAAGACACGATCTCTACTCTTTCTCTTCTAATCGAATGCCATTACAAAAAAATCTCACAATATTTCTTTGTTTTTCAGAGAATTTGAAAACAGAATTTCGGCACTTAGATTTTTTTTTTTAAAAAAAAAAATTTCGAATCCGATTCCAACGAGGAAAAAGTACTATCAGGGTGTAAATTTTGATTTGCAAGACGTATATGACGTAATAGCTAGAAAAATTTATAATTTTTTGTTAAACATTAACGACAAATTTTATCAATGTAAAGATTGATTCGACAATCCACGATTATTATGTTTTAGAAGAAAGCCTCATCCACCTCTGAAAATGCATGATTGTGTTTTTAAATGTCTTTCAATAAGGTAAATACAAACGAGTAGCCGTGTTCAAATTTACAGAATAAATGGACGCAATGTCCGTGATTAATTTTGCTCGGAATTCCGATCTATATAATAAAACATTAATAAACAAAGGGACACATTGAACGAACCTCATTTATACCATTCTCCTCGGATCCAGTTCGGACTGGGATCCGAAACTCGTCCCGATCCGCACATTGTGCTGTGCCTGTGTATTTAAACGAATCCCAGGTCTCATTTTCTTTTGAAGTAAAGCCTCCTAAAAATATGCTCACAGCTACATAGAAAGAGAGAAACACAACAGAAAATTAGTAAACAAAAAAGAGAGAGAAAGAGAGCGAAGAAGAAGAAGAAGAAGAAGAACAAAATCAATCACAACGAAAGAGAGAGAGAGAGAGCTCTGATACGAATCTCCAATCGTATCAGAATCAATCGACATCTCACACAACTATATATACTACCGAAGGCCGAGGCGGTGATGGCAGGAGCAGCTCCACCGGCAGCCTTGCCAGATGTCTTCGCACGAGACGCGATCATTGCCTGGTACAGAGGCGAATTCGCGGCCGCGAATGCAATAATAGATGCTCTATGTGGCCATTTGTCTGAGATCGGAGCCGGCGGTGGTGTCGAGTATCAGCCTCTGTTCGCTGCTCTCCATCGCCGGCGTCTCAACTGGTTCCCAGTGCTCCATCTTCAGAAGTTCTTCTCCATTGGTGAGGTCGCTAGCGAGCTCCGTCGAGTCGCTGATGCACATGCCGCTGCCGAAGCCGCCATTGCGGCAGCTAATAATGCGTATCATGAGGAGGTGATCGCCATGGAGATCAAGGCAGCGAAGGAGGTGATAGAGGAAGTTGTAGAGGTGGCTGAGGCGGAGGTGGTGGAGGTAGAGGCGGAGGAAGAGGTGATCGATCCATCTCCTGTAGTTGTGGAGGAAGCGATCTCCAATGGCGGATCAACGGAGGAGAGAGATGCTGACGTGGATGATTCGTCGGCGGGGTCGTCACCGGATCGCAAGTCAGCTGAGGAAGAAGAAGTGACAGCTGACGGAGGTAAGTTTTTTTTAATTTTTAATTTCATTTACTTTTTATTATTAAATTATTTTTCAGTACTTTTGGGAATTTCCCTAATAATTATCAGGGGCTTACTTTATTCAAAAATTAGTTAGCAATTGTTACTCATTGTGTTTCGTCGGTGGAGTTCAATTTTTCTTGGATCTGGTCGGAGTGTGCAACTGCAACTCCTCCTGTGTGTTAGTTTTAGTTAAATCATTAAATCAAATGTGAAACAAACAACGCCACGTTAGGTGCTCACGATTTGGTTTTAATTTTCTTTTCACCAATATCTGGCAATAGGAACCTATAAGCCGTGTTCTTCGTGACATCGTGCATTATTTTATTGTTCTCATTGATTACCTACTCATCCGACGGCTGAGGATTTTCCACGAATTCTTTTTTTAATTCTTCATTTAATCATTCGCCGATCGTACGGTGGGAGGCGGCTGAGAAGTTCTTAAAAGAGGTCACGGACAGCTTGGAGTTGAGCTCTTCTGTTAACCTTTTTTAACGACGCTCGTGCAGGCTGTGTAGCTTGCCTGATTTCGCACGATCTCTCTTTTTCAATTGTCGCCTTCTCTTTTAATTACCTTTCGCTTCAAAAAAAGATTAGTACTTTTAGAGAAGGTAAGGGGTTCGTTTTAAATGGTCGTATATTTAATAGTTTCTTTTGTGTTAAACGTGCCAGATCGGATAGGAAACTTCCAATCAGACATTTCTTTGGTTTGGGATTCGTTAAGGTCACTGTCAAACAAGTCAGCGTGTAGCGGGTCGTACAGGAAACATTGAATCTTTGGTTTGAAAAAAGTTGCAAGCTTTTATGGCATAGCAATCTAATAATTAACTCACCACACTGAGTAAATCATTAATAATCCACCTGGCCTTTGTTGGTGATTTTATAATTAATTCTGGACCCTTTTGGAGGAAGCAACATCATTTTCCTAGGATTTAACTGGAAAATTATGATCAAAACAGTGCAATTGAGTTAAAATATTAGTACTGAAAAGCATCTTTTAAAGAAAAAGAAGTAGGGAACACTGAACGCCTTTTTGCTTTGTTGGGTAAGAACTGAGGCCATAAAAGAGTGGTTGTGTGCTCAGAATTATAGTGGAGGTTGCGCAATGCTCCAATAGATTTTACTTCCTAATTTAAGTGAGGAAACCTGAAATGGTATCAAGGAGGCATCATTTGGTACATTCTAGGGATCTGTATCGGGATTCCGTTGATATTTTGTCGTGTGTGAAAGGATGCCTCGTCATTAGGGGTGAAAGACGTAAGAAACGGAACGAAAATGGTGTGTTTCGTTAACCGTTTCGTTTCGGTGACGAAACAGATTTGTTGTTTCGTTAATCGTTTCGCAGTGCTGAAACGGTCGAAACGAACGAAAATTACGTAAATTACACAGGGAAGAAATATATTTCAATTTCGTTAACCGTTTCGCTAAACCAGACGAAATAGAATTTTGTTTCGTTAACCGTTTCGCCAGGACGAAACGAAACGAAAAAACGGTAACGAACGAAAAACTTGCAGCCCTACTCGTCATGTATTTTCCGTTTTATTTTAGGACAAAAATAGTTTTAAACACCAGGCGAAAAGCACGCGACAAATTTTTTATTTCTATTCCGGACTTTTATAAAAGAACAACAACTGTTATTTAAGTTATTTTATATCAACAATAATAAATTTTTGAAGACAAATTTTCAACAATTATAAGATATCTATATGACTATTTCAGCGCAAGCTTAACCGTAGAAGTCCCATAAAATATGACGTTAAGAACATGACTTGATTCTGTACATTTGTTTAGATTTAAGTACACTATTATTAACTTTTTAAATTTTAACTATTAATGTTATTGTTTAATTATTCGAGGCAGGCGAATAAAAAATTCGCACGCGACTAGGTAGGTGTAAGCGCCACGTGTCGTTCTCTGTATGACCCTGAAGAGTAGGTTGCAGGCGTCGCTTGGAAGGGCGTCAAGTCAGGGTGTCCGTGGCGGCTTCACATTTGTACCGTCTGATTGAAATCACGCGGTTGTTAGAAAGGCAGCCCGATATGGCGACTTTATAAAGGAGCGTAGGTGGCATCTCTGGTAGGTTCGGCGTTGCACGTGGCGAGACAATAAAACTTCGCGTTTCTATTAAGCCCAAAACGACATGGCCCAATAATTGGGCCCGCTGCCTGGGCCCGCTGTTGTTTTTTTGTCACGGTACAAGGCACATGCTGTTCTGCTGAGCTGGCCACATGACTGAACGATCCCTTTTGGGAAATTTCCCCAACTCCCTTATGAAGTTTTAAATTTATCTAATCAGTTTCAAACCATAAAATATTGTTCTCAAGTTGTCAAATTGATTTCTAGCTCTGAAGTTTAACTAATAATGAAGTTTGCTTCGATGCATATTTAGGGAAGGTGTGAATGGAATAAATATATGGGCATTATTTGGACGGATTTATAGAATTATCTGTGTCAGATATTTGAAAGGTCTATAACCAAGTTGGTCCATTTAAAAAATGCCACTTGGCATATGAAGTGGGGTTTTCCTGTCAACTGCTTCCCTTCCAGAGAGTAAAATTAAATAACTATATGAATGGGTACGAGATAAAGCATTCCCATTTCTCAAAGGAGTTTGATCCTGGTTCCGCTATCACGTGCCCTCAAATTTTGAACAATTGTCTTAGGTGTAGGCGGGAGTAGCTACTGAGTAGGTATCATTTCCAAAGAAATTAAACATCTAGGATTCTAGAATCAAGTTAGAATAGCAGTCAATTAATTGAACCTAGACTAATGAATGGTTCGTCTATACCCTAAAGAAGACAACAATGCCTGTTTTTGTCTAGCCGCCTCTATAGTTCATTAGTTAATATCTTGTAAAAGATTCATAGATTCTCTGCTCTGAAGTACAATATCATCTCTCTCCAGACCCAATTAAAGAATGGAAATATAATTTACTACAGGAATTAGTCCCTGTTTCAGTAGAGAATAATGTGGTAGAAAGGAATGCCCTGAACTTTGTTTGAACTCCAATCACTGCTAATTACAAGGAAGCATTTAAACTGGATTAAAAATTAAGCAAATCTAAATAGACCAGTTTAGTAAATGACACTAATACAGATCATCTCGATACTGTCAGTAACTATCAATTTTGTTTTAGTGTATTGACTTTTTTTTACTGTGTTCTTGAAGGATCACAAGGGGAGCACAGTGTAGTGGAATCTCAAGGAGATCAGAGTATGACCGAGAACTTTCACCTCTGCATGGACCATGAGGATTGCATGACCCGTCCAGAGCGCATCAAGATCTTGAAAGGCTTTGTCGCCAAAGAGTCCGTCAAGGGCCATACGGTAACTCATACTTACATTAACTGGTCTTGTTTTAAATTAAGTAATCTAAATTTCAAATATGCCATTTTAGCAGTTTCTTCATTTCTCCTGTATTTTTGTTTATTATTTTTTTTTTTCCTTTTGGGTCTTTTGTGAGAATCAGTATTGTAGCTGAAATCTTATGTTTTGTTTCACTTGATTGTACTAGCTACTACGGATTTAGTACAAAATTAATTGTTGTTTTTATTTGGATTAGGTCAATGTCGTGAAAGGCCTGAAGATATATGAGGATATCTTCACAAGTTCGGAGCTTTTAAAGCTCGGTGAATACATTAATGAACTTCGCCAGGCTGGGAGAAGAGGAGAGCTTTCTGGTAAGTAATTATGAAATCATAAAGTAAAATGTCCATGTATCTGATCATAAAATATATCACAAGAAATTTAAATTAATGTTGTGTTTTCTTTCAGGTGAAACCTTCATATTCTTTAATAAACAGATTAAAGGAAACAAAAGAGAGATCATTCAGCTCGGTGTTCCTTTGTTCCAGCCAACCACAGAGGAGGCTACAAGTACATTCCTATATACTGAATACAGATTGACAGCTGCTTTATTTAGGTTCTTTATTTTGTGTTGGTTGTTCTAGATTTACTGAACTATATTTCATAAATGCAATATTTTAATATTTAACACTGAAGTCCCACACAGCTTGCCAGCATGCTTTTGCTCTTTCAGTGATTAAGTACTTCCATTAGATAAACAATCTGAGTTTTAATTATATTGTCTTGTGCAGCTAATATAGAGCCAATCCCTCAAGCCCTTCAGGATGTTATTGATCACCTTGTACTGTGGCGTCTGATACCAGAAAGCCGTAAACCAAATAGCTGCATCATCAACTTCTTTGATGAGGTATCCACCATTCTAAATGCTTACAACTTACAAAAACAAGAATAATTATAATAATAGATCTACGCAAAATTACAGACCTCAAGTTCTCAACAACAATGCTAATTTTTCAGGACGAGTCGTCGCAACCATACTACAAGCCGCCGCACCTTGATAACCCCATTTCAACTCTCATTCTTTCAGAAACTACCATGGCTTTTGGAAGGGCGCTATTTAGCGACCAAAATGGGAATTACAAGGGCCCCCTTACTCTTGATATTAAAGAAGGGTACAACAATCTTCTTAAGCCATTTGAATTGACTGTTTTATAATAAAAGAAAGCCCCAATAACATAATTGATTTTGATACAGGTCACTCCTTGTAATGCGTGGGAACAGTGCTGACATGGCCAGGCATGTGGTTTGCCCCTCCTCTACTAAGCGCGTCAGCATCAGCTTTGTCAGAGTCAGGCCACCTCCAAGCCAGTCTGATATCACTCCCATGGTTTCACCGACCAAAGCTCTGACTCTCTGGCAGCCTGGGACTCCACCGCCTCAGAAGATCCCGAATGGAGCTATGATTGCCGGGTACGGCCCCCATGCTCTAATCCCATCTCCATACGGAATGGTGGTAAGGGCAGCACCCCTCGTCATGGTGGCCCCCACAAAGCCGATGGTGGCAGGTTCCAATAGGAAAATGACAAAGGGAGGTACAGGTGTTTTCTTACCCTGGACTGTGGGCCCAAAAAGGTATAACAAGCACCTCCCACCCCGCATCCAGAGGAGGCGCTTCGCCTCTTTGCTGCCCACTATTGAGGCACAAGGCTAGGATAAGTACCTTTAACAACACTGCTTTCAATTTATGTGTTTTGCTTTGAGTTGTACCCGGCATGATAGAGTTGACATTAGGTGCTTGTTTCATTGGGAGAGAATAGCTGTGTGTCTTGGTTTGCTGGTAAATTGTCATGAAAGGCTTTCCTTCGACAAGAGTTATGGAGAAGGCATTGTGTTCGACTTCTTTTTTTCTCTTTCTGTTAATATGGTCAAGTTTCTTGTCTGGGGAAGTTTAGGTAATGAGTAGAGTTTTTTTTTTCCTTCCCTTTTTTTCTTCTTTCGGTAATAGACAGAATTTTGTAATATCTGTCCTTGTTTATCTGAAAAATTCTGATCGTGGCATAAGGGTGTGCGCTTCAATGAAAGTTAAACGTAAAAATGTGGTACTTGGCTCCATAGATGCTTTTTTAAGCTCTACAATTGAAGGTTCATTGCTTACATTTTGCGTGACTGTTCTCTATCTTGGCACCCAGGCTGGACATGAAACGGAATCTCCTTCTGTTAAACTTCAGTGGATTAAAAAAAATTGCTTAAGTTATTTCTCTAATACAAATGTTCAGTTAATTATTACTGGATGGAGCAGAATTAAGTCCAGTTTCTATCATGGGAATATGGGATACTTCTGGTGGTCTGTTCCAATCGGCCTTGACAAATGAAACCATGCTCATAAAATACACAAATATCATGTTTGTATTTACTAAAAAAAAAAAAGTATGTTGAATTTTCATTTTGGTCCTGAGGGTTTCAAAGTATAAACCTACAAAATTTTCCAATTTATATTAAATTGATCTTACTTTACATTTATCAGAAAAAATAATATTTTTATCCCCCGTAAGTTTAACATTAAAAAGCTTTGAATTCTGCATTTCTGCTCTTTTCTTCCTTTCGCACCATTCAATTAGAATTGTTGCCCAATTTTCCAAGGCCCACCGAGCCACTAAATTTACCTGGGCCTCCAGAACACAATATTTCCAGCCATTCATATATTCTTCCCCTCCCACTTTTTCCTTTTCATATAAATCATTCCAATCTATAAACCACCCAAACACTAATAATTCTAAATACAAATTCCACTTATATACATTACTTAACTTTAACTAACTTTCATTCACCTCTTCCAATTCGCCCCAACTTACGAGTCTAGTTGCAAATAAAGCAAATATAATCACAATAATAATAAAGATGATGTGAAAACTAGTTCAAGGACCCTTCTGTAATTTACGCAACATAATATACCAATACATATGATAAAAGAAAGCAAATCAACATTAAGATTCATTTAAAATAATACTAAAAACCAAACGATTTTTATATGAATTCCAAGCTGAATTATAATTTTTTAACAATTTATAAATACGTCATTTGATTAAACCAAATACAGTTCGTCAAAAAGTTTCCAAATAAGCAAGAAGTACATGTAATTTTCCAATTGTACAAAAAAAATTTATTTTTCTTTGACAGTTATATGAAAATTCAAACAAAAGTACAAGATGAATAAGCCCCGAGTGCCTATCCCCATCAAAAAAATAAAATAAAATTAGGCTATTAACTACTTTGACGGATATACGAAAATTCGAACAAAACTACAACATGAATAAGCCCCAAGTGTCTAATCCTGATCAAAAAATTTAAGCTAGTAACTACTTGAGGAGTACTAAGAATACCGTACCTATAAGTTAAGAGAACAAAACTAGCACAACACCAAAATTGCTCTCGACTAAAACAAAATCAAAGTGGGAGGAATGACTCTGAAGGAGAGTTTACGAACGCTTCTTATCCAGAGCTGCAACAGCTTGCTTTTGACGTCTTTTCCAAGCCGGCATCTTTCCAGGGAAGGCCCACCGCAACAGTCTCTCCCATCCATAGCAACCCAAATACATCAAAAGAGCCCAGAGCAACAGTTTTCCTCTCATCCCTTCTGGGAGGGGTTCGAGCTTCAAATAATCATTCAGTTCCCGGAACACGTCAGATGTGATCACCACAAAGAAACCTACCGCAGCATACAGAGCAATCTTGAAAGGCCTGTTCTCAGAAATGCTCATGTTGAATGGGTGTCCCATGTAATTGACTGCAAATGTGGCCACCTGGATCATCATGTTGACCATGTATGAAACAGTGTTGACCAGATTTGGGTGGAACTCTGAGTCAGGCTCTATGCACTCCTCTGGCATGTATTTTGAGGCCTCATTCACAGCTGACATCAGAAAGAAGAGGTGCATTGCGAACTGGCCAAGGAGGGAGAGGAAAACATAAGCACAGAATATGTTCGGGTGGGGTCGTTCAGCAGACAGTGTTTGGAGAGGTCGTGCATGAGAAATGAAGAGGAAGAAAGCTGCAGTAAAGATTCCACTGATAGTTGCCTGTACAGAAAGGTAGAATAGAATTGACATACAAATTTGTACATAAAATAACTTTCTGCTTTAATTTCAGTTGATTAGGCATGCAGTTTGCTGT
This sequence comes from Rhynchospora tenuis, assembly GCA_027725995.1. Classification (NCBI taxonomy): domain Eukaryota; kingdom Viridiplantae; phylum Streptophyta; class Magnoliopsida; order Poales; family Cyperaceae; genus Rhynchospora; species Rhynchospora tenuis. The sequence goes on along the minus strand of CM050889.1, from coordinate 66,079,560 downwards.
TAAGTTATTAATAAAACTTAAATGTTATAACTAGAGTTGCATTCACATATTCAGACAACAAAGTCTCACATGAAGTTTTCTTTGTTGGATATATGACAGAATACTTCAATAAAAAAATTCCCTTACCAGTTGAATACTTCAATAAACTTCACTGAAGATTTCCTTCATCATTTTCAGAAATAATCCTTACCAGTGAATAATAAATTAATAATCCAAATAATTGTTTGTCAGTACCTGCACATCGCCGAGCTTGACACCATCCAAATACATAACACTGAGCACATAAGCAGTTGCAAGGCAGTTGAGGCCGAGGATCTTAAACATCTGAAGGGTTGTCACAAGAGTGCTTCGTCCCTGACGAATGATATCAAGAGTGGGGGCCACTGAGGCATGCTTGGCTGTAAATGGGGATGCCATGGAGGCATCACCAAGCTTCACTATGGGTGCAGACCGTCCATCACCTTCGTCATTCATCTCTTCAAGCATCTTTTTCAGCTTCTCACGTTGTCTGTCTGCCGGAGTCATGCGGCGGTTATTTGATGGCCCAGCAGCTGAGCTATTGGCTGTTGGAGGCAGCGATGATTGAGACGACTCCCCGGCTTTTGACTTCTTTGATTTTCCTGTCTTGCTTTCAGATTTAGAGTCTTTAGATGTCTCATCCTCCTTTTTCTGAGCTGTGGGCTCCGCATTGAGAAGAGCTATGCCCACATGAGCCTGAGAAATTAGGATAAAGGAATATGAACAGACCGTTAACTTAAGTTCTATAACTTTTGAAATAAAATATAGAGAGAGTCTGCAAGTGTGTGTGCGTGCATGTTGAGAGAGAGAGAGAGGAGGTTGCTTGACCTGTTTAAGTGCACCAACATCATTCGTCCCATCTCCGCACATAAGTGTCATTCTTCCAACAGTTTTAAATGTGGTAAGGACAAGTTCTTTCTGCTCAGGAGCAACGCGTGCAAAGACCTGAAACAAAATGATACATGTAAAGATTAGAAGGTTGAAATAAATATATTTTGTAAATATACATAAAAGGATTGAAAGTGCTTATTTGAAATAAACTGCAGGTAAAAGAAAAGAAATAAGTTCCTCAAGATCCAGGGCTGTCCATCAATAATTATGTCAGGTCTCAATTGAAACGTAAATATACAGCTTCTTTTTTGTTCACATTAGCAAACAAAATTGACCACTGAAGGTCCTTCAGTCCACCCCAATAAGTGATTCCACACCCTTTTCACCTATAGTGATTTCAGGGTCTTATTTGAAATGTCAATAACTCGCTTCCTTTTTGTTCACATTAGCAAATATTTGTTGACGACCACTCGTCTTCCACCCAAATAAGAAGCCATAATAGCCATTACATAGCCCAAACATGAAAGAAAAATCACAAATAGCAACTCTGTTGATTGAAATGGAAGCATGAAAGAATGACATTCATCTAGCAGGGTTTGAGGAGAGAGAACAGAACAAAAAAAAAAACACTTTCCAAAATGATAAATATTTAGCAAGAATTCAAGTTGCTGAGGTGAAAGAACCACTGCCTTTCCACTTCCCTCTTGAGGCATAGACCCAGTTGTTTTCAGGGTTTCACTGACAGTGCTTGCAAATTCAGAGAAGGTTGTCAATGATTTTAAATTTACAGCTTAATGAATTCCATCCCAACTGAGACTTTCCAATCAAGCTATTTCAGTTCCAAATCATCTTCATTAATAACATTTTCCATTATTGATCAGGAATCGAACAAGAACAATTTCTTATCAGAATATCCACCTTCATTGAAGTGCCAGTTAAGCAGTCTCCAGCGGTTTATATAACTCAACAGTGATCTTCTATGAAATTAAAAAAAAAAAGGACTGGTACCTTCACATAAGGAACAACATGGATAACAGCATCAGTCCTCTGGAGCATTTCAAAGCAGTCTCCACCAATGCAAAGGTCGTGTGATTCTGCTAAGTCTTCCACCTCTTTGGCACTAAAAGAAAATAAATTTGAGTTACTAACAGTTAATAATTACTCAATATAAGATCAAACTCATGGTGCACACCCCAACTAGGCTTGGAATAAATTCAGTGAAAATGATCTGGATATATTAATTGAAAACTTGCCTAAAAGGAACTCTTTCAGATTCATCAGGAGAAAGCCAATGATCTGGGCTTGGAATAAATTCAGTGAAAATGATCTGGATATATTAATTGAAAACTTGCCTAAAAGGAACTCTTTCAGATTCATCAGGAGAAAGCCAATCAAAACCTCCACTGCCTGAGCGTGTCAGAATCAAAGTAGGCTTGGAAATGATATGTACTTGGCTAGCCACATGACAAGCAGTCAATGCCTGGTCACCTGTAATCATCACCTAAACACACAAAAGCAATCGAGTATTATACACCATTCTTGAAACCAAAATTTCAGATTAGAAAAAAGCGTATGTGATTTCGGAGCCATTCAAAACAGATAAACTTACCAAATCATGAGATGAACCTCTCAATTCAAGTAAAACAGGACCAGAGTCATGCCTGATAGGACAATTAAATACCTGCAAAAATTAAATTAAAGTATCTAATAAGGACAAAAAAAGTTTGTAAATTCGAAGGTTCTTTTAATTTTCATAATCATAACTAGATAGTATGATCAGTATGATCTCGATTCATAAGATAGCCTTTTTCTATTTAAATCGATTTGGAAGTTTCTGCGGATGTAATATCTGGCCGATTGTATAACAAATCAAAATAGAGCATACAAAAACTGATTTTGACAAGCTGTATAGTGACCGCACAGGTTATTGCTGCCCACAAAATCTAAAAAGAGCACTTTTTATTTACAGTAAAGGGACAGTTATTCAGTAGCAATTCAGTGTAATCTTTCATGAGGTGATGACTTGTGTAGTTGCCACACGAGTCATCACTGCAGAAATTTTTTAAAAAGGCGACTATTCACCTACAGTAACCCATTATCTAAGCTTTATATATGTTTAGATGAGAGAGAGAGAGAGAGAGAGAGAGAGAGATGGGGGGGGGGGGGGGGGGTTAGGTAAAAGTACCGCAAAACCAGCAAAGGTCAAGTCAGCCTCAACCAAGTCCCTCTCAAGGCCCCTAGCTTCACTAACCTGTTACATAAGCCCATGGTCAGCTAAATGAGTAGAGTGAAAGAATACATCACATGCACAAGAAAATCAAATATGCTAATATATAGAGTATCTTTGATATATTGATTGAGTAGGATAATTACTTCAGTAATGCACAGCTCAGCCATTCACAAACAACAAGCTAAAAGGAAATTCTACTTTTGGGAACTACATGAGTACAATTAAGTGCAAAAGGCAAAGTACGAAGTGCACCCTATTTCGAACAAATAAAGATGAAAGGAAGAATCAACTAGTATCACATACAGCCATATCTGGAAGTGACTTGTATGCAAGGGCCAAGACACGAGAACCTTGGCGTGTATACTTCTTGTATGTCTCCACATATTTTGGAGGCAAATCAATCAATCTCTCTTGGATAGTTTCAGGTGCACCCTGTACATACCAAGTTATTAATTAAAAATGTCTACTACAATTCAACAAAAGTCACTCCAGTCGTGTTTTTTGGGCTCAAGTTACCTTGACAAATGCTAGAAACTTGTCCTGAACTCGTACGATGACACTCATTCTTTTCAAATGGGAAGCAAAATGGTATCTGTGAATAATCTGCACAGCATCTCCAGACCTGCAAAGCAAGTTTGTAAGTAAACAAATTGCAAAACCTATAGAAGCACATCATACCATAAATTATCTAAGATACCTTTTAGGCATGGCCTTCTCATCTGCTGTGTAGTTCCAGTCAATTCCTTTAAGTGCGGCCCTTTCAAGAGGATCACCGACCTGAGAATAATAAACTTAAAGTTGATGTTAACAGCAACTTAAACAGCTTATAAAAAAGAAGATAATTAAGGTTAAACACAGAAAGCAAATTTTACCAGCTTATTTTCAACAAACACCAATGCATGGCAGGAGGCTAGCACTTGAACAGTTCTCTCAGGAAACCTGGTTGTGTCAGACACCAAATCTTCACTGTCATGCAAGCCAACTACACCTTGGAACTCCTAAAATATGAAGAAGATGATCTTATCTATTAGCAAAAACAGTCCATAAGATAAAAGGTTATAAAAGTTGACCTTCATTTCCAAAATCCAAATATTTATACCATGTCATCTGAAGTAAGAGTTCCCGTTTTGTCAAAGCAACATATGTCAACCTGTACATTGTCAAAAGATTACAAAAAAAAAAAAAAAAAAAAAAAAGGCAAAAGAGAGAATATCCAATGGAAAAAGATTTCCACCTTCCCAGCAAATGGTATTCTAAAGGGTTCCGTGCAGAATATACCACGGCGTGCTAATGCAATGAGGGATGTATTGACGGCTATAGAAAGCTCCATTGGCAGTTCAGGAGGTATAACAGAGGTGATAATCAATGAACAGCTCAAGAAGAGCTTGTATCTGCTCCTTGTAGGGTCCTCCAGTCCCTAAAGGACAAACATATAACAAGATATCATTAAACAAGGAACTTGTTGAATGAATACAATAAATCTTGATTCATGTCTTAAGTTCAGAAATATTACCTTAACTAGCACATAGCCAGCTGCAATTATGGCAAAGAAAACTAAGAAGAGAATAAAGAGACCACTCTCCTTACTATTAGCTGTAACCTGTTACAACAAAGAATGTAATAATTATGCCAGAACAACAGGCCTGTCTGCTAAAAAATAAATCCAAAAAAATTTTACCCTCTCAGTGGAAAACAATATCGTTCTCATTAGTTTGCCTTGGCTTGTCTCAAATCCCGTCCTTAGCACATAGGCAACACATCCTCCATCAGGTGCTCTTAGATTGAATGACTAAATTCACGGTAAAAACAAGTCAGAGAAATCTTCCATAAAAAAATTAGCACTCGCTGTTTGTTGTTTATCAGAAGTACCTTATCAGGAGTGTGTTGCAGTATCTTGGTTCCACCGAAAAGGATGTGGTTCTTGTCACGCTTGATAGACAATCTATCATCAGGAGAGCGCCCAGTAATCGAGACCTGCACAAAGAATTACCAGTCAAATGATATTTACTGAACGTCAATTAGAAACCCAACCATCAGAAAGTTTTCCCATGGTACATCATTTGGTTGGTTGAATTAAACTGACAAATATAACGAAAGACCAGATACAGAACATTACTCCAACTTGGCACTTGGTTTTGGAGCATAGTATTTGAATTTCAGCTGCTTATATCGCTAAATAGTCCGGATCAGAACTTCCAATTTGGTGGTGTCACAACACGAACAAACATCACTAGTCCTTACTGGCACAAACAAGTATTTCATCCCTTTGTTAATAATAGAAGTAGAGAAAAATATAGAACCTTCCACTGAGGAGTGGACTCGCCAGTAAGAATGGCTTCATTGACGATTGCACTTCCTGCTAGTAAAAGCATGTCCGCAGGTATAGATTTGTCTTCACCACCGTATGATCGCCCTACAGAGACTATATCTCCCGGAAGAAGCTCTGTCCCCGGAATTTTCACCCATCTGACAGAAAAAAGATTTCCCTCATGTCAAATTCTCATTTTCACCTTAGCATACATGAAAATTGGGTAAACTTCATACAAGATAATTCCTTTCTCTCACCTCCTCTCTCCTTCAAACTTTTAAATACCGGAACAAATAACAATGTTCAGGCAAGAGGGAATATTCTCTTTTGTACCTCCTCTCCCCTATCCTCCCCTCTAAATGTTTTTAGAGCTAAGAGTCAGTTCATTGGGACTACTATTTTAAAGGATGGTCTAAAGAAAGTCTATGACAATAAAACCATAAATCTCTACATACAACAAAAAGTTATGTAACATTAATCTATACATAAACAATGAAAGGAGTCATACTTCCCGCAGCGATGAACCAGCCAGATTTGGTTGTCAACTCTAACACGTCTAAGCTCAGTTAAAGTCTTCAACCTATTCTTGGCCATAGTCGACTCAAAAAGAAATAGCATGAATAGCGTAAACAAGCTGTAGTACCAGAATTCGTCCAAGCACCACAGGCCCACACAGAAGACCTAGACATGTGGAGGCACAAAGAATCAGGAAAACAAACACCAGCATTTGGCTCACACAAACAATATTTAAAAAGCAACCGACCTGAAACACAAAAAATGGCTCCATAACTTGCTCCTTCATCAACTTCTGGAATGTTGGTTGTGGATACTCAAACCTAGAAATACATACAAATAAAAATGTTTAAGAAATGCAAACCATGAGAGTGTTTAAACCAATTTGTAGGAAATATAATTTTCTTGGAAAAAGAAAAGCCGAAGTTACATATTTCTGCCCCATTTATCAACAGCAGCACACACTTTCGCTTCTGTACCATGACCACTGCTCTTGAGGTATTGTACAAAAGATTCTTTTGTAGGGTAAGTGAGCTTCTTAAATGTACAGTCAGAGTCTGAGAAAATAAACCGTTGCTTCCTAAAATCAAAATAGATCTCCTCTATTTCACTACTTGACGATGAAGAAACTCCAATCTGCACAAAGAAAAGAGCAAACATTTCTTTTAAGTTTTCAATATAGATGATGCTATTTCTCAAGCTCATTAGACAAAGTCTTCATGCCATTTCTGCTAATCTGTCACATTTATCTAAATTTTAATGACCATAGAATGCAGCAAAATTACAGTTTTACGAAAATGAAGAGGCACAATTTCTTTTGATCCAGAGAACTTGGCAGGAGTTATCTTGCATGCAGTTGCAGAGTGAATATCTTTCACCTGTCAAATATAAAGTCATCAGAAATAAAATTCAAAATTATAAATCATAAACAACTAACAACATCATTACCTGCCAGAATCACAGTAACTGCATTTTATTAAAACTTGGATCCCTAATGGTCATATGGATCCCCTTCCTTTTGAACCATTCCATTGTCAAAAATATTTTCAAGTAAAACTCATTGTCAGCAAAATAATATCCAAACTAAACAAGACATTAACACTATGATATTGACTTAAATAACCTGATATGTTTATAAGACATTAGTACTTATAAAACATATAAAAAGTTTAAACTTTGGTCACTGTAAGATAAAAACATACAGGCATCGATCAAAGCACCCATTCCTCTTCAGACTACACCTGATACTTCCTCATTCTTTCACTACATAACACTCATCTTCGCAACTCAAATCCAAAAGTTTGTTAACTGAAAACAGAAACAGAAACGCACCTTACTGAACTGCACGAAAGCCCTGAAGTCAACAGACCAGCCGGTGAACAGAAGTACAAGTATGTGAGTCACCGCCAGTCCAGCGAGCACGATCAAGGCATCGCCGAACTCAAGCCTAGGCACGATAAGCACCAACCAGAGCGCATATATAATGGCGAAAGGCCAGACATCAAATCGCCATGGCCAGTGCCTGCGCCGGAGCAGGTCCACCGCTTGCACGACCTTCCCGTTGACATCGAATCGCGCCGCCATTCGAGCTCTGGAGCGCCAATTTGGTCGATCCGATGGGATGCTCGGATCGGAAGGGGTTTAGATCGGAGCGATGGAAAGAGAGGGAAGACTAGCAGACGATGGATCTGGGAAGAGATCTTGGTTTTGGTTTTCGTTATGGGTTTTTGTAAAGTGCGAGAGAGGAGGAGAAAGGAAGGCGATGGAGCGCGCAAGGGTCAGGGCGCCAGTCGCCGTTGTTTCCTGTTCTCCAGAGGGAGTACAGATTTCTCTGACTTTTCCTTTTTCTCTTTTTCTTTTTCGTTTTTATTTTTTATTTTTTTTTACGCTGCGGGACGAACTGTTACGTGGGACCCAGTGATCCTATACTGAGCGATTGTTGGAAAAATCATGCATTGTATTGGAATAGTTTCATACTTTTATATATAATTTTTATTTTTATTTTTGGAATCAGCCATTGTATTTAGTTTTGGACTCCATATATATGTGTGTTTAAAATTGTTCTCGTTTTCCCAAAATTATATAAATTCATCTTTAATCTGTGACAAATTAGATATTCTTATATTCTGATCCCAAAGGAGAATTTATAAATTAATTAAATTGAAAAGGTAGATAGATTCTTATATTCATCTTTAACCTTTCCCAAAATTCTGATCCATCCAATTCCAAAGGAGATCTAGGCCGTAGGAACTAATTGAAAAGGTAGATAAATTGGAGTTTTCGGCTTGAAGATGTAATAATTAATTAATCATTTGGAATCAACGATTGATCAATCTGATCATTTAGTTCACTTTTAAAAAAAGAAAAATAAAATTTTTATTTATTTCCTCCATCTCTACCTTTAATATACTGCATCAAGTAAAATAAGATGAAGTGATGAACAGTTGAACACTGGTCTCTTCCCACTAGTAGCTTTGGATTTGTTTCTGTTTGGTAGTTTGTAAGTGGGGCGAATTACTCCTCGATACTTCGTATTTTTTGGTCCTTAATGAAGCAGGAGTGGCTTTTTTGGAGTTTTTTTTTTTTCACAAAAAAAATCAAATTCTAACCCCCATTATTTTACTCCGTTAACCCTACAAATATTAATCTCAAGTTCTCAACCACTACACTTATCCATAGCTTCACCAAATACCTCCTTAAAGTAAAAATGTTCCATTTCTTCCTTTCTGGTTTTACTTTACCGACAACTGTGGTTGTTTGAAGAGTGCACCTACATCCTGACCAATTTCCCTACTTTTTCTTACCTCGAGATAAAAAATATAAGTAGCCCATTCATCATCAAATTTTTGGGATAAAAAATACAGTATCTCGGCAACACCAATAAATCAAAAACACACATCTGAATATTGAGTCACATGAAACGCTTGTGATAAACATAAGCCTGAGAAATATAATGACAAAATGAGGGTGGTACAGTGGTACCTCACTTTTATGTTTATACAACTCATGTCCTGAGAGGTTTTAGTACCACAGTTGTCGAACAATTAACGACACTTTCTAGTACCATGAGATGGCAATGGCACTATGGCAGTGACATGCATGAAATAGATTACCTGAGTGCCTTACTAAAAATACTTTGTTAAATGCAGTACAATTCTACTCGTAGAATAGGAAAAGCATGGGGCCATTTTTCGACTGGTAAATATCAATCTCTCGACTCCACCTTAAGTGGAAGAAAAAAGTAATCTTATTGCCAACCGGCCTTTACTTCAAAAAAAAAAAAAAAAAAAAAAAAAAAAAAAAAAAAAAAGGAGATTGCTTTTCGACCTAAGCTTGCATACAATCAGACTCCATAACTAAATCAGACATAAAATTACAATTCAATTTACAAATCAACAATATTGATTGTTAAAAGCATGCAAAACACAACCAAGAACCTCAGCACATTGATGCAAAATACAGAATTTCAGACTTCAGTATAGAGGTTAATAAATTTATCTACAGCTGCAAAAAATTATAATTCTCAGGCTACCTCTGTAGTAGTATAGAGAGAGAATTGGTGTTTAACTGTACCAGTCAAGGAAGAGAACAGAAAAAGTAAGAACAATGAAGAAAAGCAAAAGAAAAGTTCTGCTGCTGCTATTCCGTTGGATTGCCTGTGACAGCTCCTTGTTACCCTTCTCCACATTATTCGTTGCTTCCACTGCCTAAAAAACCAACAAATTTGAACTTCAACAATATTCATAATACCAAATGCCACAATTGTATTATTATCATATGATTGAAAAGCAAATTATACCCCAAAAGCATTCAATTTAGAACTTTTCTCAGTAGGCACCACAGTTGTAAAATTTCACAACTGACAAATGCAAGGATAGCAAAATTTTGCAGTAAGATAAAAACTTTCCAGATAGTGACTACTAGTTGGGTAGGTGGTTAAGAAACTTGAATTTCAGAAAGTCGGGCGTCAAACTGAATTTTTATTTGGTTGCAGTTGCACTCTTTCAAGCAACCAATCCAGACAAGAGAATGGCCAAGGTCTGAGTGCTTGGGTCACAAACCTGAAGATACAGCTGTTCGATCTGTTGGGCCTGTTGTTGGACATGTGTCGAAATCAAATGATTCAGCGCTGACATCTCCATCATCTTTCTCTCAGTTTCCTCGACAGCATCCAGCATGCTTGACAACTCTATCTGATATGTGGAAAATCATAATTAATCAATTTACAATCAACTAAAATATTATTCCATAAGCAAAATCGAGATAGAGCAATACCATTTTTCTTAAAAAAGAAAAAGAAAATACATACCTGAAGACTGCGAGTCTCATCATCCAAGAGCTGCTCCTGAACTCTGACAGTTGCCCTGGTAGATGTCTCGGTCTCTGCAATCTGTGCCGATTCATCTCGAGACACATCCAAAGCTTTTGTCTCAGTTTTTCTCTGCATTTTTCTCCGAGGCATTGCTCTGTTGATTGCATCTTGAAAGCGCTCTGATCTAAGCCTATCAAATTGTGACGTAACTGAATTCAGGCGTTCACTCAGAATTAAAACCTGCAACACTCAACAATAAAGGCAAGTGCGTTAAGCTCTTGCAAATTTTGAGGACAATTGTGTATAAAATTTACCTACTGTTCTTTCTTCTCGGATAAGTGAATAACTGAAGAGAATTCTCACAAAAAATTACAGAAATTATATTTTTAGATAAAATGCAAATACCACGCCATGCTTGTGAGCCACCAGATCAACATGAGAAGATTTACTCAGACGGAGCCATGTTTTTGTATTCCTATTCTCCTCTTCTTCATGTATTCTATTCTTCAACATATCTATATGTTCTTTGCATGTCTTTACAAAAATGCCAACCTGGAAAAAATTAGATACATTACAAAGATCATTCAGCAATGACAAATATGCCAACCTAGAAAAAATGTCGACCCATTAAAACATATCATTCACCAATGAATCAATAATGTCAAGGTGCATTGTAAATTTTCGATACATAAACAATTTTGTTGACAGGAACTATCTTGTATCACTTTTCTCAGTTCCTGGCATTCAGGTGGATAGTCTAGTCCAGGTTCTATTTTGAAACCTAAATGAAAGATCATTAGGGGGTATATATATGTCCAGTTCTGTTCTTATGAGCATCCGTAATATGGTACTAGGCGCCGCCACCAGACTAACATGAGATATAATTTTTCCAGTTCAGTCTACCCTATTAGAATGCCAGGTGAATGCATATGATATATCCCATGAGATTACAATAATATGGAATAGTCAGGGTTATACATGCCCTTGAACTTTTATGTTGTTGATCAATTATATTGTTGTCCTACAGATCATGGGTTGCAAATAAAAAGAATAAAATATACAACAGTTGGACACTAGGTAAGTACAACACATGAAGCAGGTCTGCAAACAAAGAGACAGGTGTTGTAACAGTACCTGCTATGGTGGATATCATGTTATAGGTTCAGATCCGAGGAAGCAAAAATACACTCAGGCTTTGATCAAAATGTTTTGTACGCCAGATTTTATTTCATTTCATTTGAATTGGTTTCTCAGGATTTTGTTGGATCTATTAACATAGAAATTCCATCCAAATGACACCAAATCCGTTCATTCCGTTCAAAAAATTTCTAATGAAATGAAATTCTGTGTTTTAAAAAAAAAGGATTTTGATCAGGGCCTTATTCTGTATAGGGACTCTGCAAGGCAAGATAGGAAAATAGCTGGCCTATGGGTTAGGATCCGCATCCTCTACCCATCTCTAGAGTGCCCATCTCATCACGACCGTCTGATCTAATCTGGACAGTTCATTTTTTTCGGGCCAATAATTTTTTTCGGGAGTGGTGGAATGCACGGGGCTCCTTTAGCCGTTGAGATTAAATCAGACGGCTGACGTTCAGAGATGGGCACTCTACCCATCTCTTAGAGATGGGCAGAGGATGCGGTTCCCTATGGGTTAATGGGTTATGTGTAGTATGGGGGGTGAGTTAGCAGATAGGTTAGATATATTAAGAGAAGAAATTAAGATATGTAAATTTTCCTGTGTAGAGCTTGATTAATGGTTGGTGATGTAATACATGGATAGTGCAAGATGTGTTTGATGAATGGAGTAAGAAGGTGGTACTGTTATACTATTTTTTTTTAAAAAAAACACAAAGCATGTAATTTCCATGTCTGAAATTGTCTGAAGATAACCTTTCTACAGGCTTATTCTGAAATAGACTAGAAAACTAAGTGTCGAACTGAATTTACCTCATGTTCAATATTGTCTCTTTCCTGCTCTGTAGTTCGATGCAAGTCCTTGTAATCTTTCTTATGCTTGATGATGAAGCTTTCCAGTTCCTTAATGCTTTCAAGCTGAAACATGGACAAAATCAACTTTTATTCAGTAAAAAAGATTCTTTCAATCACAATAATTGCATACTCAATAAATAAACAACCTTTCAGACAAAATACAAAATTTTTCTCGGAGTGTGTGTCGGGGCAAAGGGGAGCGTGAGGGGCTTACTGTTTTGATAGCAGATTTTGTGAATGACGACTTTGGTAATGACTTGTGCATGATGAAAGAAGTCATCAGTGCCGCCAATTGGGCCTGTTTTCCAAAGTACAATCAAATGCAAGTAAAATTTTTAACTTCATATAATAAATTTGGGTAACTGGAAAATTTAAAGTGAAAAATGAACCTCAGAATAACCATGGGAAAGAGCTGCAACACGAGAAGCTTCTTTGAAGTCTTCAGTTCGGTCCTTTACTCGTGCCATTGTAAAGTGAATTGTCTCTCACCTCAGTTTGCTATCTCCTTCAATGCCCTTGAAAATACAACAAAGAGGGAGAATTATAATTTAAAGGGGAGATAAATAATGCAAATTAAGCAACACTACCGAGCCAATATTTTTTACTGTTTTTTCTTCTGTTCTTTTTAATACAGAATTTTCTTTCAATAAAAAAGAAGTTTGCAATTCACAATTTGGTGAGGCGATCCAAACTATCTCTACCTGCAATAAAATGCGGGAGAAGGGTGTGATGGAGCTAGATCAACGGTGGAGACTGCGTCCGTACCTCCGACGGGCACAGCAGGGGTGGAAGGTAGATGAATAACCAAACGGGATCTGCAGGCCGGAGAAGATATTTTCTCAACCGCGGCGGGGTTTGGGTTGAGAGAGGAGAGAACGGGTCGGAGATCGGAATTTTTTCTCCACCTCTCTAATTTCACACCGTTATGAATCGGAAAGGAAATCGGAAAGGAGACGGGGCTGACTAACGATTGGTGCCAGGAACGAAGCCAAACTAGTGCTGTATTCAGGTCCTCTATTCCTGTGCGTGATTTATTTTTTTAACCATTATTTTAGATCATATCGTAGCTTTATTTCACCGGTCGATCATAGTAGCTTAGTGCAAAGACAAGTCATAAATCAGTTTTTCGGTCTGGTTTGAGTCATAATTAATCACAAACGTTCAGAACAAAAAAAAAAAAAATTAACTTATATAAAGAAAGTTAGTCGTTTGCAATTTCAATAACAAGCGAAAAACACGATGACCGTCTGGAAAATGAAAATTTACAAAGGAGGAGTTAATAATGGAAAAAAAAAATCCGAAGGAAAAAAAACACTGAAATGTAAGCACAAATTTAATAAAAGAAAAAAAAAATCAAAGAGAGGCTGAGAACCGTTCAGCAATTTTAATTGTTTGGCATTTTCTGCTATTTCTTTTTTTTTTCTTTGAGATAAAATATCTTAAAATAGGTCACGCCTCAAACTTATTTTGAAATTAAATATCACAAAGAATCTCCCGATCAAACTTAAATATGTAAATTCCACTTAAAATGTGTTGCTCGCCGCCTCGCCCACTAAACTAAGAGACGATTCTCCATCTTCTGCTAATTTCTCTTAAGTCTTTTTTAATAATGAGAAGAAAAAAACGCTGATAACTTTGGTTGGTTTAATATAATAAGATTTAATTTTGAAAAATTGAGGGGCTGAACATTTTGTCGGTAATTAAGTATAAAACAACACTGAAATGTAAGCCTGAATTGCTCAACTTTTACATTAGTGTAAATGATTTACATCAACGTTAATGAAACTTATTACAAAATAATATGCGGTTCTTTTATATATATATATATATTGTTTGGGACAAATTATATCCTTATTTTAAGTCTTTTAGTAAATCCTCGTGCGGAAATAATTATGCTCCCAAGTAGGAGTGAAAACACAACACCATTTAACCGTTGATCGTTTCGTTTCATCCCTTTAAAACGATTAACACAACTATTTTCTATTTTTTTTTTTGAAACGAAACGGTTAACAAAACTGGCGCCTTTCGTTTCGTTTATTTTCGTTTAACCGTTTATATCAAATTTTTATGTATTTTTCAAGTATTTATGAATAAATTTTGATGAACCGAAAATATTACAGTATCAAACCGGTCGATAGTAGGAAAACATGTATAAAAATTTAATTGATAAAAAATTGATCGTTTCGATCGTTTTAATCATCTTTTAAAACGAAACGGTTAACGCAAGAGTTTACTTTCATAATCGTTTTAAATATGTATAAAAATTAATTGATAAAAATTAATAGTTTCAATCATCTTTTGAAACGAAACGGTTAATGCAAGAGTTTATTTTCGTAATCGTTTTAAATGTTATTATGCACCTCCCAAGCTGATACTGGCCCGTCAATTTCAATATCTGAAAAAATTGGGCTGATTTTCCCTTACTCGACGGCCCAATTTTAAATCAATCCGAGCACAAACTCGGCCACTTGTCGGTTCAGTTAAGGTCCAAAGAGATCTTGAATCTCCATTTATGTTCTGACAGTCGAGATATAACCTAACTTTTTCCTTCCGATCTGATTCAGGCTATATATACACTGTCCGATCTAGAATGGACGTACAGGATTAGGATACTACAACACAAAGAAATACACTCCATTGGAGAGAACACAGTTAAAATAACTAGGGTTTTGGCGCATTTGTAGCTTCTCCTCATCAAATAGGGTTTTTATCGCCGCCATTTTTCCTTCTTTTTCTTTCTGAAGCGACGAGAGGTGAGAGAAATCTTTGATCGTCGCCATGAGTAAGCTCCAGGTAGAAGCTCTGAAGGAGGCCATCTCCGGAATCATGACCGATTCCAGGGAGAAGAAGAGAAACTTCGTGGAGACGATTGAACTCCAGATCGGGTTGAAGAACTACGACCCGCAAAAGGACAAGCGTTTCAGCGGATCCGTTAAGCTGCCTCATATTCCTCGCCCCAAGATGAAGGTGTGCATGCTTGGTGATGCTCAGCATGTCGAAGAGGTATAATTTTCTTTTGGTTTGAGTTTTTACTGCTAATACTGAATTGAATTGGTAATCGATTAAGTCTTGTGAGGTAGGAATAGATGTCAGGTTGTGTTACTTTAGTGATATCTGGTTAGATCTAGTGGTTACTTATGCCGAGTGTTATAGTCATCTGATAGTTAGTAGTTGAGAGTTGATTTTAGTATCTAACAGGTTTGGTATAAAATGAGAAAATGTTAAGTAAAAAGTGGTGCTGGAATTCTTGGGCATGCTATAGTGGTTTTTGTGTATTTTATTACAGAGCACTAGAGCTATTTTCTTGGCCTATACTTGGTTGATGTTTGCATAAATTGATTATTTATTTGCTGTGATAGATAGTCTTTTCGACATCTGTTCTTTCGATCGATGTTGCTGTGATAGAATAACTACTTAGTCTCTTCTCAAAGACGGAATTAAATGTCTGATTACTATTTTAATATTCATAAGCTGATTGCTTTATTCCTCTAATTGTGTCTGATATATACTGAGAAGGGGCTGGTTGGTGTATACTTTGGTTTTAATTTACTGACAGAATTGTAATTTTGTAGCGTTTCATACTACAAAAGTAATGCAGTTCTGATGCTCATAGTACTGGCTTTTCTAGTTAAATTAGTATGGGCAGCATGTCAGCATCAGTAGTATGCTGGGTGCTTGCCTTTCTATCAGTAGTTAATATATGATTTGAAAAGTTGATCTATCATTTGAAAATGATACCAGCACATGTCTGATTGTCATATAAATTTGCCAAAACTCTGTAGTAGCTCTAACAGTTGTATTTTATTTTTTGTCTGCTGCACCATACAGGCTGAGAAAATCGGACTAGAGTACATGGATGTCGAGTCTCTTAAAAAGATGAATAAGAACAAGAAGCTGGTGAAGAAGCTGGCAAAGAAATACCACGCTTTCTTGGCTTCCGAGGCCATCATTAAGCAGATCCCACGTTTGCTCGGCCCCGGTCTCAACAAGGCTGGCAAATTCCCAACACTGGTGACCCACCAAGAGACACTCGAGTCGAAAGTCAATGAGATCAAGGCGACAGTGAAATTCCAGCTGAAGAAGGTGCTCTGCATGGGTGTTGCTGTCGGCAACTGTGCCATGGAGGAGAAACAGATACAGCAAAATGTGCAGATGTCTGTCAATTTCCTTGTGTCACTTCTTAAAAAGAATTGGCAGAATGTTAGGTGCTTATACCTAAAGAGCACCATGGGCAAGCCTTACAGAGTTTTCTAGGCTGTTTGTGTTTTGTTGCATGTTATCCACTGTTTAGGAAAACTTTATTACCAGTTTTGGGTCTTTTTCTTTTAAGAATTGGCTGTTGGTTAATATATGTCATTTTGTTAGGAGAGCTGTTTGGACCATGTATGGAAATCTTTGGGTTGCTACTTTGTTTTGAGAAAAAAAAAAGCTTTGAATTTAATGCTATTTTCAATCTTTTGTTTTTGGATAGTTCATAAGTTTAAAAAAAAGGTTACCAATAAAGAACTGTATCAAGTTTTACCGCTGAAATCCTAGCTGAGGTGATATAATGTTGTGAAACTTTTTGAGCCATAATATTTGGTTAAACCACGCAGCTCTTAATTCATCTATTATAGGCCATGTTTCAACGACCCTGTCAAATTTGAATGATAACCACCTACTCCATGTACCAAAATATCAGGGCAGTTGTACGTAATTGGTATTAGAAGCATAATGTGGGAAATGTAAACTAATTGTCAGTTTTGCTGAAACGTTCTTATTTTTATGGATATATAAATAAATGCTATATAAATACGAAAGCTCATGAAATTATTTATAAGAATTTACGAAGTGATGAACAGATGAACGCATTAAAAACCGTGGAAAAGATTTCTGAGCCTGATAATTTCATATAGATCAGAATTGCTAATAACCATAACTTTTAAGTGTGAGTAAAAGAACGACATCGACCGTATATGTTTAGTTATTCCGGATGTTAGACCACCTAAAAAATAACAATCTAAATTCAAAAAAAAAATTATCCTTGATTGTTTAGTAATAATATTTTTTTATTTCGAATAACTAATCCTAATTTTATTTTTAAACAATCTAAACACACCCTTAATGTGATTATATATTCCATATAAACTACTTTTATATTACAATATAGAAAAAAGGTGCACATTTTCTAATTTTCGGTCCATAAAATTTTAATATTTAACTATGCCTTATAAATGATGGAAGATATTAAATATTGCTTTCCAGCATGACGGTAGGAAAGAATTGAAAATTTCTCTCCGTTTATCTATTTTTTAATCTTGGGAAGGAATATTTTATTATTTTTTACCAATACAGGAGCACAGTTCCAACCTACTTCCGACTTTTTGTAGGAACTAGAACAAGGGGGCCGAATAGCTTATTCACCTTGTTCCAAAATGTTTTTGGCAACCTTCAAATTAAGCAATTTTGAATAAGCCCTTGTTCTAAGGGTTCCAAACATCCCTAAATAGAAGGGTGGAGATTCCTAATTTTAAATAAATAAATTAATGTCCTGTAACCATCATTGTAAAAAAAGAAGATAGATTCCACAAATTCTTTTTTACTGTCAATGTTACTATTTTTTTTCCTTCTCGACGGTGTAAAAGCATATGATTTTTGTGACCGATCATGCACATATGTGGACTTAAATTTAATACGTAGAGAGCGCTGTGCTTTCATTGAAAATTTCTATCACGATTTTGTGTATGTGGTGAGAGAGATAATGCGACAGGCAACGAGGCATGGAAGAGTTTTGCATGATTTTGTCATGCAACTATGCAAATATTATTTGATTCTTATTTAGGATATTATTAGGATCATATTTATAAAAGCACCACTTCTTATTTGTACGAGAGTACACTATCCTGTTTTTGGAGAACTTAGATAAGAAAAGAAAAATATACGTATGATGATTATAGTACGATTTTGTATATAATATTGATATTTATGATGAGAAACTAGAGAAAATCAATAATTCTTTACATAATTTTGATAATCATAGTATAAATTTCTATATAATTTTGATATTGCATGCCCTTCCATTGGCCTTACCAAGACTACCATAGTTGAATTCGTCTCTGATCGGCCCCAATAATATTGAAGTCAACATGCGGCAAGAGCGACATGATAGTTTTTGCTCCTCTAACATATAATTCAATATTATTGTGGGAGACTAGGTTACTTAACCATTTGTCATGTCAAATTTTGACATAATATGAAACTCAAGAGCATTATGATGTTGACTGTACTGATTTTCTCGTTATTTTGAAAGACAATAATGTTCATAGATAATATGCCTTTTGTTTGATCAATTATCTCTAATATTCTTTTTCCATACTTTTTGTTCTTTTTCATACCACTTTATGGAGGTGTTATGAGATCGATATTTCTCAGTAGGAAATATAAGGCTACTGAAAGACGCACATCTACTCTTACATGTTGCTTAATGAGATAAGAGTTTATCGAACAGTTGTCCTGCACAACACATAAACTAGTTTGTGAAAGAGGTAGTCAGGAAAGGAAAAGAGATTTTTGGAAAAAAAAAATGACATCAATGCATCTCATTTATTCCTTCTAAAAGTTGAAGAGATCAAAACTGACATGGCTATTTGAAGAAGGAGACATTCATTGTCACACATAACTAAATAAAGGCACTGCTATCAAAACTGGACTATTTGGATGACAAGTCGTATATTAGTATGTAATGGTAAAGTGTGTTTTGTTATCAAATTTTTTGTATGGATTTTTGAGTTTCTTGAGATGGTAACAGATCCATGTATTTTAAAATTTGAAAACTTTTCTAATATAGCTAAGTATGGACTTAAAATACATGTGAAAACTTTTCTAATACAGCTAAGTATGAACTGTGGAAGTGATAAGTATGTTTAAAGCTGCAACAATGATACACCATTATATATGTTGACACTCAGAGAGAAAATCTTAGACTAAATTTTCAAAGGTTTCTTTATGAGAGGCTGCGACCAATGTCCTTAATTCAAATTCAGCAACGATTAAATACATCTTAATTTGATTTGTTGGATGCATGCGTGCAAATTAATGTCAATCTCTATTTGTTACTGCAACACATAACGTAATCAAAATGTCCTTTTTTGTTATTTTTTTTTTTTTCAAAATTTTCGAGAATCATTATTTAATTAGTTATAGACCATTAAACGACATGAATTAAAAAAATGAAAAAAAAAACAACTTTAAAAAGTTCGAAAAAAATATAAAATTTATTTGACACGTATATGTCAACATAAAGATCACATTAGACGTTTTTTATCAGTCGTTTGAAATTTTGATATTGATATATAGTTGAATTTGACGGAGCTTTCAGTCAATATTGCTTTGACATAGTGTTTCTCATATATATATATATATATATAGTTTAGCTACGGTGAGTCGCGACTGGCGGACCATCCAGTGAATCGCGATCAAAACTCCTAGATCTAGTTCACAATGACCGATCCAAACTGTCTAACGTGATCTCCCTATTGAAATATCCATGCAGACCAAATTTTTCATTTTTTCGAAATTTTTAAGTATTTTTTTCGGATTTTTAAAAACTGCTGTTTTTGAATGGTTCAAAACTAATTAGATTAACAATTTTCTAAAATTTCAAAAAAATACTTAAAAATTTCGAAAAAATGAAAAATTTGGTCTGCATGGAAATTTCAAGAGGGAGATCATATTGGATGCTTTGGATCGGTCGTTTTGAACTAGATCTAGGAGTTTTGATCGCGACTCACCGGAGGGTCCGTGAGTCGCGACTCACCGTAGCTAAACTCTCTCTATATATATAGTCTTTCTAAGAGCTGCATGAAATGGAAAGATGATTGTAATATTAATTTTATAGAATGTATGCTCTGAAAAGTGTCAAAATGTAAAGAAAAGATACCGTTTGGATAATTTACAATTTTATCTTATTGATAAATCTGTTCGGGATTAACGAGTTAATCCATTAATCACATGCACACACAGTCCCACCTAGGGGTGGGCAAGAAAATCGTAACTCATGAATTACTCGAACTCGCCTCGAAAAAAATTCGTATATAACTCGATTTAACAGAAATCGAGTTGCCACAACTCGAGTTAGGAGCAACTCGAAATGAAACGAGGCGACTTCGAGTTGGACCCAACTCGATCGGCACTAACTCGAGTAATCAGTACAGCCAAAAAAATAATCCCGACTCAGATACATCAAAGTGTATCGGCCCAAAAATTACTCCCAAACATTTATACTTATATACCAGTATGCTATACAGTAATATCTCAAGCTAAGTTTAACTTTGGTGTCCTTTATGATGAATAATAAGCACTGTACTAGTGTACTACACAGTAATATATTAGTGTCAAAATGTGAACAAAAGATACCGTTTGGATAATTTACAATTTTATCTTATTGATAAATCTGTTCGGGATTAACGAGTTAATCCATTAATCACATGCACCCACAGTCCCACACTCTGTCAAACCACAAATTATCCAATAATAATAATAATAACTTATATTATTCAAAGAGTAAAGACAGAATTAAACATCGACCAATTATCTTACAGCATAAACATATCTTGTCCGGGTCAAAGGTAAGAGCAGCAAATTAGGAATAATTCACAATTCAGCAAAGAATCCTTCCTTTCGTTGCTTTCCCAATTTTCAGAGCGGGGTAAACCCATGCATCTAACTCCATTTGGATAAACCAAGTGACTAAGTTAATTATGGGCTTGTTTGGATGGTTGGGAATAGTGGGAATAGGCACTCTTCCCACTCTTCCCACTCTTCCCAATAACACTCTTCCCAACAACACTTTTCTCTCTACTTTTTCACACTTCCCAACGCTATTCCTAAACTCACCATCCAAACAACCTAGGAATAGCACTCTTCCCACTCTTCCCACTCTTCCTACTCTTCCCACTTTTTCACACTATTCCCACTATTCCCAACTCATCCAAACAAGCCCTATACATTTATACCATATAACATTAATAAATCGGATATAGGCATATAGCCATATAGGTATGATCATATTATTGGATCTATAATTTGTGGAGTAAAATGGCAACGAAAACAAACGTAAAATAGACATCACTAACGTTCAAATTGTTTACTTTTTCTAATTTCCTGAATCATGGACTTAGTACGATAACCAAATTCCAAATTCAATTAAACCCCACCAACCTAAACTGACCCAAATCAAAAGTATAAGTTATATATCACATGATTTTTTTTTAAATTTAAATTTGCAAGCCATCTTATCGCCACCCCAAGAAAAAAAGAATATGACTTTATAAGGAAGCAAGGAATACAAGCATCGAAGCCCTACTAATGCAGCAAAGAACAGTAATAAAGCGAATAAACAAGTTCCCTTCCTTTGAAGTTTCCGTCTCTACTTTTCCAAATATATAAGAACAACATGGCTACTCCAATAAATGCTTCAGACCTAAGTTTTCTATTTTTTCTAGCTTAAAGGAAAATTACACCTCTCAAACTGCAATGGCAACTGGGGGCCCACATTCAGCTGCTACTTTTCTTCTCTTTGTAAATCTGATTATGTACGCTGCTGCGGCTGTGATTGCTGGCTGGGCCATCAACTACAGCATCGATGAGACGCCTTCTTCTTGTAAGTGTATTTTCAAGTAAATTGGTTCTTATTCAAGGACATTTTGCAACCCTCTAGTTTTAATTATTTCAATTAAAATTAAAGCTCTTAAAAAAATAATGAACAGTGACACTGCCGGCTAGGATATTCCCGATACATTTTCCGATTGGCAACCTTGCAACGGGATTTTTCGTGATATTTTCACTGCTTTCCAGTGTAGTAGGAGTCATGACTTCACTGACAGGATTACAAGAAGTTATGCAAGGGAGGCTGGGAAGCATTCTGTCGGCTGCTGCCTCTTCAATCATCACTTGGGGTCTCACGCTTCTTGCCATGGGGTAACTCATTGATATGGCCTTGTTTTGTTTTATTCTGGCCATCTTTAGCATAGCTCTAAACTGACAAGTACTTTTGGAGCCGCATTAATATTAGTTATCTCATGTTTTAATATCTCCTAAAATTTTATTGTTTAATTGCTAGTTTGCTACAAATTGACACTAAATTAAACTATTAATGCAGGTTGGCATGTAAAGAAATAAGCATAGGCCCGAGGCCAGCAAACCTAGTAAAAATTTCTTTTTCTTTTCCTTTTTTTTTTTTCCAATTGTTTTTGGATTCTCGTCATCCCAGCTTTGAAACCAAAATCATACTAAAATTTCCATCACTTTTTGCTAATTATCACAGAGAGCCTTGGAGACATTGACAATCATTTTAAGTGGCACTCAACTCTTTTGTACCGGAGCCATCCATGCCATCGCACCTTCAACTCTGACAGGATCCACCCTCATTGGAAGGGTTTAAAGCTTAAACCTACACGACACATGCATCCATTGCAAATATCCCAGCTGTTAATCTCCTACATATTGTGATTTTGTACAAAGTGGTGAACGTGAATGGATCAGTTTCTTATGCTATGCTGGCCTTACCTTTCCTGTATTCTTATATTCTTTCGTTGTTAAATAGTGTTGTTTGGTTGTAATTTGTAATTAACATGGGTGAAAATGAAGATTAATTGCTGAAATTGGCGATAAAAATCATTTCAACTGTTGATCCCATTTTCTATGAACTAGATTTCTCCATATTACTTTTGTTTTTAGGATTTCATTTTGGAAATATAAATATCAACTAAAAAAATAAAATTTAAAAAGAGGATAATTTCTATAAAATATAATATTAAGTAAAATTTGTGCATATCTTTTTTATGCTAAAGACTTGGACAGTAAAAAACAACATAATGAGCTATTCCACCTTAAGCACATTTAAATAAACACATTTGTTCATTATAAACACCTCATTTAAATAAAGGGAAAACTATGTAAATACATGAACCATTAGATTGGAATTAATTAACTTACACCTGAGTTCATTTCCTTAATTTTATTATATTGCATTCAGCGTTTCGATGAGCTACCTCAAACTACTTTTTTCAAGTAAAATGACCTGCCTTACCTTTTTTACAAATACAAAAATTCCGTAAAGGAAAACCTCCACCTTATTTGATACAATTACAAAGTGCAAAAAAAAAAAAGGAGAAAAGAAAGTTTGTACATATTCATGAACAAATGAACACATTATTCTATGGGACTATTGGGCAGTTTTATTTCTAACGGAACAGAGGAATAGTACCCTATTTGGTTGGGAATAAAGTTTTGGAATAGTGACAGGGAACTAATACCGGAATAGAGTTTGAAACGCCAAAATACAATTTATAAAGGAATTACAGGAGTTGATCGAGAGATACAAAATGGCATGAAATCAAAAAAATCTAAGCCAAAGAACGAGAGTTGAAATTTAGAATTTCTAGAAAGTTTGAGGATTGAATTATGGTAGTAACTCATTCTTTGACACAAATTCTAATTAAAATGACCTAAATATGCCAAAATCTAACAAAAACACATATATTTAGTTGTAATTTGGGACCTAAAAAGATTGGAATGCTAGCATGAAATCAGCCGACCAGGAGTTATCTCATTCTTCCACTTAATTACTGGCTCTTGTTGTAGTTTTTTGGAACATTTTTCTTGTTTTCCTATATAATTCATTAGAAATTAGTTTGCTTAATGTATTGTGAATTCATTAGCATCACTCTGATATCATTATTGGATTAACATCCTCATTCCTCGGTAGTTCACACATCCCTCTGTTTTAGAGCATTACAAATTTTGAACTTCCACATTGTCTTGCAATATATCATAGGTTTAGCGAAGTCAACAGCAGCAGCAGTGCCAATGCTGTTGAGGATATTTCTCTTGGCTGTTTTTGGACATTGTGGATTTTATGTAGCAAGTCTTGGGATGAATTTTGATGTGAAGTGACAATCATGTGAGTGACAATATGGCAACTAGTCACTCACACTCTTGTGTTTGAGTTAACACTTGTCATGACATGTGACAAGTTGTGCTTACACTTAAGTTGTGTAGTGGTTTTGGTTCCAATTGAAGTTGGCTATCACAGATTGGCATTGACCCCTAATTTTTGTGTGCTTAAGATCACACTTGTCATGGCCTATGAATTATGATGCATTATATCAAATGTCCCAATACTCAAATTTGAGGCCATGCATCCCCCTTTATCATGAATAGTAAGGTGGATTTCAGTGTTATAATATTGATGGTCCCTTCACTCTTTGCACAAATCCCTTGGAAGATATGCACTGTGACCGATTTTATTGCCATCCCTTATTCCCTTTGCATGTCTTTGGTACAAAAAATTTCAGAGAGAAGTTTCAGGGACAACATTGGTATTTTAGGCCTCCAAATTCTTTCGCACATCATTATTAGGTACTTCATTCCTTTGCCCTCTTCTTATAAAGACTGATTTGCCCATGGTCAAAGTTGTATCACGCATGACGCATGGAGATGTCCTTTTGAGGTGCAATTCTGATGTGGTATCTCTTTGGATCTATTTGTAGTGGAACTGAAGTATGCAATATCAATGTTCATTCATCTAGCCCCCCTTGATCTTATGCCAATGAACACTTGTATGGTGAGATGTTCTATTCCTTCAATTATGTACTCATCCTTCCATACACATCTTTGTAGCTGATCTGATGTGTGCATATCCATCCAAGGAAAAGGGCGTATTCGTCTCAGCCTTTATTTCTAACTTTCTTCAAATTCAATGGTTGGGAATAAAGGAGATCACTCACTTCACACTTGTTGCACATTGATTACAAGGAGTACTATTGACCAGAGATGCTTCTTTTTGCAGGTGCACGGTTTTGAAATGCTTATCTCATCTCCAGTCCCTTGTATTGTTCCATCCATAACAATAGTCAACACTGGATCTCTCCAGTCAGCAAGATGCAATGGTTTCTCTATTAAACCAGTTGCCTTCCTTCTGTTTACTTGCAGTTCTGGGTTCACTCGAGAGCCAAGGGTCCCACCTGTCATACTGGGTTTGAATTGACCCTCTCTTCACATCTCCTCCTTCACTTGTTCCTGCCGCTATGGCCATCAATGCCAATTCTCCTCTCCTTTCTTAGTGACCTCAGACGAGTTGCTACATCTCATCTTACTCCCTCAGAGAAGCTCCTCATGTACTCCATTTCATTATTCCTTCACTTATTTTGTTTAATTTGTCACACATTCATCTCATTGCCTCATCTCCTTTCTCCAAAATTATCCTCTCTCAGGCACTGAATACCATCGAGTCTTGTGTATCTTCATCGGTGCCACTGGTTGGGGCAGTAGTGGAGTGTAGCGGCGGCGGGAGGTGTATCTTCATCGGAGAAGACGACTTCCTGAAAGAGGTATGTTAGGCCTCGTTTTCTTTTCTTTAATCCTTTTTCTTTTAACGGAAATTTAGAAGGGGCCAATAGGAAGGTGTCATCTGTCCTTTTATAATAAAAATAAGTAATAGCAATTGGGCCCATTTGTTAGAGAGAGAGAGGTGCGCAAGTGCTGGGATTTCGCTGAAGGCTTGCTGGATTGAGCGGGTCTAATGTGTACTGGGCCTTGTTGGGCTCTGTTAATTTTTGCTATTTTCCTTGGGCCTTCCATTTAATTTTGTATATTGTATATTTGTATTTATACATTATTTTTGTATACAGTATTTGATTTTTTGCCCGTATCCATTGTATATTGATGCATTATGATTGTAAATAACTGGACTGTGCGATTTGACATGTCAGCATTGATTGTTAATCTAAGCCTTGTGGTCTTCGAATAAGCTTACTTAGACTTATCTTTTTTGTTTTAGTGAATGTAGCCGTCAATCAATCTGGCATTTGAATTGTATCATTGAACTGTGTCACTTAATTGCATCAATAGATACGCCTAGTTTTACTTTCCCTTGTGGAAATGACGTGCCTTGTAGAAATAGTATTTCATGTAGAAACGACATTCTCTGTAGAAACACTCGAACCCCAATTAAGCATTGGATTGTATGTCTTCTTGGCGTGCCATCTCACAATGTTTATTTACGGCCGAATTTTTAGAGGTAAACAAATGTCCAATTCAAACTGTTGCTTATCTTGGAATTGTCGTTAACACATATGTAATTCATGAAAAAGTGAACTCATTAATCTAAGGGACTATTTAACAACCTCAAGTTCAGTTTAAATAGCATAATTAATAGTACTATACTTCCGGCTGAAAATTAAAAATGAATTGAAGTTTTGAAACGGACTAAGTATAGCCTCTTCCAGCCTTCCATTTTTTTTTTTTTGTTTTAGTGTTTATTTATAGAAAATTTATAGTAGATTCGATTGTTTCTCTCAATCCAAATAGCCTAGAGAACGGTGGTAGAAATCGAAGCTTGATCGTTGCTGGCTACATCCATTTGATTAAGTCTTAGCGATTGAAAAATACTGTCAAAATATATTTTTGGAGGAAGATAAGCCAAGTGCGTGGGCCCAAATACCGTATGTCCGAATTTGATGTTTTTTTGCTTCTCTTTTTTCTCATGTCTTATTGTCCTTTCTAGTTTGTGCCACACTAAACCTAATTGTGCCTAGGGCTATCAACATTATACTGTAAACCGTTATGCCGTTTTGTTTTGTCGAAACAGAATGAATAACAGCAGAGGGCATTTGTTTCGTTAATGAAAACGAAGCGGCAAATGATAGCGAAATTTGTACATGTCGTTTAACGAAATCTATTTTGTTTACGAAGCGACATGGTTAACGGCAGTGAAATCTATTTCGTTTTCTTAACGGCACGGTAAATGTAGCACTCAATTTTGTTGCCGTTTACAACGTTTGACAAGTCTAATTGTGCCACACTGAACATTCTTTTTTCTTGGGTGATTTACGTTTAATTCTGTCTTACTCTATCAAAATAACCTTTCAATGGATCAAATAGAAGTGGAAAAAATAGAAGAAAAAGGAATGAAGGCAGGAATTCATGGATTTTCACTTTTTCTTATTCAAGTAAGTATATTAATATCAATAGATTTATTTAATTTTATGAGTATAGGAGTACCAAAAGTACCTTTTCGTCGTATTTCAACTGAAAAAACGACTTGGCTTGACATATAGTGTGATTTGTCATTAATATTGGGTCATATGGGATTTCCCCATTCTCTTCCCCGATCGAGAGATCCTCTGTGTCACCGAAGAAATATTGTATCGAGTAAACCATCATTCATTCAGAGCGCGAAATCAAATTAGGTCGATTTTTTTTATTGGGGATGCAAATTAGCAAATTTCCAAAAATTTATGATTTTTATGTCACTAGAAAAATTTCAAATTTGAGATATGTCCCCAGTCCCTACTAAATAACAAGTTATTTTTAAGTCATTTCTAAATAACAAAATTAGACCAATTAATTTGACCATTCTGCACTTTTAAATATGCTACTATAAAATATTAAAATTAGTAATATATCATTATAAAATATTAAAATTAAAAATACATCATCGCAAAATAAATAGTTTTTTTAATTCTATAAACAAGAAAAATAACAATTTCAAGTTTCAAATTCAAAATTTTGAATATTTTAAATTTAAGATTTAAATTCAAATAGTTTAAAATTTTAACTTATGTTAATTTGAAGATTAAAAATTTCAAATTTTAAAATCTAAAATTCAAAATTATTTTTATTTTACAAATTTAAAATATTTAATATTGATTTCATGTTAATTGATTTTTTTATGTCTTTAATGATTAAACCTAATGTGGGTAATTTGGATATTTTAAAAAAAATTGGAGTGGTATTTCTATAATTCGATATATCTAGTGGCATATCTCTCATTTTGACAAAAAATAATGGCATAAAACTAATTTAATCATTTTATAGTGACATAAAAAAATTAAAAAATTATAATTTAAGAATGACATATCTCTATTTATCAATTTTCATGGTTATTCCATTTTTTTTTTACCAAATGTTCTTTTCTAAGGCCGTTTTGCCTTTTATTTTTAATGATTTTTCCCAATGTTATCTATCATTAATTTGCTGCTTTTGACCAAAATAGAGTGCACATGCATGCACAACTTTATAATAATATTTGTTGAAAGTTTGCCCGTGGGTCACACACGCACTTAACCCAGCGCTGCAACGGCTGGGATTAGACAAAAGCTCAATATTTCCAAATTATACCCATTCTAGATCCTTTTAATTGTTACCTTATTTTAATGTATTTTGAGGATCAATCAGATCCATCTTTTATATATAAATTTTTTTTTCCTAAATCTAATGCCAGCAGCGTGCCTGGTTATGCCGTAGTGGGGCAGGACTACTACAGTCACGAATAGTGCATGTCTTATATTAGATGGCTGACCTGGTTTCTTTTAAACCATCCTATTTAATATTTATCAAAACAATTAGAATTAACAGATAGCGCACATGGAATCGGGTGCGTAAGCCTGAAGTCAAACTTCTACCTCAAATTTAACTTTTACTAAAGAAGTACATGATAATTATCTACCACTAAGTAGCAAAGCAATCTACTTTTAATAGAAATGGAATCTCGTATATACTCTTCTAAACTTTTTAAATTACAGCCGTAGAATATAAATGGCCGATTGAACGCTTACTAAATTCTAGTTCAATCGGCCATTTAAGTTTAATTTTTGAAATGCCAAATTAAATTTAAATGGCCGATTGAACGTTTAGATTTAAAGATCGATGTTTCAAGCTTAACGTATACTTTGATATATTCTACAACCATATTATGATATCTAAGCTTGTTAATATAGAAATTAGTGAAATTTGAAACGTTGGTTGTTCATCCTTTTAATATAGCGCATTCGAATTGTTTGATGAGAAACAAATCAAGTACTAAACTTTTCAAATTCGATACGCAACTTATTACAAAAATACAATATGTATAATTTGTTTATTTTTTTATCTGAATAATATTGTGAAATAAATAATCAAGAACAAAAAAAATAGAAAGAAAATCATTATGTACCTTCTTTCCTTTTTTTTTTTTATATTAACAATCAGCAAGAGGATGGCCCGCTATGCAAGTCCACTTATGCCAACTTTTGAAGGAAATATATAATTAAAACAACTACTACATTAGTTCAATTCTGATACATAAACTATTATTAAAATGCAAGAATATAATTAAAATTGTCATCTGAATAATATTGTGAAACATATAATCGAAAGAAACAAGTAATTAAAACAAAGAAAATTCTCATGTAAACATTTATTTTTCAATCAACGAGTCACTAGAGAAGGACCTGTTCCGTGAGTCAACTTACCAAATCATATGCTCACTTTAGAAGGTACGCAATATATAATAAGGAGCCTCACGTTACTCATGTTAGGTGTTTAGAATTTGATCAAAGAGTTCCGCTACAATGAAGAGGAAATCTAGTTTTGTTGCTTCAAACCCTATGCTATTGCTTCTCCCTTCTCTGATTGTTCTACTTTTGGTTTTGATAACTCTTAGAGATCAACTATCTCCATTGACTGTTGGGCTTCAAGGTGTTGGAGTTACTGTAGGAGGTAATTATACTGCACTTATCCATTCGTTTCCTTATTTTTATTTTTTGTATTTATGTTGCATTTAGATGTATGGATGAGCTACCTCAAACTATTTTTTTTCAAGTCAAATGACCTGCCTTACCTTTTTACAAGTACAAAAAAGTCAGTCAAGGAAAACCTCGACACTTATTTGATAAAAGAGAAGTTTATAACTATGAACAAATGAACACATTAATCTAAGGAACTATTTGGCAACTTCATTTCTAACTAAAAAGAGGAATAGTACTGTATCTGCCTGGTGCTAAACACAAAATAAAGTTTTGGAATGGTGTAAGTGTACAATGTCTTTCAATATTCCATTATTTTGACGGAATATTGAAAGGGAATTTTAATACCGGAAATAGAGCTTGAAGCGCCAAAATTCATTTTACTTCCAGAAATGTATATATAGTGAATGGATAAAATACACTTATGTGTACGGATCGTACACATGAGTCGTTTTTCAAGATCCAAAATTCAAATGGTCAATCCGAACCGTTCAATTTGTTATCCACATTGAAAAACCTTTGGAGACCAAATTTATATTTTTTTTTTGAATTTTTTTACTATATATTATGATATTTTCAAATTGGAGGGCCTGAAATTCTCCAATTGTAGTGTTTTTTGAAAATATCATAATATATAGTAAAAAAATTCGAAAAATGTAAAATTTGGTATCCAAGAATTTTTCAATATGGAAAACAACTTAAACGGTTCAGATTGACCGTTTGAATTTTGGATCTCGAAAAACGACTCATGTGTACGAAAACAATCCATACACATTAGTGTTCTATATCCATTCTCTCTCTCTATATATATATTACACACTCTATCATTGACATTATCATTAATTTACATGACAGCCTAATATTGCTATACTATATCTATTACAATGTAGTTAAAAGTTCCTTATTTTTCGTTATTATTACAACTATATATATATAATTTATTAGAAATTTCATTTGCTTATCGTAGCTTTGAATTCATTAGCTCATTATGATCTTACTATTGGGTTAATCTCCTCATTCCTCATTATCTAATAGATCCGTCTCTTTTTTATCATTAAAAATTTTAACTCCCACATTGTCTTGCAACATATCATATATAGGTTCAACAGAGTCAACTGCAGCAATAGCAATACCAACAAACGACATACTTCTAGGCGGATTGCTCTCTCCCGACTTTGATGAACAATCTTGCCTAAGCAGGTACCAAATCACCCTTTACCGCAAGGCCTCAACTCATATTTTATCTTCTTACTTGCTCACAAAATTACGCAAGTACGAAGCCCTCCACAAAAAATGTGCGCCGAACACACCACATTTTAAGAAATCAGTCGAACAGATAAAATTAAACCATAGTACTGATCAACTAGAGTGCAATTATGTTGTCTTTAGCCCATATGATGGTATAGGAAATCGAATGTTGTCACTCACGGCAACATTTCTCTATGCTCTTTTAACCGACCGGGTAATGTTGCTACACCAGCTAGATGACATGGTCGACTTATTTTGCGAACCTTTCCCTGGGACGACGTGGTACTTGCCATCAGATTTCCCTATCCATGGGTTAGAAGGGCACAATAAGCATTCCCAAAATAGTTATGGTTACCTAGTTGAAAAAAACTTGATCAACACTGACCCTAATGCTCCTCCATCCTCATTGCCTTCTTCTCTTTATTTGCACTTGATGCATGATATGGGTGACGACCACTTGCATGTTCGATTCTTCTGTGATGATGACCAACAAGTAATTAGTAAAATCAATTGGGTTCTGCTAAGAACAAATCAATATATTATCCCAGGGTTGTTCCTCATACCAAAATATGCTGAGGAATTGGCGCAGATGTTTCCTTTGAAGGAGACGGCATTTCATCACCTTGGACGGTACCTCCTCCACCCAAGTAACACCGTTTGGGCCATGATCATGAGGTACCACAACTCTTATTTGGTCAAATCAAAGGAGATAATTGGTATTCAAGTTAGAATTTTTGATTGGGCTCCAATCTCAACAGAAAAATCCTATGAACAAGTTGTCAAATGTACACAACAAAAGTCGATACTGCCTGGTGTAAATCTCAATCAATCTCAAATATCTCCTTCAACATCAACAGAAGCAACTACAAAAACTGTGCTTCTGGTTTCATTGCATGGAGAGATCTACGAAAGATTGTACAACCTGTACTTCGAGCACCCGACTACAACTGGTGAGATGATCAGTGTGTATCAGCCATCACACGAAGAGAAACAACAAACTGAGAAGAAATTCCACAACTATCAGGCAATGGCAGAAATCTGGTTGTTGAGTTTCTCAGATGTACTTGTAACCAGTGCAGGATCTACGTTTGGCTACGTGAGTTACGGTCTTGCTGGCATTAAGCCTTGGTATCTGCAAAGCTCAATTGGGAGCCAAAACACCCAAAATCCGCCATGCTACCGTGCCACGTCGATCGATCCATGCTACCACACAGCGCCTAATTTTAACTGCAAGACTGGAGGCACGGCTGATCCACGAAACCTTGTACGCCATGTGAGGCAATGCGATGATCATTCAGTTTATATTTATGCATCATCTGTCAAATTGTTTGATTAACTTTCGTTGTTACCTTATATATTTTATTTTTATTAATTTATGACCTCATTTTTTGTGGGAAAGTTATAGAAGCTACATTATTAGTAGCCTTATTTTGTTTCTCTAAAAAGTTCAAGAAAAAAAAAAGAAATAGTTACATGAAGTAGAGTCAATTAACTTTTTCAACGAAGACACTAAAAAATTAGGATACTAGAATCTACATCACTGGGAAGAAACAACATGTTCTACTAAGTATACTAGAACATACGCCTTAGTCAATGATCCTTGAATATTTGTACAGAAATCCAAGGTATTTGATGTTTCTTTATTTTATTTTAGAAAGATGAGAGTCTAAGTGCCCTAACTTTTGGATCACATCAATTACCGCAACTTTAATTGAATATTCCAAATAAAAAATTTAAAAGTTAATTTCATTAAAGTCATTAATTAGTATTGTTCAATTAATGAGTATTAACACGTTATCTAATAGTTTCAAAGTTAAAATTTAAATTTTTTTCAGAACTCTATATCAAGATGTCTCAAAATTTATGGAATCTTGTTAACTAATATTAATTCGACTTTTGAATTTTTAATTTAAAAATAGAAATGAAAAAAATTGTGAAATTTGGCAAGTAAAAGTAGTGGTTTTAAAACCCTTCGCTTGTAAAACGACAGCAATGATTTTTTTATGAACGAAACTGTAACATTATGAAAGTTTAATTCAGAAATGAAAAATAATACTTAGAAATTCGCGTTATGTGATGACGTTCTTTTCTATGAAATTTAGATATTAAGAAAAAAATTTAGAATAATGGTTAGTCATATTAATTGAATAGTATGATCAAGACATTTAAGTCTTATCCTTTCCTAATTGAATAGTATGATCAAAGATGTGTATGATAATTAATCTAATTAATCCTTTCATCCAGCTTTCTCTTACGAAAGAAAACAGCATGCCGCACATAATTATTTTTATTGGAGAAAAAAAAAAAAAAACAGAACAGAGGATGCCACCTACTTCATTAATCCATGAAACAACCTTTATATTATCACTTTAAGAATATACAGACAAAAATCTACGCATGTTAAGGAAACATTCAATCGACATGACAAGAGAATTATGAACCTGCAATGACAAATTGTAAGAAAAGAAATTTCATCCCTGGCTTAAAAGAAAAAATGAAAGAATTTGGGCTGAGAAGTGGGCCCATGGGCTTCTCTCTAAAAGAAAGATGACTAGCAAATAGCAATCTTCTCTCTGAGTCAGAGGCTACTCAGATTTTCTCCAGTCCTTCCCGCCTTCTCCATCCATGACTAGCCACCTACTCAACCTCTCCAGTTCGCCATTTCTCTCTGCCACTCTCTTCTACTCCCGACCGCCGCTCCACTTCTCTCCTCTCCCTCTCCTCTCCAGTTCCTCCCTTAACAAACCAACCCGACCATTCAAGCGAACTGGACGAAGTATCACCTTGCTCATAAGCTGCTCCGCCACTCGTAGCTCCGGCGAGGGAAGGTCGCCGCCGAAATGGGCCTCTTGGATCCCTCTCGGCGGAGGTTTCTCTCCGGAGAAAATCCTGAGGTTGATCTCTGGTGCCACTTCGAGCCCCATCTGTCAGTTCATAGATGCACCTCGCACCTTTCTCCATTCCCTCGACCCTCGTGTCAAATTGGTATACAATAGTTGCTTATTTTGTGATTAATTAGGTATCTTATTGGAGAATTAATGTAATTGAATGATGTGCATTTGTGTAGGTGTGGCTGTTGGGTCTTGTACTCATACCGGCTAGGTCACATGTTTACATGCATCTTGGTTTGGTGTTGTACCTTTCTCTACTGTCCATTTTGGTTCTTCCCAGTGATGTATGGAAGGTGAGATTTACAGTTTTAAGTCTGTTTTTAATTTTTATTTACTATGGTTCTTCTAATAAAATTATAGCTAAATACCTACTATCTCGGTTTACAAAATATAAGGTGACTTAGTAGCCATTGAATCATTATCTCTTTGTTTTTCATGTTTAACTTCTTTTCAATGTAATTACAATCAGTTGTCCATTATTGGAGTTTTTGGCAGTCTGAGTAACATAAATGTGACAAGGGAATTTAATCAAACAGTTGTTCAGTACTAGTACCTATGCAATGCTAATCGTGGAACCCCTGTGTCGTATAGGATCAACTAGGAAGGGTTGCCTTGCTATCGGGGATACTGTTCATAATGCTGGGATTTGGGTCTGATGGGGTGGCCGCAGTGGCCCAGACAAGAACTCCCCCAGCATCTCTTACAGGATTGCCACACCTTCCTTCTTCCATTGAAGGTTACTCTTATTCCATTTTCAAGTTGGGTCCATTGCAGTTTACTAGAAAAGGTCTGTCAGTGGCTACTACTTCTGCATGCTTGACCTTCACTGTATGTTTTTTCCCCCTTAATAAGTACATCCTATTTGTTTTGAAGAAATTTTCTTGTGCTCTTCTAATTTGTTTAGGTATCTTATGTTCATTACTTAATTGAATAAATAATAAAAGGAAACCTTTCTTTTGGTTTTGCATATGGGCATGCAGTTTGTCAGTACATCATAGTTGGTATTTTTGGATTTTTTCCATTCAATGATATTTCTGAATATGATTCATGTAAGCCAGTGCATGCTGTTTGAAGGCCCTTTATGCTTTGTCTAACTATACTATTATCTAGATAAAAGAATAATAATTTGCTTTGATTTTGAGAAACAATGTATATTATTTTGTACCATTAGTTTTTACCACAGGACCTATATAAGGCAGAAGTACTACTGTATTTAATCTTGAATATTCTAGCTAAATGACAACTACATCAAAAGAAATCACTCCATTGGGTGGAATAATACCTAGCTTGTAATTTAATATTTCTGTGGACTTCTCTCTAATTAAGTCACTGATGTTGCAGATATTCCAAAGTGCCAGTCTATGCTTGGCAACAACTCCTCCAGAGCAGCTTGCTTTTGCACTATGGTGGTTCATGACTCCTTTGAGGAATGTTGGTGTACCTGTTTCTGAAATAACACTAACTCTTCTTCTTTCCTTGAGATTTATCAGTCTAGTTTTTGATGAGGTGAGTTTATGTATATATGCTAGAGCACATTTTCAAACTTAACTTTCTCATTGGGAACTGGAACCAACAGTTTACTACATTTCTTTGTGAATATCACCATGATTACTTTTTGTAT
Organism: Rhynchospora tenuis; assembly: GCA_027725995.1. Taxonomy (NCBI): domain Eukaryota; kingdom Viridiplantae; phylum Streptophyta; class Magnoliopsida; order Poales; family Cyperaceae; genus Rhynchospora; species Rhynchospora tenuis. Next base: position 66,044,050 of record CM050889.1, on the reverse strand, counting down.
AAAACTAATAGCCAGCCCTTTTTAGTTAGTTGCAAATAAACTTTAACTACTATATTGGTTAGATATGAAAAGGATGTATTTGAAATTCAAATTAAGCAATTGACGTGCCAAATTTTAGTTTGAAGTTGCGATAATTAAATGTGAAGAAAATTTATTTGAGATGAAATGAGGAATGGATGGTCAATATTTACTGACGACCTTTGTCTTAGTGGTGCTTATTATTTGCAAATAAAAATAATTGTTCTCGGTTATAAACATGGGAAATGTTGGTTGTTTTGTGCAGAGATGATGTGCCTAATCTCAGATATGAGCATTGTATATTTAGACTGGTTATATTATTCAAATGGCAAAACATCATGAATTTGATTTGTTCGACAATTTAAATGTAGGTACGAGATGGAGCAGTAGCAATAGTAGCACGGCGAATAAACTGGACTCGATTGACATCTTTGGAGACATTAGATAGTAAGTGATGATTGCAAATGGAATTTAAATTGGCACCTGTTGTATTAGTAAAAGTTGAGAAACAATCAGCTAATTCACCCTTGTTTGGTTTATGCAGTTTTTGTCTCCTATATCCGAAGGATATTTAATAATATTTTTAATCACTCAGAGCAAATCTCCCAAGTAAGTTGTTTGATATGTTTTTAGAAATTCTCCATATATTTTTAACCTTGCAGCCTTGTTTTTTGACTTTAGGTCCACAAGAGCAGGACATGTTGGGCCTAACTCAATAGTGCATGCCATCAGTTCAGTGTTTAAATATTCTGACAATTTCTTTTCTTTATTCTATTTACCTGGCAGGCGATGATTGTCAGGGGATTTAATGGTGAGTGCGACAATCACAAATTTTACTTCCAAGAGCCTTCAGTCGGTGTTAAAGATTTCGTCTCTTTGCTATGCTTCTTTGCCTTGCTGGCTGCCGCTGCCATATCAGATAGGCTTATGTGAAATTGGAGAGATCTGAAAATTGTTATTTTCCTCAACATGGAGCTTTTGGCTGATACCTGTGATGCACTGGTGTACTTACCCAATTGTTTGACTTGGAGAGTCTCAAAATTCTCTGATTTTGGCATGCTAACATAGGTTAGTAGATAAGAGTAGAATAGACACGGGGTTTATATGGTTTTGCTGGCTACTGATGGAAGGAAACATCTCAGATGGGACAGCATTACTTTTAACTGGCACCACATCAAAGAAGCAATAATTGTTAAAACTAGGATTATTTGGTGGTCTGTAGATACAGTTGTAGCAACAAGGGAGATTCTTTTATGATCAATTTAATATAGTCTTTTTTCTCTTTAACAGATAAAGCACGCTTGTTTTTGTATTGTCAGTGTCAAATTAATCTATTTCATTCAGATAGAGCTGGGCAATCAATTATCTTATTACTGTTTTAATAATCAGATATCCTATACCTGTGAATGTCCTAAACACCGTCTCTAAGTCAATAAACGGCTACATATTTTAGTAAACATAGTCACCCGGATTTGACTTGTGCTTTGTTAAAATCCTTTTAATCAAAAGTACTCTCATCTTGGGCATTTGTTCTGTTTTGATAAAATCTCAAGCTTAACTTCTGATGTGGAGATGCTGTCATCAGTGTCATATTGGATAAGTATACAGAATCCTTCCAAGTGGACTGGGTGCGATAAGAAAGTTACATTACAGGAGATTTGCAAAACATAAGTAGGCCTGCCAACGGCATTAAATGCCACGTTATGCCGTTCCGTATAAGCGAAACGGAACGGTTAACGGCAACGAAATGGATTTCGTTTCAATAACGAAACGGCAAACGAAATACCGATATGTGCCGTTTCGACCGTTTCAGTCTAGTTTCAAACCGTTTTGTGTGTAATTTGTGAAGTGGAACGAATAACGGAACGGATTTATGTGCCGTTTCATAAACGAAACGGTTAATGGTATGCTGAAATCTGCCATTTGTTTTTGTGGCACGGTAAACGGTATGGCACTTTTGCCACGTGATGTCCACGTTAGACAGGCCTAAACATAAGCCCACAAATGCAGCCTTACTCTATTTGCTTAACGGGTCAGAATCCTTGGGTACGGTACTGACGTCACATGTTGCATTTTTTAATTTCTAACTATCATAGGCAAAAACAGAAGATCTTTCAAATACTTTATAATTGTGTCTCCATCGTGTCTAAATTTTTAAAACATTAAATGTAAATAATAAAAATATAACTATTAGGTTTGAATTATTAGTACCTTCTTTTCATAACACGTAAAAAGTTATAAAATTCTATTTTCGAAAATCGATACTTTATAAACTGAAAGTTTAGAAATTGACCATATCAGTACAATTTTTAAAAAATTTTCGATGTCAATCAAAATATCATAACTTTTCATGTTTGCAGAGAAAACAATATAAAGCATATCTAATAATTTTACTTTGATACTTCAGTTTGAAAATTGAAAAATACCAATATATATTTAAAAACAAATATACACAAAAGAAGAAGCATTTGAACTCTTTTTGCATGCAAGTTAAAATAATACAAATTCTAAGTTGCAGAAACAAATTTATTAAAAAAAAAAAAAAAAACTATTCTGTCGAATCAAGAGCGCTCTCCGATATTACTCGAAATGGAGAACCCATCCTAGTACAGCTCGCCTCACATCAGACATCACACGACTACGCAACGCCACCTCGTAAACTCCGTCTCTCTGTCTCGTTAAAATCGACTCTGTCTCTCTCTGTATACTCCCAATTGGCAGTCTACCAAATCTCACAAAACCCATGGCTTCTCTCCAAATGGCGGCTCTCCTTTCCGCTCCTTCCACTCCCGTAGCTTCCGATCGGGTTCGGGTCGGATCTCTACGCCTCGCCGCGAGAAATGGAAGCGCGCTCGTTGTGCGATCTGAGGCTAAGGTTTCTGGCGGAGTGAGCGCTAGAGGCGCGAATTTGATTACTCATGCCGTTGCGGTGAGTTGAAAGCGTTGATTTGGTTTAGTGTAGTTAGCATGTTGCTTTGTCTTTTGTTGTCTGATGAATATTCCTTATTTTATTGTAGGAGAAGGCTGCTGCTGCCAGCTCTACTGATTCAAAGCCTGGGTACGTAAAATCTTGCTCAAATTTGTTTTGATTATGTTTTTTGCTTTTGTCATATATGCTGAATTAGTGTCTATTAGCAAGTTGTTCAGGCAATATTATTGATTAGCTGCACAGTTGTTCTTAATTGCACATGTCACACAGGAAATTTAATCTTACGAATTGCGGGAATTTTGAAATTGGGTAATTATGAGAGAATTAATAGATTTTTGGGTGCTTTTCAGATTAGTAAATGGTCTTTCCTTTTTCTTCAATGTTTGGCCAAATTTAGTTTTACTGTTTCTCTGGAGGTTTTAGGAAAGGTAGTAAAATAATAAAATGTAAAATTTTGGCCTAATTCTTGCAGTCCTTTATTTATGTTTTTATCTGTTTCTGAATAAAGTTGAATATTCTTAAAGGAGTATAAAAGGTGTTTATATGCTAGTTTAGTACTGAAGTTGGTGTAACGGCATATATCGTGGGCATAAAAATCAAAACAGCTTGAATTTGACGTGCGCTGCATAAAGCGCATGCCTGTATTATTGTGCCTTGTCATGTCCTTCTTCTGTTGACATATAATTTTTTATTTTTTGACTGGGTTGTCCTTGTCGCATCTGTGTATAAATATATCCATTCTTCTGGTTCATTCATGCTTGTAGTAACTCTATTCTGTACAGTAATAATCATTCGATTGTTAGAGGTTCTCTCATCAACATTTCAAACATTTAAGCAGGAGCATTAGACGTTCAGATTCCAGCCTGAAATTATTAGCTCCATTTCAAAAGTATTCAACTAAAAACAGAAAGCCCTTAGTAAGTCAAGGGAAAGTTTATCTTATTTGACACATTGATATGACTTATTAAATCATGATTCTCACAAGGACCCCATTCATCCAAGTAAATTGATCGAGATCAAAGCTAATCACATCTTAATTAAATTGGTCCTCTTCCAGATTTGCACTTTTTAGTAAATAAATAATTAGCATCACTCTTTCTGGTATTCTGTTTTATGCTCCGTCACCATATCACTTATGGTTCGTTCCAACCATTACAGATAGTGTTTTTGCCATTATGGTATTTACTATTTTACGAGAGGGAACAGGGTTTTATCAGAAAAATTACAAGTTAATACAGTCTGGCAAAATGTCCTTAGAAAGGGATAGACAATGCACATGGTATAATCTGCCTTTGTTCATTTTTCCTTCAACAGATAACCTATGGTTTGTATGTTGATATGAGTATTTGGCCCGTAATTTAAGAAGGAACCCATATTTGCCTTAAAATTAATGGGGTTGTCATCTGGCAATTCTTAGCTTAGCCATGCTAAAAGTGTCTGAAATGGAAATGGGTAAATAAGCTATGAGTAGTTTGCCATTATGTTGATGTAGCAATTAATTATTGAACTCTGAAATAAACTTTACAGTGTTGTTGTTTATTTTCTATAAATTTATCTATGCTTTTGTTTGTATACGAGTTATTTATTTATTTAATTATTCAATTTACATAATCTATATCCTTTTTTTTTACCTTTCGAATGCTCTGCTACATATGCGCCTTGTTCCATGTCTAAACACTGACATTGCTGTCATAATGGGTCAGTATTTTGGTATTTATTGATAATGTGCGCATTAAGCTTATTTTGAGCACTATTATTGTTAGGCAACAATGGATTATCTTTGGATAATCATATTTTATCAGATAGCATATGCAACATAATTCTGGAAAGGACCATAAACAAAACTCATACAAACTTGATGAAACATCTAATCTTATTCCATCATATCTATTGCATATCCCAGGCACGAGCTGCTACTATTTGAGGCACTCCGAGAAGGTCTGGACGAGGAGATGGAGCGAGACCCAACTGTTTGTGTGATGGGTGAGGACGTTGGCCACTATGGTGGCTCTTACAAGGTCACTAAGGGCCTTGCCACAAAGTATGGTGACCTGCGTGTCCTTGACACGCCGATCGCTGAGAACTCCTTCACTGGGATGGGCATTGGTTCTGCCATGACCGGCCTTCGCCCTGTTGTTGAAGGCATGAACATGGGTTTCTTGCTTCTCGCCTACAATCAAATCTCTAACAATTGTGGCATGCTTCACTACACATCTGGTGGCCAGTTCAAGATCCCAATTGTCATTCGTGGGCCTGGTGGTGTCGGTCGCCAGCTTGGTGCTGAGCATTCCCAGCGTCTTGAATCCTACTTCCAGTCTATCCCAGGTCTACAGATGGTTGCATGTTCGACCCCATACAATGCCAAGGGTCTCATGAAGGCAGCCATAAGAAGTGAAAACCCTGTTGTCCTTTTTGAGCATGTGCTGCTGTATAATCTCAAAGAAAGGATTCCTGACGAGGAGTATGTGCTCTCACTTGAGGAGGCTGAGAAGGTGCGGCCCGGTGAGCACGTCACAATCCTAACATACTCCCGCATGAGGTACCATGTCATGCAAGCTGCAAAAACCTTAGTCAACAAGGGTTATGATCCTGAAGTTATCGACATAAGGTCGCTCAAGCCATTTGACCTGTACACAATTGGCAACTCAATAAAGAAGACGCACAGGGTGCTGATTGTGGAGGAGTGCATGCGTACGGGGGGCATCGGTGCAAGTCTGAGGTCAGCAATTATCGACAATTTCTGGGACTACTTGGATGCACCGATCCTGTGCTTGTCGTCACAGGATGTTCCTACACCATATGCAGGCACGCTTGAGAATTGGACTGTTGTGCAGCCTGAGCAGATAGTTGCAGCAGTTGAACAGCTCTGCAAGTAAGAGTAAATAATGAACTCTTATGACCATTTTTATAAAAAAAAAAAAAATATTACTTTGTTGTAAGAAAGTCCTCTTTCTTGAGCTAGGATTTTGTGCGCTTTTTTTTTATTTATGAGAATTATTGTTGTTACTCTCCTGCTGTTGGTAGATTGTAATGAATGCTGATAAATTTTCTTAATTGCGGATCTTTTTACTTTCTTATTCCTCCTGGGACACTGTAGGGCTATTTTCTGGAATAAATTGAGCCATTTGAAATGTACAAAGTGTGTTTCATCAAGTATTAGACATGAATAATAGAGAACTTTTCAAAGCAGAATTTTGTAGAGGTCTGGTTACTGTATCAGTGCTCTTGTTTTCTATGATTTATCAACTACTGGATGCTTTGTTTCCAGTCTGGTCACTGTATCCTAGCTCTCAAGCAATTATATTTGAAATCTACGAACTGGATCTGGATGTATGCAATGTAATGTTTTGTTACTCTGTGTAATGGTGCTACGTCTCACAATCGCATTTTTTGGGTTGTTCTGCTGTTCCGTGACATCAATTTATTGTGTCAAACTCTCATTTACGTAAAGTCCGAAAGAGACCTTTATAAAAGGAAAAATAATCATGACAGGTAACGCAATTATGATATTTAAGGCCAACAAGATGATTATACGTATGCAAAATAGTCAACTTAACAACACTTTTCTTATTTATTAAATATCATGACATCATTCTGTATGACTGTATGACATTACTAATGTAAATTTTATTTTATAAAATGTAAACCTCTATCATTGATCATGCTTAATGTCGCATGAAGTGTCTATTTAATTTAAACTTTAAATCTAAAGAAATTAAAACTTCAATCATTAATCATGTTAAATGCCAGATGAAGTATATGATTATCAAAATTATACATTTTGGAGTTCATTTTCTCGGTGATTAAGAAGTGAAACAAATCAGTAGAATAAATTAATTTATAACCGGTGTTGATTTTTTGACGTCTTTACCTCGTACTAAACAAATTCTAAATGCAATTTACTTATATTATTGAAATTATTTACTTACTGTTTGAAATTATATTAATTTAAATTATTGATGTAGTAAACAGTATTCTCATAATGCATCACCAAATATGTTGTGAATATCTCCTTACACACTAAACAGCACCACGACTTTCAAAACATTATGGCCACTAATACTTGCAAAAAGGCATTATAAGTTGGAAATAAATCCATCACCAATCACGCACTACTCCCAGAAGAATTGACCACCGTCAAAATTTATCATGCCAAGCCCTAAAAAATATTTATCATTCCAACAAAACACATCATATCAATAAAATAATATCATAATTAACTCATCATACGATATGAAAAATTTGAAATATAGCATTGTAGAAATAATTAGATGGCATACATTTCATTTCTATAAAAAGTACATATATATATTGCACCATTGATTTTTTGTCTTCTACTTCTGTACTGTTGATTTGTATGACAAAATATAAGTGGTAAGGAATTAGATATTTTTCGATCCACAATACAAAGTTCGTACAAACAATGAACAAAATGCCACCAGAAATAAATTTGTGATAGTTTATGGGGGAGCATATAATCTTTTTTCCCTCCCCTCCAATTTAATTTTCTAGATAAAATCCAGGACCTTGAAAAGGGAAGAAAACAAATTCAGAATCTTTCTAAAGTGACCACCAATGGGGTTTTTTGTTTTTCCAACTTTTAATAAAAAAATATTATGGTTTGGATAATTTTATTAGAAAAGATGAGAACAGGAGAACCATATAATTTATGTGCCAATTGCCAAATCGCCAGGCCAAAGGACAAATACCCTCCACCCAAGCATTTTCTAACCCTATCCCCTTTCCAAAAGGCACAAAAAACATTCTTACTTTATCACCTCTTTTTCATATATACCCACAATTTAAAAAATATCAAGCTTTTGTTTCGGCTTATCTATCTATCTATCTATCTATTAAATCAAATCCTCTGAGCCTCTCTCTCTCGCTCTCTTTCTCTCTTTGACTCTTTCTCTCACAACCCTGGTGGAGATACGCCAGGCGATCTTCGCACTGGTTAGTAGAATTTCAATGGCCTGATTCTTCTCTGACTTAGTTTATTTTAGTGAAAGAACTATATTTGCTAGCAATTCTCCATTTACACTATCGAGCTCCTTTTGCTAAAACCCAATTAGAGTTAAGATGTTTTGGTTTTGATGTTGTGTTTCAAAAACCAATTTTGTTTAGTTAATAGGAAAATGTTGGTGCATTTTGTATTTTTTCTTTTGCTCTTTTTATTTTGCCATGTGTTGATTATTAACAATTTCAATCAACTGAACACTGGGGCTGATTCTCCATTTATAAAGCTAGTTTTCAACCAATTTGGCTGATTTTTTTTAACACTTACCAGTGTTTTCTCAACAATTGCACAAGAGTTTGGTGTCAGTTGGAAATTGATCTCCAACATTCCACACAATTGACACTACTTTGAAACTGATTTTCTCTTGATGCAGATTTAGAAGAGACAGAGAGGAGGTATACTAGCTCCTCCTATCATGGCTCAGACACTGGTACCGTCCTTGCAATGCCCAAAGGGAATTGCATGCAATTCGAGGCGTATGGTTAGCACAAAATTATGGAATTCTCTATTGGTACCCTCGCATGGGCGTAGATCAAGGAAAGGTGGCAATGCTTTCAAGGTGTTGGCTGTAAGTACCGAGAAATCTGGTGTAGTGTCGAGGCTCGAGGACTTGCTTAATTTGGATACCAAACCATATACCGACAAAATTATTGCTGAGTACATTTGGTAATGGATATTCCACCTCTGGGTGCTCTCTCTCTTTCTCTCACTTTCTTGAGTTATGTATATAATTCTTAGGATTTTGTTGCATTTCAGATGATACTTGACTGAAAAGATGAAATTTGTCACCCATTGAAAATTTTTGCATTTTCTATTTCACCTAGCTCAAATGAAGCCAAACTAAACCAAGCAGGATTGAAAGATTATGTTACTTTTCTAGATTTAACCTTAGCTATGAAATTGGTAACAGCAAATTTAATGTGTAATTTGGCTGTTAATTGCAAATGCAATAGATGTTTGGTCAAATACAGCCATAAATGCAGGGCAATTTGCAGAAACCCAACTTGCATTCCTATTCAGATTCATTGTATTTATTGCACAAAACACATAGTTGATAAGTTCTTTTGGTGCTTGTAGGATTGGAGGAACCGGCATTGATATACGAAGCAAATCCAGGGTATATATATTGCTTGACCTTTTTTTATCATATGATGGAATGTTAGAAGGTCATACCGATATTGTTTATTTATTATCTTAACCATTTTTGAGCTTGACAACTTTCCTTTTCTTTCTGTTGTTGGTGACATCAGACAATTGCCAAGCCTGTTGAACACCCGTCAGAGTTGCCAAAATGGAACTATGATGGATCCAGCACTGGACAAGCCCCTGGAGAAGATAGTGAAGTCATCCTATAGTAAGATATTTACAGTGTCAATTTTCTTTTCAAAATATGTATTACACTAATATGTGCAGGCTTATTCCAGAACACTATTATTTTAAGTATCCCTCTTTTTTCTTTAAAAAAAATATCACCCTAAACATCACCCTAAACTAGTATTTTACCATGCATTAGTGAGAAAACTAATGCTTGCACTTCATTATAGTTGTGATGAACTTTCTATTTTCTTTTGTAGCCCTCAAGCAATCTTTAAGGATCCTTTTCGTGGAGGCAATCATATATTGGTTAGCACTTCTCTATTTTCACTTCTTTTTATTTTTGGTTTAAGATTTCTAATGGAAACTTTTACGTCTGTGTGAAGGTGATATGTGATTGTTATACACCAGCTGGTGAGCCCATTCCCACCAACAAGAGGTACAGAGCTGCTCAAATATTCAGTCAACAAAAGGTCATTGATGAAGTGCCATGGTAATTCTCCGTATCTGCCCTTGGAGTTTATTATTTTAATCACGATGTTTTGAAATTGATCCTTATTAATCATTTCTGGACTAATGTTTGTTTCCACCCTTAAAAAAAATTGTAGGTATGGAATTGAGCAAGAATATACCTTACTCCAAACTAATACTAAGTGGCCTCTTGGTTGGCCAGTTGGTGGTTATCCTGGTCCCCAGGTAATTAATAAGCATTTTCTTGTCTGTTGTTAATAAATGGTGTTAAAAAATTTACCCTTTCTTCTATTAACTCCAAATTTTTTTAGGGACCTTACTACTGTGCAGTAGGGGCAGATAAGTCTTTTGGTCGTGACATATCTGATGCTCATTATAAGGCGTGCTTATATGCTGGAATTAACATTAGTGGAACAAATGGAGAGGTTATGCCCGGACAGGTAATACTCATAGATTTGCATTATTCTTTTGATGGATATTGTCTTTTGGCAAAAAGTTTAAAGAAAATTGCTGATTGGTTAATCTTTCTTTTTTTCTTTCTATAAATAGTGGGAGTATCAAGTTGGACCCAGTGTTGGAATTGAGGCAGGAGATCACATTTGGTGTTCTAGATACCTTCTTGAGGTATTATAAATATTTCACTCGAGTGCATTTATTTGACATATATCCCTTAAATTCATTGATGTTATTTAGCTTTGTCTTTTCTTGGTTTTTTACAGAGAATCACAGAGCAAGCTGGTGTTGTGCTTACTCTGGATCCAAAACCAATAGAGGTACTAATTAACAAAAGTCAGCTAGAAAATATAACCATACTTGAATTTTTAATATGAAACCCTGGAAATTGATTTGCAACTTCTCATTTCTAGGGTGACTGGAATGGAGCAGGTTGCCATACAAATTACAGGTACTCCAATTACATTTTTGGGCCGTTCTTAAATGCAAACTAGTACTTGCTTTGTTTGGTTGTTGAATTTCCAACGTTGCAACCTTACTAATAATAAGTACTAAATCAATCATCTTACTGTTATTTCAGCACCAAGACCATGCGCGAAGATGGTGGTTATGAGGTAATTAAAAAGGCCATCCTTAATCTTTCACTTCGCCACCAGGAGCACATCAGTGCATATGGAGAAGGTAATGAGCGAAGGCTGACAGGAAAGCACGAGACTGCCAGTATTGACACATTTTCTTGGGTAAAACTAAAACTTACTAAAATAATATTTGTCCTTTTTCTTAGCCCTAAAACTTGATGGACACAGTAAAACCAGATTGGTTTCGCACTTGCAGGGTGTAGCAAATCGTGGCTGCTCAATCCGTGTTGGACGTGATACTGAGAAGAAAGGAAAAGGTGAGTATTTATCACCAACTCTCAATCAGTGTTCTCTAGCTGTAAACTAACTTTTTTTTTCCTTCTGTCTCTTAACTTCCTTTTTTTTTTTTTTTTTCCCCCAGGTTACTTGGAAGATCGTAGACCAGCTTCGAACATGGACCCCTATGTTGTAACCTCTCTACTTGCCGAAACTACACTTCTGTGGGAGCCAACACTCGAAGCTGAGGCTCTGGCTGCTCACAAGCTCCAATTGCAGGTGTAAACATTTGAACTTGCTTATCAAGATGAATTCAGAAAGGAGCTGTGTGGCTTCCCGATCACTTCTGTTTATAGTATTGGGACTAGATATATTTCCTACAATTTCATTGGGGTCCTTTCATTTTTTTTTGCTTTTATTTTATTCCGGACTATATATCTGGAATTGTAGAAACTTGCATGTGTGTTTCCCTTGATTCTTTTATATACTATTTTTAATGTTTAACATCCGATAAATATATCTAGTTCGCAGTGGCACTTAATAGTGGAAATCCAAATAAATTAAAAGTATCAAATGAAAAATACATAGCCAAAAAATAAATATTAAATAAACCAAAAAAGGCACAGAAAAAAAGAATTAGATTTTGGTCCAACCCTCCAACTCATTCCCCTCATAGCATCCATCTGGTACTGTTCTAAAATCTCTTTTCTGGTGTCTGGTACCTGTTGTAACACCTTCATTGAACACCTTTACTTTCTGCCCAATTTTCTCTAAAAATGTTGTATCCCGTCAACCTTCTGTCATGGCAGCCTGACCACAACAGTAGATGTCCTGATGAGTAGAACGGGTTATCTTACTCTATATTAGGAAGCATAAAATGTTTCATAACCCTTCCATCTATTCCCCAGTCGTCTTCTGATAACATTTCTTTTGCTTATTTACATTTCTAATTCCATCACTAAGTGACAGGTCATTAGATCTTATTTTTCTTCTACTCAAGTATGAGCAGTGTTAAAGTGATATCTTCAATTCTAGATAAGAAACATAGTTTGAGGTCTATACAAATTAACCAGTACAGTAGCTGTTCTCAAGACTGAAGAATACAAGGTAAATAAAAATACAAAATTAACCCTCTAGGATTGCCTAAGAAAGAAGAAAATTTGTACAAATGAAAAAAATGATGAAATTAATAGAAATACACTGATGTTTATTGTCAAAAAAGAATTTAGGTTATTAAAATAAATCTAAAGAAATTCGAGGCGTCCCAGTTTTAATTACTGTCTCACACTGGATCCCTGGTGCAGCAGCTCCAATGCTTCTTCCACAAGGGAAGCAACAGCTGACTTGTGCTGACATAATCCGACACTGCCAGAGAAAAGATGAAAAATTTCTAGTTCTGTTGTTGTCTCGGCCACTGATTGAAGCATTGTTTCCATGTCAGCATTCTTTTAAATGTTGAAGGTGGCCGTGTGACATCATCCAGTTTGAGAGTTCAATCACAAATCTTCTTAGTCTTGGGACTTTGATATCTGGGAACTTGTATTCTTTTAGTATGCTAACTAATCTCTCTACAAACATAGGCGGGTCAATTTCAGCTTTCACTAGTTCCTCATTAAACTTTGTTGGTCCCATGAGCTTGCATACCACTATAACTATAAGTAATCCAATTGACACCTCGAGTAACTTCTCATTCTCTTTGATCGTTCTCTCAAGTACCTACAATTATCAAAGCAAGGAAGAAATTTAAGTATTTTAAAAGAGCATTGATGACAGAATTCTTAGATTTCAGTTTGATATTTTGGTTTCAGTGTAAGATGATTTTGACCTGAGATTGAAATTAATGATTGTCAGAATACATTTTCTTTTGCTTTTGTACTCCATTTAGACTAATTATTTTCTGAAAGAGTACTTTCAATTGGAAAAGCTTCTATGACCACATTGTGGTAGCCGGCAGACTGCGTTGTAGCATAAACACACACGTTACGTAGTATCCTAGAAGCATAGGGACACTGTAGCTTTTCTTGTAGCATGTCAACTAGCTGCTGTAGCCTGTAGTACATTGCTTTTTCCTTAAGAAGATAGCATATGATCCGAAAAAGATTACACTATATGGAATAAAATTAATTTTCCATAAAACAATAGCTTTTTTTCTTAATGAAAATAGAAACTCTTTTTAGAGGAATTTTTAAGAAGATAGCATATAATCCGAAAATATCACAGCATATGGAAAATAATTATTTTTCAATAAAACAATAGATTTTTTTTAATGAAAATAGAAACTCTTTTTTAGAGGATCTTTTAAGAAGATAACATTTGATCCGAAAAAGATCACACTATATGAATTATAATTAATTTTCAAGAAAACACTAGGACACGTGAGTGGTGACCTTATTGACCCGTAAATACACCCATTAAATAATCCCAAATTGGACGAGTGAGTGTGCCATTGGCAGCAAAGAAACAAGCCATCCGAAAACAAAAAACCATGGCATAACAAACTTGGTCCCAAAGAATTATGACAAATCCAAACATGAGCCCAACTCTTCCTTAATTGATCAAATTAGTCCCTTTCTATCCTATGTAACTACATAGAATATGATGTTATACGGCGTAGTGCGCTGACATGAATATGCAGTTATGAACAATTTTTATTCTTTTCACATACACGAGGTATAGATTTATTTATATTAACATAACCTTATTGAGTAACTATGATCATTACAAAATTAATTACTATAATAATCAATAAAATTAATAATAAAAAAATAGTGAAACTATAAATATGTTATACAGTTTTTATATCTAAGATATTAATAAAGACCCGTGGCCGCTTTTTCAAAGCAAAGCGGTCACAAATAGTTTTTTTTTTCTTTTTTTATAATTTTTTATATTTTTTTTAAAATAAATTAAAATAGTTGTACCAATCATTAATATTAGCAAGATTTTTTTTTGATAGAAAATTTATGTCAGATTTATATAGCAACTTTTTATGGAAGAAATTACTAATTTTAAACTTACAAATTTTGTCTTTAAATTTTAACAAGTTTTTTTCCTTAATATTAGCAAGATTTTTTTGGTGGAAAATTTATATCAAGTTTATATAATGACTTTTTATGGAAGAAATCTAAGATAATAATAATTAAAAGTCGTGGTTGTATGAAAAACGGGGCTGATAACCATCATCCCCAAGATTCCATCATCCCCATCATCCTTAGAATCTGTGGTTTTATTTTTGGAATGTAGTTAATTAAATTTCATCTTGCAATTAATCCAACGCCTCATCCCTCATCCCTGCCTCATTAATTCAATTAATAAATATAGCGCTCATCATCCCTCCCTTATGTTTCGCTCCTTCCCCCTCCTCCTACGTCATATTTACGTAATTGTTCTGTTTCAGAACATAATTGTTCTATTTCAAAACCTAATTGTTTTATTTCATAACATAATTGTTCTATTTTCAGAATTGTTCTATTTTTTTTAACATAATTGTTCTATTTTCAGAACATAATTGTTCTATTTCAGAATTTAATTATTTTATTTCAGAACATAATTGTTTTATTTTCAGAATTGTTCTATTTCGGAACATAATTGTTCTATTTTCATGACATAATTGTTCTATTTCAGAACCTAATTGTTATATTTTCATAACATAATTATTTTATTTCAGAACCTAATTGTTATATTTTCATAACATAATTGTTCTATTTTAGAATTTAATTGTTTCATTTCAGAACATAATTGTTTTATTTTCAAAACATATTGTTCTATTTCAAAACATAAATTTTTTTATTTCAGAATCTAATTATTCCATTTCAGTGTCCAGGACATAAATTGCATCAATGAGAGTAGGCGCTGGATGAGAACAGAAAAGGAAAGAGTAAATGGGGAAAGAGCGCTGTATTAATTTCATTAATGAGAAAATTAATGAGGCGCTGGATCTGTGGGGATGGTGGGGATGATAGAATCTTAGGGATGGTGTTAAGTAATTTCCATTAAAAAATCGTAGTCGTACCAATCATTAATATTAGGGTAGAAAATTTATGTCAAGTTTATGTAGCGACTTTTTTATGAAAGAAATTACTAATTTTGAACTTACAAATTTTGTATATAAATTTTAACAAGTTTTTTCATTAATATTAGCAAGATTTTTTTTGGCATAAAATTTATGTCAAGTTTATATAACGATTTTTTATGGAAGAAATTACTAATTTTGAATTTGCAATTTTTTGTCTATAAATTTTTTTAAAAAAATTACGACATATTTTTTATATTTTACATTAGAAATTTTAATATTTTACATAGTGCACTGCGACTACCATGTCTAGTAACAATAATTAAAAAATTGTATACCGTCGTGCGATTTAAAAAATAAACATTTTTATGTTTATTCTAGGAATAAAAATTTTTATTTATCTCTACTACTTATAAATGCACGTAACGCATAGGTGTTACACTCTAGGTCTAGAGAGTAAACAATTTTTTTTGCCGTTGGATCGATTTAATCTGTGGTTGGATATCAATCGCCAGACGAAACAACACTATTATTTGGTTTTTCATCTAATATAGAAACAAATTGAATAACACATCTATTTGTATCGCTGGCAAATTAAGCAACATATTTTTTATTATCTAACATTATTTTGTTTTTTTATTTGCCCACATATGAGGACATCTTATGCTAGTCCACACTAAAGAAACAAGTAAGCAGTTGTCAGTCAGAGATTTCTACATGGTTTACGCCACAGAGTATCTTGGTTTGAGAAACCCTAGTCAGAATCTACATTGTCTCAACACGACGTAACGTAATCAACCTTCGCTAAAGGCTGTGCTACTGCTGGGACGTGCTTGGGCAGGCAAATTTTTACCGAGAGCATTCCACTACATATTTTTGGACACATATGCCCCTCTAAAATAAAGCAATAAGCCGCAATAAGTTTTTTCCATTTTTTCTTGACAATTATATAACACAATATTTCCTTAAGTGAATTATCCAAACAATGATAGAAATAATTTCTTGCCGCCACTTGAAGTTCATACCCCATGAAAAATATACGAAAATTTTTTGTTAACAGTATGAATTGAGAGTCTTTTACAATAATTGTATTCTTTTCTATACAAATATTACCAAACTTTTCCTAGTGTATAAATAAATAATCCTGATATATAATTTATTTATAATTTTAGATGAAACCTTTTTGAAGATCCGAGTGTGTTCAAATTTGTTTTTAAATCACATATTATTACAGGTACATCACATTCACATCATATAATTTCTAAATTTTTATTATCATTGTAATTATTATAAATACCGTCATTTTTAGTTTAAAATAATAATGGCTTTTCATTATGATTATTAATATTATTAGGATTCATATATGTATAATAATTATAATCATCAATTTTAGTACTATTGTGATTATAGTAAATTCATTTAACATGATTATTATAATTCTCCTGATATAATTATTAATAGTACTATTATAATTATGATTATGATTATGATTATAATTATAATTGATAATTTCTTCAATTGTATTACTGTCATCATCTTCCCTTTAGGAAAGATACAAAGAAACAATATTCTATAAATCTTTTTTTTTTCCGTATATGGAAGGAAAATAAAATAAAGCGCAATTTGAGTGAGACCAATTTTTTTTAAAGCATTTGATGAGCTGGGTGACACACTTTTCTAAATAGAGAGCCGGGAGAGCAAATGACAAATTTATCACTTAAAAAATAATGAAATGCTCCTAGTGAATTGTAGGGTGTCCAAAGCACTTCCCGCCTTCCCGGCTGTACTCCCAAACTTTGAATAAGGAACGGAATCGAAAAGGAAAGAAAGTGAAGGAAGTTTATGGAAACCAAGATTCCTTGCTCCACAGTTGGTAACAGTTGGTAACCTTCCCTTTCCGTCGATTTCCTCAGCAGGGCCTAAACCTCCATAGACGGGAACTCCTATTTATTATTTCATTCACACAAGATTGGAAGAGAAAAAAACAGAGAAAGAAGAGAGCTTTGGAAGAGAAATTATAAGAGAAAATGTTGGATATTAATTTGTTCAGAAAGGATCCAGAAATGGTGCGCGAGTCCCAGCGGCGGCGCTTCGCGAGCGTCGAGATTGTAGATGAAATCATCAATCTTGACAAGGAATGGCGCAAACGTATGTCTATCGTTGTTTGAATCATTTACAATTTGATTTGTTTGCTGGTCTCTAAAACCCTGAGATTTCATCGCTGGATTTGATTGGGTTTCAGAAGGAAAAAGGTTACTGAGGGGCTTAAGATCTGAACATATGATGGCTAATTAATGTTTGATTTGAATCTAAAGTTACTTGAGACATGAATTTGAGTTAATTTGAATCAATGTTAATGCTTAAATTATTTACAAGTGCAGTGAAACTGAGTTGTTACTTTTCACAAGGTATACTGTTGTCTTTTTTATTCACATCTGTAGACTGTTGTTTTAATTTCAGGCCAGTTGAAGCTGGAGAGTCTGAGGAAGGATTTCAACGAGATAAACAGAGAGGTTCGCGAGCTTAAATCGGTAAACCACCCTTCATAGCCTCTATTTTGCTCTTTTCAATTTCTTACACACTGGATATTGTGAATTGTATGCATTTTGATATTGAGGAAACCAACTCGAAAAAGTATTCTTTTATAATTCCATGTCGGCATAGAAAATAGTGGGCACACAAAAGCTCAAGAGGAAAGAAATGGTGATTGATTTTGTATAGTAACATTTGATTAGCAGTATGCTAGTGGTACTGCAGATGTCTTGTGCTGATATTATCAATTTAGCAAATCTGATTTGGGTTGCATGTTACAGTGTAATAGCCAGACATCTAATTCTGGTGGTGTCTGTGCTAGGCACTGATATTTGATCAGCTGGTTTTTCTTCCTCTGTGGTTGTCTTGATTGCTTGACTAAGACTTTGGTTTGATTCTTGGATGAAATAGTGTACATCAGTGTTGTACGTTTGAAATACTGTTTTAAATTAAATTAGAGAATATGGTATTAATTTTGCCTAATAGTTGGATGATATTATGAGCATTTTGTGGATGTTATGTGTCATTTGTGGGAGTTTAAAGCTGAGTTAACTAGGTAGTAAGTAGTTAAATCTGCATAGATAAAAGTGGGAATTTTGTAATTTGGTCTGTTATGTTTTCATTTTATCAAAAATGAAAACTGGGTGGCGCTCCCACCTCTTTTTTCAAAAATAAAAAAAATAAAAAAATAAATTAGAGAAATGCAGACACATTGGTCATACCTGAAGGCACTTGGAACCTGCGTTTAGGTGCTGAGAATGTATATTTCTATCTTTGGTAGTCACAATTACTAGTTATATTTGTTACATCAGCTCTTATATGCTTATTGTTGCTTTTCCATCTTTTTCTGTAGTCGAAGCTGGATGCAACCAAGGCGATAAACAGTGCTAAAGAGAACAAGAAGCAAATAGCAGAGAAGGAAGAGGAGGTGCAAGCAGCCAAGGCAGCCCTTGATGCCAAGATGGATACAATTGGCAACCTTATCCATGACTCGGTCCCAATCAGCAAAGACGAGGTTTCTTTTTTTATTTAATAAATAACTCGCAAAGTACTATTTTTTTATTCAAAGAAGAAATTCACAAGTAGTAGTGCCAAAATCGGCCTTCTGAAAATAAATTGCTGGTCGTACCAGTTACTAAGCTCAAGTGTCTCAGAAATTTATGGTATATACATTTACCGCTTTGGACGGATTGATGGGTACTGAGTTTTTTAATTGCTATTTTTGCAAGACAGTTTGATTGCACCTGTCACATTCTGTAGAACTTTTTAAAGACTAGTTTTTTTAAACCCAAGAACAAAGACAAATACACGAACTAAAGTAAAGGTCTAAACTAAAAAGGACTGCAGCAGAAGAGGAACATAGAGAACAAAAAAAGAATTTTGAAATGGTCAGGTTATTACTATGAGAAGATTGTTGCTGGCTTTGTCTATATCAGTTCTATTATGGCATGAATAAATTAGTACTTTTTAGACAAATACACAAACTAAAGTAAAGGTCTAAACTAAAAAAGACTGCAGCAGAAGAGGAACAAAAAATGAATTTTGAAATGGTCATGTTATTACTAAGAGAAAATTGTTGCCGGCTTTGTCCATATCAGTTCTATTATGGTATGATTATATTAGTATTTTTTAGAGCGGATCAAATGAACAACTAGAAGTTAGTGGTTGTTAATTGATATTATTAGATATAATTTTAAAGCTTTGCTACTTGCATGACATATGTAGGAGAACAATGCTGTGATAAGAACAGTGGGAGAGAGAAGGATGGAGGATAATTTGAAGAACCACGTTGATCTTGTTGAAATGCTTGACATTGTTAATTTGGAGAAAGGTTTGTTTTTTGTTACCATAATTTAAATGTATTTCCTGATGGCCGTGTGTTTGTAAATAAAAAGTTTGATTATGTTGTTAGTTCAACTATTTGGCCATTTTGTCCTGTCAGCAATAAGTGTCCAGCCTTACATTAGTCCTTGCACCTAGTTGTTTTGCTCTTCAAAAAGAACGATTTGTGTAATTTAAAATTATATGATCTTTTTAGGTGCTGATGTGGCTGGCGGCAGAGGATATTATCTGAAGGGCTACGGAGTTCTCTTGAATCAAGCACTCATAAACTATGGGCTTTCCTTTTTAATGGCAAGGGGTTATGATCCCATGCAACCCCCATTTTTCATGAGAAAAGATGTCATGGGAAAGTGTGCCCAGCTTGCTCAATTTGACGAGGAACTATACAAGGTAACATTCTTTTACTGTATGGACATTCATTAATTTTTATTTACTCCAGTTGAGCATATTATTCGTTTATTTTATTTTATTGTTTATTTATTATTTGAGAAAGTGAGCAATGCTCACCAGGTTTTCATTGAACACTAAGGGTCTTTACAAACCTTTACCAAAAAGTTTAGCTAAATCAGTACATGTACAAATTGAATGCTACCAGTATCAGTTTTGACAGTATGGCCAGATCAATAGACTCACAAAAATACATAAAAAAGCATGCTGAAAATGCAACCAAAATTTAAAAAACAATAGAAGCCAGTAATTCCAAGCAAACCTTTACCAACCTTTACCAAAAAGTTTAGCTAAATCAGTCCATGTACAAATTAAATGCTACCAGTCAGTTTTGACAGTATGGCCAGATCAATAGACTCACGAAAATACATAAAAAAGCATGCTGAAAATGCAACTGAAATAAAAAAATAAAAACACCAGAAGCCAGTAATTCCAAGCAAAAAATCTTCCTTGTCCCTTGTCCAGACCCAGGAGTGGGGTCCTCAGGTCCTCTTCCTTGAGAATGTAACAATTCTTTATTTTTGACAGGTAACAGGTGAAGGTGATGACAAGTATTTAATCGCTACAGCTGAACAACCTTTATGTGCATATCATTTTGGTGATCGTATCTATCCTGCTGACGTTCCAATAAAGTAATAATACTTTATGATGCGTTTTTATACTGTTCATATATTTAAGAATATGAAGAGGGTTTACTTGACAATTTTCAAGTTTAAATTTTAAATTTGAAGTCCAATATTGTACGCATCTATTTATAATGCATTTAAATATATGATGCAATGCAATTTGGTCTATATTTTATCGTTCATCAAGTGATTTGAATTTCAACAGCTTGAAATTAATGATCCATGATGCCTCGTCAAATAGTACTCAAATTGCTCAAAATTTAATTGTTAGGCCATCTACATACCTATAAAAGAGCATTGTCAAGATTGTCAAGGGATGGTTTCCCTTTATAATATTATATTCTTATATCATAGCGGCAGTTAACTTTTGGCCCTTCTCCCCTACATATTAGTGTCCCTATCTCTCTGAAACTGTAAATTTTTTCTGAGAAGAAATATTATAAATATTGCAAAGTTGGTGATTTAAAGGGTTAAGTACAAGTACATGACATTTTACCACATTCCTGTTAATAGCAAAGACACTCTGTTTGGGTAATGAAAATAAAAGAATAAGACACTGAAGTTTGGAATGGATAATAGTTTTTGGTGTTTTCTAAACTGGAACTTGGTTATTTTTTGTGATGTTCAAAATAGGTATGCAGGCTACTCAACTTGCTTCAGGAAAGAAGTTGGGTCACACGGGAGGGACACACGAGGCATATTCAGAGTGCACCAGTTTGAAAAGGTGGAGCAATTCTGCATCACCAGCCCAGATAATAACGAGTCCTGGAAGATGCATGAGGAAATGCTGAAGAACTCTGAGGATTTTTACCAGAGTGTAAGTATTGTACCAGTATAGGATTCCATTACCATACTGATATGCTTTCTCTAGTTTTTACCCCCCTCTCGCAAGATGAAATTGGTTTTGTACTTCTCTTACTTCTTTATTTGTTGGTTCAGCTTACTGTGAATCACACAATTATTTTGAAATTGCAGCTGAAACTACCATATCAAGTTGTTGCAATCGTGTCAGCTGCTCTGAACGATGCTGCAGCAAAGAAGTATGATCTGGAAGCATGGTTTCCCGCTTCAAAGACGTACAGAGAGCTTGTCTCTTGCTCAAACTGTACAGACTACCAGGCTCGGAAATTAGGGATTGGCTATGGCCAGAAGAAGGCAAGCTTTCGTTCCCTCTGTCTTTTATATATTTTTTTAACCTCGAAGGTGAACATTGGCTAAACTAACAGTTCATGCTACTCTTTTGGAGACTTAGTTGTGGATAGAAGTATATATGGGTACATGATGTATCTATTGTTGTGGAATTTATCCTCATATGGAAATGCAAGACTCCACAAACTTGTGTTCTCGGGTCATTTTTTATTACTAGTAACTTGTGCCTGTAAAAGGACTAATTGAAGAACAACTGCCTAAAGCATCCTTCTCAATTGTCACTATTACTGTGGTGTTTTAGTAGTTTCATTTTGAAATTGGTACAGAATGACGGGCAAGCAAAGCAGTTTGTGCACATGCTGAACTCAACCTTGACGGCAACAGAGAGAACTATATGCTGTATTCTGGAAACTTATCAGAAGGAAGATGGTGTTGAGGTGCCAGAAGTGTTGCGTCCTTACATGGGTGGTGTTGAGTTCCTTCCTTTCAAAAAGATGCCAGCTCCAGAAGTCAAACCAGGTTCCAAGAAGTCAAACAAATCCAAGGTAATTGTTAGATTAGTTCCCTTTTTTCAATCCCTCTAGTTGCGTGCATCAACAGTGAGGCTAACTCAGTGTGCTACCAATTGTCACAGTAACAAGATGCAACATAGTGGTAGTTACTTTGTTGTCTGGTTAAACTAGGAATGCCCATGATATAAGCAGGAATTATCCCAAATAATTGTATAGAACCTTGGCATTTTTTCTAGTTTTCAATTTTCTGGTTTTGGAATAAAATTTTGGTCTATTTTTTATAATAACTATTTCTTTGTTTTTCAGGTAAATCAATAGAAATTATTTTTGTGGGATTGAATGTTGTGAAGATGGAATTATGGCGTCTTCAATTCATGAGAATATTTTTGCTGCAGATTTTAGTTTTGGGAACATCTTATTTTTGCTAAAACATGAGTGCTATTTTTACTTTATTTTCGTTGATGTAACTAACTCGTGATTAAATTAGTTCATATAAATCTATCTATCTATCTATCTATCTATTAAATCAAATCCTCCGAGTCTCTTCTCTCGCTCGCTTTCTTCTCTCTTTGACTCTTTCTCTCACAACCCCTGGTGGAGATACGCCAGGCGATCTCCGCACTGGTTAGTAGAATTTCAATGGCCTGATTCTTCTCTGACTTAGTTTATTTTAGTGAAAGAACTACATTTGCTAGCAATTCCCCATGTGCACTATGGAGTTCTTTTGCTAATACCCAATTAAAGTTAAGATGTTTGGTTTTAATGTTATGCTTCAAAAACCAATGTTTGGTTTTAATGTTATGTTTCAAAAACCAATGTTTGGTTTTAATGTTAATGTTTCAAAAACCAATTTCAAAAACCAACTTGCATTCCTATTCAGAATTCACTGTATTTATTGCACTAAACACATAGTTGATAAGTTCTTTTGGTGATTGTAGGATTGGAGGAACCAGCATTGATATCCGAAGCAAATCCAGGGTATACATATTGCTTGACCTTTTTTTATCATATTATGGAATGTTAGAAGGTCATTATGGTCATACCGATTTTGTGTATTTATTATCTTAACCATTTTTAAGCTTGACAACTTTTCTTTTCTTTCTGTTGTTGGTGACATCAGACAATTGCCAAGCCTGTTGAACACCCGTCAGAGTTGCCAAAATGGAACTATGATGGATCCAGCACTGGACAAGCCCCTGGAGAAGATAGTGAAGTCATCCTACAGTAAGATATTTACAGTGTCAATTTTCTTTTCAAAATATGTATTACATTAATATGTGCAGGCTTATTCCAGAACACTACTATTTTAGGTAATACTCATAGCTTTGCATTATTCTTTTGATGGATATTATCTTTTGGCAAAAAGTTTAATGAAAATTGCTGATTGGTTAATTTTTTTTTCTTTATATAAATAGTGGGAGTATCGAGTTGGACCCAGTGTTGGAATTGAGGCAGGAGATCACATTTGGTGTTCTAGATACCTTCTTGAGGTATTATAAATATTTCACTCGAGTGCATTTATTTGACATATATCCCTAAAATTCATTGATGATGTTATTTAGCTTTGTCTTTTCTTGGTTTTTTACAGAGAATCACAGAGCAAGCTGGTGTTGTGCTTACTCTGGATCCAAAACCAATAGAGGTACTAATTAACAAAAGTCAGCTAGAAAAAATAACCATACTTGAATTTATAATATGAAACCCTGGAAATTGATTTGCAACTTCTTATTTCTAGGGTGACTGGAATGGAGCAGGTTGCCATACAAATTACAGGTACTCCAATTTCATTTTTGGGCTGTTCTTACATGCAAACTAATACTTGCTTTGTTTGTTTGGTCGTTGAATTTCCAACATTGCAACCTTACTAATAATATGTACTAAATCAATCGTCTTACTGTTATTTCAGCACCAAGAGCATGCACGAAGATGGTGATTATTATGAGGTAATTAAAAAGGCCATCCTTAATCATTCACTTCGCCACCAGGAGCACATCAGTGCATATGGAGAAGCTAATGAGTGAAGGCACGAGACTGCCAGTATTGACACATTTTCTTGGGTAAAACTAAAACTTACTAA
Organism: Rhynchospora tenuis; assembly: GCA_027725995.1. NCBI lineage: Eukaryota > Viridiplantae > Streptophyta > Magnoliopsida > Poales > Cyperaceae > Rhynchospora > Rhynchospora tenuis. Next base: position 66,019,797 of record CM050889.1, on the reverse strand, counting down.
ATAATAGTTTGTCCTTTTTCTTAGTTCTAAAACTTGATGGACACAGTAAAACCAGATGGGTTTCTCACTTGCAGGGTGTAGCAAATCGTGGCTGCTCAATTCGTGTTGGACGTGATACTGAGAAGAAAGGAAAAGGTGAGTATTTGTCACCAACTTTCAATCAGTGTTCTCTAGCTATAAACTAACATTTTTTCCTTCTGTCTCTTAACTTCCTTTTTTTTTTTCCCCCAGGTTACTTGGAAGATCGTAGACCAGCTTCAAACATGGAACCCTATGTTGTAACCTCTCTACTTGCCGAAACTACACTTCTGTGGGAGCCAACACTCGAAGCTGAGGCTCTGGCTGCTCACAAGCTCCAATTGCAGGTGTAAACATCTGAACTTGCTTATCAAGATGAATTCAGAAAGGGGCTGTGTGGCTTCCCGATCACTTCTGTTTATAGGATTGGGACTAGATTATATTTTCTACAATTTCATTGGGGTCCTTCCATTTTTTTCCTATTGTTTTGTTTTATTCCGGACTATGTATCTGGACTTGTAGAAACTTGCATGTGTGTTTCCCTTGATTCTTTTATATACTATTTTTAATGTTTAACATCCGATAAATATAGGGTCTCCTTAAGATAGGAGCATAGTTCGCAGTGGCACTTAATAGTGGAAATCTGAATAAATAAAAAGAATCAAATGAAAAATACATAACCAAAAAATAAATATTAAATAAACCAAAAAAGGGACAAAAAAAAATATAAGGCAAAAAGGAATGAGATTTTTGGTCCAACCTTCTAACTCATTCCTCTCATAGCATCCACCCGGTACTGTTCTAAAATCTCTTTTATGGTGTCTGGTACCTGTTGTAACACCTTCATTGAACTCCTTTACTTTCTGCCCTATTTTCTCTAAAAATGTAATCCCCCGTCAACCATCTGTCATGGAAGCCTGACCACAACAGTAGATGTCCTGATGAGTCGAATGGGTTATCTGACTCTATATATATTAGGAAGCATAAAATGTTTCATAACCCTTCCATCTATTCCTTAGTCTTCTATTAACATTTCTTTTGCTTATTTACATTTCTAATTCCATCACTATGTGACAGGTTATTATATCTTATTTTTTTCTTCTACTCAAGTAATGAGCAGTGTTAAAGTGATATCTTCAATTCTAGATAAAAAACATAGTTTGAGGTCTATACAATTTAACCTGTACAGTAGCTCTGTAGCTGTTCTCAAGACTGAAGAAAACAAGATAAATAAAAATGCAAAATTAGCCCTCCTATGATTGCCTAAGAAAGAACAAAATTTCTACAAATGAAAAAATGATGAAATTAATAAAAATACACTGATGTTTATTGTCAAAAAATAATTTAGGTCATTAAAATAAATCTAAAGAAACTCGAGGCGTCCCAGTTTTAATTACTGTCTCACACTGGATCCCTGGTGCAGTAGCTCGAATGCTTCTTCCACAAGGGAAGCAACAGCTGACTTGTGCTGACATAATCCGACACTTCCAGAGAAAAGATGAAAATTTTCTAGTTCTGTTGTTGTCTCGGCCACTGATTGAAGCATTGTTTCCATGTCAGCATTCTTAAAATGTTGAAGGTGGCCGTGTGACATCATCCAGTTTGACAGTTCAATCACAAATCTTCTTAGTCTCGGGACTTTGATATCTGGGAACTTGTATTCTTTTAGTATGCTGACTAATCTCTCTACAAACATAGGTGGGTCAATTTCAGCTTTTACGAGTTCCTCATTAAACTTTGTAGGTCCCATGAGCTTGCATACCACTATAAGTAATCCAATTGACACCTCGAGTAACTTCTCATTCTCTTTGATCGTTCGTTCAAGTACCTACAATTATCAAAGCAAAAAAGAAATTTAAGTTTTTACAGAGAGCATTGACGACAGAATTCTTAGATTTCAGTTTGATATTATGGTAATAGTGTAAGATTATTTTGACCTGAGATTGAAATTAATGATTGTCAGAATACATTTTCTTTTGTTTTTGTACTCCATTTAGACTGATTATTTTCTGAAAGAGCACTTACAGTTGGAAAAGCTTCTATGACCACATTGAGGTAGCCGGCAGACTGCGTTGTAGCATAAACACACATATTACGTAATATCCTAGAAGCATGGGGACACTGTAGCTTTTCTTGCAGCATGTCAACCAGCTTCCGTAGGACATTGCTTTCCTGCAATATCATATTGCAGGTCTTTGGACTCTTCAGTGTCAGCATCGACAATGCCTCCCCAGCTTCATCACTCACTGAAGTCTCCTCTGAAATCCCCGGTTCGAAAAATATCTTCAACAGAAGATTGACGACTCCACCAGTGCTAGTGATCCTATCTGTCGCCTCATTGTCCATTGCTAGGCACGTCAATATCTGAATGGATATTTTCTGTAATACCATGTGTTTCTTGCCATGCTTCAGCACCTCCCTTATTTGACCCACAATAAAAACATTTTTCGATATCAGTTGGCGTAGCACATTCCCTGTATCCCCTTTGGCATTTGCTAGTAGTAACACTACCTGCAGTGCCCGCCTGACTAACTTGATCTGAGATTCTGATGGATGTTCATTGAGTAGGAGCTCTGACCTGACGGCCGTGAAGTCGATGATCTTTGAAATGAGGCCTGGGGATTTTCCCATCTTTTCACAATTTTCATGGTCGCTAGCAAGGTTCCTTAGGATAAGTAGCCCTAAGAGATTGAACGCAGAATAATCATAACGTGATTGATTGTTGTGGACCTCGTGGTTTCCATTGTGGAGCAGTGAAGCTATGGCCTCAAGAGAACCAGGTATTCTGGCTATACGGATCGAGCCTTTCCTCTTCCCAGATATCCTGGATACTATTTGGGCAGCTAACATGCGGATTTCAACATCAGTTTCGTTTTTCCAACTCAGCATCTCAACCAACCTCTCCATTGTTTTCCCTGAGGTTTCAATCTTGCGCATTGTGTCAGAGGTGAATTGGTCATGGGTAACAAACCGCATTAAGATTTGTGCACCCATAAGATGCTTATCGGGATCACCTGAGTCCAGTAGCTTTTCTGCATAGCTGACCAGATCCTTCTTCAAGCCACCAAAGATGCTGTCATTGATGCATGAAGAGTACACATCATAGAAAAAGCGTTTTATCAACTCTGTCGCGGCCCTAGATTGCGAGAACCCGCACTTCCTACTGACACTCTCTAGCAACTTCACTTGATGTATTTTCCAAGACCAATACAACTTTTCTATTAGAAAAAGTGCATCGTCAGCCACAGCTAACCCATAGAATAGGTTGAGTGCTGTATTTCGGTTTGTCATTTCAGATTCTTTTAGTTCACCAAAATGTTGACTCGCAAGTTGAACAAGTGAGAGAGTCATCGAGCCAATGGCGAAGCTCACCTGTAGCCAGATGAGAGCTTCACCAATATTCTTAAGTAAGAATACACGACCCCAAAAGGACAACAGTGGAACCTCACGGAAATTCCATGTCCTTGAGCTGCCGAATCGACCCGGACCTTGCGGTTGTTGCTGACCCTCAATGCCCCGATCTGCCTGGATGGCTGAGACAGGGTTGAAGAAAGCCTTGACTCTACGTAGAACATACCGGGAGCTAGATTTCAGAGCCTGGAAGCTGCCTTGAGCACCACCAGCAAAAGTCCATGTTGACTGATGTTGCCACTCGAGCTCACCGCTACGGCTGTATATGCGAGCACCCTCGATTACAAGGATAATTGTGACAAACCAAAAGTCCCGTCTAGACAGGGCAATTGCGAAGCCACCGAGGAGGACCACCGTGGCCCAGACGAAAGCGAGTGTTCCAAGCCCACTTGCCAACTGCTCCAAAATGGCGAGGCGTAATGCAAAGAGGGTCAGTTCTTTCTCTGGCGCTTCTGCATTCGGACTATTTGCATGCAAGGGTCCATGAGCACTTGATCCGTCGCTTTCAATCAAACCAGGTTCCCATATAGTCAGATTTGGGCTGCCCTGGGTGCTGCTTCCTCGTGGCGTGCCCTGGATGTCGAGGTGGACGCTATGTTCATCCCTATCTCTTATCTCGCTTATCTCACTCATTTTGTTTAAGCAAGATAAGAACACTTGGATCTTTTTAGTTTGATTATATCTTAAGTTTACATAAAATGGGTATATATGTCTCTGACTCCTGCGAGTCTATATAACTTGGGCATTTGGGAGTTGATTCCACGTTGAAATGCTTCAATTCGTATGTACGTTAGTTGGGATGCACTAAGAACTTCCAACTATTTCTATATCCTGAAAAGACCTATATTCTATATAAGGATTGGTCGTGTGTAGCTGTTTTTTTACAATTTGACAATAAGGAAATACTTCGAGACACATAATATAAGTACATGCCAAGGACATATTGACCTGTAAGCAGAGATGCATTATATTAGTTTACTTTGTTAACCTGCCAACCTTGTCCAACATATTTTCCTCAAAAAAAAAAAATCCAGCCGTCATTCATTGCATTTGTTTACATGATTTGATGAGATTGAGAATGTTTTAGTTATAATTGATAGTTTATTGTGCCAATGAATTTTTTTGTCTCTTAATCAGGAATTTGTCTGTTAAAACTTAAAATACTTCTACCCAAGTCCCATCAAATGTTACGATGAACCTGGGATTCTGATTATGATTATAATTTATTATGTAAAGGAGATGCATAATGAAATCATGAAAAAAAAAAATTTGCTCGCACTTGTGTCCTGGCACGGGGACATGAAAATAGAGCCAGAAAATAATTTGCAGGAATTAACGCCGTTTGAAAAATAAATCAACAAAGGATAATTTCGAAATATTTTATTTCATTTAAATGGATAATATTCAGTATTTATGTTAGTACAATGTCATTACAAAATTTATATATTTGACCTATTATTATTATTATTATTATATATTTGAACTAGCAACAATTTAGGCCTTTAGCGTTTCTAAAAAAAACAATTTAGGCCTTTACCACAGGAGTTAAGTATTAAGAATTAACCATAGCCGGTTCTTGATAAGGCTGAGTATACAAAGAAAAATGAGGCTTTCGATGTTCATCCTTTCTGGAGGCGAAGAAAACCCTGTCAATCTTACCTCTTCAGTCAGTGAAAACTGGGAAATAGATGCGGAAACCCTTGTATGAATTAGAAAGAGAAATTATGAGCTGTTCATACCTAGCAGTTTGTATTCTTTTATCCAAATACTTTGCTAAGTTGGCCTAATTTAATAATATGTCCCGGCTTTTCTTTCAATAAATAAATAAATAATAATATATCCCGTCTTAAAATCAATTCGATAATACAGCTCTGGTTTCTTCTCTAACACTAACAGGGTCAACTTTGGCAAGGAAGCTGGCATCAATATCCTTACGTACCATAGTATCACAACGAATGGATTAAGAAATGGCAAAAGTCCAGGCCAGGAACATTCTGCAAATAGTACCACAAAATATCTCTCATTTGCCTCAAGTACTACTGATTTAATTTTTCTTATTAATGAAATGGTATAATTATTGCTGAAATTTCATCCTTTAAAGTTTAAATATATTCTACCTGTTTTTATCAATTACTCAAAAGAAAAAAAAATACTAAAAAGGAACATTTAAGTGCGGATGTTAGTTTAGTTGAGTGTTCGTTCACCTTTAAATATGCAAGTGTGGATGTTAGTTTAGATGAGTGTTCATTCGCCTTTGAATATGGTGATCGATTGCAGTTTTTATTTAGACCTTTTCTTAATTGCAGGTGATCTAATTTATTAGAGGCACTCAATTAACTCACGTATTAAACTGACTTCATTCAAGTTCGTTAAAACTTGATATACAAGGCTAGATTCATAAGGTGAAGGTGAAGTTTTTTATCGAGTGTAAGGTGAAATAGTGAAGGTGAAGTTTTTATATTCCGCTCTAAATTCTTTAACTAGAGTGTAAGGTGAAGTGGATTAAGCATTCCATTTATTTTAGCTTCACCTCACTACATGCAGATCAAACACATAAAAAATGGTGAAATTTGATTTACAAAATCACATGGCTTGAACATATGCCTAGATCTACATGGCTAGGTAACTTATAACTCTGAACAAAGATTGCATTTGTTGTTTACCAATTACCATAGATAACTGGTCTGTCCTTACCAGAATCAGCCGGTACAACATGTAATTACTTATTTATATTTTTTGGATTGATTTATTATCAACTGAAGCAGGATTATAATATTTTTATGGACATATTCCAGAGTTCAGTTCTGAAGATTCGTAACTCAATTCCTGAAGCACCTGTTTGTGTTTTCCCTGGGAATACAAATCATGAATCCATGATGTACTTTCAATTGGCAGGGTCTAGTTGTTCAGGTCAACCATCTCAACTTGCATTTATTAAATTTCAAATTAACAACATTAGTAGTGAGGTCTATATAAATATAGGTTACTGTTAACCTTCCCAAAAAAAAGTATTGGTTAATGTTAATATCATAAGTTTTCAAATAATGCAACATTGTATTTAAAAAAAACAAGATAAAGTGCTAAACTTGGTTCTGTCAGGTTCTGAACTCGACCTGGCTTGTAAATAATAGAACATTGTATTTAACAAAACAAGATAAAGTGCTTTACTTGGGTTCTGTCAGGTTCTAAATTGAGTATAGTCTGGATTTTCTCGACTACCAGCAGTTGTGTGATCAAATTAAACAACTATTAATTTGGGTGAATGCTATGCAATTTTTGATGTTTTATGCATGTTCATTGGTTCCATGAGAATGGGGCCACATGGTTGCCGTTGAACTTGTTGAAATTTTCCTTTCAGCATTTTGAGGATTCAATCTCAAGATATGGCAATAGAATTATAATTTGAACTAGACGATTCAATTATCTGGCAATGAACCTTTTTTACATTTACCACCTAAACCCAATGGTAACTTCGCTAAAAGTCAACTGAACTCAGGTAGTCAAAGTGCAAGTACAGTTTTTTCCCATATTTGATATTTATCTTTGATTCCTCGTCAAAAGGTCAAAGTCAACTGCTTTCCTAGTTGTGAAGATTCAGTACGGTTTGGGAAAATGTAAAAAATATATTTCGTGCCGCCCACCTTTTTCTTAGTACGCCTTTAGCCTCTAAAAATTCTAAACAACGCTAGCTGGGAACATATAGGTTTTTTTTTTGTCGGTCTATAAAATGTGAACAATGCAGTGAATTTACCTCAATATTTATTATACATTGCCTTAGAAAGCAAGCTCTCTGCTTAGTAACTTTATAATTATAATTTGTTTAATTAGGACAACGCTTGTGAAGCAAATCCCACTATCAAAGTACAATTTCTGAACAAGGCCCATATGTCTTCAAAATTTGGGCCGGATCATAGTTTCGGGGCCGCACCAAACGGACCAAAAGGTAATAAGTCATTTCAAGTTCCAGCAAGCATCAAAGCACCGACCAACAGCAACCTGCCACGTAAGAAAGAAGAGTAATTGACAAAAAAGTAAAAAAGAATAAAAAAAAGGCGAACCAGCCGATTACCGGTTGTGGAAGGAAGCTTCTTAGCTTGGTTCCCTTCCCTTTGGTCTCCTCTCTCTCTCAGAGCACAGAGAGAGGCGCAAACCACCTCATCTCGTCATGCTCCGTCGCCTCGCTCTCCCTTCCTCAATCATGCCTCTCCGCTCTGTCACTTCCTCCTCCTCCTCCAAACGGATCCATTCCCACAAATCCAACCCGTACCCGTACCCATACCCTCCTTCTATTTCCTTCTCCGCTTCCTCTTGCAAACACCCTCCGTCCGCCACTCTCGATCTCCTCATCCTCATCCTCGTTCTCTTCTCCTCCGCCTTCCTCGTCGCGTCCTCTGTCTCCCATATAGCTCGCTCCGTCTCCCCTTTCCTCTCTCCTCTCTTCGATTCGCTCCGGGCCATCCCAATTCATTATCTTCTCACTCCCATGCTCATGTCCTTCCCTTTCTCCTTCACCATCTGCCTCCTCTGCCGCCACCTCCCCCGTCGCAAGTGCCGCAACCCCCGCTGCCGCGGCCTCAAGAAGGCTCTCGAATTCGATGTACAGCTTCAGACTGAGGAAACTATTAGTGATCCCGCTGCTGCTGCCATGTGGAAGGAGATCGATTCCCTCCCGTGGAAAGGAGGCCAGGGCGGGAACAATCCGGATTATGAATGTCTCCGTGTTGAGCTCCGCAAGATGGCCCCGCCTAATGGACGTGCCGTTCTCCTCTTTAGATCCCGGTGCGGCTGCCCCCTCGCCAAGCTTGAGGCATGGGGACCTAAACGCGGTCGTCGTCACAAGAAGTGAGCTTTTGATTTCCCTCAATTTTGCTCTTTTTTGTTTTGTTTTGATTATTATTTGATCTGTGAATAATTAATTTTATGGATTTATGTGCATAGTACTTGTGAGTACCTCACTATGAATTTGAGTTATGTACCGGTGCCTGTGTCAAAGGGTAGCTTAGATCAGCCTTGAGAAGAAGGCTGATCACATTAAGACTACCCAATTTGATTAGAATTTCCTTTTAAAGGTATAGGCTAGTTGCCACTTGAACCTTATTTTGTCTGCCTGAATATAGAAAAATCTCATTGTCAAGCATAGGAGTCACAGACTCCATTAGACGTGATTAAAGACTATTTCTATTCGGTGGTGTCGTCTAGACAATCTCCAGCTGTGGTTTAGTTAAGCTAATGTCTTGATTTTTAAGGTCAATTTATCCTGTGGTCCAGTCTTTAGTACTGAGTCTAAATTATTTTCTCTGTATTTAGACTTGGTTGTTGTGACTAGGTATGTCTACCATCCTAATGCTTGGATCTAATATATGCTTCCTATAGCTTGCATTGCCAAAAATAGTTACCTTTTGGATTACTAAGCAAAGAAAAAGATGGAGATGAGTAAAGCTATAATCTGCTGACTGCTGATACAAGTAATGTTTACAGTCACTTCCTACTCCCTGAACAGATGACTTTGTATAACAAGTGAATTACCACACTATCACTCTTCCTTTTGTCAAAGTTAGCTCTTCCTTCATGGTGCTCTTCATTAACTCAAGTGACCTATTTTAATCTAAGTCAAACAAAATGAGGCTGTTTTGACTCGTGTAATTCATCATTTACTAGCTTGGATAATCTTACATCCAAATTAATTTTATTTGTATTGGTTTGAATTCAATCTACTTAAAAAGAATATTCTACTGGACTGTTTGTGTAAAATATTAAGTTATGACCTAGTCATACTGAAGAAAGGAGAAGTTGGCTGTTAGTCTAATCTCTTTTTACATCCTTTATACACATTTTAAGTTTTTGCCTGTTTAAAGTTGTTTATTGGGAAAACAACTGTAATATATTGTCCAATGTTGGAAAACCTCTCTTCCCACATGTTCTTCCTCGTTCTATATTATCTTATGATCCTCCATGAAATTTCAATCCTGTTTTTACTAAATTGTTTTGAAACTTAAGGACTGTAAAATTGTTGCCTGTCTGTTTCTATCCACTTACTTCTTCCTTTAACAAGCCTATTATAAGCATACCGGTGCCAGCATCATATGACATCCCTGTAAAACGCCGCCCTTCCCTCCCCTCGCGGCACCCACCACTTAAACAACTTCAGATGCAACATCTCACTTAATCAACCTCAAATCAAGTTGCAATTTTTTCAATATCCCTAGCAGCAGGCATTATGTGCATGTTGCATCTTACCCTGGCATAAAGAGGAATTGCCTTCATTTCTCCCTTCAGCCTCTCATTCCAGCATACCTTGCAAGTCAGCCACCACTCTGTCTGCAAAGACGTACAATTTTGTTTTCTGATGTCAGATCTTTCTCGCAATTACCATTGATCTTCTAAGTCTGCCATCCAAAATTTATTGTTAGCAAAAACTGCAGCAACAAAAGCTCTCAAGGAATTTAGGAAATTCTGGAAATTTTGGCTCAAAATTCTGGAAGCACAATTTATTCATATCTTCCTAAACGTTCTACTGATGGCACACAGTATCCTAACATTTGCCTTTTAGCTTCTGAAAATTATCGTTATATGGGTCAGATTTCATTAACAGAAGAACATTAAACAAGATATAATTACTATTAATTATTTCCTCTGTGATGGATAGTCCCTTCTATTGTGCTGTATGTTTAGAGCAGTGCTTTACTGTAATTTTAGTCTGGTGTGATTCGGTAAACCTTATGGTTGACTGAAAGCAATCCAAATGAAGAAATAGAAGTTATCTAAGAAGTCAAAGTGGTATCCACATAGTATCATGGTTGAAGCAGCAGTTTTGGTCCTCTAGAGTTATACTTAGGTTGATCAGTGAAATGTATCTTATATTGTATTTTTTTTTTTGTATTTATCATTTTTATTTTACTTTCCTTACTAGCATTTCAAGTTAGGATGCGGTTAAATACTTGTATTTCAAGTCCAAGTCCAAGGCTACCCTTGGTTTTAGTCCATTTTATGGCCTAAAATCTGTCAAGATCTTTATGGCTCAAAATCAATACTAGCAAGCTTCACTTGATGCCCATTTGATAATAAAAAAATCAAATCCCTGGTTACCGATTTTATATTTATTTAATTATTTTGAAACAAGAGAAAATAAACACAAGTTATGTTTTTAACAAACAAAAAATTATATCTGAAAATTGAGAATTCAATTCTATTTGTGACATAAAAAAGTTATTATGCGTTAAAAGAAAATGAGGGTTCGTTCTGTTGCCACAACCTCACTTATGCATTAATTTCAGAATGTGTGCAAGTTAAATCCACAATTTCATATGCTTTTTAAATGAGATAAGGAGACTGAAAAATTTATGCACCAAGTTATATTTATTGCTATTTACTAAACTCATCCAAGAGTTTTGCTGATGCTCCTAACTATTAAAACGGTCATGGTAAAAATCATATTTTTATTTCTAAATGATAGATCCAAGCTGTTTAATGTGATCTAGATATCAAAATGTCGTAGGACATCAAGTTTTACTAATTTTTTTTTTAATATTTTACTATTATTTTTGAATTTTTGAAAGATTAACCTTTTTGATATGCAAAAATTTGTATTTGTTTTTACTATTTGTGGTCATATCCCACAAATAATAAAAAGTAAAATTTGGTTTCCTACAATATTATCATAAATAGATTATACTGGGCGGCTTAGATCTACCATCCTGACATGGAAAAGTTTGATATAGATTGTCAACATATCAACATTGCTACATTAGCAAAGAATTTTCGCCCAAATATTAGCTAACTTATATAGTTATATGACTTGAAAGGAACTCATGTGCAAGCCATAACTATGTGTATGGATGAAGGTACAACATCAGTTCACATGTGAGCTTCTGGCCTAGATCAAAACTGGGCTTTAGTGTACCTTAATATGGAAATGGCTGAACCATGTCATCTGCCCTAAATTTTAAGCTTGTAACTAATTGACTGGGACGCATTCACTATCTGTATGAAACTTTGTGTGCGGATGGTGTAAATGTGTTGTAGAAGGTTGTCAGCTATACAATTTGTACAATTTATTATATGATGTCAGTTATTTTGGATTTGTTTAATTTGAGACATTTATGTGCTCTCGTTTGGTTGCAGGGGTACGCAATATTTGGCACTGGAGGGAGGGGTACGATAAACTCCAGGTGGGCCCCACTTTTTGTTTGCTTCGCTCATGTACTTGAATTTGTAATCTGAATAATGTCATCAGAAGGCCAGTGTATGCTCTGTACCAGAGAAGGCATGATGAGGTTGGCATCTGGCTCATGCCAAGTGGTCTTTCTGTGACGATAGTGATATTGTTTATTCTCTTGTTTTATAGACAATGAACTCATACACAGCTGTGACATTGAAAACTCAGTAAATTGGTGAAATAAAATAATATCTTTTGTTCAGATTCTATCTCATCTATAACCAATACCTGGTAGCTGTTTAATAAATATTTCATAATTATGGGTTGTACCAAAATATTTTCTTTTCGCATATTGAGCATGATTCCCACTAAAATCTGGTGCATACAGTGCATGATGCGTGTGAAATAGTTTGTCCTATTTAGGGGTGAGGAATGTCAAAAAACATGCCCATAGTGAGCTGGTATTCTGGTTCAACTGTTCATTATAATATATAAACACTATATAACTGAGAGTGGGAACAGTAATCACAGTGCCTTCATAATATTCCTAATTTTTATTATTTTAACTATTGGGAATAGGATAAGTGCTGCCCAGCATTGTTGACTTGGTTTGCATTAGCATGGTTGGTGCTTGGTAGTTACTGATTCACATGTGAGTCCCCTATTGGCTATTGGCTATTGGCTATTCTCCACTTGGCTATAGTGCTCAGGAGCGACAAGTCAAATTATTGTAGTGTTAGATCCGAAATTGTGTGTTGTTTGCACTAGGAACAACGGCATGCTTTGTTGGTTTGTTAGGCCAAGCACTCTTTCTTGGTTGGATAGGATGTTGAAGTGGATTTTGGAGTTGTAGAGTTCAGTTTTGTGAGATAATTACGCTAAATAATTGAAGTACTTTGTCATTTATCCCAACGCAATTAAAATAGTTTTTGAATGAAATGTGATGAGATACACAAGAGAGAGAGAGAAGAGAGAATGATTCTTTTCATTATTTCATTCTGATTGTTTCTTGATTACAACTCAGATATTTATAGACAGTCATAATACATGTTTGTTGTGTCCCAAGCTATCATACACGCTAACAACTAAACTGAACACTTCTAACTAACTTCAGTTATCTGCTTCCTCTGGCGTCTCCTTTTCACCTTGACTGGCTCTGTCCAGTTCTTCATCTGAGACAGTTTCTTTTACTGTTTCTACACGCCCCCTCAAGCTGGATGGGTTTTCTAGCACATGCAGCTTGTTCCTGAGCATTGAAAAACGTGCTTTGGACAGACTTTTTGTGAAGACATCACCTATTTGATCATTGGAGCAAATATGTTTTATAAACAACTGTTTTTCTGCAACCTTTTCCCTGACAAAATGAAAGTCAAGCTCAATATGCTTTGTGCGTGCATGGAATACTGGGTTTGCTGCAAGGAACGTTGCCCCAAGATTGTCACACCAAAGAGTTGGATTTTGAGCTGGTTTGAGCCTCAATTCAGTGAGTAACGAGGTGAGCCATACCAGTTCTGATGTAGTGACAGCCATGCTTCTGTACTCAGCTTCTGTTGAGCTTCTTGACACAGTGGCTTGCTTTTTGGATGACCAAGACACCAGATTCTGACCTAAATATACAGCAAAGCCTGTTGTGGATCTTCTATCATCTGGACACCCTGCCCAATCAGCATCACAGTATGCATGTAGTGCTAAGTGTGATGATGCTTTGAGTTCAAGGCCATGACTGAGTGTGCCATTGATGTATCTGAGTATTCTTTTCACTAATTGCCAGTGAGTGTCAGTTGGCACAGCCATAAATTGAGCTGCTTTGTTAACTGCAAAAGTCAAATCAGGTCTTGTGATGGTTGCATATTGAAGGGCACCAACAATTGACCTGTACAGTTGTGCATCTGAGACAGTTTCTTTTACTGTTTCTACAGTTTTTAATTCACAATTAGACTGAGTTTTTAGCCGACTATTCTCTACGGCCCTGATAAGAATGGCATTTTTTAAACATTGGATTTCATTTCGTTTCATCCTATTAGAAAATTCTTGATCAAAAGGGATGGATTTGACGTCATTTGGTCGGAATTTCTATGTTATTAGACCCAACGAATTCTCAAGAAATCAATTCCAATGAAATGAAATTTCGCGTAAAAATCATTTTGATCAGGGCCTACATTTGTGGATAGAATTTGATCGATTTAAAGGACTCACATGCTGGCGAGTTAAACTTTTTTGTGTTTATTTATTATTTGTATAAATTTAGATCAGTATTATTCAGTAACTATAAAAATATAAAATGGTACATAAAGATTGTTTAAATGAAAAGATTGACACAGAGATTCGCGGTAAATTTTAAAACTGACTTTATAATTGGTGTTAGTCCAAAATAAGACTCATTCTTTAGTTCAGAAATATACGCAAATGAACAATGGAATTATTTTCTTATCATACTATATAACGGGTATATATTTATCTTATGTGCTTGATAGAAGTGTGATTGCTGTTTCCTTTAATTTGGAAATTCGTAGATGTGGGTGCATTTAATACAATTAGTTATTGTTATATCGCAATTAAACATAGGTTAATAGGTACCTAAAGCTATTTTTAGTGACATTAATAGAATCGGTTGGAGAGGTACAGAGGGAACCGCTGCCAATTCACATTAGAAAAGGAAAATAAAGGAGTTGAGAAAAAGCCAAAAAGGATTGGTAGCTAAATAAATGAAAAACAATAATAATAAAAAGGAAGATATAATGGAGGCATTATTTCCGGCGAAGGAAAGCAGATCAGGAATTTGGTCACGAGACTTGGCGGAGAAAGTGGGCGCCATGCACGTGAAGTGACTTGTTTTCATGTGGCCGTTTCTCTTTCTCGCCAAGGGACCACGGGGTTGACCCACTCAGTGATTCACCTCTATTTCTCAATTTTTTGTGGCCCCTATAGTGCATCCAATGGTGTGGTATTTATCTGACTGCTGTAGTGAAGCATTTATTTTTACAAACAGTTGTTTAAAAAGTATGATTGGATCAATTGGTTCTACCGGGAGTTAGTCACCCGATCAGTTCATATGTCCTTCAAAATTGCCACGAGATTAAAAGTCAGAATCGACGATGATCTGATTAAATCAATAAAAGTTGATGACCCAATTTGTTTTAGTTTTTTTTTAAAAAAAAAATTGAATTTGTACACTGCGCGTGGATACTATTGAAATATCTCTCACCCAAAATTAAACTCTACGATTTTACTAATGGAGCCTAATTTGTTGTTGAAACATATATTATGTATAAGCTAATTGTATCATAATTTTGATGTTTATGACCGATCGAATCAGTATCTTTATCGGTTTAATGTCTCCTTTTTTTTAAGACAAAGCTAGATAGTGACTATTTATCGGTTTAATGTCTGGTTAGATTTCCAAAACATTACAGAAATGACAGCCTCGTTCCAGTGACATACCATACGGTGTAATGCATACAAAGCGGCTACAATAAACCCGGATCACTAACCGTACCGTCCCGGCCTCACTACAATTTTAAGGTAACGCCGGGAATGGACTTCATTGATTGATGTCTAAAATAATAAAAAGAAAAATTATTCATGTCTAAAGTTTGGAAGTACGGGAAACGGTTTCAGTGAAATTAGAAATACATGCATGCAAAAAGTCTTGTTATTTTCACCTAATATTCTTGTTTTCATCTGCGTGTTATAATTGAGTGTTTTCTTATAGCCTTGTCAGGACTCGGGACTTGTTGGTGCAAAATGTCCTAATTTGGTGAGGATGAAAAGTTAGTTTATTTCAATGAAATTTTAGGTTTTATATCCTAATCTGTACGCCAGCGACTTTGACGATTGCACACGAAATATGAGCATTTGATAACCCTATTTTGTCCTTTTAAAAGGACATATACCTGTGCACCATTACACTCAAGTTACTTTTTTCTTTTTTTGATAACAACAAGAGAAGAAAAAAAAAAAAAAAAAAGCGCATGCAAAAATGTAAATTGTAAATGTCAGACTTCACATTCAACTCTTTTTTGGGAGCCTTGAGGATTTAAATATTTATTTTTACAACTTTAAAACGTGAGGGACCTAAACAAAAAAAAATCCTAAAAGGACCCTTTTTGTACGCAACTGATGCATTGAAAAGAAAATAAATATTATGAGGGACAGATCCACAAGTATTTTGTTCTACAGAAAGGGTAGTGATATAATAGGCCACCTCTACTGCCTTCTCTCTACAAAACAAAATCAGAAGCATCGCAAGAAAAGGTTAGTACAACTACAATCAGAAAAGAAATGGCAGTTAATTTCTTGGCTCCACCTCCTCCGCTCCTCCATCATAGCTACGCGCCTCCTGACAGTGGAGGCAGCGTCTTCTCGTCCAATCCAACATTAATTATAGCCCCAGCTGTGATAGCACTCCTACTACTCATCTTCATTGCTTGTCTTTTGGTGTACTGTCGAGAAAAACCGAGAAATGACATAGAATTAGACAAGAGCAGTCTACATGGCAGCTTCAGAGAAGTTAATTTTGGCGATAAACAGCTCTCGAAATGCAGCAGTGATATCACCTCCAGCGCCATCTACAGCCCCGGTAATATGATAATAATGTACTATCAATCTCGTTACAGACCTCTAGGTTAAATAAATTATTAAATTAATTAGTTGTGATGTTGTGATATAGATGTGAGGAGTTGCATGTATGGAGGAAAGTTGGGGTTCTCAATGCAAACAAGAAACAGAGGTGCGCAGGTGTTCACATACAAGGAGCTGGAATTGGCCACCAATGGTTTTAGTGAGAGCAATGTAATCGGAAATGGAGGGTTCGGTCTTGTCTTTCGAGGAATACTGAATGATGGGACTGTGGCCGCAATCAAGAAGTTGCATAGGGATGGGAGGCAGGCGGAGAGAGAATTCAGGTTAGAGGTAAGAACACATACTTTTGTTGAAATTAATGTTTTGCTTTGCTGCAACCATAGCTTGTAAGTTTGCATTTATTTCTTTAATTAATGAGGTCTGACAAAATATTTAGATGTTTTGCAAAACAATGTTGGTAATTCATCTGCAATTTCTGGATGGGGGCATAAATGGGTACTTACTTGGATACTATGATCTTTTGTCAAGAAAACTATTTTATTCTATCAATGTGTAATGATTAACAAAAAGCACAGTCTTGTCAGAATAGTCAAAGCACTACTTGCCTTATTATTTATCTCTGCATGTTTTCTTCTAACATCATCATGTGCTCTGATCATTGGTTGGGACTCTAGAATCTCCAGATGGTACATAATGTTGTTAGCACAACCTAAATATAGTAACTTTTTTTAAGTAAAAAGCTACAATATACTTATCTCTGTCTTTTCTGATTAATTAACATATTGCATAATTCATGACAATCAGGTCGATCTCTTGAGTCGATTGCACGCCCCACAACTAGTAGGACTACTCGGTTACTGTGCTGACCTGCAGCACCGACTCCTTGTATTTGAGTTCATGCCAAATGGCAGCTTACAGCATCATCTCCACCAAATTCCACAAAATGGAAAGGTGTGCCCACCCCTTGACTGGTGGACCCGGATGAGGATAGCCTTAGATTGTGCTCGGGGACTCGAATTCCTTCACGAGCATTCTTCGCCATCCATAATTCACCGAGATTTCAAGTGTAGCAATGTGTTATTGGATCGCAATTTCCGTGCCAAGGTATCCGATTTTGGCATGGCAAAAGTTGGGTCTGACAAGGTTAACGGTCAGGTCCAGACTCGTGTTCTGGGCACCACTGGATATCTTGCACCTGAGTAAGCAGCCGTTCTAATTTTTTCCTTACTTTTGTAATTTAGCTGGTTCAACATTTTCTAATTATAAACTTCATGGTATAGGTATGCGTCGACAGGAAAGTTGACTACAAAATCTGATGTTTATAGCTATGGCGTGGTGCTTCTTGAGCTTCTGACAGGTCGAGTACCAGTTGACACCAAGAGGCCTCCAGGAGAGCATGTCCTAGTATCATGGGTGAGCTCCTCATTAAATCCTAATATTCTACACATCCATCTTTTTAGTATTACCAACACTCCCTTCCAATGTTAACTAAATAAGTATTTTTTTTTTTTTTTTGAAGGTCAGGTGGCAAAAAAACTAACTAAATAAGTATTATTGTGCCAAATCCTTTTTTGTTCTTAAGTAGTAGGATTAAGGACAGACTTGAGCTACTAAGACTAATTAGAAAAACAGGAAAGAACAAAACTCTTACACATCATACATTTTATATTTATCACTCACTCAGCCAAGTACACGTTAATCAGTTAGTTATGTCACGGAAACCACCTTACATGTCTCTGTATACAGAACGAAGTAAACAAATAATTGTACTATCCTGTTATATGATGTAGCCTTCTTGTGGGCCCAATTTTTGGCAGGTGCTTCGCTCATTATCGTGGCAATCAGCTGGTCCAAATTAAGTCTGGTCCCAAATTAAAGCCCAAAAGTTTCTAGAGGACAAAATTAAGACCATGTGATTTTCATAATTCAAGGTTGCATTGTCATCAAGGCATGAGGTGTAAAGTTGGTATGAAAACTGGGAAATTTAGCTAAATTACTTGAAACGTGAAAGAGATTATTGTAACATCTTTTAAAACCAATATGAAATCAATTGGGACTTCCTCTCTTCTAGGAACTAAATAAAATTTGTAGTGCTGATAAATTGAATTGGTGCATTACAGGCACTTCCTCGTCTCACAAACCGAGAAAAGGTTGAGGAAATGGTAGATCCAGCACTCAAGGGTCAATTTTCAAAGAAAGATCTTATTCAGGTTTGTTAACATAACAGTGAGAGATGAACAATTTACTTCCAATTAGAGTTCATGCAAATACAAAAGCAATGAAATGGGGTTTGAAACTGGTTCATTCATTCATCATTTGACAGGTTGCTGCAATTGCTGCTGTCTGTATCCAAGCTGAAGCGGATTATCGGCCTCTCATGACTGATGTTGTACAATCTCTTATCCCTTTGGTTCTTAAGACTCCTGGTGCTTCTCTACCAACAACGCCTTCTCGGAATTATGAAGCATTGTAGCTTAGAATACTCCAAAAATTAACAAAAACACGAGTGTGAGGCAAAGAGATGGCTCAACCAGTTCAGAAAATTTGGAGGAAACTCTATTTGGGTATTCAGGTTAATGTAAAAAGCAAATGTAATTTATCCAGCATTAGATCACGTTGCTTGGTTGCTGTAAATTTATTTGTTCATTATTTAGAATTGATGCTCGTAATAATAATAGGAGAGAACTTGTGCTAACCAAAAGTTGCTTTACGGAATGTACAATCTGACTTTAACCAAAATGGAATAAGCTTGAGACTTGAGAGTCTAAAATCAGACCATATTATTGCATTTTATTGTTTGTCATGTTCACGGATACTGTATTGCATTTTATTGTTTGTCATGGTCACGGATACTGAATAGTCACTGAAATATTGTCATTGTCAACTTACGATCTACTCTTGCCACTGAAATATTGTCATGGTCACGGATACTAAAGAGTCAGCCCCATGTTGAACATCTGATTCAAGTCAGACGATCCAAAGAGGCCTACGATATCAGCAAATAATTGAACTTAAATGAAAATAGTTACTAATGTACATGAATGCAAAAGGAAAAAGTTAATCAAACATATGGTGATATTTTAAAATATAACAAAATTGAGTGAAAATTTTATGCTCATTTTCTTTTTAGGCTTTATAGCATCTGTCTTCTATTCGACCTCAATAGCATGTGGAGAATTCAATGAAGGTGAATAAAATTATGAGAATGTCTTCTCACTAAAGATTGATATATGTCTAATTTCATTTGGAATTGTACATGTACAACGGCTCAACTTGTCAGGTATTTTGTTATGTCGTTTTCCATTCTTAAATCTACCTGAACAGGCCCTGAGTAGCAATTGGACTAGAACCAAACATACCTTAAAGCCCTTTAAAAATCTGGGCCATAAGCCCATATTAGCTTAGTTTGACTACCCGTCTAGTCGCAAAAACTTCCGCGGGAAGAGAAAGACCACGTCTCGACTCGACTCGGGGAATCAGATCTCTCGACTCGGCGCCTCTTCACAACTATCGTCGAACTCGCCGGCGAACAAACAGAATCCGAAACACCATTGCTCCGAATGGAATGAAATAGCAGTTAAATAGGACTCGACACTAGCACTAGTCATGGGTGTACACGGTCTATGGGAACTGCTAGCTCCCGTCGGCCGCCGCGTCTCCGTCGAGACCCTCGCTGGCAAACGCCTCGCTATCGGTCCGATTCTCACCTTTCCCTCTTTCTCTCTTCCTAAATCATATTATTTGTTACAATATAATCTGATTGATAGCTCATTAGATAGATTAATTACTATTATTATTTCATTGGGAGATTACATTACATGTTTTCAGAACCTAATTGATATGTGCTGTTGATACATTTTAACAATTGCAGATGCGAGCATATGGATGGTACAGTTCATAAAGGCGATGAGGGATGAGAAAGGGGAGATGGTGCACAATGCTCACCTCCTCGGTTTCTTCAGACGCATATGCAAGCTCCTCTTCTTGCGCACCAAGCCTGTTTTTGTTTTCGACGGTGCCACTCCTGCACTCAAGCACCGCACACTAGCCTCTAGGCGGCGTCATAGGGATGCTGCTCGCGCGAAAATTCGCAAGACTGCTGAAAAGCTCCTCCTTTCTCATGTAAGTATCTGCATTCTCTTAGTAGAATAGTGTTGCATACTTGGTATGAGTTATTACCAATTTCTATTGCTTATTGGGATTGCTTGAAATGGAGGCAGCTTAAGGCAAGGAAACTCGAGGAATTGGCAGCAGAATTGAAGAAGAGTAGCGAGAGGAAGGAAGATGCCAAGGGTAAGAAGGTTGAGAGTGCAAACCCTGCCGACCATGAGAAATTGGATGAGCTGTAAGTTTTTTCCCACTGAAGTTATTTTGACCGGTACTGATATGCATTCAATAGAACCTGACTGATACCTAGTATACTCCAGTTTTCTGGAAAATCCCTTGTTGCTAGCCAACTGCAGTAAGTGGGAGGAAAGAATAAATTTCAAGTATATAATAAGGAGAACCATAGCCAAAAAATTGCAGTTAGTTGTGAGGCAGCCAACATGACACATCACATTTTACCACATTTGACTGTTAAGGAACTGAACTTAAATTTTCAATCTTTTCTTCATATTTTTTTAGGATTTTCCTATTTAATGTTTTCATTGTGTTAATACTATATATATATATATATATATATATATATATAAAAAGGTTGGCTGCATCTCTTGCTGCTGAGGATGAGATAAATGGGGCTGTTGGAGCATCGACAAGTGCTGCTTTTGAGGAAGAGAAGGAAGATGATGAGGAAGAAGAAATGATTATTGTAAGCTTTTCCGATTTTTCTGATGATTGGACAAGGTTAACACTTATCTTACAGTATAAGTACTCCATAATTTAATTTATTACATGGACAATTTGCAAAAGTGGAGTACATGAAAAATATAGCTATTGGATATCAGATGTACATAAAATTTCTAAAACTAGAACTGCATTAAATTTATCTGCAACTTTCGCAGCCCTTAACAGGAGACAATATTGATCCTGCAGTTTTAGCTTCTCTTCCTCCATCTATGCAATTGGATCTTCTCGTCCAGGTAAGTATAACTTGTATGTTTATAAATTAAGTTCTAGTTCTGTCAATCTTTCTCAATGTAGGAGTAAATTTTGTTCTTCTCTTAATTTACCTTATGTAGATGAGAGAGCAAATGATGGCTGAAAACAGACATAAATTCCAGAAGATTAAAAAGGCAGGTTCAACCCTGTTTTCTTTTTTACCATTGTTTCTTATTAATGTTCAAATTGACTGAAGTAACAAAAATATGCTCACTATTTGCAGTCCCCTGCTAAGTTTTCAGAGCTACAAATCCAATCTTACCTCAAAACTGTCGCATTTAGACGGGAAATAGACCAAGTTCAGAAATGTGCTGCTGGAAAGGATTTAGGAGGTTTGCAAACCTCAAAGATTGCTTCAGAAACCAATAGAGAATATATTTTTTCATCTTCATTCACGGGTGATAAACAGTAAGCATCACGTTGTTTTTTGACATTTTTTTGTTTGGTATGATAATGGGGAAAATATTTCTTTGTTGGAGCAGGATGCTAGCAAAGCAAGTAGGCAATGATGGAAATGCAGACAGTAACATAGTGAAAAAGCATACAATATCAGACCCCAGTATTTTAAGTGCTGCTACGTCATCTAGATCTGCAAAAGAGGCTCCAATCAATGAGCTTCAGAGTGATTATACCTCTGAATTTGAAACATATAAAGATGAAAGAGGACGTGTTAGGGTGAACCGGTTGAGAGGGTTAGGAATTCGTATGACTCGTGACATACAGAGAAATTTAGACTTCATTAAAGAATATGAACAGGAGAGTAATATGGTAGGAGATTCTCCATCTGTGAAAGATGGTCCTTCGATAGAAACAAATGATCTGAGCTCTGATATTTCTTTACCTAGAAGTGATCTGATGGAGATTTCCTTTTTAGAAGATCCAGCAGAGAGTAGGGATTCTATTGATGACATATTCTTGAGTTTAGCTGCTGGAGTCTCATCCAATAAAGAACCTGTGGTTTCAGATGACTCAGAAGGTATATGGGAGGATGGTATTGTTGAAGAGACTGGTGTGAGTGGCATTGAAAGAGAGGGTGAAAAGGAAAATGATGTTGTATGTGTAGAAAATAGCTCTGAAGGAGATGACATAGACTGGGAGGATGGTGCTAGTGAAATCCCTGTAACCCTTTCTAAGAACCAATCTGAACAATGTAAGGTATCAAAAGGAGTTCTAGAAGAGGAGGCCCTTGTTCAAGAAGCAATAAGGAGAAGCTTGGAGGAAAGTTTTGTCAAAGATACTAGAGTTGGGAAAGGTGATGATAACATTGATAATAACATGTCAGAAGAAAATGAAGGGGATGAACAAGAGGTGGATTGGGAAGAAGGCACTTCCTGTAGTCCCAGTAATACTACATATAGTCAACATGAAGAAGAGAATAACCTTATGCAGGAAGCAATAAAGAGAAGTTTAGAGGACTTGCCTAGAGAAAATTCCTATAATGAAATGCCAGCACAGACAGATACTGTAAAACCTGTAGAAAGTAGTAGATTGTTGGGTATTGGTATTAGTTCAGATCCTGTAGAAAGTAGAGGCAGTGAGTATGGTGAAGGAAGTTATAGTGAAAAAAATGTAGTGGAGGGTGCATCTAATGTTTCTGATGTCTTTGTTGACCGGAAATTATCAGAAGCAAACATCGAGGAACTTAAAAGGCGGGCTGATGATTCCAAGTCAGATGAACCAAGTCCTGAATCTGAGAAGGAACAACCGGCTGATGCAATTGGTAATATTAAAGGTCCAAGTGCTTCTGCTGATCTTGGTTCAGTATCTGAGAGAGGAGTGCATCAATTTGACAGAATTTCTGATTCAAATCAACTTGATAGAAGTTCTAAAGGTCATGCCGCTTCTTCTAATCTGGGTTTCACATCGGAGACAGGATTACATAAATTAGACAGGAGTTCTGATTTGAATCAGTCATTTGGGGATTCAATTGGTGACAAGGACAGTACAGAGATCAAGCTAGTCTCTGGCATTACTATAGGTGGTGATGCAGGTCTATCCAATTTAACCATTGAGGATACAGCAGATGAGAATCTCATGGATGATCTCAATACCATCTCTGAAGCCAATTTACAAGAAGAAATATCTCTCTTAAGACAAGAACAGTCAGAACTTGGACATCAGAGGCGAAAGCTAGAAAGCCATGCAGAGGCTGTCAGCAATGAGATGTATGCTGAATGCCAGGTTGTTATATGTCCCTAAGTTTGTTATATGATATTATCAGGATTGATTTACCAAATTCTGCCCTATTGTTATTATAGATCTATCATTATCACAAAAGGAGACAATGTGACATCTTTGTAGGAGTTGCTTCAATTGTTTGGCTTCAAATGTTTGTAGAGTGCTTTGATAGAGCTTTCACTGATAATGTGACATCTTTGTAGGAGTTGTTTCAAATGTTTGGCTTGCCATATATAATTGCTCCGACAGAAGCAGAGGCACAGTGTGCGTTCATGGAGATGAACAACTTGGTTGACGGTGTGGTGACAGATGACTCTGATGTTTTCTTATTTGGGGCTCAAAGTGTCTACAAGAACATATTAGATGATAGAAAATATGTTGAAACTTACTTCATGAAGGTTTTCTCCTGTTTTTTTGTACTTTAGTTGATAAACTGTCAGATATTTGTTGCTTAAGCTCGATCAACAGTTGAATGGATTTGGACTATGGTTATGATTTTGTTTCTTTTTTTAGGACATTGAAGTTGAGCTTGGATTAAATAGAGAGAAGCTAATTCGCATGGCCATGCTTCTAGGAAGTGACTACACTGAGGGAGTCAGGTAAAATCCTGTTACACAATTTTGTATTACTGAATTTTACAAGAAACCATATGAGTCTTAGTATGTTGCCTGGATAAATAATCAGTAACAAGAAGATTCTAACTATTTTTGGTTTATAAATTATAAATAATCAAAAAAATATTGCCGTTTCTTGCAAAATGGTATGAAGTTCAAAACATTTCATTATCTTTATATTTTTCAAATGAGTAAGTTGGTTTTGATGGCCATTTTTCATAATATATATATATATTTTTTTTTTGTAGTGGAATTGGAATTGTCAATGCCATTGAGGTTGTACATGCATTTCCTGAGGAAGATGGCCTGAAGGAATTTAGAGAGTGGGTTGAATCACCCGATCCAAATATACTGGAAAATTTTGACCTTGGTTTGAAGAAGAAGTCATCAAAGGCTGAAAGTAATAATGGTGAAACAAAGGGAGGTAAAGATGGAAAGCCGTCAACTACCAACAATAAAGACAAAAAAGAGACATTTATGGATAAGCATGTAAGTATCAAGTTAAAGTACCTTTAATTTAACTTATGTAGCCTTGTTAGCTAATGGTTTTGTTGAATCACAGAGAAATATAAGCAAAAACTGGCATTTGCCTTCTTCATTCCCAAGTCAAGCAGTTGTAGATGCATATTTTTCACCACAAGTTGACAACTCAACAGAGAAATTTTCATGGGGCAAACCAGATTTAAATTTACTTCGCAAGTGAGTTGTTTAAAATGTTATTGCCCAGCTTTAATTTGAAATGCCAATTTTTTTTTTTTTCACTTTTTTAATTCACTTGTTGTTACAGGCTGTGTTGGGAGAGATTGGGTTGGAATCAGCAGAAAGCTGATGAACTTCTTCTACCAGTTTTGAAGGAGCATAGCAAACATGAGGTTAGCTCTTCATAGAAACTTGTTAAATGCATAGCTGCTGCTGCTAATCTGTTCACAAGAGCTGGTTTGTTTATCGAGTTCAACTTAAGAACATAAGGGCCCTCTTTTCCATTAGCATAAGTTAGAGTCTTCTTCATTTTAACAAATATTTGTGAGTGTACTTATTGCATTTTTCCTGTGCAGACCCAATTACGTCTTGAGGCATTTTATACATTTAATGAGAGATTTGCTAAAATTCGAAGCCAGAGGATAAAGAAGGCAATTAAAGGTATTACTGGAAGTGCTTTTCCGGATATAGATGACCCTGTGCAAGAGAAGAATTTAGACAAAGGGGAATCATCACTTGGAAGGAAAACAAGGAAAAAAGGAAGCAATAGTAGTCAAAAAGGAACAAGAAAAAGAAAAAGTACAGCAGTTCAGCAAGAAAAGTCGGATCCAGATACATCTAGTGAAATTTCAGACAAAAATGAACCACAGTTTGGTACAACAGAAGAAATGACAGAAATCCGCAGGGTAATTTTTTTTTCCTAGTGCTTAGTATTTTCTGAGAAAGGTTTTTTTTAGTTATTTCGTTCATTTCTTTGTTGATTTGATGTTTTGCATTATTTGGGAAACTAAATATATGTTATTCCGAGGGGATAGTTCTTCATAATTATATATCGCACTGTTGCCGGCATTATGAACGAACTGTTACTATCTTCCATATAATATTTGTGTCTGGTACTAAAAGAACTAGGACAATTATTTTTACTTGTTATTATATATACCCATTGAAGCTGATATTTTTGTTATTTTCTATTTTTTTTTTCCTATTCTGTCGTGGTGCCCCAGTCAAAGAGACAGCGGAATCAAGTGAAGTACACTGAAGATGATGTTGATATCAGCGACACTGACAATCACACAACTAATCAATCTGAAGTAAATGATGTTGATCAGGGAGCAGCAGATGAAAACCCTAGTTTTCCTGCCATTGAGTACACTGAAACAGTGGAAGCTGAAAATACTGAGACAGTGGAGAATTCAACTGAGGCCTCAGCAAAAGAATATTTATACAGTGGTGGCGGATTCTGCACTGATGAGGGTGATGAAAACATGGACCCAGCCACAGATGAACCTGTTGAAGGTGTGAATGAAGCCCAGGATGTTCCTTTGAGTCCAAGTGCCGGCACCAAGGAAGACACGACCAAGACTACTACTGGAAAAATAGATGAAAATGTATCTCTTGATGCAAACCCTGATTTTCCCATTGAAAGGAAGGTAAAATGGGGCTTGACTGCCATGCCTTCCCTGAAACGTAGAAAAAGCTAAGGTTTCAAAAGATTAATGACCACAGTGATTTATGTTCTCCTCTTTTGATGTTCTACATTATTGGTTTTTTTTTTTTTTTAGCTTATTCAGTCATCACCAATATATTGCAGGATTTAAGCTTTGGACACTTAGCACAAAACGATATTAAGCTTTTCTTGACCATAGATATTTTAATTAATTTGTACGTTTCCTTTTCAAAATAAAATTTATGAACTTTTTGTTTACTAATGACGATAGCATAGATTTGTATTATACGGATTTTTTTTTATATTTTAAGTTTCTTTTAATGTTTACAGACGAGAGAGCTGATGGGCATAAATGTCATCAGCCAAAAGGTATTGAAAAAAAAAATAATAAAATACTTAAGGCCATCTAGTGGACACCTAGAATTAAGAACTGAGATGAAAAAAAGACTCGGAAAGTGGTACAAAAATGATTTCAAATTATGGTGTTTCAATATAAAGCTTTTAATTAAAACTCACACAATTGCTTACATAAATCCTGACACGATCATTCTACAATTCATAAAAACGAATTGATTAAATGTAGGAAATTAAATAGCTACTACAAATTAGGCTGAAACCACATGGGTGCAGTCTGATTTAGCTGATTTATTGATGCAGGGCTAACGTGACTCTCCACCAGGACCTCAGTCTCGTAACCTTCTGACTGATTATCAAACTTGGTCATTAATCTGTGAAAATACGGTTCATCCCTAGTACAGGTAGACCACACCATGTATAAAGAGTCGCCATCAACTGATTCCCAATCGTCAGAGCAGATAGCAAGGTAGGGGGAGGTGTCAGTGCCGGAAAAAAGAACAGTGTTTTTAGTATCAACCTGTACTAGCTTGTACGGCTCCTCTTGAAACTGATAGAGCACAAATTTTGGCATGTTGCGTGCTTTGTCCTCATCTCCTGCTCTATCATCATCTTCCTTTTCTTGATCATCATCCTCAGATTTATTTCCGTTCCCATCCCAATAGAAATCCATATCCGCATCCCCATCTCGATAAAAATCTCCATCCCAATCCCAATCTTTATCCCCATTCACATCCATGTCTAAAACTGCAACATAAACTCCTGATTTATCTTCAACGAACACGCTGTAAGCAGTTAAAGCTGAATCCAAGAATTCTGAAGCCCTCATATCGCTCAAGTCAAGAACAACAATGGATCCCCGACGAATAAGGTAAAATAGGCCATTAAAATATGTCGCGTCATGAAAAATGATCTCACTGCTCGTAATCTCCCTCCAGTCTGGGTCCCCAAACTGACAAGTTAGAAACCCCCGAGATTTTTCAAAGTGCGTTGGAAAGACAGATATGCGGCAGTTCGGGTCCTCTGCTGGATCAGAAGAAATTATTACCTTTCCGATTGAAAAAGTGCCCAAACCGCGGCGATACCAGGCATGATCATAAAAGCGAAAATTGGCTTGACCTTCCAAACGTCCGAGATCGATCATTGGCTGGGTTCCAATAGGAAACTCGCTAGGGGAAGGGGAAAGTGTCGGCGGGTTGCCAAAGAGATCCGGCCGGATTCCAATTGGAGGAAGCCCGATACGGGCATTCGTCAACGGGTTGAGTAAAAACACGTCTCGACCTTCGCTCCCCACGAGCAGAAGCCAGCCACGGTCGGATGCACAACAGGTCATGTCAATGGTGGTCTCTGGGAGCTTAATCTCGCGGGTCTTTGATTCCCAGAAGTCGTAGAAGTCGTAGACCTCTTTGTCGGGTCGAAGAGGAAGCAGTACCCACGGTAATTGGGAAGGTAGGTGGCGGGGCTTCTCTGTAGAAAATTGACGCCAATGACTGCAAACGGCCCGAAATCGGACGAAATCGGCCACAGATCTCGCTTTTTCTGAGATCAACTCCACCATATCTCTGGGAAGAAAAGCCCAGTCGCGAAAATCGGATGGATTATGTTCCATCTTTCTTTTTTCTTTTTTCTTTTTTAAATTTTCAATTTCAATTTTTAAATAAATTGAAAGACATATATACCATTTTACAATCGGTATATATAGTATTATAGGTGAGTATGTTTTTTTTACCGTTAAATTATGGTCTTATTTTTTTTTCTGATAGCATACCATAAAATGTCCGATAGCATACCATAAAAGGTCTGATAGCATACCATAATCAACGGTCTTATTTTTTCTGATAGCATACCATAAAATAATAATGTTTGATAACGTTTTCCTTCTTTCCATTTAAAGCCTTCGCCTATGAGCCGCAGGCAACAGCATCTAAAAATATATACATGGCGCCAATTTTTTTTGATACGAGTCAACATATTAATGAGCATTAAACGTTTTAAATATTTCCTTTTAAAGCCTTTGCCATATTTCAGCTCTTCAAGATTCTTAGCACGGTATGACGGTTTTGATACTAATTTTTAGGAATATTTTAGAATGCGCATTAATGAGTTTTAGTTTAATAAATGCTTTAAATTTTTTATTCTTTAATATTCATGTCATGTTTTAAATTGGGGTAACTCTATGGGCCCGTTTTTTTTTTTTTTTTTTTTTTTTTTTTGCCACAAATTTCCATTCAGCTTTATTTATTTGTGAAGGATTTTTCTGGCAAATATTATTATTACTTCAAAGACCCACTCCTTCTATAAATAGTTTCTTTCTAATTTTTTCTAATAAAAAATGAAAAATATATTAAATTAAATTAAATTTCCATTCATCTCTTTAATTTTTTCTCCCTTTAATTCCAATAGTAGTCTTTTCCCTCTAATTTTCTTGTATAATATAATAGATATTAATAATATAAATAAAATGATAAAATATACATTGAGATTGTATCTTCTTAGATCCTGAAAATTAATTGCCATATCTTGATCCTGCGTGGATGGCTCCCGGAGAAATTATTTTTTGGTAACGGATTTGCTACACATTAGGAAACGCATTATATCCTGGATACGGGTTGGAGGCTAACTGGCTAAGGAATGGAAATAAAAGGAATGTTGCGGGCAGGATTCGATTTGCTCTGGGAGTACAAGTTAGGGGGAATCCAAGCCAAACTTAGATCTACTGCATAAATGTTGTTTCTAAACTTCATCATGTTCGTAATTTTGAACACTGGAGCTTGAACCACCTGAATGTTGTTTCTAATTAGGGAAATTTTGGTCCGTCCTTATTTTGCTAATCTGTAGTACCATGGGAGCTTGTTTGTAAATTTGCATGAATTGCCACAATTTACTGACTAGTGATATGCTTAAACCATACCAGGATTAGCACAATTCACTGGTAGATATGAATTTTGTAATATGATCTATATGTGCATAACTTTTTTAATTTACTAGCACAACTACTTGAACCCAAAATAGCACAAGTACTTGTACTGATGTGACACGGCACAAGTACTTCTACCATACCATACTTGAACCTGAAATAAAGGTTCAGATGTAAATTTCAATATGTCCTTTACTTTCTAATTTGCATGAAATGAAGCAATTTACTAGTAAACCTCATGTGAATGACATCTGCCCTCTTTTTATAATCACATATTGACTTGTAAATCACAGTGTGTGGCAGATTTGAACAAAGTTATGTTTGGCAGATTTGATTTATTTTTGGCATATTTGAAATCTCAATGTGTCATTTTGATTCATCTATTAGTAATGCGTGTCTAGCAGATTTGAACTATTATGTAAGTTCTTAACTTCAAATGAACTAAGCTTGTATGTTGTGAATTTGATATCATTCGTTTATGATTACTGGAGCTTCTATGTTGTGCATCTGTGATCAGCTTGTTTATCGCTAATATTGTTTGCTAATTGATATTACAAAAATGACTAAGTGGATTTTGTGCACATTTTTATCTACCTCATTTGATTTGATCTCATTACAAGTGTTTTGCTTTGTTAATATCTTTTTTATATAGTATTTTTCAAGCTTAATTTCAGTTGTATGATGCCACGACTCTTTAAGTTTATGATCAATACAAGACACTGTAAAATCTGATAGCAGCTGCTTGACTTTGTCCAGTTGTAACCAAAATTTGTTTCCATGTCATTATTTGATGATTAATATCCACGTCATCATGTATTAAAATATTTTTTTAAAAAAAAAAAACTGGAGAAGCAGATAATTACTCCTTACATTAGGTTCGAAGATAGATAAACTTAAATGTTTTCATTCAAACGAAACCACTTAACATTTCATTTCATATATGTTAATATTTGGAACCCTTGGAATAACTTCTTATTCTAAGGGGGCCAATGGCCCTTGTTCTTGTTTCAACAAAATGTTGGAACTACATTGGAATAAGCTAACCATCCAACAACAAAACATTATTTTATATTATTTTCTCGTTCTTATTCTTAACTAACATCCCAAACAACATCCTAAATTCATGAATAAACAATTTCTTCACCATTCATTATTCGCCACCCTTGTTCTTGAACAAGCTATTTTATTCTTATTCACCACACTTCCAATAATCTCCAGCAAGAATATTCTCATGAATTGAAGACGCCATAATTCCATCTTCACAACATTCAATCCCACAAAAATAATTTCTATTGATTTCCCTGAAAAACAAAGAAAATTATATTATTAAAAATAGACCAAAATTTTATTCCAACAGCAGAAAATTGAAAACTAGCAAAAATGCGAAGGTTCTATACAATTATTTGGGATAATTCCTGCTTATATCATGGGCATTCCTAGTTTAACCAGACAACAAAGTACAATCAATGTGTACATGAACTACCACTATGTTGCATCTTGTTACCGTGACAATTGATAGCACACTGAGTTAGCCTCACTGTTGATCCACGCAACTAGAGGGATTGAAAAAACGGAACTAGTCTAACAATTACCTTGGATTTGTTTGACTTCTTGGAACGTGGTTTGACTTCTGGAGCTGGCATCTTTTTGAAAGGAAGGAAGTCAACACCACCCATGTAAGGACGCAACACTTCTGGCACCTCAACACCGTCTTCCTTCTGATAAGTTTCCAAAATACAGCATATAGTTCTCTCTGTCGCCGTCAAGGTTGAGTTCAGCATGTGCACAAACTGCTTTGGTTGCTTGTCATTCTGTACCAATTTCAAAATGTAACTACTAAAACACCACAGTAATAGTGACAATTGAGAAGGATGCTTTAGTCAGTTGTTCTTCAATTAGTCCTTTTACAGGCACAAGTTACTAGTAATAAAAAATGACCCTAGAACACAAGTTTGTGGAGTCTTGCATTTCCATACGAGGATAAATTCCACAACAATAGATACATCATGTACCCATATATACTTCTATCCACAACTGAGTCTCCATAAGAGTAGCATGAACTATTAGTTTAGCCAATGTTCACCTTCGAGGTTAAAAAAATATATAAAAGACAAGAGGGAACGAAAGCTTGCCTTCTTATGGCCATAGCCAATCCTTAATTTCCGAGCCTGGTAGTCTGTACAGTTTGAGCAAGAGACAAGCTCTCTGTACGTCTTTGAAGCCGGAAACCATGCTTCCAGATCATACTTCTTTGCTGCAGCATCGTTCAGAGCAGCTGACACGATTGCAACAACTTGATATGGTAGTTTCAGCTGCAATTTCAAAATAATTGTGTGATTCACAGTAAGCTGAACCAACAAATAAAGAAGTAATAGAAGTACAAAACCAATTTCATCTTGAGAGAGGGGGGGGGGGGGGGGGGGGGGGGGGGGGGGTTATTTAAAATGTAAAAGCCAAGAGACAACCATAAACAGACAAATAGTCCATTATATTTCTACAAACTTATAGACAACGAACAATACTAGAGAAAGCATATCAGTATGGTAATGGAATCCTATACTACAATACTTACACTCTGGTAAAAATCCTCAGAGTTCTTCAGCATTTCCTCGTGCATCTTCCAGGACTCGTTATTATCTGGGCTGGTGATGCAGAATTGCTCCACCTTTTCAAACTGGTGCACTCTGAATATGCCTAGTGTGTCCCTCCCATGTGACCCAACTTCTTTCCTGAAGCAAGTTGAGTAGCCTGCATACCTATTTTGAACATCATAAAAAATAACCAAGTTCCAGTTTAAAAAACACCAAAAACTATTATCCATTCTAAACTTCAGTGTCTTATTCTTTTATTTTCATTACCCAAATAGAGTGTCTTTGCTATTAACAGGAATGTGGTAAAATGTCATGTACTTGTACTCAACCCTTTAAATCACCAACTTCGCAATATTTATAATATTTCTTCTCAGCAAAAATTTACAGTTTCATAGAGATAGGGACACTAATATGTAGGGTAGAAGGACCAAAAGTTAACTGCCGATATGATATAAGAATCAAATATTATAAAGGGAAACCATCCCTTGACAATCTTGACAATGATCTTTTATAGGTATATTATTGGACATGTAGAGGGCCTAACAATCAAATTTAGAGCAATTTGAGTACTATTTGACGAGGTATCATGGATCATTAATTTCAAGCTGTTGAAAATTCAAATCACTTGATGAACGATAAAATATAGACCAAATTGCATTGCATCATATATTTAAATGCATTATAAATAGATGCGTACAATATTGGACTTCAAATTTAAAATTTTAAACATGAAAACGCATCATAAAGTATTATTACCTTATAGGAACGTCAGCAGGATAGATACGATCGCCAAAATGATATGCACATAAAGGTTGTTCAGCTGTAGCGATTAAATACTTGTCATCACCTTCACCTGTTACCTGTCAAAAATAAAGAATTGTAACATTCTCAAGGAAGAGGACCTGGAGGACCCCACTCCTGGGTCTGGACAAGGGACAAGGAAGATTTTTTGCTTGGAATTACTGGCTTCTGGTGTTTTTTTTTTTTTTAACTTTAGTTGCATTTTCAGCATGCTTTTTTATGTACTTTTGTGAGTCTACTGATCTGGTCATACTGTCAAAACTGATACTGGTAGCATTTAATTTGTACATGGACTGATTTAGCTAAACTTTTTGGTAAAGGTTTGCTTGAAATTACTGGCTTCTGTTGTTTTTTTGATTTTAGTTGCATTTTCAGCATGCTTTTTTATGTATTTTTGTGAATCTATTGATCTGGCCATACTGTCGAAACTGATAATGGTAGCATTCAATTTGTACATGTACTGACTTAGGAAAACTTTTTGGTAAAGGTTTGTAAAGACGCCTTAGTGTTCAATGAAAAACTGGTGAGCATTGCTCACTTTCTCAAAAAAATAAATAAACAATAAAATAAAATAAACGAATAATATGCTCAACTGGAGTAAATAAAAATTAATGAATGTCCATACAGTAAAAGAACATTACCTTGTATAGTTCCTCGTCAAATTGAGCAAGCTGGGCACACTTTGCCATGACATCTTTTCTCATGAAAAATGGGGTTTGCATGAGATTGTAACCCCTTGCCATTAAAAAGGAAAACCCATAGTTTATGAGTGCTTGATTCAAGAGAACTCCGCAGCCCTTCAGATAATATCCTCTGCCGCCAGCCACATCAGCACCTACAAAGATCATATAATTTTAAATTACACAAATCGTTCTTTTTGGAGAGCAAAATAACTAGGTGCAAGGACTAATGTAAGGCTGGACACTTATTGCTGACAGGACCAAATGGCCAAATAGTTGAACTAACAACATAATCAAACTTTGTATTTACAAACAGACGGCCATCAGGAAATACATTTAAATTCTGGTAACAAAAAACAAACCTTTCTCCAAATTAAGAATGTCAAGCATTTCAACGAGATCAGCGTGGTTCTTCAAATTATCCTCCATCCTTCTCTCTCCCACTGTTCTTATCACAGCATTGTTCTCCTACATATGCCATGCAAGCAGCAAAGCTTTAAAATTATCTCTAAAAATATCAATTAACAACCACTAACTTCTAGTTGTTCATTTGATCCGCTCTAAAAAATACTAATTTATTCATACCATAATAGAACTGATATAGACAAAGCCGGCAACAATCTTCTCTTAGTAATAACATGACCATTTCAAAATTCATTTTTTGTTCTCCATGTTCCTCTTCTGCTGCAGAATTTTTTACTTTAACCTTTACTTTAGTTTGTTCATTTGTCTAAAAAGTACTAATTTATTCATACCATAATAGAACTGATATAGACAAAGCCGGCAAGAATCTTTTCTTAGTAATAACCTGTCCATTTCAAAATTCATTTTTTGTTCTCTATGTTCCTCTTCTGCTGCAGTCTTTTTTTAGTTTAGACCTTTACTTTAGTTCGTGCATTTGTCTTTGTTCTTGGGTTTAAAACAACTAGTCTTTAAAAAGTTCTACAGAATGTGACAGGTGTCAATCAGACTGTCTTGCAGAAATAGCAATTAAAAAACTCAGTACCCATCAATCTGTCCAAAGCGGTAAATGTATATGCCATAAATTTCTGAGACGCTTGAGCTTACTAACTGGCACGTCACCAATTTATGTTCAGAAGGCCAATTTTGGCACTACTACTTGAGAATTTCTTCTTTGAATAAAAAAACAGTACTTTGCGAGTTATTTATTAAATAAAAAAATAAACCTCGTCTTTGCTGATTGGGACCGAGTCATGGATAAGGTTGCCAATTGTATCCAGCTTGGCATCAAGGGCTGCCTTGGCTGCTTGCACCTCCTCTTCCTTCTCTGCTGTTTGCTTCTTGTTCTTGTTAGCTCTGTTTATCGCCTCGGTTGCATCCATCTTCAACTACAGAAAAAGATGGAAAAGCAACAGTAAGCATATAAGAGCTGATCTAACAAATATAACTTTGGTAATTGTGACTACCAAAGATAGAAACATACATTCTCAGCACCTAAATGCAGGTTCCAAGTGCCTTCAGGTATGACCAATGTGTCTGCATTTCTCTAATTTATTATTATTATTTTTTTGAAAAAAGAGGTGGGAGCGCCACCCAGTATACAAAATCAATTACCATTTCTTTCCTCTTGAGCTTTTGTGCGCCCACTATTTTTTATGCCGACATGGAATTATAAAAGAGTACTAACTATTTCGAGTTGGTTTCCTCAATGTCAAAATGCACACAATTTCACAATATCCACTGTGCAAGAAATTGAAAAGAGCAAAATACAGGCTATGAAGGGTGGTTTACCGATTTAAGCCGGCCAACCTCTCTGTTTATCTCGTTGAAAACATTCCTCAGACTCTCCAGCTTGAACTGGCCTGAAATTAAAACAACAGTCTACAGATGTAAATAAAAAAGACAACAGTATACCTTGTGAAAAGTAATAACTCAGTTTCACTGCACTAGTAAATAATTTAAACATTAACATTGATTCAAATTAACTCAAATTCATGTCTCAAGTAATTTTAGATTCAAATCAAACATTAATTAGCCATCATATGTTCAGATCTTAAGCCCCTCAGTAACCTTTTTCCTTCTAAAACCCAATCAAATCCAACAATGAAATCTCAGGGTTTTAGAGACCAAAACACAGCAACCAAATCAAATTGTAAACGATTCAAACAATGATAGACATACCTTTGCGCCATTCCTCGTCGAGATTGATGATTTCATCTACAATCTCGACGCTCGCGAAGCGCCGCCGCTGGGACTCGCGCACCATTTCTGGATCCTTTCTGAACAAATTAATATCCAACATTTTCTCTTCTAATTTCTCTTCCAAAGCTCTCTTCTTTCTCGGTTTTGCTCCGTTCTTTCTCGGTTTTTTTCTCTTCCAAAGCTCTCTTCTTTCTCTCTTCCGAAGCTCTCGTCTGTTTGTCGGGAGGTGCTTTGGCTCGCCAAGTGAATCTTGGAACATTCCATTTAATATTTTTTGACAAATATGCCCCTCCAAAATAAAGCAATAATCTGCAATTAATCTTTGTCATTTTCTCCCCAGCAATTATATCACGTAAAACTTACCTAATTGAATCATCTCTTAAACATAACAAAAATAATTCTTAAGTCAATTTCTTAGCTACCAGGAAAAAATAAGAATTTTTTTTATTAACGATATGAATTGAGCTTTTTATAATAATTGCACTTTCTTTTTTTTATACATTCTTGTTATAATGTTCATACATAAATAACACTCATATATTCATTTATCTACAATTTTAGATTAGATGAAATCTTTTTAAGGGATTGAGTCTGTTCAACTTTTTTCAAAATTACAGAAAATTATGCACGTTACAAATTTTCAGAATTTTTATTATTATTGCAAATATTATTAGAATTACTATCATTTTAGTTATAAGTAATGATAATTTTTTATTATAATTATTATTAGGATTATTATATGCATTATAAATATAGTCGTCATTATTATTCTCTATTACTTATTATAATTATTAGTACAAGTATTATAAATTTATAATTATATTGATAAACTTCTCCATTTAATTGCCGCCATCGTCTCTCCTCTAATAATTATGTAAAGAAACAATAAAAAAAAAAGGAAGGGAGTAATATCTTATATATTTTTTTCTGTATGTGAAATGGAAACTAATAATTAAAAATATATGAGATTGTCTGGGGCTTGCTCTGGCATTTAATGAGCTGTGGAACCAATTGAAGTGTTTCCAAATAGGGTTGGGAGAGCAAAGGACAAATTTGCCACTTACAAATATCGGAATTTCCGTGATTTCATACTATGCATGCCAAGTAGTAAAAAATTTAAAAAGATACTTTACGTATAAAAAAAGAAATAAAATGATGATAAGTCGGAATTGTCTGGTTAAACTAGGAATGCCCATGATATAAGCAGGAATTATCCCAAATAATTGTATAGAACCTTCGCATTTTTGCTAGCTTTCAATTTTCTGCTGTTGGAATAAAATTTTGGTCTATTTTTAATAATATAATTTTCTTTGTTTTTCAGGGAAATCAATAGAAATTATTTTTGTGGGATTGAATGTTGTGAAGATGGAATTATGGCGTCTTCAATTCATGAGAATATTCTTGCTGGAGATTATTGGAAGTGTGGTGAATAAGAATAAAATAGCTTGTTCAAGAACAAGGGTGGCGAATAATGAATGGTGAAGAAATTGTTTATTCATGAATTTAGGATGTTGTTTGGGATGTTAGTTAAGAATAAGAACGAGAAAATAATATAAAATAATGTTTTGTTGTTGGATGGTTAGCTTATTCCAATGTAGTTCCAACATTTTGTTGAAACAAGAACAAGGGCCATTGGCCCCCTTAGAATAAGAAGTTATTCCAAGGGTTCCAAATATTAACATATATGAAATGAAATGTTAAGTGGTTTCGTTTGAATGAAAACATTTAAGTTTATCTATCTTCGAACCTAATGTAAGGAGTAATTATCTGCTTCTCCAGTTTTTTTTTTTTAAAAAAATATTTTAATACATGATGACGTGGATATTAATCATCAAATAATGACATGGAAACAAATTTTGGTTACAACTGGACAAAGTCAAGCAGCTGCTATCAGATTTTACAGTGTCTTGTATTGATCATAAACTTAAAGAGTCGTGGCATCATACAACTGAAATTAAGCTTGAAAAATACTATATAAAAAAGATATTAACAAAGCAAAACACTTGTAATGAGATCAAATCAAATGAGGTAGATAAAAATGTGCACAAAATCCACTTAGTCATTTTTGTAATATCAATTAGCAAACAATATTAGCGATAAACAAGCTGATCACAGATGCACAACATAGAAGCTCCAGTAATCATAAACGAATGATATCAAATTCACAACATACAAGCTTAGTTCATTTGAAGTTAAGAACTTACATAATAGTTCAAATCTGCTAGACACGCATTACTAATAGATGAATCAAAATGACACATTGAGATTTCAAATATGCCAAAAATAAATCAAATCTGCCAAACATAACTTTGTTCAAATCTGCCACACACTGTGATTTACAAGTCAATATGTGATTATAAAAAGAGGGCAGATGTCATTCACATGAGGTTTACTAGTAAATTGCTTCATTTCATGCAAATTAGAAAGTAAAGGACATATTGAAATTTACATCTGAACCTTTATTTCAGGTTCAAGTATGGTATGGTAGAAGTACTTGTGCCGTGTCACATCAGTACAAGTACTTGTGCTATTTTGGGTTCAAGTAGTTGTGCTAGTAAATTAAAAAAGTTATGCACATATAGATCATATTACAAAATTCATATCTACCAGTGAATTGTGCTAATCCTGGTATGGTTTAAGCATATCACTAGTCAGTAAATTGTGGCAATTCATGCAAATTTACAAACAAGCTCCCATGGTACTACAGATTAGCAAAATAAGGACGGACCAAAATTTCCCTAATTAGAAACAACATTCAGGTGGTTCAAGCTCCAGTGTTCAAAATTACGAACATGATGAAGTTTAGAAACAACATTTATGCAGTAGATCTAAGTTTGGCTTGGATTCCCCCTAACTTGTACTCCCAGAGCAAATCGAATCCTGCCCGCAACATTCCTTTTATTTCCATTCCTTAGCCAGTTAGCCTCCAACCCGTATCCAGGATATAATGCGTTTCCTAATGTGTAGCAAATCCGTTACCAAAAAATAATTTCTCCGGGAGCCATCCACGCAGGATCAAGATATGGCAATTAATTTTCAGGATCTAAGAAGATACAATCTCAATGTATATTTTATCATTTTATTTATATTATTAATATCTATTATATTATACAAGAAAATTAGAGGGAAAAGACTACTATTGGAATTAAAGGGAGAAAAAATTAAAGAGATGAATGGAAATTTAATTTAATTTAATATATTTTTCATTTTTTATTAGAAAAAATTAGAAAGAAACTATTTATAGAAGGAGTGGGTCTTTGAAGTAATAATAATATTTGCCAGAAAAATCCTTCACAAATAAATAAAGCTGAATGGAAATTTGTGGCAAAAAAAAAAAAAAAAAAAAAAAAAAACGGGCCCATAGAGTTACCCCAATTTAAAACATGACATGAATATTAAAGAATAAAAAATTTAAAGCATTTATTAAACTAAAACTCATTAATGCGCATTCTAAAATATTCCTAAAAATTAGTATCAAAACCGTCATACCGTGCTAAGAATCTTGAAGAGCTGAAATATGGCAAAGGCTTTAAAAGGAAATATTTAAAACGTTTAATGCTCATTAATATGTTGACTCGTATCAAAAAAAATTGGCGCCATGTATATATTTTTAGATGCTGTTGCCTGCGGCTCATAGGCGAAGGCTTTAAATGGAAAGAAGGAAAACGTTATCAAACATTATTATTTTATGGTATGCTATCAGAAAAAATAAGACCGTTGATTATGGTATGCTATCAGACCTTTTATGGTATGCTATCGGACATTTTATGGTATGCTATCAGAAAAAAAAATAAGACCATAATTTAACGGTAAAAAAAACATACTCACCTATAATACTATATATACCGATTGTAAAATGGTATATATGTCTTTCAATTTATTTAAAAATTGAAATTGAAAATTTAAAAAAGAAAAAAGAAAAAAGAAAGATGGAACATAATCCATCCGATTTTCGCGACTGGGCTTTTCTTCCCAGAGATATGGTGGAGTTGATCTCAGAAAAAGCGAGATCTGTGGCCGATTTCGTCCGATTTCGGGCCGTTTGCAGTCATTGGCGTCAATTTTCTACAGAGAAGCCCCGCCACCTACCTTCCCAATTACCGTGGGTACTGCTTCCTCTTCGACCCGACAAAGAGGTCTACGACTTCTACGACTTCTGGGAATCAAAGACCCGCGAGATTAAGCTCCCAGAGACCACCATTGACATGACCTGTTGTGCATCCGACCGTGGCTGGCTTCTGCTCGTGGGGAGCGAAGGTCGAGACGTGTTTTTACTCAACCCGTTGACGAATGCCCGTATCGGGCTTCCTCCAATTGGAATCCGGCCGGATCTCTTTGGCAACCCGCCGACACTTTCCCCTTCCCCTAGCGAGTTTCCTATTGGAACCCAGCCAATGATCGATCTCGGACGTTTGGAAGGTCAAGCCAATTTTCGCTTTTATGATCATGCCTGGTATCGCCGCGGTTTGGGCACTTTTTCAATCGGAAAGGTAATAATTTCTTCTGATCCAGCAGAGGACCCGAACTGCCGCATATCTGTCTTTCCAACGCACTTTGAAAAATCTCGGGGGTTTCTAACTTGTCAGTTTGGGGACCCAGACTGGAGGGAGATTACGAGCAGTGAGATCATTTTTCATGACGCGACATATTTTAATGGCCTATTTTACCTTATTCGTCGGGGATCCATTGTTGTTCTTGACTTGAGCGATATGAGGGCTTCAGAATTCTTGGATTCAGCTTTAACTGCTTACAGCGTGTTCGTTGAAGATAAATCAGGAGTTTATGTTGCAGTTTTAGACATGGATGTGAATGGGGATAAAGATTGGGATTGGGATGGAGATTTTTATCGAGATGGGGATGCGGATATGGATTTCTATTGGGATGGGAACGGAAATAAATCTGAGGATGATGATCAAGAAAAGGAAGATGATGATAGAGCAGGAGATGAGGACAAAGCACGCAACATGCCAAAATTTGTGCTCTATCAGTTTCAAGAGGAGCCGTACAAGCTAGTACAGGTTGATACTAAAAACACTGTTCTTTTTTCCGGCACTGACACCTCCCCCTACCTTGCTATCTGCTCTGACGATTGGGAATCAGTTGATGGCGACTCTTTATACATGGTGTGGTCTACCTGTACTAGGGATGAACCGTATTTTCACAGATTAATGACCAAGTTTGATAATCAGTCAGAAGGTTACGAGACTGAGGTCCTGGTGGAGAGTCACGTTAGCCCTGCATCAATAAATCAGCTAAATCAGACTGCACCCATGTGGTTTCAGCCTAATTTGTAGTAGCTATTTAATTTCCTACATTTAATCAATTCGTTTTTATGAATTGTAGAATGATCGTGTCAGGATTTATGTAAGCAATTGTGTGAGTTTTAATTAAAAGCTTTATATTGAAACACCATAATTTGAAATCATTTTTGTACCACTTTCCGAGTCTTTTTTTCATCTCAGTTCTTAATTCTAGGTGTCCACTAGATGGCCTTAAGTATTTTATTATTTTTTTTTCAATACCTTTTGGCTGGTGACATTTATGCCCATCAGCTCTCTCGTCTGTAAACATTAAAAGAAACTTAAAATATAAAAAAAAATCCGTATAATACAAATCTATGCTATCGTCATTAGTAAACAAAAAGTTCATAAATTTTATTTTGAAAAGGAAACATACAAATTAATTAAAATATCTATGGTCAAGAAAAGCTTAATATCGTTTTGTGCTAAGTGTCCAAAGCTTAAATCCTGCAATATATTGGTGATGACACTGATGAGTATATAAGGCAGCTCACACATTGAGTGTACTCATAAATTTTTACTGAATGTGACAACATAAAACACATGAAGTTGGATGATAAAACATTTACACCTAATTACATGGATGGTTAAGCTGAAAAATAAAATATACATTATCTGTGCTTTAGTATTCAGTATTCAATTTAAATATTTTAGTATTCATGCTACTCTAAATAATTTAATTTTTTATTCGTTTTATAAAATATTTGGTTTAAAATTCTTAGAATTCAGCTAGTGTATTCTATTGTTTATTTTAATATTCGATAATGTAAATAAATCTTTTAGTATTTAATGTGTATATATCATTGTTCACTTTAAATGTCTCTGTTCGAACT
The DNA here is from genome assembly GCA_027725995.1 of Rhynchospora tenuis. Taxonomy (NCBI): domain Eukaryota; kingdom Viridiplantae; phylum Streptophyta; class Magnoliopsida; order Poales; family Cyperaceae; genus Rhynchospora; species Rhynchospora tenuis. The sequence continues at coordinate 65,977,955 of CM050889.1, read as the reverse complement.
CAACGAGATTTTTTGTCTAAAACATTAGCGTCGAGTAGTGTATTTTCTCGTTGACGTTTCTTTTGATTAATTTATTGCATATTTCCAATTACTAATGCCCCATTATTGTTTTCTTATAACTGATGGTATTTATTACGCTCGAATGTTTTCTTTGTTTATACTTCCCGTGACCGGAGGCTCATCTGCCGCTGCTTCAAACATTAGAATGCCGTCCAAGAAGCACCCCGGACAATCAAGACCGTTGGTGTCCAGGATATGCGGTTTATCTTATTCCTCTGGGCTGGATCATTTTTTGTATTTATGTTTGTTTATTTTAATAGGTAAATGACTCGTAGGCATGTGGGCTGGTTAGGCCTTTGTTGGGATGAAACAAAAATGTCCATCATTAATTGTAGATGAGGAGAGATCTCCATTTTCTTTTGAAACTGGAAATTGTAGGTGCATATCCATGTTCGGCTTTTGACCAGATCGTTGACAAGCTGACCCAGACAGCTTTACTATTTTATAAATTCAACCGAGAATTTTGTATTTGATGATTTTTTTTATTATTACTGTGTGGCCGTATTAATTTGTTGAAGGTATATCAATGGCTTTTCTAAATTTTTTTTTTTTAAACCCGATTGCATGTACAAATCTTTCATGTATAAATTGTATAAAAAATATTAAAGTTTGCTCAAACATGATATCAAAAGATATTTCAGATAGGCATGTCATCTAAGGCACAAATACGTAATTTATTTATGTATAATTATTACTAAATATTCCAAATATTAATATTTAAAAATATTATTTTCGTTGTTGTCCTTGATTAGAGAATGTTACTTTGTTCGAATATGAGGAGAGTTTTTGCAGAAGTGTTGTTATTGATGCAACCATTTTAAATTAAATCAGGATACTCTCTTGAAATATATCTATATATGTTGTTCTGAATATAAAATATATCTTTTTTTTCTTCATGTTATTGGATGCTTATACATTTAAAATAAAAACTTCGCTGATAATTGATAAATTATATTTGTTTAAAATAAAATGTGAGCAATAAAGCGAGCATGCATACAATATATCCACACTATACATTCTTTACGTCTTAATTGATAAATTATATTACACATGCTCCCTGCCTCTTCATATTGACTTCCAACCCTTAATCATATATTCTTTACCCTCACAGCGCTTTAATTACTATCATCGAGTATAACAAGTATGTATATTAATAGTATTTATTTTTTCCTTTTTAAATTTTTTTCTTTGAGTTATAATTGTAGTAAATCTTGGAGTCATATTTTAAGATTGTACTCTAACCTTCCAAATTTGACATATATTCCTTACCCCTCACAAAATTTGATATAGTAATTCAATATTTTGAGTTATATAATATTTTATTTTATTTAATATACTAATAATCATTCCATTGATACACTATACCCGTCGAGTCGAAAGGTTTTCTTTTTTTAAAAAAAAATGTGTTGGCTGAACAAACAATCAACTCATTAACAAGAATAACTGCTAATAGAAGAAAAAAAAATGTATTAGAATACGTAATTAACAAAAAAAATAAACGTAAATATATGCACAACTACATGCATTGCATAAAGCATTATTCTTGCGCTTTTGAAAATGACTAAATATTGACAAACGGTAATCGGAGTAGATTAACTATCTACGAGCTTATTTTTTTAAAGATTGTTTAGGTTTGGACTACAGTTATTATTATTTTTTTTTCGAGGGCTGAGGTTTGGACAACATTAATATCGTCAACTTATTTTTTAAAAATCGAATGCAAAATATGTAGACTCACTCACTCGATCAAAAAATACCACCGTTGTGGTCCATTCAGATTGTAAAATTTATTGTATTCATTTATGTCGATATTTTAATTATGGTAAATTGGAAGTCAAGTTTTCTATCGACGCTAATTCGATGTTTATTTTTACTTATTATTATTTTTCTTAAGAAACCTTTGGTTACCATTTCATTATATGAAACACTGTTCAAAACAAAAAAACAACAGGTTTACTATATTTAATAAGCATTCAATGTATATAATCTTATACATCTTTTAGAGCTATCTAGCTAAATCAGAAAATTGTTACGACAAATGAATCTGAATTTTTTTTTTTTTTTGGCATAAAAAAGAATCTGAAATTATCAGGCACAAGGAAACACTGTAACTTAATTAATTTTGTATAAAACTGAGGCAGGAAAAGTCCGAAACTAGACGATGCCTTCCCAGAATGTGACATCCCAGTTTCCAAGGAATGGCATCCTCTGCCGGTGCCCACCTCGAATCTGGACCGTTCAGATTAAATCAGATGGTTATGGGAGTCCCGTGAATAATATCAGATTGATAGGTCCGAAAAAAAATTAACCGTCCGATCACGATCGAACGGCTCGGATTAAGGGTTGGCACCCTGCCAACCAGAAAAGGTTGGCAGAGGATACGGACCCAGTTTCCAAGGCCCCATTTAACTTGGAACAGGACGCATCCGGTTGAAAGAAAACTGCTGAGCAACCAATCACTGCACCAAAATGGTAAACAATTCAACGGACACCGCGTGTATCCACACCGCTCAATCTCTCCTGTCGTATCGCCTTTTTGTCGATCCCACAAAAAAAGAGAAACGAAATCAGGAAAGAATCAGACAGATACAAATACAATATCCACTGGTAAGCGCAACAAAGCGCAACGCTCTTTCCTGTTCCTGTCTGAATCAAGCGGTACGGATACGTCACGATACGACTGACACGTGTACACACGAGGGGAAGGAAGGGAAGAAGGAACGATGCATGCAGTTAGCGCGCTCGTGGTGGCGAGGATGCTGACTGGGGCGGCGATCGGCGGCGGCGGAGGAGGTGGCGGAGGGATGGGGATGGGGATGGTGGTGGTGGCCACGGCGGAGGATATCCCATTCGGTTCCCTTTGGTGGCTTATCTACGCTGGGATTTCGTGCGTGCTTGTTCTCTTCGCTGGAATCATGTCGGGGCTTACGCTTGGGCTCATGTCGCTTGGTCTTGTTGAGTTGGAGATCCTTCAGCGTAGTGGTACCAATGAGGAGAAGGCTCAGGCAGGTGAAGATTACACTAACCGATTTTTCATCAATTTAGTGTGTGTTTATTGCTTTCAAAAAATTAATTTTTGAACGATTGCTGGATCGATTGCAATGTTTTTTGGATTGATTTATTGGGGAACTGAGATAATATTGATATAATCATATATTGATGATGTTGGTACAATGTCAGTTTTTGTTGATTTATGAGATCTAGAATGAAAAATAAACAAGAGTATAGGTACTTTTTTTACCATTCAAGTTATTGTATATGATTACTATGATCTGCCAGATTCCTGCTCATCTTTGTGATATGCTGATAATATTTACCGATATATAGATTATTAATCCAGATGCTATCTAAACAAGTTTTGGTTTTTCTTGATGTAAGGAGAAGGAAAGAGTACATATTTTTTTGTACTATGTAATAAATTAATTTGAAGGTTTTTCTGACAAATTTGAAATAATGGGCCAAAGTACTTAAATCTTGCTGAATAGGGACATCATCACATAAATATTGATTTTTATGCTTAGCTTTTTCATAACAGTTTGTTACAAAGTTTTTTAATTTTTGTAAGAATTCATTTTTCTCAAATAGATGATAGCTTGGCAATAATAGTCGAGATCTTTTTTGTTAGGAGGAAAAAAACGAAAGGAATTCAGTATGCGAAATGAAGCAGTTAAAACAATATAGATATTTTTTCCAGTATTCCATATAACTACAAAATTATTGGAGATACCTTTGTAGATGAAAATTTATTTCAGTTCCATCTTGTTTTCTTATTTTTATCAAGGTAATTTATTTTGGGATTCTTATTCTGAAATTTATGCTATGCTCTGTATTAAGAACATGAACTTTTCTTCAATTAATAAGAAGTCTTTCTAGAGGTCTTTTTAAACATTAATTAGAAGCCTTTCCATCTTTCTTATTTTTAGCTAATTAAAGGACAAATACAATTTTGATGATTTGTACCTAATTATTGCAATAAAACTTATTCATATCCGGCAAATCAACATTTCAGCTTTTTCATGATTAAAATAAGATGAATCACTGATAATCTTTCATATGTGTTTGCACAAGACATGTTTAGCTCAGCTTACTAAAAATTGCTAGAATACAGGACCTATGATGCGGTTGAATCGGTCCAAAAGGTATTGGAAAATCAGCACCTTCCTTCTATTTGCTTTTTCTTTATTGTTATCCCCTTTTGTAGTTGCCTAGGTTAGAGGTCAGACCAATTACTGCAATGCTTAGTCCTTCTGTAAAGCAAGCAAAATGTGTCAAAAGAGGTATTTTATACTTTCTAATTTTAGTTCAGAGCTTGCTACTGGAGTTTTTTGTTTCACTATTTTGTTTATCTTTCTCAGATACCGCCTTAAAGGAGAAGAAAGAGTTACTGACACATTCACAAAGGAAAAGGCCTTGAATTACAGAAGTTGATCCTTGAACCAGTTTACTCCTTTTAATTTACCCCTGAAATACAACAATAGCAGCCCAGTTATCGGACCTTGAATTGGTTAAGATGCATTAATGATTGTATTTAGCCATGTTGTGGTTTGCTTTTCAAAAGAACACTCCAAAGGATTTGGAACGGTACCAATAAGGTACCAATATATTTCAGTTTTTCTATTATTTATAGTTTGAAATTTTTTGTTCTGATGCTTCAGGAGAAACCAATTCCTAGGGTTAGACAAGAGGTGTGTACAGGGCCCGGGTACAGATTCACCACGGCATGCTGATCCACGATTACTAGCGGTACCAACTTCATAAAATATATTGCTAGAGTGTAAATCAGGATAGTTCAGTCTTCTTACAAATGTCTGTTGTTAAATTAGGTTTCTATTTTCATCTGATAATCCATGAAATAAAGGTTGGTTGTTCCCCAACGCTTATTTTGTATCTATTAATATTGCTCGAGTTCTAAAAATCATGTATGATAATCTCTGCAACAAAGTGACCATTCTATAATTGCTATATGGTTCAGTTACCAGTACTCCATGGGATCATCAAGGGAACTAAATCCCTGTGCTTATGCACCTATTGTGGGGGTAGAAAGGTTCCTTCTTCCCTCAGTTATCCTATAATATCTAGACTAGCGGATCAAATGAAAAAATATGCTAGGCTGAAAGGATTTATTGTACTGATTTTATTTTTCCTATTCCATGTATGATGTATCCCTGTAAGAGAACTAATTTGATTCTACTGCATATTGATCGCATCGATGGACAATCCGATTCTCATTTGAGTCGCCACAATGGACCAGACCATGTCTCAGGCTATGCTCTGCGAGTGCTCAGTGCCCAAGAAGCGCCACTTCTTTTGCAATTTCCTGGACTGGGTCTACACAGGTCGCGAGTTCTTCAACGCCGTGTGCCTGATCCTACCCAGTCTGGACCGGGAGAGGGGCACCTACGGACTCGGATGCCACTCTGGCGTAGTGCCTGGTAGATGCGCTGGGTCTAGCCAAGGAATCACCTGATGCTGTGAGATTGCTCAATTGGAGGAAGGCCGGGTCAAGAGTCGGTTAGGATGCCGACAATTTTGCTATGATAGCTGCTGCCTGATGCAGTGAGATTGCTCAATTGTGGGAAGGCCAGTTCATGGGAATGCCGGCAATTTCACTATGATTGCTGCTGAGGTGTGGGCCCTGCTTTTTCTCATTTAGTGTTTGATACTGCTGACATGTGGGATCACTTTTGCATTTTCTGTGTCTTTATTAATTGGTTTGGGGTCTAATAACTTTGGGAAGTTAGCAGATTTTTGGGTTAATTGTTGGTTCATGCCTAATTTTGGTCCCAAGTTGTTTTTGGGTTTGATTGACCTTTCATGCCAGAATAGGTTCAGCTCAGGCTGGATTGGGATTATTTGCATTTTCAAAGTTCTTGGTAGGTGAGGTTTGGCTCCAGTTAAATTAGGTCACGGGACTTCTTGATTTTCTAATATTAGACAGATCAGATGGTTTTTAGGTTGCACTAAAATGGCTAGGTTTGAAATATCTTTGCCGATGTAAACAGACTACTTGCATGGGCAATGCAATCTTTGAAACCATGAATTACAAAACCAAGCACACACATATGAAGATCTCTGAGTTGTATGGGACTAACTATAATATAGACGGGGTAGCACCTTATAAAACAAAGGCATCTGCATATTTATAACTTAATTGCTATTAAATTTTTGATGTTTTGACTAAATACCTTTTATTGTTGGCAGGAAATGGGGATAATTGAAAGCATATGACTATTGTGCAGAAGTTGATTATTGATCTTCATGGAAAAGATGGAGGTTGAGTTACCTTCTTGAAAGGGATTACCATAAGCTATCAAGCTATTAGCTTAGGAACTTGACATATGTGACCTTTGTTAATGTGTATTGGTAGGCTACATTTTTTATATCCTTACTGCGACTTTGATGGGGGTAGTGCATTGTTTTTGTTTGTTTTTTTTTGAAGAAAGAGGGAGGTCTTTGCCATCCAACTTTTTCTGAAATTAAAGGTGCATGCGGGGCTTGAACCCTTGACCTCTTGGAGGCCAGCTTAGTGCTCTTACCATTGAGCCACTAGGTCACATGCGATTGTTTTTGTTTGTTGTAAACATAATGTGGCATATTATTGATCAAATTCATTTTTCTGAAGTAAAATCAGATATATTTTTAAATTTCCATTGTTGCTTATCGTTTCTTTTGACTTATAATGAATATTCTTTTGTACAGTGTACTTTTTGGATATTAACTTGTTTGGGGTTTAACGTTTAGTTTATCAATTGTTGAAGAAATAAATTTATTGATGCATCTGTATTTTAATGCACAACAATTATTTTCATAAAAAAAATTTCTAATATAAAATATAAATGACATGCTATATTTTTAAAAAGTAAAACCCACGTTGTACTGCATTGCAAAAATTACATGGCAAGTTTATTTATGGCAAATATTTATGCCATATATATCATAATCTTTAATGATATACTTATTTATTGCAAATATTTATTTATGGAAAGTTAACTTATGGCTTAAAAAAAGTTGTGCGCATATAATCATAAAAACAATTGATATACTTATTATTGTTCTAATTATTGTTGTATTATGATATAATGTTTTAACTCATTTAGAAGTTCCTTTTGAGATTTTTGTTTTTTTTGGCAGAATATTTATGCCAAGTTTACTAATTTTGAACTAACTATTTTTTTTTAACTCATTTAGTAAGATATGCTTTTACTATTTAGAAGTTGAATAGAAACATTCAGAAAATAACTTACTTTCTATTATAACTACCCAATTATTTATAAGATACTGTAAAATGTAAAGAAAAAAATATTGTTGTTGCTTCTTAATTATGTTATTGTAAGCGCATTTGGACCAATTTATGTGACATCTTTTTATGGAAGAAATTTTATATCATAGAAATTTCCATAAATGGCATGCTATATTTTAAAGAATTGAAACCAACTTTGTACCGCATTGCAAAAGTTACATGGCAAGTTTATTTATGCCATATATATCAAAATATTTAATGATATACTTATTGGTTTGACGTTGATCCTAATATTTGTGCTGTTTTTTTTTTTTTTTTTTTTTTTGAATTTCGCTCTTGCATTTTGTCTGTATTAGATTGATGTGAGAATTGCTTAAGACAATCAGAGTCTTAAGCAATCAGAGCGCTCATCCTCACCCCTCACGTGCTCCCCTCCCCTCCCCTTCATCCTTAACCTCACCTTCACGGGCTCTTCGTGCAAGCGACTTAATTCCTCCCTCTCGCCCCTGTGCGCGACTTAAGCACGTGCCTCTCCTCTCTGCGTCCATCCCTCTTCCCTCTCCTCTCCGCGTCAGAGGGGGTGACGCGGGGTGAGGGTGCGCGGACAGAGGAGCGAACGCGTTTTCTGATTTCGGAAAGTAGAGATTAGCGAAATTTGCCAAAAATAGATTTGATTGCTTGATTGCCTTAGAGTTTGATTGCATTTATCAGCATTGTTTAGGGCCTTCAAAACTTAAAAGTCTATTTGCAAACTTGAGCAGTAACGCTCAAGCTCAACACACAGCACACAATATCAAGCAGTCAATGGTATTAAATCATAGTATCCGACATTCTATGTGCAAGCATTATAAATGTTGTGTTATTGGTTCCATTTTTTAATCGAGAGACATGTTCACAAAGTAGTCTTCTTTTTGTCTCATTTCATACATCATTTGACAAACTGCTTTCAATTTTGGTACTGTTGCTTTTGTGAAGCTCAATCCACCTACAAAGTCACATGCAAATAAGAACTTATTCTTTGGACTATATTTGTAAGTTGGAACCTGATGAAGTTCCTTCTCTTTTCTCAGAAGTTCCAACAAAGTCACCGAACCTCTTTTTTATTCCTATGTTTATTCATTCGGTCTGTATTAATGCTTTTTGAAAACTATTAGAAATGATTATCAGACTCGTTTTTTTATAAGCTTTAGATGGATGTTACTCGGCAGAACACACTAATTACAAAAGAAAGAAGTGATCCCCAAGGGGTCTTTGATCAAAAAAAAAAAAACAAAAAAAAAAAAGAAAGAAGTGATGACAAAATTTGACACGTGGAGAGGCACATTACAAGTTGAAACCTCCAAGATTTTTGGGACAAAAAAATGTCGTTTTCTGCCAATTACAATTATTTTTAACCAAAGAAGCAGGATTGTGCAAAAAAAAAATTTCTTTGTTTTTTTCTATCTCCTCGACAATATGCAATATGGACCATTGATTTTTTATGATATGATCAGATGAGTGATCTGGATTTAAAAACGAGTTAAAAGGTTTAAAACTTGAGACCGATATTAACTTTCGCTGGAGCGGAGCGGAGTCGTTCGATTTGCGCTGGTTTTTTGCATGCTGTTCGCGAGTTCGATTCCCTATCGAACATAATTATTTTTTTCCTTTCTTTTCCTGCGCTTACCCCTCCCCTCTCAAAGGAAGCATGGTCTTTAATTTCATTTTTGTCATTTTTGGTATTAACTGTCCTTGATTTATAACTGAAGAAAAATTAAGGTCATAAAATTTTGTTACATGGTGGAGACTTGAAGAAGAAGATGAGAAAGGGGAATGATCGGATGTGGCGAAGAAGAGTGTTGGCTTGTCTGTTGTCACTGTTCTGAAGAGAATGTGGGCTCTTGTGGCTGAGGATAGATGGGTTGTGTTTATTGGACTTGCTTCTCTTATTGGCACGGGCGGTAATTTTTCAATTTTTGTTAGTTATTATCTTCTAAATTTCCTTTATCCCAGCTTTGATGCTTTTCTTTTGTCTCATAATTGAACAGTTCAGGTTAATTGAGGGAAAATTGAGGAAATTTGGGTTGAATTGATGTTTATATGTGTGCAGAATTGTAGTGTGCCTCTGGTTTACTTGCACTTTGTGTCCACTGAGGGCTTAATAAGGTTTACTTTGGACCACAATAAAAATTTGAAATTAGGAACTTACCCGTGTATACCACCAGTTCAGTTTCACTTTTTGACAGAATAGTTATTCTTCTGCAGTTCTCTGAGATTTGCATACCACATTTTCTAGCGGCATCCATTTTTGCAGCACAGAATGGAGGGGCATTGTTTTATAATAATGCAAAATTGCTGGGTCTTCTTTGTTTGACACCAGGAATCTGTAGGTTGGTATCTCTCGGTTGTTTAGTTTATGTTTACAGAAGTCACTTCATTGATCATGGGTTTCACTATTAAGGAACCATTTGTACTCAACACAATTGAGATCTTAACCAGTCCTTTCTTTGATTAGGAACTCAGATCCTTTTTAAATAGAATATAAAGTAACAATCTTTCTAACCTACAGATTGAATGGATATAAATTTTAATATAACTTTTTATATAGAATCTCTGACTTGTTTGCTTTGTATACCTTTTGCAGTGGTTTAAGAGGTTGTTGTTTTGGTATTGCTAATAACATACTGGAAAATAGCATATTTTCTAAATTTTAGTTGACCATAGTTCTAAGGAGATTCTTGAAACCCTATAGGTCAGATGAACAAGAGAAACACTCTACAATACCCTCCTTTTTCAGGTAAATAATAGATTGTATGCAGAGGGCATTGAAAATTAATATGACTCACTTTGCTTTGAATATAAATAATCGGCAGATGGAAAGCCCTTCTGATGGCTCACAGCTTTAGTTTTCGAGTGATGTGAGGTACCTTGACTTTTTATCCTTCTTGATTTTTTCCTGTCAAAATTATGTCTTTTTCATCAAAGTTGAATAACTGCTACTAGCAATTTGATCAGGTTACGAACCTTTATGTAGCTGATTTCTAATATAGTTGCACTGCATTAGTTCTTATCTGTATTTATGTCAAATTGTAGCAGCTTCAGATGCAGAGAGCAGTATGAGAAAGGGAATCACCGAAGATGAGTCTTCTGATCGAAGAGGAAAAAGGTAAAAGAAAGATTAATATTCATTTTGACAAACATAAATATCTGCTTGTGTTTTCATTACTTCTAACTTATAAATAACTTCTCAATAAAAGGTAAAAAGAAAAGATAATTGCTGGGAATAAAATATTAACTTTTCTCTTAGTAACTTGCTTTAGAAAATACTGTTCTTTCTCTTTCACCGATAACCTGGTAGATTTGTTTTTGTATCAGTCCTTCCAAGTACCTGACCTGATTTCTCGCACAGAAGAAAAAAGAGCATGTACAATACCGATTCAATCAGCTTAATTGAGAAGTAATAGTTTTTTTCATTATTTTTTTTCCTTTTTCCGAGTTCCAATTGAGAAGTAATAGTTCGTCACCAAATCTACAAATATATATCTTCCAAGTAAAGTTCCTTTTTACTTGGTTGGTTTTGCACAATAAAATTTTAACTTGAGATATTCTCCTTCACAGAGGTTGGATAGGTGACTCTAGTTGTGTTTTTTGTGGGGCCAAGGAATCGGTAGATCATATTTTCTTGCATTGCCCTTATATTGCTAGTTTTTGGAATTTCTTTAATACAGTTAGAAGCGTTGGAGCTCCTTTGCAGTTCCATAATTTTTCTTCTGTTTGGCAGCAATGTCTTTCTCTCAGTCATGTAGATAAAAATAACACAATTATTCTTTTAGCTGCTGCAATTTGGTCAGTTTGGTTGGAGAGAAATAAAGTAATTTTTCAGGGTTTAGCAATTAAGACACCTATTTAAAACTTATACTACTATTTTGGCTCTTTATCATTTTTGGATAGGTGGGCCCGCTGCATTCGCCGAGCAGCTGAGGAATGCTCAAATCATAGTGGTTCCTGCAGATCATGCAGTTGGGCAAGCTCAGGCTGGCGCTCAAGTGGCACAAGTTTCAGCTGTGAATGTAGAGGCACAGGAACCAATTGAAGGCAACAATGTCAGAGCAGCTAGCACTAATGAAGATGATGAAGATCTCTTAAGGGATTAGGCTGTTTTTTATCTTCTTTATTGTGTTAGTTTCTGTGCTGTTTAGACTGCTCTTGTGGCACTTTTATTTTGGTTTCTGGCTTTTTCATCAAACTGGGTGACGTTGGTCAGTTTGAAGATACTGGTTTGTAATAACTTTTGTTTCTAATAATTTCTCTAGGACTCCCTTCTTGGGAGTCTGTTTGTTCAAAAAATATATATATATATCTTCAAAGCAAAGAAAGGAAGAAAAGGGGATAAAAGAGCTCCATTCAACCACTGGAGGCTGCCTATATAAACCATCAAGATAACTAAATAATGTTTATTTTTTTCATTGGTTTCAGGGATTGATTTATTGTGAGAAGCCAGGGAAAAGAGCCGGGAGAATAAGAATCATGCAGCATCTTGGTTTAATTGCTCCTGTGGGATCCTCTTTTTCTCTTCCATGCGTTAGATATGATGCAGTCTAATCCTGTTACTTTCATATACCATTTTTTCCTTGTTTATGTAATTTGTATCTTTTGAGGGTAACAATTAGTGAGCTTAAAAGAAAATGCCAGAGTTGCAAGGTATATCTACAAGATGAATCTCTTTTTAATTTCATCTTCTTTTGATTGTCGGATATGGAGCTGAAAATAGTCCAATATTGGATTGTCTATACTCATGGGTTACAAGTTCAGGAATTTAAAGGTATATCTTGTTTACATCTTGTTCGCGGGCATCACTTTTGAGTTCAAATCAAAGCTTGATCTTTTTTAATTTGTCCTTTAACTTTCTATGAATGTTTTAGAAGTCTTAATCTTATAATTTATTTCAGAAATGAACTGCTGAATGTGTTAGAAGTCCTTTTAACATGTTAGTTTGTCCTTTGTTTTAAGCAAAAGAAATTGACTGCTGAAATGAGGGAGAGAAAATAATTGATACACTTCCTAGGAAACAAAATCGGAATAAGGTGAGGGAAAGAAATCAGGAAGAAAATAAATGAGAATGATTTGGCAGCTGAATACGTTTCAAATGTTTACCATCATTATTTTTTTTTATCCAAATTTACCTTCATTACTAATTTTAATAATGTTATTATTATTGTTCCAACCAATCATAGCTAGAGAGAGAAAGACAATACATTAATAATTAAACCAGAAGGGAACTCTTCGTATAGCAAAAATGGGAGAGACGCAACACGCAAGAGTAGCAAAAATGATTTGGCTGTAGCTCATGTACCTTAATTTATTCGGTCAATTAAAATCTAAGTAAGAAGAAAAGGCATTAGCTGGAAGTCTGGAAATGAAAAATTTGAAGTCCATTAGGGAGGCAATCATTAATGATATATGTTCCAGCTTACTCAAATTAAATTCGGCTCGAGAAAGATAAGATACGGAAACCATGCACCTAAATATAAGGAACGCATCTACGCATTTGGTTTTGATTATTTGTATGGAAACGATCATTTAAGAGGAGAGGGAGAATGGAAACGAGTACAGTGGGAGTTTGAATTTTACAAGATGACTAACTATTGGTAATGTGCTCTTAAATTTTATCTCATATGCTTCCTTTTAAAGCAAAGAACAATTGGTAATTTAGGGAGAATATCAAGGATTGAATTTCGAGAGTAAATGTGCCGGGAAATTTCTTCTTTTATTCGGCCAATGGCAAATAATTAAGGTGTAGAAAAATGTCAACAAGAAAGGTCCGTGGGATCCAAGCCTAACAAAATCTGTAATTAAATCAAATAGCTACATTATGGTGACAGGAGATCGAAAAAGATTCGGACGCATTTTATTTTCAATCGTATATACCACACAAGGAAGTATAGTTAGCAATATATACATAATAATAAAAAGAAAGAATCCTTTATGATCCGAAAATAATAAAATTTATAGGATAAAAGGTGCATGTTTGCCAGGAATTTTCTTCTTCATTCGGCCAATGGCAAATAACGAATGAAATATCAACAAGAAATGCGCGCTTATGTTATCTTGTATGAAGGAAACCAAATTTCTTATATGACAAGGACACTATTATGCTCCATGAAACAAATATAAATAAAAATTTTGAATATGATATTGAAAATTAATAACAATTTTTATGATAAATTTACTTGGGGCAAGCTCACAAATTTCAATTTTTTAATTTGAGACAATTGGAGAGCGTATAGAATGTTTTAATGGAAAATTGAAATGTACTGGAATTTGGAAATCAATCAAGTTTGCATATCAAAATTATACTTGTGTTTACTTTATTTGCTTCACTGCATTTAACAAGAAGGGCGCCTATACATTTTGAGTCACAGATCTGTACACATGATACATTATAAAAATGTAGAGCTAAAATGGAAAGATATCAGCCTAATTACTGGATTGATGAGGGACAAAATTAATATATGTATATATATCCACACACCAGTATAACAAGAAATTCGCCCGTCAATATAATTTTGTTCATGCTCTTTATATACATTATAATTATAATTGTATATTAAATATTAATACGTTATACTATATAACAAGATAAATCTGATACTATCAACAAATATAACTAAAATATAACTGTAAAAAATAATAAAAACTTTCTTATAATGTGACTCTCCTCAAAATTTGCCCACACAATGTGTGTCCCGTGTCATTTTTATCGAGCACATTCGTGTTTTTCATTTTAATTTATTTATTAATTTTTACAAATCATATATTTGTCTTAAGTATGATCATTGTTCATTACAATAGTGAAGCAAGAATGATTAAAGAATTATTTCATGTTGTATTATTTTTTTTAAAATGTTTGAGATGATATACTTTTATTATGTGAAACTTTTTTTGAGAAACATATTTATTTAGTTGTTCACATGTCTACTTTTATTAATTCCAAAATTGACCTTAAATATTGAAAATGGACAACATATACATGTCAAATAATATTTTCACATATTAAAGGTCGCCCACACATTGGTGGGCTACTGCTAGTAATGGTTAAATAAGTAAGCGAATATCTTACTAATTTATTTGGTTGCTTAGTTTGACAATTATTTTTTAATCAGCCTCTTCCCGACAAGCACACATTCATATTGTAAAATGTTATTATAGTTCAATTTAATAATGTGTTGGTTCGCAAGCAACAATTGTTAATATTGTAGGCAAATTGAGAGAAATACAAAAAAGCAAGAAAAGGGGCATGATTAACAAACGAAAATCATGGCCACCTTAATGAGTTCTTTGTATCTTGTAAAATGTTCGGAGGAGAGAAGTACTTTTCGAATTTTCAAGCAGTGCAAAATGTACGAGTAGTTTTTATGTCCGTGTGATTTTTCAATCGGTGCCAAATGTATGAGTTGTCTTTATGTTTGTGTGATTTTTCTATTAGTGCAAAATGTATGAGTTGTCTTATTGTTCATGTAATTTTTCAAGCAGTGCAAAATGTATGAGCTGTCTTTATGTTTGCGATTCTTTCAGCAATATAATTGATTATAATTCGATATGAATGAACCAATTTGACAACTAACACTAAATAAACAAAAGAAATAAATAGTTCGTGTTTGGATTACAATTTTTCTCTAAAGTCTAAGTTAATATATTTTCTCTCACCATATCTCTTATGACGTATTATTTCTTTAATGGATATCAATGAAATCAACTACTTTGAACAATGTTGTTAAGATATTAGAGTCTATCAAATGGAGTTTGCTAGTTGTTCTTAAGTATTGTTTTGCTAAACTTCCATCGACTCCTATTTATTATTTCATTCACACAAGATTTAAAATCAAATAACAAGAGAGAAGTGACGCTATCTTTGAAGAGAAGAAAATAGAGAAAGAACATAGCTTTGGAGAAGAAAATATAAGAGAAAATGTTTGATATTAATTTGTTCAGAGCGGAGAAGGATTCGATCCAGAAATCGTGCGTGAGTCCCAGCGGCGACGCTTCACGAGCGTTGAGATTGTAGATGAAATCATCAATCTCGACAAGGAATGACGCAAACATATGTCTGTCGTTGTTTGAATCATTTACAATTTAATTTTCAAAAAAACACTAGGACACGTCAGTGCTGACCTTATTGACCCGTAAATGCACCAATTAAATAATTCCAAATTGGACAAGTGAGCGTGTCATTGTCAACAAAGAAACACGTCATCCGAAACCAAAAAACCATCGAATAACAAACTTTGTCCCAAAGAATTATGACAAATCCAAACATGAGCCCAACTCTTCCTTAATTGATCAAATTAGTCTCTTTCTATCCTCTGTAACATACATAGAATAGGATGTTATACGGCGTAGTGCGCTAACATGAATATGCAGTTATGCACAATTTTTATTTTTTTTCACATACACGAGGTATAGATTTGTTTATATTAACACTAGCATAAGATGCCCTCATACGTGGACAAATAAATAAACAAAATAATGTTAGACAATAAAAATATATTGCTTAATTTACCAGTGATACAAATAGATGTGTTATTTAATTCGTTTCAATATTAGATGGAAAACCAAATAATAATATTGCTTCGTCTCGCGATTTACATCCAACCACAGATCAAATCGATCGAATAGTAAAAACACATGTTTACACGCTAGACCTAGCGTGTAACACCTGTTCGCATGCGTGCATTTATAAGTAGTACAGAGATAGAGATAACATTAACCTTATTGAGTAACTATGATTATTAAAAAAAATTAATTACTAATATAATCAATAAAATTAATAATCAATAAAATAGTGAAACTATAAATATGTTATACAGTTTTGATATAACAATAATTAAAAAATTGTATACCGTCGTGCGATTTAAAAATAAACATTTTTTATTTATCCACACTAAAGAAACAAGTAAGCGGTTGTTAGTCAGAGATTGCCCCATGGTTTACGCCATAGAGTATCTTGGTTTGAGAAACCCTAGCCAGAATCTACATTGTCTCAACACGACGTAATCATGGCATAATCAACCTTCGCTACTATTTATTATTAGGGAAATTCTAATGTGGACAAAAAAAAATACTGACAAGTCTATCAAATCTGATGGTTGATCTTCAGCATGCGTTTGTATATATTAGTGCTGGTTGCATAAATGGCAATTTAATTATCTTCTAAAATCATTTAAGATCCTTTGTTGTTGCCAAATATATATATATATTCAATTCGAATAATGAATCGCACATTTATGTTATCATCATTTTATTTCTTTTTTTATACGGAAAGTATCTTTTTAAATTTTTTACTACTTGGCATGCATAGTATGAAATCACGGAAATTCCGATATTTTGTAAGTGGCAAATTTGTCCTTTGCTCTCCCAACCCTATTTGGAAACACTTCAATTGGTTCCACAGCTCATTAAATGCCAGAGCAAGCCCCAGACAATCTCATATATTTTTAATTATTAGTTTCCATTTCACATACAGAAAAAAATATATAAGATATTACTCCCTTCCTTTTTTTTTTTTTATTGTTTCTTTACATAATTATTAGAGGAGAGACGATGGCGGAAATTAAATGGAGAAGTTTATCAATATAATTATAAATTTATAATACTTGTACTAATAATTATATTATGAATAATTATAATAAGTAATAGAGAATAATAATGACGACTATATTTATAATGCATATAATAATCCTAATATAATTATAATAAAAAATCATCATTATTTATAACTAAAATGATAGTAATTCTAATAATATTTGCAATAATAATAAAAATTCTGAAAATTTGTAACGTGCATAATTTTCTGTAATTTTGAAAAAAGTTGAACAGACTCAATCCCTTAAAAAGATTTCATCTAATCTAAAATTGTAGATAAATGAATATATGAGTGTTATTTATGTATGAACATTATAACAAGAATGTATAAAAAAAAGAAAGTGCAATTATTATAAAAAGCTCAATTCATATCGTTAATAAAAAAAATTCTTATTTTTTCCTGGTAGCTAAGAAATTGACTTAAGAATTATTTTTGTTATGTTTAAGAGATGATTCAATTAGGTAAGTTTTACGTGATATAATTGCTGGGGAGAAAATGACAAAGATTAATTGCAGATTATTGCTTTATTTTGGAGGGGCATATTTGTCAAAAAATATTAAATGGAATGTTCCAAGATTCACTTGGCGAGCCAAAGCACCTCCCGACAAACAGACGAGAGCTTCGGAAGAGAGAAAGAAGAGAGCTTTGGAAGAGAAAAAAACCGAGAAAGAACGGAGCAAAACCGAGAAAGAAGAGAGCTTTGGAAGAGAAATTAGAAGAGAAAATGTTGGATATTAATTTGTTCAGAAAGGATCCAGAAATGGTGCGCGAGTCCCAGCGGCGGCGCTTCGCGAGCGTCGAGATTGTAGATGAAATCATCAATCTCGACGAGGAATGGCGCAAAGGTATGTCTATCATTGTTTGAATCGTTTACAATTTGATTTGGTTGCTGTGTTTTGGTCTCTAAAACCCTGAGATTTCATTGTTGGATTTGATTGGGTTTTAGAAGGAAAAAGGTTACTGAGGGGCTTAAGATCTGAACATATGATGGCTAATTAATGTTTGATTTGAATCTAAAATTACTTGAGACATGAATTTGAGTTAATTTGAATCAATGTTAATGTTTAAATTATTTACTAGTGCAGTGAAACTGAGTTATTACTTTTCACAAGGTATACTGTTGTCTTTTTTATTTACATCTGTAGACTGTTGTTTTAATTTCAGGCCAGTTCAAGCTGGAGAGTCTGAGGAATGTTTTCAACGAGATAAACAGAGAGGTTGGCCGGCTTAAATCGGTAAACCACCCTTCATAGCCTGTATTTTGCTCTTTTCAATTTCTTGCACAGTGGATATTGTGAAATTGTGTGCATTTTGACATTGAGGAAACCAACTCGAAATAGTTAGTACTCTTTTATAATTCCATGTCGGCATAAAAAATAGTGGGCGCACAAAAGCTCAAGAGGAAAGAAATGGTAATTGATTTTGTATACTGGGTGGCGCTCCCACCTCTTTTTTCAAAAAAATAATAATAATAAATTAGAGAAATGCAGACACATTGGTCATACCTGAAGGCACTTGGAACCTGCGTTTAGGTGCTGAGAATGTATGTTTCTATCTTTGGTAGTCACAATTACCAAAGTTATATTTGTTAGATCAGCTCTTATATGCTTACTGTTGCTTTTCCATCTTTTTCTGTAGTTGAAGATGGATGCAACCGAGGCGATAAACAGAGCTAACAAGAACAAGAAGCAAACAGCAGAGAAGGAAGAGGAGGTGCAAGCAGCCAAGGCAGCCCTTGATGCCAAGCTGGATACAATTGGCAACCTTATCCATGACTCGGTCCCAATCAGCAAAGACGAGGTTTATTTTTTTATTTAATAAATAACTCGCAAAGTACTGTTTTTTTATTCAAAGAAGAAATTCTCAAGTAGTAGTGCCAAAATTGGCCTTCTGAACATAAATTGGTGACGTACCAGTTAGTAAGCTCAAGCGTCTCAGAAATTTATGGCATATACATTTACCGCTTTGGACAGATTGATGGGTACTGAGTTTTTTAATTGCTATTTCTGCAAGACAGTCTGATTGACACCTGTCACATTCTGTAGAACTTTTTAAAGACTAGTTGTTTTAAACCCAAGAACAAAGACAAATGCACGAACTAAAGTAAAGGTCTAAACTAAAAAAAGACTGCAGCAGAAGAGGAACATAGAGAACAAAAAATGAATTTTGAAATGGACAGGTTATTACTAAGAAAAGATTCTTGCCGGCTTTGTCTATATCAGTTCTATTATGGTATGAATAAATTAGTACTTTTTAGACAAATGAACAAACTAAAGTAAAGGTTAAAGTAAAAAATTCTGCAGCAGAAGAGGAACATGGAGAACAAAAAATGAATTTTGAAATGGTCATGTTATTACTAAGAGAAGATTGTTGCCGGCTTTGTCTATATCAGTTCTATTATGGTATGAATAAATTAGTATTTTTTAGAGCGGATCAAATGAACAACTAGAAGTTAGTGGTTGTTAATTGATATTTTTAGAGATAATTTTAAAGCTTTGCTGCTTGCATGGCATATGTAGGAGAACAATGCTGTGATAAGAACAGTGGGAGAGAGAAGGATGGAGGATAATTTGAAGAACCACGCTGATCTCGTTGAAATGCTTGACATTCTTAATTTGGAGAAAGGTTTGTTTTTTGTTACCAGAATTTAAATGTATTTCCTGATGGCCGTCTGTTTGTAAATACAAAGTTTGATTATGTTGTTAGTTCAACTATTTGGCCATTTGGTCCTGTCAGCAATAAGTGTCCAGCCTTACATTAGTCCTTGCACCTAGTTATTTTGCTCTCCAAAAAGAACGATTTGTGTAATTTAAAATTATATGATCTTTGTAGGTGCTGATGTGGCTGGCGGCAGAGGATATTATCTGAAGGGCTGCGGAGTTCTCTTGAATCAAGCACTCATAAACTATGGGTTTTCCTTTTTAATGGCAAGGGGTTACG
Organism: Rhynchospora tenuis; assembly: GCA_027725995.1. Classification (NCBI taxonomy): domain Eukaryota; kingdom Viridiplantae; phylum Streptophyta; class Magnoliopsida; order Poales; family Cyperaceae; genus Rhynchospora; species Rhynchospora tenuis. The sequence goes on along the minus strand of CM050889.1, from coordinate 65,958,093 downwards.
ATCTCATGCAAACCCCATTTTTCATGAGAAAAGATGTCATGGGAAAGTGTGCCCAGCTTGCTCAATTTGACGAGGAACTATACAAGGTAATGTTCTTTTACTGTATGGACATTCATTAATTTTTATTTACTCCAGTTGAGCATATTATTCGTTTATTTTATTTTATTGTTTATTTATTTTTTTGAGAAAGTGAGCAATGCTCACCAGTTTTTCATTGAACACTAAGGCGTCTTTACAAACCTTTACCAAAAAGTTTTCCTAAGTCAGTACATGTACAAATTGAATGCTACCATTATCAGTTTCGACAGTATGGCCAGATCAATAGATTCACAAAAATACATAAAAAAGCATGCTGAAAATGCAACTAAAATTAAAAAAACAACAGAAGCCAGTAATTTCAAGCAAACCTTTACCAAAAAGTTTAGCTAAATCAGTCCATGTACAAATTAAATGCTACCAGTATCAGTTTTGACAGTATGACCAGATCAGTAGACTCACAAAAGTACATAAAAAAGCATGCTGAAAATGCAACTAAAGTTAAAAAAAAAAAAAACACCAGAAGCCAGTAATTCCAAGCAAAAAATCTTCCTTGTCCCTTGTCCAGACCCAGGAGTGGGGTCCTCCAGGTCCTCTTCCTTGAGAATGTTACAATTCTTTATTTTTGACAGGTAACAGGTGAAGGTGATGACAAGTATTTAATCGCTACAGCTGAACAACCTTTATGTGCATATCATTTTGGCGATCGTATCTATCCTGCTGACGTTCCAATAAGGTAATAATACTTTGTGATGCGTTTTCATGTTTAAAATTTTAAATTTGAAGTCCAATATTGTACGCATCTATTTATAATGCATTTAAATATATGATGCAATGCAATTTGGTCTATATTTTATCGTTCATCAAGTGATTTGAATTTTCAACAGCTTGAAATTAATGATCCATGATACCTCGTCAAATAGTACTCAAATTGCTCTAAATTTGATTGTTAGGCCGTCTACATGTCCAATAATATACCTATAAAAGATCATTGTCAAGATTGTCAAGGGATGGTTTCCCTTTATAATATTTGATTCTTATATCATATCGGCAGTTAACTTTTGGTCCTTATACCCTACATATTAGTGTCCCTATCTCTATGAAACTGTAAATTTTTGCTGAGAAGAAATATTATAAATATTGCGAAGTTGGTGATTTAAAGGGTTGAGTACAAGTACATGACATTTTACCACATTCCTGTTAATAGCAAAGACACTCTATTTGGGTAATGAAAATAAAAGAATAAGACACTGAAGTTTGGAATGGATAATAGTTTTTGGTGTTTTTTAAACTGGAACTTGGTTATTTTTTATGATGTTCAAAATAGGTATGCAGGCTACTCAACTTGCTTCAGGAAAGAAGTTGGGTCACACGGGAGGGACACACTAGGCATATTCAGAGTGCACCAGTTTGAAAAGGTGGAGCAATTCTGCATCACCAGCCCAGATAATAACGAGTCCTGGAAGATGCACGAGGAAATGCTGAAGAACTCTGAGGATTTTTACCAGAGTGTAAGTATTGTAGTATAGGATTCCATTACCATACTGATATGCTTTCTCTAGTATTGTTCGTTGTCTATAAGTTTGTAGAAATATAATGGACTATTTGTCTGTTTATGGTTGTCTCTTGGCTTTTACATTTTAAATAACCCCCCCCCCCCCCCTCCCCTCTCAAGATGAAATTGGTTTTGTACTTCTATTACTTCTTTATTTGTTGGTTCAGCTTGCTGTGAATCACACAATTATTTTGAAATTGCAGCTGAAACTACCATATCAAGTTGTTGCAATCGTGTCAGCTGCTCTGAACGATGCTGCAGCAAAGAAGTATGATCTGGAAGCATGGTTTCCGGCTTCAAAGACGTACAGAGAGCTTGTCTCTTGCTCAAACTGTACAGACTACCAGGCTCGGAAATTAAGGATTGGCTATGGCCATAAGAAGGCAAGCTTTCGTTCCCTCTTGTCTTTTATATATTTTTTTAACCTCGAAGGTGAACATTGGCTAAACTAATAGTTCATGCTACTCTTATGGAGACTCAGTTGTGGATAGAAGTATATATGGGTACATGATGTATCTATTGTTGTGGAATTTATCCTCGTATGGAAATGCAAGACTCCACAAACTTGTGTTCTAGGGTCATTTTTTATTACTAGTAACTTGTGCCTGTAAAAGGACTAATTGAAGAACAACTGACTAAAGCATCCTTCTCAATTGTCACTATTACTGTGGTGTTTTAGTAGTTACATTTTGAAATTGGTACAGAATGACAAGCAACCAAAGCAGTTTGTGCACATGCTGAACTCAACCTTGACGGCGACAGAGAGAACTATATGCTGTATTCTGGAAACTTATCAGAAGGAAGACGGTGTTGAGGTGCCAGAAGTGTTGCGTCCTTACATGGGTGGTGTTGACTTCCTTCCTTTCAAAAAGATGCCAGCTCCAGAAGTCAAACCACGTTCCAAGAAGTCAAACAAATCCAAGGTAATTGTTAGAATAGTTCCCTTTTTTCAATCCCTCTAGTTGCGTGGATCAACAGTGAGGCTAACTCAGTGTGCTATCAATTGTCAGGGTAACAAGATGCAACATAGTGGTAGTTCATGTACACATTGATTGTACTTTGTTGTCTGGTTAAACTAGGAATGCCCATGATATAAGCAGGAATTATCCCAAATAATTGTATAGAACCTTCGCATTTTTGCTAGTTTTCAATTTTCTGCTGTTGGAATAAAATTTTGGTCTATTTTTAATAATATAATTTTCTTTGTTTTTCAGGGAAATCAATAGAAATTATTTTTGTGGGATTGAATGTTGTGAAGATGGAATTATGGCGTCTTCAATTCATGAGAATATTCTTGCTGGAGATTATTGGAAGTGTGGTGAATAAGAATAAAATAGCTTGTTCAAGAACAAGGGTGGCGAATAATGAATGGTGAAGAAATTGTTTATTCATGAATTTAGGATGTTGTTTGGGATGTTAGTTAAGAATAAGAACGAGAAAATAATATAAAATAATGTTTTGTTGTTGGATGGTTAGCTTATTCCAATGTAGTTCCAACATTTTGTTGAAACAAGAACAAAGGCCATTGGCCCCCTTAGAATAAGAAGTTATTCCAAGGGTTCCAAATATTAACATATATGAAATGAAATGTTAAGTGGTTTCGTTTGAATGAAAACATTTAAGTTTATCTATCTTCGAACCTAATGTAAGGAGTAATTATCTGCTTCTCCAGTTTTTTTTTTTTAAAAAAATATTTTAATACATGATGACGTGGATATTAATCATCAAATAATGACATGGAAACAAATTTTGGTTACAACTGGACAAAGTCAAGCAGCTGCTATCAGATTTTACAGTGTCTTGTATTGATCATAAACTTAAAGAGTCGTGGCATCATACAACTGAAATTAAGCTTGAAAAATACTATATAAAAAAGATATTAACAAAGCAAAACACTTGTAATGAGATCAAATCAAATGAGGTAGATAAAAATGTGCACAAAATCCACTTAGTCATTTTTGTAATATCAATTAGCAAACAATATTAGCGATAAACAAGCTGATCACAGATGCACAACATAGAAGCTCCAGTAATCATAAACGAATGATATCAAATTCACAACATACAAGCTTAGTTCATTTGAAGTTAAGAACTTACATAATAGTTCAAATCTGCTAGACACGCATTACTAATAGATGAATCAAAATGACACATTGAGATTTCAAATATGCCAAAAATAAATCAAATCTGCCAAACATAACTTTGTTCAAATCTGCCACACACTGTGATTTACAAGTCAATATGTGATTATAAAAAGAGGGCAGATGTCATTCACATGAGGTTTACTAGTAAATTGCTTCATTTCATGCAAATTAGAAAGTAAAGGACATATTGAAATTTACATCTGAACCTTTATTTCAGGTTCAAGTATGGTATGGTAGAAGTACTTGTGCCGTGTCACATCAGTACAAGTACTTGTGCTATTTTGGGTTCAAGTAGTTGTGCTAGTAAATTAAAAAAGTTATGCACATATAGATCATATTACAAAATTCATATCTACCAGTGAATTGTGCTAATCCTGGTATGGTTTAAGCATATCACTAGTCAGTAAATTGTGGCAATTCATGCAAATTTACAAACAAGCTCCCATGGTACTACAGATTAGCAAAATAAGGACGGACCAAAATTTCCCTAATTAGAAACAACATTCAGGTGGTTCAAGCTCCAGTGTTCAAAATTACGAACATGATGAAGTTTAGAAACAACATTTATGCAGTAGATCTAAGTTTGGCTTGGATTCCCCCTAACTTGTACTCCCAGAGCAAATCGAATCCTGCCCGCAACATTCCTTTTATTTCCATTCCTTAGCCAGTTAGCCTCCAACCCGTATCCAGGATATAATGCGTTTCCTAATGTGTAGCAAATCCGTTACCAAAAAATAATTTCTCCGGGAGCCATCCACGCAGGATCAAGATATGGCAATTAATTTTCAGGATCTAAGAAGATACAATCTCAATGTATATTTTATCATTTTATTTATATTATTAATATCTATTATATTATACAAGAAAATTAGAGGGAAAAGACTACTATTGGAATTAAAGGGAGAAAAAATTAAAGAGATGAATGGAAATTTAATTTAATTTAATATATTTTTCATTTTTTATTAGAAAAAATTAGAAAGAAACTATTTATAGAAGGAGTGGGTCTTTGAAGTAATAATAATATTTGCCAGAAAAATCCTTCACAAATAAATAAAGCTGAATGGAAATTTGTGGCAAAAAAAAAAAAAAAAAAACGGGCCCATAGAGTTACCCCAATTTAAAACATGACATGAATATTAAAGAATAAAAAATTTAAAGCATTTATTAAACTAAAACTCATTAATGCGCATTCTAAAATATTCCTAAAAATTAGTATCAAAACCGTCATACCGTGCTAAGAATCTTGAAGAGCTGAAATATGGCAAAGGCTTTAAAAGGAAATATTTAAAACGTTTAATGCTCATTAATATGTTGACTCGTATCAAAAAAAATTGGCGCCATGTATATATTTTTAGATGCTGTTGCCTGCGGCTCATAGGCGAAGGCTTTAAATGGAAAGAAGGAAAACGTTATCAAACATTATTATTTTATGGTATGCTATCAGAAAAAATAAGACCGTTGATTATGGTATGCTATCAGACCTTTTATGGTATGCTATCGGACATTTTATGGTATGCTATCAGAAAAAAAAATAAGACCATAATTTAACGGTAAAAAAAACATACTCACCTATAATACTATATATACCGATTGTAAAATGGTATATATGTCTTTCAATTTATTTAAAAATTGAAATTGAAAATTTAAAAAAGAAAAAAGAAAAAAGAAAGATGGAACATAATCCATCCGATTTTCGCGACTGGGCTTTTCTTCCCAGAGATATGGTGGAGTTGATCTCAGAAAAAGCGAGATCTGTGGCCGATTTCGTCCGATTTCGGGCCGTTTGCAGTCATTGGCGTCAATTTTCTACAGAGAAGCCCCGCCACCTACCTTCCCAATTACCGTGGGTACTGCTTCCTCTTCGACCCGACAAAGAGGTCTACGACTTCTACGACTTCTGGGAATCAAAGACCCGCGAGATTAAGCTCCCAGAGACCACCATTGACATGACCTGTTGTGCATCCGACCGTGGCTGGCTTCTGCTCGTGGGGAGCGAAGGTCGAGACGTGTTTTTACTCAACCCGTTGACGAATGCCCGTATCGGGCTTCCTCCAATTGGAATCCGGCCGGATCTCTTTGGCAACCCGCCGACACTTTCCCCTTCCCCTAGCGAGTTTCCTATTGGAACCCAGCCAATGATCGATCTCGGACGTTTGGAAGGTCAAGCCAATTTTCGCTTTTATGATCATGCCTGGTATCGCCGCGGTTTGGGCACTTTTTCAATCGGAAAGGTAATAATTTCTTCTGATCCAGCAGAGGACCCGAACTGCCGCATATCTGTCTTTCCAACGCACTTTGAAAAATCTCGGGGGTTTCTAACTTGTCAGTTTGGGGACCCAGACTGGAGGGAGATTACGAGCAGTGAGATCATTTTTCATGACGCGACATATTTTAATGGCCTATTTTACCTTATTCGTCGGGGATCCATTGTTGTTCTTGACTTGAGCGATATGAGGGCTTCAGAATTCTTGGATTCAGCTTTAACTGCTTACAGCGTGTTCGTTGAAGATAAATCAGGAGTTTATGTTGCAGTTTTAGACATGGATGTGAATGGGGATAAAGATTGGGATTGGGATGGAGATTTTTATCGAGATGGGGATGCGGATATGGATTTCTATTGGGATGGGAACGGAAATAAATCTGAGGATGATGATCAAGAAAAGGAAGATGATGATAGAGCAGGAGATGAGGACAAAGCACGCAACATGCCAAAATTTGTGCTCTATCAGTTTCAAGAGGAGCCGTACAAGCTAGTACAGGTTGATACTAAAAACACTGTTCTTTTTTCCGGCACTGACACCTCCCCCTACCTTGCTATCTGCTCTGACGATTGGGAATCAGTTGATGGCGACTCTTTATACATGGTGTGGTCTACCTGTACTAGGGATGAACCGTATTTTCACAGATTAATGACCAAGTTTGATAATCAGTCAGAAGGTTACGAGACTGAGGTCCTGGTGGAGAGTCACGTTAGCCCTGCATCAATAAATCAGCTAAATCAGACTGCACCCATGTGGTTTCAGCCTAATTTGTAGTAGCTATTTAATTTCCTACATTTAATCAATTCGTTTTTATGAATTGTAGAATGATCGTGTCAGGATTTATGTAAGCAATTGTGTGAGTTTTAATTAAAAGCTTTATATTGAAACACCATAATTTGAAATCATTTTTGTACCACTTTCCGAGTCTTTTTTTCATCTCAGTTCTTAATTCTAGGTGTCCACTAGATGGCCTTAAGTATTTTATTATTTTTTTTTTCAATACCTTTTGGCTGATGACATTTATGCCCATCAGCTCTCTCGTCTGTAAACATTAAAAGAAACTTAAAATATAAAAAAAAATCCGTATAATACAAATCTATGCTATCGTCATTAGTAAACAAAAAGTTCATAAATTTTATTTTGAAAAGGAAACGTACAAATTAATTAAAATATCTATGGTCAAGAAAAGCTTAATATCGTTTTGTGCTAAGTGTCCAAAGCTTAAATCCTGCAATATATTGGTGATGACACTGATGAGTATATAAGGCAGCTCACACATTGAGTGTACTCATAAATTTTTACTGAATGTGACAACATAAAACACATGAAGTTGGATGATAAAACTTTTACACCTAATTACATGGATGGTTAAGCTGAAAAATAAAATATACATTATCTGTGCTTTAGTATTCAGTATTCAATTTAAATATTTTAGTATTCATGCTACTCTAAATAATTTAATTTTTTATTCGTTTTATAAAATATTTGGTTTAAAATTCTTAGAATTCAGCTAGTGTATTCTATTGTTTATTTTAATATTCGATAATGTAAATAAATCTTTTAGTATTTAATGTGTATATATCATTGTTCACTTTAAATGTCTCTGTTCGAACTCAACGAGATTTTTTGTCTAAAACATTAGCGTCGAGTAGTGTATTTTCTCGTTGACGTTTCTTTTGATTAATTTATTGCATATTTCCAATTACTAATGCCCCATTATTGTTTTCTTATAACTGATGGTATTTATTACGCTCGAATGTTTTCTTTGTTTATACTTCCCGTGACCGGAGGCTCATCTGCCGCTGCTTCAAACATTAGAATGCCGTCCAAGAAGCACCCCGGACAATCAAGACCGTTGGTGTCCAGGATATGCGGTTTATCTTATTCCTCTGGGCTGGATCATTTTTTGTATTTATGTTTGTTTATTTTAATAGGTAAATGACTCGTAGAGTCGTAGGCATGTGGGCTGGTTAGGCCTTTGTTGGGATGAAACAAAAATGTCCATCATTAATTGTAGATGAGGAGAGATCTCCATTTTCTTTTGAAACTGGAAATTGTAGGTGCATATCCATGTTCGGCTTTTGACCAGATCGTTGACAAGCTGACCCAGACAGCTTTACTATTTTATAAATTCAACCGAGAATTTTGTATTTGATGATTTTTTTTATTATTACTGTGTGGCCGTATTAATTTGTTGAAGGTATATCAATGGCTTTTCTAAATTTTTTTTTTTTTAAACCCGATTGCATGTACAAATCTTTCATGTATAAATTGTATAAAAAATATTAAAGTTTGCTCAAACATGATATCAAAAGATATTTCAGATAGGCATGTCATCTAAGGCACAAATACGTAATTTATTTATGTATAATTATTACTAAATATTCCAAATATTAATATTTAAAAATATTATTTTCGTTGTTGTCCTTGATTAGAGAATGTTACTTTGTTCGAATATGAGGAGAGTTTTTGCAGAAGTGTTGTTATTGATGCAACCATTTTAAATTAAATCAGGATACTCTCTTGAAATATATCTATATATGTTGTTCTGAATATAAAATATATCTTTTTTTTCTTCATGTTATTGGATGCTTATACATTTAAAATAAAAACTTCGCTGATAATTGATAAATTATATTTGTTTAAAATAAAATGTGAGCAATAAAGCGAGCATGCATACAATATATCCACACTATACATTCTTTACGTCTTAATTGATAAATTATATTACACATGCTCCCTGCCTCTTCATATTGACTTCCAACCCTTAATCATATATTCTTTACCCTCACAGCGCTTTAATTACTATCATCGAGTATAACAAGTATGTATATTAATAGTATTTATTTTTTCCTTTTTAAATTTTTTTCTTTGAGTTATAATTGTAGTAAATCTTGGAGTCATATTTTAAGATTGTACTCTAACCTTCCAAATTTGACATATATTCCTTACCCCTCACAAAATTTGATATAGTAATTCAATATTTTGAGTTATATAATATTTTATTTTATTTAATATACTAATAATCATTCCATTGATACACTATACCCGTCGAGTCGAAAGGTTTTCTTTTTTTAAAAAAAAATGTGTTGGCTGAACAAACAATCAACTCATTAACAAGAATAACTGCTAATAGAAGAAAAAAAAATGTATTAGAATACGTAATTAACAAAAAAAATAAACGTAAATATATGCACAACTACATGCATTGCATAAAGCATTATTCTTGCGCTTTTGAAAATGACTAAATATTGACAAACGGTAATCGGAGTAGATTAACTATCTACGAGCTTATTTTTTTAAAGATTGTTTAGGTTTGGACTACAGTTATTATTATTTTTTTTTTCGAGGGCTGAGGTTTGGACAACATTAATATCGTCAACTTATTTTTTAAAAATCGAATGCAAAATATGTAGACTCACTCACTCGATCAAAAAATACCACCGTTGTGGTCCATTCAGATTGTAAAATTTATTGTATTCATTTATGTCGATATTTTAATTATGATAAATTGGAAGTCAAGTTTTCTATCGACGCTAATTCGATGTTTATTTTTACTTATTATTATTTTTCTTAAGAAACCTTTGGTTACCATTTCATTATATGAAACACTGTTCAAAACAAAAAAACAACAGGTTTACTATATTTAATAAGCATTCAATGTATATAATCTTATACATCTTTTAGAGCTATCAAGCTAAATCAGAAAATTGTTACGACAAATGAATCTGAATTTTTTTTTTTTTTGGCATAAAAAAGAATCTGAAATTATCAGGCACAAGGAAACACTGTAACTTAATTAATTTTGTATAAAACTGAGGCAGGAAAAGTCCGAAACTAGACGATGCCTTCCCAGAATGTGACATCCCAGTTTCCAAGGAATGGCATCCTCTGTTAAGGTTGGCAGGGTGCCCACCTCGAATCTGGACCGTTCAGATTAAATCAGATGGTTATGGGAGTCCCGTGAATAATATCAGATTGATAGGTCTGAAAAAAAATTAACCGTCCGATCACGATCGAACGGCTCGGATTAAGGGTTGGCACCCTGCCAATCAGAAAAGGTTGGCAGAGGATACGGACCCAGTTTCCAAGGCCCCATTTAACTTGGAACAGGACGCATCCGGTTGAAAGAAAACTGCTGAGCAACCAATCACTGCACCAAAATGGTAAACAATTCAACGGACACCGCGTGTATCCACACCGCTCAATCTCTCCTGTCGTATCGCCTTTTTGTCGATCCCACAAAAAAAGAGAAACGAAATCAGGAAAGAATCAGACAGATACAAATACAATATCCACTGGTAAGCGCAACAAAGCGCAACGCTCTTTCCTGTTCCTGTCTGAATCAAGCGGTACGGATACGTCACGATACGACTGACACGTGTACACACGAGGGGAAGGAAGGGAAGAAGGAACGATGCATGCAGTTAGCGCGCTCGTGGTGGCGAGGATGCTGACTGGGGCGGCGATCGGCGGCGGCGGAGGAGGTGGCGGAGGGATGGGGATGGGGATGGTGGTGGTGGCCACGGCGGAGGATATCCCATTCGGTTCCCTTTGGTGGCTTATCTACGCTGGGATTTCGTGCGTGCTTGTTCTCTTCGCTGGAATCATGTCGGGGCTTACGCTTGGGCTCATGTCGCTTGGTCTTGTTGAGTTGGAGATCCTTCAGCGTAGTGGTACCAATGAGGAGAAGGCTCAGGCAGGTGAAGATTACACTAACCGATTTTTCATCAATTTAGTGTGTGTTTATTGCTTTCAAAAAATTAATTTTTGAACGATTGCTGGATCGATTGCAATGTTTTTTGGATTGATTTATTGGGGAACTGAGATAATATTGATATAATCATATATTGATGATGTTGGTACAATGTCAGTTTTTGTTGATTTATGAGATCTAGAATGAAAAATAAACAAGAGTATAGGTACTTTTTTTACCATTCAAGTTATTGTATATGATTACTATGATCTGCCAGATTCCTGCTCATCTTTGTGATATGCTGATAATATTTACCGATATATAGATTATTAATCCAGATGCTATCTAAACAAGTTTTGGTTTTTCTTGATGTAAGGAGAAGGAAAGAGTACATATTTTTTTGTACTATGTAATAAATTAATTTGAAGGTTTTTCTGACAAATTTGAAATAATGGGCCAAAGTACTTAAATCTTGCTGAATAGGGACATCATCACATAAATATTGATTTTTATGCTTAGCTTTTTCATAACAGTTTGTTACAAAGTTTTTTAATTTTTGTAAGAATTCATTTTTCTCAAATAGATGATAGCTTGGCAATAATAGTCGAGATCTTTTTTGTTAGGAGGAAAAAAACGAAAGGAATTCAGTATGCGAAATGAAGCAGTTAAAACAATATAGATATTTTTTCCAGTATTCCATATAACTACAAAATTATTGGAGATACCTTTGTAGATGAAAATTTATTTCAGTTCCATCTTGTTTTCTTATTTTTATCAAGGTAATTTATTTTGGGATTCTTATTCTGAAATTTATGCTATGCTCTGTATTAAGAACATGAACTTTTCTTCAATTAATAAGAAGTCTTTCTAGAGGTCTTTTTAAACATTAATTAGAAGCCTTTCCATCTTTCTTGTTTTTAGCTAATTAAAGGACAAATACAATTTTGATGATTTGTACCTAATTATTGCAATAAAACTTATTCATATCCGGCAAATCAACATTTCAGCTTTTTCATGATTAAAATAAGATGAATCACTGATAATCTTTCATATGTGTTTGCACAAGACTGTTTAGCTCAGCTTACTAAAAATTGCTAGAATACAGGACCTATGATGCGGTTGAATCGGTCCAAAAGGTATTGGAAAATCAGCACCTTCCTTCTATTTGCTTTTTCTTTATTGTTATCCCCTTTTGTAGTTGCCTAGGTTAGAGGTCAGACCAATTACTGCAATGCTTAGTCCTTCTGTAAAGCAAGCAAAATGTGTCAAAAGAGGTATTTTATACTTTCTAATTTTAGTTCAGAGCTTGCTACTGGAGTTTTTTGTTTCACTATTTTGTTTATCTTTCTCAGATACCGCCTTAAAGGAGAAGAAAGAGTTACTGACACATTCACAAAGGAAAAGGCCTTGAATTACAGAAGTTGATCCTTGAACCAGTTTACTCCTTTTAATTTACCCCTGAAATACAACAATAGCAGCCCAGTTATCGGACCTTGAATTGGTTAAGATGCATTAATGATTGTATTTAGCCATGTTGTGGTTTGCTTTTCAAAAGAACACTCCAAAGGATTTGGAACGGTACCAATAAGGTACCAATATATTTCAGTTTTTCTATTATTTATAGTTTGAAATTTTTTGTTCTGATGCTTCAGGAGAAACCAATTCCTAGGGTTAGACAAGAGGTGTGTACAGGGCCCGGGTACAGATTCACCACGGCATGCTGATCCACGATTACTAGCGGTACCAACTTCATAAAATATATTGCTAGAGTGTAAATCAGGATAGTTCAGTCTTCTTACAAATGTCTGTTGTTAAATTAGGTTTCTATTTTCATCTGATAATCCATGAAATAAAGGTTGGTTGTTCCCCAACGCTTATTTTGTATCTATTAATGTTGCTCGAGTTCTAAAAATCATGTATGATAATCTCTGCAACAAAGTGACCATTCTATAATTGCTATATGGTTCAGTTACCAGTACTCCATGGGATCATCAAGGGAACTAAATCCCTGTGCTTATGCACCTATTGTGGGGGTAGAAAGGTTCCTTCTTCCCTCAGTTATCCTATAATATCTAGACTAGCGGATCAAATGAAAAAATATGCTAGGCTGAAAGGATTTATTGTACTGATTTTATTTTTCCTATTCCATGTATGATGTATCCCTGTAAGAGAACTAATTTGATTCTACTGCATATTGATCGCATCGATGGACAATCCGATTCTCATTTGAGTCGCCACAATGGACCAGACCATGTCTCAGGCTATGCTCTGCGAGTGCTCAGCGCCCAAGAAGCGCCACTTCTTTTGCAATTTCCTGGACTGGGTCTACACAGGTCGCGAGTTCTTCAACGCCGTGTGCCTGATCCTACCCAGTCTGGACCGGGAGAGGGGCACCTACGGACTCGGATGCCACTCTAGCGTAGTGCCTGGTAGATGCGCTGGGTCTAGCCAAGGAATCACCTGATGCTGTGAGATTGCTCAATTGGAGGAAGGCCGGGTCAAGAGTCGGTTAGGATGCCGACAATTTTGCTATGATAGCTGCTGCCTGATGCAGTGAGATTGCTCAATTGTGGGAAGGCCAGTTCATGGGAATGCCGGCAATTTCACTATGATTGCTGCTGAGGTGTGGGCCCTGCTTTTTCTCATTTAGTGTTTGATACTGCTGACATGTGGGATCACTTTTGCATTTTCTGTGTCTTTATTAATTGGTTTGGGGTCTAATAACTTTGGGAAGTTAGCAGATTTTTGGGTTAATTGTTGGTTCATGCCTAATTTTGGTCCCAAGTTGTTTTTGGGTTTGATTGACCTTTCATGCCAGAATAGGTTCAGCTCAGGCTGGATTGGGATTATTTGCATTTTCAAAGTTCTTGGTAGGTGAGGTTTGGCTCCAGTTAAATTAGGTCACGGGACTTCTTGATTTTCTAATATTAGACAGATCAGATGGTTTTTAGGTTGCACTAAAATGGCTAGGTTTGAAATATCTTTGCCGATGTAAACAGACTACTTGCATGGGCAATGCAATCTTTGAAACCATGAATTACAAAACCAAGCACACGCATATGAAGATCTCTGAGTTGTATGGGACTAACTATAATATAGACGGGGTAGCACCTTATAAAACAAAGGCATCTGCATATTTATAATTTAATTGCTATTAAATTTTTGATGTTTTGACTAAATACCTTTTATTGTTGGCAGGAAATGGGGATAATTGAAAGCATATGACTATTGTGCAGAAGTTGATTATTGATCTTCATGGAAAAGATGGAGGTTGAGTTACCTTCTTGAAAGGGATTACCATAAGCTATCAAGCTATTAGCTTAGGAACTTGACATATGTGACCTTTGTTAATGTGTATTGGTAGGCTACATTTTTTATATCCTTACTGCGACTTTGATGGGGGTAGTGCATTGTTTTTGTTTGTTTTTTTTTTGAAGAAAGAGGGAGGTCTTTGCCATCCAACTTTTTCTAAAATTAAAGGTGCATGCGGGGCTTGAACCCTTGACCTCTTGGAGGCCAGCTTAGTGCTCTTACCACTGAGCCACTAGGTCACATGCGATTGTTTTTGTTTGTTGTAAACATAATGTGGCATATTATTGATCAAATTCATTCTTCTGAAGTAAAATCAGATATATTTTTAAATTTCCATTGTTGCTTATCGTTTCTTTTGACTTATAATGAATATTCTTTTGTACAGTGTACTTTTTGGATATTAATTTGTTTGGGGTTTAACGTTTAGTTTATCAATTGTTGAAGAAATAAATTTATTGATGCATCTGTATTTTAATGCACAACAATTATTTTCATAAAAAAAATTTCTAATATAAAATATAAATGACATGCTATATTTTTAAAAAGTAAAACCCACGTTGTACTGCATTGCAAAAATTACATGGCAAGGTTATTTATGGCAAATATTTATGCCATATATATCATAATCTTTAATGATATACTTATTTATTGCAAATATTTATTTATGGAAAGTTAACTTATGGCTTAAAAAAAGTTGTGCGCATATAATCATAAAAACAACTGATATACTTATTATTGTTCTAATTATTGTTGTATTATGATATAATGTTTTAACTCATTTAGAAGTTCCTTTTGAGATTTTTGTTTTTTTTGGCAGAATATTTATGCCAAGTTTACTAATTTTGAACTAACTATTTTTTTTTTAACTCATTTAGTAAGATATGCTTTTACTATTTAGAAGTTGAATAGAAACATTCAGAAAATAACTTACTTTCTATTATAACTACCCAATTATTTATAAGATACTGTAAAATGTAAAGAAAAAAATATTGTTGTTGCTTCTTAATTATGTTATTGTAAGCGCATTTGGACCAATTTATGTGACATCTTTTTATGGAAGAAATTTTATATCATAGAAATTTCCATAAATGGCATGCTATATTTTAAAGAATTGAAACCAACTTTGTACCGCATTGCAAAAGTTACATGGCAAGTTTATTTATGCCATATATATCAAAATATTTAATGATATACTTATTGGTTTGACGTTGATCCTAATATTTGTGCTGTTTTTTTTTTTTTTTTTTTTTTTTGAATTTCGCTCTTGCATTTTGTCTGTATTAGATTGATGTGAGAATTGCTTAAGACAATCAGAGTCTTAAGCAATCAGAGCGCTCATCCTCACCCCTCACGTGCTCCCCTCCCCTCCCCTTCATCCTTAACCTCACCTTCACGGGCTCTTCGTGCAAGCGACTTAATTCCTCCCTCTCGCCCCTGTGCGCGACTTAAGCACGTGCCTCTCCTCTCTGCGTCCATCCCTCTTCCCTCTCCTCTCCGCGTCAGAGGGGGTGACGCGGGGTGAGGGTGCGCGGACAGAGGAGCGAACGCGTTTTCTGATTTGGGAAAGTAGAGATTAGCGAAATTTGCCAAAAATAGATTTGATTGCTTGATTGCCTTAGAGTTTGATTGCATTTATCAGCATTGTTTAGGGCCTTCGAAACTTAAAAGTCTATTTGCAAACTTGAGCAGTAACGCTCAAGCTCAACACACAGCACACAATATCAAGCAGTCAATGGTATTAAATCATAGTATCCGACATTCTATGTGCAAGCATTATAAATGTTGTGTTATTGGTTCCATTTTTTAATCGAGAGACATGGTCACAAAGTAGTCTTCTTTTTGTCTCATTTCATACATCATTTGACAAACTGCTTTCAATTTTGGTACTGTTGCTTTTGTGAAGCTCAATCCACCTACAAAGTCACATGCAAATAAGAACTTATTCTTTGGACTATATTTGTAAGTTGGAACCTGATGAAGTTCCTTCTCTTTTCTCAGAAGTTCCAACAAAGTCACCGAACCTCTTTTTTATTCCTATGTTTATTCATTCGGTCTGTATTAATGCTTTTTGAAAACTATTAGAAATGATTATCAGACTCGTTTTTTTATAAGCTTTAGATGGATGTTACTCGGCAGAACACACTAATTACAAAAGAAAGAAGTGATCCCCAAGGGGTCTTTGATCAAAAAAAAAAAACAAAAAAAAAAAAGAAAGAAGTGATGACAAAATTTGACACGTGGAGAGGCACATTACAAGTTGAAACCTCCAAGATTTTTGGGACAAAAAAATGTCGTTTTCTGCCAATTACAATTATTTTTAACCAAAGAAGCAGGATTGTGCAAAAAAAAAATTTCTTTGTTTTTTTCTATCTCCTCGACAATATGCAATATGGACCATTGATTTTTTATGATATGATCAGATGAGTGATCTGGATTTAAAAACGAGTTAAAAGGTTTAAAACTTGAGACCGATATTAACTTTCGCTGGAGCGGAGCGGAGTCGTTCGATTTGCGCTGGTTTTTTGCATGCTGTTCGCGAGTTCGATTCCCTATCGAACATAATTATTTTTTTCCTTTCTTTTCCTGCGCTTACCCCTCCCCTCTCAAAGGAAGCATGGTCTTTAATTTCATTTTTGTCATTTTTGGTATTAACTGTCCTTGATTTATAACTGAAGAAAAATTAAGGTCATAAAATTTTGTTACATGGTGGAGACTTGAAGAAGAAGATGAGAAAGGGGAATGATCGGATGTGGCGAAGAAGAGTGTTGGCTTGTCTGTTGTCACTGTTCTGAAGAGAATGTGGGCGCTTGTGGCTGAGGATAGATGGGTTGTGTTTATTGGACTTGCTTCTCTTATTGGCACGGGCGGTAATTTTTCAATTTTTGTTAGTTATTATCTTCTAAATTTCCTTTATCCCAGCTTTGATGCTTTTCTTTTGTCTCATAATTGAACAGTTCAGGTTAATTGAGGGAAAATTGAGGAAATTTGGGTTGAATTGATGTTTATATGTGTGCAGAATTGTAGTGTGCCTCTGGTTTACTTGCACTTTGTGTCCACTGAGGGCTTAATAAGGTTTACTTTGGACCACAATAAAAATTTGAAATTAGGAACTTACCCGTGTATACCACCAGTTCAGTTTCATTTTTTGACAGAATAGTTATTCTTCTGCAGTTCTCTGAGATTTGCATACCACATTTTCTAGCGGCATCCATTTTTGCAGCACAGAATGGAGGGGCATTGTTTTATAATAATGCAAAATTGCTGGGTCTTCTTTGTTTGACACCAGGAATCTGTAGGTTGGTATCTCTCGGTTGTTTAGTTTATGTTTACAGAAGTCACTTCATTGATCATGGGTTTCACTATTAAGGAACCATTTGTACTCAACACAATTGAGATCTTAACCAGTCCTTTCTTTGATTAGGAACTCAGATCCTTTTTAAATAGAATATAAAGTAACAATCTTTCTAACCTACAGATTGAATGGATATAAATTTTAATATAACTTTTTATATAGAATCTCTGACTTGTTTGCTTTGTATACCTTTTGCAGTGGTTTAAGAGGTTGTTGTTTTGGTATTGCTAATAACATACTGGAAAATAGCATATTTTCTAAATTTTAGTTGACCATAGTTCTAAGGAGATTCTTGAAACCCTATAGGTCAGATGAACAAGAGAAACACTCTACAATACCCTCCTTTTTCAGGTAAATAATAGATTGTATGCAGAGGGCATTGAAAATTAATATGACTCACTTTGCTTTGAATATAAATAATCGGCAGATGGAAAGCCCTTCTGATGGCTCACAGCTTTAGTTTTCGAGTGATGTGAGGTACCTTGACTTTTTATCCTTCTTGATTTTTTCCTGTCAAAATTATGTCTTTTTCATCAAAGTTGAATAACTGCTACTAGCAATTTGATCAGGTTACGAACCTTTATGTAGCTGATTTCTAATATAGTTGCACTGCATTAGTTCTTATCTGTATTTATGTCAAATTGTAGCAGCTTCAGATGCAGAGAGCAGTATGAGAAAGGGAATCACCGAAGATGAGTCTTCTGATCGAAGAGGAAAAAGGTAAAAGAAAGATTAATATTCATTTTGACAAACATAAATATCTGCTTGTGTTTTCATTACTTCTAACTTATAAATAACTTCTCAATAAAAGGTAAAAAGAAAAGATAATTGCTGGGAATAAAATATTAACTTTTCTCTTAGTAACTTGCTTTAGAAAATACTGTTCTTTCTCTTTCACCGATAACCTGGTAGATTTGTTTTTGTATCAGTCCTTCCAAGTACCTGACCTGATTTCTCGCACAGAAGAAAAAAGAGCATGTACAATACCGATTCAATCAGCTTAATTGAGAAGTAATAGTTTTTTTCATTATTTTTTTTCCTTTTTCCGAGTTCCAATTGAGAAGTAATAGTTCGTCACCAAATCTACAAATATATATCTTCCAAGTAAAGTTCCTTTTTACTTGGTTGGTTTTGCACAATAAAATTTTAACTTGAGATATTCTCCTTCACAGAGGTTGGATAGGTGACTCTAGTTGTGTTTTTTGTGGGGCCAAGGAATCGGTAGATCATATTTTCTTGCATTGCCCTTATATTGCTAGTTTTTGGAATTTCTTTAATACAGTTAGAAGCGTTGGAGCTCCTTTGCAGTTCCATAATTTTTCTTCTGTTTGGCAGCAATGTCTTTCTCTCAGTCATGTAGATAAAAATAACACAATTATTCTTTTAGCTGCTGCAATTTGGTCAGTTTGGTTGGAGAGAAATAAAGTAATTTTTCAGGGTTTAGCAATTAAGACACCTATTTAAAACTTATACTACTATTTTGGCTCTTTATCATTTTTGGATAGGTGGGCCCGCTGCATTCGCCGAGCAGCTGAGGAATGCTCAAATCATAGTGGTTCCTGCAGATCATGCAGTTGGGCAAGCTCAGGCTGGCGCTCAAGTGGCACAAGTTTCAGCTGTGAATGTAGAGGCACAGGAACCAATTGAAGGCAACAATGTCAGAGCAGCTAGCACTAATGAAGATGATGAAGATCTCTTAAGGGATTAGGCTGTTTTTTATCTTCTTTATTGTGTTAGTTTCTGTGCTGTTTAGACTGCTCTTGTGGCACTTTTATTTTGGTTTCTGGCTTTTTCATCAAACTGGGTGACGTTGGTCAGTTTGAAGATACTGGTTTGTAATAACTTTTGTTTCTAATAATTTCTCTAGGACTCCCTTCTTGGGAGTCTGTTTGTTCAAAAAATATATATATATATCTTCAAAGCAAAGAAAGGAAGAAAAGGGGATAAAAGAGCTCCATTCAACCACTGGAGGCTGCCTATATAAACCATCAAGATAACTAAATAATGTTTATTTTTTTCATTGGTTTCAGGGATTGATTTATTGTGAGAAGCCAGGGAAAAGAGCCGGGAGAATAAGAATCATGCAGCATCTTGGTTTAATTGCTCCTGTGGGATCCTCTTTTTCTCTTCCATGCGTTAGATATGATGCAGTCTAATCCTGTTACTTTCATATACCATTTTTTCCTTGTTTATGTAATTTGTATCTTTTGAGGGTAACAATTAGTGAGCTTAAAAGAAAATGCCAGAGTTGCAAGGTATATCTACAAGATGAATCTCTTTTTAATTTCATCTTCTTTTGATTGTCGGATATGGAGCTGAAAATAGTCCAATATTGGATTGTCTATACTCATGGGTTACAAGTTCAGGAATTTAAAGGTATATCTTGTTTACATCTTGTTCGCGGGCATCACTTTTGAGTTCAAATCAAAGCTTGATCTTTTTTAATTTGTCCTTTAACTTTCTATGAATGTTTTAGAAGTCTTAATCTTATAATTTATTTCAGAAATGAACTGCTGAATGTGTTAGAAGTCCTTTTAACATGTTAGTTTGTCCTTTGTTTTAAGCAAAAGAAATTGACTGCTGAAATGAGGGAGAGAAAATAATTGATACACTTCCTAGGAAACAAAATCGGAATAAGGTGAGGGAAAGAAATCAGGAAGAAAATAAATGAGAATGATTTGGCAGCTGAATACGTTTCAAATGTTTACCATCATTATTTTTTTTTATCCAAATTTACCTTCATTACTAATTTTAATAATGTTATTATTATTGTTCCAACCAATCATAGCTAGAGAGAGAAAGACAATACATTAATAATTAAACCAGAAGGGAACTCTTCGTATAGCAAAAATGGGAGAGACGCAACACGCAAGAGTAGCAAAAATGATTTGGCTGTAGCTCATGTACCTTAATTTATTCGGTCAATTAAAATCTAAGTAAGAAGAAAAGGCATTAGCTGGAAGTCTGGAAATGAAAAATTTGAAGTCCATTAGGGAGGCAATCATTAATGATATATGTTCCAGCTTACTCAAATTAAATTCGGCTCGAGAAAGATAAGATACGGAAACCATGCACCTAAATATAAGGAACGCATCTACGCATTTGGTTTTGATTATTTGTATGGAAACGATCATTTAAGAGGAGAGGGAGAATGGAAACGAGTACAGTGGGAGTTTGAATTTTACAAGATGACTAACTATTGGTAATGTGCTCTTAAATTTTATCTCATATGCTTCCTTTTAAAGCAAAGAACAATTGGTAATTTAGGGAGAATATCAAGGATTGAATTTCGAGAGTAAATGTGCCGGGAAATTTCTTCTTTTATTCGGCCAATGGCAAATAATTAAGGTGTAGAAAAATGTCAACAAGAAAGGTCCGTGGGATCCAAGCCTAATAAAATCTGTAATTAAATCAAATAGCTACATTATGGTGACAGGAGATCGAAAAAGATTCGGACGCATTTTATTTTCAATCGTATATACCACACAAGGAAGTATAGTTAGCAATATATACATAATAATAAAAAGAAAGAATCCTTTATGATCCGAAAATAATAAAATTTATAGGATAAAAGGTGCATGTTTGCCAGGAATTTTCTTCTTCATTCGGCCAATGGCAAATAACGAATGAAATATCAACAAGAAATGCGCGCTTATGTTATCTTGTATGAAGGAAACCAAATTTCTTATATGACAAGGACACTATTATGCTCCATGAAACAAATATAAATAAAAATTTTGAATATGATATTGAAAATTAATAACAATTTTTATGATAAATTTACTTGGGGCAAGCTCACAAATTTCAATTTTTTAATTTGAGACAATTGGAGAGCGTATAGAATGTTTTAATGGAAAATTGAAATGTACTGGAATTTGGAAATCAATCAAGTTTGCATATCAAAATTATACTTGTGTTTACTTTATTTGCTTCACTGCATTTAACAAGAAGGGCGCCTATACATTTTGAGTCACAGATCTGTACACATGATACATTATAAAAATGTAGAGCTAAAATGGAAAGATATCAGCCTAATTACTGGATTGATGAGGGACAAAATTAATATATGTATATATATCCACACACCAGTATAACAAGAAATTCGCCCGTCAATATAATTTTGTTCATGCTCTTTATATACATTATAATTATAATTGTATATTAAATATTAATACGTTATACTATATAACAAGATAAATCTGATACTATCAACAAATATAACTAAAATATAACTGTAAAAAATAATAAAAACTTTCTTATAATGTGACTCTCCTCAAAATTTGCCCACACAATGTGTGTCCCGTGTCATTTTTATCGAGCACATTCGTGTTTTTCATTTTAATTTATTTATTAATTTTTACAAATCATATATTTGTCTTAAGTATGATCATTGTTCATTACAATAGTGAAGCAAGAATGATTAAAGAATTATTTCATGTTGTATTATTTTTTTTAAAATGTTTGAGATGATATACTTTTATTATGTGAAACTTTTTTTTGAGAAACATATTTATTTAGTTGTTCACATGTCTACTTTTATTAATTCCAAAATTGACCTTAAATATTGAAAATGGACAACATATACATGTCAAATAATATTTTCACATATTAAAGGTCGCCCACACATTGGTGGGCTACTGCTAGTAATGGTTAAATAAGTAAGCGAATATCTTACTAATTTATTTGGTTGCTTAGTTTGACAATTATTTTTTAATCAGCCTCTTCCCGACAAGCACACATTCATATTGTAAAATGTTATTATAGTTCAATTTAATAATGTGTTGGTTCGCAAGCAACAATTATTAATATTGTAGGCAAATTGAGAGAAATACAAAAAAGCAAGAAAAGGGGCATGATTAACAAACGAAAATCATGGCCACCTTAATGAGTTCTTTGTATCTTGTAAAATGTTCGGAGGAGAGAAGTACTTTTCGAATTTTCAAGCAGTGCAAAATGTACGAGTAGTTTTTATGTCCGTGTGATTTTTCAATCGGTGCCAAATGTATGAGTTGTCTTTATGTTTGTGTGATTTTTCTATTAGTGCAAAATGTATGAGTTGTCTTATTGTTCATGTAATTTTTCAAGCAGTGCAAAATGTATGAGCTGTCTTTATGTTTGCGATTCTTTCAGCAATATAATTGATTATAATTCGATATGAATGAACCAATTTGACAACTAACACTAAATAAACAAAAGAAATAAATAGTTCGTGTTTGGATTACAATTTTTCTCTAAAGTCTAAGTTAATATATTTTCTCTCACCATATCTCTTATGACGTATTATTTCTTTAATGGATATCAATGAAATCAACTACTTTGAACAATGTTGTTAAGATATTAGAGTCTATCAAATGGAGTTTGCTAGTTGTTCTTAAGTATTGTTTTGCTAAACTTCCATCGACTCCTATTTATTATTTCATTCACACAAGATTTAAAATCAAATAACAAGAGAGAAGTGACGCTATCTTTGAAGAGAAGAAAATAGAGAAAGAACATAGCTTTGGAGAAGAAAATATAAGAGAAAATGTTTGATATTAATTTGTTCAGAGCGGAGAAGGATTCGATCCAGAAATCGTGCGTGAGTCCCAGCGGCGACGCTTCACGAGCGTTGAGATTGTAGATGAAATCATCAATCTCGACAAGGAATGACGCAAACATATGTCTGTCGTTGTTTGAATCATTTACAATTTAATTTTCAAAAAAACACTAGGACACGTCAGTGCTGACCTTATTGACCCGTAAATGCACCAATTAAATAATTCCAAATTGGACAAGTGAGCGTGTCATTGTCAACAAAGAAACACGTCATCCGAAACCAAAAAACCATCGAATAACAAACTTTGTCCCAAAGAATTATGACAAATCCAAACATGAGCCCAACTCTTCCTTAATTGATCAAATTAGTCTCTTTCTATCCTCTGTAACATACATAGAATAGGATGTTATACGGCGTAGTGCGCTAACATGAATATGCAGTTATGCACAATTTTTATTTTTTTTCACATACACGAGGTATAGATTTGTTTATATTAACACTAGCATAAGATGCCCTCATACGTGGACAAATAAATAAACAAAATAATGTTAGACAATAAAAATATATTGCTTAATTTACCAGTGATACAAATAGATGTGTTATTTAATTCGTTTCAATATTAGATGGAAAACCAAATAATAATATTGCTTCGTCTCGCGATTTACATCCAACCACAGATCAAATCGATCGAATAGTAAAAACACATGTTTACACGCTAGACCTAGCGTGTAACACCTGTTCGCATGCGTGCATTTATAAGTAGTACAGAGATAGAGATAACATTAACCTTATTGAGTAACTATGATTATTAAAAAAAATTAATTACTAATATAATCAATAAAATTAATAATCAATAAAATAGTGAAACTATAAATATGTTATACAGTTTTGATATAACAATAATTAAAAAATTGTATACCGTCGTGCGATTTAAAAATAAACATTTTTTATTTATCCACACTAAAGAAACAAGTAAGCGGTTGTTAGTCAGAGATTGCCCCATGGTTTACGCCATAGAGTATCTTGGTTTGAGAAACCCTAGCCAGAATCTACATTGTCTCAACACGACGTAATCATGGCATAATCAACCTTCGCTACTATTTATTATTAGGGAAATTCTAATGTGGACAAAAAAAAATACTGACAAGTCTATCAAATCTGATGGTTGATCTTCAGCATGCGTTTGTATATATTAGTGCTGGTTGCATAAATGGCAATTTAATTATCTTCTAAAATCATTTAAGATCCTTTGTTGTTGCCAAATATATATATATATTCAATTCGAATAATGAATCGCACATTTATGTTATCATCATTTTATTTCTTTTTTTATACGGAAAGTATCTTTTTAAATTTTTTACTACTTGGCATGCATAGTATGAAATCACGGAAATTCCGATATTTTGTAAGTGGCAAATTTGTCCTTTGCTCTCCCAACCCTATTTGGAAACACTTCAATTGGTTCCACAGCTCATTAAATGCCAGAGCAAGCCCCAGACAATCTCATATATTTTTAATTATTAGTTTCCATTTCACATACAGAAAAAAATATATAAGATATTACTCCCTTCCTTTTTTTTTTTTATTGTTTCTTTACATAATTATTAGAGGAGAGACGATGGCGGAAATTAAATGGAGAAGTTTATCAATATAATTATAAATTTATAATACTTGTACTAATAATTATATTATGAATAATTATAATAAGTAATAGAGAATAATAATGACGACTATATTTATAATGCATATAATAATCCTAATATAATTATAATAAAAAATCATCATTATTTATAACTAAAATGATAGTAATTCTAATAATATTTGCAATAATAATAAAAATTCTGAAAATTTGTAACGTGCATAATTTTCTGTAATTTTGAAAAAAGTTGAACAGACTCAATCCCTTAAAAAGATTTCATCTAATCTAAAATTGTAGATAAATGAATATATGAGTGTTATTTATGTATGAACATTATAACAAGAATGTATAAAAAAAAGAAAGTGCAATTATTATAAAAAGCTCAATTCATATCGTTAATAAAAAAAATTCTTATTTTTTCCTGGTAGCTAAGAAATTGACTTAAGAATTATTTTTGTTATGTTTAAGAGATGATTCAATTAGGTAAGTTTTACGTGATATAATTGCTGGGGAGAAAATGACAAAGATTAATTGCAGATTATTGCTTTATTTTGGAGGGGCATATTTGTCAAAAAATATTAAATGGAATGTTCCAAGATTCACTTGGCGAGCCAAAGCACCTCCCGACAAACAGACGAGAGCTTCGGAAGAGAGAAAGAAGAGAGCTTTGGAAGAGAAAAAAACCGAGAAAGAACGGAGCAAAACCGAGAAAGAAGAGAGCTTTGGAAGAGAAATTAGAAGAGAAAATGTTGGATATTAATTTGTTCAGAAAGGATCCAGAAATGGTGCGCGAGTCCCAGCGGCGGCGCTTCGCGAGCGTCGAGATTGTAGATGAAATCATCAATCTCGACGAGGAATGGCGCAAAGGTATGTCTATCATTGTTTGAATCGTTTACAATTTGATTTGGTTGCTGTGTTTTGGTCTCTAAAACCCTGAGATTTCATTGTTGGATTTGATTGGGTTTTAGAAGGAAAAAGGTTACTGAGGGGCTTAAGATCTGAACATATGATGGCTAATTAATGTTTGATTTGAATCTAAAATTACTTGAGACATGAATTTGAGTTAATTTGAATCAATGTTAATGTTTAAATTATTTACTAGTGCAGTGAAACTGAGTTATTACTTTTCACAAGGTATACTGTTGTCTTTTTTATTTACATCTGTAGACTGTTGTTTTAATTTCAGGCCAGTTCAAGCTGGAGAGTCTGAGGAATGTTTTCAACGAGATAAACAGAGAGGTTGGCCGGCTTAAATCGGTAAACCACCCTTCATAGCCTGTATTTTGCTCTTTTCAATTTCTTGCACAGTGGATATTGTGAAATTGTGTGCATTTTGACATTGAGGAAACCAACTCGAAATAGTTAGTACTCTTTTATAATTCCATGTCGGCATAAAAAATAGTGGGCGCACAAAAGCTCAAGAGGAAAGAAATGGTAATTGATTTTGTATACTGGGTGGCGCTCCCACCTCTTTTTTCAAAAAAATAATAATAATAAATTAGAGAAATGCAGACACATTGGTCATACCTGAAGGCACTTGGAACCTGCGTTTAGGTGCTGAGAATGTATGTTTCTATCTTTGGTAGTCACAATTACCAAAGTTATATTTGTTAGATCAGCTCTTATATGCTTACTGTTGCTTTTCCATCTTTTTCTGTAGTTGAAGATGGATGCAACCGAGGCGATAAACAGAGCTAACAAGAACAAGAAGCAAACAGCAGAGAAGGAAGAGGAGGTGCAAGCAGCCAAGGCAGCCCTTGATGCCAAGCTGGATACAATTGGCAACCTTATCCATGACTCGGTCCCAATCAGCAAAGACGAGGTTTATTTTTTTATTTAATAAATAACTCGCAAAGTACTGTTTTTTTATTCAAAGAAGAAATTCTCAAGTAGTAGTGCCAAAATTGGCCTTCTGAACATAAATTGGTGACGTACCAGTTAGTAAGCTCAAGCGTCTCAGAAATTTATGGCATATACATTTACCGCTTTGGACAGATTGATGGGTACTGAGTTTTTTAATTGCTATTTCTGCAAGACAGTCTGATTGACACCTGTCACATTCTGTAGAACTTTTTAAAGACTAGTTGTTTTAAACCCAAGAACAAAGACAAATGCACGAACTAAAGTAAAGGTCTAAACTAAAAAAAGACTGCAGCAGAAGAGGAACATAGAGAACAAAAAATGAATTTTGAAATGGACAGGTTATTACTAAGAAAAGATTCTTGCCGGCTTTGTCTATATCAGTTCTATTATGGTATGAATAAATTAGTACTTTTTAGACAAATGAACAAACTAAAGTAAAGGTTAAAGTAAAAAATTCTGCAGCAGAAGAGGAACATGGAGAACAAAAAATGAATTTTGAAATGGTCATGTTATTACTAAGAGAAGATTGTTGCCGGCTTTGTCTATATCAGTTCTATTATGGTATGAATAAATTAGTATTTTTTAGAGCGGATCAAATGAACAACTAGAAGTTAGTGGTTGTTAATTGATATTTTTAGAGATAATTTTAAAGCTTTGCTGCTTGCATGGCATATGTAGGAGAACAATGCTGTGATAAGAACAGTGGGAGAGAGAAGGATGGAGGATAATTTGAAGAACCACGCTGATCTCGTTGAAATGCTTGACATTCTTAATTTGGAGAAAGGTTTGTTTTTTGTTACCAGAATTTAAATGTATTTCCTGATGGCCGTCTGTTTGTAAATACAAAGTTTGATTATGTTGTTAGTTCAACTATTTGGCCATTTGGTCCTGTCAGCAATAAGTGTCCAGCCTTACATTAGTCCTTGCACCTAGTTATTTTGCTCTCCAAAAAGAACGATTTGTGTAATTTAAAATTATATGATCTTTGTAGGTGCTGATGTGGCTGGCGGCAGAGGATATTATCTGAAGGGCTGCGGAGTTCTCTTGAATCAAGCACTCATAAACTATGGGTTTTCCTTTTTAATGGCAAGGGGTTACGATCTCATGCAAACCCCATTTTTCATGAGAAAAGATGTCATGGGAAAGTGTGCCCAGCTTGCTCAATTTGACGAGGAACTATACAAGGTAATGTTCTTTTACTGTATGGACATTCATTAATTTTTATTTACTCCAGTTGAGCATATTATTCGTTTATTTTATTTTATTGTTTATTTATTTTTTTGAGAAAGTGAGCAATGCTCACCAGTTTTTCATTGAACACTAAGGCGTCTTTACAAACCTTTACCAAAAAGTTTTCCTAAGTCAGTACATGTACAAATTGAATGCTACCATTATCAGTTTCGACAGTATGGCCAGATCAATAGATTCACAAAAATACATAAAAAAGCATGCTGAAAATGCAACTAAAATTAAAAAAACAACAGAAGCCAGTAATTTCAAGCAAACCTTTACCAAAAAGTTTAGCTAAATCAGTCCATGTACAAATTAAATGCTACCAGTATCAGTTTTGACAGTATGACCAGATCAGTAGACTCACAAAAGTACATAAAAAAGCATGCTGAAAATGCAACTAAAGTTAAAAAAAAAAAAAACACCAGAAGCCAGTAATTCCAAGCAAAAAATCTTCCTTGTCCCTTGTCCAGACCCAGGAGTGGGGTCCTCCAGGTCCTCTTCCTTGAGAATGTTACAATTCTTTATTTTTGACAGGTAACAGGTGAAGGTGATGACAAGTATTTAATCGCTACAGCTGAACAACCTTTATGTGCATATCATTTTGGCGATCGTATCTATCCTGCTGACGTTCCAATAAGGTAATAATACTTTGTGATGCGTTTTCATGTTTAAAATTTTAAATTTGAAGTCCAATATTGTACGCATCTATTTATAATGCATTTAAATATATGATGCAATGCAATTTGGTCTATATTTTATCGTTCATCAAGTGATTTGAATTTTCAACAGCTTGAAATTAATGATCCATGATACCTCGTCAAATAGTACTCAAATTGCTCTAAATTTGATTGTTAGGCCGTCTACATGTCCAATAATATACCTATAAAAGATCATTGTCAAGATTGTCAAGGGATGGTTTCCCTTTATAATATTTGATTCTTATATCATATCGGCAGTTAACTTTTGGTCCTTATACCCTACATATTAGTGTCCCTATCTCTATGAAACTGTAAATTTTTGCTGAGAAGAAATATTATAAATATTGCGAAGTTGGTGATTTAAAGGGTTGAGTACAAGTACATGACATTTTACCACATTCCTGTTAATAGCAAAGACACTCTATTTGGGTAATGAAAATAAAAGAATAAGACACTGAAGTTTGGAATGGATAATAGTTTTTGGTGTTTTTTAAACTGGAACTTGGTTATTTTTTATGATGTTCAAAATAGGTATGCAGGCTACTCAACTTGCTTCAGGAAAGAAGTTGGGTCACACGGGAGGGACACACTAGGCATATTCAGAGTGCACCAGTTTGAAAAGGTGGAGCAATTCTGCATCACCAGCCCAGATAATAACGAGTCCTGGAAGATGCACGAGGAAATGCTGAAGAACTCTGAGGATTTTTACCAGAGTGTAAGTATTGTAGTATAGGATTCCATTACCATACTGATATGCTTTCTCTAGTATTGTTCGTTGTCTATAAGTTTGTAGAAATATAATGGACTATTTGTCTGTTTATGGTTGTCTCTTGGCTTTTACATTTTAAATAACCCCCCCCCCCCCCCCCCCCCCCCTCCCCTCTCAAGATGAAATTGGTTTTGTACTTCTATTACTTCTTTATTTGTTGGTTCAGCTTGCTGTGAATCACACAATTATTTTGAAATTGCAGCTGAAACTACCATATCAAGTTGTTGCAATCGTGTCAGCTGCTCTGAACGATGCTGCAGCAAAGAAGTATGATCTGGAAGCATGGTTTCCGGCTTCAAAGACGTACAGAGAGCTTGTCTCTTGCTCAAACTGTACAGACTACCAGGCTCGGAAATTAAGGATTGGCTATGGCCATAAGAAGGCAAGCTTTCGTTCCCTCTTGTCTTTTATATATTTTTTTAACCTCGAAGGTGAACATTGGCTAAACTAATAGTTCATGCTACTCTTATGGAGACTCAGTTGTGGATAGAAGTATATATGGGTACATGATGTATCTATTGTTGTGGAATTTATCCTCGTATGGAAATGCAAGACTCCACAAACTTGTGTTCTAGGGTCATTTTTTATTACTAGTAACTTGTGCCTGTAAAAGGACTAATTGAAGAACAACTGACTAAAGCATCCTTCTCAATTGTCACTATTACTGTGGTGTTTTAGTAGTTACATTTTGAAATTGGTACAGAATGACAAGCAACCAAAGCAGTTTGTGCACATGCTGAACTCAACCTTGACGGCGACAGAGAGAACTATATGCTGTATTCTGGAAACTTATCAGAAGGAAGACGGTGTTGAGGTGCCAGAAGTGTTGCGTCCTTACATGGGTGGTGTTGACTTCCTTCCTTTCAAAAAGATGCCAGCTCCAGAAGTCAAACCACGTTCCAAGAAGTCAAACAAATCCAAGGTAATTGTTAGAATAGTTCCCTTTTTTCAATCCCTCTAGTTGCGTGGATCAACAGTGAGGCTAACTCAGTGTGCTATCAATTGTCAGGGTAACAAGATGCAACATAGTGGTAGTTCATGTACACATTGATTGTACTTTGTTGTCTGGTTAAACTAGGAATGCCCATGATATAAGCAGGAATTATCCCAAATAATTGTATAGAACCTTCGCATTTTTGCTAGTTTTCAATTTTCTGCTGTTGGAATAAAATTTTGGTCTATTTTTAATAATATAATTTTCTTTGTTTTTCAGGGAAATCAATAGAAATTATTTTTGTGGGATTGAATGTTGTGAAGATGGAATTATGGCGTCTTCAATTCATGAGAATATTCTTGCTGGAGATTATTGGAAGTGTGGTGAATAAGAATAAAATAGCTTGTTCAAGAACAAGGGTGGCGAATAATGAATGGTGAAGAAATTGTTTATTCATGAATTTAGGATGTTGTTTGGGATGTTAGTTAAGAATAAGAACGAGAAAATAATATAAAATAATGTTTTGTTGTTGGATGGTTAGCTTATTCCAATGTAGTTCCAACATTTTGTTGAAACAAGAACAAGGGCCATTGGCCCCCTTAGAATAAGAAGTTATTCCAAGGGTTCCAAATATTAACATATATGAAATGAAATGTTAAGTGGTTTCGTTTGAATGAAAACATTTAAGTTTATCTATCTTCGAACCTAATGTAAGGAGTAATTATCTGCTTCTCCAGTTTTTTTTTTTTAAAAAAATATTTTAATACATGATGACGTGGATATTAATCATCAAATAATGACATGGAAACAAATTTTGGTTACAACTGGACAAAGTCAAGCAGCTGCTATCAGATTTTACAGTGTCTTGTATTGATCATAAACTTAAAGAGTCGTGGCATCATACAACTGAAATTAAGCTTGAAAAATACTATATAAAAAAGATATTAACAAAGCAAAACACTTGTAATGAGATCAAATCAAATGAGGTAGATAAAAATGTGCACAAAATCCACTTAGTCATTTTTGTAATATCAATTAGCAAACAATATTAGCGATAAACAAGCTGATCACAGATGCACAACATAGAAGCTCCAGTAATCATAAACGAATGATATCAAATTCACAACATACAAGCTTAGTTCATTTGAAGTTAAGAACTTACATAATAGTTCAAATCTGCTAGACACGCATTACTAATAGATGAATCAAAATGACACATTGAGATTTCAAATATGCCAAAAATAAATCAAATCTGCCAAACATAACTTTGTTCAAATCTGCCACACACTGTGATTTACAAGTCAATATGTGATTATAAAAAGAGGGCAGATGTCATTCACATGAGGTTTACTAGTAAATTGCTTCATTTCATGCAAATTAGAAAGTAAAGGACATATTGAAATTTACATCTGAACCTTTATTTCAGGTTCAAGTATGGTATGGTAGAAGTACTTGTGCCGTGTCACATCAGTACAAGTACTTGTGCTATTTTGGGTTCAAGTAGTTGTGCTAGTAAATTAAAAAAGTTATGCACATATAGATCATATTACAAAATTCATATCTACCAGTGAATTGTGCTAATCCTGGTATGGTTTAAGCATATCACTAGTCAGTAAATTGTGGCAATTCATGCAAATTTACAAACAAGCTCCCATGGTACTACAGATTAGCAAAATAAGGACGGACCAAAATTTCCCTAATTAGAAACAACATTCAGGTGGTTCAAGCTCCAGTGTTCAAAATTACGAACATGATGAAGTTTAGAAACAACATTTATGCAGTAGATCTAAGTTTGGCTTGGATTCCCCCTAACTTGTACTCCCAGAGCAAATCGAATCCTGCCCGCAACATTCCTTTTATTTCCATTCCTTAGCCAGTTAGCCTCCAACCCGTATCCAGGATATAATGCGTTTCCTAATGTGTAGCAAATCCGTTACCAAAAAATAATTTCTCCGGGAGCCATCCACGCAGGATCAAGATATGGCAATTAATTTTCAGGATCTAAGAAGATACAATCTCAATGTATATTTTATCATTTTATTTATATTATTAATATCTATTATATTATACAAGAAAATTAGAGGGAAAAGACTACTATTGGAATTAAAGGGAGAAAAAATTAAAGAGATGAATGGAAATTTAATTTAATTTAATATATTTTTCATTTTTTATTAGAAAAAATTAGAAAGAAACTATTTATAGAAGGAGTGGGTCTTTGAAGTAATAATAATATTTGCCAGAAAAATCCTTCACAAATAAATAAAGCTGAATGGAAATTTGTGGCAAAAAAAAAAAAAAAAAACGGGCCCATAGAGTTACCCCAATTTAAAACATGACATGAATATTTAAGAATAAAAAATTTAAAGCATTTATTAAACTAAAACTCATTAATGCGCATTCTAAAATATTCCTAAAAATTAGTATCAAAACCGTCATACCGTGCTAAGAATCTTGAAGAGCTGAAATATGGCAAAGGCTTTAAAAGGAAATATTTAAAACGTTTAATGCTCATTAATATGTTGACTCGTATCAAAAAAATTGGCGCCATGTATATATTTTTAGATGCTGTTGCCTGCGGCTCATAGGCGAAGGCTTTAAATGGAAAGAAGGAAAACGTTATCAAACATTATTATTTTATGGTATGCTATCAGAAAAAATAAGACCGTTGATTATGGTATGCTATCAGACCTTTTATGGTATGCTATCGGACATTTTATGGTATGCTATCAGAAAAAAAAATAAGACCATAATTTAACGGTAAAAAAAACATACTCACCTATAATACTATATATACCGATTGTAAAATGGTATATATGTCTTTCAATTTATTTAAAAATTGAAATTGAAAATTTAAAAAAGAAAAAAGAAAAAAGAAAGATGGAACATAATCCATCCGATTTTCGCGACTGGGCTTTTCTTCCCAGAGATATGGTGGAGTTGATCTCAGAAAAAGCGAGATCTGTGGCCGATTTCGTCCGATTTCGGGCCGTTTGCAGTCATTGGCGTCAATTTTCTACAGAGAAGCCCCGCCACCTACCTTCCCAATTACCGTGGGTACTGCTTCCTCTTCGACCCGACAAAGAGGTCTACGACTTCTACGACTTCTGGGAATCAAAGACCCGCGAGATTAAGCTCCCAGAGACCACCATTGACATGACCTGTTGTGCATCCGACCGTGGCTGGCTTCTGCTCGTGGGGAGCGAAGGTCGAGACGTGTTTTTACTCAACCCGTTGACGAATGCCCGTATCGGGCTTCCTCCAATTGGAATCCGGCCGGATCTCTTTGGCAACCCGCCGACACTTTCCCCTTCCCCTAGCGAGTTTCCTATTGGAACCCAGCCAATGATCGATCTCGGACGTTTGGAAGGTCAAGCCAATTTTCGCTTTTATGATCATGCCTGGTATCGCCGCGGTTTGGGCACTTTTTCAATCGGAAAGGTAATAATTTCTTCTGATCCAGCAGAGGACCCGAACTGCCGCATATCTGTCTTTCCAACGCACTTTGAAAAATCTCGGGGGTTTCTAACTTGTCAGTTTGGGGACCCAGACTGGAGGGAGATTACGAGCAGTGAGATCATTTTTCATGACGCGACATATTTTAATGGCCTATTTTACCTTATTCGTCGGGGATCCATTGTTGTTCTTGACTTGAGCGATATGAGGGCTTCAGAATTCTTGGATTCAGCTTTAACTGCTTACAGCGTGTTCGTTGAAGATAAATCAGGAGTTTATGTTGCAGTTTTAGACATGGATGTGAATGGGGATAAAGATTGGGATTGGGATGGAGATTTTTATCGAGATGGGGATGCGGATATGGATTTCTATTGGGATGGGAACGGAAATAAATCTGAGGATGATGATCAAGAAAAGGAAGATGATGATAGAGCAGGAGATGAGGACAAAGCACGCAACATGCCAAAATTTGTGCTCTATCAGTTTCAAGAGGAGCCGTACAAGCTAGTACAGGTTGATACTAAAAACACTGTTCTTTTTTCCGGCACTGACACCTCCCCCTACCTTGCTATCTGCTCTGACGATTGGGAATCAGTTGATGGCGACTCTTTATACATGGTGTGGTCTACCTGTACTAGGGATGAACCGTATTTTCACAGATTAATGACCAAGTTTGATAATCAGTCAGAAGGTTACGAGACTGAGGTCCTGGTGGAGAGTCACGTTAGCCCTGCATCAATAAATCAGCTAAATCAGACTGCACCCATGTGGTTTCAGCCTAATTTGTAGTAGCTATTTAATTTCCTACATTTAATCAATTCGTTTTTATGAATTGTAGAATGATCGTGTCAGGATTTATGTAAGCAATTGTGTGAGTTTTAATTAAAAGCTTTATATTGAAACACCATAATTTGAAATCATTTTTGTACCACTTTCCGAGTCTTTTTTTCATCTCAGTTCTTAATTCTAGGTGTCCACTAGATGGCCTTAAGTATTTTATTATTTTTTTTTTCAATACCTTTTGGCTGATGACATTTATGCCCATCAGCTCTCTCGTCTGTAAACATTAAAAGAAACTTAAAATATAAAAAAAAATCCGTATAATACAAATCTATGCTATCGTCATTAGTAAACAAAAAGTTCATAAATTTTATTTTGAAAAGGAAACGTACAAATTAATTAAAATATCTATGGTCAAGAAAAGCTTAATATCGTTTTGTGCTAAGTGTCCAAAGCTTAAATCCTGCAATATATTGGTGATGACACTGATGAGTATATAAGGCAGCTCACACATTGAGTGTACTCATAAATTTTTACTGAATGTGACAACATAAAACACATGAAGTTGGATGATAAAACATTTACACCTAATTACATGGATGGTTAAGCTGAAAAATAAAATATACATTATCTGTGCTTTAGTATTCAGTTCAATTTAAATATTTTAGTATTCATGCTACTCTAAATAATTTAATTTTTTATTCGTTTTATAAAATATTTGGTTTAAAATTCTTAGAATTCAGCTAGTGTATTCTATTGTTTATTTTAATATTCGATAATGTAAATAAATCTTTTAGTATTTAATGTGTATATATCATTGTTCACTTTAAATGTCTCTGTTCGAACTCAACGAGATTTTTTGTCTAAAACATTAGCGTCGAGTAGTGTATTTTCTCGTTGACGTTTCTTTTGATTAATTTATTGCATATTTCCAATTACTAATGCCCCATTATTGTTTTCTTATAACTGATGGTATTTATTACGCTCGAATGTTTTCTTTGTTTATACTTCCCGTGACCGGAGGCTCATCTGCCGCTGCTTCAAACATTAGAATGCCGTCCAAGAAGCACCCCGGACAATCAAGACCGTTGGTGTCCAGGATATGCGGTTTATCTTATTCCTCTGGGCTGGATCATTTTTTGTATTTATGTTTGTTTATTTTAATAGGTAAATGACTCGTAGAGTCGTAGGCATGTGGGCTGGTTAGGCCTTTGTTGGGATGAAACAAAAATGTCCATCATTAATTGTAGATGAGGAGAGATCTCCATTTTCTTTTGAAACTGGAAATTGTAGGTGCATATCCATGTTCGGCTTTTGACCAGATCGTTGACAAGCTGACCCAGACAGCTTTACTATTTTATAAATTCAACCGAGAATTTTGTATTTGATGATTTTTTTTATTATTACTGTGTGGCCGTATTAATTTGTTGAAGGTATATCAATGGCTTTTCTAAATTTTTTTTTTTTTTAAACCCGATTGCATGTACAAATCTTTCATGTATAAATTGTATAAAAAATATTAAAGTTTGCTCAAACATGATATCAAAAGATATTTCAGATAGGCATGTCATCTAAGGCACAAATACGTAATTTATTTATGTATAATTATTACTAAATATTCCAAATATTAATATTTAAAAATATTATTTTCGTTGTTGTCCTTGATTAGAGAATGTTACTTTGTTCGAATATGAGGAGAGTTTTTGCAGAAGTGTTGTTATTGATGCAACCATTTTAAATTAAATCAGGATACTCTCTTGAAATATATCTATATATGTTGTTCTGAATATAAAATATATCTTTTTTTTCTTCATGTTATTGGATGCTTATACATTTAAAATAAAAACTTCGCTGATAATTGATAAATTATATTTGTTTAAAATAAAATGTGAGCAATAAAGCGAGCATGCATACAATATATCCACACTATACATTCTTTACGTCTTAATTGATAAATTATATTACACATGCTCCCTGCCTCTTCATATTGACTTCCAACCCTTAATCATATATTCTTTACCCTCACAGCGCTTTAATTACTATCATCGAGTATAACAAGTATGTATATTAATAGTATTTATTTTTTCCTTTTTAAATTTTTTTCTTTGAGTTATAATTGTAGTAAATCTTGGAGTCATATTTTAAGATTGTACTCTAACCTTCCAAATTTGACATATATTCCTTACCCCTCACAAAATTTGATATAGTAATTCAATATTTTGAGTTATATAATATTTTATTTTATTTAATATACTAATAATCATTCCATTGATACACTATACCCGTCGAGTCGAAAGGTTTTCTTTTTTTAAAAAAAAATGTGTTGGCTGAACAAACAATCAACTCATTAACAAGAATAACTGCTAATAGAAGAAAAAAAAATGTATTAGAATACGTAATTAACAAAAAAAATAAACGTAAATATATGCACAACTACATGCATTGCATAAAGCATTATTCTTGCGCTTTTGAAAATGACTAAATATTGACAAACGGTAATCGGAGTAGATTAACTATCTACGAGCTTATTTTTTTAAAGATTGTTTAGGTTTGGACTACAGTTATTATTATTTTTTTTTTCGAGGGCTGAGGTTTGGACAACATTAATATCGTCAACTTATTTTTTAAAAATCGAATGCAAAATATGTAGACTCACTCACTCGATCAAAAAATACCACCGTTGTGGTCCATTCAGATTGTAAAATTTATTGTATTCATTTATGTCGATATTTTAATTATGATAAATTGGAAGTCAAGTTTTCTATCGACGCTAATTCGATGTTTATTTTTACTTATTATTATTTTTCTTAAGAAACCTTTGGTTACCATTTCATTATATGAAACACTGTTCAAAACAAAAAAACAACAGGTTTACTATATTTAATAAGCATTCAATGTATATAATCTTATACATCTTTTAGAGCTATCAAGCTAAATCAGAAAATTGTTACGACAAATGAATCTGAATTTTTTTTTTTTTTGGCATAAAAAAGAATCTGAAATTATCAGGCACAAGGAAACACTGTAACTTAATTAATTTTGTATAAAACTGAGGCAGGAAAAGTCCGAAACTAGACGATGCCTTCCCAGAATGTGACATCCCAGTTTCCAAGGAATGGCATCCTCTGTTAAGGTTGGCAGGGTGCCCACCTCGAATCTGGACCGTTCAGATTAAATCAGATGGTTATGGGAGTCCCGTGAATAATATCAGATTGATAGGTCTGAAAAAAAATTAACCGTCCGATCACGATCGAACGGCTCGGATTAAGGGTTGGCACCCTGCCAATCAGAAAAGGTTGGCAGAGGATACGGACCCAGTTTCCAAGGCCCCATTTAACTTGGAACAGGACGCATCCGGTTGAAAGAAAACTGCTGAGCAACCAATCACTGCACCAAAATGGTAAACAATTCAACGGACACCGCGTGTATCCACACCGCTCAATCTCTCCTGTCGTATCGCCTTTTTGTCGATCCCACAAAAAAAGAGAAACGAAATCAGGAAAGAATCAGACAGATACAAATACAATATCCACTGGTAAGCGCAACAAAGCGCAACGCTCTTTCCTGTTCCTGTCTGAATCAAGCGGTACGGATACGTCACGATACGACTGACACGTGTACACACGAGGGGAAGGAAGGGAAGAAGGAACGATGCATGCAGTTAGCGCGCTCGTGGTGGCGAGGATGCTGACTGGGGCGGCGATCGGCGGCGGCGGAGGAGGTGGCGGAGGGATGGGGATGGGGATGGTGGTGGTGGCCACGGCGGAGGATATCCCATTCGGTTCCCTTTGGTGGCTTATCTACGCTGGGATTTCGTGCGTGCTTGTTCTCTTCGCTGGAATCATGTCGGGGCTTACGCTTGGGCTCATGTCGCTTGGTCTTGTTGAGTTGGAGATCCTTCAGCGTAGTGGTACCAATGAGGAGAAGGCTCAGGCAGGTGAAGATTACACTAACCGATTTTTCATCAATTTAGTGTGTGTTTATTGCTTTCAAAAAATTAATTTTTGAACGATTGCTGGATCGATTGCAATGTTTTTTGGATTGATTTATTGGGGAACTGAGATAATATTGATATAATCATATATTGATGATGTTGGTACAATGTCAGTTTTTGTTGATTTATGAGATCTAGAATGAAAAATAAACAAGAGTATAGGTACTTTTTTTACCATTCAAGTTATTGTATATGATTACTATGATCTGCCAGATTCCTGCTCATCTTTGTGATATGCTGATAATATTTACCGATATATAGATTATTAATCCAGATGCTATCTAAACAAGTTTTGGTTTTTCTTGATGTAAGGAGAAGGAAAGAGTACATATTTTTTTGTACTATGTAATAAATTAATTTGAAGGTTTTTCTGACAAATTTGAAATAATGGGCCAAAGTACTTAAATCTTGCTGAATAGGGACATCATCACATAAATATTGATTTTTATGCTTAGCTTTTTCATAACAGTTTGTTACAAAGTTTTTTAATTTTTGTAAGAATTCATTTTTCTCAAATAGATGATAGCTTGGCAATAATAGTCGAGATCTTTTTTGTTAGGAGGAAAAAAACGAAAGGAATTCAGTATGCGAAATGAAGCAGTTAAAACAATATAGATATTTTTTCCAGTATTCCATATAACTACAAAATTATTGGAGATACCTTTGTAGATGAAAATTT
Organism: Rhynchospora tenuis; assembly: GCA_027725995.1. Lineage (NCBI taxonomy): Eukaryota > Viridiplantae > Streptophyta > Magnoliopsida > Poales > Cyperaceae > Rhynchospora > Rhynchospora tenuis. Next base: position 65,919,159 of record CM050889.1, on the reverse strand, counting down.
ATTTCAGTTCCATCTTGTTTTCTTATTTTTATCAAGGTAATTTATTTTGGGATTCTTATTCTGAAATTTATGCTATGCTCTGTATTAAGAACATGAACTTTTCTTCAATTAATAAGAAGTCTTTCTAGAGGTCTTTTTAAACATTAATTAGAAGCCTTTCCATCTTTCTTGTTTTTAGCTAATTAAAGGACAAATACAATTTTGATGATTTGTACCTAATTATTGCAATAAAACTTATTCATATCCGGCAAATCAACATTTCAGCTTTTTCATGATTAAAATAAGATGAATCACTGATAATCTTTCATATGTGTTTGCACAAGACTGTTTAGCTCAGCTTACTAAAAATTGCTAGAATACAGGACCTATGATGCGGTTGAATCGGTCCAAAAGGTATTGGAAAATCAGCACCTTCCTTCTATTTGCTTTTTCTTTATTGTTATCCCCTTTTGTAGTTGCCTAGGTTAGAGGTCAGACCAATTACTGCAATGCTTAGTCCTTCTGTAAAGCAAGCAAAATGTGTCAAAAGAGGTATTTTATACTTTCTAATTTTAGTTCAGAGCTTGCTACTGGAGTTTTTTGTTTCACTATTTTGTTTATCTTTCTCAGATACCGCCTTAAAGGAGAAGAAAGAGTTACTGACACATTCACAAAGGAAAAGGCCTTGAATTACAGAAGTTGATCCTTGAACCAGTTTACTCCTTTTAATTTACCCCTGAAATACAACAATAGCAGCCCAGTTATCGGACCTTGAATTGGTTAAGATGCATTAATGATTGTATTTAGCCATGTTGTGGTTTGCTTTTCAAAAGAGCACTCCAAAGGATTTGGAACGGTACCAATAAGGTACCAATATATTTCAGTTTTTCTATTATTTATAGTTTGAAATTTTTTGTTCTGATGCTTCAGGAGAAACCAATTCCTAGGGTTAGACAAGAGGTGTGTACAGGGCCCGGGTACAGATTCACCACGGCATGCTGATCCACGATTACTAGCGGTACCAACTTCATAAAATATATTGCTAGAGTGTAAATCAGGATAGTTCAGTCTTCTTACAAATGTCTGTTGTTAAATTAGGTTTCTATTTTCATCTGATAATCCATGAAATAAAGGTTGGTTGTTCCCCAACGCTTATTTTGTATCTATTAATATTGCTCGAGTTCTAAAAATCATGTATGATAATCTCTGCAACAAAGTGACCATTCTATAATTGCTATATGGTTCAGTTACCAGTACTCCATGGGATCATCAAGGGAACTAAATCCCTGTGCTTATGCACCTATTGTGGGGGTAGAAAGGTTCCTTCTTCCCTCAGTTATCCTATAATATCTAGACTAGCGGATCAAATGAAAAAATATGCTAGGCTGAAAGGATTTATTGTACTGATTTTATTTTTCCTATTCCATGTATGATGTATCCCTGTAAGAGAACTAATTTGATTCTACTGCATATTGATCGCATCGATGGACAATCCGATTCTCATTTGAGTCGCCACAATGGACCAGACCATGTCTCAGGCTATGCTCTGCGAGTGCTCAGCGCCCAAGAAGCGCCACTTCTTTTGCAATTTCCTGGACTGGGTCTACACAGGTCGCGAGTTCTTCAACGCCGTGTGCCTGATCCTACCCAGTCTGGACCGGGAGAGGGGCACCTACGGACTCGGATGCCACTCTAGCGTAGTGCCTGGTAGATGCGCTGGGTCTAGCCAAGGAATCACCTGATGCTGTGAGATTGCTCAATTGGAGGAAGGCCGGGTCAAGAGTCGGTTAGGATGCCGACAATTTTGCTATGATAGCTGCTGCCTGATGCAGTGAGATTGCTCAATTGTGGGAAGGCCAGTTCATGGGAATGCCGGCAATTTCACTATGATTGCTGCTGAGGTGTGGGCCCTGCTTTTTCTCATTTAGTGTTTGATACTGCTGACATGTGGGATCACTTTTGCATTTTCTGTGTCTTTATTAATTGGTTTGGGGTCTAATAACTTTGGGAAGTTAGCAGATTTTTGGGTTAATTGTTGGTTCATGCCTAATTTTGGTCCCAAGTTGTTTTTGGGTTTGATTGACCTTTCATGCCAGAATAGGTTCAGCTCAGGCTGGATTGGGATTATTTGCATTTTCAAAGTTCTTGGTAGGTGAGGTTTGGCTCCAGTTAAATTAGGTCACGGGACTTCTTGATTTTCTAATATTAGACAGATCAGATGGTTTTTAGGTTGCACTAAAATGGCTAGGTTTGAAATATCTTTGCCGATGTAAACAGACTACTTGCATGGGCAATGCAATCTTTGAAACCATGAATTACAAAACCAAGCACACACATATGAAGATCTCTGAGTTGTATGGGACTAACTATAATATAGACGGGGTAGCACCTTATAAAACAAAGACATCTGCATATTTATAATTTAATTGCTATTAAATTTTTGATGTTTTGACTAAATACCTTTTATTGTTGGCAGGAAATGGGGATAATTGAAAGCATATGACTATTGTGCAGAAGTTGATTATTGATCTTCATGGAAAAGATGGAGGTTGAGTTACCTTCTTGAAAGGGATTACCATAAGCTATCAAGCTATTAGCTTAGGAACTTGACATATGTGACCTTTGTTAATGTGTATTGGTAGGCTACATTTTTTATATCCTTACTGCGACTTTGATGGGGGTAGTGCATTGTTTTTGTTTGTTTTTTTTTTGAAGAAAGAGGGAGGTCTTTGCCATCCAACTTTTTCTAAAATTAAAGGTGCATGCGGGGCTTGAACCCTTGACCTCTTGGAGGCCAGCTTAGTGCTCTTACCACTGAGCCACTAGGTCACATGCGATTGTTTTTGTTTGTTGTAAACATAATGTGGCATATTATTGATCAAATTCATTTTTCTGAAGTAAAATCAGATATATTTTTAAATTTCCATTGTTGCTTATCGTTTCTTTTGACTTATAATGAATATTCTTTTGTACAGTGTACTTTTTGGATATTAATTTGTTTGGGGTTTAACGTTTAGTTTATCAATTGTTGAAGAAATAAATTTATTGATGCATCTGTATTTTAATGCACAACAATTATTTTCATAAAAAAAATTTCTAATATAAAATATAAATGACATGCTATATTTTTAAAAAGTAAAACCCACGTTGTACTGCATTGCAAAAATTACATGGCAAGGTTATTTATGGCAAATATTTATGCCATATATATCATAATCTTTAATGATATACTTATTTATTGCAAATATTTATTTATGGAAAGTTAACTTATGGCTTAAAAAAAGTTGTGCGCATATAATCATAAAAACAACTGATATACTTATTATTGTTCTAATTATTGTTGTATTATGATATAATGTTTTAACTCATTTAGAAGTTCCTTTTGAGATTTTTGTTTTTTTTGGCAGAATATTTATGCCAAGTTTACTAATTTTGAACTAACTATTTTTTTTTTAACTCATTTAGTAAGATATGCTTTTACTATTTAGAAGTTGAATAGAAACATTCAGAAAATAACTTACTTTCTATTATAACTACCCAATTATTTATAAGATACTGTAAAATGTAAAGAAAAAAATATTGTTGTTGCTTCTTAATTATGTTATTGTAAGCGCATTTGGACCAATTTATGTGACATCTTTTTATGGAAGAAATTTTATATCATAGAAATTTCCATAAATGGCATGCTATATTTTAAAGAATTGAAACCAACTTTGTACCGCATTGCAAAAGTTACATGGCAAGTTTATTTATGCCATATATATCAAAATATTTAATGATATACTTATTGGTTTGACGTTGATCCTAATATTTGTGCTGTTTTTTTTTTTTTTTTTTTTTTTTTTGAATTTCGCTCTTGCATTTTGTCTGTATTAGATTGATGTGAGAATTGCTTAAGACAATCAGAGTCTTAAGCAATCAGAGCGCTCATCCTCACCCCTCACGTGCTCCCCTCCCCTCCCCTTCATCCTTAACCTCACCTTCACGGGCTCTTCGTGCAAGCGACTTAATTCCTCCCTCTCGCCCCTGTGCGCGACTTAAGCACGTGCCTCTCCTCTCTGCGTCCATCCCTCTTCCCTCTCCTCTCCGCGTCAGAGGGGGTGACGCGGGGTGAGGGTGCGCGGACAGAGGAGCGAACGCGTTTTCTGATTTGGGAAAGTAGAGATTAGCGAAATTTGCCAAAAATAGATTTGATTGCTTGATTGCCTTAGAGTTTGATTGCATTTATCAGCATTGTTTAGGGCCTTCAAAACTTAAAAGTCTATTTGCAAACTTGAGCAGTAACGCTCAAGCTCAACACACAGCACACAATATCAAGCAGTCAATGGTATTAAATCATAGTATCCGACATTCTATGTGCAAGCATTATAAATGTTGTGTTATTGGTTCCATTTTTTAATCGAGAGACATGTTCACAAAGTAGTCTTCTTTTTGTCTCATTTCATACATCATTTGACAAACTGCTTTCAATTTTGGTACTGTTGCTTTTGTGAAGCTCAATCCACCTACAAAGTCACATGCAAATAAGAACTTATTCTTTGGACTATATTTGTAAGTTGGAACCTGATGAAGTTCCTTCTCTTTTCTCAGAAGTTCCAACAAAGTCACCGAACCTCTTTTTTATTCCTATGTTTATTCATTCGGTCTGTATTAATGCTTTTTGAAAACTATTAGAAATGATTATCAGACTCGTTTTTTTATAAGCTTTAGATGGATGTTACTCGGCAGAACACACTAATTACAAAAGAAAGAAGTGATCCCCAAGGGGTCTTTGATCAAAAAAAAAAAACAAAAAAAAAAAGAAAGAAGTGATGACAAAATTTGACACGTGGAGAGGCACATTACAAGTTGAAACCTCCAAGATTTTTGGGACAAAAAAATGTCGTTTTCTGCCAATTACAATTATTTTTAACCAAAGAAGCAGGATTGTGCAAAAAAAAAATTTCTTTGTTTTTTTCTATCTCCTCGACAATATGCAATATGGACCATTGATTTTTTATGATATGATCAGATGAGTGATCTGGATTTAAAAACGAGTTAAAAGGTTTAAAACTTGAGACCGATATTAACTTTCGCTGGAGCGGAGCGGAGTCGTTCGATTTGCGCTGGTTTTTTGCATGCTGTTCGCGAGTTCGATTCCCTATCGAACATAATTATTTTTTTCCTTTCTTTTCCTGCGCTTACCCCTCCCCTCTCAAAGGAAGCATGGTCTTTAATTTCATTTTTGTCATTTTTGGTATTAACTGTCCTTGATTTATAACTGAAGAAAAATTAAGGTCATAAAATTTTGTTACATGGTGGAGACTTGAAGAAGAAGATGAGAAAGGGGAATGATCGGATGTGGCGAAGAAGAGTGTTGGCTTGTCTGTTGTCACTGTTCTGAAGAGAATGTGGGCGCTTGTGGCTGAGGATAGATGGGTTGTGTTTATTGGACTTGCTTCTCTTATTGGCACGGGCGGTAATTTTTCAATTTTTGTTAGTTATTATCTTCTAAATTTCCTTTATCCCAGCTTTGATGCTTTTCTTTTGTCTCATAATTGAACAGTTCAGGTTAATTGAGGGAAAATTGAGGAAATTTGGGTTGAATTGATGTTTATATGTGTGCAGAATTGTAGTGTGCCTCTGGTTTACTTGCACTTTGTGTCCACTGAGGGCTTAATAAGGTTTACTTTGGACCACAATAAAAATTTGAAATTAGGAACTTACCCGTGTATACCACCAGTTCAGTTTCACTTTTTGACAGAATAGTTATTCTTCTGCAGTTCTCTGAGATTTGCATACCACATTTTCTAGCGGCATCCATTTTTGCAGCACAGAATGGAGGGGCATTGTTTTATAATAATGCAAAATTGCTGGGTCTTCTTTGTTTGACACCAGGAATCTGTAGGTTGGTATCTCTCGGTTGTTTAGTTTATGTTTACAGAAGTCACTTCATTGATCATGGGTTTCACTATTAAGGAACCATTTGTACTCAACACAATTGAGATCTTAACCAGTCCTTTCTTTGATTAGGAACTCAGATCCTTTTTAAATAGAATATAAAGTAACAATCTTTCTAACCTACAGATTGAATGGATATAAATTTTAATATAACTTTTTATATAGAATCTCTGACTTGTTTGCTTTGTATACCTTTTGCAGTGGTTTAAGAGGTTGTTGTTTTGGTATTGCTAATAACATACTGGAAAATAGCATATTTTCTAAATTTTAGTTGACCATAGTTCTAAGGAGATTCTTGAAACCCTATAGGTCAGATGAACAAGAGAAACACTCTACAATACCCTCCTTTTTCAGGTAAATAATAGATTGTATGCAGAGGGCATTGAAAATTAATATGACTCACTTTGCTTTGAATATAAATAATCGGCAGATGGAAAGCCCTTCTGATGGCTCACAGCTTTAGTTTTCGAGTGATGTGAGGTACCTTGACTTTTTATCCTTCTTGATTTTTTCCTGTCAAAATTATGTCTTTTTCATCAAAGTTGAATAACTGCTACTAGCAATTTGATCAGGTTACGAACCTTTATGTAGCTGATTTCTAATATAGTTGCACTGCATTAGTTCTTATCTGTATTTATGTCAAATTGTAGCAGCTTCAGATGCAGAGAGCAGTATGAGAAAGGGAATCACCGAAGATGAGTCTTCTGATCGAAGAGGAAAAAGGTAAAAGAAAGATTAATATTCATTTTGACAAACATAAATATCTGCTTGTGTTTTCATTACTTCTAACTTATAAATAACTTCTCAATAAAAGGTAAAAAGAAAAGATAATTGCTGGGAATAAAATATTAACTTTTCTCTTAGTAACTTGCTTTAGAAAATACTGTTCTTTCTCTTTCACCGATAACCTGGTAGATTTGTTTTTGTATCAGTCCTTCCAAGTACCTGACCTGATTTCTCGCACAGAAGAAAAAAGAGCATGTACAATACCGATTCAATCAGCTTAATTGAGAAGTAATAGTTTTTTTCATTATTTTTTTTCCTTTTTCCGAGTTCCAATTGAGAAGTAATAGTTCGTCACCAAATCTACAAATATATATCTTCCAAGTAAAGTTCCTTTTTACTTGGTTGGTTTTGCACAATAAAATTTTAACTTGAGATATTCTCCTTCACAGAGGTTGGATAGGTGACTCTAGTTGTGTTTTTTGTGGGGCCAAGGAATCGGTAGATCATATTTTCTTGCATTGCCCTTATATTGCTAGTTTTTGGAATTTCTTTAATACAGTTAGAAGCGTTGGAGCTCCTTTGCAGTTCCATAATTTTTCTTCTGTTTGGCAGCAATGTCTTTCTCTCAGTCATGTAGATAAAAATAACACAATTATTCTTTTAGCTGCTGCAATTTGGTCAGTTTGGTTGGAGAGAAATAAAGTAATTTTTCAGGGTTTAGCAATTAAGACACCTATTTAAAACTTATACTACTATTTTGGCTCTTTATCATTTTTGGATAGGTGGGCCCGCTGCATTCGCCGAGCAGCTGAGGAATGCTCAAATCATAGTGGTTCCTGCAGATCATGCAGTTGGGCAAGCTCAGGCTGGCGCTCAAGTGGCACAAGTTTCAGCTGTGAATGTAGAGGCACAGGAACCAATTGAAGGCAACAATGTCAGAGCAGCTAGCACTAATGAAGATGATGAAGATCTCTTAAGGGATTAGGCTGTTTTTTATCTTCTTTATTGTGTTAGTTTCTGTGCTGTTTAGACTGCTCTTGTGGCACTTTTATTTTGGTTTCTGGCTTTTTCATCAAACTGGGTGACGTTGGTCAGTTTGAAGATACTGGTTTGTAATAACTTTTGTTTCTAATAATTTCTCTAGGACTCCCTTCTTGGGAGTCTGTTTGTTCAAAAAATATATATATATATCTTCAAAGCAAAGAAAGGAAGAAAAGGGGATAAAAGAGCTCCATTCAACCACTGGAGGCTGCCTATATAAACCATCAAGATAACTAAATAATGTTTATTTTTTTCATTGGTTTCAGGGATTGATTTATTGTGAGAAGCCAGGGAAAAGAGCCGGGAGAATAAGAATCATGCAGCATCTTGGTTTAATTGCTCCTGTGGGATCCTCTTTTTCTCTTCCATGCGTTAGATATGATGCAGTCTAATCCTGTTACTTTCATATACCATTTTTTCCTTGTTTATGTAATTTGTATCTTTTGAGGGTAACAATTAGTGAGCTTAAAAGAAAATGCCAGAGTTGCAAGGTATATCTACAAGATGAATCTCTTTTTAATTTCATCTTCTTTTGATTGTCGGATATGGAGCTGAAAATAGTCCAATATTGGATTGTCTATACTCATGGGTTACAAGTTCAGGAATTTAAAGGTATATCTTGTTTACATCTTGTTCGCGGGCATCACTTTTGAGTTCAAATCAAAGCTTGATCTTTTTTAATTGGCAAAATTGATCACGTACCCCTCGAATCTTTCTTAATTGAATATTTACCCCTCGAATCTTTAAAATTGATCGCGTACCCCTCAAATCTTAATAAATAGGGATATATATCCCTTTTTAGTTATTTTAATAAATTTCAGAATATTAAAATCTGATTTTTATATTTTTGACAGAATTAGCCCTGTCCGAATTTTTCTATTCTCTCTCCAAGCGATATCTCCTCTGATATATATCTTTTTTTCCATTTAAAGTCTTTCCTAATCATCAATTATCGAGACTATATTTATGATTCTCATTTCCTCTTTGATCTCTAATATATGTCAAGTAACTATGGAGGCAGGAGATAAGGAAGCACGATATTTTACTTTAGCACTATATAAATCACTTATAAGAATCAAATCTTCACATCTAAGATTATATACAATCGATTTGGGATACGTAATCAAATTTTGCAAAATGGAATTAGTTAATTCTGAGTCTACTGGACCAGAAATTTGTTGAGAAACATTGAAACTAATCTGACCCATTTGACGTCTTGTCAAATTAGAAGTGGTAACTCTAGGTTGGTTAATTAGATCAAGATTATTACATAATATATATCATCTCTAGTTATAACATGAGTATACATGCAGCTAACCATGATTGCTAACCATGGTTGCGAACGAACGTACATGAGTTCGCATGCTCTTGGTCACACAGGCTATCCATTAATACAAGTTTTGCACAATAAATTATATAATTTTTAATGTATACCACGAAAACAACTGTAAAGATGAAAGGTCTTTCAGGAGAAGAAATAACGGGAAGATGAAAGGTGTTTCAGGAGGAGACAAATTTGGGCAAGGGTAATTTTGTCCTATGATATAAAAATCAGATTTTAATATTCAGAAATTTATTGAAATAACTGAAAAAGGCATGTATCCCTATTTATTAAGATTTGAGGGGTACGTGATCAATTTCAAAGATTCGAGGGGTAAATATTCAATTAAGAAAGATTTGAAGGGTACGTGATCAATTTTTCCTTTTTAATTTGTCCTTTAACTTTCTATGAATGTTTTAGAAGTCTTAATCTTATAATTTATTTCAGAAATGAACTGCTGAATGTGTTAGAAGTCCTTTTAACATGTTAGTTTGTCCTTTGTTTTAAGCAAAAGAAATTGACTGCTGAAATGAGGGAGAGAAAATAATTGATACACTTCCTAGGAAACAAAATCGGAATAAGGTGAGGGAAAGAAATCAGGAAGAAAATAAATGAGAATGATTTGGCAGCTGAATACGTTTCAAATGTTTACCATCATTATTTTTTTTTATCCAAATTTACCTTCATTACTAATTTTAATAATGTTATTATTATTGTTCCAACCAATCATAGCTAGAGAGAGAAAGACAATACATTAATAATTAAACCAGAAGGGAACTCTTCGTATAGCAAAAATGGGAGAGACGCAACACGCAAGAGTAGCAAAAATGATTTGGCTGTAGCTCATGTACCTTAATTTATTCGGTCAATTAAAATCTAAGTAAGAAGAAAAGGCATTAGCTGGAAGTCTGGAAATGAAAAATTTGAAGTCCATTAGGGAGGCAATCATTAATGATATATGTTCCAGCTTACTCAAATTAAATTCGGCTCGAGAAAGATAAGATACGGAAACCATGCACCTAAATATAAGGAACGCATCTACGCATTTGGTTTTGATTATTTGTATGGAAACGATCATTTAAGAGGAGAGGGAGAATGGAAACGAGTACAGTGGGAGTTTGAATTTTACAAGATGACTAACTATTGGTAATGTGCTCTTAAATTTTATCTCATATGCTTCCTTTTAAAGCAAAGAACAATTGGTAATTTAGGGAGAATATCAAGGATTGAATTTCGAGAGTAAATGTGCCGGGAAATTTCTTCTTTTATTCGGCCAATGGCAAATAATTAAGGTGTAGAAAAATGTCAACAAGAAAGGTCCGTGGGATCCAAGCCTAATAAAATCTGTAATTAAATCAAATAGCTACATTATGGTGACAGGAGATCGAAAAAGATTCGGACGCATTTTATTTTCAATCGTATATACCACACAAGGAAGTATAGTTAGCAATATATACATAATAATAAAAAGAAAGAATCCTTTATGATCCGAAAATAATAAAATTTATAGGATAAAAGGTGCATGTTTGCCAGGAATTTTCTTCTTCATTCGGCCAATGGCAAATAACGAATGAAATATCAACAAGAAATGCGCGCTTATGTTATCTTGTATGAAGGAAACCAAATTTCTTATATGACAAGGACACTATTATGCTCCATGAAACAAATATAAATAAAAATTTTGAATATGATATTGAAAATTAATAACAATTTTTATGATAAATTTACTTGGGGCAAGCTCACAAATTTCAATTTTTTAATTTGAGACAATTGGAGAGCGTATAGAATGTTTTAATGGAAAATTGAAATGTACTGGAATTTGGAAATCAATCAAGTTTGCATATCAAAATTATACTTGTGTTTACTTTATTTGCTTCACTGCATTTAACAAGAAGGGCGCCTATACATTTTGAGTCACAGATCTGTACACATGATACATTATAAAAATGTAGAGCTAAAATGGAAAGATATCAGCCTAATTACTGGATTGATGAGGGACAAAATTAATATATGTATATATATCCACACACCAGTATAACAAGAAATTCGCCCGTCAATATAATTTTGTTCATGCTCTTTATATACATTATAATTATAATTGTATATTAAATATTAATACGTTATACTATATAACAAGATAAATCTGATACTATCAACAAATATAACTAAAATATAACTGTAAAAAATAATAAAAACTTTCTTATAATGTGACTCTCCTCAAAATTTGCCCACACAATGTGTGTCCCGTGTCATTTTTATCGAGCACATTCGTGTTTTTCATTTTAATTTATTTATTAATTTTTACAAATCATATATTTGTCTTAAGTATGATCATTGTTCATTACAATAGTGAAGCAAGAATGATTAAAGAATTATTTCATGTTGTATTATTTTTTTTAAAATGTTTGAGATGATATACTTTTATTATGTGAAACTTTTTTTTGAGAAACATATTTATTTAGTTGTTCACATGTCTACTTTTATTAATTCCAAAATTGACCTTAAATATTGAAAATGGACAACATATACATGTCAAATAATATTTTCACATATTAAAGGTCGCCCACACATTGGTGGGCTACTGCTAGTAATGGTTAAATAAGTAAGCGAATATCTTACTAATTTATTTGGTTGCTTAGTTTGACAATTATTTTTTAATCAGCCTCTTCCCGACAAGCACACATTCATATTGTAAAATGTTATTATAGTTCAATTTAATAATGTGTTGGTTCGCAAGCAACAATTGTTAATATTGTAGGCAAATTGAGAGAAATACAAAAAAGCAAGAAAAGGGGCATGATTAACAAACGAAAATCATGGCCACCTTAATGAGTTCTTTGTATCTTGTAAAATGTTCGGAGGAGAGAAGTACTTTTCGAATTTTCAAGCAGTGCAAAATGTACGAGTAGTTTTTATGTCCGTGTGATTTTTCAATCGGTGCCAAATGTATGAGTTGTCTTTATGTTTGTGTGATTTTTCTATTAGTGCAAAATGTATGAGTTGTCTTATTGTTCATGTAATTTTTCAAGCAGTGCAAAATGTATGAGCTGTCTTTATGTTTGCGATTCTTTCAGCAATATAATTGATTATAATTCGATATGAATGAACCAATTTGACAACTAACACTAAATAAACAAAAGAAATAAATAGTTCGTGTTTGGATTACAATTTTTCTCTAAAGTCTAAGTTAATATATTTTCTCTCACCATATCTCTTATGACGTATTATTTCTTTAATGGATATCAATGAAATCAACTACTTTGAACAATGTTGTTAAGATATTAGAGTCTATCAAATGGAGTTTGCTAGTTGTTCTTAAGTATTGTTTTGCTAAACTTCCATCGACTCCTATTTATTATTTCATTCACACAAGATTTAAAATCAAATAACAAGATAGAAGTGACGCTATCTTTGAAGAGAAGAAAATAGAGAAAGAACATAGCTTTGGAGAAGAAAATATAAGAGAAAATGTTTGATATTAATTTGTTCAGAGCGGAGAAGGATTCGATCCAGAAATCGTGCGTGAGTCCCAGCGGCGACGCTTCACGAGCGTTGAGATTGTAGATGAAATCATCAATCTCGACAAGGAATGACGCAAACATATGTCTGTCGTTGTTTGAATCATTTACAATTTAATTTTCAAAAAAACACTAGGACACGTCAGTGCTGACCTTATTGACCCGTAAATGCACCAATTAAATAATTCCAAATTAGACAAGTGAGCGTGTCATTGTCAACAAAGAAACACGTCATCCGAAACCAAAAAACCATCGAATAACAAACTTTGTCCCAAAGAATTATGACAAATCCAAACATGAGCCCAACTCTTCCTTAATTGATCAAATTAGTCTCTTTCTATCCTCTGTAACATACATAGAATAGGATGTTATACGGCGTAGTGCGCTAACATGAATATGCAGTTATGCACAATTTTTATTTTTTTTCACATACACGAGGTATAGATTTGTTTATATTAACACTAGCATAAGATGCCCTCATACGTGGACAAATAAATAAACAAAATAATGTTAGACAATAAAAATATATTGCTTAATTTACCATTGATACAAATAGATGTGTTATTTAATTCGTTTCAATATTAGATGGAAAACCAAATAATAATGTTGCTTCGTCTCGCGATTTACATCCAACCACAGATCAAATCGATCGAATAGTAAAAACACATGTTTACACGCTAGACCTAGCGTGTAACACCTGTTCGCATGCGTGCATTTATAAGTAGTACAGAGATAGAGATAACATTAACCTTATTGAGTAACTATGATTATTAAAAAAAATTAATTACTAATATAATCAATAAAATTAATAATCAATAAAATAGTGAAACTATAAATATGTTATACAGTTTTGATATAACAATAATTAAAAAATTGTATACCGTCGTGCGATTTAAAAATAAACATTTTTTATTTATCCACACTAAAGAAACAAGTAAGCGGTTGTTAGTCAGAGATTGCCCCATGGTTTACGCCATAGAGTATCTTGGTTTGAGAAACCCTAGCCAGAATCTACATTGTCTCAACACGACGTAATCATGGCATAATCAACCTTCGCTACTATTTATTATTAGGGAAATTCTAATGTGGAAAAAAAAAAATACTGACAAGTCTATCAAATCTGATGGTTGATCTTCAGCATGCGTTTGTATATATTAGTGCTGGTTGCATAAATGGCAATTTAATTATCTTCTAAAATCATTTAAGATCCTTTGTTGTTGCCAAATATATATATATATTCAATTCGAATAATGAATCGCACATTTATGTTATCATCATTTTATTTCTTTTTTTATACGGAAAGTATCTTTTTAAATTTTTTACTACTTGGCATGCATAGTATGAAATCACGGAAATTCCGATATTTTGTAAGTGGCAAATTTGTCCTTTGCTCTCCCAACCCTATTTGGAAACACTTCAATTGGTTCCACAGCTCATTAAATGCCAGAGTAAGCCCCAGACAATCTCATATATTTTTAATTATTAGTTTCCATTTCACATACAGAAAAAAATATATAAGATATTACTCCCTTCCTTTTTTTTTATTGTTTCTTTACATAATTATTAGAGGAGAGACGATGGCGGAAATTAAATGGAGAAGTTTATCAATATAATTATAAATTTATAATACTTGTACTAATAATTATATTATGAATAATTATAATAAGTAATAGAGAATAATAATGACGACTATATTTATAATGCATATAATAATCCTAATATAATTATAATAAAAAATCATCATTATTTATAACTAAAATGATAGTAATTCTAATAATATTTGCAATAATAATAAAAATTCTGAAAATTTGTAACGTGCATAATTTTCTATAATTTTGAAAAAAGTTGAACAGACTCAATCCCTTAAAAAGATTTCATCTAATCTAAAATTGTAGATAAATGAATATATGAGTGTTATTTATGTATGAACATTATAACAAGAATGTATAAAAAAAAGAAAGTGCAATTATTATAAAAAGCTCAATTCATATCGTTAATAAAAAAAATTCTTATTTTTTCCTGGTAGCTAAGAAATTGACTTAAGAATTATTTTTGTTATGTTTAAGAGATGATTCAATTAGGTAAGTTTTACGTGATATAATTGCTGGGGAGAAAATGACAAAGATTAATTGCAGATTATTGCTTTATTTTGGAGGGGCATATTTGTCAAAAAATATTAAATGGAATGTTCCAAGATTCACTTGGCGAGCCAAAGCACCTCCCGACAAACAGACGAGAGCTTCGGAAGAGAGAAAGAAGAGAGCTTTGGAAGAGAAAAAAACCGAGAAAGAACGGAGCAAAACCGAGAAAGAAGAGAGCTTTGGAAGAGAAATTAGAAGAGAAAATGTTGGATATTAATTTGTTCAGAAAGGATCCAGAAATGGTGCGCGAGTCCCAGCGGCGGCGCTTCGCGAGCGTCGAGATTGTAGATGAAATCATCAATCTCGACGAGGAATGGCGCAAAGGTATGTCTATCATTGTTTGAATCGTTTACAATTTGATTTGGTTGCTGTGTTTTGGTCTCTAAAACCCTGAGATTTCATTGTTGGATTTGATTGGGTTTTAGAAGGAAAAAGGTTACTGAGGGGCTTAAGATCTGAACATATGATGGCTAATTAATGTTTGATTTGAATCTAAAATTACTTGAGACATGAATTTGAGTTAATTTGAATCAATGTTAATGTTTAAATTATTTACTAGTGCAGTGAAACTGAGTTATTACTTTTCACAAGGTATACTGTTGTCTTTTTTATTTACATCTGTAGACTGTTGTTTTAATTTCAGGCCAGTTCAAGCTGGAGAGTCTGAGGAATGTTTTCAACGAGATAAACAGAGAGGTTGGCCGGCTTAAATCGGTAAACCACCCTTCATAGCCTGTATTTTGCTCTTTTCAATTTCTTGCACAGTGGATATTGTGAAATTGTGTGCATTTTGACATTGAGGAAACCAACTCGAAATAGTTAGTACTCTTTTATAATTCCATGTCGGCATAAAAAATAGTGGGCGCACAAAAGCTCAAGAGGAAAGAAATGGTAATTGATTTTGTATACTGGGTGGCGCTCCCACCTCTTTTTTCAAAAAAATAATAATAATAAATTAGAGAAATGCAGACACATTGGTCATACCTGAAGGCACTTGGAACCTGCGTTTAGGTGCTGAGAATGTATGTTTCTATCTTTGGTAGTCACAATTACCAAAGTTATATTTGTTAGATCAGCTCTTATATGCTTACTGTTGCTTTTCCATCTTTTTCTGTAGTTGAAGATGGATGCAACCGAGGCGATAAACAGAGCTAACAAGAACAAGAAGCAAACAGCAGAGAAGGAAGAGGAGGTGCAAGCAGCCAAGGCAGCCCTTGATGCCAAGCTGGATACAATTGGCAACCTTATCCATGACTCGGTCCCAATCAGCAAAGACGAGGTTTATTTTTTTATTTAATAAATAACTCGCAAAGTACTGTTTTTTTATTCAAAGAAGAAATTCTCAAGTAGTAGTGCCAAAATTGGCCTTCTGAACATAAATTGGTGACGTACCAGTTAGTAAGCTCAAGCGTCTCAGAAATTTATGGCATATACATTTACCGCTTTGGACAGATTGATGGGTACTGAGTTTTTTAATTGCTATTTCTGCAAGACAGTCTGATTGACACCTGTCACATTCTGTAGAACTTTTTAAAGACTAGTTGTTTTAAACCCAAGAACAAAGACAAATGCACGAACTAAAGTAAAGGTCTAAACTAAAAAAAGACTGCAGCAGAAGAGGAACATAGAGAACAAAAAATGAATTTTGAAATGGACAGGTTATTACTAAGAAAAGATTCTTGCCGGCTTTGTCTATATCAGTTCTATTATGGTATGAATAAATTAGTACTTTTTAGACAAATGAACAAACTAAAGTAAAGGTTAAAGTAAAAAATTCTGCAGCAGAAGAGGAACATGGAGAACAAAAAATGAATTTTGAAATGGTCATGTTATTACTAAGAGAAGATTGTTGCCGGCTTTGTCTATATCAGTTCTATTATGGTATGAATAAATTAGTATTTTTTAGAGCGGATCAAATGAACAACTAGAAGTTAGTGGTTGTTAATTGATATTTTTAGAGATAATTTTAAAGCTTTGCTGCTTGCATGGCATATGTAGGAGAACAATGCTGTGATAAGAACAGTGGGAGAGAGAAGGATGGAGGATAATTTGAAGAACCACGCTGATCTCGTTGAAATGCTTGACATTCTTAATTTGGAGAAAGGTTTGTTTTTTGTTACCAGAATTTAAATGTATTTCCTGATGGCCGTCTGTTTGTAAATACAAAGTTTGATTATGTTGTTAGTTCAACTATTTGGCCATTTGGTCCTGTCAGCAATAAGTGTCCAGCCTTACATTAGTCCTTGCACCTAGTTATTTTGCTCTCCAAAAAGAACGATTTGTGTAATTTAAAATTATATGATCTTTGTAGGTGCTGATGTGGCTGGCGGCAGAGGATATTATCTGAAGGGCTGCGGAGTTCTCTTGAATCAAGCACTCATAAACTATGGGTTTTCCTTTTTAATGGCAAGGGGTTACGATCTCATGCAAACCCCATTTTTCATGAGAAAAGATGTCATGGGAAAGTGTGCCCAGCTTGCTCAATTTGACGAGGAACTATACAAGGTAATGTTCTTTTACTGTATGGACATTCATTAATTTTTATTTACTCCAGTTGAGCATATTATTCGTTTATTTTATTTTATTGTTTATTTATTTTTTTGAGAAAGTGAGCAATGCTCACCAGTTTTTCATTGAACACTAAGGCGTCTTTACAAACCTTTACCAAAAAGTTTTCCTAAGTCAGTACATGTACAAATTGAATGCTACCATTATCAGTTTCGACAGTATGGCCAGATCAATAGATTCACAAAAATACATAAAAAAGCATGCTGAAAATGCAACTAAAATTAAAAAAACAACAGAAGCCAGTAATTTCAAGCAAACCTTTACCAAAAAGTTTAGCTAAATCAGTCCATGTACAAATTAAATGCTACCAGTATCAGTTTTGACAGTATGACCAGATCAGTAGACTCACAAAAGTACATAAAAAAGCATGCTGAAAATGCAACTAAAGTTAAAAAAAAAAAAAACACCAGAAGCCAGTAATTCCAAGCAAAAAATCTTCCTTGTCCCTTGTCCAGACCCAGGAGTGGGGTCCTCCAGGTCCTCTTCCTTGAGAATGTTACAATTCTTTATTTTTGACAGGTAACAGGTGAAGGTGATGACAAGTATTTAATCGCTACAGCTGAACAACCTTTATGTGCATATCATTTTGGCGATCGTATCTATCCTGCTGACGTTCCAATAAGGTAATAATACTTTGTGATGCGTTTTCATGTTTAAAATTTTAAATTTGAAGTCCAATATTGTACGCATCTATTTATAATGCATTTAAATATATGATGCAATGCAATTTGGTCTATATTTTATCGTTCATCAAGTGATTTGAATTTTCAACAGCTTGAAATTAATGATCCATGATACCTCGTCAAATAGTACTCAAATTGCTCTAAATTTGATTGTTAGGCCGTCTACATGTCCAATAATATACCTATAAAAGATCATTGTCAAGATTGTCAAGGGATGGTTTCCCTTTATAATATTTGATTCTTATATCATATCGGCAGTTAACTTTTGGTCCTTATACCCTACATATTAGTGTCCCTATCTCTATGAAACTGTAAATTTTTGCTGAGAAGAAATATTATAAATATTGCGAAGTTGGTGATTTAAAGGGTTGAGTACAAGTACATGACATTTTACCACATTCCTGTTAATAGCAAAGACACTCTATTTGGGTAATGAAAATAAAAGAATAAGACACTGAAGTTTGGAATGGATAATAGTTTTTGGTGTTTTTTAAACTGGAACTTGGTTATTTTTTATGATGTTCAAAATAGGTATGCAGGCTACTCAACTTGCTTCAGGAAAGAAGTTGGGTCACACGGGAGGGACACACTAGGCATATTCAGAGTGCACTAGTTTGAAAAGGTGGAGCAATTCTGCATCACCAGCCCAGATAATAACGAGTCCTGGAAGATGCACGAGGAAATGCTGAAGAACTCTGAGGATTTTTACCAGAGTGTAAGTATTGTAGTATAGGATTCCATTACCATACTGATATGCTTTCTCTAGTATTGTTCGTTGTCTATAAGTTTGTAGAAATATAATGGACTATTTGTCTGTTTATGGTTGTCTCTTGGCTTTTACATTTTAAATAACCCCCCCCCCCCCCCCCCCCCTCCCCTCTCAAGATGAAATTGGTTTTGTACTTCTATTACTTCTTTATTTGTTGGTTCAGCTTGCTGTGAATCACACAATTATTTTGAAATTGCAGCTGAAACTACCATATCAAGTTGTTGCAATCGTGTCAGCTGCTCTGAACGATGCTGCAGCAAAGAAGTATGATCTGGAAGCATGGTTTCCGGCTTCAAAGACGTACAGAGAGCTTGTCTCTTGCTCAAACTGTACAGACTACCAGGCTCGGAAATTAAGGATTGGCTATGGCCATAAGAAGGCAAGCTTTCGTTCCCTCTTGTCTTTTATATATTTTTTTAACCTCGAAGGTGAACATTGGCTAAACTAATAGTTCATGCTACTCTTATGGAGACTCAGTTGTGGATAGAAGTATATATGGGTACATGATGTATCTATTGTTGTGGAATTTATCCTCGTATGGAAATGCAAGACTCCACAAACTTGTGTTCTAGGGTCATTTTTTATTACTAGTAACTTGTGCCTGTAAAAGGACTAATTGAAGAACAACTGACTAAAGCATCCTTCTCAATTGTCACTATTACTGTGGTGTTTTAGTAGTTACATTTTGAAATTGGTACAGAATGACAAGCAACCAAAGCAGTTTGTGCACATGCTGAACTCAACCTTGACGGCGACAGAGAGAACTATATGCTGTATTCTGGAAACTTATCAGAAGGAAGACGGTGTTGAGGTGCCAGAAGTGTTGCGTCCTTACATGGGTGGTGTTGACTTCCTTCCTTTCAAAAAGATGCCAGCTCCAGAAGTCAAACCACGTTCCAAGAAGTCAAACAAATCCAAGGTAATTGTTAGAATAGTTCCCTTTTTTCAATCCCTCTAGTTGCGTGGATCAACAGTGAGGCTAACTCAGTGTGCTATCAATTGTCAGGGTAACAAGATGCAACATAGTGGTAGTTCATGTACACATTGATTGTACTTTGTTGTCTGGTTAAACTAGGAATGCCCATGATATAAGCAGGAATTATCCCAAATAATTGTATAGAACCTTCGCATTTTTGCTAGTTTTCAATTTTCTGCTGTTGGAATAAAATTTTGGTCTATTTTTAATAATATAATTTTCTTTGTTTTTCAGGGAAATCAATAGAAATTATTTTTGTGGGATTGAATGTTGTGAAGATGGAATTATGGCGTCTTCAATTCATGAGAATATTCTTGCTGGAGATTATTGGAAGTGTGGTGAATAAGAATAAAATAGCTTGTTCAAGAACAAGGGTGGCGAATAATGAATGGTGAAGAAATTGTTTATTCATGAATTTAGGATGTTGTTTGGGATGTTAGTTAAGAATAAGAACGAGAAAATAATATAAAATAATGTTTTGTTGTTGGATGGTTAGCTTATTCCAATGTAGTTCCAACATTTTGTTGAAACAAGAACAAGGGCCATTGGCCCCCTTAGAATAAGAAGTTATTCCAAGGGTTCCAAATATTAACATATATGAAATGAAATGTTAAGTGGTTTCGTTTGAATGAAAACATTTAAGTTTATCTATCTTCGAACCTAATGTAAGGAGTAATTATCTGCTTCTCCAGTTTTTTTTTTTTTAAAAAATATTTTAATACATGATGACGTGGATATTAATCATCAAATAATGACATGGAAACAAATTTTGGTTACAACTGGACAAAGTCAAGCAGCTGCTATCAGATTTTACAGTGTCTTGTATTGATCATAAACTTAAAGAGTCGTGGCATCATACAACTGAAATTAAGCTTGAAAAATACTATATAAAAAAGATATTAACAAAGCAAAACACTTGTAATGAGATCAAATCAAATGAGGTAGATAAAAATGTGCACAAAATCCACTTAGTCATTTTTGTAATATCAATTAGCAAACAATATTAGCGATAAACAAGCTGATCACAGATGCACAACATAGAAGCTCCAGTAATCATAAACGAATGATATCAAATTCACAACATACAAGCTTAGTTCATTTGAAGTTAAGAACTTACATAATAGTTCAAATCTGCTAGACACGCATTACTAATAGATGAATCAAAATGACACATTGAGATTTCAAATATGCCAAAAATAAATCAAATCTGCCAAACATAACTTTGTTCAAATCTGCCACACACTGTGATTTACAAGTCAATATGTGATTATAAAAAGAGGGCAGATGTCATTCACATGAGGTTTACTAGTAAATTGCTTCATTTCATGCAAATTAGAAAGTAAAGGACATATTGAAATTTACATCTGAACCTTTATTTCAGGTTCAAGTATGGTATGGTAGAAGTACTTGTGCCGTGTCACATCAGTACAAGTACTTGTGCTATTTTGGGTTCAAGTAGTTGTGCTAGTAAATTAAAAAAGTTATGCACATATAGATCATATTACAAAATTCATATCTACCAGTGAATTGTGCTAATCCTGGTATGGTTTAAGCATATCACTAGTCAGTAAATTGTGGCAATTCATGCAAATTTACAAACAAGCTCCCATGGTACTACAGATTAGCAAAATAAGGACGGACCAAAATTTCCCTAATTAGAAACAACATTCAGGTGGTTCAAGCTCCAGTGTTCAAAATTACGAACATGATGAAGTTTAGAAACAACATTTATGCAGTAGATCTAAGTTTGGCTTGGATTCCCCCTAACTTGTACTCCCAGAGCAAATCGAATCCTGCCCGCAACATTCCTTTTATTTCCATTCCTTAGCCAGTTAGCCTCCAACCCGTATCCAGGATATAATGCGTTTCCTAATGTGTAGCAAATCCGTTACCAAAAAATAATTTCTCCGGGAGCCATCCACGCAGGATCAAGATATGGCAATTAATTTTCAGGATCTAAGAAGATACAATCTCAATGTATATTTTATCATTTTATTTATATTATTAATATCTATTATATTATACAAGAAAATTAGAGGGAAAAGACTACTATTGGAATTAAAGGGAGAAAAAATTAAAGAGATGAATGGAAATTTAATTTAATTTAATATATTTTTCATTTTTTATTAGAAAAAATTAGAAAGAAACTATTTATAGAAGGAGTGGGTCTTTGAAGTAATAATAATATTTGCCAGAAAAATCCTTCACAAATAAATAAAGCTGAATGGAAATTTGTGGCAAAAAAAAAAAAAAAAAACGGGCCCATAGAGTTACCCCAATTTAAAACATGACATGAATATTAAAGAATAAAAAATTTAAAGCATTTATTAAACTAAAACTCATTAATGCGCATTCTAAAATATTCCTAAAAATTAGTATCAAAACCGTCATACCGTGCTAAGAATCTTGAAGAGCTGAAATATGGCAAAGGCTTTAAAAGGAAATATTTAAAACGTTTAATGCTCATTAATATGTTGACTCGTATCAAAAAAAATTGGCGCCATGTATATATTTTTAGATGCTGTTGCCTGCGGCTCATAGGCGAAGGCTTTAAATGGAAAGAAGGAAAACGTTATCAAACATTATTATTTTATGGTATGCTATCAGAAAAAATAAGACCGTTGATTATGGTATGCTATCAGACCTTTTATGGTATGCTATCGGACATTTTATGGTATGCTATCAGAAAAAAAAATAAGACCATAATTTAACGGTAAAAAAAACATACTCACCTATAATACTATATATACCGATTGTAAAATGGTATATATGTCTTTCAATTTATTTAAAAATTGAAATTGAAAATTTAAAAAAGAAAAAAGAAAAAAGAAAGATGGAACATAATCCATCCGATTTTCGCGACTGGGCTTTTCTTCCCAGAGATATGGTGGAGTTGATCTCAGAAAAAGCGAGATCTGTGGCCGATTTCGTCCGATTTCGGGCCGTTTGCAGTCATTGGCGTCAATTTTCTACAGAGAAGCCCCGCCACCTACCTTCCCAATTACCGTGGGTACTGCTTCCTCTTCGACCCGACAAAGAGGTCTACGACTTCTACGACTTCTGGGAATCAAAGACCCGCGAGATTAAGCTCCCAGAGACCACCATTGACATGACCTGTTGTGCATCCGACCGTGGCTGGCTTCTGCTCGTGGGGAGCGAAGGTCGAGACGTGTTTTTACTCAACCCGTTGACGAATGCCCGTATCGGGCTTCCTCCAATTGGAATCCGGCCGGATCTCTTTGGCAACCCGCCGACACTTTCCCCTTCCCCTAGCGAGTTTCCTATTGGAACCCAGCCAATGATCGATCTCGGACGTTTGGAAGGTCAAGCCAATTTTCGCTTTTATGATCATGCCTGGTATCGCCGCGGTTTGGGCACTTTTTCAATCGGAAAGGTAATAATTTCTTCTGATCCAGCAGAGGACCCGAACTGCCGCATATCTGTCTTTCCAACGCACTTTGAAAAATCTCGGGGGTTTCTAACTTGTCAGTTTGGGGACCCAGACTGGAGGGAGATTACGAGCAGTGAGATCATTTTTCATGACGCGACATATTTTAATGGCCTATTTTACCTTATTCGTCGGGGATCCATTGTTGTTCTTGACTTGAGCGATATGAGGGCTTCAGAATTCTT
The DNA here is from genome assembly GCA_027725995.1 of Rhynchospora tenuis. Taxonomy (NCBI): domain Eukaryota; kingdom Viridiplantae; phylum Streptophyta; class Magnoliopsida; order Poales; family Cyperaceae; genus Rhynchospora; species Rhynchospora tenuis. Next base: position 65,895,864 of record CM050889.1, on the reverse strand, counting down.
GGATTCAGCTTTAACTGCTTACAGCGTGTTCGTTGAAGATAAATCAGGAGTTTATGTTGCAGTTTTAGACATGGATGTGAATGGGGATAAAGATTGGGATTGGGATGGAGATTTTTATCGAGATGGGGATGCGGATATGGATTTCTATTGGGATGGGAACGGAAATAAATCTGAGGATGATGATCAAGAAAAGGAAGATGATGATAGAGCAGGAGATGAGGACAAAGCACGCAACATGCCAAAATTTGTGCTCTATCAGTTTCAAGAGGAGCCGTACAAGCTAGTACAGGTTGATACTAAAAACACTGTTCTTTTTTCCGGCACTGACACCTCCCCCTACCTTGCTATCTGCTCTGACGATTGGGAATCAGTTGATGGCGACTCTTTATACATGGTGTGGTCTACCTGTACTAGGGATGAACCGTATTTTCACAGATTAATGACCAAGTTTGATAATCAGTCAGAAGGTTACGAGACTGAGGTCCTGGTGGAGAGTCACGTTAGCCCTGCATCAATAAATCAGCTAAATCAGACTGCACCCATGTGGTTTCAGCCTAATTTGTAGTAGCTATTTAATTTCCTACATTTAATCAATTTGTTTTTAAGAAGTGTAGAATGATCGTGTCAGGATTTATGTAAGCAATTGTGTGAGTTTTAATTAAAAGCTTTATATTGAAACACCATAATTTGAAATCATTTTTGTACCAATTTCCGAGTCTTTTTTTCATCTCAGTTCTTAATTCTAGGTGTCCACTAGATGGCCTTAAGTGTTTTATTATTTTTTTTTTCAATACCTTTTGGCTGATGACATTTATGCCCATCAGCTCTCTCGTCTGTAAACATTAAAAGAAACTTAAAATATAAAAAAAAAATCCGTATAATACAAATCTATGCTATCGTCATTAGTAAACAAAAAGTTCATAAATTTTATTTTGAAAAGGAAACATACAAATTAATTAACATATCTATGGTCAAGAAAAGCTTAATATCGTTTTGTGCTAAGTGTCCAAAGCTTAAATCCTGCAATATATTGGTGATGAGCCTTATTGGTTTTTGTTTCTTGTGCTCGTTGTACGGTGATGTATATATTTAGCATGTAGTCTTTTTATAAAATGAGCGAAGAGAACACTGTAAACCAAAAAACATACCGGTTTATATTTAGTTTGTTGGGTCATTAATAGCAAATAGAGATGCTGGCTGCAATTTTTTTTCCGAACTCCGAAACACGGAATGCTATTTATTTAGGCCCATTTGCTAAACGCAGTTCCAAGCGCTCTCATGTCTCATGACGACTATTTTTTATTGAAAAAGCGTTGATGTAATTTCTGTGTTTAAAGTCAATCCAGTTCATTCCTTTTTTCAAATTCTTCCCCACGTGAGGCCTGTGAGGCAACCAGTCAAGACGCTTCCATCATTCATTTCATTTCATTCATCGCTCCTCCTGTTCAAGTCGCAACTCGCAACGCGCTCGATCGCTTCCAGAAAAAGAAAGCGACAAAAAACAACAACAAAAGAGAACAAAGAAAACAAAAGGTCCCAAAATCAAAACCAAAAAAAAAGTAAAAAGAAAGCGGCCAAATCATGGGACAATCTTCAAGCTCAAGCGGTGGTCGTCCGAGAAGAGACGACTATTACAACCAGACTCAGCCACCTCCGCCACCTCCACCTCCGGCGACCACACTAACGCCATGTCCTGCGAGACCTCATCAACCTCTTCCTCCGCCTCCGCCACAGCCTCAGATCGCCTCCACCTCTTACCCACCCCTTCCCCAGCCTTACTACAACGCCTCCTACTACCAGCAGTACCCGAATCCGAATCCGCCCCGCTACAACTACGGGCAGTACTCCGGGCAGCCTCCTTACATCCCGTATTACGGTCAGCCTCCGCCGCACTGGGCCCATATGGCGCCACCGCCGGTGGTGCCGCCGCCTTTTGTGGAGCGTGAGAGTACTAAGAAAGTTAAGAATGACGTCAATCTGCACAAGAAGACGATCAAGCTGGTGCCTGATGAGCAAAATACGGATCAGTACCTCGTCTCGTTCCTCTTTGATGCTTCTGTTGATGGGAGGTGCGTTGAATTTTACTTGTTTGTGGATGAAATTAGTTGGAATTTGGTTCAGGTTTTGATCTGTTTGACCAATTAGCCCCTTTTGATTCTTTTGTTTTTTTTTCCTGGTAAAGACAATTTGGGTAGTCTAATTGCAAACAAACAATCTTTGTACTTGTCTGTGACTGCTTGCTCAAATTATCATTTTTTTATTGACAATGGTTTCTTGATAATTTACTGATTTAATCAACTGGAGCGAGTTATCTCTGAGGATGAAATCAGTTAGTGTTTGGTTCAGGTTTCGAACTGTTTGACTAGTCAAAATAATAGATGAATTTTACCTATTTGTGGATAAAATTAGTTAAATTTGGTTTAGGTTTTGACCTGTGTAAGAACAGTTCAAGTGCCAAATTACAATTTCAGAATAATGTCCACCGTTTTTGCAATTGCATACGGATCTAATAGAATGTTAAATCCTTCTTTCTTGGAGCAGTGTGACAATATATTATTTTGCAAAGGAAGGACCTAACTGCACATTCTCTCCTGCAATTCCTGGGATAGGAACCTCTACAAGTGTTCCTTTCCAGAAGGGTGCCGCACAAAAGTTCATTCAGCCACCTGGGTCTGGTATTGATTTGGGTTTCTTCCCTCTAGACGAACTCTCAAAACCATTAGAGGATGGTGTCTTCCCACTGGTAATTTATGCTGATGCAACGCCAAAAGCTACAACTCAAGCTGAGCAGCTCCAAAGAGCATCTACTCATGCACAGATAACTCTAGCAGTTATTGAGAGGAGTAATGATGGGGCATTTGTGGTCAAGGTGGTGAAGCAAATTTTATGGATTGATGAGGTCAAGTATGAGTTGAAAGAGATTTTTGGGATTGTTAGCTCACCAGAACCTGCGGTAAAAAACATAGAGGATGATGATTTGGGGAAGGATTGTGTTATCTGCTTGTCAGAATCAAGAAATACTGCTGTGTTACCTTGCCGGCATATGGTGAGTATGTACAATTCAATGTTCAGTTCATCAATCTCAGGTTCAAGTTCTGATGTTATATATGTTATTCTTAACCTCTTTTTAGTGTATGATTTAGTATTGTGATCGGATTTAAGGTAGTTTAATGAAGCTTCAGGATCTAGCAGATTAGTCCAAGAATAGTTGAGCATCAGTTATAGCCATTAAAATTGTTATCTCAGTACCATGGTAGTACTGTTTGCTCTGGTACTGGTATACATGCAGATTGTATTGGATAATTTCATGTCTGGTCCGGTAGCTATTAAGTTATACTTGATATTGAGATAATTTCATGTCATATTGCTTGGTTATCTTGCTGGGTTATAAGATATAACTCCTTTTGGTTTTATCTCATGAATCATGACTCGGTGTTATGAGAGTAGTTGACTCTCTTTGTTGTCTACAAAAGAATTTGCATGTGACAGCTGTTGGACCTTCCTTGATAGGAGCAAGGAGGTTGCAGCAAGGTGAACTTGCAATGGTTTAGATTAACATTATAAGTTTTCATAAAATCCATTGAAAACTTGTATTTCTAAAGTTGTGAACCCTTTAGTAAGTCAAGAAAGTAAAATGGGTGGGGATTCATTGACAATGGGACTAACCTGACAATACTATCTTAAATTAATTTAAAAAGATTCTGAAAAATAAAAAAGAGTTTATCGACTTAATGTAGGTCGTATAGATTGGTACAGTTGATATTCCATCAAAGGGCATTAAAATATGAACTGTTATAAATTTCAAATGTTTTGATGATGATAGAATTTGTTTCAAATTATCTCTTTCAATGTAATGATATGATTATAGTATAGATCATGCCACGACTGTCAGGTTTCAAAATTACTATTTTCTTTTATGATCGTCAAGATTGTCAAGTTAGCATATATGCAGAAGGCATCCTCACCCAAATAAAAATTCAAATGGCATAGGTGTTAGATGTAGATTACTTTTTTTGGCCGGTATCATATAATCAATCCCAGATTCTAATTTATATTGTTGTTATGTTGCGTCATAGTTGTATAACTGTCGTAAGGTTCAATTGAGCCAACAAAGGTTCAGTTTTTATGTACTGTTTTATGGAGTATTGAGCTTTACAATTGGGAATTTGAAGTTTCAGTTTTGAGTCCTATCACCGATGGGCTTCATCTCCTAATTGCATTTGAATAACCATTTTTACTTGATTCCATCAACTTGCATCTTTGACGTGCATTTTGTCTTTGGATTGGTTATTTATATTTTAAATTGCTTCTCAGTTTTATGTCATCTAAATATTCTTCTTCTTTCTTTCTTTTCCAGTGTCTGTGCAGTGAATGTGCAAAGGCTTTGAGATTACAATCAAATAAATGCCCTATATGTCGGGAGCCTATTGCAGAGCTAATTGAGATCAGTGTTAATAATTCAGAGAAATGATTCTCAAGGTTCCTTTGTACAACATTTCATACTTGATAATCTCGCCTGTGTATAGGTGTTGTATAGAATTTGGTGTTTGAATAGACATAAACACCAGGATGTTTATGCCTCTGTAGGTGCGTCCATTGCAGATTTTTGTGTGCCAGATGATTTCGAAAATGAGTGCCTATTTCTCGGTAACTTGAGAACCTGTTCTGTTAAATGTTACTGCAGCGATAACAGAGTTTATGAAATTTGGTTTTGGGATTGCACAACCTGTTATTTGTGGTGCTTTAAATTTTTCTTGGAGTTATATGCAATTCTCACGGATGCTGAATTTTACAATTGGATGCGATAAAAACAAATTTACTCTCCGATTATAAAATCGCACATAAAGCTCAAATTAAATTGTGTGACAAATATGCTGCCGCACGATCGTAGGTTCTACTAACACAGTGGCCATTCACAAATACACTACTGCCATGCTATTTTTTCGACATGGGTAAATGTGCAAAACAACCATTACTGCATTCCATTTTAATTAGAACAGTTTGTTGTTAGGTGCTTTGTTGAATTTTACAATCCGTGACTGAATAGTGAATACAGATGAGAGTAATGCAAACTTCAACATATTAGAGTGAACAACAGGAACTAAGTAAAATTTTTAGGGAAAATGTTTAAATTGAGATACTTTGTCATTGATTGTACAACAATTGATTCTGCTATGAAAGTAGGAAGCTTGAAATTGGCAAAATAAGTTTGAGTAGGCATATTGGCTACTTTGTGCTACAGAGCTTGAAAGTCCAGTAAATTTCTGAATGTATATTGTCTAGCTTGTCCCGTCTTCATATCTAAATTTGGAGGCATTAAAAGAGGCAGGAAAAATGGTTGGTGGTCCTGAATTACGTATGCAGGTGCTGGTTGAATATAAATAGAAGTGTACTTTTTGTGGGTTAAATTCTCTGGGAAATTGCAACGCAGAAGGCAGCAGACATTCCGGTACATCTGATTAAATATTTCTCAGTGAAGTTCCTTTCCTCCCACACCCCAAAAAAAATAAATAAATAGCGTAAAATGTACGTTCAGTGTACAATTTGCAATAACTGAAAACAGATCGTATTTATAATTTCTTATCTGTATGCTAAAAGTTTATGATTTACGGTTTTGAATTTTGTACTAATCTAAAATTTAAAAAGTTGTGTAGAATAACCGTTTTAATTTAACGGATAATTTTACTGATTACAAAAAAATAATAATAATATATTTACCGGAACTATTTTTTTTTTACAGCATAAGAGAAAAGGTATTCTGCATTTAGTGGTATTTTGGTCGACTCCGTTGATACGGATTACCATTTTTTTTTTTTTTTTTTGAGAGTACTGTACTTTACTTTACCATGTGCACATAAGAGGCCTTTAGTTTTACCTCTCTCGGATTCCATTCCCTTTTGCTCAGAAAACCTACAATAAAAAAAAAAAGAAAGAAAACTAGGAAATGAAGTCAATTCTCGAGGTCAATACAAATTAAATTGATACTGTTTCCAGGAAAGTCCAGAGTGAGCAGCATGTGATCTTGGTTAATAAGTGCAAACAACAATAGGCAATTGAATTGAGCCTAGGGCCTCGCCTATGGTTTCCAATTTAGAGCTGTCAACGGCAGCTGTTATGCCGTTTGCCACCACGTTTCGGCCGAAACGAACGGTAAGTGGCACAAAAAATCATACCGTTTTCTTAATGAAACGGCAAACGGCATAAGAAATGGAACGGTTTACTGTGTTTTAACGTGTTTTTGTACATGCCGTTTACCGAAAGTCATTTCGTTTACTAAGTGGCACGGTAAACGGTTACGAAATCGAAACCGTTTCGTTAACGGCATGGCAAACGGAACACCCTGTTCCGTGCCACTTATGAACGTTAGGCAGGTATAGTTTCCATTCAAGTATAACAAACAATTAATTTGTTCAACTTGATATGAGTTGACGTAGAAAAGGCAAGTCTTTTCGGATTTAGTAAGAAAATGTCATTTCATTTACATCATGGGTCCCAAATAGCGCCGGATTTAGTAAGAAAATGTCATTTCATTTACATCATGGGTCCCATTCAAATAGCGCTAGTGAAAAAGATGTTGAATAAAGTAGATATATTAAAAAGCTTTGAATGCTGAATGGGGTTGATGAACAGTAATGAATAGTGCACGCCCCCTTAGATGCCGTCCATTTTAAATTTGATGGATGTGATTTGCGCTGATTTGCGCTGGATGGGTAAAGCAATTTGGGCTGGCCATTGCATTTTTTTAATGGTGGTGGTGTATGTTAATTAATAATGTATGTATTGGATGGCAGATGGGGTCCATTTTGTTTCTGTGAGAGTAATCTTTCTCCATAGTGGTGATCTATGTACATGCGAAATTTGTAGCGGCAATTTTGGGCCAGTTTGGGCCAGGTCTTTGGTGGGCGAAAAGTGTTTTTCCCGATGTTGCGTGTGCCGATATTTTGATGTGAATAGTTCATATTGTGATGGTATTCGCTACACGATTGTTGATATGGTTCTGTATGAATAAGATCTTTGTTATGGTGCCATTGTTACTCTATTTATATGGCCGCTGTCTTCCTTTTGAACTTGCCAATTCCGAAACCTAATTTGTAGGTGCTTCCTCTCTCTCTTCCTTTTAGGTTTAGCTTTTTAATTTTTTCTCTGTGTGTGCGCATAAGGTGTATTATCTGAGTCCGTTTGTGACATAAATAAATTGATTTTTCCAAATAGAGTTCGGGCATCCATGAAATAAATTGATTTAAAATGGCAGTACAAGATGTGTAGATTCGGTGTCTTTTTAACAAAGTTATAATAATACAATAGGATTATTTTGTTGTAGAAATGAATTTTTCGCTGGGTTTAAAAGAAAATACTTTTTTAACTGATGTATCTTTCATGATCTTATGAAGAGATAAATTAATTATTTGTTGCTGATATTTTTTTTTATTCCCATTTGCAGGAGCCTAGAGATTGATTTGTGGAGGAGCTTGATCTTCATAACAGGTGAAATATATTTTGTTTGGTGATTTATAAATTGTTTATTTTTGGCGATTTTTGGACGTCTCTTGCTTTACAGTGTTGTTGCCTGTTTTTTGTAAAAGTTATTGTAGTGTTTTTCTGTGCATTGGGCATTTTTTTTTTTTTTTGCGCCTATGTGGGTTAGTCTCTAATTTAGTTGTTCCTTCCGTTTCCTATGCTTGTATAGAATGGCACCTTATCCTGTGGATCCTATCAAGCAAATGGAAAAGGTGGTACGCTATAAGGGCCTTCGCCCACCTAGCAGTCTTGAAGAGGTGACCCCCTCTGGGAAGAGGTGCAAACTGATGGTGGCTCTCAATCGTCCAGATGAGGATGGAGAGATGACAGAAGTGTTCTATGGTGGTGCTGATTCGTCCATGCATCGGTCAGAGCAGACGGCATATCGCGCTGCTCTGCGTTACATACGAGATTTCTACCGTGATGACTTGGAATTCCAGGATTTCATAAGTACTAATGTGCATCCTGTGGATCCTTTTACATTAGAGGGATGGTTTACTGATTTGGCTGTCAAATACTATGAGTTGCAAAAGACTAATGAGTCTCTAATAACGGAGCACAACAAGGCTCGAATTCAGTGTCACTACCTTGAAGAGAAGAACCATAATTTGGAGATGGCTCAGGCTCTTGGTCGTGACATTCAGTTTAAACACCTCAGCCACGAAGTCTGTGAGTTGCGTCTGCAGAATGAGAAGTTTAAGGCAAGGGACAAAACAAGGATGGCAGAGTTGAAGGTGGCTGCAGATGCAATAGCTGCTGCCAGGCGTGAGGGCGGGCCTTCTTCGTGAGCAGTTTCCTGTTGGTGCTGGGGTGTGTAGGTACAGTTCGTGTATGGGTAACGGTAGTCATGTTTGGGTAATCTTTTGTTTAGGCAAGGCTAGATGGTTTATGGGTAGTAATGTTTTGGTTTAGTTGTTATGGTTCAGGTAGTGATTGCCTTTGGTGTGTAGTTTTAAGTTTATGTATTCAGCTGGTCAGTGATTATGGAAATTGCAGCTTTGTTGTAGATATAGCTGCTTTTGTTGGTTATTAAGCATATTAGTTTCTTATGTGTTCAAACGTGACATGTTCTATTTTGTTCTTTTCTTGCTGTTAGATTAATTAATAGACTATGAAATGGATTGTAGTAAGGGATGACGCATAAGCATGGATGTATTTTTTCGTAAAATAATAATTTTTAATGACTAAAAAAAAACAATAAAAAGTTAATGTGACCATAATTAGTTTGGATTGGTAAATAGAAATACTGGTAATAGTTTTATTTTCTTCTTTTCCTGTTATTTAATAAATTATGTTTCTTGTCTACTGCAAAGTAAACGTTCCTTTACAATGTTCATTCCGATTGATGGTTGTTTTTAATTATAGTTGCAATCAAATATATAAATTGCATGGATAATGACATTGTTTTTTTTAAAAAATTCTTGCCTAATAATTATTTTTCCCTTTTTTGGTATGACAACAACATAGTTGCAAGAGAGAAAACAGGAAGGTTTGTTTTACTGCAGCTCGAATTGGAAAGCCCCTCAGTTTTCATTCAAAGATTGAAAAGGTACATGTGTCATTAGAGGCTGATATTTTTTTTATATGATTTATTTGATTTGAAATTGATTCAGTTTTAGTGTGGTTTTTATATTCGTCAAGTGTTGCGAGGGTTGTACTGATTCATTTTTTTTTTTTGGGTTTTTGGAATTAAGCTGTTAGTTATTGGTTTGATACTCTTTTTTAGGTATATATATATAAAATCCATCAACTAAAGATTGAAATCGCTGTTATGATATATAAATCTTTTGTAGGTATTTACATGGTTTGGTATAATTAAATTTAAGAGGATTTTTTTTGGGTTAATAGTTTGTAGAAAAAGGTACTGCTCGAGTTTGTAATGTCTGTTTATGTAAAGAGTAAATTCATGGATGAAATGCTTGATATAAATTATTTATCCCGTAAGGTAATTGGATTAGCACAGGCTTTGTAATCATTTGTGGGGCCGCTTTACAAGTTTGTGGGATTTTTCCGTTTGACTTTTCCACTTATTAATTATGTTGGAGTTTTGTTATTGAATGCAGTGATGTGTGATGAAATTAATGAAAGTTTTAACTGCAAAACTGTGACGTTTGAATTATTAGTTTATGCATTCTTTGTAACTTAAACTTTTAATTACTGCTGGAAGAAAATATTGTAAAATAAATTGTTCATTGGGATGTTTTTGGGTATGACTTAATATTTTGCTGAAAAAAAATTCGATATGCTGTTTTATGATGAACAATAGGAATAAATTTGCTTCAATTCAAAAAATGATGATTTGAAATGTTTGTTAAAAATTTTTATAGGCTTTTTTCAAAGTTATAGCGTAGATTTATGAGTTCGGTATTGAATATAAATAATTTAGTTTCTATGGTACATTTGGCCTAGATTTTAATATTTGGATGTAACAAATGTAAAGAAAAAATGATATGATGGTCTGATAAAAAGGAGGTGATAAAGTTCATTGCGATTGGGCAATTGTAGTTTAATAATTTAAAGAGTTCAAGCTAAAGCAGACATTATTGAGTCTGTATGATATTTTAATTGTATATTTTATTACCTTTTTTTTTAACAGAATCTGGATAGAGTTTGCATATGCTTAAATGTGTACCAATAGTTCCTTTAGATTGTATCTTAGATGTTTTGTGAAATCATTAAATAATTGGCAATTAACATTTAATAAATAATTATACCTTCCATGTTCTACACGTACTGTACTCCTTTTTCTTGTAAATATATTGCATTGTTTTTTCCCCCTCATTTGGTGTATTCCCTGATTTCAATTTAGTGCTTTGCAGCTCAATTTCATATTATGTCATCTCCTGCCGATGGTGGTAGAGTTTCGCGCCGAAAGCGCAGTGCTTCTAATTCAACAAGTAATGATGTAACTATTTCAAGCAAAAGACCTTATCGGTCTCGACGTG